>OX465553.1:16563185-17813185 GCA_950022955.1 Xestia ashworthii
TACTCTTTTCAAACAGATACCTACACTGAGTAAACTAACAAATTACTTGACATTACACTTTCACACTATAACACTGGGTACAATGAATCGGATACAGTTTCTAGACGTCTGAACTCCGCTGCGATCCGACCCAGAATGTCGTCCTCGCGGTGATCTGTTAACGTCAGGACTCTGTAGAAGCACGCCATGGCGGGGGGGTAGACTGGTCTCTAGGTCGCGTGATGTCACCACTGGCGCGCTTTGATTCATTCCCGTGTCCATACCAATGACCGGATCCGACATGTACATAATACACTATTTATAATACAAGAGTCAGTAATAAACGAATCTTATACCAGATGGTCGTTAGTTTTATTGCGCTCACAAACATGTCATAATCTCCTTACAATAACAATAACAGTGATAAGACGTACTTTATAAGCGGCAGTTCGTAACTACTGTAAGAGCATACGCATGTCGCAAAGTTACAACAATGTGTTCTAAAACATTGTCTATCTTTATTGTAGTGTACATTTTTTCGAGTATTGCACGTGAGTATTATATAGGCAACTTTTTTCTGTTTTCAAATTTTGTCAATGCTCAAAACCAAATCTTAAAAAAAATAGTAGCTACTTTCGCGGCGACTTCGTCCGCATCGATTTTGTACATTTGTTCGAACATTGCGGTTATAATACATACAAGGGGCGAGTATTACCCCTTTGTATGTCGGTGTCCCTTCCACTCGGTATTTCAGGCTAGAATTTGAGATCATTGAAGTAACAAGTGTAACTTTTTGCTATTGGCTGAATGAAGCCTCTGTTGAAGTTCAATAGAATTTTCAATTCCTAAATGATTTATTTGCCATATTTTCATCACATCGAAACAACATTTTACTAATATACATAGTATTAGGAATATTATTTAGTCACAAATTGTATAGCCGGTTACTTGGTAGCATTTTCAATGTTAAATAGTTTCCTAAAAGTCAATATGTTACTCGTATGCTACAAAATTTAGTTACAGTAACAAATCGCTGCAGCAGAACCGACTTCACGCAGTCTTGTTTGCAATTTAAGTCCACGTAGGTCACTTACGTTTTAAATACTGGGTTATAATAGCTAAATATGTAGTTTTTAATAGCTAATGGAATTAAAAGGCTTTTTTAATTTTTTTTTTATTTTAATATTTTTTTCACTGGTGAAGAAACTTATCCGCGAAGGGGGGGGGGGGGAGGGGCGCGGGCTGAGGAGCAGGTGGTTTGAGGGTCGCCGCCGAGGCTGAAGCTGCGTTGGAGAGCGTTAAAACCACCTGCGTCGATAAGCTCGCGTGAGGAAACCCCTTTGCCAACACCGATGCCGTTAAGTCGAATCCGACACCACTCAAATGGCAGTGCTGGAGGCCTACCATGATCTAATTAAAAACGATTCAAAAGCAAGACATTTAGGTTCCTAAACTGCATCGCTCAAACTCGTACCATGACGTCCAATACGCTCAGCGGCATTTGGATCGTTAAAAGTGAATGTAAGATCGTAATTTGCGGCTGAACCGCGTTTGAAAAGTTTTTGGTGAAAAAGAGACAACGCTAATAGCGTTGTCTCACCGTCTCTCGTTAATTCACCAAACGTTTCAGTTTAATGTAAGAGAAATAGTAACTTTTATTAATTCGCTAAAGTTGACAGTTGATCGTTTCAGTTCAGCTGCTCGATGGACGTCATGGTACCAAACAAGTGGTTGGTTAAATGTAAAATAAAGCATGAGCCAGCTTAAGGATGACGCACGCTACACCGTGCCAGGACCGAGCCACGTTTCACCCGTAGCACAATCCATTGTCCGCTGCTCGAAAGCGTGAGTGTGTTCAAATTGTCCATACAAAATTTCACGATCGACACTCGGCTTGAACCCGGCACGGTCTAGCGTGCGTCATCCTTATTCTGGCTCACGCATTTTTTTTTTATTTAATCAACCACATTTATGACCTTGTGTATGAGGATCCAATAACAGCCGCTTGAGTTGATCTTCAGGATATACCGCGCTTGCACAGGTTGGGGTTAGTGAATGGGTGACCAGACCACATATTATACTACTAAGTTTACTCCGTGTCTCGGCTGTCATTTGGAAAGTCTAACAACCAGTCTTACCAAGGGGTGTCGTATCGTATTACCCAGTACTAACTGGGTTGTGAAGGTCAGATAGGCAGTTTCTCCATGAAAAATACGTGTATTCAGCTGCATCCGGTTAGTTTGGAAAAGGTTAGGAAGATAATGATATTTTTTCTTTTAAGCAGCATTATTTGGCCCACTGCTGGGCAAAGGTCTACCCCATATCCTTTCAGGTTCTCTTCCCCTGCGCCACTTAGAACAACCTACATCCACATCCACCTCTTTCTAGGCCAGCTTCGGTAGCGCTGTCCATCCTCAGATAATATCATCAGCGTTTAACATTCCTACTGCTGCGACACAGGTCTCCTCTAATGCAAGACAATCAATCCGACAGGAAGTCCTGTCGGATTTGCCAAACGGCAAACATTCGATTTTATTGTGAAATCTGGATATTCTGCTCTACAACCATTCACAGTAACATCTTTTATATGTGTTTCATTCCGTAGATGAACATAACGGTGACAAGTTTTTCCGGAAAGACTACACTTATATGGAAACCGTAAAAGCTTTCTATAAGATCCACACGGATGCACGGATTTGGCCTGATGCTAAGCAAGTGTGTGCTCTGGAAGGGGCCACTTTGTGGCATCCAGACAACGAAAATGAGGCAAACGCAGTAATATCGTTTTGGAACACTACTCAGACTACAATCGGGCATGTGTATGTGGGAATGTCAGACATAATGGCTGAAGGAGTCTTTGTGACCACTGAGGGTACGAAGCGTACATTATTTTGTAATTTTTTAGTTCAGTAGGTACCAGATAATCTTGTGCCAATTTATTTTTTTCTTTGATTCTGTGTCCGTTCCATTTATGAAAACGAGGCCTTGCATCATTTCCAAAAGCTGCAAATGAAAGAAAAGCACTGCAAGAAAAAATATTATACCTACTATTGCTTTGTAAAACATTTTGATTTACCTTTAATATTTTAGGAAAGTCAGTCTCTGAAGTTTACAACAACTGGTCACCCGGTCAGCCGGATAACAGTGGCGGTTATCAAGACTGTGTTATTTTGTACAGATTTGGCATTCTGGACGATTGGAAATGTGATATGACGTATCGTTTTATTTGTAAGAAGAGTCTCCAGTCACTAGAATGGAACTTCCAATGCAATATTCCTAATCCAGGTGGGTAATATTTCCCTGCCGGGGTTGCGGGACTGTTCGAAAGAGATACCGCGGCCCCGGAACGTAAAGGGCGAGGAAGGAACATGGATGGGTTTTAGTCAGTAAGAGTCTGACACTCCCTCCCGCTCCGCCCAGAGTGGGAGAAGTCATTTGATGATTTCCCATCCTAAAAAAAAAAAAAAAAAAAAAGGTGGGTAATATTTGCTGGTAAATTATAATCACAACAATAACGTTTTCTGGATTAAAAACTTTTAATTATTTCAGATTACACTTTGAATGAGGATACTGGCAAGTGCTACCGACTCCACACAACTCCATTGAACTGGAACGATTCATATGCCGTGTGCCGACACGAACAATCTTACCTGGCGGTGATCAGCAACCGACGGGAAGCGGATTATCTTGCAAATTTTACGGAATCATCACCTAAACCAAGGGTCAAAGGGAACTACCAAAGAGGACTATACCACGTGGGCTTTCATAACAAATTCAATAAGGGCTGGGAGACAGTTAAAGGTATGATTGTGTCTACCCCCTAATTATAACATTAAACTCCCGTTGTTGCTTATAATATATAACGATAATGGGAATATCGCCATTTACTAAGATTACTGTTTAGCTTGATGATTTTCTGTTCCAGAAACACCCATGCATGTAGATGCCGACGCTTGGTTCGACAACTACCAGCCTGACGAAAGTGATCAGTGTGGCGCGATGTTCTTTAACGGACGTCTCATCAACGTAGATTGTGATTCGAAGAGTTTCTTTATTTGTGAACATGAACCTTCTAATTCAACCCTTGAGCTCGAAATACATTAGTTTAATCTAAAGTTTGTTATCATACTCATCTTTAGCCGTCAACCTTGCATTTTATAAAGTTACAGTTAAACCCCGTTTTAGTTAAGACGCGTTTTCCATAGTCAAAACTTTTTACTAAGTAACTGCCTTTGTTAAAACTAGGATTAACTGCTGTTCAAAAATGAATATCAGTGAAAACAAGTTTTAGCTAGGGAAAACGCGTTTTGTCGAAACGATTCAGTTAAAACGGTTTTATTACATTTTTTTTTATTGAAAGTTTCTTTTAAAGCTTTTTTGACTTATCTTAATTTGGTTATTTTAATTACTTGAAATAAATAATGTTGCCATGGTATTATTATTGTTATACGTTTATATTCCTTACTAGTGTTCATATAGGTACAATACAATACAATAGGTAAGATGATTCTTCGTTAAGCTGTTGGTCCCGGTAGTCATTTGTAGATCTATGACGTTACAGGTAGTCAGTTGCCCAAAAAGACAGGCAACCAGTGTTACCAAATGGTATCGTATTACCCAGTACTAACTGTAACATATACATCAAAATAACTCTACGAAAAAAGTATTGCTGAGAAACGACTTTTTTGGGGTAAAAATCACGTTATAGGTAAAACTCAATGTAACGCACTCAAAAGGTATTTACAGTAAAGTCCTTCATCTGCCTAGCCTGTTCCCAACTATGTTGGGGTCGGCTTCCAGGTGAACCGGAAGCAGCTGAATACCAGTATTTTACATGGAGCGACTGCCTATCTGACCTCCACAACCCAGTCAGTAACTCGGTAATACGATACCCCTTGGTAAGACTGGTTGTCAGACTTTTTGGGCCACTGACTACTTGTAACGACTGTCAGAGATCTACAAATGACAGCCGGGACCAAAGGCTCAACGTGCTTTTCGAGGCACGGAGGAAACTCGGTATATATAAGGGTGGTCACCCATCCACAGACCAACCTAGGCAAGCACGGCTTAACCTAAAGATTTGCCGGAGAGGCTGTTATTATTTAGCCACGAGTTCCTCCTTAAAAACTAGGACTTATTTGAAAAAAAAAAATGTGAATAAGTTGGAACTTTGACCTCCAATATCTCCGTAATTAGTAAGTTGGTTCCTACTTCCTTGGTATGGTATGGTCCAGCACAAGAAAATGATCGAAATGACGGCGAGAACATTTTTTTTTATTTTTTTTTATTTATTTAACATTTTTTGTACACACTTATTACAGAAAAAAAGAAAGGAACAGAAAATAGTACTAAGGTGATGCTTATTTCCAATGAAAATCTTCCAGCATACCTCCGAAAGGAGATACTAAATAAAGAGATGTAGACGTAGATGTAGTATTTTGGTTTCGTGAAGAGTCTATTTACACCCTTTATAAATCTTTTTATATATTTAGTTATTGCCATAATATGTATTTCTTAGAAGTCACACAAACAGACCCGAGAAATGACTTTGCCATGTCTTTTATGTTGTTTGTTTAAAATCAGCCACGAACCGGTGTACATTTGAAGTATTATTTTTGTCAATTTAATATTTTTCTAATGTTTATCGCAGTCCATATAATACTATCTGAGATATAACAATATATATCTAAATGAAAGAACAATAACTGTTCTTCTGAGAAATTTTCAATAACAAAAAAATGTGTAAACGTCATAGAAATTTTAAAAATAAAACAACATGCGTGTTTTATATTAGTAAAGAGTATTTAAAAAACCACGACATACATCTATAATTATTGATGGATTCAGTTTTAGAAGGGCTTCTAACAAACAAACAAAAAGATGATTCATATGATTCTTAACGCTCCTCAGATATGTAAGTGTCAGTGTACTTAGTGTCATTTATCTCAATATTTTGTAAATATAGGTTAGTACCTATTAACATAATGTGCATATTGAGATACGTCTATCTCAATATTAAAGCCGAAGGCATATAGATTATTTTTAGAAACATTCTCAATTTGAATCAGTTAATCAACATTCCACGA
The DNA here is from genome assembly GCA_950022955.1 of Xestia ashworthii. NCBI lineage: Eukaryota > Metazoa > Arthropoda > Insecta > Lepidoptera > Noctuidae > Xestia > Xestia ashworthii. The sequence continues at coordinate 16,569,251 of OX465553.1, forward strand.
CTGCTCAAAAACTATTCAGCAAACGAAGGTAAGCACACATTGCTGATGCTTTTAGGGACCACTTTTCGGTGCAGTCACTATTAGGCTCGGCCTCTCATGTAGCAAAAGGTGCTGAGACCATAGAGGCTAAGTCGGAATACCAAGGTACCAGCCAAGAGTGTGGATACAATTATTCCTTAAATAATAAATAAATAAATATCGCTGAACATTAACACACAGCGCCACCTAGTGCCACACTAAGCAAAGCTTGTGTCGTGGACACTAGATAGTTGATATACTACACATATACTTTTTTTTTGTTTGTAAATACATACTTATTATAAGCACATATAAACATCCATGACTCGGAAACAAATGTCCTTGCTCATCACACAAACATTTGCTCTTACTGGGATTCGAACCCAGGACCCTAAGAACGTAAGGCAGCATCACTACCACTACGCCATTCGGGTTGTCAAAACGCGGAATGCAACGTGGGAGGTCGCCATGTCACGATGGAGACACTGAGCATCGAACATTTTAAACATACCTATTATTGGAATCAAGAATTGTTAGCTCACAACTTAGGACCCATTAATGTTAATATTTATCCGTGGTGCTAGCGTAATTTACAAAAAACCGTATTAAAAACAGTATTCAAACCGTAATTTCCATAAAATTACGAATACGTTACGAATTACGTTTATGGAAATTACGGTTTTTTCCTACTCCGCTATACTTTTCTGATTAATTTCGTTGCGGGATCCAACACAGTTAAATTCATTTTCTGGGACTTCCTCGAGCTTCATTGTCTCGGCGCTTTTCTGGTGGTCAGCCACTGTTGATTCTGGCTTTCAGAAGTTACAGTGGCTTTAGAATAGTGTGGCGGGCTTGTCCCATAAAAAAAATGAAATTATCGAACGGCTTAGCTGTGTCGGCCGTCATATAGACGGTATATGTGTCAATAACATAAGTTACGCGGACGATATGGTGATGCTCAGTCCATCGATGAGCGGACTGAGGAAGACCTATTTGTCTAAGAAAATTGCTCCTGAACAAGCTGGCTTTGTGAAAGTGAAGGGTACTAGTGAACAGATTTTAAATGTGCGCCAGATTATTGAGAAGGCCAGTGAGTTCAATAAGCCGACCTATATTTGTTTTGTGGATTTCTCAAAAGCGTTCGACTGGGTACGAAGGCCAGTACTTTGGAAGACTCTTCTGGCTATGGGTACAACCAAACATCTTGTTCACCTCCTTAGGAGACTTTATGGAGTGGGAACAGGTTTGGTGAGAACAGACGACGTGTTATCGAATCACTTTCATCCAACACTGCTGACTGCACTCGAAATGTGGTGCTACAAGAGAATGCTTGGCATAACCTGGACACAGTTCTGAACAAACGTCTCAATCCTCCAAGAACTAATCAAGCAGCGTCTTTCTTCCATCGGCCAATGTCGAATCCTTACATTCTATAGACATATTATCACACGTCAAGAAGACACATCTGTGGAGAGACTTATAGTGCAGGGAAAGGTTGAAGGCACAAGAGCGCGCGGCAGGTAACCAATGCGTTGGACCGACCAAGTCAAACTGCACTCAATGGTCCACTCCACGATTGCACAAGAAAAACCACAGTAAGGGAGGAATGGCGACGGATTGTGAAACTTGCCACCACCCCTGGATGTGACGACCACGACCACTCTGCCAAGAGTGTGACGACGAAGAAGAAGAATATACAAAAGGAATGCAACTTGTCCAATTGTTTGAAATAAAAGCTACTTTGTTTTGAAATTGATTATTTATTATTACTGTTTTTTTTCCTATTCTAATATTAAGGCCTCGTTCCCACTATGTCGTGACGATTAATTTATCGTTGGTCAAAGTCGTGGACGACAGTAATCGCGTCGTTCTATTTGTGAACACCTCCATATAAATACACAAGCCACGCAACTTAAAACTACTCGATTATCTGTCGTGACGACATCGTGGAAACGGAGTATCACACGTCACATGGACAACTTCATTCATTCTATTTCATGTTCACAAATAAAGAAGCTGTTTGTGTTACAGTCTATGGTGTTCAGTCGTCCGTTGAAGAACATTGAGCCGCACTGCATATCTTCATCATCTGTCGCCGCGTTGATGTCCCACCAAGAGTCGGCGTCAGCATTTATTGGTGTTCCTAGACAAAGAAAACCGTAAGTCAAAATAATCAACCATTACCTCGCGTACTTATGGTTCAAAGACCTCCACTCAAGGATATTTTCAACCAGTCTTGGTGCTACTCTAACTGCGCACTTTAAGGAATACTTTTCATGCTCACTTTTTCCATGCGCTAGATGGAATACCTCTCTATGACCTTTACGAACTTTTGGATGTGTGGGCTAGTCTTTGGGGACTGCCGATAGCAGTGAAAAGTAGGAAAAACTACTGCTACTAGCTACAAAAAGCGTACGTGACGGTCACGCGAGTTCCATAATTTTGTTCACTCAAAAAGTGTTCAACGCGCTTAAAGAAGTTTTCACTTTAAAAAACTGTTAATTCATCGTCAGGGATAAAATTGGCGTCATGATAATACGTAAGGTAAGTACTGTTCGGTCATTTTTATTTTAAGCCTGATTTTGGTGAAAACCAAAGGTCACTCACTGTCACCTTTATTCTCTTTGCCTTAACGTTTACGTCAGAGACAAACGTTGGAAAGACAGCAGAGCAAACACCAGCTGTCACTGTCTAATAAAGAAAAAACCGGCCAAGAGCGTGTCGGGCCACGCTCACTGTAGGGTTCCGTAGCTTTCCAGACCATTAAAAATACCAACATTTTTCGTCAGCAAAAATAACTTTGTTTTTCATAGTATTTGTATGAAAAACAAAGTTATCATTTGCGTTTTTTTGAAAAAGTGCTATATAACTCAAAAACTATTCAACTCATCAAGTTGAAAATAATTTTCCTAGAAAGTTCATATAAAGGTCTACTTCTGTGATTTTTTTCATATTTTTTAAACTTATGGTTCAAAAGTTAGAGGGGGGGGGGACACATTGTTTTTGACTTTCGGAGCGATTATTTCCTAAAATATTAATATTATCAAAAAATGATTTTAGAAAACCCCTATTCATTTTTAAATACCTATCCAACAATATATCACACGTCAGGGTCAAAATTAAAAAAAAAATCGCTCCCCACTTTACGTCTGGGGGAGGTACCCTAATAAAAATGTTTTTTTAAATTTTTATTTTTGCACTTTGTCGGCATGATTGATATACATATTGGTACCAAATTTCAGCTTTCTGGTGCTAACGGTCACTGAGATTATCCGCGGACAGACAGACAGACAGACAGACATGACGAAACTATAAGGGTTCCGTTTTTTGCCATTTGGCTACGGAACCCTAAAAATGGATTCTAGTTTGTTACTAAGGAAAAGTTAAGTTTAAGGCAGGTAGGTACCTCTTACTGTCTGCCAGCCTTTGTTGAGTTTGTTATGGAAGCCCATGTGATATATTCCTCTTTGGAAACTCCCTCCGACTCTTTGTTTCGGTGCGGACTCCGTTAACTCTACAAGATAATCCGCCTCCAACTGATTGTTGATCACAGCCAGGTAGGACTGTTCCGCGCGACACACGGCGTGTGCCTCCATCCATTTCACTGGGGTTGAGTGCAGCTTGTAACATTTACCAATATTCTTAACAAAAGTTATCGTAATAAATATAAGTGAGAAATTAAGATACATGTAGGATAGTAACATTTTATCTGCATTTCAATTTGAAATAGTACAGAACCCCACTAAAAATCGCATTCATGATAACTAAAAGTAGCACAATTAACATTCATAACACAGCACTGGCGACTAACGAGGCAGTTAAAGTTGTGCCAGAAATATGGCTCCAGCGAAACAGGCGGGCGGGCTTTAAGTGACAACAAAAAAATCTAATCCGTCAGTTAGGTTATAAAAAATATTTGACTCCTATTGACGAAGATACGACGCTTTTCAAATTCTCAATACGTCACGCCTAGGTATTATTTTTAGGACCGTACTGACGTCATGATCCCCACTCCCGAGCTTTGATGCATTTTATCTTTGTATATGCAACAAAACAAAGTAATTTTTTTTCCAATACTCTGTTTATAATTTTTTGATACTGTCGTTATGATTATTCTAAAATTGATATATTGAAGGAATAACCTACCTAAATCGGACATATTGCAGTTATGGTTCCACTCCAGTGTCTTGAGGCTCTTCTTGCAAATAAAACGAAACTTAGAGTTGCATGACTTATCGTTAATATATCCCTGTCGGTACAGTTCTACGCAGTCCTCTTCTCCACCGTGACTGTTTGGTTCTCCGTGGCGCCAGTTGTTGTACACCTCAGAGATTGGCCTTCCTAGAAATGTGGAATATTATTATACTTCTTGCAGTTGCGGTCAAAAGCAGTATTGACCGATTTCAGTCCAATAGTATCGTATCGTCATACGTAGATGAGGGTAGACGTTTTCACTAAACGTATAAAATCGTCACAGACGCAGATATTAGATTACTTATTGTCACTTTGTCACCATTATACGACGTAATTGCTAAAGAAACCATTTTAGGCCTCTTGTGTTTGGTTTTAGCTGGTACTAGTACTGGTGATTAGATTTATACGCTAAGCTAGTATACATTATCGTACTTAGTTCTTTTATCTTTCCACATTTTAAAACATTACGATAAATTATCTTATTAAGATAAATTATCTTCATTGCATTAGTAAAAATAAATACAAAGAACCACATGTGTACGCACCGTCAATGGTCTCAAATAGTCCTTCAATCATATAGTCTGTCAGCCCCACAAACACGGTCCAATCGGCAGTAGGATGAGTTTTGTTCCAAAACTCGATCACGGCGTGTGCTTCACCGTCGTTTTCTGGGTAGAACAAAACAGCTCCTTCCAACTCGCACATTCGCTTGGCATCAGCAAATGTCCGTGGTGACGTGTGAACCTTATAGAAACTCTCTTCTGTTTTTATATAATTGTAGTCATCCCGGAAAAACTTCTTACCATCGTGTGCACCTAAGAAAACAAACGTTATTGTAAAGCAAAGACAAATATGGATTTAGAATTAGAGACAAAGTAATACTATGTAGTAGAGATTATTGAAATGAATAAAAAAGGTATTCCATTAACTTCCCTTTATTTAAATGAAACTGAACTAGCGACGAATGAGTTTTCTGGTTATTGCGTATGAGAGACAGGTTAAGACTCATAGGAACGCAAGGAGGAGCTAATTTTGAACAGCCAATGGGAAAATTAACTGAATGTAATACAACGTACCTAAAGCGGACTTGGGGGTATCGTTGCTGCAGTCCCGCGCTGGTGGCGGAGGGGTCTTCTTGCAAATAAAGCTGTACTTTGCGTCACATTTGATATCTTGTAACTGGCCCTCTTGGTTCAGATGCACACAGTCCTCATCGATACCGTGGTTTGGCTGATTTAGCTTCCAGTAGCTGTACACCTCAGTAATTGGCTTGCCTGAAACATAAGACGTACAATAATATTAAATAAAGTTATTATCTCCTTGTATGGCTAAGCCTTATTAACTTGTAATCGCAGCAACTAAAGACACCATTATCATGAAACATTGAAAGTTGTGCTGAGCGCAAGTATTAGTTGTCACAAGAACAGAATTGTCAGGTTCCGTCAGTTTCTACAAGAGCCACGCCGACACATTTTGGTAGATTGGAAAGTGTTAACAACAACGGCCGCCATCCACTTCCGCGCACGTTTCTCAATTTCACATTCACGGTTCATTCGGGAGCTATGATGCCAGATGTGTATCTGTGTGCATGTCCGGCATCATAGCTCTGATGGCAATCTACTTGAAAACTAATATTACTTAAAATATACACTTACCGTCAATGGTCTCAAATTCTCCTTCAGTTATTAGGTCTGATATGCCCACAAAAATCCATACATCACTAGGCCTAGTATACTTTTGGCACAGCTTCCAAAACTCTATCACAGCATTGGCCTCATCTTTGTTCTCTGGGTAGAATAAACTTGCTCCTTCCTGGGCACACTCTCGCTTGGCATCACGCCAATTAGTTGGCGTCGTGTGGATCTTGTAGAACCTGTCTACTGCTTCTAAATATTTGTAATCCTTCCGATAAAACTTCTTATCACTTTGACCACCTATAAAACAAAAATAATTGTAAAGCAAAGACAGGTGAAGATCCAGAATGAAGGACAGTAAGTTTGATTTTAAGTTAGAACCGAAATTTTGTCTACAATTGGCTAAAAAGCCCCAAAAATAAAAAGTTTTTGTCATTATTAAGTACATTGTTGTTTTAAGAGTTGGCAGAAATGTGCTTAAATTACCTATATTGAGCTGGTTATATGATCGAGGATGAGCCTATTACTGATAAGTTGAACCACATTTAAATGGAAAACGTGCAGCAGGTATCGTGCAATTACACGTCATACCAGGCACGTTTGGCTCACGCTTTTATAGTAGTAGAAATCTAAAATGGACAAATTACAGTGATAACCTACCGAAATCGGTCATATTGCAGTCATAGTTCCACTCTAGTGACTTCAGAGTCTTCTTGCAAATGAAGCGATAGCTATAGTCACATGGCTGATCGTTGAAACTTCCAAGTCGATATAGTTCCACACAGTACTCATTACCAACGCCGTTATTTGGTTCCCCGGGGTGCCAGTTGCTGTACATCTCAGTAATCGGCTTTCCTAAAAATAAGAAATATTTTGAAAATTAGAGATCTGTGATCTGCTATCACTAATACTGGCGGCTTGGTGTAATTTCCCCACAGCTTTATACGTCAGTTTAAAAACCTTCATTGTTAGCGAAGTAAATACAATAGTTAAATTAAACAACCCGATTAGGCCCGATTTGATCGGGCTTCACAGACGATAGGAATTACTATGAACCTAGTTCTTTCCACATTTTAAAACATTATAATTCATCAGACAAAAGAGGTGGGACTGTACGCACCATCTATGGGCCGAAATACTCCATTAGTTTTCACTAGTCCGTAAAACACGCTCCAAGTGCTACTTGGCTCGGCGTTTTTCCAAAACTCCAACACAGTTTGAGCTTCAACACTATTTTCTGCGAAGTACACACTAGCTCCTTCCAGCTCGCAAACTCGCTTGGCATCAGGGAAAGTACGTGGTGTGGTGTGGATCTTATAGAAACTCTCTACTGCTTCTATATATTTGTAGTCATCACGGAAAAACTTTTCTTGTCCACCTAAGAAAAAAAAAGTCATAAATCAGACCAGACTAAAGATGCGCATCTCAGAAACAAAAATTATTTAATAGAGATAACATAGGTAAGTGTATTTGGCACTGAAATTACAACTTGAACTATATAATATTTGTTTTGAACGATGCACGATAGCCAAAGTAAAAAAAAAAACATGACAATTTAAATAGAAAATGTACTAAGTACAAGAAAAACTGACAAAGTTTTAGAAAACATTGATGAAACTCAACAACACGCGTTTATGCACTCCTGCTTCAGCATGACCATTATGTGATCGCTTACAAAGAAGAAGCTTATATACAGTGTGGCCGATAAATTTACTGACATCTGAACAAAAATAACGATAAATCTTTTGGTGTTTTTCTACACCAAAAGATTAGACACTTTTTTATTTAAAAGATAACGTAGCGAAATTATGGGCACTCGAGATCCCGCGCCTGCCCTTGTCGTAGTTTATTTGGAGTTCGCGTAGCATGTTGCATAATTCTCTGTTACTCGTCATCTCGTCTGTCACCTCGTTTCTAGCTGTCCTTTACTCATTCGATCGTTTCTTTAGTCTTCCACTATACATATATCATTATTACTTACATTTAAACAAATATTGTACTGCACAGCGCGATGATTACACAACAACGCACTTTGAGAACTTATAATATTATAATACAAAATTTTAAGAACATTGATAAAATTGTTGTCTTATCCATACGTATTTTTTTAATATTATTAAGCGTTTAAGAGTTTGTTTGTTTGAACGCGCTAGTCTCAGGAACTACTGAAATGAGTATAAAAAGTTTTTTTTTTGGAAAGTTGATTGTTATCATGAGTACAATATCTTGTTTAAATCGGCCACTAATTACCAGTCACCCTATATTTGTGGGTAAATAATAATATGCAGAGCAGCGGTGGCCCAGTGGTGACGGCCCCGACTTACGTTCAGTAAGTCGTGGGTTCGAACCCAGGCAGGCGCATTACTTTGTGTAATTTAATACATCACCGCTGCTCTCAAAACGGTGAAGGAAAACATCGTGAGGACACCGGCATGTCCTAGAACCATAATTTCGAAGACATGTGACATCTACCAATCCGCACTGGGCCCGCGTGGTGGATTATATAGCCCATTCCCTCTCATAGAGAGGAGGCCTGTCCCAGCAGTGGGAACATTAATAGGCCGATGATGACGATGATGTATGCAATACGGTGAAAAAATCACGTATTTTGCGTATGGGCCACGTAATCAATATCGGCGATACTTGGCGTTTTTTTTGGTGCTGGTGCTTTAAATGAGTATGACGTTGTCGTATTACATATATAGACACTGAATGTAAGCCAAAAGCATGCATGTCATCTTTGAAACATAATCCAATATTTATGGCCTAGCACAGCCTAGCACACTGCAAAATTTATTTTAAATAATTATATTATTTGAAAAAAAACACCAAAATGTGAAAATAACTTTAACTTCAGAAATCCGTGGTTTTTGTTTGTTTGTTTCAGTTTTGGTGCCACCGACTTCTGAAGCTAAAGTAAAAAAGTTTTGAGCATTGACTAAATTTGAAAACAGAGAAACGTTGATGATATAAAATACTCACGTGCGGAACCCGACAGAAAGTACACCACAGTACAGACTAACAATGTTTTAGAATACATTGGTGTAACTACACGAGATGCGTCTACTCTTCAGCAGGTCGAACGGCCGCTTATAAAGTACGTCTTATCACTGTTATGGTTCTTTCATTTAAATCTGTGTCTAAAAAAATCAGGGGATTCCCTATAATTTCATGAGACTTGTCCTTAATTATTTGTGTTGAAAAAAAAAGTAATACCTATTTTTTTATTTATTAAAGTAACAATACAGCCGAGATTACTCGGGGATCTCCAGAAAATTATTGAAATCGTAAATAATATTTTTAAGTTAGAGTTTAAGGTAAATGTGATGTTTTTAAATAAGCTATTAATAACACTGTACTCGACTTTATGTTTATTATATCTGTGAGTGGTATGCTTCTTTAGAACGATAAACCTTTGACGATAAATTTTTGACCACAGAAAACTTACTTTAAAACTAAAGTTGACCACCACTCCCACATTTGTAACACCTTTCAATACCAACGACTAAAACCCATCCATGTTCCTTCCTGGCCCTTTATGTTCCGGTGCTACGGTATCTCTTTCGAACAGACCCGCAGCCCCGGCAGGCTTCGGCCCTTGCGAGATGTAAGCACGTGTACTAGGCACGCGTGGAACATAAACATTTTTTTTTGGGATACGCCCGCGACACACGCCCAAACCACTGTAACTTCTGAAAGCCAGAATCAACAGTGGCGACCACCAGAAAAGCGCCAAGACAATGAAGCTCGACGAAGTCCCAGAGAATGAATTTAACTGTCTTGGATCCCGCAACGAAATTAATCAGAAAGTATAGCGGATTAGTAGGAAAAAACCGTAATTTCCACTTCCCTCCATATCAGCAGGAGACAGAACGAAACAAGGCCAATAGGCACAAAGAGACGTTTACAACTGGGATAGGCCCAGTTGCCTAGCACCACGGATAAATATTAACGTTGATGGGTCCCTAGTTGAGAACTGTTATATTTGATTCCATTAATAGATATGGCAAAAACGCTTGAACGCACGGAAATTTTCTCTAGTTTCTACAAGGTCCGTATAGTAAATAACTCCGGATGTAACCTGTACACTATTTTGCCAAAGACTACACTCCCACAAATTGTGATGTGCAGATTGTTCATATTAGCAGTCAGATGTGGAACATTGACAAAAAGGCGAGTTAACAAGCTTGAAGGAAAATAATTTACGCTTAAAGTTACCATGACCCGTGATAAATTAGGCAACACAGTGCTCAACCTCCAGCCATGTCCTCTCCAGCCGCTCACTAACGGATGGAAAGAACTGGTGGAGGTGTCTGCCCTTGATGGAATTGTCCCACCTACATTGCCATTCAGATAAAAGCTCCTCCCAGACGTCGGTCTGTGGTTTGAATAATCTAGAAATCCTAGCACGATCACGTATGGTTAAAAAGTTGGCATTGCAGCCCGCCGCTGCACCTCAAGATCGACTGGAAGTACACCCGCAAGCACCGGTAAAGCTTCAGTACTAACCGTCTTATACAAGGTGTTGTTTTGCATCTTGGTCAAATTCAAGGGTGTGCTACAGACCATCAAACTGAACAACTTTCTCCATGGGATCACCATCGTAATCGCGAAAAAATAATCAGCTGTCTCATACAAAATTCCAATACCTACTCAACCAAATTTATGAGACAGCTGATTATTTTTTTACAATTACGATGGTGGTCCCATGGAGAAAGTTGTTCAGTTTGATGGTCTGTAGCACACCCTTGAATTTGACCAAGATGCAAAACAACACCTTGTATATACGCTTTGCATAAGAATATAAAAGCCAAACGCTGGCTTCACGGCCACGACACGGCCTGTCGTCATAAGACGGTCGGCCTCCTTCGTTAGCATGATTGCTTCGCAGAAGGAAGTGACGACTTCCCATTCATCTCGCTCCGGAATACTTCGTCGCAAACTCAAACACACGGCGACAAAGCGAAGCTACAGTCACAAGGCATAATAACGTGAGAAAGTACGAGAGAGTCTATAGAGATCTACGCTTTGGAATGGGCAACTACAGAGTTGCACATTCCAAAGCGTAGATCTCTATAGAGAGAAAATGGGCAACAAACTCCATGGACACTCCTTAAAATGAAAATATTGTAACAAAATCTTGGTCACATGATTCATGTTGAGGATAAACTTACGAGTATTGCCGGCTTGTAAAGGTTTCTTATATTCTCAGTAAAGACAATTGCTACGGCCGGCGGTGTTAAGTTTTTCGTGGTAACGTGCATTCGTTGTTAAGTTGTGTTTCGTGCCTATTCGTAAACTTACGGGGACGTGTCGCAGAAGGAAGTGACGACTTCCCATTCATCTCGCTCCGGAATACTTCGTCGCAAACTCAAACTCATTAAAGCGTTTATTTCAATTAGACCATTAGAGGCGACAAAGCGAAGCTACAGTCACAAGGCATAATAACGTGAGAAAGTACGAGAGAGTCTATAGAGATCTACGCTTTGGAATGGGCAACTACAGAGTTGCACATTCCAAAGCGTAGATCTCTATAGAGAGAAAATGGGCAACAAACTCCATGGACACTCCTTAAAATGAAAATATTGTAACAAAATCTTGGTCACATGATTCATGTTGAGGATAAACTTGCGAGTATTGCCGGCTTGTAAAGGTTTCTTATATTCTCAGTAAAGACAATTGCTACGGCCGGCGGTGTTAAGTTTTTCGTGGTAACGTGCATTCGTTGTTAAGTTGTGTTTCGTGCCTATTCGTAAACTTACGGGGACGTGTTATTCGTTGTTACACTTTTCTAAGTCACGTATCACACACATTAGTCGGGCTTTGGTAGTATCGAATTACTGTTCCTTAGGGATCCAGGTCGCACTAGTGAGCTTCAGTTTGCATTAGTTTGAACCTGTGCCGTCTCACGTAGCGAAATTATCGCCAACGTTTATCATCTAATTAGAAGAATAACCCACGCTTTCGGAAATACCAAATTACTTGATAATATTATTGTACAAATGTCATTTAAATAATTAATAACTGCGATAAAACACAAAATATCGTCTTCAGTTATCAGAGACACTATAAAAGCTTATTTATTGCAAGCGATCTCATATTATCAATGTTGGAGTTGAGACGCGTGTCGTTGAGTTACAACGATGTTTTCTAAAACTTTGTCAGTATTTATTGTGGTGTACATTCTATCTGATTTCTCATGTAAGTGTTACATTGTCTGATTACCTCATTGGTCGATGCCCAGGTGAGGCAGTGTTATTGGGTTTTTCCATCAGGAATTTCTCAATAGCAGCCAGGGAGTCTGAATTTGTGCCTGGTTGATGGCATTAGGCTCGCCCCCTATAACGTGGGACTAAACATAATTATGCGAAATATTGGTATGCTTTTAGGTACACCTCTGCCTTACCTTTCGCGGATTACAGGCATGCAGTTATGATGTAATGCATTACATTGTCAGATTTTTTAAAACATTTGTATTCAACTCGTACTTCGTTGAAAATAACATTTTAGTTCAAGTTTTACGTTCGGTGTAAAAGTGACGAACATGGTTAAAATAGGATAGACGACAAGTATAAATTAAATTATCAAAAAATATTTGACAAGTATTTTTTTCTTTTTTTACGTAAACCAAAATTGACAAAGATGTACGATGCTTTTAAAATTCTCAATAAGTCACGTCTTCATATATTTCTAGTGCGGTCTGACGTCATGAGCCCCCACTCCGAATTTCGATGCGTTTTATTTTTTTATTCATTGATTTACAAAAACTAAAAGTACGTGTCCATTATTTTCCAATTCTCTAATTGACGGACTAAATAATAATAGATTTTAATTTTTTTGATACTATCGTCATGCCTATTATTTCGGTTTCTAGATGTGGCCATCTTAGACGAAAGGTCTGTTCTCATACCAAATCCGCTTATTGTCCCTCACTCTGGACACCTACTTGCCTTTGGTTAATGAAAATTTTTGACTTCTTAGATGGAAAAACAGATAAAAAAGTTTTCCGGCCGGACTACAATTATATTGAAGCATTAGACACGTTCTACAAGTTCCACGCGACGCCAAAGAATTGGCGCGATGCCAATTTAGTATGTACTCAAGAAGGAGCTAGTTTGTTTTACGCAGAAAATAGCGAAGAGGCTGTCGCTGTGATATCGTATTGGAAATCTGCTAGTCCTAGTAGTGTATGGTTGTTTGTGGGCATATCAGATATTTTAACAGAAGGAACATTTGTGACCATTGACGGTAAGTGTATCATTATAACATATTTGCATAAATCATAAATCTGTCTAAAATCCACAAACTTCAATCAACAATTGGAAGAAGTCAACAATCGAAATCCACAAAGCAAGTACACGATCGCTCATCAACTGCTGTTCTATTCTGTTTTTATTTATGGCAATAGTGCCAATCTAGACAAGTCTGTCAATGTTAGATGTGTTAAGGCTATAACTTTATTTAACGTTCTATATTCCAGGTAAGCCAATATCTGAAGTATATAATGTCTGGAGACCATATCAGCCGGACAACGGATACAACGAGAATTGCCTGCACATGAACCAAGAAGGCCAATTAAAAGATTACTTATGTGACAACGTGTACAATTTTATTTGTAAGAAGAAGAACTCTCCGCCGCCAGCTCCGGATAGTAGCAGCAAGTCTACTTCAGGTACGTTTTTGACTAGTCTAACGCCAAATGCAACTTACTGTCGCTCATTCTGAATGTGTCTTTGATTTACCAAAACTTATTTTCTTAGCTGGACACATAGATAGAAAGTTTTTCCGGAACGACTACAAATATATAGAAGAAGTTGAGAGTTTCTATAAAATCCACACCACACCAAAGAATTTCGCTGGTGCTAAGCGAGTGTGCGAGCTGGAAGGAGCTAGTTTGTTCTACGCACAAGACGACGATGAAGCACACGCCGTGATAGAGTTTTGGAACACAACCCACCCTCGTGCCGATTGGACCGTGTATGTGGGGCTGACAGATGTTATGACTGAAGGAATATTTGAGACCATTGACGGTGCGTATACGTACATTTTTTAGTTATTTTCTTTTTAACTCGCTTATTACTCAAACAAGCAATGTAAACAAATCTTGGAAGTCAATTTAACCAACTTCTATACTTATAGGTCAATACAATACTTATAGGTCTATAATTAGTTTCTTTTGTGATTATAGATAAAAAAAACTAAAATGTTCCGTAACAACAGGTATTTAATAGACATTTCTTTAGTTTTTCAAGTTAACGATTGTGACTGAAACCTATCAGTTCTACTTTTGACTGCAACATGTGAAATCAAGTTTCTAATTTCTAGGAAAGCCAATCTCTGAGGTGTACAACAACTGGCGACTCGGAGAACCAAACAGTCACAATGTAGAAGAAGACTGCGTAGAACTATACCGACAGGGTTACATGAACGATAAGTCATGTAACTCTAAGTTTCGGTTTATTTGTAAGAAGAGCCTCAAGACAATAAAGTGGAACCATAACTGCAATATGTCCGATTTAGGTAGGCTATTCCTGCAATATGTCCATTTGAGGTTTCTATGATTCTATCACGTAAACCACATCCGTTTCGCTTTTCGAATCTTATTGTGTCATTTTGTTAAAGAAATAAAAATAACTATTCTCTTGGAAAGTGTCTCTTGTCCAGGGAGTGCTCATAATATTTGCTGTATAGAATATTCTTAAAAAATGGCCAATTTCTTTTTTTTTTTTTTTTTTGTAATATTTTTCGAAATAAGTGACAATATCTTACGTGGTCGAAAAATTAATATCAACGTTGATTTTTCGTTATTTTTGGCCCTTTTTAAAAACTGAAACTGGGCCGCTGTCCAAAGGGCCCCTCAGTAAAACGTTTCATGGTAAACTTTGAGCATTCCGTCATCAAGCTAGCTGAAGAACCTTCAATTGTCCCCTAAGGCGCAAATTACACAGAAGCGGCGTAAGGCGAAGGCGCGGCGCAGGCATCTTGCCGTTTCAAAACGTTTCAATACAAAATGTAGGGAGGCGGCACGTTTTGAATTACACTGAAGCGACGCGGCGCAGGCATGTCGTGTCCTCGCCTGTTCCGCGTCGCTAGCAGGCGCGACTGGAGCGGCGCGCAAGCAGTATGACGTTTTGTTACACAGTATGAGCATAAAAGTGCGTGGCGATAGTGAATTTAATGTGGAGTTGTGAAGACTGCTTACTTTCGACAATAGAATATGGAAACATTCTACTGACATTTTATACACTGTAAGAAAACAATCAGGATGGATATTTGCATAATTTTTCAATTATTTCAAAATATCCATATGACGCGCAGTATACTAGGTGTTAAATTAACGGATCGTGTTCGAAACACAATACTGCGCTCCAAAACAAACATAGCTGACGTGGCTCAAAAGGCTGCCCAACTCAAATGGGATTGGGCAGGACACGTCTGCCGCATGCCGGACGAACTGTGGGCCAAAATAGCAGGAAACTGGTGCCCTGACACAGCGAGGCGGGGTCGCGGCAGACCACGAAGGAGATGGCGGGACGAACTGGACAGGTTCCGTCCAAACTGGAGGGAGGACGCGCGGGTTCGCGAGAGGTGGAAAGAGTGGAGGGAGGCCTTTGCCCAGGAGTGGGACAGAGCAGGATAGCAAAAAAAAAAAACCATATGACAATGTCTTCGGTGTTTCTGTACATTAATCAATCAATCAATCATTTCATTTTCAGGCATCTTAAGGCCCATAGATAAAATACACAAAATTACATTACAACATAAAAATATAACTTATAAACGCTAATACATATAAAACATAACTTATAAACTATGATCTAACCTAATTAATGATGAGTTGCAGCAAAGCAAGCGCATCTTCGTCATCTGAAGAGGAAGACATGCTATCACAGTAAAGTCACCCTGCATAATTACTAGTTTTGGCGTCTCTTTGCCTCTTTGATAAGTTTCAAATCGCGTCCATGCCTTATCTGTTCCATGCCTGCTCTGCGCCTGCGCCGCGTCTTCACCGTATGCCTTTTCTGTATAATTCACGCCTTATATGGTATACCTATTTATGTAAATATTATATTATAGAAGAAATATTGATTATTTGAACATTTTCAGAGTACTCTTTTGATAAGAGCATTGGTAAATGTTACAAGCTGCACTCAACGCCAATGAACTGGATGGAGGCACACGCCGTGTGTGGCGCGGAACAGTCCTACCTGGCTGTGGTCACCAATCAGTTGGAGGTGGATTATCTTGTGAACTTGACGGAGTCCGCACCAAAACGAAGAGGGGGAGGGAGTTACCAAAGAGGAATATATCATATGGGCTTTCATAACAGACTCCTCAAAGGCTGGCAGACAATAAAAGGTAATATCAACCTACCCGCCTTAAGCTTTTATGGATATTCTTATACAATTTGTTTGTATTTATGAGTTATATGGGATACCTACCAGGTATACACACAAAATGCGCATACTGAACTCCGCACAGAAAGTATTCCGAAACCGCTAATAGAGTAAGGTCGGTTTCAGCTTGAAAGTTAGGATAGTTTTGGACGGGTGGTGCTGTTATTAGGCAATGGCAGTTGAGCAAAGCCGGGCGTGTCGCTAGTATTTAAAAAAATACACAATTTGACTATTGCGTTTTAAATTAATAATAATAGACGACAAAAGCAAAATTAGTTCATCAGTTAGATCATCAAAAAATATTTGACCCGTATTTTTCTTATGTTACGAAAATCAAAACGACGCTTTTAAAATTGTCAATACGTCACGCCTTGGAATATATTTTAGTGCGTTCTGACGTCACTCCCGGGTTTTGATGCGCTTTATCTTTGTCTATTTTTTTGATTTTGTTTTTTGACTGACGGACTAAATAGATTTGCAATTTTTTGATATTGTCGTCATGCCTATTGATAATCTATACTAATATTTTAAAGAGGACCCCTGGCGGTTGAGAATATTTGTCATGCTCACTTAATGTCTCTCTGATGGTGGCGATGGCGGGTGTGTCATTCAGTTCCCTTCAAAATGATTGAGCTAAATGGTGCTGATCCATGCGTCATGTTCGTGAAGGGGTGCTGTCAGTTGTGACTGGTCATCTCTTAGTCGCCATGGCTTATTTGAAGTAAATCAGTATTTTGTTTTTGTATTCAATCAATACTGTTATGTATTTGCACACTCATCCTTTTGCTCCTACTTCCATTGTAATAACTAATTTTGTTTTTGAACTCAATGCTCAGCAATGTTAGTCTACGGGCACTATACACTTTCTCGGAAGCAATTGTTTTGTTTTATTTAGCTCATTAACATAATATTATCTAGGCAGTAGTCTCACTCTCACTGAAATATCATTGCGGTATTGCAATTTAAAAATGCGTAGGTCGATGCGGCATCAGCCGGCATGAAGTGCGAAATATTGACATTTCGTTTCGTTTTCGGATAAGTACTTATTTATTTAGCAGGTATCTTCGTGTTCTATTATTACTAATATAATTAGGTTTTCTCTGTGACAAAAACATTTATTGTATATTATTTATTTGTTACGTACACTTATAAATGACCATTTAATATAATAACATTATTTATTTACTACCTGCTACCCTCATCTGTGTGTCACTGTGGGGGGCCTACTGAAAACCAGCGCTGAGTGTTTTACACCCAGCATATGCTGAGTTGGCTACCCTTTCGTTATGGGCATGCTCAGCGCAGTTGAGCTGTTTTATTAAATTGTTAAGCTGTTTGTTGTTATAATGTATATGTATGTGCTGCTCTATTGTGTTGTGCTGTCCATTAACGAATAAATGATTATTCTATTCTATTCTATTTTTGTTTTGGTTTGCTATGGACACTTTTAACGTGCACATCTTGCATTGTTCTCACATTTTATACCATCTCAACGTGAATGATGTAACCAAGATTTTGTAACAATGTTTTGATTTAACAGAGTGTCCATGGAGTTTCTTGCCCGTTCTTCTCCATAGAGATCTACGCTAGGTAATGGGCAACTACAGTACTTTCACAGTTTTTATGTCTTGTGACTGGGACTGTAGCTTTGTTTAATGTTTTGATTCGACAATTCAAAAGTGCCTGTAACTGACTTACTTGAAATGACTGCTTTGATTTTTATTTTGAGAAAAGTAAGCAAGACACGGAGTTGTGTAATGTCGCGGAAGAAAGTGGAGGCCTGTGGTAGGTGTTTTCGGGCTAAATTAATGATATTGATGACAATGCGTGCGAGCGAAGGTGAAATACGCGCAAATAACATAAATCAAAGTTATCTGTCTGATTCATACATCTAATTCCCACTGAAGTCATACATCTAATCCCCAAATCAGATTCCAAAATCAGTTGTTTGATTCATAATTGTGTTGTCCAGGAACACCAGTGAATGTTGATGCCGACGCTTGGTGGGACAATTACACGCCGATGGATGACGAGCATATGCAGTGCGGATCAATGTTCTTCAACGGACGACTGAACACCGTAGACTGTGCTACGAAGAGCTTCTTTATTTGTGAACATGAAATAGAAACATGAATACGTTTGTAGGTAAATAATTAGGTATAATGTTATAATATAGTGTATCTCACCAAAGTATAGAAACATTACTGTATCGCCAATATATTGCATTTCATGTTAATGTTGTTTTGTATTTCATTTTAAACTTTAACCTCACACATAGTAGATTGAATTTGGAAGGTCATTGTTTCTACACCTATTTTAAGTATTCGAATAGGGACCTAGTCGAGAGATTTCTTCATCTTCAATATAAATATGTGGCACTTACATTTCAAACTTCAGAAACTCGCAATTAGTGAGAGACAATCCGTTCCTAACCTCCCTCCGAGTATCATATACCCTGATATAATGATACCTGATTCGATGCAATGTTTTCATTTTTGTGTGTCTATTTCTTGTATTATTATTATATCATTTAATAAATCATGTATGGATGACTATAATAACTACCTACTAACGATTGTAATTTATCTGAAATAAATGAATTGAATAACATGTCTGTATTTTCATAGTTCTACTTCTATTCCACCGCTAGCCACCCAGATCCGTAGCTTAATATCTTTGTTTCCATGGTCTACTATAGTCCTGCACCATCCAGTGGTTGGTCCTACGGTGCACTTACATAATGCGTATTAGGATGTCCTGACTCCCCACTCATCTTTAACAGTTGTAATAGATATTCAGTGACCCGAAAGTCGGACAACCCGTCTAACCAAGGGGTATTGCATTACCCAGCACTAAATGGGTTGTAGAGGTCAGATAAGCAGGCGCTCTATGTAAAATACTGGTATTCAGCCGCATCCTGTTAGACAGGAAGCCGACCCCAACATAGTTAGGAAAAGGCAGCCACAATGATTGTTGATATAACGGTCCCGCATAACGAGAACCTCGTGACGGCAGGGAAATATAAAAAAAAAAACAAATATCTAGATCTGGTTCGGGAGGTTGTTGATATGTGGGATGTGAGTACAGCAGTAATTGTGCCGATATTCTTGTCGGCTAATGGCTTAATAGCCAAGAGCCTTAGGAGGCTCTCACGTTCCAAGTTCCTCTCTCAACAGCCCTGGCCGCCGGCAGCTCGTGACGTAAACCAAGCGAGTGCGGTGGGAGGCAGCGCGCGATCGTTGACCGTCCTCTCCGTGACCTTCAGTCGGTACTAACCTCGCAACGGCGCGTGCGCATAATTCTGTGGCCCCGCGAATTCGCATGTTAGTTTCCGTGTTTCGCTAGTTATCTTGTGCTTTGTTTACCGTTATTTATAAACTGTTCTTCTGTGCTTACTGTGACTGTAACTATCATCTCTGTTCTCCTTCTTGTTTTGTGCTGTGCGTGTGAACTATCTATCTTCAATAGAACTGTAAGTACTTAGGCAGTGACTTTTATTTATACTCCTGCCTACCTCACACTCTTGACAACACCTCTATACTGGTGACCCCGAGTCGAACACAAAGATAATGAGTGATAGTGAGTCCGAACACACCGCGTCGTCACAGCCGGCGGAAAACGTCACTCGGAGACCGCGCAAGGCAAAGCACGTTTCCATTGTGGCGTCGCACGAGATTTGCCGTGCGCCGTTGAAGTTGCCACCGTTTTGGCTAGAAGAGCCCGAATTATGGTTCGCTCAAATAGAGGCGCAATTCGGAAACGCTGGGGTTACAGATGACGTCACGAAATTCAATTTTGTGGTCGGTCATCTTGACCCCCAATTTTCTAAAGAGGTGAAGGACGTCATCATGTCCCCTCCTACAACCAACCGGTACGAGAAGCTGAAGACCGAATTGGTGAAGCGTCTCTCAGCCTCCCAGGAGAAGAAGGTGAATCAGCTGCTGATGCATGAGGAGCTGGGAGACCGGAAGCCGTCGCAGTTCCTTCGCCACCTGCAGGGTCTAGCCGGACCAAGCGTGCCCGAAGACCACCTCTATGCGCGCGCGGTACGCCAGCGTCAGACGCTCCAGCTGCAGCGTGCCCGTCTCCGGCCACGATCGCGCGGTCCACGCGCCGGGACCGGGTGATTCCACGCTGCTTCCTGTTCTGTCTCCGCGTATTCTTTTATTCTTTCCACTGCTACAATGTTTGTTTCAACTTCTGATGTCATTCGTACCAGCCAATTCAAAGTTTGTGTGATCTGTAAGGCGTAACTGACGGAGAGTCCGACAAGACCGGCGCTGATTGTGTCTCTGTTAGGCACTGCAAACATCGCTGAGAAGAATATGATGAGACTGCCGATCATCTCGAGCCTGATCGCCAGCCACCTGTTCGCGATGCAGCTCGGGTAGTAGCACGACTGATTGTGATCCACACCGCGCTCCGATTCCTCAACAAACCTGTCCGAAACACCGTATGCTCGAATGGTGCTAATGCCTGTGATGCTTTCACCGAAATGCGAGTAGATGGGCGACCGCGACCCTGACTCTAATCTCTTCAACTGTCGCGACGACGCCACGTAGAACCGTTGGATGATGTAGTAAATGAAGCCGATGGGAAGACGCCGCAGTCGCAGTTCCTTCGCCACCTGCAGGGTCTAGCCGGACCAAGCGTGCCCGAAGACACCTTTATACAGTTGTATTCTATTGTACAAGGGCTGGTGTCCGCAACTCCACGTCCAAGCGCGTATTTTGCGTATGGGCTATGATCCACCACGCGGGCTCAGTGCAGTTTGGTAAATGTCACATGTCTTCGAATGTTTGGTTCTAGGACATGCCGGTTTCCTCACGATGTTTTCCTTCACCGTTTTGAGAGCAGTGGTGATGAAATAAATTACACAAAGTAATGCGCCTGCCTGGATCCAAACTCACGACTGTTCGTAAGTCGGGGCCACCACCACCGGGCCACCGCTGCTCTCATAGATACAGTTATGTCAATAATAAAGTTTCGTTGTAAACCGTCCCAAGCCATCCGTAAACACTTCTCAAAAACTGGAACTGATATTCTCTAACTTGAAACCATAATTTTACTTTCTAGCGCTAAATAATCAGTAAGCGGTGACGTAACATGTAATTTATCCAAACACACATATTTCCGTAACTAGAAGGTTCCCAGGTATGGTGAAGAACAAAAAAGTGAAAATAATGTGGAGAACAAGTACCTTTCGGCTTCGTTAAGAGGTTTTTTACACCCTTTATACAGGGTGATTGGTAATTCTGTGCAGGCTTTGAAATGGCGGATAGGTACTGGATCTTATGTGCAACAATCTTGATGAAATGTTCCACCTTTACAGCATAAAGTGACAATTGTGAGAAATCTACGCCGTTCAGGATATTAAACTGATGCTTTTCTGATATCTCATGAAGTCATGAACAAATGTACTCTCCGAAAACCAATTTATCAAGACAGTACATCTGCCTTTGGAAAATAGGCGCCCTAAAGGTCATCTTCTAAAAATATCTTGAAAGTTTTCTTGTTTTTCGAGGCCGGTTTCTCAAAATAAATGTATGACACTTGTCGTGCAGAATACAGAACCGACTTTGTTGTCTCATTAGCTTTCCCAAATGGTACCACAATACCCTCTTTTAGTAAGTAAATGACCAGAAAACAACGATCGTTCATGAGAAGGTAAAATTTTATTAAAACTGGGTAGTACAGGTTTTCCGATGTTCGTCTTCCTTGTTGCCGATTTTCTTGTTACCGCTATGTGATGTTAGCTGTTTGACGTAATGCGCCAAATCCTGGTCGATCAGATCATGTCTCTCGGCCCTGATCCTGCTTAAATGACGTTCCAACAGAAAAAAATTACTGCTTTGCCAGTCTGAGGTTAAAATACACTTGATAGAGACAGATCTTTATTGAAGATGTGCATTAAGTAATGCGATGCAATTATCAAGGGTAGAGGGAAGAGATACCGTGGCCCCGGAACATAAAGGGCGAGGAAGGAACATGGATGAGTTTTAGTCAGTAAAAGTCTGACACTCCCTCCCGCTCCGCCCAGAATAGAAGTTATTTGATAATTTTCCCATCCTAAAAAAAAAACAGGGTAGCAATGTCAGATTGAGCGTACTAGGTCATCAGCATACAGATGGTTAGAACACTTCAGGACAGAAGTAATGGAGTTTATAAATAACGAAAATAAGAGAGGAGAGAGTATACCGCTTTGTGGAATACCAGTTAGCAGGTCGCACCTGTCGGAATAATCCTGATCAGCAAGCACCGCCTGCTGGCGACCACGAAGATATGATGAAAACCAATCACGTGACAACGAGGAGACCCCAATTTGGGACAGTATGGGTAGGAGAATATCGTGGTCGACGGTGTTAAAAGCGTTGGAAAAAAATATTGAAACCAACACCGTAACTAGAGCATGCACCCGGTTCTACCCGGTTCCAACCGGTGTGCAGAACCGGTTCCGGAAAGAGTAAACCCGGTTCCCCGGTTCTTTAAAAAAAATTGTTCGCATTATTTCTTCGATTCGAAATACGCGTTAGTAATTTACGTTTTTACAAGCTAGCAACGTCGCGTCGCATACACTTGGGGTGGTGGGACTGTTATTAAGGCGCTTAGACGAGCTAAATTAGCAAATCTATTTGTGGTGGTTCAAACTTCGTTTGAAATGCTGTTAGAATAAAGTTCTAATCAGCTTGCACTACAAAGTGGTTGTTACGTCAGCCACTGCGGGCCAAATAGCGCGAAATGAGTGGTTTCGATCGATTTACAAAAAAACTATTGATTGGATTAAAAAACTAAAACAGTATCATCCTAATATATTGCTTGTAGAATTATTTACCTAAAAATCAGAATGATCGCATACATATTAGTATGTTTTTTATTGTTTGAAAGATATTTTTAGAGGTATGTTCGTGATTTCTTTTTATCGAGCCAAATTAATTGTATTATGTTTTCAAAACAGTATCATGCTAGCATATATCCTGAAGAATATCATACATTTTTCTGGTCTTGTTTATAGCAATGAATCATATACTTTTAGTAATTATAAAACTCGCGTTTAGCTCGTGTAATCGCCTTAACAGACAAAAGAGGGAGACGTAACTTCTTTCGATAAAAGACTTTCTTTCGTTAATCTAACTTGCGTGTATTATATTAGATATGTTTGTGTTTTTAGATTTTATTAATGTTTTTGAAGCGTTAAATAAAAAGATTTGATTTTACTAATTATAAAATAAAACTTTACATTGCATTATAGAGAAAAGTATTAGTTTTGTAACTGAGACTGATTTGTTACAAAACTGTAAGACTGATTTGTTACAAAACTTGCAAATATATGTTGATTAGACAAATGTAAACTATTTTATTTTACATTCCTAGTGGTAATTGCTTACACTGACAAATTATCTATAAATTTATTCAAATCCTAAAAAAAAATAAAAAAAGTTGCCAGAACCGGGGGAACCGGTTCCCCCGGTTCTAACTGCCTACCAGACCCGGTTCACAAAAACCTGGAACCGAATCCGGTTCTGCATGCCCTAACCGTAACCTTCGAATTCTCCAAGCTATCTCTATGTATTCAGTAACCTTAAGCTGTGATGTGGCCGGGCCGAAAACCGTGGAATTTGGACAGCAGGTTATTCTGGAGAATGTGAGAAGATATTTGCCTAAGAGCAGCTGCTTCAAAGATCTTGGAAAGGAAAGGGAGAATGGATGTGGGTTTGTAGTGGTTTGGCAAACTGAGATTAGAAATTTTCGGAAGAGGGATAATGTACGCCTTACGCCACATAGCTGGAAACACACCAGTATACAGAGAAAAATTGATGATGTGAGTAACAATAGGAACAATGCTACGAGTATCAGTCATAAATGATAACATTGCTCTACTGTTCTTAATAAAAATAAAACTAAAAAATATATATGTCTGATCCGGTCATAGGCATGGACACGGGAATGAATCAAAGCGCGCCAGTGCTGTGGTGACATCACGCGACCTAGAGACCAGTCTACCCCCGCCATGGCGTGCTTGTACAAAGTCCTGACGTTAACATCTCGCCGCGAGGACGTTATTCTGGGTCGGATCGCAGCGGAGTTGAGACCTCTTGAAACTGTTTCCGATTAATTGTGCCCAGTGTTATAGTGTGAAAGTGTAATGTCAAGTAATTTGTTAGTTTACTCAGTGTAGGTATCTGTTTGAAAAGAGTAACCATGGAGTTTCTTGCCGGTTCTTCTCCATGGAAACAACCAACCCAAACCGAGCACCTGACAATAAACAGTGTATCGCATCCAGTGAGTTTTCATAGCACAAAACCCGTCTTCTGCCCACAAAATGGTCGAGCCAAACGAAATAAATCCTGACAATCCCGACATATATATATGTCGGAGTTGGTTGTCAAATACAATTGTGGCTATTCAGAAAATATTATTAAGAGTTGATTTTCTTGTTATTAATTTGTGATTTTTACTATGAATTATTGTCTTATAAATCGAATCATAATTTACTAAGTATTTAAGTGTACGCATTAATTGATTTTTGGCAACTTATTTCGATAAGTGTGACGGGTAGTTTTGTTCAAAACAAATGTTGACTGATGCTTTAATTTTAAAATGATTTAAGTACTTTGTGAATTCGCTATTGTTTATTTACGACAGTTACTATCGTATTATTTGATAACTTTATGATGTAATTCTTGTTAGATTTAGCTCGTGTTTGTATCAAATAAACACGTGACGCACTTCCATGTGTCAACGGACAGAGTTGTGGAGGGAATGCAATGTGGGACATAGCGTATAAAAGAGCACTAGTAACAGAGCACGAGCACTTGGTAGGCTCCTCAGTCGATCTTCGGATTCGACTCAATACAGAGCTCCCCAGCTCCCGACAAAACTGTCGGTTTATTTGGTACAGCGCTGCTGTATATTTACAATAAGCTTGCTGACTGCGAGCAGGATACACTTTGTAATTGGGTGGCTTGGCCACTGTACGAACTGTGACCTTCAACGGTCTGTTCGCCTAACTATATTGCTGCCAACTTAATTGTTGTCTTTTGTTTACTTAATTGCCTATTTATTGTACTGTGTACCATTTCTATTGTGTGTGTTAATTAGTAACTACTTGTAATAAAACTCTGTAATTTATTACATAGTCT
This sequence comes from Xestia ashworthii, assembly GCA_950022955.1. Lineage (NCBI taxonomy): Eukaryota > Metazoa > Arthropoda > Insecta > Lepidoptera > Noctuidae > Xestia > Xestia ashworthii. Next base: position 16,594,634 of record OX465553.1, read on the forward strand.
TGTTTATCCCATTAAAATGGGGACTCCAAACCCTGACGATATCCCGCTCGGCACTCCTGATCCTACATATATATAAAAAATAGTAGTCCACTAGCTCTGGGAACAGGGTCCGAGCTGCCGGACAGAGAGAGATCAGAGAGGAACCTCCTAACAACACGCGCTGTGACCACAAGTACTGCTTTCTGAATCAAGCTCATGATCCAGCTGCCAAGCGAGAGCCTCCTAAGATGTTGGTCGAGGCTCTTGGCTATTAAGCCATTGCCCGACACGATTATCGGCACAATGATTGCTGTAATCACATCCCACATATCAACAACCTCGCGAACCAGATCTAGATATTTGTTTTTTTTTTTTTTAATATTTCCCTGCTTTCACGAGGTTCTTGTTATGCGGGACCGTTATATCAACAATCATTGTGCCTGCCTTTTCCTAACTACGGTGTCGGCTTCCAGTCTAACTGGATGCGGCTGAATACCAGTATTTTACATAGAGCGCCTGCTTATCTGACCTCTACAACCCATTTAGTGCTGGGTAATGCAATACCCCTTGGTTAGACGGGTTGTCCGACTTTCGGGTCACTGAATATCTATTACGATTGTTAAAGATGAGTAGAGAGTCAAGACATCCCAATATGCATTATGTAAGTGCACCGTAGGACCAACCACTGGATGGTGCAGGACTATAGTAGACCATGGAAACAAAGAAATTAAGCTACGGAGTTGGGTGGCTAGCGGTGGAATAGAAGTAGAACTATGGAAAGACAAACAAATTATACAATTCATTTATTTTAGATAAATATTACAATCGTTAGTAGGTAGTTATTATAGTCATCCATACGTGATTTTTTTAAATTATATAATAATAATACAAGAAATAGACACACAAAAATGAAAACATTGGATGGAATCAGGTAGCATTATATCAGGGTATATGATACTCGGAGGTGAGGAACAGATTGTATCTCACTAATTGCGAGTTTCTGAAGTTTGAAATGTAAGTGCCACATATTTTAAATTGAAGAAATCTCCTTAAGTAGAGTTCGACTAGGTCCCTATTCGAATACTTAAAATAGGTGTAGAAACTAAATCTTTAAAGACGTCTTTTCACCCTTATTAAATCTTTTCTTAGTAAACAAAACTGTACCGAATTCAATCTACTTTGTGTGAGCTTTAAGTTTAAAATGCAGTACAAAACAACATTAACATGAAATGCAATATATTGGCGATACAGTAATGTTTCTATACTTTGGCGAGATACACTATATTATAACATTATACCTAATTATTTACCTACAAACGTATTCATGTTTCTATTTCATGTTCACAAATAAAGAAGCTCTTCGTAGCACAGTCTACGGTGTTCAGTCGTCCGTTGAAGAACATTGAGCCGCACTGCATACGCTCGTCATCCACCGGCGTGTAATTGTCCCACCAAGCGTCGGCATCAAAATTCACTGGTGTTCCTGGACAACACAATTATGAATCAAACAACTGATATTAAGTGGGAATTAGATGTACTTATGACTAGATAGACGGCGAACTTTGATTTATGCTCAGGATTTATGTTATTTACGCGTATTTCACCTTCGCTCGCACGCATCGTTTAGCCCGGAATCACCTACCACAGGCCTCCACTTTCTTCCGCAATATTACCTAACTCCGTGTCTTGCTTACTTTTCTCAAAATTAAAATCAAAGCATTCATTTCAAGTAAGTCAGTTACAGGCACTTTTGAATTGTCGAATCAAAGATGAACATTAAACAAAGCTACAGTCCCAGTCACAAGACATAAAAGCTCTGAAAGTACTGTAGTTGCCCATTACCTACGTAGCGTAGATCTCTATGGAGAAGAACGGGCAAGAAACTCCATGGCCACTCTTTTAAATCAAAACATTGTAACAAAATCTTGGTTACATCATTCACGTTGAGATGGTATAAAACGTGAGAACTATGCAAGATGTGCACGTTAAAAGTGTCCATAGCAAACCAAAACAAAAATACAAAAACAAAATACTGAATTACTTCAAATAAGCCATGGCGACTAAGAGATGACCAGTCACAACTGACAGCACCCCTTCACGAACATGACGCATGGATCAGCACCATTTAGCTCAATCATTTTGAAGGGAACTGAATGACACACCCGCCATCGCCACCATCAGAGAGACATTAAGTGAGCATGACAAATATTCTCAACCGCCAGGGGTCCTCTTTATAATATTAGTATAGATTATCAATAGGCATGACGAAAATATCAAAAAATTGCAAATCTATTTAGTCCGTCAGTCAAAAAACAAAATAAAAAAAATAGACAAAGATAAAGCGCATCAAAACCTGGGAGTGACGTCAGAACATCATCATCATCATCATCACCAGCCTATAATGTTCCCACTGCTGGGACACGGCCTCCTCTCATAGAGAGGGAATGGGCTATAATCCACCGCGCGGGCCCAGTGCGGATTGGTAGATGTCACATGTCTTCGAATTTTTGGTTCTAGGACATGCCGGTTTCCTCACGATGTTTTCCTTCACCGTTTTTTGAGAGCAGCGGAGATGAAATAAATTACACAAAGTAATGCGCCTGTCTGGGTTCGAACCCACGACTTACTGTTCGTAAGTCGGGGCCGCCACCACTGGGCCACCGCTGCTCTCCACGAAGTCAGAACGCACTAAAATATATTCCAAGGCGTGACGTATTGAGAATTTTAAAAGCGTCGTTTTGGTTTTCGTAACATAAGAAAAATACGGGTCAAATAGTTTTTGATGATCTAACTGACGGACTAATTTTTCTCTTGTCGTCTTCCCTGTTAATAGTTTAAAACGCAATAGACAAATTGTGTATTTTATAAAATACGACTAGCTCGGCTTTGCTCAAGACGTACCATTGCCAAATAACAGCACCACCCGTCCAAAACTATCCTAACTTTCAAGCTGAAACCGACCTTACTCTATGGCGGTTTCGGAATTATTTCTTTGCGGAGTTCAATATGCGCTATTTTTGTGTATTCCTGGTAGGTATCCCATATAACTCATAAATACTAACAAATTGTATAAGAATATCCATAAAAGTTTAAGATAATTACCTTTTATTGTCTGCCAGCCGTTGAGGAATCTGTTATGAAAACCCATATGATATATTCCTCTTTGGTAACTCCCTCCCCCTCTTCGTTTTGGTGCGGACTCCGTTAAGTTCACAAGATAATCCACCTCCAACTGATTGGTGACCACAGCCAGGTAGGACTGTTCCGCGCCACACACGGCGTGTGCCTCCATCCAGTTCATTGGCGTTGAGTGCAGCTTGTAACATTTACCAGTGCTCTTATCAAAAGAGTACGCTGAAAATGTTCTTATAATCAATACTTATTCTATAATATAATATTTATATACATAGGTATACCATATAACGGGACCATAGAAGGTTCTTCAGCTAGCTTGATGACAGAACGCTCAAAGTATACCATGAAACGTTTTACTGAGGGGCCCTTTGGGAAGGGACCCAGTTTTAGTATATAAAAAGGGCCAAAAATAACGAAAAATCAACGTTGCTTAACACACCAATGTTGACATTCGTGTCATTTTACGACCACGTAAGATATTGTCACTTATTTCGAAAAATATTACTATAACAAAAAAAAACATTTGGCCATTTTTTAAGAATATTATATACAGTAAATATGAGCACTCCCTGGACAAGGGACACTTTCCAAGAGAATAGTTATTTTATGTCTTTAAAAAAATGACACAGGTAATCAAATTCGAAAAGCGAAACGGGGGGAACAGAAGTGGTTTACGTGATAGAAACCTCAAATGGACATATTTGCAGGAATAACCTACCTAAATCGGACATATTGCAGTTATGGTTCCACTTTATTGTCTTGAGGCTCTTCTTACAAATAAACCGAAACTTAGAGTTACATGACTTATCGTTCATGTAACCCTGTCGGTATAGTTCTACGCAGTCTTCTTCTACATTGTGACTGTTTGGTTCTCCGAATCGCCAGTTGTTGTACACCTCAGAGATTGGCTTTCCTAGAAATTAGAAACTTAATTTCACATGTTGGAGTCAAAACTGTTGGTCGGTCAAAAGCAGAACTGATAGGTTTCAATCAAAATCGTGATTAACTTGAAAAACGAAAGAAACGTCTATTAAATAACATTTTAACGTAACGATACAGTTTAGTTTTATTTATCTAAAATCACAAAAGAAACTAATATATACTATAAGTATTGTATTGATTGCGATAACAGTTAGAAGTTGGTTAAATTGACTTCCAAGATTTGTTTACATTGCTTGTTTTTAGCGAGTTAAAAAGAAAATAACTAAAAAAATTATGTGTAGGTACGCACCGTCAATGGTCTCAAATATTCCTTCAGTCATAACATCTGTCAGCCCCACATACACGGTCCAATCGGCACGAGGGTGGGTTGTGTTCCAAAACTCTATCACGGCGTGTGCTTCATCGTCGTCTTGTGCGTAGAACAAACTAGCTCCTTCCAGCTCGCACACTCGCTTAGCACCAGCGAAATTCTTTGGTGTGGTGTGGATTTTATAGAAACTCTCAACTTCTTCTATATATTTGTAGTCGTTCCGGAAAAACTTTCTATCTATGTGTCCAGCTAAGAAAATAAGTTTTGGTAAATCAAAGACACATTCAGAATGAGCGACAGTAAGTTGCATTTGGCGTTAGACTAGTCAACTGAATGAAAAAAACGTACCTGAAGTAGACTTGCTGCTACAATCCGGAGCTGGCGGCGGAGAGTTCTTCTTCTTACAAATAAAATTGTACACGTTGTCACATAAGTAATCTTTTAATTGGCCTTCTTGGTTCATGTGCAGGCAGTTCTCGTTGTATCCGTTGTCCGGCTGATATGGTCTCCAGACATTATATACTTCAGATATTGGCTTACCTAGAATATAGAACGTTAAATAAAGTTATAGCCTTAACACATCTAACATTGACAGACTTGTCTAGATTGGCACTATTGCCATAAATAAAAACAGAATAGAACAGCAGTTGATGAGCGATCGTGTACTTGCTTTGTGGATTTCGATTGTTGACTTCTTCTAATTGTTGATTGAAGTTTGTGGATTTAAGACAGATTTATGATTTATGCAAATATATTATAATGATACACTTACCGTCAATGGTCACAAATGTTCCTTCTGTTAAAATATCTGATATGCCCACAAACAACCATACACTACTAGGACTAGCAGATTTCCAATACGATATCACAGCGACCGCTTCTTCGCTATTTTCTGCGTAAAACAAACTAGCTCCTTCTTGAGTACATACTAAATTGGCATCGCGCCAGTTCTTTGGCGTCGCGTGGAACTTGTAGAACGTATCTAATGCTTCAATATAATTGTAGTCCGGCCGGAAAACTTTTTTATCTGCTTGTCCATCTAAGAAGACAAAAAATTACATTAACCAAAGAAAAGTAGGTGTCCAGAGCGAGGGACAATAAGCGGATTTGGTATCAGAACAGACCTTTCGTCTAAGATGGCCACATATAAGAAACCGAAATAATAGGCATGACGACAATATCAAAAAAATTCACATCTATTATTATTTATTCCGTCTCGGCATGTAAAGTATTTTTCAGGTGTTTTTTTTACATTTTTATTTCGTAAAACATTTAATTTAAGCTTTTTTTTTCCAAGTAACAGTTTCTTTTTTATTATTTTTTAAAGTATTATTCGTGATGACGTCATTTCATAGCCTGAATAGCTTTAAGTCTTTGCCACGTTTTCAGTACATACAAAAAACACTAATAGATAACTTCAAAGTTGACATTGATGACAGTTGACGCTTGACAGATACGTGTTTTTATTTTGTTGTGAAATGTGAATGCTGTGATCGTGACTGTGATGTGAACTTTTTGTTTGAGTTTCTTTTCCTACGATTTTTAGCAAATTTTAATTTCTATCCATTATCCGTGCTGCGTATCCGTGCAATGAATCTGTCATCGACAACTAGTGCTAAATGCTTCGTACCGTCATGTAAAAACACTACAACAAATAGCCGACACAAATTGTTTTAAATGCGAAAGAAACGCTAAAAAAGAAGTGGTGCAAGGAAGTAAATATGGAATACAAGCCTGGGCGTCGTCTTTTTTGTTGCGAAGATCATTTGAACGCGAAATTATCAGCGTGCGATGCATTCAAATAAATAACACAGTAACTAGCATTGACAGTTTTGATTTGACACTGACGGTATGACAAACAAAAGTTTTTTTTTTTTATTTATCTTGAAAAGCACGAAGGAAGTAGTCTATTCAGGCTACGTTATGACGTCATTTAGAGGTAAAATGAAAGTCAAATGATTACAAGTATTATTGTGAAAATAAACACAATCTTGTGATATAGAAAGCTAAAAATAGAAAAATAAGGCATAAGACCCTAAAATCTCCAAATGGTTTTGGAATCAGCGTAGGTTTAATTTTTACTTTACATACCGAATAATGGAAACGTACTTTTTGTTTTTGTAAATCAATGAATAAAAAAATAAAACGCATCGAAACTCGGGAGTGGGGTCTCACGACGTCAAAACGCACTAGAAATATGCCAAGGCGTGACGTATTGAGAATTTTAAAAGCATCGTATCTTCGTCAATTTTGGTTTACGTAAAAAAAGAAAAAATACGGGTCAAATATTTTTTGGTAATCTAACTGACGGACTAATTAGATTATTCTTGTCGTTTACCCTATTTTAACCATGTTCGTTACTTTTACACCGAAAGGACCGAAAGTAAAACTTGAACTAAAATGTTATTTTCAACGAAGTACGAGTTGAAAATAAATGTTATAAAAAATCTGAACTAAAGAATATTGGCAGAATATGTACAAAAAATTAAAGATTTATAGAGAACTGGAATTCTAATTCATGTACTCTTGTGCCTAAAGATTATCTTCAGGCATTTACAATGTTTTTATGAACAAAAAAAAAATATTGATGATATATTACAATACTTACGTGCAGAACCCGTAAAGTACACCACAATAAAGACTAACAATGTTTTAGAATACATTGTTGTAACTATACGAGATGCGTCTACTCTTGCAGCAGGACGAACGGCCGCTTATAAAGTACGTCTTATCAGTGTTATGGTTATTCCATTTATTGTGTCTAAAATAATGAGAAGATTAGCTATATTTTCATGAGACTTGTCCGTAATTATTTCTGTTGAACAAAGGGAATACCTATTTTGATATAAATGCACCCGAGATTAGTGGGTATCGTGGATTTGGGTGATCCCGACTTATTATTAGCATAGATAATGATGTTTTTGAGTTAGACTTTAAGGTAAATATGATGTTTTTAAATAAACTATTAATAAAACAGTGGTATCTGAAATATAACTGAGTTCTATTTTAAAACACAGACTAATTATTTACATAACCACTGACTATATAATAAAATAAAAATATAATTATACAAGTATCAAAAAGGGTTACAGGCAACGAAAAATTCGTCCACATCGCTGCCAACAAGAAAAGTGCCCTGAAGGCTGGCAGCATTGCCACGTTGGATGGCAATGCTGATTCTTTGGTCAAAAAATAGACCCGCCCTCTGGTCACGTGAAGAGTCGACCAACAGTTTGGAGATTTCTCGAAATACTAAGTGGGCACTCGAACCCCATGGCCCCCAAGGGCTCAAACAGGGCTCTCAGTCTCGATGTTTTAGTGTATCAAAAAATCGAGACTCGCAGTCGTCTCGAAATTCCCCAGAAAAACGAGACTTTCGGGACCATTTTAAAATAAGATACTTTATTTTGAAAAGTTTGTTTTTTATTTTTCAGTGGGCTCGTAAAGAGGGCATTCTATAAATGGGCTACCTCGCAAATATCTGACAAATATTTACCTGTTTTAATCAATTTCGCAATATTACTATATGGAAATAAGAAATGTGGCTAAATAGAGAACTAAAATATTGATTATGATTAATGCAATATATAATATCGTAACACCGAAAAAACTTAAACTGGTTACAACATTAAATTCAGTGTTTTAATTGCAATTCACTATTAACATTCTAGTTAACTAGTTAGATATATTTCTTATTGGAAAGTGGTAATGCAGTAATATTGCCAAATTTAATTAATTTGGGCAACATTAAATGGGTAAATATCTAACAGCTGATGATGACATAGATGTTGCCAACTTTTTAGATTGGTTCCGACTGTCATTTGTAGATCTTCGACAGCGTTGCGGGTAGTCAGTGGCCCAAAAAGTCTGACAGCCAGTCTTACCCAGGGGGTATCGTATAACCCAGTACAGCGAGAGTCTATCTGACCTCCACAACCCAGTTACAGTTTTTGAGGTCAGATAGGCAGTCGCTCCATGTAAAATACTGGTATTCATCTGCATCCGGTTAGGCTGGAAGCAGATCCCAACATATTTGAGAAAAGGCTGGGCAGATGATGATGATGTAGTGGGATCGCTATCTGTATAAATTACTACTGTTTTCTAACGTGGGTTACAACGTTTAACGTGGGTTAAAAGTAACCCACGTTAGAAATAACTCTCTGCTTCTACACTAGTGGGGAGAATAGGTAGGTATTAAGTAATGGGTACGTATCATAATCCCGAAAGTTCATAATACCTATACCTATATAGCTAAACTGGACAATTTAGTCTTGCAATCTATTATTAATTTTAGTGTTCTGTGGAACAAGGTTCAATTTCCACTATATCTATTGAGGAGGTCGTGGCTAAATAATAACAGCCGCTCGGGCCGATCTTTAAGTTAAGCCGTGCTTGCCTAGGTTGGTCTGTGGATGGGTGATCGCCCTTACATACCGAGTTACTTTCGTGCCTCGGAAAGCACGTTAAGCAGTTGGTCCCCGCTGTCATTTGTCCATCTTTGGCAGTCGTAACAAGTCGTCAGTGGCCCAAAAAGACTGAAAACCAGTCTTACCAAGTGGTATCTATCGTATTACCCAGTTAGATTCAGCTGCATCCGGTTAGACCACCGTCACCGTCACCTCTGGCTTCAGCCAGTCGTCAGATTCCCACTCACCCACAGTAAGGGAGGGGGGGGCACTCTCAGCAGTATGTGTTCATGTTTACCAATTCTGTGTAGCTGTCATGCTTTAGATTTAGAAGGTCCATCCAAGTTTTGGCCGCTCAGTAAACTTTTTTAAAATTAAAGTTGACCAACATTCCCATTTTTCCACTACGCTATAACATCACGCTACAACCAATATGAGCGGAGCATAAATGAAAATTGTTGCAAAAACGGGGAATATTTATTCGTTTTGTGGGCTTTTTCTCTTTCATGTGACGCAGACGAAGTTGCGTGGGTCAGCTAGTGTGTGAATAAAAACATAAAGTGTCTGTTTAGGTGGCTGTGTTCATCACCTTGTCAATAAATCGGTGTCCTCCTTTACTCTTTTTGTGTGAACACAGCATGGGCACGGGCTGCTTGGTCTAACGTCTCCGATCGTCAAAGAAAGAATTACTAAAGATATAGAAACCAATGTGTCCGAGGCGGAAACCAAAGCACGCTCCTTTTTTATTAGTTTCTGTTTGTATGAACAAAACAACCTAATTTTTTCAAGGATAATTATAATATCCTTTATTCCTTAGCCTTATCGAGGGTGAATCAAAAAGTTCTTGAAATCAATATAAAAAAAATCGCAAAAAATTAAACAAAACAAAATGTAATACTTCTACATAATCTTCTTCTAATGCATTTAGAATAGGCATTTCTAACTTTCTTGTTCTTTGAGAAAATAAAACTTTTGTACGACTCTCAAAAAACTCCTTTTCACTTCTCATGCTCTAAAAGTACGCCAATATAGCCCTACGAAGCGGGATTAAAGCGACCATTTATTCCCTAGGGAGTAAAAAGTAATTTAAAAATGGAACGATCTTTTACTCTGAAACATGGTAACAAAAGAGTAACTTTTCGAAGGTTTTATTTAAATTTCGAATGGGATTGCAAATAGAAAGCGGTTTATTGAAAAAAAAAACAAATGAACACTCTTCAACGCGAGAAAAATTATTGTTGTTTGTGTGCATCGTTGATTTTGAGAAGTATGTGCAATGCCTCTGTTACTAGCCGCTGCAGTAATGTAGGTACTAAATCTGTGGAGTGTGGATCATCTTCATTGCGAAAATGTTGAGAGTTTGTGTTGTTTTAAATTGTTAATCTGTGACTGACTTGATTGAAGAAAAAACTGACCGCTCAGTTCAGAATTTTTGTCGACTGTAAATTTCTCGCACTCGAAGTGAAAAGTACAGTTTGCACCTCGAGACTAAACGCCAATTTAATATACCCTCGCTTTCATTGACTTTCAAACCACCTAGGGTATATTATGGCTTCGTTTAGTCCCTCATTATAAGATATACTATTACGGCACTCATAACCGCGTCGTCGCGTCGTCATGACATTATTTCATGTCCACAAATACGCTCTTTTAATTTTGGAATAAGTGAAAATTACAAGGGGCTAAGTCCGAAGAATATGGCGGGTGTTCAAGGACATCGAAGCCAGCACAGCGGATTGCGTCGACCGCAACTTCCGGTCGATAAATTTCCAAACGTCGCTTTTTTGTTTTCGTCAGTTCACATTCGTGGCACCCGTCTTACCGAAACTTTTCTAAGCCCCAATGTGTCAATTAAAATGGATTGACTTCTACTAAATGATTCTTTAGGATTTCAGCTAAATTTTTTATGGTTATTTTTCTGTCATCCAAAACCAGATTCTCAACCTTTTTGATATTTTCATCCGTCACGGAGATTGAAGTGCAGCTTGTTCTACCTCTTTTAAATTCAGCTACTCAGAATGCAACCGAAGGACAGGGTATAAAATCATCCCCTAATGTCTTCTGAATGTCTAAAAAAAATCCGTCGTACACATTATTTTCAGATAGAGATACTTTATCACCGCACGCAACTCACTTTTCTCCATAATTTCACGTTTTTAGAAACTTGTTGTACAAAACAATTAATTGCGTGCGAACGAACTGATGAAATCAAGTGACACTTGGCATAAATATTGTGTGATAGACACACTTTAAAAGGAATATCGAACTACCCTAAATTTGTTTTTATAAATATGCGCTTCTAAGAACTTTTTGATTCTTCCTGGTATATTCGAATGCGCTTAGACATATGTACCTACTATGCATTCATAAGCTTTTCTTAAAAAAAGGCAGAATTATCTGTAAGTATAATAAAGGACAAATGAAAGCCTACTCGTCCCAAATGGGCCGAGGGCATGTGGGACGAGTTGGTGAATTACTCAAATTCCGGGAAGGTGCTAAAACTTTTCAAAATGCTACGCTCGCTTTTGAATCCTATATTTTTCGATTGATGGGTTCCGGTATAGTTTGAAAAAGGTACTCCTTGAATCTAAAATCAATAAATAAATAACATATCCGAGGTGGAATGCAAAAAATGTCGAGCTGTTTCATGTAACTGAAGGTGCCCCTGACAAACATCCTGCCGGCGCTAATTTTAAAATAAGAGAAGGATATTTTAAAAATAACTTTCCGAAAGAAACACAAAGAATCATATTCCTGCCTTTATCCCATGTTACTTCACACAATACATCAATCATTTCTTTGGCCTTCCTCGAAAATCGGAACAAATCGAATTGGGCGTTCCGGCAAGAGTGGAGAGATTGCAGAAATCACAGAATAAAGTGTTCTATTTTGTTCAGAGAGCAGCGGTAGCACAGTGGTGGCGGCCCCGACTTACGAACAGTAAGTCGTGAGTTCGAACCCAGACAGGCGCATTACTTTGTGTAATTTATTTCATCACCACTGCTCTCAAAATGGTGAAGGAAAACATCGTGAGGAAACCGGCATGTCCTAGAACCAAAAATTCGAAGACATGTGACATCTACCAATCCGCACTGGGCCCGCGTGGTAGATTATAGCCCATTCTCTCTCATTGAGAGTAGGCCGTGTCCCAGCAGTGGGAACATTATAGGCTGATGATGATGATGATGATGATTTTGTTCAGATCGTGATTAAAAAATTGCTTTTAAGATGATTACAAGAATAATTAGTATTTGTTTATGCTTCGATATTTTATCCTGTATAATTAAATAAATTGTCACAGGATTTTTTAAGTTAGACTCGTACATCATTTGGGCAGAAGATGGCTTTTAAAATAACGATAATTATTGGAAGTGTAGGAAAAAGTCAAGCCACCTGGGAGCCATCAATGTCATCATCGAAAACGCTGCCTCGACAGACAAAATGTAGACATAATATGCTATACTATCCGAACGAAGCCGGCCGGGTCGCTGGTATAAAATAAAACACGAATCATGATGATATTCTTTATTACACGCACTTTTTTTCAACTTTAACTGTTCCATTAGATTCGATCGAGATAACAAATTATGTTCATTCTTTGAGGTAGATACTTCACAGCATCTCTACAAAAATACAGCGTTCATTTGTTTCTGTAGTAGTAGTCTTGGCAATAAGAGATTTGTTGTTTGATAGTGTTACTAAAATAAAAGAGAATCAGAGTGCTCTTCCTATTTCTGTATGAGATTCGTCTTGGGACAATTCTGTGGTGTTTACATCATGTTCACAAACGAAGAAGCTTTTTGTATCACAATCAATGTTGTTCAGGCGTCCAGTGTAGAACATTGAGCCACATTGTTTTTGGTCGCCTGCATCCGGTTGATAGTTGCCCAACCAAGCGCTAGCATCAGTCAGACGTTTGCCTGGAAATTGAAATGAATTATGAAAAGTTAATATTACGATATTATATGATCTTATATCCATAGGAGTATTGTGAGAAGGTGTTCAGTTAAATGGGAAGATCTCACAAGCCCAGCATCGATCAGAAAGTCGGACTATTAATAATATGGGTCAGTTCTAAAATACAGATTTTATCGGTAAGGTATGATATAATATGGTCGGAGCAGGAAGATTAATTTACGGTGAATAACTCGATAACTGCAAGATAATTATGATAATCTGAGACCTATGTATTATGTATTTTTCGAGATTTTTCCGGATTTTCCAGTGATCCTACGAAGATACTTCTTTTTCAACTCTGAAGAAGTTTGAAATTGATACTCCTAACGTTGATATCGGACTATTCCGTCAAATGAACGGTTCTTTTATTTTTCGTAAGCGAGTGAATGACGCAATGAAGAGTGCCGAAAGATCGGTTCATTAGAGAATTCATTTTTCCATTCAGTTAAATTTTGATTTCAGAAGTTTCACCACGAAATTAAAGGCAGCATCATTTGCCTAACCTTTTCCCAACTATTTTGAGGTCGGCTTCCAGACTAACCGTATGCAGCTGAATATCAGTATTTTACATGGAGCGACTGCCTATCTGACCTCCACAACCCAGTTAGTACTGGGTAATACGATACCCCTTGGTAAGGCTGGTTGTCAGACTTTTTGGCCACTGAACGAGTAACGACTGTCAAAGATCTACAAATGATAGCCGGGACCAACTGCTTAACGTGCTTTCCGAGGCACGGAGGAAACTTAGTGTATAATGGGTGGTCACCCATTCACAGACCAACCAAGGCAGGGAACAAAACGTGATGTGCAATAAACAGAAAGTGATGCGTGTCTGATATCAACCCAAAGAGGACCGTAGCATGTAGTGGTCACTTTCTGCCTCATCACTTAAGGGTGGGAGAAACAAATAAAGGTGTAAAACACCTCTTAAGGGGCCGGCGGAGCGTGCGTCGTTCATACAAACGTAATACCAAAATAAACTGAAAACCAAACATATTCCTAAGGACATGTGTATTTATTTCGATTGGATTACATAATATCTAGGTTCCCAAATATATATTATGAATGGACATTGATTTAAACAAGAGTTACGAGAAAAATAAGTTAGTTAGTAAGTAAAATAAGTCTATAGAAATTTTAAATTCCTCATATCTCGTCCAAATGTCATTGTCTTTTCAAATTTTATGTAATCCAATCGAAATAAATACACACTTTCTTAAGAATATGTTTGGTTTACGAATTATTTTGGTATTACGTTTGGAACGACGACGCACGCTCCGCCGGCCCCTTAACGAAGCCGAAAGGCACTTGTTCTCCTCGTCATTCTGATATTTTTTTTGTTCTACACTATACCTGGGAATCTTCTGGTTACGGAGACATTAGGCGTCAAAGTTGCAACTTTTTGACAAGTTTTTTTTTTTTTGTTTTTACTTTAAATACCTCTACGACCCCCGTACTATTCGAGCCATCCATCAGCACAATTTTTTGAGTGCGTCACATCGAGTTATATATACCACAAAAAGTGATTTTTCACCCTAAAAAGAAAAGTTGTTTCCCAGCAATAATTTTTGCGTAAAGTTACTTAGTTTGATGTACAGAATGCTTGGTTGATGACTTCGTGATGAGGTGGTTTACACCTGTATATGCCCGGAGACGCACCCTAGGAATGACACAGGATGGCGAGCTCCATGGAGTTCCCATCCGTGATAAGGTTTTAGTCGATAGAAGTCCGATATAACCTTCCATCCTTCTTACACGGAGGGCATCCAAGATACTTGTAACACTTTAAAAATTAAAAAGATAATAAACCGACACACGTACCCGTGATTGTCCACCAACCCAGTTTAAATATGTTGTGAAATCCTAAATGATATATTCCTCTTTGAAATTTCTCATGGACCGCCATAGTTAATGCTGTCTCTGTTAAATTTACAATGTATTCAGCTTCCATCGGTGTGTCGATCACAGCCAGGTAGGACTGTTCGGCGCGACACGCAATGTATGCATCTTTCCACTTCAGCGGTGTAGTGTGGAGCTTGTAACACTTGCCAAGATCCTCATTGAAAGTGTAATCTGGAAAACAAGCAAGCTGCTAAATTCCCGAGCATCTGTAAATCATTGCATATTTTTTCAACCAACTTTTAAAAAAACAGGAGATGATGTTTCACCAGCATCTTTTTTTGTCATGTTTGTTCACCGATTACTCTGTGATTTTGAGTCTGATTCTTGTGATTCTTTTTTTTTAATTTGGCAGAAGAAGTTCGCGCTGAGTCTCATATAAATTGTATTAACTTTACTTGAGGAGTCAAATCAAGTAGGATATCTCAACAGGCAATAAAGTCAATGATACAAATAAAAGTCACCGACTGCCCAGTTTTATTAGGCAATTCAGACTTGGCCAAAAGTAAAACAGAATCGCCAGAAATGTTATATTTACCGTTTTTATTGGCATTTATTTAGATATGTATTGATGAAGGAAACAATAATAATAGTTTAGTCACATACACAATAGAAAAATAACAAATCGTCGTACCCATATTATCATCATCTGCTTAACCTTTTTCTATGTTGGGTTCGGCTTTCAGTCTAACTGGCTGTAGCTGAATACCAGTATTGTACATGGTCAGACTACCTATCTGACCTCCACCACCCAGTTTGTACTGACTAATACGATACACCTTGGTAAGCCCGCTGATTGGTAGACTTTGTGGACCACTGACTAACTGTAACGACTGTCAAAGATGTCCAAATGAAAGCCAGGGCCAACTACTTAACGTACTTTCCAAGGCACGGAGGAAACTCGTTATCTAAGGGTGGTCACCCATCCAGCCTAGGCAAGCACGGCTTAACCAGAAGATCGACCCGAGCGGCTGTTATTATCTAGCTTGTGGCTTCTCCAACATTTACTCGCATGTAAAGATTATTTATTATTTTTACAATATTTTAATATTATTATTGTATAATAAAGTGGTAGTGATCAAATAAAAGACAGTAAAAATCAATGAAATCTATATAACTTTCATACTACATGGTTTAGGAGGCAGATTTTTTGAAAACGTAAACGGGTCTATTCTGCCCACCAGAGACTAAAGAGCAGTAACAGCCCTTTTGTGATTTTTCGTTTTATTAGTGATTCTGAAAGCGGGTTTCTTAAGCTTTCTATTGAATTAACTTACTTATTTCTAAGACTATTAGAATGGTTTTTATTTAACAGTTTTCACTTACTGCAAACGAAAAAAATTAACAATTTGGCGTGATTTCCCAACTAAAATACAGTATAAATTATACTGCAGATTAAATTTTAAGGTTTCATAACTAAAATGCAGTAAGCAATATAATTTTACAGTTCTTTAGATAGTTTTATATTTCTGGAAAAAAATTAAAAAAAAAATTAATACGCAGTAAAATTTACCGCCATACAAGCTATTTTTACTGCAAATTAAGAAAATACAATTTATTGTCACGAACTCCCAACTAAAATGCAATAAAATCAAAGCTTGTCGCATTTTAGTTGTGAATACTTAACATTCTTTTATCATTATAAACTGACTAACACGCAGTAAAATACAGCATTACTGCAGATTAGTTTGGATAGCATAATGACACAGATATGATTATTCCTAGCTAAAGTGCAGTTAATGTTTTAAATACTGCATTTTAATTGGGATCAAGTTTAACAAATTATAGTAAATTAAACTAATTTAAACGCAGTATCAAGATCTGATACTGCATTTTAGTCGGTTTGAATAGATAAAACTTTATTTGTGAGACAGAGTGTGCAAAGGATTTACTGCTAGATTGCATGCGATTTGACTTAATTAATCAGTCGCTCCAGTGAACCGTGCCAGTGCCAAACATCATTGAAATCGGGGAAGGTAGAAGTCAAAAGTATGGAAATAATAGATTTTGTTAATTTTAAATCTCATATTTCACATAAAAAAAACAAAGATATAGATGGAAACCGGGTATACATCAAAGATATTGTACATCTTATGGTAAAAAGGGGAAGTCATAGTTTCTTTTACAAAAAAAACTTTGATGATATAGAATTCAAAGAACTATATTGTCTCAAATCAAAGAACTTGCCTAATTTTACTGTAAAAACTGTTCCTAAAGGCATTGATAGGGAAAGGAAGCGAAACATCTTAAACGTATTAGGGCCGCTTATTCCACCAAATAGATTAATCTTCTGGAAAAATCTTTCTGTTGGTTCTACGTCACAAGAACCAGAAGAATTTAATTTTGATATTGATGAATAATCTTAAACTGTTAATGTGTTTTGAATTTATTTTTAATAGTCTGTATTTTTTATCTTCAAATTCTAAGAAACAATGTGCCTTAAAGTTAACTTAAGACTGATTATTAATAAGTACAACAAAAGAACTAAGTAAATATTTTTCTGATCTGTTTTGATAATTGTATGATACATACATTTTTATTATTTTAAATCTAGTAGTAAGAATAATAAGAGGCTTCAAAAGCTAAACTAAACCAATGTTATTTTTAAAGCGCGTTAATATACTGTTAAAAATTACTTTTAGAAACTAATTATGTACCTACCTAATAACCAAGGCTTGTAATGCTTTGTGTGTGATGATTGTTTTACTTTAATGTTGATCTCAAGATTATGTCTAGTAGTAAGAATAATAAGAGGCTTCAAAAGCTAAACTAAACCAATGTTATTTTAAAGCGCGTTATACTGTTAAAAATTACTTTTAGAAACTAATTATGTACCTACCTAAGACTTACCAAAGGCTTGTAATGCTTTGTGTGTGATGATTGTTTTACTGTAATGTTGATCTCAAGTTTATGTCCACCTAATACTCACCTACATTTACTATCTATATTTTATTGTTAAACATAAAGATACATTATGTTATATATGTTAATATTAAGAGAAAACTGTCAAAGGAGGTTGTGCATTCTGCGCAGGGTCCTTTATTAATTAGATGTTTTTTTTTATTTTTGATATGTACATTTTACATAAGTGAGTTGAATTATTGTGATTAAATAATAAGAAATAAACGGTCTTTAAAATGTGAACTAGCTATTTTTCTTACTGCACTAGTAAATTGAACACTTTTTTCTTAAAAAACTAACTAAAATGCAGTATTTTTTTGACCTTACTGCATGTTAGTTGGGTTTCTTGACAAAATAACTGATCCAAACGCAGTAATAGGGCTTTTTGCTGCATTTTACTAAGTTTAAAATGGTATTTTTTACAAAAAAGGCTATGCAGTAATAGGCACCAAAAAGAATAAATGGCCATAATAAATTCAGTTATTAAGATATATTTTTTTTTATTGCTTTAACGTGTGAACCTATGCCTTTACAACCTTTCTGCATTCAAATTTTTTTGCTTATCATTCTGTTGATTTTTTAAAATCAATTCTTAACTTTAAATGCGTTTTACTCGAAATCGTGATTTTGCTGTTACTGCACTTTAGTGTATGGTGGGCAGTATTATAGTCAACTCATTTTTAACCCCCGTATAAGTTTGACGTGTCTGTATGTGTGTGTCTGTCTATGGCATCGTAGCTTCCGGACAGATGAACCGATATTGATTTTGTTTTTTTCAACCAACTTCCAAAAAGAGGAGGTTCTCAATTCGTCTGTATTTTTTTTATGTCTGAAAGGTGAATTAGTCGGGAGTGTACTTAGCTTTGTTTGATAAAAATCAGTCCAAGATGGCCGCCGCCACAAAATGGCGGATTACATATTTATTTAACAACTCCCTCAATATGGATATCAAATGAAAGGGCTTGATTAGTAGAATACTATACGCTATGATAAATTTCAAATTCAAGATGGCCGTCATCACAAAATTGTAAATTACATTTTTTTCACAACTCCCTCAATATGGGTAATTATTATATTCAATATAGATAATTATATATACCATTTGGTATCAAATGAAAGGACTTGACTAGTAGAATAATGTACAGTATTGGGTTGTGACCCTACGTGTCGGTGGTTATTTAAATTTTTAATTTAATGTTACTTGTTATAAATTTCGTTGCTGGCGATTCTGGGTTTTTTCTCATGAACTTTTGGCCAAGTCCATCCTTCTTTAAAGGTTGTATGTACATAATGACGGGCGTAAATACCTTCTTACTAATTCAAAAATATTTTTCTTGTGAAATAGTGCTTGGTGCGAAATAGTCCTTACATATATCGCATTTGAACATACCTTAAATGTAACAGATTTTTGCTCAGGACTATACGTTGTTGTACGAATCAATGTGAATCAAAGGACGTCCACATCAATTAATCGCCCTCAATAGTCCTCAACTCATCAATTTAACACCAAATGCTCCACGATTTTTTTTAATTCCACTTTGCCAATTTCACCTATGAGAATATTTAAAACATGGAAAATTAAAATTTACCTAAATTGGTCATTTTGCAGTTAGAATTCCACTCAACAGACTGGAGGCTCTTCTTGCAAATGAAGTAGTAGTTACTGTAACATGTGGTATCACCCATGAGTCCATTTTTGTTCAAGAGCACACACTTTTCAGCATTCTTTAAGTCTGGCTCGCCTGGACCCCAGTTGTTGTACACCTCAGACATTGTTTTACCTAGAAAAATAAACATTTAAATAAGTTAACCACCACCTCTTTCGCTACCATGACTGCTTCGCAAAAGGAGGCTTCCCATTCCGTCTCGCTCCGGAACATGAATTGAACCAGGGCCGGACACGAGAGGTCGCCGCCGCCGATCGCCGCTATGAGGACACGGCGGCGGTGCTCCGCCCAAAACTCCACTGTGTGCTCCAACGTGTCCTCCGATCGATCCTCACAGTGGTGACACCCGGGCGCCCGATTCCGTGCAAGAACCTCCCGAAACAACAGTCCGTGCCAGCCTCATTTAGTTTTGTCGCCACAGGCTTCCGACAGGCTAGCCAGCCACCGTATTACATCCATATTTCTATTTTGTGAATATCAAAACGGTTAGATAACGCTTCCCGTGACCGGCTGGGTTGTTACCTTGGCAAAAGGTACTCGTACAACGTGGCACCGCCGCCAGTCTATTGGGGGTGCGTACCATTTGATATAATATCAAAAGTTCTAACGTTCACATGTCATGACCTAATTTCATTTCATATACTTTTTTTAGTATAACGATGAAATTATGTAATGAATTATTGATATAATTTCAGTTTACCTAATTATAAATGGTTTAATTAACTTTTTTCTTTAATGCACATTTGTACTAATATTCAGTTAGTATAATATTTAGTTAGTATATTATTTAGAATCTATAGTAACGTTTAATATAATTTGAAACGAACTATTTTGTGTTATTAATTTTTGCAAAAACTGATTGGACTATAAACGCCTGCTACGTGTTGCCCCCCGACCCCCTAGAGTGCCAGATCCCCTCTATTGTTGGAGAATCATCTGGGTTTGGTTAGGTTAGAACCGTGACCATTAGCGCGCGAAGGCGAGCGAGCGGAGCGAGTTTGCCGCGGCAGCGGTCGCCGAGTGCCATATCCCCCCTATTGTTGGTTAATCATCTGGGTTAGGTTAGGTTGGACCAGTGACCATTAGCGCGCATTACTTATTTATTACAGAATTTTGGCTGAAAATTAGTAAATATTAAAATTAGGTCAAATGAAAGTTAGGTCAACTAAACGTTATATTAAAACAGCATTATACAAATTGAAAATTATTTGAAATGAACGTTATACTAAATGATATTAGAGTAAAAGAAGTTTATATTGAAATGAAATTAGGTTATTGGTTTTTATAGCATATGAAAATTATATGATGTGAACGTTATTTCAAGTGAAAATATACTACTATCTGTTATTATAGCATATATTACACACCCGTCTATTGGGCACATTATCCATTGACAGCTTTGAGGATATTTTTTTTGATACTATATTTTAGTTTGTTGAAAGTTTAGGTCATTTAATTATTTTTAATGTTAAGGTAGGGATAAAAGTTTCTTCGTATTTTTGTATACATATAATTCAAGACATTTGTTTTCAGAGTTTAATTATAATAAATACGAGAATATGACATTATATTCAACGCGGTTGCTGTATGCTTGACAAATAAATAAATGACAATAAACGAGATAAAAAAGAGACCGAAGAACGAGGCTATGTCGGTACTACCAATATTCAAATCTTGCTCCACTTTTTCACAAATGACATCTACTTAATATGAGAGCGACCAGAGCGAGTTGCATCTTTGACATCAAAATTCTCGGACTGAAACTTTGTGCGACTTTTACTGATTCTGCATTAGATCCATAAAAGTCAGATTTTTTTTCACAGCTTGATTCGCACTTTTTACCGTATTCGTAATAAAAAAAAACTAGAATGTATCAAATTTCTTCGTTGGATGCTCTACAAAATGGTGACGGACAGAAAAACAATTGAAAAATGGCGGGGAAAGTAATTTTTACTTTTTATTTTTCTTTCACTGTCCTATATTTATTAATATTAAAACCAGCCAGATACAAACAGTGCTACCAAAGACATTTTTCTTCAATTTTAAACGTAGGTACAGAATACGAAAAGACAATTTTCCCGACCTTTTAGTTAAAATAGTGATGATTGTGGGTTTTAATTAAACAACATGAAAAAACCGGACTTACCGTCAGTGCTCTCAAATAGTTCTGGAATTAACAAAGTAGATAACCCTACATACACCTCAGTGATGTTTGGTTGGGTACTGTTCCAAAACGATATCACGGCGTGTGCTTCATCGTCGTTTTCTGGGTGGAACAAACTGGCTCCATCCAGAGCACACATCCGCATGGCATCAAACCAATTACTACGTCTAGTTGTATGGATCTTATAAAAACCTTCGACGGATTCTATATAAGTGTAGTCCTTCCGGAAGAACTTGTCCTGGCTTTGTCCATCTAATAAAAACATAAAAACATCATCGTAAAACAAAGTCTAAGTAGATGCGGATCTAGAAAGAATATTTGGTATTTATGTTACATGGTCTTCATACAACTTGACAATTAAAGAGAGAAACTCAGAGGTTAAATTCTGAATTGGTTATAATATCATGCTTAGTCCCGACACTTTCGTTAGTATCCACGACGACAACATACCACCTTTGAAATGTTGCCTCGGACGAGTGCTGCATTCACCGTCAAGGAGGGTATCTCACGCGTGGCATGGCAACCATCAAAGCAGTGACGGGAGTTTCGGGAGTTAGGGCTTTCGTAGACTAAAGACAAGAGTTTCGTAATGCAGACTATTGCTAAACGGAATAAACAGTCTGTCTCGCTCGCACTAGTAGAAAAATTGTCTATCTTATGAGAGTCTTGTCTCTTGTCTGCGAAAGCCCTTAGTCGACGAGCATATCCGAAAATTTGCCCGCAACGGACCAGCAGTGTTTATCTTTACACCCTTGCCTAGTCAATTTGTACAGGGCCTAGGCATGATGTCCTTACGTGCATCATATTTTTGGAAGACGGTTAAAAAAGAAAGTACTTATTGTATCATTACTGAGACAGTGAGTGACTACAAATGATCGCAATTACATAGCTAGGGCACCCCAACCAAATGAATGTGTTAGGTAGGTTAGAAGAACTGTGACAAAATGCGCGCGAGCCGAGCAAGCAAAGAAGAAATGGCTCAATATAGAAAACTGAATTATAAGATTGCCGGTAACATAATACATATGTATTGAAACGTACCTAAATTATTCGTATTGCATTGACAGTTCGACTCTAGCGACTGTAGACTCTTCTTGCAAATGAAATGTTCCAATAAGTCGCATGGGCAATCATTGATGAGACCAGCAGATAAGTACATATTCACGCAGTGCTCCACACCCTGTGTATGGTTCGGTTCACCTGGCAACCATTTATTGAACACCTCAGAAAGCGGTTTACCTAGAAATGTGAAATAAACCGTTATGTTAACTAATGATATGGGCAAAATAATTGTGGAACATTTAAATGATAAATGCCTCATGATTTTGTAAGTATGTTTTCCCAAACACTTTTACACGTATTTTTTTTTACTAGATGGGTCCGGTGCTTCGTACCTGACTGCTCTGTGAAGATACAGCCAAAAAAAACCCAGAGATCATAGTCTTTTTTGAAGTCCAGACATAAACTTGCTCAATTCACATGAGGATCATGCATTTGTGTCTGAGATGGTCTTTTGAAGAAAGAACCACACAGACTTGAGTGGACCTGTCCAGTCAGTGCAAGCAATTGTCAGTTGTCGCCTAGCTCGACTTATAACTCAAGGAGCTCAACGAAACGACGAACAATACCAAAGAAAGGAAATTTGGGTAGGTCGCTTGTAGTACTCAAACTGCCAGACAGTCGTGGAAAAAAAAAATGTGGCCACACATGGTTCTCAAATTCACAGTAATTAAACAAAATTAATAATAATTCACATAATGAATGTTAATTAAGGCGATTACACGAGCTAAGGCGATAACGCGAGTTTTGTAATTACTAAAAGTATATGATTCACTGCTATAAACAAGACCAGAAAAATATATGATATTCTTCAGGATATATGCTAGCATGATACTGTGTTGAAAACAAAATACAATTAATTTGGCTCGATAAAAAGAAATCACGAACTTACCTCTAAAAATATCTTTCAAACAATAAAAAACATACTAATATGCATGCGATCATTCTGATTTTTTGGCAAATAATTCTACAAGCAATATATTAGCATGATACTGTTTTAGTTTTTTAATACAATCAATAGTTTTTTTGTAAATCGATCGAAACCACTCATTTCGCGCTATTTGGCCCGCAGTGGCTGACGTAACAACCACTTTGTAGTGCAAGCTGATTAGAACTTTATTGTAACAGCATTTCAAACGAAGTTTGAACCACCACACATAGAGTTGCTAATTTAGCTCGTCTAAGCGCCTTAAAATACGATATGTCAAATACACACACACAAATAAATAAAAACTAAACTAAAAAAGAATAAAACACTGAACTAAGGTTCACCAAAAATATGACAGTCTGATTACCTAAAACAGCTGTTTAAAACGCATTTTTGTATGGGAACATGTCACAGTGACAGCTGTTTTAGATAATCAGACGGTTATCTTTTCGGTGAACATGGACCTAAGTATTCATGTTAAATCATTAAACGTCACAGTCACAAGTAAATATTCATGTCAAATACACATAAAACAAAAAATAAAATGCTGAACTAAGTATTCATGTCAAATCATTCAATTTCACAGTATTTATAAGAAAGGATTTAATAATAAACAAGCGAAGTCTGAAATTTCGACACTCATAGAGCAAATTTTATTGGAGCAGCTCAATCCCAAGCTTTTTTATCTTCGAGATAGTGATTAACATGATAGCAGGCTTTCAGGCATAGTTTCCGTTTTATATACGATTTGAATTTATTTAGAATAAGTGCTTGAATATAGCTCGGAAGTTTATTGTAAAAGCTGAACGTTCCCCATATTTTCTTGAGCCTTCAAAATAAAAATAACTCTTTTTTATTTCACTCGAAAAGTCGAATTTACCCCTCAAAGTTGCCATAAAATATTGTCAAAAAACAGAACAGGGAAAAATAAACTCCGGGCCTTAAAATGTAAAATTTTTGTAACTTACCGTAACTTTAAATTAATTAACCGTTATTTTTTATTAAATGAATACTTTCGTTTCCAAAGTGCATATTTGAGCAGGGACTGAAAGCGGTTACGGTTAGAGGTTAAGATACCTCAAAAATAAATCGGTACCGATTTAAAATAAAGGTTGAGCTATACCGATACCTTAATAAATAAAGGTAGGGGTATATCATGATTTAACCCATACACGATAACGGTAATAAAAGCGGTTACGGTTATAGGTTAAGATACCTCAAAAATATATCCGTATCGATTTAAAATAAAGGTTGAGCTATACCGATATCTTAAATCATTATAGGTTGGACTATATCGTTATTTAACCTATACATGATTTCGGCAGATACCGAAAAACATGCGAGACGGAGGGGCGCGGGAGATCGGAATAATTCGAGTCGATTCGAGGGGCTCGTCGAACGCGTTAGACTAAGAACCTATTTTGGTTTACTTACTATGTTTTTCCTCATATGAAGGACACAGTGGCTAGGCGGTGCGTCAAAGAAAACCCTTATTTATTAAGGTTTAGGTACCGCTACCGATACATTTATAAAGGTAAAGGTACTGCTACCGAAACATTTGTAAAGGTTATGGTACTTCTACCGAATATACCGGTATGCATTTCCAACCTCAAAATTCCGTTACTGAAAAAAAACGGTTCGAAATATTTCAGTAAATCTTAAATAACGGTATGACGTCATACCGAAATTTAAAGGTATCTTAATTTTTGGGTAATTCAGTCCCTGTATTTGAGTATACTGTTGGTCTAACTTTGTTAGGGGTTTATAATCTGAAAAAAAAATTAAATATGGGTATAGATTTGTATGTCATTATCATTTCGTGCCGTGTTTACTTCTGTACGTTTTCTATTCTGTGGTCTGGCCACAGAATAGAAAACATACAGAAGTTGCACTCCTTTGATCTTGAAGAAAGCCGACATTTTAAATGCCTAAACTAGGCGCGGTCGATCTAAATTGTACCTTGACACCACGCGTTAGCGTATGTTATTCGGCATCTTGCTGCTTAATGCTCAATCGGTAGGGTTGCCACAAGTACTAAAGATAAAATACTACCAACATTTTTGTATTTTAATGTACTTATTAATATTTAAGGTGAAAGCGTCAGGGTCTTACGTTTATTGCAATTTGCAGGCCAGTGCTAGGTTGTATGTTGATTAAAATATTGTTTGCGACTGTAAGACGTATGTATTTACAGAATAATAATCATCAAAATTATCAATACAACCCCAAAAGTTCATAAAGGCCGGTCTTTTTCAAGGTCAAAATCGTTCCTGCCTGCAAATTGTAAAAAAAAAACCTAAGAAAAATTCGCGGGCTACCCTAAAGCATCAGCAGCACCCTTAAATGTTCATTGAAACTTATATACTTACAATTGTTTTCCCTACTATTAATTTTTTTTTCTTCATTTAATAAACGTATTTAAAACATCCATACACGCATTAACAGTTGGTCCTGCTTTTTATTTTCACTAAAGATCAATAAATCAGTAAGTTAACAAACACGAAGTACGAGTAGACGTACGCGACGCAAGTGACCAGTCGAAAGAGCGTGAAAAATTAACGCGGCATACGTACGACAGCCCTACCGTACTTGCATATTCAATATGCGCGTAGCGGTAGGTAATTATACCCTAGAATATAGATAATAGTACATTATGGTACAAGTGTGTAATGTTGGTGATTACCGCCGAGGCGCCATTGAGAACCGAGCCGTTAGGCGAGGTTCTTAAGAGAGCCGAGACGGTAATCATCAACACACACGTGTATCATACGACGTTTTTCAACACACTTGAGAATAAAATAATACTAAAAAAATCCCTCCGGCAAGCCGCAGGAGGAGGTAGATTTCGAAGAAGGTGCTGGAGCGTCCGACTATTGAAAATTTGTATAAAGAGTTCTACTTATGTGTACAATCTACAAAAAAAATATGATTTCAAAATCGTTGTCCTGTAATGGAAAGTTTACCCTTTTTAAATTCTCTCATAAGAGTTTAGCATGGAAACGCCCTCAAAAGTTTAGTTATAATTTTTTATTTCGAAAACTATAAGTTTTATCGCTAAACTTTGAAGGTAACAATTGTAAAGTAAACAATAGGCTTTCAAAAAAAAATATTTGCGACGTTCAAAATGTTTACTGTTTCGGAGATATGATTTTTTTTCGCAAAAAATTTGGAATTTTCAACCCCCTCCCCAAATTAGGGGTTGCATCAAAAAAGTTTTAATTTAAAGATATCCGTATTCGTACTCAGAGTGATAAAAATGAGAAACGGTTCAAAAATTTTCCATAGGAAAAAAGTTATGGCCAAAAAACTGATTTTAGAAAAACCGCCCCCCCGCCGCCCCCCATGGACGAATTCCGCCCATTCACGAACTTAGCCTAAGTTTTGACCGTTTCGATTTTTTGGCCAAGTTTGAAAGCAATCGGTTCATAATTGCGACCTGTAGAGTGTGGCTAAATTTTGCTTGTCACCCATATACATACGTATTCATATATATCCCCGTAGGTGAGAGACCAATAGGTAGATTTTTTTTTTTTCAAAAAAAGGAAATCTACCTAATAACTATAATTTCAACAGTGAAAACGAGTTGTGAATTTTTTTTCGCATTGGCGGGAATAATTCATCAGTTTTCCTATGCGCGCGCATCTAACAATGGCGATCGCCCATAGACTAAAAGAATGAGGTTCCTTTATTTTTGGCTTTTCGCGGATAGCGTTTCAGCCACGTACGAAATGGGGAATTCGAAGTTTTATTATTTTAAAAAAAGTAAAAAAAAAAGAAAACAAAAGTTGCATTTGAGTGAAAGTTTTATTTATTAAAAACTTATTAAATAAGTTGAAATTATCTATGTAGATACGAAGTTGTATGAAATGAGCAAGCAATAGGTACATTAATTTATTTGTACTATTGAACACGATCTTTTTTGTATCGAAACTTTTTAAGAACAAAGCAATTCAACCAATAAAATAAAAAAAAACCCTATAACTCACTTGTGAATAATAGCAATGAAAAAGTCACAGTTTGATTACAGGTGTCATTATGTGCCTAATTGCGGTGAAATTAGAGCCACTTTATGAGCAAGTGTGTTGAAAAAGTACTTTAGACGTTGGGACAAAAACAACTTCTTTAAACTTTTTTAACTATTGTCCAAAACTGCTAAGGTATACGAACCTTTTTTATTTTTTTTACAGAAGATTTTTACTATTAAATGACATAGATTTTATATCTGTTCATTCTGAGGTAAAGGCTCATGCATTTTTTGGGCAAATACTTTCGAAAAAACTAGGTAATCAATAGTGTAAGTGTAAACATCCCATGATCCACTAAAATATAGCTATATCCTACACAACAATAATTAACAATAAATATTCAAAGAAAATAATTAAATAAATATTTAATAAATATTTTTTAATAAATCCAACCCAATCAATCACAGATTATCTTATTTGAACTCAATTTTGAGGGTAAAGTAAAATCTCACGATATCTCACGAAGGAAACCAAGTATCGAAAAATCGCCAAAATTGTCTCACGTAATTAATGGACAGTATTCTTATTCTTTTCCAAAAACATTGTTACAATATTAATTTTGAAGTAGGTATACACTATATAGGTACTGTGATCGCAACTCCGTGTGCCTGTGTGGCTGGCTGCCGAGAAACCACTTATTCGGAACGACCGCTCATAGTACGCAGAATCGACTTAAATGTGTTTGGAATAAAAGCATATGGTCAGATTTTAAGAGTACCTACTACAGGCAAATAGTAGGTTTAAGGTATATATGTAAAGATACCTAACCACTACACTACTGACATACAAGTATTCACCAAATCATATTAACAATACTTTAACTTTGATAACCTATTAAACAAATTCAACTGATAAAGAAACATTTCTGCGTTTGTTATATGAAATATTGTAGAAGTATCTGCAGCACAGACTTACCGTCAACGGTCTCAAATACTCCTGGAACCATTAGTTCTGACATTCCTAGATACAACCGTTGATAAGTAGGTTGGGTACGATTCCAAAATGAAATCACTGCGCTGAGCTCATCGCTGTCCTCAGGGAAGTACATACTGGCTCCTTCCTGAGCACACACTCGTCTTGCATCAGTCCAAGTCCGTAGTGAGGTGTGGATCTTATAGAAACCCTTAGCGGTTTCTATATAAGTGTAGTCCTCCCGAAAGCACTTTTTATCCCTTTGCCCATCTAAAGAATCAAAAATAGTCGTAACATATATAAAAAATCGAGCCAATGTAGATTTTAAAGAAATAAAATTGTCGCAGTACTCACATGAGACCTCCGGTAAAAAATACACTACAACAAAGACGAACAACGTTTTAGAAAACATTTTTGTAACTTTACGTCAAGCGTCTACTCGTGACTACTTACAATGAAGAGCTACATAGATAAATGCGTAGATATGTCAACTTAAGTACTATACAGTTTATCTCAATTATTATTTATTACTAATATCTCTATATTCTCTGTTGACAGCGTTGCAGGCATTAAGGTACATTAAATTGAAAAAATTAAAAAACCCCCGGCACATTGGTCACAATTTCAAGATATTTTTGTTTGGAACGAAGTTCCTCAACGTAGCTTACAGGTAGTGCGAATTTATTAATAGAAAACGTCACGTAACGAAATGACGTATGTGTGTATGTGTAGTTTAGCATATAATAATATAATATTCCTCATTGACTTTATTTAGTTTTATGTAAGCACTACTTTTATAAAACACATGAAAACGGCTATTTATCGCGAATTTACCTTTAATTTAAGCCCGAACCGGATTGCACCAGCCGTGGTCGCGGGGAGACTGAAGTATTGGAGGTACCGCGACAGCAAAGCGAAGGCGTTCATCCAACTACCCTCACTTGATCTTCATAAATGTTAATTAGGACCGGTTCACACTAGGACAGCACACTACACTAACAGTGTCCGTATATTGAGGCGATTTCACTTGACGAGTACACTTAGTGATCACAGGATTCCAAGCGGAAGAGAGTTTGAAGCCGTCTTTGCGATTGAAATTAGGGTACTTCTTGATCTCAATCGCTTCCCACGGAGAAAAAAATATTTTACAATATTACCAGATTGTATAGTAGTTATGATTCTGGTGTAGGAAAAAAGGTTTCAGCTACGGTTAACAGATTTTTTTTTTATAACAGCAAGTCATATTTTTATTAACACTAGAATATTCTAGTAAAAATATTCTAGTACACGGAAACTCTGATATCGTTTTGGTAACCATCTAATTGTTACAGAGTAAAATATGCAATTAGTTTACAACACTTTTCAATCATTGCGATGTTTACAATATTTATTTATTCTGTTCACCATCATCTAGTTTAACACACCAATAATAAAATTGCGTTTACAAAATCGTTCTGTAAGGTTCACCTTACGTAATTCATTTATATGTACTAGATTTCCTCGTACCTTTTAGCGGATTTTTAATACCAATTACTTACTCGAAACATATTTATTACTAGGAATATTTTTTCTCATAACTAGATACGTTCGTTACTAAACAAAACATTTACGTGTAACGAAAAACTGTACTGTCCACAAGTACTGCGGCCCCCCGCACTCCTCCGCCGCCGCCTGCGCTGCAACCGGCAGCGCCAGTGTGCGGTGCACGGTGAACAGAACAACATGAAGTGCGGCCCTGCGCGCATCCGCACTTGTCGCAGTTAATATTCGTTACATTTATAATTCAAGTAACTGCTGTTTTATTGATAATCAAGCTGTTAGTGTTCCGAATGCTCAAAATAAAAATGAGTTACGATGCCAGTAATAAGTATGTTGTGTATTTTTCTATGGCCATTGGCCTGTTGGCCACCATTTGAGTGACCCTCGAATGTCCTCGTAAGTATGTGCTCAATCTGTTATGTGCTGAAATAGGTACTTACCTATACTGTTATTAGGTTATATTAAACATTTTTCTTTTACAGAAAATAAAGTAACTTTGGGAACATTGGGATTCCTCGACGCAGAACTTATAAAAGAATAATTTATGTTAAGTATATTTTAAAATAAAACGAATTTAAAAAAAAAAGTTTGCTTTTATTCTTTGTAATAACTCAGGATTCTGATTTTTCTGTCTATGTTTCAGGCCACCACACCTCTATACCACAAACCTCATTATTGCGGACTAAACCGAGAGAATATACTGCCGAGTCAAACAGAATAATGATAAACACCTTAGGTAGGTAAGTCTTACACGGTGGAAGTCTGCCCTGCGTGGGCGGAGCACCGCCGTGTCCTCGTAGCGGCGATCGGCGGCGGCGACCTCTCGCGTCCGGCCCTGGTTCAATCCATGGTCCGGAGCGAGACGGAATGGGAAGCCGTCACCTCCTTCTGCGAAGCAGTCATGCTAGCGAAGGAGGTGGCGGAACGAGAGAGGGAGAGAGCCTCTCTTCCCGGCCGCCGCGGGAGACGCACCGGGCGTCGGGGGCCACGTGGTGGCTACCGGCCACCGTAGATGCGGGCCTGTGGACGGTTAGCTATGGGCTAGCTAGCCGTCCGTCCGTCTAGTGACGACAGGCCGTGTCGACGGCGCGTTCGTGTTCCACGCGCGCCTCAAAGAGATGTCAGCAGAAGAGAGGGGCCCGCAAGGGCCGAAGCCTGCCGGGGTTGCGGGACTGTTCGAAAGAGATACCGCGGCCCCGGAATGTAAAGGGCGAGGAAGGAACATGGATGGGTTTTAGTCAGTAAGAGTCTGACACTCCCTCCTGCTCCGCCCAGAGTGGGAGAAGTCATTTGATGATTTCCCAGCCTAAAAAAAAAAAAAAAAAAAAAAGGTAGGTAAGTCTTCGCCTTCGTTGCGGCGAAGACTCACCTAAGATGTTGAACCTAATTCTGTTTATGGGGATTACACCACCGAAACTAGCGCCACCCGTCATTTTATTTCGGTATTACTTCGGTAAGAAAATACTTGGTAGTATTTTCCTACCGAAGTACTCGGTGGTGTAATCCCCTTCACTCGACAATATAACGCAATAATGATATTTAACACAAATATATAAGCCGATAAACTCTACAATATGAATAGTAAACATAACATACTCTTTATAGCATGCCACAATAATTATTTTTATCACAAACAAAAATCTGATATCCTATAATACTGCATATAGTAAACAGAAATAGTTGATTATTTCAGTCTGCTATAATGATAATTAAGACTAATAAAAATCTGGTGTTCTTAATACTACACATAGTAAACAGAGATTATTGGGCGTTTCGACACTACTGAAGTATCTGATAAACTCTACACTGTCCTCTAATGATGGCTACAAGTAGGTTTTGCCTACTAAACAAAATTTGTTTTCTGCGTTACTAGGTAAGTGGGTAATAGGAACGAGAAATGATGTTGTAAAGAAGTAGAATATTCTATTAATGTGTAAACAAGTTATAGTTGTCACATATAATACAATAAAATCAAGTCAAATTTACAATATTCTGTTTAAGGAAACTAGATTTTTTTCTCCGTGCCCGAACCATTCTCTAATAGTAGTGCTTCTCATTGGCAAGGATTATTGGGTTGTGTAACTCCATCCAGTGGTTGGGTCCTGAGTCTATTACATGCTCCGCTATAACAGACTTGTTTGTTTGTCGATTCTTGACCGCTGCTATGTGTTCTTTGACCCTTTCAGCGACTGTTAAAGACTGACTGACTGACTGACTGGTTGACTGTTAAGTACTACTCTGTCAAGAACGTACCGGGAAAAGATCTATGACAAAATGTTAGTTATTTATCCAAAATTATTTTATCAACTTGAAAGTTTACTCCTTCAGAAACAATACATTTACGCCAACGAATAATCCAATCATCAAAACATTTTAAACGCTTTTCCGGAATTGAGTTCAGTTCTCACTGCGAATTCTCCTTTATGTTTTCTACCGAATGAAAACGGCTGCCACGAAGTAGTAATTTGAATTTAGGAAAAAGAAAGATGTCGGCTGAGGCCATATCTGGTGAGTAAAGTGGTTGCTCGATGGTATTTGTTGAGTTTTTGGTCAAAACTTCGTTCACCATGATGGCCTTGTGCGAAAGCGCATTATCATGCATTCAAACATTCTCTTTCCACAGATCTGGCCATTTTCGTCGAATTTGCCCTCTTAAGCGCCGCAGATAGGGACGGATGGCCGATGGGGCCGAAAAGTTCTGGAGCGGCGACCGAGAACCGGAAGACGATGCGTTGGAAGACCTCCCACTAAGGTGCACCGATGACCTGGTGAAGGTTGCGGGAATCCGTTGGATGCGAGTCACAAGGGACCGGTCAATGTAGCGACACTTGGGGGAGGCGTATGTCCAGCAGTGGGCGTCTTTCGGCTGAAATGATGACGATGATGAAGCGCCGCATAATGCTCAATTCTTTATTTACCGTTTGAGAGAGAATTCCGAGTGCACTACACCGCCATAACCAAAAGTCTAGTAGTATCGCAGTGAAGATCTATCGCGGTAACGTGCATGCAGTGCCTTCGCAGAAACGGTCTTTCACAGAAACGTGCGTCGCAATTTTGTAGCATCGTATAAGCATTTATCGATATTTTGTGCGTCCAGATTCCGTATCCTACTCCTAAAAAACAGCCAACAAGACTCCGACTTTTGATCGACTTTGGCGTATTCGGTTCAGTAGGAAGGCGCCACTCCGAAACTTGTTTATTAGTTGGCATGTCAAACTCGTAAACCCAAATCTCGTCAGTAGTAACACTGCGTTTCATTAATGTTGGGTCGGAATTGAGTCGTTCTAGCATGTCCTCAGCGACTCATGCGATAGAGTTTTTGGAGAAAATTCAGGTGTTTTGGAAATAGCCGAGCGGCAACATGTTTCATGCCCAAGTGATTATTTAAAATGGTACGGGTTGACACAGAAAGTTCGGCGGCTACCTCTCACAAACTGAAATGAGGATTTTCAATCACTATTTCTTTCAGTTTTACGATGTTAACTTCAGTTGCAGACGTTGAGGACCTATCAGAGCGAGGCAAATCTTCCATCACATCTCGACCGCTTTTGGACGCCTTGTACCACTCATAATAATGTGTTTTTGATAAAGTTGTTTCACCGTAAGCCTGCCGTAACGATTTCAGCGACTCCAAACATAAAATTTCATTCATCATCATCATATCAGCCGAAAGACGTCCACTGCTGGACATAGGCCTCCCCCAAGTGTCAACACATTGACCGGACCCGTGCGACTCGCATCCAACGAATTCCCGCAACCTTCACCAGGTCATCGGTCCACCTAGTGGGAGGTCTTCTAACGCATCGTCTTCCGGTTCGCGGTCGCCACTCCAGAACTTTTCGGCCCCATCGGCCATCCGTCCTGCGAGCAATATGCCCTTTCCACTGAATTCTTCGGGCTACGTCGGTGACGTTGGTTCTCTTGAGGATGCCTCATTTCTGATTCGAACATGCAAGGAAACTCCGAGCATAGCCCTCTCCATTGCCCTTTGGATGAATTTAAGCCTTTTGATAAGGCCCATTGTGAACGACCACGTTTGGGTCCCGTATGTAGCCAATCACTGGCAACACACACTGGTCTTAGACTTTCGTCTTGAGACACTGCGATAAGTTGGACGAGAAGATACCGCGCAGCTTCCCGAACGCTGCCCAGCCTATAGTCGGATACGACGATTGACCTCTTTCTCAAAAACAACGATTTCTTTTAATTCCATTAATGATGCATACTTAATTTAAGACAATCTCTTTTTTATTCGATGTTCTTGTTTATTATAATTCGTAATACACTTATAGTATAGCGAATTTTCGAAAATCTGTGAATGCAGATTTGTTTCTTTTTAAAAATAAAGGAATGTCTCCTTTGAGTAAAGTTTGCTATCTCCAGTATTTAGAGTACTTTCCCTTCAGGTGGCATTGTAAAATTCCACCTTCTATAACAGATGTAACTCAAAGTCAGCGCCAAAATGGAAAACAGTTGTGCCAATCTAAATTACAACAAAAAATGAATTAGGAACCATAAACAACGAAATTTTATGAATGTGATGAAATAGTCCTTCCTTCAAACCAGAGCAGCTATATTATGTCTGTTTATTATGTTTGAAACTGTTTTCTGTCTGTCACTAAACCCCTCAAGGTTCATTGGAAGACCAGCGTCAGAC
Source organism: Xestia ashworthii (assembly GCA_950022955.1). Classification (NCBI taxonomy): domain Eukaryota; kingdom Metazoa; phylum Arthropoda; class Insecta; order Lepidoptera; family Noctuidae; genus Xestia; species Xestia ashworthii. Next base: position 16,629,114 of record OX465553.1, read on the forward strand.
AGCATCACCTGTCTGGCATGAATGCTGAAATGGACCGTTTGGCGCAGCCGTGAGGCACATACTATGTATTTTGTCCTTTTTGTAACTTTTTAATATTATTGTGTGTGTGCTTAATGTACTGACGTTAAATAAACACTTTTTTCTTTCTTTCTTTGTTTAAGAAGGTGTAACCTGAAAAAGTAGTCTTGTTTATTTTGTTAATAAAACATAAGAACAATATCCCAGACAGATCCAGGCTATTTACTGCACAAACAAAACACAGATTACAAAAAACATATTTACAACTAGCCGACCCACGCAACTTCGTCTGCGTCACATAGGAGTGATAGGAGAGAAAAAGCTCACAAAAGGAATAAATTTCCCCCGTTTTTGTAAGATTTTTCATCTATGCTCCGCTCCTATTGGTCGTAGCGATTGATTCTCCATATTATGAAAAAAATTAAAACTTTAATAAGACCTAACTTATCCAACAATTTATAGATAATAGAGGCCAACTCGGGTCAACTCAAGTCGTAAATATAATTATTATCATCTTTTTGCAAATATATTATGTCGCTAGGCCATCGTCATTTGACCTTATTGTTAAGGAAAACCAAGGGAAAACCGTTTGTAAGCGATTGTTGACAGGAATAAATCTTTTTATAACCTCTAAAATAACCTCTGCCTCTCTGTCTAGCGTTTGGGGTCTACTCGCCTTCGATTCGATCGAGACCTGGGCTATACTGCAATCTCTCTAATGGTGCCAAATCGACTACCGGTACATCGAGGTGTTTGTACAAAAACGCTACCATGTCAGTCCACCTTCAGGGCCAAGCGTCGGAACCTATTCTTCTGCAGCGAGGTGTAAGACAGGGAGACGTCATATCTCCGAAACTGTTCAGCGCTGCACTGGAGGATATGTCTTCAAGGTTCTGGACTGGAGAGGGCTAGGCAACAACGTCAATGGCGAGTACATCACTCACCTTCGGTTTCCCGACGATATACTGGTCATGGCCGAGACCATGGCGGACCTCAGTACAATGCTCGATGACCTCAGTAGAGCTTCCGAAAGAGTGGGTCTTAAAATAAACATGGACAAGACGAAGGTCATGTTGAAAACCCATGTCACACCCACTCCAATCAAAATCTACACTCGAAGTTGTAGACGATTATGTGTACCTGGGATAAACGGTTCAGTTAGGTAGGTCTAACTTAAACAAAGGGTCAATCGTCGAATCTGACTCGCCTGGGCAGCGTTCGGGAAGCTGCGCGGTATCTTCTCGTCCAACTTACCTCAGTGTCTCAAGACGAAAGTCTGTGAACAGTGTGTGTTGCCAGTGATTACATATGGGACCGACACGTGGTTGCTCACAATGGGCCTTATCAAAAGGCTTAAAGTCACCCAAACGGCAATGGAGAGGGCTATGTTCGGAGTTTCCTTGCGTGATCGAATAAGAAATGAAGACATCCGCAAGGTCACCAACGTAGCCCGAAGAATTGCCAAACATAAGTGGCAGTCGGCAGGGCACATTGCTCGCAGAACGGATGGCCGATGGAGCCAAAAAAAGTTCTGGAATGGCGACCACGAACCGGAAGACGTTGCGTTGGAAGACCTCCCACTCAGTGGACCGTGGTGCGTCGCGGAATCCGTTGGATGCGAGTCGCACGGGACCGGTCAGTGTGGGGACACTTAGGGGAGGCCTATATTCTGCAGTGGACGTCTTTCGGCTGTAAAGATGATGATGATAACCTCTGAAGTTATTACTTTAAAAACAATTTAAAGGCGATATAATTGGTGTAAAAATACCTACCCCTAAAGGCACTTGTTTTCTCTACGTTGCGATACAAAGCAAACTGAACCATAGACAACGATTTTATTACCTATTTTATTCGCAGAATAAGGTAGGCACAAGGTTGGACGCTCTTAAATGTTATATCTGACACTTTCACAATAAAACAAAACAACTTGTGAATGTAGGTACCTGGGAACGTTCTGGTTACGGAGATATTGGATTTCAAAGATCTAACTTTATTTTTAAATTCAAAGAAGAATGGTCATATGTGACCCAGACCCGACACAAATGAGACATACGTCTCAGTTTTTTTTGTTATTTTAGTGTCTTACGTTTTTGTTCAGGAGACTTAGAAAAAACATCGTAATTGTATGTACCTAACTCACGAATTCACGATACAATAATTATGGAATTATCCAGGTGACCAGGTGACTTGGATTATGTATTTTTAATTATAATATAGTAATATTGTTTTTGTTTTATTACTTTTGTTCTACAAAATCTCTTCGAGGTCCCAGTAACTGTTTACTGAGAATGTAGCGACGACGTAGATGTAGTCGGTGACAAAAAAACTAAATCAATCAAACAAAGGTCACCGACTTCTGAAGCTAAAGTTATTTTTCACTTTTTTGTGTGAAGTTGGTTATATTTTTTGCAAAAAAGTTTTTATTTTGTTCTACATCATACCTGGGAACCTTCTAGTTACCTACAGAGATATTGCGGGTATAAATTCCAACTTACTGACAAGTTTTTGTTATAGAAGTTTTTACTGTAAGATTTACACTTTAAACACCTCTTAGACCCCTGCTATTCAATCCATCCAGAGCACAAGTTTACACACAGTTTTAAGCGCGTTATATTGAGTTCAACCACAAAACATGATTTTTCATCCCAAAGACAAAGTTGATTCCCAGCAAAATAAAAATGCTTGGTTGCCGACTTTGTGATGAGGTTGTTTACACCCTGTTTATGCGAATTTGCTATGGCGGGTCCAGACACAGTCACCTTGTATAATTGCTGTCATTAAAATAATATTTATAAAATATTTAACCTGAACAAAATCAATTGGCAATTAGTAGGTGTTACCCAGTGATTTTCTGAATTGTGTTGTTAAATTTCTGTTCTATTTAATATTGCAAAATAACTGAGATACGTTCCATTTGTATCGAGCCTGGGTAAATTTTGTATGGGTCGTGACCGTTCTCCTTTTTAATGTATTACCTATTTATTTTAAACTAGCCGGTGCCCGCGGCTTCGCCCGCGTAAAATTATATACTAAAACCTTCCTCTTGAATCACTATATCTATTAAAAAAACCCGCATCAAAATCCGTTGCGTAGTTTTAAAGATCTAAGCATATATAGGGACAGACAGACGCGGCGGGAGACTTTGTTTTATAATAAGTAGTGATAAGTACCTTTTTTTTTTTTTTAGGATGGGAAAGCATCAAATGACTTCTCCCACTCTGGGCGGAGCGGGAGGGAGTGTCAGACTCTTACTGACTAAAACCCATCCATGTTCCTTCCTCGCCCTTTACGTTCCGGGGCCGCGGTATCTCTTTCGAACAGTCCCGCAACCCCGGCAGGCGTCGGCCCTTGCGGGCCCCTCTCTCATGCTGACATCTCTTTGAGGCGCGCGTGGAACACGAACGCGCCGTCGACCTGGCCCGTCGTCGTTAGACGGACGGACGGCTAGCTAGCCCATAGCCAACCGTCCACAGGCCCGCGTCTACGGTGGCCGGTAGCCACCACGTGGCCCCCGACGCCCGGTGCGTCGCCCGCGGCGGCCGGGAAGTGAAGATCTCTCCCTCTCTCGTTCCGCCACCTCCTTCGCTAGCATGACTGCTTCGCAGAAGGAGGTGACGGCTTCCCATTCCGTCTCGCTCCGGACCATGGATTGAACCAGGGCCGGACGCGAGAGGTCGCCGCCGCCGATCGCCGCTTCGAGGACACGGCGGTGCTCCGCCCACGCAGGGCAGACCTCCACCGTGTGCTCCACCGTGTCCTCCGGTCGATCCTCGCAGTGGAGACACCCGGGCGTTTCCTCCCGCCCGATTCGGTGCAGGTACCTCCCGAAACATCCGTGTCCGGTGAGGACCTGCGTCAGGCGGAAGGTGAGGACGCCGTGGCGCCTCTCCAGCCACTCCTCAAAGAGGGGACTTACCGTCACTATCGTGGCGTGCCCTGCACGGGGTTGCGACAGTCGCTCTCTCCATGTCGCCATGAGATCGCGCCGGAGGTCAGTCCGCTGAGCGGCAATTTGCCGCGGCAGCGGAGTTTCCCCCCGGCGTAGTACCTCCGCGCGCCATTCGTGTAGGCGCGCGAGGACTGTCGCCTCCAGATCCCATGGCGGCAATCCGGCAAGCAGGCCCGCCGCCTCGCGGGAGATCGTGCGGTACCCACGGACCATCCTTACGGCCACCACTTTTTGGGGCGCGTTCAGATAATGAGCGGCACGCCGCTTCAAGGAACGCGTCCACACTGGCGCCCCGTAAAGGGCCATGGACCGCACGACCCCCGCGTAGAGCCTGCGGCAGGAGGCGTTTGGCCCCCCAAGGTTGGGCAGGAGCCGCCTGAAGGCAGCCCCGGTCCGTTCCAGCCTGGGGGCCAACCGTCGGAAGTGCTCCACGAAGTTCCACCGGCTGTCGAGGACGAGTCCTAGGTACTTCAACGTCGACTCGACGCCGATGGATACCCCTCCTACCGTCAGTGTGGATCCCGACGGTGGCGGATTCCGACGCCCATGAAAGCACATGGCCTCGGACTTGTGCAGTGCCACCTCGAGACCCAGTTGCCGGATCCTCTCTACGACTATCGCAACCCCGCGTGTCATATTGTCGGCCGCCGCCTCGCCCTGTCCGTCAGGTAGTCCCCGATCACACGACGGAGGTAGGTCGGCACCCGGTGATACCGGAGTGCCTCCCTGATGCAGCTCCAGGGCAGGGAGAAGGCGTTGGCGATGTCGAGAGACACCGCCAAGACAACCGCGCCCCGGGATATCGCATCCCCCGTCGTGAGGGCTCTCACGCGCATGATGGCGTCCACAGTGGAGCGCCCCCTGCGGAAACCAAATTGGTTCTCCGCAAGATTCGGCCCCATCCCCTCAAGGTGCTCGGCGAGGCGGTTTGCAATTACTCTCTCAAAGAGCTTGCCCACCTCGTCGAGCAGCACAATGGGCCGAAATGCGGACGGAGAGTCCGCAGGGCGCCCCGGCTTCTGGATGAGGACCAGTTTCCCCGTCTTCCAACGAAGCGGGAACTGGCCTCTCTCCAAGCATGCGCTTAAGACCCCTTTTAGTCGGGGCCCGAGAGCCTCCGCATCCGAGGCCAGGACCCAGGCTTTGCCAGGCAAGCCATCGGGTCCCGGGGCGGTATTTTTGGCCTTGAGCCTACCTACCGCCACTCTCAGGTCTACCCCAGTCACTTCCGGAGTGTCGTCGTCGTCATATGGGTCCTCTTCCGGCACCGCAGGTGGCGGAACCATAGGCGGGGGCGGATGTTCCCCCCGCGAGGGGAACAGAGCGCTCACCACGTCCTCCACGAGCTCTGGCCGGAGACTCTGCGTCAGCGGGGGGGCCCAGGTGCGGAGTTTATTCCGCACCATCTTGTAAGGGCGCCCCCACGGATCTCTGTAGAGAGTCTCCAGCATCTCCAAGCGGGCCAGTTCCCTGGCCCGCAGGACAGCCTCCCGGAGGGCGGTCTTCGCCGCTCTGTATCCCTCATACAGCTCCGCCTCAATGGCTGCCGCATCCGCCGGGCGGATGCGGAGCCTGAGATGCCTGGCGTACAGGCGCCGCGCATCAACGCACGCCTCGCGCAGAGATGTTATTTCGCGCGACCACCAGTACACCTGATGTCGGGCGCTTCCTGGCCGGACTCGGGGCATTGCCACGTCGCATATGTCGGACATGGCCTCCCGGAACCACTCTGCCTCACTGTTAACGTCGGCAGGCCTGTCCGGTGATGTCACCCAGGCCTGCACGATCGAGGCTTCCAGGAGGAGCTCCCGGTCCAGCTGCTGCAATGAAGCCTAGCCCTTTATAAAAGCAAACGCGGCACCAACTGTGAAGACATGCAATAAGTGTGCCGCGTTAACAGTATCTGCTGAGCTGATTGAGAGTGACGAGGAGTAACACCGTGTGGATTTAGTCAGTAGGAGTCTGACAGACCAAAAAAAAAGGAAAAAAAAAAGAATCGGGACAGTCTTTGAGTAATGGCGATAGAAGTGAAAACTCGTCGAGTAAAAAAAAAGTGCTACGTAAATGGTACGTGACGGTCACGCGATTCCCATGATTTTTGTTCACCTAAAAAGTGCTGAACGCGCCTAAAGAAGTTTTCACTACAATAAGACAGGCTACCAAAATCTACTTTTGAAATTGACCTAAACCGTTCATTTATTTTTTTGTGAAAAAATGTGCGTCTGCCTAAAACAAGGGTCTACTGCGAACGCCGCAATTGGTACCTAGCGGGTAGACTGTCCGTCTGTCCACTGTGCGTTCCCATTGACGAAACATTCTCTTCTCAATACGTACAGACCAACATGTTGTTGTCTGAAGAGATAAAAGATTTGAACTAAGAGAAGCGTGGGAGAGTGATATAGAAATTGATCCAATTTGAACATGTAATGTGTGAATGCGTCGCCAGTGGGAACGGGGTTTCTTATTGATGCAGGGGTAGTAGTTGCTATAACGTTTTTTATAGAGGTAGTAGTATAGTGTCGGCTTCCAGTCCAAGCGGATGCAGCTGAATACCAGTAATTTACATGGGGCGACTGCCTGTCTGACTTCCATAACCCAGTCTGTTGTTCTGGGTGCTTTAGGTGGGACCTACCACCTAAGACTGGTTGACAGAGTCTAGAGCTAAGAATAATCGGTTCTGTCCGTATAGTATTTCGTAGCAATAGGCGCAGTTGCCCTGAAGTTTTGATTTGTGCCAGAGAAGTTTCCCTAATTCATAGATCCTTGTAATGTAGCTGTCGTGGTGTTGTTTATAAAGAAGTTGTAGTAGTCTAGTTGTGATGTTTTCGTGGTCCCAAAGTGCGACTTCTCAGCATGGGGTCCTGGATGTGACTTCCTGGTCTTTTTTTTTTTTTTTTTTTTAGGATGGGAAATCATCAAATGACTTCTCCCACTCTGGGCGGAGCGGGAGGGAGTGTCAGACTCTTACTGACTAAAACCCATCCATTTTCCTTCCTCGCCCTTTACGTTCCGGGGCCGCGGTATCTCTTTCGAACAGTCCCGCAACCCCGGAGACAGTAGGTAGGGTAAACTTGCATAATTCGTACCCCTTAAGGGAAAACCATCATATTTAGAAAATTAGGAAAGATAAATTAGTTTGAATTATTAGGAATTTTTGTTTGCTTAATGCTTTATTGTTTCTATAATCAAATTTAACATAAACCTTATAAACTTCTCAAAAATAAACAATTTAAAAAAAAACTGAAAAAAGTACGATTTAAGACCATTCATCCCAAATTGTACTTTGAGTTTTATTCATTGGTATACAGTATTGAGAATCAGCATCAAAATCAACAATGTGTTACTAAAACAAGTAGGAATTCTTAACAAATTCGACGGATGATCTTCGCCAATTCTCGGCAATCATCGCTAAATCGTACCAGTACGTTTTAAGCTGTTTTAAGAACTTAACTCAAGTACGAAATAGGAGCAAGAGCCAAACAAATTTTAAATTTACCGGCAAAAAAATTGACAACAGTTACGAATATGATAACACGTCAGATGAAATCGTACAGATACACATTAATACGTATCAAATCGTAAAATAGGTTATACACGACCTTATTTGAATAAAACTCTTACGAAATGTGTGAAAATATTACAGCAATAGTCGAAAAAAGCTTACTTTTTCAATATTTTTGTCGAGAGCAGCTTCACAGGTGTTATCTGTCAGGTGGTAAAATGGCCGACTGTTATTTATATTTTTTGACACTAGAGGCGCTGATAGCTGTTACCAAAGCCGAGTTTTAAGTGGAGTACGAATTTGGCGTAAGTACGAATTAAGCAAGTTTACCCTAGGTACCTACAGTTGCATCTTTTCATTAAAAAGTTCTTGCAGCTCCGAGTTTGGAAGTTGTGCGGTATAGTGTGGCCTGATCTCTCTCTGGTCGTGTCTAATTGCCGTCCCATCACTGTGAGATTAAGGGAATAAGAGTGAAATAAAATGGCGTGCTGCACTATTTAATTCATGTATGGAACTAGTTTGCTTGAATCATATTTTTCATCGATATTTTTTTATTAATCATCTGTTTCCTACAAAAGTGTTTTATTTGGGGTGAAAAATCATGTTTTATGGAAGAACTCAATGTAACGCACTTACAACATTGTGCTGATGAATGTAAAATAGATAGATAGTATAAAAAAAAACGTGAACGTCATAATGACGGGACCTAGACGTCGACGACGACGACGGGAATAGTTATTATACTTTAAAAACTCTAATTTCAATAAATAGGTAAATATTTATATTTACATCAGGAAAGCGCCTGAAGAAAAAGTTTAAGCCATAAAATGATACTTAATGGCTTAAAATGATACTTTTTCTTCAGGCGCTTTTCTGATGTAAATACAATACACTTTTTTTTGTGGATATCATAGTATTCAAAGTATAATAACCATTTAAACGTGGTCGTACTATATCTTATTAAAAGTTTGAGTGTTCGGTTGGTCCAGTCCCGATCATAATTATAGCGGGACCACCGTACATTGAACTGGTCAAAATGTTCTGAACAGCTGATTTTTTTTTCGCGATTTCGGGTTTGGTCCCATAGTAAAAGTTGTATGTTATCATGAGCACAATCACGTGTTTAAGGTGAAAGGATGATCGAGTTCTTTGCCATTTTGTCGCTAGATGGCGACACATCCACAGTTTCGAACATTTTCAATTTTTACACCTAACATAGAAATTTTTAATAGACAATTTTATTATTTGCGTAACCTAGGGCATTAACTTGATTTTTTTAGATAATCACTGTGCTTGTTAACTAGTATCATATAAAGATTTGACCAAAATAAAGATTAGCCGCATGAATATACTCTTTACACACACATGCAAAGTAAATAGTAGTAACTTTCGACACCACTAGATGTCGTTTTATTCAAATATGGTTAGAAATTAAAATGTCCAGCTGGCGTTAATTATATAAAAGATGAATGTTCTTACATTATAGCAGACTAAAAACAAATAATCATTTATTTGTAAGGCATACTTTACATTACCAGAGGTTAATTGTCATGTTCCAATCTATTCTATGCATACTTTTGTTTCTAGGCTCGATATCCGATACCTTTTCACCATAACAAATTGTCCAGATAAATTATTTTGGGTAATAAAGGTATATTGTACCTATACAGGTTATTGTTATGTGAGTGAACCGAAATAGTACCTAACGTGTAAATAAATTGTGACGTGTACTAAATAAATAAAAGACCATTTGTTCAATTGTAAAGCTTTTTACTGTACCTTACTATAAATTAATAATATAGATGCATGGTTAATATTTCATTCAAATTATCGTTTCATTTACTCGTAGTGAGAGTAAATAAAACGATTTACATAAATAGTTTCTGGTTGAATTCGAATCATCAACTCATACCACCATACAAAGATAACATACTTTTTTAAATATTTTGATATTTACAATTATGATTCTGAATTTAGTATTAGAAAGAAATATGTACGTAGATTACACTGATTACAATTAATGTAACATCACACGTAAGTGTAAGTATCTTACACAACAACACACAATTGGTTGCTAGCTAACCATAACATAGTTTCAAGAATACCTACTTATTATACAATTTTGAACTTCAATAAATATTCTTTTACAATTGAATTGTTAGGCTGGTACCTAAATACATAAGTGAAACCTAACTACACAATTTTTTTTTATAAATTAACAAATAATACAAACTATACCCGCTACATACAAAAATTGCATAATAATTAGTCTATAATGTTCCCACTGCTGAGACTCAGGCCTATTTTTTGCCTCTTCGTAGGCCCGTTGTCGACGCATTTACACCATCGAACAGCTGTCTTTTTTTAAATTGCCCATTGCCACTGCTCTAGTCGGCATGTCTCCTGAAATTCACAATAAACAAATTAGATTGCTACAAGTAGGTAAGCATATTTTTGGCTGGAAAAAAACAACAGCACCGATTTTCATACTGTTTTCACCAATGGAAGAGTGGTTCTCGAGGAAGGTATTAGTTTATAATTATCCCTTTTCATTCTGATGGGAAATCATCAAAAAAAGTGTCCGACTTTTACTGACTAAAACCCATCCATGTTGTTTCCTGGCCTGTTCGACCCAAACAGCTGTTATGCTATAGTTTAGTGAAATAGGACTTGTTGATACGATTGATACCACATGATAAAGAGTTTGGCCATGTTAGGTACCCGTGGGATTCTCAGCGGTGGCTAATTTAACTCTGACAATTGTACTAACCATAAAGCATTGAACACCAGGTACAGCTGGTCTGAACAACTTCTTCTCACATGTGCCTTCAAAATGTTTGCTGCAAAGCATCTTATGCTTTGTATGGAGTTCATCTTGGAATCTCGGTGACGACCAGGCTTCATTTGGAAAGCAATACTTTGCCCATAATTCACAACTGGAAATAAAACAAACATTAAAATTACATTCCATAAAAATCATATTTTAATTTATCCATTTGCGTTGATCGAAAGAGATGTAATATTGAGAATCGTGGCATACGATTCGTGACATCGCACAGTCCATGTATGGCGTGGCCTAAGCCATCTAAAACGAATAGAATAGAAAGTACATTAGTAGGTAAATAGAGGTACATACCGCATAACATTTTTTGAGCCAGGCTTCGGAAACCGATGCAAAGTGATGCTGGAATCTTTAGAAGGTGAAGATCCAGACATGATACAGATTCTAGTGTATTGTTTCTGCGAACTCATCGCAAAATTAAACACAAAATCAAACCAAGAGTTACTGTCTCAACACCGAGTCTCTATCTCACAAATACACACTTAATTTCACCAAAACAAAGACACGAAGAAGCAAACTGGCCTCAAGTTAACAATGTATGTAGAATTAAATGGAACTGGTTTATTTATTACAAATAATTCAAGACAAAATAGTTATTTCGAGGCAGATAATGTTCTGCTGACATGAAATGTCAACGTCAAAATTACAAACAATGCGTTCCAAATTGGGCTGTAAACGCTTTGAGCGTCTATAAACCCGTTCCGAATTAGCTTGCGTGAGCGCGATCACAAACGCGATATCGATCGATGTCCCTTGAATCGTCATAGATGACGTCATGACATGCGCCATCTTGCGATTACAACGAAGTGAACATACTCCAAATAAAATATAAATATCACAGTGAGCGCTGTCAAATAACCTGATGACAGCTCTCAGCTGTCATAATCGTGAAATCTATATCGGAACGTGAAATATTGATGTGAGCGCTGTTAGCGATAATTTTCTAATACGGAATAAAGCCAATACAATACGGCCATAGTAAAAAAAGACAAGTAGGATATCGTCGCTGCGCTTGCCAAAACCTCTATTTGTATTTATTCAAGTTTTCAGGGGAGACAATAACTGTTTTTTTTAATGATTGATGGACTTATCAATAAATTAAAAATGCAGTATGGTGACAAAAAATATTATGTATGAACTGAGATACAATTGAAAATGATAACATATAGGTACTTTTCATCACTCCCAAATACTCGCAATCCAATAAATAATTCTGACATGTGCAACAATGGTTAAAAACGCGATTTGAAAACATTTGATGTGAACACATAACCAATTAATCATTGCCAGAAATGAAAATTAGGTGCACACATATTGATTTTGTCAAATCGATTTCTAGACGGCAATATAACACATATTTGTTTTTGTAATCGATGTGCAATTCGCTTTCAAGGACATCTAGCAAAGAAAAAAAAAATCAAAAAAATGCATATAACGGTTTAGGCAGGCGCACCGACGATATCTACATATAAACCATAGTATAAACAGGGGGCCGTAGAGCATCAACAGCCCAATAATTTAGAGGGGGGGACACATTTTGAAATTTACGATGAACACAATGTTTACTATTTGTTTTACCTTATATTTTCTAAACTACTGAACCGATTTACATGATTCTTGCATGGATATCGGGTTTAAGCCAAGTCCAACGTTTTTACAGTAATTTCAACGTCATATCTCAATGAACAAAAAATCACCTTTTCAAGTTACGTAAATATGTGACACAAAACTTAAAAAATTACATTTTTCTTAGGTAGTCTTAATAGAATAAAATTGTGATGATGCTAATATTCAGAATACTATGAAGATTCCAATAAGATTCCGTCAATAGATTGCTTATTTTTATTTTTATTTTTATTGGTTTTATTTTTATTGGTTTTTCTTTTTAAAAATGTGTAACTTATACCTACCTAATTAGCACAGATAAACAATTGTTAATTAATTCGAGGAATAGCGAGGTTTATCCCATCACAAGTATCTTCGGATTACTTTCTGGGAAGCCCCGGCAACATAACTGTATAGATTTAAGATAACAAACACATTTTTTTTTTTTTTTACGACATAAAATTACTATCACAAGTTTTCAAAACACAACATTCTGATTCAAAAACATACAAAAAAAATAAGATTGTAACATACAATTGAAACATACTGTTACATCGGACCTACTAGAAAATTCAAGAAAGCACGTGATTACAGTATGTGTACTGTTATATGGGACCCCGAAAATACCGTTTTAAAAAAAAACACTTTTGTTCACTGAAATATTAGAGTTTAATTTTGGGGTTGACCTTGTACAATTAATATGGAACTGGCAGAAACGAGAGAACGAGATGGTAGCGGTACGACGATCGGGATGAGACTGGCGTCCCGCAGCAGTGGGAGGCACTGCTGCCTTTAAAATGATGACAAGACAATTTCAGAGAAAGTCTTAGTAATCAATTATTATTGATTACTAAGGGTTTTCTTTAATATTGGGAAATCGTAACAGCCCCCCGATTTAGAGTAAACTACACCCTTAAAGTGGAGTTTATGTTTAAATCAATGAAACATGAGTCAGCCGATTCGAAGAGAGGGCCCCGTGTTTGTGTTTGAGGGGTCAATGTCATCTAGTTCAGTTACGTTATTTTCCGGACTTCTATTTTCTTTAGATTTTATTAGTCTCTTGTGTATGCCAGTTTTAAACACCTTATAGATAATATAAAACACAATAGAAATCATAATTACAATAGTAATACCTGAATAGTATTTTTGATATAAAACAATATGTGGTTTTTCAATTATGTTATTAAGGCTTTTCAGGATTTCAGGATTATCATAAGCTAAGGAATCTAAGTTAACATTCTTAAGACTAACTACAGGTAAGTTTGATACAATATTATTATACGCTACAATATTACAACATGAATCATTTAAAATATTAAAATTAGAAACAATAGTTTTCAATTGAACCTCACGATTTTCATGCGGTGTTAAACGAGTGTCCTTGCAATAGGCAACACATTCAGAAGGTAAGTACAATAAACCATTTCCACTAAATTCTATTTCAATAGATTGGGACTTATTACATTCAATACTTATTTTAGTTTTTTCTGATATTACAAATAACCATCTATTATGGCATAGTGGCTGCCAGATGCTAACGTGACCATGAATAAATTTGGTTTCACAAATCGAAGGTATTGAGGTAAGTACCTTAGTAATAATTTCCGTTTCACAGGAAGGTGTCGCAGAAGAGGAGTACAATATTGATGTTTCACAAAGGTAATGATAATTATTAATTATTTTACAGTAGTCAAGATTATCTAACTTACAGTACATTGACCTATCTCTGCTTATACCAATGTATTTCGATGATGGAATGATGGTCGAGTATGACTCTGGATTATTTTTATCATGAGGAACTGGTGAAGGTAAGTTATGGTATATATTTAATTGTATAGGGTTAATGAGAGGGATCCTAACCGTAAACACTACTTTTTCTTTACTGTAGTAACTAGATATTTCCGATATATTTAAAATAGTATGCATGTTGTCGAGTTTTAAAGGAACTGGAAGTTGTTTAGATTCGGGTAATAATCTGTAATTATCGATTAATTCAGTGTAAAGTTCCTTAGGTGTTAGGATAGTGGGGTATAGGACATTAGATTTGCTAAACATGATAGAGTTAATTATGTCTTCAACTTTGAAGGACAAGGCTAGTAGACTGTTTTCTATCATGGAAGTTATTTCCAGCATGCGAGACCTAATACTTGATTCTTTTGAAGCATGAGTCAGAATTGGAATATCTTGGGACAATTCATCAATTGCATCTTTCAGATGCTTTTCATTTAGTTTAATTATGGATAGAGTTTCATTGAAAGATCTAAGAGAAGAAGCAGTGACTAATATATTTTCCTTCATTAGAAGGGCTAGTTTCTTTTGGTCTGTTTCTACTTCTCTTATGGCATTGTCGTATCGGATGGCATCATCTTCATCCATTGTGCCAAATAGTTTCTTTGATAAGGTGGTGCCTATGAATCCTAGAAGTGCAGACCTTTTCGACTGGCGAGATGTTAGGTGAAAAATAGCCTCATTATCATGGACTATGTCATTATAACGGGTGTTCAACGGTTCAAAGAGATTTGTACATTCCAAATAATCAAAGACTTTTCCATTGTCACATGCTTGTTTAGATTTATCGAGAATAAGACGGAGGTTTAGAATATGTGGATTAATAAAGGATACATCATATGGAATAACTACACTAAGGTGACTATCAAATAAACTTAAGGAACCTAAGGGGTCGAAGTAGATGCCAGGACTGTTCGTCAAGGATGTAATGAACTCCTGACCCAGCGCAGATTTACTGTAATAGAATATAATTAAAATTAATATTAAGTATATAACTAGGACTACGTTACAGATCTAGGAGCTAATTTAACTTCGTCATAGTGATGTGTCACATGACGTCTATTTATAAGTAAAGTCAAGGTACTTCTGCCATTGATCTTTACTACTTTATACGGGCCTTTCCAAATTGGCGAAAGGGCTTTACGCAGACGTACATGATTTTTGAGATACACGTAATCTCCGACTTTATACTGAACAGGTCGCGAATGATTATCATAATACTGTTTAGATCTTTCTTTGGATCGTTGTATGTTTTCGATGGCCTTCTCGCGTGAGAGTTTTAGGCGATGATGCAGGGATTTCAGGTATTCTGGATATGTAAGGTCTGATTGTAATTCATAAACGGAGTCCGGGATAAAAGGCTTTTGACCGAAGAGGAGCTCGTATGGCGTAAAGTTAGTAGTGGAATGAGTAGAAGTGTTATATGCCAACATAGCAGTATAGACATATTTATGCCAATCAGAATGATTTTCATTGACATAAGATTTAAGGTATTCTTTGAGTGTGGAGTGACTGCGTTCAAGTGCACCTTGAGTCTGAGGATGATATGGGGAAGACCAAATTTGCTTTATTTTCAGGAAATTGCAGGTTCTTTTAAATAGATCTGCGGTGAAGTTTGTGCCTTGGTCAGTTAAAATAGACTTTGGGATGCCGAAAACAGAAATAAAGTGCACCAGACACTCACATGATTCTTCTGCAGTCGCGTTTGCGATAGGGTAAGCAAGGGAATATTTGGTGAGGTCATCTTGTAACGTAACAATGAACTTGAGCTTAGTAAGGCCAGCTTCCGGAAGAGGACCCACAAGGTCGAGGCTGAGTCGTTCAAATGGCTTAGTAGAAGTGGTAGTTATTTGCATCGGTGATTTATTAATTTGTCTTAGGGCTTTATTACTTTGGCATTGGGAGCAATTTCTTACATATGTTTCGATATCTGACCGCATATTTTTCCAGAAATACCGTTCTTTTATTCTGTGAAACATTCGTGTAGATCCTAAATGTCCGGCAATAGGGATGTCATGGTTTTCGCGGAGTATTTTAGGTATCTCTGAGGGAGTAGGGTAAATTATAGTATTATGATAAATATAAACAGAGACTTGAGTATTGTTAAAGATATAGCAGAACATGTTGTATATTTTTGCCCAGATGTGTTTGTCGAAAGGATTTTGGAAATCGGTAATGGCTAAGTTTATGATGGGGTCAGTAGGATTCAGTAGTATGTCGGATCGGAGATTTAGTATACTTTTATAAATGTCTTCATAAGAGCTATTATGAAAGTGATATACTTTAGTGAATAAGAAATATATTAATTTTCCTTTATGATTGAAAGAGATAGAGGAGTAGAGAGTTCTTTCTCTATCTAGTAGTTCTTTAGAGTTTTCGAGGTTGCCCAAGATTTCTTCTACGTGAGGATTGGATTCATCGAGATCGATGGAAGTAGGAATGACAATGATTTTGCAGTTAGTTTTCAGGATGCTTTCGTTGTGTTCTATGATTTTAGCGTTACTACTAAAGTCTTTGTTGCTCATAGTTTTCAGGAATTTGCTATAGTTATCGTCACGAATGGGATTCGTTGTAAGATTCGGGGATTTGCTAGATGATGTAGAAGGATCATCGATTCCTGGTGGTGAATCATCGTTTTCTAAGAGGTCCACAGAAGGTAGTTTATCGTCAAGGTCTAGAGAACCAGGAGGTAGTTGGATATCAAGATCCTCGAGAGTTAGGGGACTGAATGGAGGTGGTGAATCATCTGTGTTTTGATTAGAAGTAGATGGAATAGGATCAGAGTCTGATGGTTGAATTGGATTTACAGGATATCGGGATAGGGCGTCAGCAGCGGCATTAAGTTTTCCTTTCTGGTAATCGATTTCGTACTCGTACTCCATTAGTTTCAGGCGCCACCTCTGTAATTTACTGCTAGGATCTTTATGATTAAACAACCACTTTAGTGGCCTATGATCAGTAATGATCAAGAATTTTCGTCCATAGAGATATGGGCGAAAGGTTTTGCAACCGAACAAAATAGCAAGGTGTTCTTTTTCAGTGGTATTGTAGTTAGATTCACTCTTGTTGAGGGTCCGAGAGGCAAAGGCTATTGGTCTATCCTTACCAACTGGACCTTGACTGAGTACGGCACCGATGGCATAATTAGAAGCGTCACACGTTAAAATAAAAGGGACAGAGAAATCTGGATAAATGAGGATAGGGGCAGAGGTAAGTTTGTGCTTAAGTTCGTCAAAGGCGACTTGTTGTTGATTTTCCCATAGGAAGGGAACATCTTTCTTTAAAAGTTGCGTTAGAGGTTTTGCAATTTTCGAGAAGTTAGCAATGAAACGGCGATAATAGGATACGAGTCCGAGGAAGGACTTAATGTCCTTCGGAGATTTGGGAGTAGGAAATTTTGTTACTGCTTTTATCTTTTCAGGATTAGGTTTTACACCATCTTTAGTTATTTGATGGCCAAGATATGCGACTTCACGTCTGAGAAACTCGCACTTGTCAGGTTGCAGTTTTAGGTTATAATCTCTAAGCCTTTGGAATACTGATGAAAGGTTATCGATGTGAGAATTTAAATCATGAGAATATATTACTATGTCGTCAAGATATACAAAACATCGTATACCTTGGAGGCCTGTGAGGGCGGTATTCATTAATCGTTGGAAAGTGGCGGGCGCATTTTTTAAGCCAAATGGCATTCTTGTAAATTGATAATGCCCTTGAGGTACACTAAAGGCTGTTTTAGGAGCGTCTTCTTCATTAATTAAGATCTGATGGAATCCAGATGCAAGGTCAAGGGTGGAAAAGTATTTACTCTGACCCAACTGGTCTAAAATTTCGGATATCTGCGGTATAGGGTAGCTATCACCAACGGTGACATCATTAAGCTTTCGGTAGTCGATAACTATACGCCATTTTTGTTGTCCGGATGCATCAATCTTTTTTGGGACAATCCAAATTGGCGAAGACCATGGAGAATCGGAATGTTTTATGATTCCTTGATCGAGCATTTGGTCAATTTGTTTATTGACTTCTTGTTTGTGTACCTCTGGGAACCGATATGATTTAACATTGATTGGATTTTCATCACTCGTCTTTATGTTATGCTTTAGTGCATTCGTGTGAGACAATTTATCACCGGGGATGAAGAATATATCTGAATATTCAGAACAGACGTCGTGAAGAGCATTTGCTTCTTCAGGATTGAGGTGAGAGATTCTAAGGAGGTTTAGTACTTCTTGTGTTCGGAGGTAAGAGTTGGTATTTTTGAGATGGCAAACTAAATGAGCGTCTACTGTATCAGAAGGGTAGATTAAAGAACTTAAGGGAATTAGTGTGATATCTAGATTTGACTTTAAGGTTATAGGAGTTTCAGAAGTATTTATTACTGATAAATTAATTCTTTTGTTTTCTTTGACTGCGACTAAGCAATTAGAAATCAGTAGATCTTCGTGGTAACATTGATCTAGTACGAGCCCTTCTTTCACTTCAGGGTTGGAGACAGAGCATTCTATGATAGTTTCAGACCTAGGAGGAATTATATAAGTAGGTTCATTGAAGTGTAATTTTATTTCGTGTTCACCTATTCTTAAGGTTTCACGAGTGTAGTCGATTGTGCAGCCAAAGGCGATTAACATATCAGTGCCGATTATACCATCATAAGGTAAGTGTATTTTGGGTATTATGTGGAATCTATGTGTGATACTATTTTTATCATCGATTTTTAATTTCAGTTGGAAATGACCCATGGTTGGTGAAGCTTGATCAATGGGATCAATGCCTTTCAAAAAGATTACTTCTGTTGAGATATCAACTGGTATTTGTATAGAAGATCGTTTCAGTAGGCTTACAGTTGCGCCAGAATCTACAAGAAGAGATAAGGTGGTATCTGACACTGAGGAATAGACAAGAATGTGAGGTAAGCGTTTTTTAAATGAACCAATATTAATTTCATAGATTTTTGTTTCAGGTATTGAAGGATTTACTTTATGTTCGGTGGGAACAGAGGATACGGCGGAAGCAGGGGATTCAGCGGGAGCAGAGGATACAACAGGAGCAAAGGATACAGAGGGTACAGTGGATGCAGAGGATGTTGAGGATACAGTGGATGTAGGAGATACAGAGGATGCAGAGGATACAGCGGATCCAGAGGATGTAGGAGAAACAGTAGATGCAGAGGATACAGCGTCGAGGTTTAATTGTGAGTCCCTATTTTTAGGGGATACAGAGGATACAGTGTTGCGACTTATTCGCAAGTCCCTATTTTTAGGGGATACAGAGGATACAGTGTTGCGATTTATTCGCGAGTCCCTATTTTTAGGGGAAACAGAGGATACAGAGGATACAGTGTTGCGATTTATTCGCAAGTCCCTATCTTTAGGGGATACAGAGGATACAGAGGATATCGCATTGGTGTCTTTGATATGGCAAAATTTGGGAATTTGAAATTTGGGTCTCACGAGACACCGCCGTGAGCCCTTTATTCGTTTAAATCGTCGTTTGATTTTAGCTGAATATTTTCCGTGTAGTCAAAGGTTTGATCATTATCACTTACCGCATGAATTTGACCTTGATTATTTTGGTAATGTCTTGGAAATGGTCTTTGATTATTTTGGTCTCTGAAACGATTATTATTGAACTCTCGTTTTCTGCATTCTTCAATGGTGTGGCCCACATTTTTACAATACCGGCACACCGGAGGACCTGAAGTAGATGGTTTTTGATTATTGGGATCATTTGGATAACCTTGATGTTGAATTCGGTTTTGTTGGAATCGGCGTTGAGGCCAACGTCCTTGATTGGGTGAGTTGGTATTGGTTGCTAATGCTGACCGTTTAGAAATGGTCTGAAGAATCTTTTCTTCGGACACAGCGAAGCCAATGGCTTCGTTTAATGTTTCAGGGTCACGGCATCTTACTACAGTCGACAATCTAGGATTTAAGCCACTTATAAATGTATGCAATGCCAGATCTTGCATTGCAGCGACACGGCCAGCCAGTTCGCCTTTCTTTTTTGTAGGAATTGAAATATTGATTTCAGTTAACAGTTTGGCTAGGCATGTTTCTACGCGTAGTGCGAACTGGTTAACATTTTCGCTGTTCGATTGACAGCAATCTTGGAGGTCTGAGAGTAGTGCAGCGTAATGTTTTTTCTCGCCAAATTGATTTTTTAGGAATTCCTCTAGCTGTTGCCAGGTTAAAAACTCTTTGATTGAGCACGCACTTTCGGCACGGCCTTCAAGTTGGCTCAAGATGTATTTTAAAACTATATCTTGCTGATGCAATGACGCAAGGCTTATTGCATTTCTGCAATTATTTAGAAATGCATTGAGTTTTTCGCGGTTTCCATCGAATTTATTGATGAATTTGCTAATAAAGTTCATGTCTATTTCTTTTGTTTCTTTAGACATGTCACTAGAGTCGTCTTTAGGCATGGTTGGTTAGACAAAACAAAGATAGCGCGCAAGGTACGGAGAATTTGCGATAAGAAAGGAATGTTGCACTAGTCTCGGAGCTTCGGAACTTATGATAAAGAATAGTACACGTGGACAATTTGGTAAAATGAATGTTATAAAGCACTTTAGAATTTAAATTATTTTGGAACTATGATGAAACTTGCAGTTTAACGCACTTGCACTATTTTCACAACACGGAAACGGTAGGTACTTACAGGAACACTGCGATTATGACGACACCACGAAGCATCTCGTAGCCAGGCGAGATCACCCAAGGTGAGTGACGGATGTTCGGAGTATGCCCACCAGGGCACGTGACGGTCTGATAAGACCAGCAGGATACAGCGTGAGGGTCTGATAAGACCAGCAGGATACTGAGTGAGGGTCTGATGAGACCAGCAGGATACAGCGATGAACGGAGAGATACAGCGATGAACGGAGAGATACAGTGATGAACGGAGAGATACGGCGATGAACGGAGAGATACAGCGACACGGAGGTGAAATTGAATTTCGGCACTTTTCACTGTCACAATCACGACACTGCGGATATGAGGCGTTCCGAGGATTTATTTTTTTAAAATCCCTTAAGCTGCCACCAATGTTATATGGGACCCCGAAAATACCGTTTTAAAAAAAAACACTTTTGTTCACTGAAATATTAGAGTTTAATTTTGGGGTTGACCTTGTACAATTAATATGGAACTGGCAGAAACGAGAGAACGAGATGGTAGCGGTACGACGATCGGGATGAGACTGGCGTCCCGCAGCAGTGGGAGGCACTGCTGCCTTTAAAATGATGACAAGACAATTTCAGAGAAAGTCTTAGTAATCAATTATTATTGATTACTAAGGGTTTTCTTTAATATTGGGAAATCGTAACAGTACGTTGGAATTTCCAGAGGTTTCTATTATTATTAGTTTTAAAGTTTAGTAGGTACAAACTCGCGACCTCTTTATAAAAAGACATTAGAATTTCGACCGTACGCCTAGGGCATACGGTTCATATTTGTTTGTTTTGTACAAGTAGCTAGTAATAATAATTACCTAGCTACTTACCTACTGTTTTTTATGACCCTCTAGAATATCCGTGGTTATTCTGGGGTGTCTGTTGGCGAGTATAAATAGACCGCTCAGGGCCGCGACGGTCAGTAACAGAGATGCCGACCAGACTCTCGCCTCCTGCGCCACGTCGCATCACGGACTGGAACATTTTTAAAGAAAAGATGGAGATCACCACGCCCACTTGGCCCGTCGAGACCGCCGCAGACGTTGAGCGACTGACAGAGGAAATCACCGCCTGCATCCAACGCGCCTTGGAAGAGGCGACAAACACATTGCCGTCGACGCCGGGGGGACTTGTTTACAAGCCCCTCCCCGCACACATCAAGCAGCTAGTCGCCCAAAGGAGGCGCCTACGCAGGCGGTGGCAGGACACCGGCTGCCCCACAGTAAAGCGCGACCTCAACCGTCTGGTGGAGAAGGTTAGGGACAATCTTCAAGAATTCAACGCCGCGGGCTGGGAGGAACGTATCGACGCCATAGAGGGAGACTGGCCGTCGATACACAAACTCTGCAGGCGGCGCGCTCGCTACTCGCACGCCCGACGAACGCGCACGCCTAATGTGGGGTCAGCCTAATAGAAGACGTATAGATCATCAATAATAAATTATAATATGCTAGAATAAAGCGAAATGCTTACTTTTCCTGTTCAGTAGGTAATCTGAACAGAGACAACTCTGGAATCGTTGAATTTTTTAGACACCCATACACACAGCTATAGGTTCTCCTGCGATAATCACCCATTTTTAATTTATTTATGTATGCCTTTAAGCCGTGACGCGCGAACTTTGTGCGGTGTGCAAGCCTCGACTGGCGGCAGTAAGACACGGGTCGAGATTTAGTTTGAGTGTGCATGCGGCGACGTAAAGATACTCGTAGTATGACGCACACATACAAGCCGCGTGTGGTGCGTTTATATGAAGACATCCTACTTGTCTTTTTATACTTACTATGTAATTACCTACCGTACTTGCCTCTCTCAGGGTATTTTGTGTTTTGAATACTTGTGATAATAATTTTATGTCGTAAATAAGTAATATTTGATGAAATCGAATTGGAATCTGCACAGTATTATGATAAATTAGCATCATCACAATTTTAATGCCCAGAGTAAGAAAAATGTAATTTAAAGTTTTGTGTCACATATTTACGTAACTTGAAAAGGTGATTTTTTGTTCATTATGATATGACGTTGAAATTAGGGAAAAACGTTGGACTTGGCTTAAAACGGAAATCCATGCCAGAATCATGTAAATCGGTCCAGTAGTTTAGGAAATATAGGGTAAAACAAATAGTAAACATTGTGTTCATTGTAGATATTTATCAAAATGTGTCCCCCCCGCTAAATTTTAAAATAAGAGAGTAAAAAAAAATATGCTGTGCAAACACAATTTTGATTCGCAAGATGTCAAGACAATTATTAAAACGCATGGACTGACTGGAGGAATGGCAACAACGCGGGGGGGGGGGGGGCTGGGGGGTGCGTCTGAGTGGCAACGTCACGTAATCGCATTGCCGCGTCCATCGGTTATCGGTTTATCCTTGGCGGTTGTTCGCTTTTTCGAACAGCGCCATCTATAATGTTTACCGAACGTAAACTCGTATTACAACAGTTACGAACTCTTTCTCGTGGTTCTAAATATTTCTGCCAGATGGCGCGATTCAGTTCACTCACACATGTAAAGATTTTTCGTTTTTTATTGGGTCTAATTCTCCTAGAAATACTGTTTTTTTATAAAATTTGGGCGATTTGCGACCATAATACATTATAAAGTACCATTATACTTGCTTTTATTCTGCAGAAACCGTTTATTTATGGAGATTACACCGCTTGGAAAATGTATGGCGAGGTCTGTCTAGGCAATCACCTTAAGTTTCGTACACTTATTAGCAGTCACCCTGTATATTATCATGGTGGTGTTGCAAACACAGTTAGTAGAATTTAAATGTTGGATACTTGGATACGAAATAAAAGACAAAAGATATTTTTTATATTTTTATCTTGAGGTGTAAGTTTATTCGCATTTAACAATGTTTCATACAAATTTCCTCATTTTGTACACACCTTTCTTCGTTTTGTTTTTGTAGTTATTATCTTTTATAAAAGTTGTTTCTCTAAATTTTAACATGCCGTCATGTCTGTTCCCTATATCTAATTCGCTTCACCACTGTTGTTAAACCATGTAACAATAACAGAGGATTTACTAAGGCAAAGTATTAGGAGGAAGGTAAAATAGTTACTGCGGACTAATAGATTTAAGAAATAATAATTATACAAAATTATTGTGTTTCGATGAACACGGAATGGGCCCTTATCTCGAAATATCAGCCTTCCCATAGTTCGACGTGGCACTAAAGTGTTACTTAGAGTTGGGCTAGTGCTGCAGCGGCGCAGATGCGCAGGCGCCGCAGCCGGACAGACCGGGGTACGTATTACTAGACATTGCACACATCGCACTGGTATCAGTGGACTCTAAGCCAGTCCACGGGGCTGCCAGTTTACACCTAATAAGAAAATTCGTTACTAAATTACTAAATCACTTTAAAATCAATTCAAAATGTACATTATTCATCTTATCCATGTAAACAAATCTAATCTGCTACAAAAAATTAGCAAATTTAAATACAAAGATCACCTAGTCCGTCTATTATAAAATTAATCACTTAAGTATTAGAAACACAATAGTGAGAGTGTTGCGCTGTTTGCTGCAAATCACTTGTGATATCGTTATTATGCCTTCAAGTGTACATTCAACGAATGAATAGCGAAACATATTGCGTTGACACATTAAAACTAAAAAATTGACTGTACATTTTATATTTAATATGTAAATATTTGTACATATTGCACTCTGAAGTAACAAAATTATTAAGAAACATCTGTCGAAACGAAGAATATATACGCAGAACAAAAATATCTCAGTAAATACAAATTCAAAGTAAATAGCAATCACAATGTTCGTAGCTCGTACACTAATCTAAGTCCCTATGGCTTACAAAGCTTACAAAAGATTAAATACAGAGGTCATTTACAAAAAATATACTTCTACCCAAATAATATAAAAATAACAACAGCCATCTGTACTTTCTTAGATGAATAAAATTAAACGTACATATGTCAAACATATGACAATAGAATCTAAAGGTACCTATGTACAAAGTTTAATGGACACATAGCAGACTTTATCAAATCCACATTTATTTATTAGACTGGACGTGCCACGTTTGGTCACTACTATACTCAGTGCTTCCGAATAATATGAACTAAAATATAGATCAAAGGCGTTGAAGAAGGGCTGCAGCCGTGCTCGGGCTCCGCCGTGAGACCGTCGGGTCCGCTCTCCCCGCCCACCCATCATCCACTCAGCCTGATGATGCATGTGCCGTATCGTATCTCTTTCTCTATTACATCTCGTCAAGCGATATAAACTTATTATCTTACTAATGTTCCATTATCAGCTAAAGACACAAATTATATTAGGGTATCTCATTACTTATTACTTTCTCATGTGAGATTATTACATACTTAATAAATCTATTACAATTTCGAAATTGAATAATATGTATCAAATACGATCGGCTGTGCACCGACAGAAGCCGAAATCTATGAAGCTATTTATGAAACTACGCGTCGAATGATGTATAACAATTACTTATCGAATGGCAGTTATATTTGTCACAAACTCGAGACGCGGCACGTGAAGCCGCTGCGGCCTCGCGCGCCTTTCTCTCAGTTATAAGGCAACGTATCGTAGCATTAGATAATGAATGTTCACTCCTATTACCTACGGTTCACAACTGAAACATTTATCAATGAAAAAACCCGCTATATCACGCATACAAGATCGCAACATGCAGTAATTATACGTTAATGGCAGTGTATTTGTTATCAATTATCAATTAATATTTCGGCAGAGACGCTTAAGACACTCCAGTGACGTTTGTGCTTCGTTTGCTATTTTAGAAACGCCTAATGCTACTATAAAATTATACAATGTTTAAAGATCATTTACAAGCGGCCTAGCGCGCGGTCCGCGGTGCAAGCCCGATCCTCTCACGATGATTTTATACGTATCTTAAGAAATGCATTTCCAAAACTCCAAACACATGTATTATGTAAATATACAACACACTTAATGGCATGTAAAGAAGACACATTCAACACGCACCAGACAGACATTAACGTTACTTATTTATCGAATAAATGTTATGGATGATTCTCGCGAGCCATGACGTGCAATGAACGTGAAACACGATACCGGAGTTCTGCTGCGAGCAGACAGACAGACAGAGCCTTCGAGTCGGACACTGCAATATCTAAGGCCCTACTCTCCAACGCTTCATCCGTATATTCGGATCTATGCGTCTCTCTCACTCGCACTCATCTGCAGACTTGCGCGAGAGAGACGGATAGAGCCGAACATACGGACGAAGCGTTAGGGAGTAGGGCCTCTACTATGAAGGGAACGCGTCGTCAAACTGAGCTTATGAACGAACCGACGCCCAGAACGGAAAACACGCTAACGTATTCTTTAACAACGCTTACCGGTTATTGAGATCGATTAATTTTATGTTCTATATACTATGATTTCCCTCTCATCAACAATGTGTACACGATACAGGTAACGCGAAATAAGGCTTGTCGTATGTGGTTCATGAGCTTTACTGGCAGTATCTTTTGAGTGTCGATAAAGTAGTTTAAGTATATTAACGTGTTCATATTTCTACGAGCTCCTTATTGTATGTAGTGGCGGCAGACAGGTTCGGTTCACGTTGCGTGCATGCCATCTATCAACATGTTTACACTTTAGTGTCTACACCAATATTGTTCCCATAGAGTAAGCTCGGCCAAATCGATACTACTTCGCTATTACTTTTATAATTGAAGCCATAGAATAGAGGTAATTCAGCTGCCATTTTGTACTTTTCATAATATACATAGAATTAAAGGAATGTTGTATCTAAACAATAAAATAAATACTTACAAAGATTAATGTTTTAATTTTTAGGCTCTACCATTTATCCCATACCTATGTTACAGCTGCCTTAGGACACGCACGCAATGTCAATTCAACACATAAGTAGAACGATTTTATGTACATAATGTTAGGACCAGAACGAATAACTGGGATTGAGCCAAACCTGTCTCCGTTAACCTAAGCGTAATGTGACACAAGTCTATTTCACGTATGTCTAATTATTTTAGTGTATTTATGAACGTAACTTTAAATTGCACAGACATTTAAATTATTACTGGCTTCAGTAGCTAAACTTTAAGTGATAACAGTACGATGTTCGTTTAGATACTAAAGTTGTGTTATATTATCCGTATGGTAGACGTTCTACCGCGTTCACTAAGGGTTGACCATTTTTCAACTTTATCACACAAGTCATAAGGGTGAAAAATGGTTGACAGTCAGTGAGCGCGGTATTACATCGTGTATTATTGCGGCCGAGTGTCCATGTCAGTTAAAACACTCACGAAACAGAGAAGAGGCTTGCACGTGTGACGTGTGTAAGCTATCGACGACGTACAGTTTGTATTGTAATAAGATGCACTTATATCAGCCTACGGTAGATTATCAACATGTTATAAATGTAATCACAGCAATAAATTATAATTACTCATTTAGTCGAGGGACGCGGGCACAGGACGATGGAACATGAATCGGAACTAAACGGACAGGACACGATAACACGCCTCACATAAACTATATATAAACAAACATGTCGTAGATCACCACGAGGACGTGGACACAGCGGACGACTCCTACAATATCATAACATCGTCAAAAGGTTAATCAACGTATTATTGTTAATTTTGGTAAATAAACATAAATATCAACGGTTCACCCAATAGAAACATCTCTTCATATATTACTTTGTCTCTAACAACTCTCGTAACGTACGTCTACGTACGTATGTGTAATTTAGGAGGTTTACTTATCGAACGAAGTCTTATCATACAGTCGTATCCGAGTGACCAACTCAGTATCCAGTCGTAAACGAAATAAATTCGGAGCCGCGGCGGCCGTCGGTCGAGCTCGACCGGCGACGGCGCGGGCCCGTAACGATCAACACTAATATATATTCTCCAAACGTTCAACAACACATATATTCACTAATCTCTCGCACACATCGTCGTCGGTCACCGAATACGTACGAAATCGGGTAGGGGTGTACCCTCTTAAGTGTTAAATTCGTCCTTATAAATAGGTTGATCACGTCCGACGTCAGTGTCCGTGCACTTCACTAAAACTAGCCAGTCTATGAGCGTTCTCTCCTGAGGGCCGGGCGGTGCCGGCGCTGCACGCGCGGGGCTGGTGGGCCGCGGCGGGGCACGGGATCTGCGCGTGGGCCGCGGCGGGGCACGAGAGCTGTGCGTGGGCCGCGGTGGGGCACGGGAGCTGCGAGTGGGCCGCGGCGGGGCACGTGCGCTACACGCGCGCGGCCGGCGGGCGGCGCGGGGGCTAGAGCGCCGCGTCGGCGGGTGGCGGCGCGGCCGCAGTCGACACGTCCGCCACGTCCCAGATCTCCTCAAGGAACGGCGGCAGCTTCCTGTTCTTTAGCTTCAGCGAGATGCACATGTTGGAGTTCTGCATGCCGAGGGTCCGCAGCTCCGTCAGTATCCCCAGGATCTTGCCGAAGACGACGGCGCAGCGCGGCGACGCACTGTTCTGGTTCAGGATGTACACTCGCAGCGTATTCAGGTAATATCGCTGGATCTCCTCCACCAATAAGGGTTGCTCGAGCCCGGGCCGGTCTGAAATCAAACAAGATCTTGTTATTTTTCGAGAGTACATCATAAAGGTTCTCTGTGGTGCGGTTTGATATGTCGGTATGTTAAAAGCTAAACATAATAGTATTGATGTTGTAGCAGCTCACCTGAGAAAATTACGATGGCCGTAAGCAGCGCGTAGTGCACATTGTCCATCATCATGGAGTACATGCACCGACAGAAGTGCAGGAGGTCTTCGATAACGTAGGCCATGCCCGCCTTGCGGTAGTTGTCGCGAGTGTACGCCTGGTTGTTGGCGAACAGTACGCTGTCGGTGGCCGCGTCGTACCGCCGGGCCACTCGGAGCATCATCACCTCACTTGAGCACGCCTGTAAGTTAGAAAACGTTTGCGTTAGGTAAAGAGAATAGAGTGAAAACTGGCATTTGGGAGGCTTATAGAAGTATTTTAAGTATATTTTGGAATGGCAATTGCATTATTAGAATTTTAAATAAATATATTGAAAAAAAAAAACATAAAAGTCATGTATTTCCACGATCAACTCTATGGTTTCCGGGTCAACACGTAGTTAGTATGTCAAATATTTAAGACGTGTCTATGGATTATAGTCCTTACCTTTAATAACGTGATCTGATCCGACTGCGAGATCTTGGCGAAGCCTGGTAGGCCTTTTGCGAATTCTACGATGAGCTGGACCGTCAGGATCGTCATCTCGGTGATCTGGCGGAACGGCATGTCCGATTCCTCTTCATCTTCGTCCGACTGCCAGGTCTGAAAGTGATAGATATCATAAACGATATAATACAGATTAAAACAAGAATGTTACTGAGGCTGTGTCAACAAAACTTACGACAACGTCTTTGAAACTTATAAAAATCAACTTAGTACTATGTTAGTTAGTACCAATTTAAAAAAAAAAATGACGTTGTTGTACTCGTAGCTCATACATAGCTACGGTGTATTTAATTGCCAATTTGAACAGTAAGATTCTCATTTTATTATAATTTTGAAAAAATGGTAGGTAGGTGTTTAAAGGATCGATCGTACAGCTAAAAAGCAGCTCTCGTTTATAATTTTATTGTATGTTTCGTTTTTTGAAATGGAAAAGTACTTTTGGAAAAAGCCATAACCAAAAGGTTCGGTTTCATAGTTTTTAATTTTCGTAACTACTAAACCGACGTTTATGGCTTGAAAAAAAAAACGAGAGTCAGCTTTTAGGTGCAAACAAAATCATCAGTTTATAATATTCCCATTGCTGGGACGCTGTCTTCTTCTCTGAGAGCATAAGCATAATCAGATCAGCCTATAATTTTCCCACAGCTGGGACGAAGGCCTTCTCTCTAAGAGAGCATGGGCTCCACCACGTGGGCCAAATGTGGGTTGGTAGATGTCAAATGCATGTCTTCGAATTTTTGGATCTAGGACATGTCGGTTTCCTCGCGATGTTTTAAAACCAGTAGTGACGAAAATAAATTGCACTAAGTAATGCGCCTGCCTGGGTTTGCTTACTGCTCCGGGGCCGCGACCACTGGGCCCCTGCTGCTCTCTCTACTCTCTGAGAGTAGGATTGGTGAACAATCCACCACCCGATTGATGCATTTCACATGTGTTAGAATTTTGGTTCTAAGACATGCGGCTTCCTCACGATGATTTCCTTCACCATCAAGTATATTCGAGGCGTAAAATAATAATAATCGACAAGAAACAATTACCTGCGTAACCCTCTTGAGGTCCTCTTCTGATGGTTGTTCATATCCCTCTTGGTACCACACGAGCCTCGCGATCAGCGATTTCTGGTTGGCGGTGAGGGGGGGCACGTTCTTCAGCCTGTTCTGTTCCATCAGCTTCTCATTCAGGAACCGCGGCACCACCTCGTGCTGCAAACATTCCAGCTTCACATAGGAAACCGTCGGGTCATTATTTGCTTCGAATATTAAGTGTGGGGGACTAGCTCTGATTCTATTGTTTATGACTGAGATAGTTTTAGTCTATGGATAAGTTAAGGAATGTGAATGTGAGTATGGTTTGAGGAATGGAATAATTGATGAGATAGGAACTTTGTAATTTCTAAGATCTTTAAGTATGTAGGATGTGTGTTAATTTTGTTTTTCTTTTTTAACTGGTCAATTCAAATGTATAGTGTATCCTGATATAGTCCTACACTGCATGCATGAGATAATGATAATACAAGAAGCAAAAGACCGGGATAACTTCATCCCGCGGGCACAGTAGCATTTTTCATTTACATTTCAAATACAAGTTACTATTACAAATTCATAAAACCCGACCGACAGTCTCACACAAACGTGAATAATAAAGCAGAATTCCATTAATTTTGCTTTAATATTCAGTGTGACTACAACAAAAAAAGTACGACAATATTCTTAATTTCAACTTTCAAGTAGCATTGTTGCATGTCGATAAAATCAACAGTATTTTGTAAACAATTGTGATTCAGTTTCCAACTGTTGTACTGGAGCTTATAAATCAGTTGAGCCAGACTTTCAATTACGATGTAGTCAATTAATGAAGAACGATAGTCACAATGAACTTACAATTCTAGCAGCCTCTGGAGGCGGAGGATCACATTGCATGATGGGAGGCATGTGATCGTCGACCGTCGTCGTACTGACGGGTAACTTGTCTTTTTCCCTCTGTGCCTTCTTCTCTTTCCGTTTCATTGCACACTGGTTCTCTGGCACCACACACTCGGGCCTCATGCCCACCGCGAGACATTTCTTCAACCGACATTCTTGACATTTTCTCCGCATATACATATCCATCTCGCATGCATGCCCGAATTTGCATATGTACACTGCATTTTTGGTTACACTCCGCCTGAAGAAACCTGAAAATTGTAAAACCACAATGCTTTAGGATATTTCACAACTTTTCCCAACATCTAAGAGTAGGCAGTCTAAAACAATAAACGATGATGATGCAGCATTTGCGAAACCAGTTTTTGACGATAACATTATGGAGTCATGAACGTTAAGGTCGCCTGAAAGGCGAGGGTCATTGACAGCAGCACGTATGCCGATTTTATTACAAAACAAACAAGATAGATAGCTCGCAAATGACTTGAATTGAACGTAATTGGTATGGACAAGGTATGAGCCTCTATAATATAGTCAGATTACGGTCGCGCTCGGGGTTTATTCAGCAATCTGGTCTGGTCTGAGTTAAATAGGCATATTTATTCTCGGGTCGACAGTGAAGGTTGGCGGGAGATACGGAGATGTCCGATAGGCGTCGTGGAGCAGACGCCCTGCAGACAGCTATTGTGACGACTAACTGTCTGTTACATGCACGCGCAGCTCATAACAACCTCGGCACAATGCGCCAATTTAAAGCTGAATTGGCACATTCGTGGGCGAGCCACAACTGCCGCAAGGGCTACGTATGTGTGAAATATCTAGGTTAGCAACGCACATGACCTAGTTATGCTAAAACTGTTCCGAAAACAATTTTGTTGTTGCATTAGCATGTTTTGCAATCATCTAACTTGTATGTGAATGCTGTTTATCGCATTTCAATTAGATTGAGACTATTGTCTTTTGTTTTGCATAAGCTAAAATAAATTGCTGTTTGTTCAGAGTCACATGACTCGTACCTTTACACCCTTCACATGTGAGCGCGTTGTAATGATACCCGGAGGCTCTGTCACCGCAGACGAGACATAGCTCCTCTTGCTGCCGCGGCGCCGGACCTTTCTTTTGCCGCCTCGCTTCGCCATCTGTACTGCAGCCGTTAACACTCGATGCTGGTGACAACTCCTCACGACCTGAGAACAATACAAATCGAAATTTAGCCTCGGGGGTAAAATGCAACTGCGTAGTAATAAAGAGACTCGGAGTACGGTGGCCGCGCGGCGCCGTGTCGAGAACATCTAAAATCGGACGCTATAAAATTTGCATACATTTCATGAACCATTTGTCGAGTCGGCGAGCGAATGAAGCTCGTTTTATTTTTCGTTTTTACATTCGGGGCGATGTTCCTTCGTCGAAGAGATGTTTTCGTAACGAAATACTCGCAAGTAATTTTCGGCAGTACCGTGGACATTTCCTGCCCAAACAAAGGTGGCTAGAGCAGGGCCCGCATACAGATGAGGTCCAGCATTTAGTATTGGTATTCGAGCGGCGCGGGAGCAGGGTACGATGCGCGTTGGAAATGTAATCGGCAATTGTCAATCACGCAGTCGGAACTCCATAAAAAGTAACGATGTAATTGTTAATAATACCTCCTCGACTCCGTGCAGTAACTGCAGTAAGTATAGTTATCGTCAGTGACAATAATCAAGCGATAAAGCTTTTCGCCTTTAAATACCGTTCGTTAAAAGTATGATCTAGCATGATTTACAACGCACTTTCATTTGCAATAACAACATACGTAGGTAAATTGGTGCACATAGAATATTTTCCATTTTCAACGCATAAAAGAGTAAACAACGCGCTATTTGCCCAGGGCTGGCAGTCTCGACAGAGATAACGACAAAATCGTTAACTTTCTGTTGCTAATTACTAACGAAAAATTCGGTTGCAATAATAATGCTTGCCAGTAATGAAAGTCTCTACATCCTAGATGCGTTTCTCGTAAGCATAATTATTGCAACTGAATTTATTCGTTAGTAATCAGCGCTCGAAAGTTAGCGATTTTGTCGTTATCTCTGTCGAGACTGCAGGCCCTGGGCCGGCAGTCTCGCATCTAGGATATAGAGACTTTCATTATTCACAAGCATCATTATTGCAACCGAATTGATTCGTTAGTAATTAGCAACCGAAAGTTAACGATTTTGTCGTTATCTCTGTCGAGACTGCTGGCCCTGGCCCGGCAGTCTCGACAGAGATAACGACAAAATCGCTAACACTCGATCGCTGATAACTAACGAATAAAATCGGTTGCAATTATTATGCTTACGAGAAACGCATCTAGGATGTGGAGACTTTCATAACTCGCAAGCATTATTATTGTAACTGAATTTATTCGTTAGTAATTAGCAATCGAAAGTTAACGATTTTGTCGTTATCTCTGTCGAGACTGCCGGCCCTGGGCGGATAAACAAACGACAATTACGAGTCCGGGTTCTAGCGTATTAACCGGGGGTCCATTTAAACCTCTCGTCATTAATTTTATTTACATTTGATGGTGTCCATTAAGCGTCGCGACGTGGGTCGCTGGCCGCTGCCGCGTGTACCTGGGTTACGCAACCGGCCGAAATAGCCGCTGCCAAAAAACTAGTTCCATGTGGGATCCGAGCCAGCGGCATGCTTCGCGAAACGATTGCCGCTCTCAATGTAAGAAAAACAAACTCAAATGACCCGAAAACCTCTTATCACGTACTTAGGTAATTAAAACTTTTAAAAGCTTCAATGACATTTTTAAAGAAGAACTTTAATAATCTATGAGCCGGTAACGTTGTAAACATTAACGATAGTTTCGATTGACTCGCGTTTCGTCCGATGCGTGCCAATTTTCCTATTACCTACACTCTTTACGTTGATTGCTGAAATTATGTATCGTGCAAGGCGGTCCGTAATAACTCGCTCGATAAAAATGTCTCAATAAAGAGGTCAAGTGCGTCGTTTTATCGCGGAGTTATTTACATCGACGTGAACACCAGCTACTTTTCAATTTAACAACACCAGTAGGTATCTTCACATTGCACTGACCTACGCACTATGTACACTTATACAATACAGTACTCGTACATGCCAAACATTTTATTGCTATTGTTTTTCGCACAATTCTTTGTTGGTTTCTCATCATTGATCTCTATTTTTATTATCCTATCCTAGTAGGAATACTAATACCTACTACAAATGCGAAAGTTTGTGAGGATGTGTGATGTTCGTTACTCTTTCACGCAAAAACTGCAATTTAGCACACAGATAGGTTATAACCTGGATTAACACAGGATACTTTTTATCCCGGTAGTATGATACTGTGGGATATAGTATAGGTACCTATCGAACAACGCTCGCGCGTAGCCGCAGGCACAAGCTAGTAGATTTTATTCTGTCTAGGTAGCTCTCTGTATCTTCATTAGTAACGCTTACTTAAAATACTTGACCGAATGACCGTTGGCCGCAGTTGCACAATATTTGGCACTACTTCAGAGGTAACGTGTTTCCGATTAAAATTGATGGCCGCGTTCATAAGGTTACCCGAATTAAATAACTTTTGTAAGTTGACGCAATATCATGCCTGCTTGAGAATTAGATCGGTGAAAGTAAAGCTATCGTAAAATTACCAAACTGGTTATTTAATTAAAATTGCTATTTTTTTAATGTCTTTTCTTTATCGCCAACGATAGCCTAAATAGAAGTAGGTATCAATGCTTTCAACCTTATTCAACAATGGCGTCGTCAAAATTATTATCGTAGACGCAACTAAACTTCCATAATTATTAATTAGTAGCACTATCAAATCACTGTCCGTGAAAAAGAAAGCTAATCAAAAGTTGAATGCACGGATGACCGAGTCAGTGTGTTATGTTATTACGTCTCAGCTGTTCAGTGTGTTGCGCTCGCGCATTGGAAGGTCTAGTTCGTGGCAGTTCGCCGACGCTCGGGCGCGGTCGGGCGTGCGAGCGAGAGGCTCTTGAGGAGCGACAAGTGGGGCGCGAGCGTCGACCGGGGGCAGCGTGCGGCCTTGACTCTTGCGTCCCCCCTACCCCACTTCCTCGCCACGCTCGCCGCGCAGCCACATTATTTATGATTATGATAGCATCAGAGCTCGAAGCAAGCTCGCGATTCTCTTCAACTAATAATAACTCGTTTTTCCTCTCACGCCATTTCATTTTTTCAAATCACCGATGACTTTAGCAGGCTATGATGCAAAGTGAGGCTTTGCTGTTTTATAAAATGTGAACATCAATCGTTAGCAATCGTTTCGCTGGTGGAAAGTACAAAACTACAATTTTTAGCTATTTTAGCTGACGCAAGTTGAGAGAGGGCGACAAGCACTGATTAAACAATACGCAACTTTCACTGACCTCAGAAAACAGACAACGCAATCATTTCGCAGGCGGGCCGCGTAAGCGGCTAGTGAAAGTTACCCAAAAGTAGGTATTGCACAAGCCTACATGGCACACGTAATTGAAATTCGGGTGCGGCGAAAGTAAGCAGCTCTATGTGTTGTGACATCACATTTAGGGCCTATTTGGCATTCACCAAGTGCGTACGGTGACCAGTGTAAGTTATGTTCTAACGATGTCGAGTGGCGCTCGAGTAGGCAATAGGCAACGTCTTTTGTAACAAATTGCATGTGAACATGCTTGTTGATTGTACAATGTATACCTACCACTTATTTGGCTCAATAGGGTTTTAAGAGAAACGTGATACACGATAAGAATCGAAGCATTCCAATAATCGCATTGGCATGCGTGGTCTGATATAAGCGGGCAGTCGGGCAACAGAAAAAACTGAAGCAGAAAAAGTGGTGTACACGTGATCGATGCATCGGCTGGGCGGAGACAGAGTCGCGATGTTACTTTCTACAATACTTTCTAGCAAGAGATGTGGGCCGGAGCCGGCGCAACTAGAGCGATCGGTTTCTCCGCGCGCCGGGAAAATCGGATTGAAATAGAAATCGCATCGCGGAGAAAATCGCCATTTTCACGTCACTCGGCACGCCAGCGTGGAAACTTTGTAGATGCAATACATTTCAATTAGTTTAGCAGTGCGGTACTCAAATATGACATTATAGTTAGAAACTAGAAACCCGAAATATCCATTTCGTCACGAATATTGAAGTGGTGTTCAACATAAAATATGGGAGTTGTGTTTCCTCGGTTTGGGTGACGCGATCTATATTTGAGGGGAATCAGGAAACGAGCGGCTGTGCTGGGAGTGATCTTCAGTGAGGAGGGCGGACGTGGCGGGCGGACGCACGTGGAATTGTTTACATCCGTCGAGAAGGAGCAGATCCCACTGCACGCCATCCGGTGTAGTTAGCCGCATGCTCCAAAATTCCTACTTACCCTTTTTATAAACCCCACGTTTCAGAAATGCACAAACTATGATTCTGGCAAGTGAAAAGAGCACTAACAATCAGTGCCGGCACTTCCTTATTACTTTTTCACATACACGTTCCTTTTTAGTCAACCTTGAATGTCGAAATCAAAGACGCAAATTGTTATTTCGGCTTTATTCAAAATAATGTGTATTCAAGTGGATTTTTCAGATATTCTTGTTGTCCTCTATTGAGACATTTATATTTTGGTGGTACTGTAAGAATAATAAGTGTAGACAGGCGGAAGTTAGTTGGTAAAGCACCTAGAGATGCCTAAAGGTTTCGTCATCGCCCAAACCGTAAATTAGAAAGTGGAAGCCGGCTATCACGTACAGACGGCAACGTAATATACACCACAACTCCCCAACATATTGACAGAGTGTTGGTTCAAATCTGACCCTCTTACTTCCCCATACCGTACTTAATAGATAAAACTAGGTTTTTTGTCTCTGTCTGGTCCCCAATTTAGTTGAGCGCGCACCCACGCTCCGGCGCGCCTTTTCGTGTAAACATGGGAATGGGTAAATAGAAAAGGGAGGGAGATATAATTAGAATAATGCTGCATGCTTTCAGAACTGTAATGAACTTTTGGTATCCTCTGCTTGGTAGCATTATTTCAAACAATGGCACTTCATCCGTGAAAATTGTGATAGCTCGGCAAATTTGCAAGATATCAATATAATTTATAGCTTATGTTACTCGGTAAAGATGTAGCTTTCTAACGGTGGAAGAATTTTTACAATCGGTTCAGTAGTTCTTGAGTTAAATCAACAAACAAACAAAAAATCAAATCCTTGCTCTTTAAAATATCAGTTTAGAATTTCAAATTGACATGATTGCAACGCGCTGAATTAGTGTGCATATGGAAATCATTCATAATTTCTAATGTGAATTTAAGAATGTAATTTAAACTGCATTTGCTAAAGCTGACGTCTTCAAGTAGAATGGGTCAAGTTCGAAGTGCTTCCCACAAAAAAGCAGCCTCTGTTTTTACCGAGTTGTGAATGTTGTGATTGTGAACTATGTTTTGTGACGCATTAGGGCCATCGCGCAACGGACCGTGACTCGGTATCGCTCGCTGCCCTTGCCCTGCTCCCGCGCAGCCGACCTCGTGGCCACAGCGCGCAGCCGTTGACACCAACAGATTACCTGTCATTTACTAACACAGATCAACGATTTACTCCATTTATTAACAAAAATATGCATAATTTACCCCAAACATTAATATTTAATTGAATTATTAACCTTATTTACTTTAACATGCTTGTTGGAAAGTAGGCCAAGGCATGATAAATGCGGTGACGTAAAATAATCGACCGCGTAGTAGTCGCTTAAGGGCTAAATTAAAAGGACCCAATGTACCAACTGGGTCAACGACTCTTTGTTCTTGATACTGATAACTTATCTGACATAATGACATAACCCGTTCCATTTTTGAATGAAAACACACGGATTCGAATCAATATGAAAGTTATCTATACCGTTTGTAACGTGTCAGGCTAAAATCTTCCACTGAAATTATAGTTCCATGTTTGTTTATTAAAAAATCACCTCAATAACATTCTCTATGTAGGTCATTAACACTGAATTTCTGAGAAAATGGCGAACGTAAACGAGGAAAATAAAGTGACG
Organism: Xestia ashworthii; assembly: GCA_950022955.1. Taxonomy (NCBI): domain Eukaryota; kingdom Metazoa; phylum Arthropoda; class Insecta; order Lepidoptera; family Noctuidae; genus Xestia; species Xestia ashworthii. The sequence continues at coordinate 16,666,710 of OX465553.1, forward strand.
GAATCGCAATGTAGGTCGAGTAAAACTCATCGAGGAATATCGAGGCTGAAATAACACAATGTTTGTCCCAGTTAAGTAACCATTGCTAGTAGCACATTCACGTTTATTTTGGGCAATGTTTTGGTCGCTAAAAATAAAATAATGGCGGCGCCCACAGTCACAGACACCGACTATCGTTATGGCGCCTTCACATTGCATTCAAGCAATGTAAATGCACATCATTTACTAAGGAAACTGTACCTAAAGATTGTCTTAAAATTCGTCCGGGTACTGCCGAGGTCACTGACCGGGTATCAGTAGAGATAAGCCAACGCCGCGGCGCTTATCACCGACAAAGAACGTCTTTTGTTTTCGTCGTATTTGACGCCAGACGACCGCACTGATTAGATCAATCACGTTACATACCAATTCTAATTTCTAACCACTTTTTATCTAGAAAAATGTCATTAGAAGGCTAGTGCGCCCATTATCCACAGAAACCAGTCTTCTAGTGCAGTGATAACAATATTACACTGTGTTTTGACCGGGCCGGTTTAGGGAAAATAATACGAATTGTACCAAAATCGAATACTTTTCGAGATAAGATTGTACCAACAAAGACAAATAAAATCGTTAAGGCCAAGTTAAGCACGTGAGCAAATTACTTATCATTCCAGCTGTTTTTGGAAAACTGTTGACGAAAATGTGCTCTTATAACATACCTACCATCTACTCAAACGTTAGATGATATAATTTCAGAGCAAAGTGGTCATACCGGCATCGGCAAGGCCTCACTCCTCAGCCGCGTGACCAGATCTCGGTAACGAGCAAAAACGTTGATACAACATCACTAAGGCGGACATGGAAAAAACGTCTGACAAGAATTACTGGCAGTGGCTACAAAACTGTATGGTACATTAGTTTCTTCAACGGTGAACGTCATTTGATACGCTAAATAAGTTTTAAACATGGATTGACGAAATGTAGTTTCTAGTAAGAAATAAATTCAGTTGGAATGTACTGGGAACTTTAAAGATTGTAGGACATACAGAAAGTGTGCTCAACATTTCAGCTGATTTACACTGAGCGTAAATGTAGGACAAGATTTGCAATTTAACGTAAAATAAGACAGATGAAAGTCGCAACAATGTCACAACTTCGCGAAAGATTCGTACCTACGTAAAAGTGATGAGACAGAAATAATCGCTTGTGGTGTGGCACATCTCGTGAACTGTGTCATGGGCTCGGCCCACGCTCGACGGAAGGCCACCCGCCCTCCAAGACGGACTCATTACTCAATAGTCTGCCGTTTACGACCGAAAGCCAACACAGAACATTCCATGAGTCACCATAACCAACGGACGTGAGTTCTTGATCCTCCACTTTTCCCTTCAGTCAAAGTTTGCTAAGTCGTATATTTTTTCGCACCGTAACTACGTGAATAAAATTACACCACGCATCTAAGTAAATATGAAAATGAATTATGAGCTTTAACAAAACCCTTTCCTAACCCCCATACGAATTTTTGTGAAAGGTACGCGCAAGTACGCGTTGGTAGCGGAGTAATAATAATCGGTGCTGTCAGTATGATGGATGGAGCCGTGATGACTAGGCGTGGTGGATACCGAACCACCCCGACCCACCTCCCTCGCCCCCTCGTCCATTCAACGCTGTTACCGCTGACAACAAGAACATGGACGGAGCTGCTAATCACCTCTCTTATAAGATTTATTTTACAAAACTAAGCGTATTCCCTCTAAAGAGGTTTCTTGTTAACGGTACCTCTCTTTGTCTTGCTTCAAAAATTAGTAATGTTCTAACAGTTTCCACACGTCCGAGCAACTTGATTTTCTCTAGAAAACCATTTTGACACGAAAATAAGATTGTAGGTAGACAAATTGGATTTATTTGAGCTCTTGTTCAGCTCTCAAGTACCTTTTCTAATCTTATCATTGAGAACTTCAACGAGTTTTGTTGATTCGATTTGATAAACAGTAACGTGAAGATATTTCCGATTAGCAATGATAAAATCATTAAAACTTTACCAGTCTTCCTGACAAGCTAACGGAACTTCCCATCAACGCGCACCTACGCCTCACAAACCATGTGAGAAACACGGAAATTATTTATGTAACGTCATACTAATAAAGTATTACCGAGGACATCTATCTCATTTGATTATGTATCGCCTTACGAGTTCAGAGGAATTCATCATGCCGAACGAAAATAGCACTTGTCTAGGCGGCATTGTCAAAATTCGGCAAACGGCCAGGTATGAAGGTCGTCGACATTACTAACACAAAGTCATATTCACAACCTATAAGTAGGTGTCAACAATGCTGAAGGCTGGATTAATTATTTATATTAGCTCGTTGCACATTACACAACAAATTGGTCTCTAAACATTAATTATATCGTTTATCACATGATTCTTGCACAGATAACTTCCAAGTGTACCTTTAATGAATAGCAAAAAGAATAAATTATTATTTCTACAAGTACGTTCCCACGTTGGAACATCGTTCAAAAACACTCTGTTATTTATTAACCATTAGAGACACTACAATGCAACTGGCGAGGTAACGAGCACCAATTGGAACTCCATACAGGGGAGAAGTTTTATTATAGAAGCTACTGAAACAAAATACATTGTTAGCGCATTTGCAATCGCTGTCGGTTTGTGATAGCCAGAGTAGTTAGCGAGAGCAAGAGCATTCCTGAGAGCCGGACCGACCGGTTCCACTCTGCCTGTTTATGGTTGAACCAGATATAAATAGATGCGCTGCAAACCATCCATCTTAATGCTACCATTTTTAAATGTTTTACACGAATAATATTCTACTTCACAACTCAGAAACCAATAAGTACCCAGTTTTAATCTTTTGCTTCAATCTCTCTGACTATGCACCCAAGCGACGCGACGAGGGATCAAGTACAAAATCTTGCAGATTTAAATTGGTCGATAGTTTGAACACAGGATACGTTCGTGATTTATCATTTGAACGGGTCTTGTTCTCTCTGACATATTGTGTTGTTAGAGCAATTTATTCGTCTATAGACAACTACATATTATCAAGACAATAGGCCTTGTTAAGAGTTGACACGTTGACAGAGCCATAAAACAATCTAATCAATGCAGCAAGTAGTCAGATATGGAGTGACGGATTGCCTCAGGCTGGACAAATGCAAGAAAGCCGCGGCCGTTAGTTACAGATCTGTATCTGCAGACATTATTACCACTGGCATGCGAGTAGTTCATTGCCGACACAACTTAGAAACACTGTCGATAAAATCTGCGAAGTAGTTAAACAGACGGGCAGTTGCTCTCACGAGCGTACTCGCGGTATTCACTTTCACTGCGAATACCAATCTACCCTCATCCACAAACGTTTCGCGAGCGCGTTACATTCCTTGAGCTGCAGTGACCCAATAACAGGCTCATGACTACTCATGAGCCAGTTGACTCTCAGAGGACATGACTGTTGCATAACCAACCACGTGGAGTGGGGAGCGTTGACCCCGGAAAACGTGGTTGATAGACAAGCACTATCACACAGACCAACGCACCTGTAGTGGAGATAAGCGCGATATTTGGGCGCACGATAACGTCGTTCGACAACAATGAACGCAGCCAACTAAAACACTTGAGCAATCGAACCGAAAGTCGAAACTCATCGTTCATTTAATCATGTCGGGCGGTAAATTCGAGATGGCCTTACTCAACCATCTCTACATTCCGTCCGCGCTGGAGTTACCCACTTCATAGTCGTCGTGTGCCAATTCGTTGCATAAACGACCCACTAATGTCAAAGGAGGTCATTGTCGCATTGCACGAACGTTCGCTCCGCTCGCAGGCGCAGGTTGAGCGCTAGTTGCAGCTTAGATAATTATATCGATTGAACTTCAGTCTCCTTCGACGTGTCTGTGACCCCGATGTAAATAACTTGAGGCGGTTGTACTGTAAACAACTGACGCTGCTTGCGTCAATCGTAGTCGGTATAGCGCCGCCCAACTGGACTCTTATTCCCATTGATGATGTACGTGTTTGACTTACTTATTTTAAGCCATCAAAACAAAAACCATCTAGGGAATGGAAAACTTAGAATATTACGAATCCATGACGCAATGAATTATTTTCGGTTGTGTTGTGAAGAATCCGAAACGTCATATTATAGTCTTGTAAAATAAATGTAATACTAACGATTAATGAATGATGTTGTACATTGACGTAGCAAGATGTTATTTTCCTTTGTCAAAACTAAATCCTGGCAAAGATGGATAATCTAAAAAGAGTCGCAATTTCTTAAGATAAGATGTCATTCTAATTAGCGACTTTACTAAGAATCTACTTTGATATTATTATGTGAAATTCTCACTCACTTGTTTCAGATTCAAAGATAGAAAAGCATGAAGGATATCTTGTAAAAACAAAATAATGTTCTTGGCTACTTCCAACATTATAAATTGACATCGCAGTCGTGTGGTCGTTATTGTTGATTCGCGTTCAAGGTACCTATAACTACTGAATTTTGTTTACTGATATTTGTTATTATTTTCTGCGACCGTGAGCTCGTAAATTCAGTACCAAAACTTGGAATCTTGTAAGCGACGATACGCGATGAGGTACCTACCTACTATCAATTTTATTGTTCTAAATTTAAAATCGAGACCTTGAGTACAGGATGCCTCGAAGAAAAAAAATAAATCGCAAATATAATATTTTACGATAATTATATGTATTTCTATTCATGCAGCGCTTGTGCACAGCTAGTGTAACGACTATCTACAAAGTAAGGTGACCTAAATGATAAGATTATTTCAATACCCACTACATAGGCACACATGTGCACAGTGTGAGTGTGTGTGAATTTGCATCGGGTTCGCTCGTACAATGACATTGTCGACCTTGACTACTGCCTCGTATATCAGACACGCACACACACACAGTGTTGCAAGGAATGAGTGCCCCACAAATGTTATTAGTCTGAATAAAACGTAAGAGCGTTTACACACGACTGAAAACACTCAACTGCAGGAAAGAAGTTATGTTAAGACAAATCTAAGACTGTATGAAATCGGTTTGACAGATAATTGTTGGTTATCTATGGTTTAATACTTTAATTCCACCGTAAAAAAAACTTTCTTGAAACGTATAAAATATTAAATCTTTAGATGCATCTGGTGTAATGTTTAAAAACAAATTGGGAGTTTATAAACTGCAATATAGGTCCACGACTGGTCGAATAGATACAGAACAGTTCAACACACGATAAGGCGCACAGCGACCAAGGCCAGGCGAACTGAATTATCACAAGTGCGATATAAACGAATCCTTATAAATACATGACATATGAAATCAAAATAAATACTTGCACGTATACTTTCATTTTGTTGTATTGCAACATTGATAGGTTTTTAATTCATGAAAAAAAAATCACTGTCATCATCATCGAACATGCTATAGAAAATAAAATAGATGCAGTTTCGTTCTTAATTTAAATGCTCTAGTGATGTGCTCTACCTTTGTAAAAGTGGTTGAATATCGATATTAAATTCATTTCTTTTTATTTGCAATCAACTTATTCTTCAAGCATTTCTGTTAAAAATAAGTTAATTTCTTATTTACACACGTAAGTAATTTGCTGTCTAGTTAGCCTCATTGGAACGCGTGGGATATTGGACACGAGGATGTTTTCATCAAACCTGATATCATCGTTAAGACAGACTGATGTCAATTAATTAAAGCAATATTCGTTTGAAATAATATTAGCGCGGTTGTTATCCTTTTCCATTAGTAAGATGCTACCTTTTATTGCCCGAGGCTGCGCCACGTGGAGAGCGGAAATTTTCCTTAAAACTGCGGAATACCTACTATAAAACCTATATCCGCCCTAAATGTCCATTCTAAATAGTATTTTAAAAAAAGATTTTTTGAAATCGGATAGTTATGTACCTACCTAGTTTCGGCTATTACTTACCTCGAACCTCCTAACTCTTTATAATTTTAGTGTAGAATATTAGCAAAAAATATTTTTGTAACACAAGTCGAGATTTAATATTTTATATATTGTTGTCGGTTCAGGAATTAAACTTGTCATTCGTGTCATTTCATTATGGTAATTAGACGTGATTAAATTACCATGTCACATTATTCGACGCCAAACAATATTTGATGAAATTCCGCTTATTTCCGTATTGTTATAACGACTCATATGTCAACGTACTGGTCACAAACAGGTTTTGACTTTTAATAGACATTAGCTACGTGTTTGAAACAATTACCCAAGTTTTACTGTGAGAACAAAGTTAGTTCGTCATCATAACAGGCCGTCGCCCTCTGAATAACGTAACACTATTTGAGTATACGTAAATATAAAATAATAAAATTTCGATAAAAACTTTTAAACGTAACTATAACAATACTATGTATCATGTGAGATTTGGGTATCACCTCACTAAATACGTCATTTGTTTTTCTTTTTCTTTACTTTTCAAGTTTGGAATTCCAATTTTTCGCGTTTCACGATTGCCAATCATACTCTCAAACATTTCACAAAGATTTTATTTTACTTGCATTAAGGATTCTTTAGATTCAACTCATATTAAACTAGAATATGCGCATGGCAAGTCTAAAATGACAAAGTGTGAAGCGTTTGCGCATGCCTTGAATATGGTTCACAAGTCCTGAGATTTAGCCTCTACGATAGAACTATCCACACATTTTGTGTCAAGTAAGAGCACTTTATTGTGCTGGTGTAAACAGAGATGGCTCTTAACAAGGAAAAAGAACAAAAGTGGAGTGTAAGCTATATGTATATGTACCGTCGGTAATATTTGGTTTACAGTTTAACCCACAAATTACACTGTAAACTGTAAACCAAATAGCTTGTTCGACCGTACCTAGATGCATTGTTCTTTGAGCTGTTGGTAAGCATTAATTGTGAAATTTATCTGTGGAAAATGTGAAGAAAAAAAAACTGCACTATTAGGTTACTTGTTTTAGTATCTATCCATATTCGTATGATGACGCGAACATTATAGACTAATGATATAAAAGAAGTTTCGCCTTATCGAATCAAAGAAAGGCTTGATTATTGGGACAGATTGTGTGTAGCACTCCATGTCTATTTGATATTGAATGACGTAAAATGTGATAGTAGATTGAGTAACTAGCCTTGATTTGAATTGTTTCTACTCACGATTCTTACATACCACGGCGCTTCCCAATAAAAATACAACTAAATTGGACTCTATTTTACTTGCTACAGTGCGTAAATGAGCATTTCATTCGACAGCTTTTTTATATTCGCCATTACAAGAACAAGACCGAAATATACGCGTTATCAAAGCTAGAAATCACCGTGGTATAAAATAACTATGGCATAAGAAATCTTGTTTTTAGTATGACAAATTGCACGGTTGGTATGTGCTAATAAATTCAAATAACAGGTTAAACTTGAATGGGGCCGTGCTGCAACAATACAAGGATCAAAAGATCATCGCCCTACGTGAGTGCGTCTTTGATTGACAATGCTTAAAGATACGCATTTTAGCAACACAATGATATAGCTATAAGTCTTGCTATACATTATGTACACAATGACCGAGAGATTCCGCGTGACCGTTATGATCACTCGATTTAAATCGATATTCGTGAGATCCGGGATGTCACTTCACTATAACAATGCCAACTTTGTTAGAGTAAAATTAATCGAACAACAGATGTTATCGATTGGAGAAATTTTTAAATTGATTACCTTGGAATGCTGATCTTTCAATTTAATTTCGTGCAATGATCTTCCGATCGAATAGTATCGTTTTAGAACGCAATGAAATAAATTGTTATGAAAAATGTTTTATTATGTTATAATTGCTTTATTAAGGACTTGTATTGGAAAATAGAAAAATAAAATAACGTACTTATACCTACATGATATAGCATTAACCTTCGTTTTTGTAGCCGTTCACAACGATGACATTAAAGAATGATATACGAACTCAACCATCCACAACTAATCTATGGCTATAAAAGTTCAACATAAAATACGAACTGGCATACAACTAACTATCATCTTTTTGAATCGCGGCCTTAAACATATCAGAATACAAAGGTACGAGTATAGCTATAATAAAACGTTGTTTTACCAAGAAATTCAAACTCCAGTGATTTGTCCCAAGATACTCGATCTCAGAGATGGTTACAGCGGCCGCCTCAGTTGAGATAATAGAAGTAACAAGCGACGCGACGGCAGCGCTTGCGCACCCGAGCGAGACGCGCGCTCGACCGCATATCCGCCGCTATGGGCTCTTCCTAGATTCACTTCAACGTCATTAGAAAAAAAATCCTCTTTCTATGCCTTTGTAATTCACTTTTCAACATAGATAAACAGTCCCTTAGAAACCTAATTAGCTTTGTTGAATACCAGTTAGAATTCAACCAATAAGAGCGTAGTTCGTTCGTCGACTTTCGACGAATCAGCCTATAAATAGGTTCTATCTTACTAAAGCGACCATAGGAAATGCGTCCTTAGAGTCTGAACACTAAATTACGTGCTTGACTTGAGGAAACGACTGTCAGATGGTCATTGGTACTCTTTAGTATTTACGTAATTTTTTTTATTTATTTATTTATTTATTCAGTAGCAAACATACAGTTTATACATTTAAGTTGGTGCCAACATAAACTCATTAGAGTTTTACCGTGCACCAAGATCATCGACTACATAATTTAGCATTAGATCCACATAGGTAGGTACTTAGTTAAAAATAAAGAAACAAACTAATAGTAACAACGGGTATTTGGCGAAATAATATCAGCGAGCGAAACTCGGTGACCAATCCGACCGTCGTTCATAAAAACAAAAGTAGTGGAGGAAGTTTTAATATAATACAGGTTGTTCATAGAAGTAGGTACATAATAAACTATGCATTTATTATTATTATTATTTTTTTTGTTATAAATGCCATGTATTACTTTTGCTTTATAATATTTTTCTAATATGTATTAAATTGAAATCTACAATGCAATATTATTATTATTAATATACATCCAATTTATCTTCGGAATTCAAATTTTGTAAAAAATATTGTTTTAATTTGTATTGTTTTAAATTAAGGAGCACTTATAAACTAATGACATCAGAATGTGCAGTAATCGTAATAGTGGCTTAAATTCTACATGGTAAACTATGACTTGTAAGAGAACATCACGCCGGTAATCCCAGTAAGGTAAGGCAGAAGGTGTACTTGTATTGTATTGTATTGTACAACGGGCTGGTGTCAACTCCACGTCAAAGCGCGTATTTTGCGTATGGGCTATAATCCACCACGCGGGCCCAGTGCGGTTTGGTGGATGTCACATGTCTTCGATTTTTTGGTTCTAGGACATGCCGGTTTCCTCACGATGTTTTCCTTCACTGTTTTGAGAGCAGTGGTGATGAAATAAATTACAAAAGTAATGCGCCTTTCTGGGTTCGAACCCACGACTTACTGTTCGTAAGTCGGGGCCACCACCACTGGGCCACCGCTGCTCTAATTAGTACACCCACATATCGCTAGTTACATTTAAGGCGATTAGCTAAATTAGCAATTCTATTTGTGGTGGTTCAAACTTCGCCTGTAATACTGTTACAATAAAGTTCTAATCAGCTTGCACTACAAAATGGTTGTTACGTCAGTCACTGCGGGCCGAATAGTGCGAAATGAGTGGTTTCGATCGATTTACAAAAAATCTATGGATTGGACTAAAAAAATAAAACACTATCATGATGATATGTTGCTTGAAGAATTATTTGCCAAAAAATTAGAATGATCGCATGTATTTTAGTATGTTATTTATTCGTTAAAAGATTTTTAGAGATAAGTTCGTGATTTTTTTATCGAGGAAAATTAATTGTATTGTGTTTTCAAAACACTATCATACTAGCATATATTTACCCTGAAGATACCCATTTTCTGGTTTTGTTTATTGCAGTGAATCATATACTTTCAGGCATTATAAAACTCGCGTTTAGCTTGTGTAGTCGCCTTAAGTCCAGTAATAGGGGGCGAACCTATTGCCGTCAATCGGGCACAAATCCATTTAGTAACTTAACATTAAAATTATTTATACATAATGGACTCTACCTTGCTAACATTATACTATCAAATTGAGAAAACTCATGCGACTTGATGTGTCGTGGCCCGTTTTTGGGCATAAATATTAACCGGGTGTCAATGAACCATCATCAGATAGAAAACCTAACTAGAAACCCATTTAAATTGACGTTAAAAACTTCCTTTTTTATTATAAAACAGCGACCAGTTCTCAGAATTTCGGCTATCGATGAAAAACTACATTAAGTTACGTAATTACATTAAACCCACTCCTAATTCGAGGGGTCCCTAACAATAAAATAGTCACGACTCCTATGAAAGCCGCGTGCTTAGGAAATAGGGGTCAGAAAGACCATTAGATTATACAGTCAAAGGGTTGCCAAAAACGTTTTATTATTGTAAAATGACCCTCGCAAATGTTAGAGCCAGCTGCTGGGTTTCACTATAGATTTATATTATTCTAACACTAAACCCGGCTTATAAGTAGTTAATAGAGACCGAGTTGAACGGATTTGTACATATGCTAATTCTAAGACCAATTATAAATGGACGGAAACTTCTACATTATCGTATGTACATCTACACTAATAAAAAAGAGGAAAAAAAATGTATTTTTGTGTGTGTATGTTTGTAATGAATTAACTCAAAAACTACTGTGCCGATTTCAAAAATTCTTTCACCATTGGAAAGCTACATTAACCCTGAGTAACATAGGCTACATTTTATCCCCGTACTCCCACGGGAACAAGAACTATGCGGGTGAAGCCGCGTGACGTCCGCTAGTCACTATCACTACATAATATTATTAAACAAAGTCCCCGCCGCGTCTGTCTGTCCATATGTATGCTTAGATCTCTAAATTTACGCAACGGATTTTGATGCGGGCTTCTTTAATAGATAGAGTGATTCAAGAGGAAGGTTTTAGTATATAATTTTAAGCGGGCGAAGCCGCGGGCATCTGCTAGTAAAATATAAAAGCGAACATTGAAGAATAACAACGTGTTACGTGATTGCTAATCGTTATATAACACGTTTTATTTAAATCAGATGAAGTCATGAGCTATCACTACGTTCGGTCGTTAACCCGTTTGATTAAGGAATCATCAATCATGCATAGCTCAACGACTGAGAGGGTATCGCATTTCACACATTGAAAACGTTTGCTCGCAATCGTTATAAATGGGATTTTGGTGTCATGTTCTGCAATAGCTGTAATAATATTCTAGTGGTCTTATTGAAACCATTACCCGTCATAAAGTGATGTGTCTACAAATATCTGCTCTACCCTTCAACATTTGACTAAACAAGAATTTGTGTGGTACCTACATACTACCACTAACAAAACCCAACTATTGAAGAACCATGCTTTAAAAATTAAATTAGGAGCTTACAAGGTAAAATCGACTCCTCCTATTGTTCAAGTCGGTTATATTGTAGCATAGGTTACTCGAGCCATAATAACGCATCGATCGACAATTTGACACCTTAGTCATCAAAATCGGATGTATAGTTTAGTTAGATGCTACGGAGGAAAAACCTACATAAATACAGGTAAAGATAAATTTCTAAACTGATATGATTCAAAAAGCATCAATTAATCACGCACCAATTAACGAAGGTTATTCAAAGTTAATCAGTTTAAAATCGGTCGCGTTCTAAGACTATTTTTTTTGCGTCCAGCTGTCAAATCGGCAAGGTCCCGCCGAGGTCTGTAACCCTTTCGCTGCGATAAAACAAACGTTTATTCAAATTGAGAAACAAATGATTTCCGGCTAAGTGAACTGTGTATATTTAGTGGCATAAAATAATTAGTGCCGTGTACTACACTGGCTGACTTCTCGACTATTTATATGCGACGTGTCAAAAAACGGCTGTGACCTTGGCGCCCCCACGCGGACGCCGCAATACATTCACCTCAGGTGAGGCCCGTGGGGTTCTACTGCTGTACCCTACGTTTATTTGGCAATTTATTTCGTAACTATCGATGATATAAATCATTATTTAACTGTTACCTTTAACAAGAGCCGCAATGGAACGTTTCTTTAAAAGATTCAACACCTAAAGCCTTCATAAAGTTGTAACAAAATCATGCCATTGATTCCAGTTTGTAGGTAGTAGTGTACTGTATAGCAGACAAACTTTAAAATATTCCTTCGCTTCCAAGGTGAATGAATGGGATTCGTTTGGCCTTTCAAAATCAGACAAAACATCGAATGATTCGGATCGCTTACTATTGAATTACAAGAACGTTGATTGACCCAGTTCATTTCTTACAGATGAATAGGCATCAAGGTGTTAAGTGTTAATGGAACCTTTAACGCCATCTTGTTTAGCCGACTATTTGGCTTTGAGGCGGGAAAAAAACATTAAAACTCCTTTGAAATCAAATCTTTGCAAATAACAAAGGAATTGTTCAATAAAAAAAGAGATGATTGAGGGTGTAAACAATTAATATTACTTACTGAGATAAAAATATTGTATTGTTACCTAATGGATTTATTACAAAAAGGTATTTTAAGTACGCTAAAAGCTAATAAATTGTATAATGAATTCTTTTCAATGGATTCAACCAATTTCTACAGGATCTTTTCAATTTAGAAGTCGGAGTTTTACAGAAGAATAGAGAATATTATAACCACCAATATTATGTACCTTTCACAGGATTAATTTAGAAATTAAGTAGCTAAGTGATTATTTTCTTTAAAAATTAGTAATTAGAAGCATTACATGGTATAAACCAATAATTACTTGGATTTTATGAAGTTTAGACGGTCCTACCTACTTGAAATACTATTGAAAACTAAACACAGAAAATGTCTTAAGTGGTTAGAAATTATTCTTACTTAAAACTTTGACAGTATGGCATTGACCCGACATTAGATTATTTTGAAAGAAAAACGAGCCAGGCTGTTACTTATTCTTGGTTTATAACAAAGCCTAATTTTTCTGGGCATGTAAAACTTGATGGATTGGCCAGCTCGCTTTATAATGACGAAGTATAGCGTTATTATTCACTGAAATCTAATTTATGAACAACAGTATTATGAGCCTAAGGAATAAATCTTTTTACACGAAAATTATTACAGACCCGAGTCGTATGTTGTAAGCGTAAGCAAAATTTTTCAAATACCGTTTGGTTATGAAGTAAGATCAAAATAAGTACGAAATGGAGATATCAGAATGAGGAAAAATGTAAAAAAGTCATCCCCAATAAAAAGGCCCGCATGTATACGTCATTTGAAGTAAATGCGTCAATAAAACTTACTCTGAAGCCTCGGCTAATAGTCACATCAGAGATAACTGTAGCATGCGGGCTGTTACCATATAAAATATCTCAGTACGCTTCAATAAGGGAAAGAAAATATCTGGGACTGACAGAGCAGGCGGAAACGTCCAACAATTGTTAAACTTTAATTAAAAGGGTATGGACTTCTAAGTCCCGACACACAGGGGTGAACATCTGGCTACAGGCGACAGCGGTATTGCTCCCTCCCTAAAGTTACAACGTAGAAAAAACAAGGCATAAGAATAATCTTTCATACAAAGAACAAATTTAAAAAAAAATACCAAGCTTTGAAAATGCATGATGACATCAATGTGTACCAATTAACACGGACATCATGTACAAATAAGCAGTGTTTTCGAGGAAGGACATTGAGTAACTCTGCCAAACTGGGAAGAGACCCTGGCGTGCTGGAAATAGCAAAGCATACAATCTAATCTAACCACAAGTACCTGACAATACCTCTGAGTAATGTGCCACAAACATCATTCAGGGTTTTAAGGCGCAGACACATGACTTTTAGTGATTTTAAATTGATCATCACGTCTTAACTTCTAGTCTAATTTCTTTGAAAAAAATATATGTTATACTAGACCATTTCTTTCATAATTTGATATGTGAAAATGTGAAGAAATATTTTTATAACTTAGTGTAATTAATTTGTGAAGTAATGTCTAACGCGGCAAAAAAACTATCATCACGCAAAAACTATCGGGCGTATTTGCATGAAACTTAGATCATCTCAAAGACAATTTAATGCCCTTTATATTAGTATACGGCTTTTATCCGTATTGTGTTTGATAAATCAAGGTGGGTTGTTTTTTCGAATAATCTTGGTGCGACGGGCGGCAGTGTATCGCTGACCACTCTCACGCACGGGAATATGCTATTGCTAAACTCGCTCAAGGTCGTTGGCGTGAGGTAGCCCCTTAAGACATTTGCGACCATCTAAAATAAAATAAAAACAACACGAAAAACAGCCTTGTCAGCGGTCAAAGCAGTTTAGTTTGGCGTCAAAAGTTCAGAACAGTTCTTTCAGTTAATTGACAACTTTGATGAACAACAAGACTATCTTTTTGGTTATAATAAAACTGCTGAAATGTGGTAGTCGGATGATTCCACAGCACAAGAATCTGACTAAAGACTTCAGTTTCAATCTCAACGCTGCGCACGGCCTAAATTATCCCAAACTTATTGTCACATCAATAAATTACTTAATTTTCTAGAGAGCTGATTCTGAATCGTTAATTATGAAATATTAGCAATTATCGAGATATGTACCACTTACGTGAAACTTGAATTTATCGCATGGCCGCGCATTGAAGAAAGTGGAAATCTGCAAGGGGTGACGATTTTACACTATCGCTGGTGTTTTACTAGGCAAATCTGGGTGTAAAAAGTAAATTTTCCAGTGAATTGTTTTATTTATTCAGCCAATAATGCGGTTATGGGGATCAGAGAATTATAATAGTTTTCCTTATGACTTAATCATCAAGAAGAAAATTGAAGTTTTAGATGGGAAATGGGAGAAAGGAGTAATTATTTACCTAGTTACATACGGTTCGATTTATTATAATAGTCTACTAGACAGCCATCAGAAAAACCTTTTCAAATGAATCACACAGACATCATAAAGTAGTTTACAGCGTAGTAACTTGCGAAGTGCAACCGATTGGCTTCACATTCAGAGATCACATTTTGAATTTCCTTACCTTTTATTGGTAACATCTTCATATAATATAGTTAGTTAAAGTATATCATGTGCATACGTGTCTTGTCAGGCGATGCGATTTACCATCAGAAGTAGTCTTGAAACCGGTTGGACCGGCGCGGCCGTGGTCGCTTCGACGAACCTCGACTGCAACCAGCTCTCTTAAATTGTTTAATACAGTATTTCTTAGCAAATTGAAATAATTTCAACACTCACTGCTGAGGTTCGCACTTTATTAAGATATTTTCCAAACACAAACGAAGTCGCTTTACGGTCACCAGATTTTAAAAGTATTTTTGTTACTACTGGTAGTATCTCAAGGTTTTAAAGAAAATAAATTTGTGTCGAGATACAGACAGCCGAACTTGTGTTTTCAATGGTTGCACTAAACTTGCAGAATACTAAGTAGGTATTTATTTTACAAAATTCTTATAAGAACGTTAGAAATTACTTTTGTTTGGGAACATTCTTTTGTCTTGTTATTTTTGTAAATAGCTTTGCTACAAAAATAGATTATTTTACTTGTTGGCTGAGAGGGTGCGGCCCTCTTTTCGTCCCTCCGCCTTCCCATTTGCCTCCCTCGGCGATTGATGATAGATCAAATATACTTGCAGCTCTAGTAATATTTTCTATTCGTATATACCTATCCTTGAAGGTAATTTAGTGTTTTGTAAAGTCATATGATTTATTGTCGCCTTATTAGTCATCTTCAGATGCATCTGAGCACTATGACGCAAGATCCGTGCAATGTTATGATTTAGAAACATGTGACTAATTCGATTTGAGTTACGAGGTCAATTTTTGTAAATTATAGCCATCAAATCAGAGCAATGCGAAATCAGCACAGATTGTGAATCATATTGTTTTTGTGTGCTTTATAATTTCTACAAAGTAAGATTGTAATCCGTATTTTATTTAATGGAATATTCATTTTGAGTGAGAATTAAATAGATTTTCAATACACTTCCTCGAAAACTGGTTCTTTTCGCACTACGATTAGTTTCAAAATCCAGTGTATTTCAAACGCGTGCATTTTTCATGTTTTTTCTACACATGTGCAAAAAAAACATGAAAAATGCACTATACTTAGTCCAAATTGGTTCATTGCATAATTTAAGAAAACATTCACCTCTGACTAAAAAGCGATAGATCTACGTCTTTCTTTATTTATAACATTTTTTGAATTTTCAAATAGTGTATAAACTCGTAAATTCAATATCGTAGATTTATAAAACTAATATTTACTTTTATAAACAAATCAATTTATTTGTGTTCTAAATTCAAAAATTTAAAAAAAATATTTTTTATATTAGACTGTATAACGGCTTCATACCTTTGCCTCTCCTTCAACCTGGCGAAATCAAAGCGCGGAAAAAAATAATATTTAAATCATAGTCTCGTGTCACACAAATGTTTTACATTATTTTATTTTATTTCTTCAAAAGTGTATTGAAAAACGTCGTTTGATACACGTGGGCATTTGTTATTGCAGTTCTCGGCTCAAAAACACCCTCGCCTTACGGCTCGTGTGTTAATAGGTACCGCCTTGAAGTAGGTACCTACAATAACAAACTTTCTCCACTTGTAAATGTACCTACTATTTTTTTTTATTTTTGTCTCAAACATTTTAAACTATTTCTAGGCCTATTCCTGTTACTTTAGGTATGATGAGAGCCGCTAAAGTAACAGGTATTAGGTAGAACAAAATAAGATTTATTTAGTAATAACACTTACTAAATATTTAAATATTGTTACTGTTAGAACTGATAAATTATTGTTTTGTTTGAATGCATGAGTCTAGCGTACCTACCTACCTTTTCTAATTTTCTATGTCAACGCCAATCAATTGAATTCTAGTAAGAATGTTGCAAAAAAAACAATTCACATGCGATAGGTAGGTACCTACTTACCTACCTATTCATAGTAAATTTTCCATGGCAACCTTGAATTTGTACAGAGTCGCGATAAGAATTACTCATACCTACTAGTGCTGATCCTCCTACACGCCATAGACGCTAATCAAATGTTGTTTGTTTATTATGAAACTGTACTAATTAACACATAGGTATTATGAACTTTTGTGGGAAACAACAGCGAAGTTTTAAAGTGCCGCTAGAACTTACAACACTTACGACTTCCTCATAAAATTTGCACATAATGCAGTGCACCTGAATGTCACTTACTAATTCAATAACTACGCGTACGTACTAGGTACTCGCATGTAAATACTCGCGTATTTTTAGCCGCGCGCCCACAGTCTATCATTCCTAGAGACCGACGAGCACTCGCACTATGCAAATGTATTGTTATGGTGGTGTAATAAAATTCAATCAACATCGGTTACCTACCTATTTACTAGATTATTCATTGAAAACCTACTTCTATAAGACACCACCTCGTATTTTAAAATAAACGTGTCTAATTTTTGTTTCTTTCAATACTATACCACTTCGACTCGGTAAAACGTATAAAATGCTCAACGTGTAATCTATGCTATACAATACTACAAAACATGATAACCCTTCTTCCATTCGTCGAACTGAATGTAGGTAAACAACACGATGGTGATTGTTGTAAGGGCAAGGAGACATCGGCTCGCAGCGGCCGGTCAAGGTATCCGGGCCAAAGGTCGATGACAGCCGCGGCTCGCGACCGATCGCGGAGCGCTACGCTTGCCGCCAAAAAATACGCTAACTTTTTAGCATGTTACATTACAATATACAATTCAAAACAAAAATCTTCGCCCTAACAATGCTTTATTATTTTTAGTTTTTTTTTTCAAACTAACCTGATGACATCGACTCATTTTCTGATTTCGGTGTTGTCGGGGGCATTGGTAACGGCATCGACGGTAAAGGTTGTGTTTGCTGTGGCTGTTGCTGCTGGGGCGGTTGCTGCTGCTGTTCCATGGTGCAGGTGCCCAGCGACTGCGCCATGCTGTACGTGATGCCATCGTCGTAGCCCCACAGCTCCAGGCCGCCGTACTCGGGCGAGGCGAGCGACTCCGGGGACATCACCATAGCCGGCGGCAGGCCGAGAGCTGAAGACGACGTCACCTCAGACGAGCTCTCCTCGAGCATTCGCAGCGTCTGGAATCCTCCGTTGTTATACCAGCGGCGTCTCATGTCTGCGAGCGTGTCACACGCTCCGATATCCACGAGCGCCGAGGGACATCCTCCGACGAAGGCTTTCACTTCACTTTTTCCTCGCACTAAACTATCTAAACGCGACTCTATGGACATGCACCACTCGTCTACGCAACGTTCAAACCGAAACGAATCGCTATCCACTGTCTCGACTTTCGTGCAATCCAATAGGACTCGGAAGTCTCGTTCAAGCGGCGACAACTTTTTCTAGTCACAACACAATCCGAGCAACAGGTGAGAAGAGCACGCGAGTCCCACGAGTTCGTCCGGTGATGTGGAGACGGGGTTAACGCGTTGTTCGAGCAGTAAAATCGAGTACGTTGCGCGCGCGCGACCGTCGTCAGCGGAGTACGTAGAGCGAGCGAACGAGCGACGCGGCCGCTCTCACTACTCACTGCCACGGTCGGCGTGACGTCACATCCCCCGCGCCCCGAGCCGCACGCCGCCGGCCCCCGCGCGCAACCGTGGCACAGAAAGTCAAGCCACCGGCGACAGAATGTAGCGCGCCGATAAAACACCCTCAATTTATGAAGACTCGTTCTATCAAAACAACTTCGTTGTTTGTTATGCAACTTTTGAACTTGAGAAAGTTATTTGCGAAATTATCTAATGGTAAACATTCCTGATTTCCTGTTTATCCGTTGGTATCGCTAGGTGTTTGTTCTTTTGGACATGCAGTTACCGACTTACCATCTATGCTACGGCTATTACTCTGAATAAATATTCAGTCTGTTCTTCTACTGCACGATATATTAAATGCGGCATAGTTATTTAAAACATAGACACTGAAAGAATTAAAGCAGATCTACAATTTATAATGTCATGCTAATGTAAAGCTATGTAACCTCAGTCACTAGTGCATTTTAAATGCTAGCACGTAGATGCTACGTTCATTATCCATTTAGTTGTGCGATTATGACTACACTGTATCCACGGTTAGGTAGGTACCTAGATATTATGTACGGTTACCTAGGCCGCCAACAGGTAAGTAGGTATGTTATTAATCATAATTATAAACCTAGACCCATTTAGCAATCGCCCTTAATAGTGAGATAAACGTAGCGAAGGTTTGTTTTGCTAGACGTATGACACATTGACACGAATCACTCTGATGTCCTCCACCGAAAAATGGAACGACGACCTAAATTGCAGCATTCAGGTTATCAGACTCTTGGGCTGTACGAAGGTGTGGCGATCATTTTTATCTGCACGGCCGCGCGGCGATAGCATTGGTTTGTTTAGATTACATTTCGTTGCGTGGTTCGCGTGCACTGAGTTGGGTTTTCGTGCGAGCAACGATGTATAACGATTTGTTTGGGGCTTTGGGTATCGTCACCGGCTAGATAAGATTAGAAGTAAGAATGACGAGTGAGCCATGATTGTAGGATCGTTCAGCGTCACAGCATCACGTGGCGCGGAGCGTTGACCCGCCATGTTTTGGAAATACACCGCCATTGCCGTGCCCAACGTATCCGTCATGCAATAAAAAACTATTTATCTGCATACGCTATGTTTAAAATTATTAATTTTTTATTTTTGTTTAGCACCCATTTAGTGCGGGAATACGTAGGTGTGAGGCGATTTGTCTATTTCGCTTGTTGATTTATTTTTAAAAAGATAGACGACTGAGCGGTCTGGAATATTTGAAATAGCTACCGCATTTTTACTATGATTCAGCAATTTGGTTCTTAATGAAGATGGAAAGGATTATTCTACAATTCTCCCTGAGGCGTTTCGACCAAATCGAAGCTATTAAATTGAGGTGGTGTCCAAACTACATATAAATTTATTGAATATATCATGTCCAATCAGAGTGATCGCTCTATGTGGTAACACCTAGGTAGGTACCTACATTTATAATATTCACATTACGTGATTCTATTGCAATTGTTTTATTTGCTCTCTCTCTGATACATTATCTAGTACTTTTATCTAATATCATATTCACTAAACAGGTATTAACAATGGTATGGTTGCCATTTACGTAGGTACTATTTTATCTTTTTACATCCGATTACTAAGCGTCTACTGTGGATTGCTAAATGACTAGCGATTTTGTTTGTAGTCATCCGATTTGAAACATTTCGTCATGATTTTGTACAATTGTGTACAGCGGTACAAAGGAAAATATAAAAAAAGTTTTGTTTAGCAAGAAAACTGCGAGTAAGTTAAAATCCAGGCTAACAAGTCTACGCATAGTACAGTTAAAGCACCTAGATGAATTAACGCAGGTGAATTAAGTGAACTCCAGGTAAAATCCTAAACTGCCAGGAGTAGCGGAACTTAATGACTAACTGACTAACTTAAATGAGCTAAGTCTAGGTACATATCAAGGTAGCCAAGATCAAATTAAATGAACGTTATTGAACATTGAACTTGATTGTTTATTTCTATTTAGTAACAAACGACACGACTTACAATATTATAAGTACTTTAGTAAGTACCTATCGTAAGATACGGCCACCAAAAAAAAAAACGAGATCGGAAACCTGCGTTTCATCTTCGAGGCATGGCTTTACCAAAACGAAAAACGAACGCACTCACTTACTTGAGGTAGCCGGCAGCCTCATTTGGAAAACAAACAAAAATCACGAACGGTCAATGTCTTTTTTCCTTGCCTGTACCGTGCAAAGTGTTTGTACAGTAGAGTCGTGAGCTCCAATCGTGCGTGCAGTAAAATGCTCGATTGGTTCCTGTACCCGCCTCCCCCCACCAGGTCGTCCTCTTTGCCGAATTATAGCAACCTTGCCGACCAATTGGTACAGAACGGCCTATTTAAAAATAATTTAGATAGCTCTGCTCGAAGTGTAAAAATCTCTGTAGAACCTCAAGGAGAAAAATCAAGAGAAGTTTCCCTGTTTTCGGATCAAGCCAAGTTTTCGATCAGTGTTCTGGTCGAAGCACTAACTAACAGTATTGTTGTAGAAGTACTTAGAAAGCAGGTAAGCATGAGCTCACTGCCTCAACAATCTAAATACATTGTGAAACTTTATCAACTTTTAAGCCCTTATCATGTATGCCAAACGACTTCCAAGCAGTGCCTTGGCATTGATTGTGGCATTCCTGATCTGGCAGGGATTACTAGCCTCATTCCATGCACCTCTGTACATTGTACAGTCACTGCAAAGTTGCGGGGCCGCGGGGTCTTGAAATGCGCTTGAACCTATAGATATGACCTGTCTTCATTCATTATAGTTAGGGACTTTTGTTTCTTGTTAATTCAAACACACACAGGTACGTTTTAATAAAGCCTTTGACACTAATTGACACGAATTTTCGAAATCGAATCAGTAGTTCCAAAGATTACCCCGTCCATCCAAACATACAAATAAACATACTTACTTTATAATATTAATTAAGAATATATAAGTTCGGTATAGGTATCTCTTCAACACTGACAATTTAACGCAAATAAATTTAAAATTTCTGGATATTTCCCATTAATCATCGCGTTCCATTGTTTAAATGCAAGTCGGAACGCTTGGTATTATTACCACTTCAATACGAATCCAATCGAGATTCAAGATAAAGGAGTCAATTTTATACTTCGCTAATTACATACCGGTAAAGGTACACGGTATACTTTTTATAATATTCTCATCAATAGCATCGATTGTCAAGAATTGCAAAACCAAGAAGGTGTAGATTACGATATTCTACCTCTTTAGCTTCATCGACAGAAAAACTTGCATGGTCTGAAACGTATTCCAGCGGCGATTCGATACAGCCTTGTCTCTGTATTCCGATACGTGGCTAGGTCTGCTGAGTGTTGCAATTTTTTGCTCTTAGCCTTTCCATTAAATGTAAATTAGAGATGAAATTGATCGATCTCAGTTCTGGCGTCAAGGTTGCCAGAGATACTACTTGTCACTGTGAACTTGTGAAGTGACGTCATCTTTGCAGGTTTTTTCGTTAAAATTACCTGCTCAGGCGTTTAGTTTGTTTTCTTCAACGCCTTTTACATCTTATTGGAATCCATTTTTAAATCTGTTATAATCAAAAGCTTTTATAGTTATCACATAAATTGATCGCTAATGGCTAATACTTTTCTGGTAATCTTGTTGGCCCATTCAAGTTTTTAATGATATTCATCGAAATAAATAAAACTTTTGTTTTCTTTTATGTTCGGCTATCATTAGTTGGTATCTTGGTATGTACGGATTTATAAATGGCGAGTTTTACGTACCGAGGAATGATTAATATAGCCGAAAGTTGGCTGTATGCCATCAAGCCTTTGTTGTGGCTTTCACGAGAAAGATGGAAAACATCAAATACAAATTAAATATTTTTACTTATAGTCTTCCCTTTGAAACCTTTTGTAAACGTATTCACAATACCTTTGTTACAAACATCTATCACCTTATGTTCCTTGTTTGTTCTTACCTGAAACAAAAAAATAAATGATAAGTACAAAAGTCAACATTTTGTTAAAAAAATATGGTCTCTATGGTTTTTATTCGCGTTGCCCTGTCCGAGTCAACTGAAACTTATGCCATTTCGTGATCATAATAACAAGAAAGCTGATTTATCGAGTAAGATCTGCAAAGGATTCAGAATGTCTAAGTGTGGCTTTCTCGGTAGAGCGCACTTGAGGTAAACCAACGAGTTTGCGGAGCTGTCGACTGGTTGAGCTTTGTTCGAGTTATTGCACCATTTAGAGCCAGCTGGATAGGCGTCGTTGTCGTGTTTTTACTAGCGATGTGCAGGCGCATAAAAAGTGGCCGAGGCGGAATGGTCCGAGCAAGCGCAATTAAGACCAAGGTCTCCGGGTTATCAAACCCGTGTCGGCGACTCGCGATGCCGGCCGCACCTCGCTGCGGTCGCAAAAAAAATGTAGCGAATAATGAAGTCGATGGTATTAAAAGATAATAGCAGGGTTAACACGCCGGCTGCATAGCTTCTTTAACTGCCCACGTCGCACCGGCCATTCGTTCAGCATTACCGCGACATAATAAGACGATAGCCGCGCCTAGACATCTCATTCCTCTTCGGCCGCGTTATTACCTTTAATGTGGCCGGATTCGAGTATGCGGGCGCCGGAGATGCTAATGCGGAGCCATTCTGGTACAAGCTTAAATTTATGGCTGTTTATAAAGCAAAATAATACAGGAGTTTCCGAAGACGCGTAGTGGGTCAGTGAATGGTTCTGGCCGCGAGCCATGCTAGCTACTGGAGGAAGTCAAGGCTACGATGCATCTATTGCATACGCAATGCTAAATCCTGTTCGTTGACTCCTATATGCACTTGACAGCGACTGATGTCATTCGCACCAATGTGACCTGCTAAGGAACCATGTTACCGTTCCTCGCAGTCACACGAACACTTACATAATGCAACCTAGACAATGTTAACCGGCGTTAAGTAAACTTGGACTGTTTGTGTAAAGCCTTGGCTTTACTTTCGCTTGCATGCATTTCGCAGTGCGCTGCTCAAGTATTCGCATTCGAATGAGCCTAGAAATGTGTGCAACTGGAAAATAGAACCTTAAACTTGTTAGCAGAAGCTCTTCGTTACAGTGTCAAGTGATTTAGTGTAGGTCGTTCTTGGTATATTGCTTTCATACTATCATTTACGTGATGTAACTATTGAGTCCGACTAGTGATATGAAATTGCGAGTTGGATCGAGACCCGCCGGTTTCCGACGCATTGTAGTCCCTGGGAATGGCCTACGAGGTATCGATGCGTGCATTGTGCCAATTACTGCTGGGGTGCTTAAACATAGAAATACCTAACCGTTATTTCTGATTACCTAGTACCTTTAACTATTTACGATCACGATTGCACAAATATTCGAAGATCAGATTGCTCTCGACGTCTGCCAACGCCAAAACGGCGGTTTGTAATGGCAGTTAGTGAGGAAAAGGATATTTCTAATTTGGAAATTCGTATAATATCCTGTTTTGACATCGCAGCATGCCTAAACGGATATTATTCATGATTAAAGTCAGCAAAATGTAATAATTGGGTCCAGCAGAGCTTTACGAGCTTATTTACGAGTTCAGCCCGAGAACGTTTTTATTTTTGTGAAAAAACAAACTTAATGTGAATTATCGATGTTTGTTTTAGGTATTTGTGCAGGCTTTATTACGAGTTTACGTAAACACCCCCTGTCAGGATATTAACGGCATTAGAGCCTACCGAAATTAAGGCTGTAAATTATAGAACATTTTGTAGAGATGGAATAAATTCTAAATTTCAATGTAACCTTATTTATGTTGCTGGCAATAACACGACGTTTATTTTTAGCGCTTTCGCTACTTGCAAAAAGTTACTCCAATACTTTGTAAAATAGCATTGTAGGCCTAGTTCCTGCGTTGAATCACCGCGGTCATAGTAATATGACCCGTTCTCTCCATTTCAGATGAAAAGAACACCAAATAAAGTACAATAGTGTTTACTGGAATCAAACAGCAATTGGGTCACAGAAGCTACGATGCACCGGCGCGGCGTGGCTGACCGTTGCTCGGTGCGCGTGAGTCGACTGCCGATGCAGCCGCACTCGTTGCGTAATGCATTGTCTTCGCTACTGGTAATATTAGGTGCGATGACACAACGATAACATGCATTTGGGTCGCTTCTGTTGCTAAGGATCTGTTAATTAAATAAGTGTATTTAGCAATTTTCTTTCAGACAGTATGAAAATAAAACAGATGACAGCTAGCGGCGCAAGAGTTTAAATTAAATAGCTCTGAAAATATTCCCATCAGAATTATCGTGGACAGCAATTATTCACGATCACAGCGGAACAATAAGATTGCAAGACTGTTTTTCTTTCTTTATAATTCTAGAAAAACTACCTATTTATTTCTCTGACATGAGCCGTGTCGACTGTCAGAGAAAACGTTGACTCCGTGTAGAGGAGGGGCTTATGCCAAAAAGCACAAAGTTACGGGTTTATAATAGTACCGGATTGACAGCCTGTGTCGTCTACCACTTCCTTGCCAACTTTGTAATTAGAAAAAAAACTCGCCACCACATTTAAATATTATATGACATGTGGGAAGTTGGATAATTTGCACGTTTGCTTTAATTACTTTGAGATCATAGTTTGTATTTAGATCAGTCCACCAGATGTCATGCAACTGTTCGTAGTGGAGCGGCCTCTAAAACACGAGGACTTGTATAAAACGTTGTAATAGTCAGATACATGTTCTAATATCGTTAAGGGCGAATTACACAATTAAAATATAATTCCAAACAAATAAACTTCCGCGGTAATCTAACGAGGTTTAATTTGCGAAGGCAAAATAATTGCAGTGAGCTAGTCAGACATCAGTCCAGACCACCGCGAATAACATTGGTAGCAGCACAAATTGAAGGTAATTATATCTAATTGCGAGTCACGGTCATGGCCAATAAGCACCAATAAGCAATAACATGGGAAGGTAGAGCGAAGGTCTGTCGTTTCCTCAACTAAGTTATTATATCACCGTGTGCACATCTCGTGTCGAACACTCATTGTTCTACTTTGTTCTCCACGCAGATGGATGGGTCGCCTTGCTAATAAATCCACGAAAAGCGATGACGACAATGTGCAAACAAGTATGAAATAAGACCTACATCTTTGATGTACACTTCAAACGGATTCATACGAGGCAGCATGCATTCACGGCATAGCTGCGCATTTGTTTTCAAGGAGCAACAGCATTTCATTCACCCGTGGTAGTAACTCTTGAGTAATTTATGTTGCCAGTGTTGAGAATTCCATATAACCTATTAAGGCGATTGCCAACAAACGGTCTACCGATAGTCACCTATGAGAGCTTGCCCCAGTTGTGCTGGAACAACGCCAAGGCCTTGTCTAGTCATGGCTTTGGCTATTCGCAAATATCTCAATTCATACGAGCTTCATATCTTAATTCCATAAATACAAACTGCAGAGAGGCGCCTCTAAGTGAAGTTCATAAAATATGACGTAATTTAAATATGACCAGCGCCAGTACAATTTAAATAGCAGAACCAGTCGGGCTTGTTCTTGTTTACACAAGCTTAGAACGAGAAAGTAGTAGACGTAAAAAGAAAATTACAATAACGTTATTTTCAGCCACGTATGAAGCCAAAGTAACGTTCATAGTTCCCAATAACTCAATCAGGACGTTGCGTACAACGCGACGCGAAAAATATCAAAACAGTGCATTTAGTTAGCGTGGAGTGTTGTGGCGTGAGTGCGCTTGTTGCCCGGGTCACGGGCACGTCCTGGCGTATTTATAGCATCGTAACTTGCACCAATGATCGGTGGACGCCAACAAAACCGGCTATATTACCGGCAGGCCTATTGTTCGTGTTAGGAATAAAAGTGGAATAGTCGCAAAGGCTCGCGTCGCCAATAAGTGCACTTGTTTTAACTTCTCTTCTCATTGGTATTGGTAAAGCAATAATACGTGAGCTTTACTGCCGCATTGCGTTGCATAAAACTATGTTCCTGATATTTCCTATATCGGCTATCGCAGATGTTTTGTGTCATAATCATAACAGGGCCGTTTGTTCGCGACAGTGCGCGAAAATCTTGAGTAACGTTTTAATTGTAAGATTTATTAGTTCACAAATTGCGAGATGTCATCGAACTGCAATTTATTGGTTGTGAACGTATAAGAGAGACTTGTAATTACGGACGACCATAAACAAGCTGCGATGGCGAAACCTTTTGACTTTTAATTATTGAACAGGACCGACATAGCTCAGTTCGAGAGCTGGCCGCAGATCGGGGTGCTGCCCTTTAATAAAGTCTTGTAAAACCAGACGCTTCATTCACCCAATACGAAATCAAGATAAAAATGTTGCCGTTCTTAAATATTCAGCTGACTCAGAGGAACGATGCATTTATTTACGCTCGAGTATCGTTGCATCTTGCCTCTGTTATTTCTCCTTTGCGACATGTTCAACTATAATATCAACGACATTAAATACTGCAAAGTGACGGCCCTCGAGGCGTAAGTAATAGTTTTATCAACCGTTTGGTTATTGTTGTGAATGAAATGGCATTTACTGCATGCACCGTCAGTTGTAGTGGCCAATCAGCATAGTTTATGATACTTTTAATAGGTCTTTATTATCATGCAACAAAATAATAAATTGTTCTCCGTAGCAACTTGTAGTTACACTGGCGGACCACGTCCAGGGCTAGTGTCGACTTTTTACTGAAGCTTTTATACCGCGCATTAACTCTCTGACATTTAAACGGCCACTTATCACCATAATTAGTTGCCATAACCTCTCCTGTCTTTGTCTTCGGTCCGCAGTTTTCTGTCCCTGTCTAGCGTCTAGCTTTTAAATAATTAGTCGGTGCTGTTAAATACTAACTCAGGTTACTCAGGTATTGCATTATAACTTTGATCGATATAGTAGTTTTAGTGCACCTGGACTGGGCCTAATGCATCCGTAATGCAGGAAACGTCATTTCATTCTTGTTAGTATAAATTATGTATTATAAATTTTGAACGTTAGGTGGAACGGTAAATTTAATTACATTAGTGTTTTTGTTTTTATTTTGTTTGACGTGTGTAAGTTATAGTCTTGTCTGTAGACGTCGTTTTTAAACGGGCTTTGGTAAAACTTGAAGGTGTATCAGGGAAATGGCATATTTCATGTCATCAAAAGATGCTATTTTTAACCAAATAAGCAAGGGTGAGACTCTCCTTGACGGTACATTTTGTTACTTTCTTATCCAGTCATGTTTTTTAACGGGCTTAATACCCAGAAATCGTAGTGCCTACATCGTCCCAAGTTTGAATTGATGAAAAACACATGCGTTTAAAAATAAACACAGACTTTTCTTTCTAAGAGACAGAGACAAGTGTGCCAAATTATCTCACAATACCCAATTGATGATCAATTGGAATAACATATTCGCTCGTTTTGGCGAGAGTAAATTGTGAAATGATTTATCCGAAAATAGATCGAGTAACGTTGGCAAGGCACAGAAATACATCAGATTCCATCGGTTTGTCGGAAGCGAACGGTCGTCCATCTCCAACTATAGCGCGACTACTTATGAATAGCTACTTAAAATCATCCGTAAATTACTTGGTATGTTTCCTAGTTTATAAATAATAATCTTTACGTCTTTGTTGTTATGAACGTGTCATTAATTCTGTAACAGGAGTTAAACTTGTTATATTGTCTCTAGCATCTTATTATCTGCAAAAAGAACCATTAAAACCTCGTTTTTGATTCTATACAAATGACGTATGGGTTAAGGAATCGTGGGCGGCACGCGACATAAGTATAATAAATCACTTCAAGTAGGTATGCTTATTATAGACACTGACTGTGTATTTTTGCACTCAAGTGTATGCATAAATCTGTTGTTCAGATGCAAACAAGCAGCATTTCTTTTCAGTTTCAGAGTTAATTTGTGAATGAATGTCTCTGTTTATTTATTTTAGATTGAGTACTTGTCGATGGTTTTAATGACAAAAAAGGTTTCTAAAATGAAAAAGTTTTTGTCCCCAAACTTGAGCATCATCAATGTCACAAGACGTTTCAAAAGTCAGTCTAATCATGAACAAAGTCAACATTAACACTATCTATGGAATGCAGCATAGACTACAGATGCTCGTGATGACGACACACTCATGTTCATGTCATTAACAAGTTGCTGTCCTGCGCCGCCGGCGCAGGCCTGGCCTTGAGTGCGATAACCAAGCGTTTGTCGATAGACTCTGTTATGTAATGTTGCAACTTGCAATATACATACAAATATATTCATGTATTTGTTGATTTCTATACAATAGAAACTGACAAAAATGGTGTCTGGGTCAGATTGGAGGCGGGGATAGGATGCAGTGGCGAAGCTTCAGAAAAACCTATTCCGATATACTGTGTTGATTGATTCATGTATTTAAATTCCTTCACGTTCAAAATGGTACTGATGTATGGCGAAGTGGCTCAGTTATACGAACATAAATTAATAAAAAACTGCAAGCACCAATTGGTGGCAGAGCTACTTGCATATCTGAATGAATATAATTTGCGATTTAAATGTAATTTATGTGATTTTATAACGTGCGGGTGTCTCATTAGAGATGATAAATTCAGTGTAGTGAAGTGGAGGTCTTTATGTCAATTTGCTACTATTTTTTACATCTGAAACAAAAATCTTCTGAAAAATAATAATCACTGAGCGACAGGTGAGCTGTCTTAAAATTTAAGAGACCAGCTTTATTTATTGGATTACGGTTGGTTTTCCCATCATAGATTGAAATGAAAAACTACAAGTAATAAACTTCACGGATATTGCTGCAAGTTTTTAACAAATTTCAAAACAACATTGCTTTTGCTTCGTAATCGCATGAACTCTTTAGATTACTGCAGTCGATACAGCAACAATACAATGAAACTATTCCGATAAACTTGCGTGCCGTTATAACATCTATTTCTTGCATATACAGGACAGGGATAAATAGAACAAAATAATCTTTATAGTCAGATAGTGTTGCAGAAATACATTGCAGGACTAAAATTGTTATACAGATAGAAATAATCTGTATACAATAAATGCAGATGCCATATAAAATGTTCCTATAAAATAAAAATAAAAAGAATTCATAATATTAGAAGAAGTGTTTCTAAAATAACAAATCCCGGTCGTTATGCATTATTATTATCGCAAGTCGAGCCATTTTTGTTGGCCACGTCGCATCTTCTATAATGTAATGCGAATACTAACTTTTGTATTTTTAGAAGAAACAAATGGAAGAATATTGCACATTGTGGCAATGTATTTGAATTTATAATATTTTTGTGGCAACTCCTACTATTATTAAGCACAGTTAAAGAGCAAGAAAACAGTTAAAAAAATAGGGTTTCAGGTTATATACAAAGAATATTATATCTCCTGTAGGTATGATATTTTACAGATGTCAGAAGTCAAAATGTCATGGCAAATCGTTAGCAAAAAATAGGTCATTCGCAGCAAATCGGATACCTAAACAAATCTAGACAATTGCCCCAGTTGGGAGGCACTTGGTACGGCGAGGGGATGAAACTAGGTCACGGGTAATATCATAAATTGCCTGCCAATGACAGGTCAGGTCAGATTGAAAACAGTCAAACGCTAGCATAAGTAGAAACTTATGTGTGTATAGAAATACATAATAAATATGACATATTGCACAAGGAAAATAAACATAGCACATTTAGATGTAGTCAAACTAGGCGACCATTTTACGGTCTTTTGTTTCAAAAGCGTTTGTATTAAATATGGTCATAACTTAGAATATTACCACGGAAGTCATTTTGAGGGTAAACAAATAGGTACCAACCTATTATTGTTCTTTAGAGACGGAATACAGAGTTTTATACTTTATAAGATGTGGCCTTGTGATAGATTCTTATTGCGCGTATTTTTAGCACTTGAAATGTTTTTATAAGTTTAGCAAAACCAATATTATAGAAGTTTAAGAGGTCGATGATTACCTACCCATCTATAAGTATACAGTCTATTCGTACGTCATTACAACCTACACAGGTTCAAAGTATCACGAAGCAATGCGTGAATAATATAAACGTAAAACGACATATTTAGGCGACTACGTCGTTATTGAACTTCAGTGAAACCGGGCCAGAATTATTGTCGGGGCGACGTGCGACTCTTGCGCAGCCTTGACCCCGCGCATGCGCCGTGAGTCAGCGGTGTCGCGCCATGCGCCGTGCAGTTCTCGTGCAGTGCCGTCACCGGGGGACAGTGGCCGATGGCCGACTTCCACCGCCCAAGCTGATAAGCGCCCACGCTCTGACGTCACCAATAGAACTCGTAATCAACGGACAAGTGACCCGTTGTACGGGCAGTTGTACTATTGCTATACTATTCCTTGAATTCGCTCGTTTTCCTATGGTTCGTCACCTATTAAGTGACATTGTACTTATTCACAATACTCTGACGGTAGTGATTAAGTGACTGGCTAACCTTTTTAATTAATTTTGTAATTGGTCATCCATCATTGTTAAATCGCAATCAAATCAGATCATGTACAACAAATCGTTTGCACTCATCATGGCTACCTAATCGCTTATCTGACCAGTGTCTGGCCTACTACGGAAACTGATTTCCAACATCCAATGATAAAACCAACCGTTGATATCACGAGGTAATTTCATGAGGTGTAAATTGAATGCTACTGAAGCTTCAATCAGGCCAACGAGCCGCTAAAAAGCGCATCCTGCCTCCAGCAGCTGTAACTAGGCCGTGGATCGGGGCCAAGGCTGGCCAGGACACATTATTCTATCAAGCGCACTCCAGCCCGCAGCTATTTCTGGGCCTGCAGCGACCTCCACTCTTATTTATGAGACTCCATTCAACCTGATGTATTGCTCCATAGAAAACCAATATAAATCTCTACCAACATTTATGGCCTCTTACTCTTTAGTTCGAAAACCTTTCACAAATATATTACTTTAAAACGTTTCACGTCTGACTGCGTGGCTTTAAAAATATCCTTAAATGCACACACACTCAAGTAAATGGCCCAAATTATCGTGTCTTATCTACGAGGTCAACCTTGGAGTTCTTTAGGCGACTTGTTTACCGAATGTTTAACTAACAAAAAATGTGACCATACACGTTGTATTGATGTTCCACTGATAAACGTGTGTTTATAATTTGGCAGAGCTATAATGGATCGATTTCTTCCGCGTCCACTTAAGGCCGCGATAATTCTTATCAAACGCGACCTCAATATCAAGGAATAAAAACAAATGCATTTCATTTTATCGACGAGACCTTCCTAATTTAGGCAGAGTAGATTGTGTTTTTGTCTTTTTAATCTCATATGTTTATCTGTCCACTATTTATTTATTTCCAGGAAACAGAACGTTATTATAAAACGCTATTTATAATATTTATAGGTAAAGTTCGAGCACCTTTGAACTATTTTTATACGTCGAGTGAACTGTGACATTATCATCCGATGATTGATTTATATTTATAGATCTCGAGATTTCACAGTAAGATACTCGTAAAAATCTACTTAGGTACATCAAAAAACTTTGGACTAAGAGTTTTGCCATGTCCTTCCCTGTCAAATATAACCTTACTGAGATTGCTGTTTATTTATGTATGTTGTAGTCTAAT
Organism: Xestia ashworthii; assembly: GCA_950022955.1. Taxonomy (NCBI): domain Eukaryota; kingdom Metazoa; phylum Arthropoda; class Insecta; order Lepidoptera; family Noctuidae; genus Xestia; species Xestia ashworthii. The sequence goes on from OX465553.1 coordinate 16,698,995, forward strand.
AACATGATCAATCATGCATGTTTTAAAATCTTTTTTTTTCATCTTATATATTTTATTGGTTTACATAACCGGATTTAAATTAATTTAAATATTAATTTCTAGTTATAAATAGCGATTGAGCCATAGTTTTGTTCCTAGCAACGCAGTTGATAAAAAGAATCACGATAACTGAACCAGTTATCATAGAGAAATCGGGGTACCTACATACATGACGAAAAAAAGATGCTGGTGGAATACATTTCCTCCAACCTCTTCCCACTTTAGAAGTCGGTTAAAAATACATAATAAGTACTTATTTTTATTGGACATTGCTGTGTGAAAATTCACATTCGACAAAGGAGGCGGAGAGTGGAATATTCTCGATAAATGCGATAATACCCTACACCCGTATCAATATAATCCTGTAGTATCCTACCGCTGGGAAAATAAATATCCTATGAAGCAGACCGTTAGATAGTCTACCTAACACGCTAAAATTCCGTTCGGATATTATTAAACAAAGATATAGATTAGCTATATCATGTATGTACAATTCAGTAGATAGGTACGCACTGAGGTCAAGGGTTCGCGCAAACGACAGCTCACACGGAATTTATATTTTACATTCGTGAAATGTCGAATTCCATGTAAAAGTTGACGTTTATTTTATGTAAATACGTTTTTCATTTTTAAAATTGTCTAGTTTAATTATAATTTATGAGCGTGACGATTATTCCACGTCGCTGACGATATAGGTACTATTTATTGCTTTTATAAATGCATGACGACCGTATCAAAACATTGCAAATCTATTAGTCCGTAAGTTAGAGTATTGGAAAATAATGGACACGTATTTTTGTTTTTGAAAATCAATGAAAATTTACAAAGATAAAACCCATCAAAACTCATGAGGACGAGAGCTCGTGACGTCAGAACCTACTAAAATTACACCAAGACGTGACGTATTGAGAATTTTAAATGCGGATTTTGGTTTACGTAACGAAAGAAAAAATACGGGTCAAATATTTTTTGATAATCTAAGTGACGGATTAATTCGATTTTTTTTTCGTCTACCCTATTCTAACATAACAAGGCTAAATGGACATAGTTGGGCAGTACACACTAGGCTTAGACCGGTGAAGTGCACAGGCATACTGCGACAACCTTGCGTTATCTGAGTCCAGTGCCCTTGGTCCACTTACAGCACTATCTCGGTACATCGTCGCCATCTGATAAACATGCTTGTTTGTTCGCCTGCTGTGCTGATCGTAATTCATATTTGCAGCCATGTTGTGATAATATTAAATGTATTCATGTATCTGGTTCGGAATGCAAAATAGATATGCGCATGGATGCTATGTTGCAATCTGTTGACTGGTGGAATACAAAATCCGGAACGCGTTTTGCAATAAAAGAATATGTCATGTAGGTACTGCAAGAATATGTGTGTAGGTACTACTGCATTATGAAATAGAATTCCTAAAATGCAGACTATAATAATGTTTACGGAAATAGGCGAACATATAATTCAATAGACAGGCACAAACATTTTGTTCAAACACAAAAACCAATCAACTCTACGTGATTCGATTTAGGTTCCCAATGCGGTTTTTTGATCGAGTCTGTCGATTCGACATAAGATACGACTGCCGAAATTTGCGACTTACAAAAAACCTACAATGACTATCTAGCCGCAGATCAAATTATGTACGATTAGGTTTTTTTAGTTAGCAATAATGACGGGGCGGCGCATAGCGGTAACATAGAATGGGTAGCTAGCGCTTATTTCCTTAGGACGTAAAGTCTAATTTCCAAAAAATAATTATCTACACGACGATGATTCATCGTTAGAACAATGAAGCTTGAACATCAAAAGATTATCTGACAATGAGAAGTAACAATTAACGCGAAGGTTGCCCAAGTGTAGGCGACGGAGGAAACGGAGTACCGTTTGATCGCTTCAATCTGTCGGCCAAACGTTTCAAACCGATAGAGCCTTGAGCGTGTTATGACAAATTCGTTACCGAGTTCCTACTACGGCTGCATCTAAATGATCCTAACGAACATTGTATTTGTAAGAATGATAATTCGCACAAGGAAATATTGGTGTTTCCGTGTGTAGATTTTAATAATGTAATCGATAAAGACACCGATATAATAGTACAAGATATATTAGGTACCACATAATAATTGAATGCAGGCTGATTGATTTGCTTGTGAAGCACAACATTTAAACTGCATAGTCAAAAACCTTCCTAGTACCTAGTTGGTTTTGCGGAATGCTTTTTAGAAAAATGCTATAAAGACTGATGTAATTTTTCACGTATTTAAAGCGTCTGTCAGAAATTTCCGTCAACGGAAAGTGTCAGGCAGTGTTAAGTCTATAGGTACATTTAATTCATAAAAACAACATTATTTCTTGGCTCATGGAAAATACGGTTACAAATACATTGTACAAAAATAATCTATCCGCATTTTCTAAATCCATCTACAGGATTAAAATTCATAGACTTGTAATCCCAACAGCATTTGGTCAGATACTGTGTGGTAACTCCATCAAACTTGTATGATTAATCGGCGAGTTGTGTCGTAAACAAGTGATAAAAATACACGGAGCCTGCAGAATTAAGCTAGCAGAAACTGTGTTTTTATGCAAAGTTCATACGTTGCAGTGGACAATGTGACACCTGCGCCGCCGCCGCACCTGGATGGAATTTATAAATAGTTTCAGTTAGATCGCCTGTTACATGGCCAGGGTTTTATCTATTGGTTACTTTGTCCTTTGTTCTCCTAATAAACTTTGTAGATAGAACGACGGAAAAAATGACGTTCACCAAATCAATCTCACCACATGATATATCAATTTTACTATCGTTAATTTTACCATCGTCTTTCAAGAAATTCTTCGCTGTTTACGAAAGGAGGTTCCTCTATTTTTACCAAACCTGTTTCAAAGTTTCGTTTTCTTACTGTCAACATTTATGAATGTTGTTTACATAACAGGAATGTTTGCAGAACAAAAGTTAGGTGAAAGCAAAAATTGTGTATTTGTTTATGAGAACAGTATAATTTGTTCAAGATGAGCAACTTTTTCTTTCTACATATATTGTTTCCCTAATTCGTAGATTGTTTATTTCTTGGATTCATTTACTTACATTGTTTGACTCAATATCAATTACTTAGTAAATTGACATTACTGATTTACTGCAAATCGAGTTTTTTATACACATGTACAAATACAGGTTTGCATTCAAAGACAGGTTCACCAGCTAGTTGACAGATGTTTCTTTAATAGTTTTGACATTTATGGACACGATGACAGTTGCATTCTAATTCACTGGCAAAAAAGATCATAATTATAAACAGGTATTGACCAGTACATCATTAATAACAAGTTTCGAACTGTCAGAGACTGTAACAATGTTTATAATAAATTCATATTTATCTGCTCTGACACTTATTTTGTTTTACTTAGTAACGGGGAGTTACACCGTGATGACCCTGATATTACAAAATAACTAAGTGCAACAGTCAATAATATTTATAACTCGTCGGTGTGATTGGCGTCTAGTTAAGATGGAGTAGGTGGCAGTATGATGGACGGTCAGTCAGGGGTTGCCGACATTCGCCTATCGGTTAAGACTTTCCACAATTCACCGTGTTATCTATCCGAGGTTACGATTGTTTATACGTTCCATATTGTTCCACATTATTAATTTAAACACAGTTTTAGATCTCACGCGTTCTGCTACGTACATTTGAGAGTATTTAGCATTACAATAATACCTCATAACCTTTGATAACTCGTTTGCGATAATGTTATTTGGAATTCATTCATTTTTGTTTCAGTTAATGAATTCTCGACAGTAATTTTTTATTCACATTTTATATCTGCAAACCGATTCCACACAGAAAGTCAGATATAGTTAGATTCTTAGCCGTCATTACGCAAACCCTCGTACAGATGCAATCCAAAATTATAATACCTGTATCTGAGAGCATAACGGGCCATAATTACTAGGATTGATGCAATAACCACAGCTCGATAACGAATACATCGAATGAAACAAGCAAAAATCATATGTTTATGGCCGAACATTATTGATCAAATCCAACAAGGGTGAGAAGGAATCTTGAGGAACATCAATTAAGAGGGAAGCACGTCCAAGAATATCTTGCTAACAAGAATCACAATTATAGACATAAAACCGGATTATAAATCCAGACACGATTCGAAATCGTAGACGTTATTATCTATTTCCTTCGGGCAGAATTAAAGGTGGTTTAAAATATAGATGGACTAAAATATAAGATAACAAAGCTTAGCGGAAAAAGATATAAAGTATGATGGCTAGGTTAAAGAGTACAGAGCAAAAAAAAAGAATTAAACTGAAGAATGACGTAAATGAAAGCTAAAATATATTCTGCGAAAGATGGGGACAGACGCAGACCGATCGAATAATTTCATATTAATGCCTCTGATTAAGCTCGGTTGCAAGAGATAAAAAAGATACGTCTTTCTAAAAATAGCATGTAGTTCTAATAGATAAAATATAAAATCTTTTCATAATAACTGAAAACGATCACAGGACTATTTCTGGGGTCAAAAGGTGAAGCGATATTAAACTCAATAACAGTTTTACGACTGTGCCAGTGATAAAATAAGAAAACTATGCAATCAAAACGAAACAATGGATATATTGTGACTCGATTTTGAATTCTCATATTGCTGCAGTGTAGTACATTTTACCGAGTATTTATCGTATATTATTAGCGGTCCTGACCTAAATTCCTTTCCAACGAAACTGAAGAGGAAAATTTTAGTCACTACTTAATTAAATTGCATTTATTATTTAGAACGTGGCAATGCAACTGCACATAATATATGTATAATGAGGACTTTGACAGTTTCAAATAACTTTGAAATGATGTAGAAACTATAAGAACATACACCTTTTTGTTGGGCCTGATAATGACGTAACATTTGGAAACTGAGCGCCAAAAAAAGTTGCCAAAATTCACGACATTCACGACAATTCATGACAATAGATGGTATGTGCCTGGTTGCTTGTTATTTTTAGCTGTACCTATCTACTTGGAAAATAAGTTTTCTAAACGATACCAAAGCTAATTCTACGAAACACAGCTATACCAAAAACACCTTCGAAGAACATCTACAGTAGAAAATCATATTTCGGATTACGAAACACCATGGGTACTCATAACCGTTTTACGATCTTGTGCTACCATGTAACCAAAATATGTTACAAACAACGTACAGAACTGACCAAGTTTCACAAGTTATCGATGTAACGGTAAATATCTATGAAATAACGGGGGCAGAGCATCCAAATCTAGTAAGAAGTAACCACTCAAATTGTATTGCGCAGCGAAGTTGCAACATAGACATCCGTAGCTGCGTCTGAGCAGCGGTAATTGGTAGGCTAATGTTTGATACGGCAACGCTTTTGTTGGTTGTAACTGTTCTCATGTTTGACGATGGAAAGAATTTCGTCGTTAGCGTTTTGGAATGTAATTTTGTGAATGAGAACGACCTTATTGTGTAGAATATGGGAATTAAGAAGGAATCAGCAACGACATTAAGCTATCAGATAAAGAAGAACAAGACACTATGATTACTTATTTTACTGAGACGCCAACCGCACCTATTGATTCACAATTTGTAAGAAATACGGCATCTAAAATAAACTCCGTTACAAACTGCAACATAATAAGCATTCAAGGAAACTCCGTAGAAATATTAGGAAGCAATGTTCTGTTATAAATAAATACTGAGAAGTTTGCTAAAAATTGGAGATCTTACCAAGTTTGTTCATTAGCATAGCATAGAGTCAGTGTCGATTTGAGTCACGACCACAAATTACATTGTCATACCTATGCAGAAAGTTCCAGATAATATTGTTGTTCATGTGTGAATTATCAGCTACCTGTTTACTGTTATGCAAATACATTTTGATTTCTTGCAAGTGAGAAAATTCTGATTCATGGTTACGGATATGGTTTGGACTGGACTACACTGTTTATTTTGATATATAAAGCTTTTCGACACAGAGTTTTTAGGCTGGTACAAAAACAATTTCAGATAACGACAAAATTTTACGCTCTGTTGGTGGTCTTAATCTTATTTAATTTGTGGAAGTAAAACTAGACTCTGTCACACTATTGAAGTAATTTGTGGCAAATAACGAAAAAAATAGTGCCAAAATGGTTGATCTTAACCGTGTAAGGCGGGGGAGTTGCGCAAGATCATGCTCACTGACCCAATCGGCCGGCGCTCAGCCCTCCTCGTCTCGGTCGAACGCTACACGTGGAACTTCCGACTCGGACCAATTGGACAGACGTGATTTTGAACTATTTCGAAACTTACTAGTATTCAGCAAAATAAAGGTAGGTACTTCAATGTTTGATATGGGCAAAATCCCCCTATCCGTATGACAAACAGATTTGAAGGATTGGCAAACAATATCATCACTTATGTTTGAGTTTACAGAAGGATTGATTAATTCATTTATGCCAGTGTCAATGGCAGCTTTAGATTAAAACAGGTCTGCGAACAAAAACTGAATTGAACTTTGGTTACACGGCTAATAGAGTATCTTAAAAACAGCCAGTTCAATGTGGTTGAAGCTTAGGACAATGATCTAACAAATCGAAGTGTTCAAGGAAGTAAAACTGCAGGATACTTAACTGAGGGTCAATGTTTATGGTAAAGGTTTAACTCATGACGTAACTGATGTTGATGGTTTATCTTAACGCAAGGTTACGACTGGTGTCACCTGTCGTAGGCATATTGTACTTTTAATTAATTCTTGAACACATTTTCAAAGTTTTGGATATTTCCGAAATGGGAGGTGTTATTTCAAAACCTGTAAGGATAATTCTATTGATTTTAAATAGGGAAAAATTCAAAGGATTCTGCGCAAGATGACATGATTTTAGTAGTAAAGAATGATTCGAACCAAAAAGAATGCAAATTATTGAACTGTCATGGTGAATATTCATTTATTTGCATAGGTTTTTCTCAGAATGATGGGTGATATTGCAAAATTATAGAAATAGACAATGACTGTTCTAGGACCAGCAAAAAGAAAAATTGGACTCTGACGTACTTACACAAAGAAATTCAGTATCTTTACGTAAAGTCAATGAATAGCATAATAATCTTTGTTTCTTGTTTTTTATCAGTAACATTTTACATTGTTTGATACGTAGTACTTAAATTGATATGCATTCCCAGCAGTCCATATTATGAGGAATTCTTGATAACTTTCACAGTGATATCACAAGTAAATACAGCTGATGACGCTGATACACTGAGTGCTATGCTTTGATTGCAATTGACAGCTATTTAACAACGTCCGCAATGTATGTCAAATTAATGAAGCTAGCTATGATTTGGACTAAGATTTGGATTTATGTTTTTACACAGGATGTTGGCTGGTAGTGCTGTTTATACATATACAGTGAACGCTGCCATAATAGCTACCAAGATTACAGCTGCGCAAAAAACAAGAGATCCACTTATAATTATGATATTTTGTGTAACGTACTGTGTTCTAGTGATGACTACAAGCAAGACATTGTAAAAACATACTCATTATTTATCAATTGCCCACAGATGCATATGCACTTATCCAATTATGTACAGATATAATAATGTTTTCTACTGCACTCCGAGTCCCAGACATGATTCGAGATATAGCTCGCAAGGGCAATGAATGTATAATACCCATTTTTTAGGGTTCCGTAGCCAAATGGCAAAAAACGGAACCCTTATAGTTTCGCCATGTCTGTCTGTCTGTCTGTCTGTCTGTCTGTCTGTCTGTCTGTCCGCGGATAATCTCAGTGACCGTTAGCACCAGAAAGCTGAAATTTGGTACCAATATGTATATCAATCATGCCGACAAAGTGCAAAAATAAAAATTTAAAAAAACATTTTTATTAGGGTACCTCCCCCAGACGTAAAGTGGGGAGCGATTTTTTTTTTAATTTTGACCCTGACGTGTGATATATTGTTGGATAGGTATTTAAAAATGAATAGGGGTTTTCTAAAATCATTTTTTGATAATATTAATATTTTAGGAAATAATCGCTCCGAAAGTCAAAAACAATGTGTCCCCCCCCTCTAACTTTTGAACCATAAGTTTAAAAAATATGAAAAAAATCACAGAAGTAGACCTTTATATGAACTTTCTAGGAAAATTATTTTCAACTTGATGAGTTGAATAGTTTTTAAGTTATATAGCACTTTTTCAAAAAAAACGCAAATGATAACTTTGTTTTTCATACAAATACTATGAAAAACAAAGTTATTTTTGCTGACGAAAAATGTTGGTATTTTTAATGGTCTGGGAAGCTACGGAACCCTACAGTGAGCGTGGCCCGACACGCTCTTGGCCGGTTTTTTTTTTATCAAGTACATAATCCATTTCGCAGCAACGTAGGCAGATAGAAAATACATATCAATAATGCTTATGTGTAGATAGTAATGTGACATTCGTGTGTTGTGTGTGTGTCTAGATATCGCGTCCGTTGCCCCCTAACAACTCGGTGACATTGGCAGAGCACAAATAAAGTGATAACCGCACATAAATAATAATGTAGATAGATATTTATCTCGCATCTCTGTCTATAAACAACGTATGTCATCATTATTCATTCTGTTCGTCTATCAAATTTTCCCATGAACGATGCTGATTTAAGTACATTTGTATTGAACGTGATTTTGAGCATTCAGCTACTCATAGTCTTTTTTCCTCTACTACCTAGTACTGGCTTTTGATAAAGAATGTTAAAATGCGGAGGAAATTCGCTCAGTGGTGTATGAATCGACCCAAACCAGTTTTCATGTTCGCGGTACCAATCGAATCGAATATTCTCGATTGGATAAACCTCACCATCCACATTCATGTCAATACGGTAGAGGAATCTTAACAAGGCGTTTTTCAATTGTGATTTATTCAGAATTCTATTTCAGGCTGTTTTTTTTTTCATTCAAGTTTGGTGAAAAAGATTCGCATCCAACTCAACGTCTAGTTGGTGGTCTGGTGCTATATTTTTCAGGAGTACTGCCCATTTAAGCTGCCATTCAATCGAGAAAAAAGATTGGTTGTCGTTTTCATGCGATAAAAACTTGTTGCCTCCAGACGAGGCCGTGGCTTTTCGATTATTAAAGGTAATCACTCTGTATGTACTCATAAGTTACGGTACGTGTTCATGTACGCGCTAAATAAATGTTGTCAAGGTGCGAGATCAAACTGTTTGTTTTTCACCAACAAAAACGAGTGGGTGCGAACTTGAAAGACGAGATGATTGAATAATGACTAACGTGCCTTATCCATGGTGGTGCAATGATCTCACAACGTATCGCAACAGGCCAAAGCTAAGTTTGCTAACGTCTTCAAATTCGGTTATTATGACGCGACGCCACTGACTGTACCTACATATAATAGAGGCACTTGGCTAATGTACGACATAACAAAAAAGTCGGTAATATTTAGAGTTGCGATCATAGAACTCTGCTCAGAGGCTATTCATCTAAACACACCAAAATACAAAGTGACGTAATCTGTAAAGTTTAGTGAACGCTCGCGGGTGTACTGTGGCCGCGCGCGCGCACGTTGCCTCGATCAAGTCGGTGTGCTCTCAAGGTCTGCGCGAGCGCTTGATCAAGGCCATCAGTGGCAGGAAGGCTCGCATCGCGGCTCAGCCTGTGATTGTCTCGCTGTATTCGCTATTTGAGTTCATACCTTGTTGCCTATTATAAAATTCGTTGTTATATTCATACTTTAAAAACTTCTCGGAACATGACTTTTTCTTTCTTGGTTGCGATTTGATTCTAATAATAATATTTTTCTGCTGGTCCAATAACACTTTATTGGCTAAAATTTAAGTGGCGTGGTGTTTTCGAATCGTGTCTCACGTAGAATTGCGTCATCTGAGATTCAAAGGACTGGCTTCGGATAAAATATTTAATCAAAATTAAATGCCAACAGCGAACATGGCGATGCCAAAAAACTGCATGGAATGTTGTTTACAAAGTTTTATGTTGAAGCGAGACTGAGAGAGTTGGTTACAAAACGATCTATTGATGATTTTGTAATTAGTTGTAGGAAGTGATTTCCGATAGACTTCCTCATTTAAATTTGACCACAATTGGTTTTTTATTTTATTTCGTCGTTTATACAGAACTTTTACAAAGGGTCGATCTGGTAAAGAATAATGAATTTCTGCTAGCTGAGGAAATATCTATTGAGAGTATCTTTGAAAAGTTCATAATAGATTCATCAACTTTTTTCGATTACGCGGCCAAATTGTTCACTTTTATTATAAGTAATCAAGACTTATTGATATTTGATTGAGCCTGATTGAGTTGCCATTATTTAAACGATAAACTCATAAATCATGTCGTGATTTTAGCTCTCAAATAATTTAGTTCATTCAACCTCTTTTCTGCGGTTTTCTAACATAACATCATAGTTTTTTTTTTCGTATATGTTTACAGAAGCTAGTTAATTGAATAAAACATGTGATTAAAATAATCTAGCATAGTATTACAGTCATGGGAAGTGAATCCGAGGTTTTTTAGCGTCAGAAACGTAATTATTGTCAGGTAGCGAGTGATGGAGCCGCGATTATGCAGCTTTTTGTCTTTATTTCCTCACTGGAACTAAAATGGGTAATACCCGGTGATATGGCATTTCAATTTAGCTTTAGGTGTTTACGATCAGGGTCATTTATGTGTTCGTTTATACCTAACTAGGCATATATTTTGGAGATTTTTGTGAAGCCATACCAACTTCTCCTTAATTATTTTCCAGTTAATTTAAATTAAATTTAAACTAGCACAAAATATTATGGTCTCAATCACAAACCAGTCTTCAATAAATAAATCTCCAATAAAACACAATATATGATTAAGGACATTTCTACAGTAAGTACAAATATATAATTTCGCGGTTATCTCAGTTACGCCCACAAGTTAAGCCGCCCGGGCAGGTCAAGCCATGCCTTATTTTCCCCTTTCTTTAGGCCAACTGTTAGTGCCGAAAGCACCGATGTGCGATAAAATTGAAACGCCAATAAATACGGACGGAATGAGCCATCATTATTTTTGCATTTACGTTACACGAGCACCAAAAAAAAGCGAAAAAGAAATCGTACATGAATTATGAATGTAGGTATGGGAGGAACGGTTCGGAAAAACGATGTGAAAAAGTTGGGTTTTCCAGACGGTATAGAAAAGATCATGTTTTTATTCTGCCATTGTGTTTCCTATCTATTATCTGTTTGATACGTTTATTGTGTACACTGGTAGTGAGGTTTCTTTTTCTCTATTACGTATTTTCATTTGGAAGTACATAATAGCAATATAATATCTACTTACACTATTTTATTTTATACTATTTAGTTACGAATAAAAACTTAAATCAAAAAGTAAGAAAATTAGCGAGAATGATTGTTTTGTTAAACAACTTTAAATCGTTATATATCCTAAATTACCTATTATTTAAAATGAAAAATGATAAAACGAACCTAAAGATGATTTTGAAATACCCCACTTGACATAGTTTATCGACTTTTTTTTAATTTTGACAATATGGCGTCTGGTTGTCGCTGTGGTGAATTTTGATTACTGTCATGTCTTTAGTGACACTCGCAAGGTTAAGACGAATCGATTGACGTTATCAAAATTGGCCTACGCATTTGGTCTCTAGAACGCCACATAGAAACAAACATACATAGACTGATAAACACATTACTCTTCTTTGCGTCGCGCAGTCGGGTAAAAAGGAAACAAATTCAATTTTGTGTGTGTGTGTGTATGTTTGTATGAATAAACTCAAAAACTACTGTGCCGATTTCATTCACCATTGAAAAGTTACATTCACCCTGAGTAACATAGGCTATATTTTATTCCTGTAGGTACACCCATGGGAACGGGAACTACGCGGGTGAAACCACGTGACGTCCGCTAGTTTATATTATAATATACTATACATAAAATAATACTTACTTAATATTATAAAGCAGAAGAGTTTGTTTGTTTGTTTGTTTGGTTGAACGCACTAATCTCAGGAACTACCGGCTCGAATTGAAAAATTCTTTTTTGCGTTGTATAGTCCATTTATCGAGGAAGGCTATAGGCTATATAACATCACGCTATGACCAATAGGAGCAAGCGTTGCAAGCGGGAAAAAAGTTCCGTTGAGCAGGTGATGCGTTGCGATATCAAAACTTCACGCGAACGAAGTCGCGGGCAGAAGAAGCTAGTTAGTAATATTACATAACATCACGCCTGTAACCTCGGCAGGGTAGGTAGTACACCCACATTCCACCAGTTATGTTTTTAAGTCCGATGTAAAAGGGGCCTGCCTATTGCCATCAACCGGGCACAAATCCAGACTCTGTGCCTAAGGCCCTACTCGTCCATATGGACGGATCTATCCGTCTCTCTCGCGCACGTCTGCAGACGAGTGCGTGTGAGAGACGCGGATAGATCCGTCCGTATGGACGAAACGTTAGGGAGTAGGGCCCCTGCTACGAGAATTAATAAGAGAAGTAGTTACTATTTCTAAGTTATTTCATATTTATTTACTTACTAAGATAAAAGCCATAATAATTAATTTAAAACGAATGAAAAATGTGATTCCTTTTTTCAAACTTTTATTCATTAAATAAATGTTGCCTCTCTAAAAGCTTAGAACATTTAATAAAAATGTTCGTGCAATGGTCGAGTAAATATAAAATATTAGCACATTTTTGCGAATAAATCAACAGAGTTTTGGATTAATAATGTAAGAATTTGTTATGACACATTGTTGGCAATCTTAGATTAAATAGATATTCTGTATTGTATGCATGTCCCATGTTTTATATGAAATCAGGCTTGAAAACAAATGTCTCGTAAACGACGCACAATATTTTACAAACTTGTTTTATACTGTAACTCGTTATTTTCTTTGTAACCAACAGCTGATTCACGTGATTTAAGACAGTAACAAAATTAATTTTGGAAACTACACGAAAATCTTTCGCGGCAAATGTTCCAAAATGGCCAGTTTTGAGGCGTAACCGTAGTTCTTAGTAATTTATGTGTATTGTAATGGTACAATTATTTGCGAAGGTTTTTTATTTATATTTTTCCACTCGAGGCAAGGGCCCTACTCCACCTCTTTAAGTACCGTTGGGCTGTTATCTTCGCATTAAGTTACCAAACCGTTACTTCCCACCTCAGTTTAATATCGTTCAGGCATGTGAGCAAACACAACTCCACAAAAAAAAAACAATCTATTGCCTCTACTTGAGTAAACTGACCTACCATGCGATGGAAATTAAATTATACGGTAACATCGTTTTTATATGGCAACACCAATTAAAAAGTTCACGAAGTTATCGATATACTGGGGTAATTGGCGTAGAGACAATTATAAAATAGAGCATGGTAAATATGGTAAAACAAGTAAATAGCTTATGTTTAAGTGATAATTTATGTTCATTTTTAATTTACAACGGAGAGGAAATTAGTCAGAACTATTTCCTTTATGACTCTTAGGAAGGATGACGTAATTTTCCTTTAACTGTAAAAAATAGCAATCTTGTTACCCACAACACAAGACATTAAATTATTACGAATAAGTTATATTTTTTCTTGATGATTGCATCATAAAGTGCACTTGAACTTACATACTGCAGAGGTACTACATAATATTAAGACGTTGTAGGTACCAGGACATAATAATTAATAACAAGTGCCCAGTAGTAGTAGTCGAGCAAAATTCTAATACGATTTCCTTAATTGATTTCCTTTTGCCTATAAAACCGTGAGACAGAAGGGACCACAAGTCATTGCAGACTTGCCTGGGGCGTTTATACTAGAACAAGGCGTATCTTATGGGCCCCTAGTACTTTCTTGACTGACGTAGTTATAGAAAGTCCTACGTTACATGGTGCTTGCCCCACTCAGGCATGTGTTTGCGAAATCATGACTCAATCCAAATAGAATTAATGGAAAAAGAAAGATTAATCAAAAGATGATTTACCATTTTTTTTTGTTGATTTAGCAAGCGGATGAAAATGTGTTTAAAAACTGCTTACCCCATTTGTTTTATTTGTTATTGTAATCGGTCTTGAAAAAAATAATTCTATGTCTAATTTCAACATCTCAAAATCCCTGCAGCAAATCTGACATATCAATTTGACATCCATCGCGGGTTTTAAGCCGATTAACATTTTGGACTTTCGGTCGACACACCTTGTGTACCGGAGATTAAAACTATACACACGTATGTATTTTTATGCGTTCGAAAATTTGTATTTATGATGCATATCAAAATAACGTATACCGAGTTTTTTGTTGTACCAAAACCTGCTGTTTTGGAGCCGGTTGCAGGTGTGCTGTCATCTTGAAAGACGTCGTTTAGAACATTGTTTTGTCGTGTGTAAAAACTGGCAATACAAACACAAGAAGAAGCTCTACAGAAACAAAAAACAAGCTGCCCTTATTTGCTGCTTTAAAATCTTAAAACACTCGACAAACAACAGACTCCATTCAAAAACAACGCAGAGAAGTCCTCATACATTTTTAATAAACTTCACTGACAGCAATAAGTTAAACAGGACAGGATACTCGGTTTCACGGTCACACTGTAAGACAGAGGGACCTTGACGCTACAGTATGTGGTTAACGTTACCGTCCTCCTCACAAGTACACCTGATCAAACACATGGGCCGATAAGCGGGACACTTGATGAGCCTCTGATAACGACGCCTTCCTGGATCGAACACTTGAACGTTACACACTTCAGACGTTTGATTGTGAGCAGACTAAAATGTAACATAGTCTATCGTGTTAAGTACACATGTGGGTAAATATCGGTTATATTTGTACATAGTTACTAGCTACAGACTGTATGGTTTTTATACGCTTTGCAGTATCGACATTTTTGCGATCAAGCTATATTTCCTTAGAAGGAATGACTTTAATGGCCAGCATTCCTCAGTGTAAGTGCATTGCTCGAAATGAAACCACATGTTGCAATAACGTGCCGTAAAAACGAACGACAAGTGTAACTTTTTCTTTCATTCAAGAAACAAAACAGAAATAAACATAAAACCTGGCGTGAAGGCAACAAACAGTTCCCCGACAAGTGCAGCGCCTTAAATACGTCTGGAGACCTTGGGTATAAAGCAAACTGCAAGACTTTACTGCAAAAGCGGTTCAGTAAAAATCAAAACATTGAAAGAGTCTCGTTTCATATGCAAATCGCTATTGATATGTGCATGCGAGACACACAGACGCTGCATATAGCTAACAGCAAACCGCTGCGGCGAAACACAATAACTTACATTTTACAGACGCTATATTTGCCTCACAGACAGAAACATGTAGGAGGAAAACTATAACTACAAAGGATAAAGATACGTCGAGCTTGAAGAAATAAAACTCGCTGGACAGATATGTGTAAGCATAAAATAATTTACGGCTTAAAGGGCTATAACGTACAGCCAAGGGTTTTTATGATATATTTTAAGCATCCAAGACATTTTTATGACACCTCAGTTCCATAAGTTTGCTGAACTTCGAGCGCATGTGTTCGCCTCAGGACAGACTACTTTTTAAAGCGGCTATTGTAAGTTATTGTGAGCTGCTTAGTATGCGGCGAGTCTCTGAGCGCAAAACTGATACAATGTAGACAAGTAAATAGATGGACACCGACTGAGATAAATGGACACCGGCTAGTCGCAACAACGCATACGTCCACCAAAAATGCTCGTAAATTTCAACTGCGAGTGTACACGTTCGTGATCGGTCCATCAAATGCCTTTAAAATGCGGCTATAAAATGAAGAAGATCGAATGGATAATAAAGCGGGATTAATTTACTATTTCATGCTTTAACATGTGAACGTGAATAAATGTTACACGAGTGAGCCGGACGACCGACAAAAGTATTCAACACGTAACCTAATAGTAGTGGAAGGACCTAAACGTCTTTTCCCTTTAATTCAATGCGACCCAGGCGGAATTGATGTCCCATTATATGCAAGCCAGGCCACTTGGCCACGGCCAAAATTTCAATAGCCCAGGGCGATTGAGCTGACCGGCACGTGTAACTTTTTGTGCAAAACTCCTTGGAATTCTTTTAGTAAATCTTCAGAAAAGGTTCTGGGTTGAATATCTTATTATGCAACATTTTAATAGGTTTCGGATTATTTGAAGTTTTTTAGCTGTAAAATTAGTAACGTGTTAGGAATTATAGCCGTCATCAATCATCTCCGCATCGCGTGTTGCCATGTTTGTGGTGTACGCTAATGAATCAGTTAGAGGATCAGTCAGTGACAGCCGACGGGCCCGGAAATGGAGTGAATGAATCAAGCCAGCGATAGATAATGTCGTAGTAGAAGCAGCGTGCAGAGCGGCCGCGTCGGCAACTTTCTACGCGACCTCGAAATGCTGCATTCACTTTCCTCACGACTCGACACCGGTTACGCAACCGACACCACGACCGACATATAGACGCAGCGCGCGCCCGCCGTCACCAGTGACCTGCGACGACTCCTAACATTCTCAACTCATCACTAAAGGCACTCCACTCGACACCATCATTAACGAGCACCTGCTATCATCACTCCCTTCTAACTTCCAAACAAACAGTTCATTACATCAGAGCGCGTAACAAAAGCTCCAAAAAAAACGTGGAACCACTTCACAATGAAGGGACCTGGAAGAGTTATAAAATAAGTTTGCCATTTATTCGAAGGGCAAATAAAAACGCCAGGTGCCATGCCTCTTGTGTCCAAGGTCAGCGTTTCCTAGAGTTGCATATAGGTGTTCTTTTATTTGTTGCATGTCCCTTCGCCGGGACCGGCTAGCGTGCCCCAAACCAGTTTGATGCTGTTCTCCATTCCACTGGTAAGGCTGAGCGCCTATTACACTTCCAGTTTTTATTTCTCTGTTTTAATGAATTCTGTGTAATTAAACTACGCATTACTATTTCCACAAGTATTTTAACGACATTTTAATTATTCCTCGGAATTCAAACGAACCATACTCGCATATATGTAGAAGAGTTACCTTTCTGCATAGTAACAAATAGATCGTCTATCAAATGAAGTAAATAAATACTCCATTTATAAAATGTTTTATAACAAGTTGTTGTATAACTTTCCATTAAATTCAAATCGAAACGTTCCAAATTGGTAGGTATGCGTGGAGCTTTAGCCGGTAAAATTGGTAAAGCTATAGGAACAAAACAATAGACGGCCTGCGAATTTGGCTTTTTCTTAGAAGTCTTCGACAACTGCAAAGCGCGCCAGCAGGAAGTGGGGACGGGCTAAGTTTATGTAACCTAATCACCTGCCGGGCTCGAGGCCAGGCTCGCTGATTCAGAAAAAATCAAGGCCACGCCAGACAGAATGCGAGCTTAGTCCTCCCTCCATAACATTAGTGCGTTCGTAAGTTCGTATACAGCAGGATGTTGCATAAGCTTTGTTGTTTTGTTATTCTTCGTGCAGAGTACGCATCGCATTTTAGATTAGTTTTTGTGCGGACGCAGGCGTATTCTTCTTATAACACGAGACACACGAAATTGAGCGTTAATAAATGAAGCTGTAGAACTGTTTTTAAAGCCAGCCACATCTCGAGCAGTGGGGGACTAAAATATTCACTTCGGAGTTAGTCGCGATGCTCAAAGTTTGCTGAGACCATCAAACTATTCTCATTCCCACGTCGCGAGTCTTTGCTACAGAAGTGTGAGATGCGCTTAATATCTTAAAAGTGTGAAAGTTCATCGTTTTTCATGTAACTTTCCCGATTCCAGAGCGTCTTATTTTGCTCTTTTCAGAGATACGGGTGACTCGGCGCCAAGGGAAGGAAACTTTTAGACTAAATGACCTGGATAGAAATTGAGTGCTTGGTAATGTAAACTTTCGGACGTGTGTGAAAACGACCGCTGGGATTGGAAATGTTTTAGTTAGTAAATGCTCTCAAACTTCACCTTAGTGGCGGAACGTGTTACGCAAATGGAATTCTGAACAAAATAAAACTTAAGTCTCCGGATTTGCGATGTGTCATTAAGGAAATTCAAAAACTCTAGAGTAGTTATTGAAGTGAACATGTAAAATGAGTTTTGACAAACGCATCCGTATGGTATAGTAACGGTATCGAATGAAAAAATGCTCACCGGGGGAATTCCGTGGTGAAGTATTTTGTGGGTGAGCCGAAAAGGGCCCATCCCCTGTGCATGGGGCGCCGTTGCCCGGGGCAACGTGCGCTATCTTTGTATCAATGAACACGGCAAGCTCATAGAACGCAATCTCATAATAGAAAATGGACTTGAATAGACAATTGTATAATTGTGTCGCTGTTGACATTATTTGAATGATTTGGGGCTCGAGTGAGATTATAATAGTCAGCTGCGTGTGCGTCTAAAATTTTAAATTATTATTTTGAAAAAAATCAACCATACAGGATATGAGATGTGGCCATGCCCGGTCTTTTTATTTATTCAAGTGTTTAGTTTAATGACACATTAAGTCAGAATTTTATGTCTAAGGTTATTTAAGGCATCGTTAAACATGAAAGGCATAATTTTGAATATGAATTCTGTATTATGGGGACGGTAAAGTTTTTGTTAAGACAATAAATGAAAGAGTTCATGTATAATGTTTACAGAAGACAAACTATTACTCTATTACAATATTTTCCATGTTAGCCACAGACATCTTAATAATATTGCCTTATTATTAACCCATTTCCAGTCCCATGAGCCACATATGGTTCAGAGCGATTGTTTAACTATTGTGTCTTTTCGTGGACAGTGAATGTGTTAAGATTTCTGTAACGTCAGCTGTGGCATATTATGTAGCATTGTAATATCTTCTGTACAATGGAAACATTTGCAAAATAAACGTCTTTCATGATTGCCATTCATGTAATCTTTAACAGATACGAGTTTATGAGATACTCAGAAATCTATGCCATACAAGAAAAACAACTTTTCCAGCGCAGTGTTGAATAAAAGTCCTAAGATAATCTAGGACTCGGGTGTAATACATATGATGCAGACAGATGATTTTGAGTTAGAAACATACCTATTTCAGAGACATTTATAAAGGTTAAATTGTACTACTAACAATGAAAAGAAGACCGCCTGCAGGACTTAATTAAAACAATTTTAATCGTTTTACTTTTAAAAACATCTGTTCAAAGGCACGTAGGTATTCGCACATTTTATAGCGGCACAGAGAAAGATATAATTATACATAATATTTTACAGACGCAGGTGCAAAACGCAACATTTTGTGAAATAACCTTTTCAGTATTCAATTCATATTACCTACTATGTACATACTCGTAGGTACTAGTATTTCAACTGTTTGTAAGTAATTTAAAGTTGTCACTTTCATTTGTTTTGTTCAGTTTTTGTTTCATCTTTTTTTTTGTTGAATGGCATCTTGCAGGTGGCAAAAAAAGATTGTTTTTTCCTGATGGGAAATCATCAAATGACTTCCCCCCGCTCCGTGGAGCGGGAGGGAGTGTCAAACTTTGTCTAACTAAAACCCAGCCATGTTCCTTCCTCGCCCTTTATGTTCCGGAGCCACGGTATCTCTTTCGAACAGTCCCGCAGCCTTGCAGGTCAACCTATGAGGCTAACATCGGCTTATCCGGCGGACTATCCTGTGTGTGCCTTGAGCGTAAACCACGAGCTAGCTAGGGCTTTAACATTTGCCCTATGAGTTAGTTTTAGCTATTCAGTGGCGTGCTTATGGGGGTTCAACATTAAGTCAGACCCCTAGCTAGAGCAATCAGTCTGTTCAGAAACCCTAGCATCATGAAGAAAGTAGCCTAAAAGTCAATACTGGCTTGGCTTGTTGAAAGTAGCGCCACTCTATTCTTCTACTTTTGGTTCTGGTAGCAGTTCTATGGGGTAATCTATTAGGGACGTTTTAAACATTTCTAGCTGTAGTCTTCCATAGGCTGAAGATGATGACTAGATTGCAGTAGCGAAGGGTAAGTGTAACAGGTAAGCCGGTCGGCATATATTTTTAATAATGTTTGAAAAAACCATACATCAAACCATTTATAGTTTTAGTCATGTTAGGGCAATAACGTCCTAACTGAATTACCTAAATTGTTTTACTTTTGGCAATAGTAGACTCCAGTACAGTGGTTGTTCCGCAGGGAAGCCGGGTTTCGAGTTGTATGAACCCCTCGCCACTGATAGATTGACAGTTTATCAAACCCTGTACCTATCAGTTTAATATTCTGGAGTTATCCTTCGTGTAAAGCGTGGCTAAACAGTCTTTTTTTAACCAAAAATGGTTCTTTGTTGAAGTTTGTAAGTGAAGTTGTGATGTTGTAAAACACTAATCTATACATATAATAAAATCGTTGAGACCAAAAAATCTGTACATTGAAGATTAAAAAAAAAAAATCGCCCAGGGTGACTTAAAATAAGTAACTGAACATATTAAAACCATTTTTTAAATTTTTGTTTGTTTGTTTGTTTGTTTGTTTGTTTGTTTGTTTGTTTGTTTGAACGCGCATCACGTAAAAACTGCTGGACGGATTTTGATGAAAACTTCACTAATCTATTTAAATAAACTCAGAATAACATTTAGGCTATAGAAATTATGGAAAATTTTGGAAAAAGGGGGTGAAAAGGGGGGGTAAAGTTTGTATGAAAAAATTTTTTTAGTTTGTTCTAGAATCATGAAACTCGGAGTAAATACTTATTATTAAAAATAAAGAAATACCTGTTTCAGCATTTTTTAAAAATTTCATCCAGAGACGTAAAAAAGAGGGTTTTGTGTTTAAAATTAATAAACTTCATACACCTATAGAACAAAATCCAATGAAGTATAAACCTTTCAAAGTTGCTGTAAATACTACAAATCTAATACAGGTAAATATAATTTCTCAATTTTCTTGAAATTTGATTTTTGAAGTGAATACGCCCAAAATAGCGGAACTCAAGAAAATCGGCTTTCCTCGGTATAAGTAGTTGGTAATACAGGGTGGAAACGGTAAACGGGGCAGTAAGGGGAACTGCAGCTACACGAAAAAGGTCTTTGAAACAATCCATAATTTTTTCGCTAAATGTTGATCCCCATTCACAGATTAATTGAAAAATAAAGTGCAGTTAGCAAGAAAATTGCCATTTTACATAAAACAATTTTTTTGATGCCAATAATGATAAACCTTAACCGTTGCAGCTACATGAAAATGGTCTTAGGAAACCATCCGTAATTTTTCGTGAAATTTTGATCCCCATTCACAGATTTAAAAAAAAGTACAGTTAGCAAAAAAAAATGCTATTTTACACAAAACATTTTTTGATGCCAATCGATCCTGTTTCTAATACTCAACGGTTAAGGAAGCTCCTCTTTCTGCCCGGTTAATCGTTTCCACCCTGTATTTACAAATAAAAAAATACTACGAAGAAAATGTAGACTATACGAATGTACATCAGACATAAAGCCCGAAAAGTTACAAATACAAACGAGTTCAAATCCTACTATCTACAAATAATAAAAATGCTTTGTCCTGAAGGACTGTGATGGATCAACGCACAGTCTTTACCGCAGATTGTAGAAACCTGAAGCTTGGAGGGTGTATTTTTTGTATAATAATTTCAGAAAATCATTTCTTATCGTATGCCCATAATACGATAAGAAAGGATTTTCTGAAATTATACCCCTAAGGGGGTGAAAAGGTGGGCAAAGTTTGTATGGGAAAATGTGATTCCTTGGTCCAATCTACTTCAAATTTTGCTATCAACAATATTAACAGAATTGATGGACGCGTTTCGTATTGCACGCAAATTGATTTCAATGCATATCTTAGGAGATACACCGTTTTAAATAACTCCGCAGCAAAATAATGATCATGTACCGGGCGCGCATTTTCATTATGCGGAAGGATGTGTATGATGTGCTCTTTGAAAATTGTATTATAGGTGCTTACGACCCAATCTCTGTAACCCTCTCTTTCTCTTATGTGACGCAGACGAAGTTGCGCGGGTTAGCTAGTTATAATATAAAACTATGACCTCTATGTTTAAGTTTCAGGTTTTTATAAAAGTTTAGAGACCTTCTAATTTTATATTTACATACTTAATTATATTTATTACAAACGGCTTACCTATGATGACATAGCACTAATAAATAACTAATGACTCTGTGACGTATGTTTTTGAAGAAATAAATGCAATTCCCAGCCGGAACTGAAACATAAATTGTACGTGAATTCAATCACCAAATAATATGTCTTTCTTTATCACTCGTATAAAATGATAGTTTATCATGTCAATATACGCAACAAGCAAGTTCCCGACTGTACATTACAGACGCTAGCACATCAAGCTACTCAAACCAGTGAAATCCCAATCAACCTCTAACCTTACACTTTAGCTATAAAGCCGAAAATGTATTAAATAAATTTGACAGATTACATCTGTTCAAGTATAGAGCCAATCTGTATATTCTGTTCAAGTCTAAAGAACCAAATGGAGCTTAAATTAAGTTCTCTTTGAAGGAATAAATGGGAACAGTAATAAAGATAATAATTGTAAAGTCAAAGGTTAATAAAGCTTTCAAAAAAGAATGATCTACCTTAGAAAGTTCCAACGTTATAGAAACTATAGGAAAGCATGAATCAGATATTTATGCTGTTAAGGAAGTTGTAGTATTGCTCGTAATGAAACTTAAGGCAAGGGTGTGTTGGTAGATGACTACAAATTTTATGAACAAACTCTTGTGATTATTAAAACTGATCGTTCTAAAATGTTCTCTATTCTAATGTGCATGAGATCCTGAAACGGTTGCCTTAGAAGTTCTAGAAGCTAGTGTTATGGCTGACAATTTTAGCTTTGTTGTTATATTCCATCTATTCGCCTGTGTTTCTAACTCGAACTTCATGTTTTTCATCCTGTTCCTTTAATATTAATTTTTAGGTGGGTATGGCATCTCACAAGTCAACCTAAAAGCTTGTCGGCTGCTGAACTAGTTTATCTTTTAGAATCATAAATAAGGCCCACAATTCGAGCACCCCGTTTCTTCAGGAGTTTATGCCTTCCTGTAAAATTTGGTCCACACCTTATTACAGAACTTACACTTTAAGGCTGTCCGAAGACACTTCCAACGCCGTCGATTTTGCTTTGTTCCGGTCGTAGAAACTATGGGAATCATCGACACGAAGAATAAGAGCTTATTTCTTTCAGAAAACAGGATTACTTACCCAAAATTACCGCTCCTAATAATCAGATTTCAAAAATTTTTTCGTTACTGTTACTTAACCATTAAAGGATGACCGCTGAGACAGAACGATGATTAAACGCGTTTAAAGATTTCTGATGCAAGTGTGCTTTAGTTTCAAGAATCAAGAACCACACAAGTTATCATTTCCATATTACGAAGCCAGTTTCTTGACAGTTTTTACTGGCACAAATATCACAAGGCACAGAGTGAGTTTTATGTTGAACATCTACAATTATAATGCGTCCGCGCCGCGCCCGTCGACCATAATATTTTTCAAAAGATCTCCATGATTCATGAATTATTTATTCCCAAGGTAGACACCATTACAATTATTTCTTTTCTACTTGAAGGAAACGACTTGTGAATAGTAAGTATTGAAACATTTTAAATTGTAAAATGTAAGATAAGGTGGTCACGGCGAAATATTATACTTATACGATTGTTTTTCCTTATATCTTTACATGTGCTGTTATTTGTACATGACGTGTGTCTTTTATATCTTTTTGGGCGTTCGGTGTGGTCTGATTATACCTTTCAGTAAATAAACTTTTATGAACAAAAACTGTTTTTCTTTCTCATTAGGAAATGCACGTGCACGTAAATGATCACGAATTTAGACATGCAAGTAATTTCTTTTTGAAACAAGCATTAAAATCTCAAGTTTATTAATTTCATTATTTTATACATGCATGACGACACGCATCAATTTTCGTGCTCTCGACGAAAACACAAAGATAAGTGACCCAAATATAGCTGTCCACATTTAGCAAGACAGAAACGTTAATTGCAACTTTAAAAGTTGACAAATTACATCTTTTGCGAGCACTTTGTGCATCAAAAGATCAAAGTGAGAGACAATCAGTGTGGTCCTTTGAAAGACAGGAAAAAAAAAAACAAAAAAGGTCTTTCACGAGTCACGGAGTGTGGTCGCGAAAGAGGTAAACGTAAACAGAGGGGTCACCGACCTGGGTTCAACTTGACACATTTTTGGTCGGCCCCAATTGTACGGGAGCGGCGACCTGCGCCGTCGGCTTGCGCAACGGGAAGCCGGTTGTGTTGTGCCAATCGACTTTGGGAATCGGAGCCGAAATGGAACATGTTTCCTGTGATGCGTTCGGGATGAACCGTGTATTGGGGTCTTAATGTCACACGCTTTTGGTTCTGTTATGCAAATTCTTTTTGGAGCTGGGAGAGATTTTGATTTGAGGTGGTATTTTCAGTGAATGTTGATGTTGACTAAATCATGCGTAATTGAAAATCAGTGACTTCTTCAGGAGAATCTATGTACCTAGAGTGACAAAGAATGAGCATTTGCCAATTTTAATCAAGTTTCGTCACCACTGAGTGCAAAAAAGTAATAAAAAAGAAAACTTTACGTGCATGAAAGTCTATAAAAAATTAACGAGGCTTGTATAAACAAACACTAACATATTTTTTTGGCAAAAACATTCAGTGTTTTCTTAAATCAATTCATTTATTTGGCAAGTATGGTCCACGTTGAATTCTAACCAAAATAATCTTTTATGATGTCAAAAATATGGTGCGATGCGTAATTTTTCATTAATTATGTACCTAGTACATGTCAGTCACCCTCAAAATTCCAATGCTAACTAAGTAAATGTAATGACGTAGTTAAGACTGTTTACTTACATAAACAGCCTAAGAATGTGGTGAAAATTACAACAGAATCAATAGACTGATTTTAAAACATTTGTTTCATGATTTTCAATACCGTATGTGTATTCAGCAGCTTTGTCAGAGAATCTAAGAAGCAATCATTATTTTTTCAGACCGAAAACCTAATTTATAAGTGGTAAACAAGAAAAAGACACTTGTAAACTAAAAGACAAAATATAGAGCTAATTTGTTTACCTACATCCCCATTGTAAGTTTACAACAATACAAAGTTAGCCGAGAATATTCCGGTCGAACATCACAAACAATAACTAAAGAATACGGAAGAGTTAGAAACGTTAGAGTTGTAAGCGAAAGGAATCTATGTCTCTTTGAGAAGATTCCGCTAATGTGACGAGGGGATGCACGAAAAAATGCAGGTAGGGCCCCCGAGCAACGACCCCGGGGTTTTTGGGCGATGACGTCAGTCCTTTCTGCAGCCGCCTCAATAACACGAATGTGTTCAACCTCACCCCACACAGCTCTTTGGTTTTTACAACACAAGAACTTTGTGGTTACTGGTTCCATATCGCGAGATCACGACCGTGCATCGCACTTTTGTTTCCAAACAAAAAAACGTAATGAAAGGTTCTAAAATAATCTAGTGGCATCACCGCCCATTCTGCACAAATGTCGAACAAGGATAAGCGCATACAAAAATAAACATCACATTCGCGTTCTTGACAGTTCCCTAATATTCTGAGAATCCGACTCAGCACGCATGCGGATCCGACAGAAAAATGGATGTTATTTTTTGCTTTTCCAATGTGTAACTATACAATTTGCACTAGAGCCACGGTGTCGATGACCTCTCGCCAGCTGTTTGACTATCGTGGTTTACAAAGCAAGGTAAGACGGGTTACTAAGGAATCGTACGCAGTACCGGTATACGCTTTTATTCGAACCGTAACAAAAGAGCCGTGAATAATGACATCATTATTTTCTTATAATGAGTAGGCACCACAAACAGTGGCAACCGTGTAGCTAAATACTTCACAGTTTTGGTTGTTCAAGAACATTCGGTTGGCGTAACCGACGAAGAAAAAATCAAACATGAGTTAAGAAAGACGTAAAAGTCACCGTAGAGGTGAGCTAACGAATGCCATTTGAATGTATACTTCTTATTTAGAAGGTGTTTTGAATGGAATATTAAACAGGACCAAGTCATGGGTTTAATGTGTCGCTGCGTCGATAGCGGCGGCGCGCGGCGTGGCTCCACAAACCCACAACAGCTGTAGACAAAACGCCACGCTCACTAACACATGCTCGCACCCCTGCAACACGCACACCACTACACGTCGAACACGTATACGTAACGTAAACACACGCAGGTTTATGTATACCAGATGCCCCTACAGCGAGCGAGACGGACATACTAATAAACAGCATGTATGAAGAGAATGCAACGTTGAGGGAGTGAGGCTCGGTTTGACAACATGCAGAGACGTCTAATTAAATGTAGTTGAAGGTCGAAAAAATAAGAGGATGTATGATACATTATGTCAAGCACACGAATATGTGAGATGTAAAAAACAGTCTGACGCAGCTGTAGCGACTAACGACCGCGCGCATACAACCGAATAGCAACGCCTTAAAGAGCGAATGTTTCGTAGGAACCAGCTAATAGAAAAATAAACAGAGCCGGTCCGAGCGAGGCCGTTGTTAATTAACATACAGATAGTTTAATAAAAGGCAGGAAACAGGCAGCAAGGGGAGTAAGCAATGAAGCGGTAAAAATAGAAGCGGGGGCGACAGAGACGCGCAGGAATCGATCCTACGAACAATGCGACGATGCACCGCTTCATGCCAATCAATAATAGATGCTACTAGCGTGCAACAGTTCCGTGTGTACGACGACGCTTATTTGGATTATTAAAATTGTAACCCGTGACTTGTTACTACTCGAAATTTTGTTTTGTTTGCTTTCATTGGAAATTCATTTCATGTCGCTTTTTATTCAACCTCCAATAAATACTCGTCCGTTTCCAATTTTATTTCTTTTGCATTGTAAATATTATAAACGATAGTGTTTTTGTTGCCAAACGAGTTTTATCTAATGTCAGTTTCCGTTAAAGTAATATGTCGTTGATAATTTTCAATGTTTATGTAATTTATACCATTCAACCACATAGTATCCTCAATTAATACTATTTTGAGAGCATTCCAAATGAATTACCTCATTAAATTCTTTAATCCTGTTGGTGTTTTTTGCGCAATTACCGTCCTAACTTGACCGTCCATAAATCCAATCCCTTGCTAAACAACGACATTTTAAAATAAAAGTCCCAGCTACCTAAACGAAACCGAACACTGCAAGTAATCAATTTAAAGTTTCAAGGGAAGTCCCAAATGGCAGCCGGGCAGCGGTGGTGCAACCACGTTAATTAACGAAATGAATCGATGGCGAGTGCGGATGTGGTCGGGGACACCCGTCCCGGTTATTTTAGCCACGGCGCGCAACTGCCGCGCACTTGCGGTAGGTCAGGCACAGGAACACGAGCAAGCCCTAAGTACTGGGGGAATATATAGGTCATACAGCAACATGAGACGAACCGTGACGCGTAGTACGGGTTCGCTGCAAATTGGGTAGTTTATCAGTCATGCGGCAATGTTGCGGCAGGTCTGGAGGTCATTCACTTTGATAAGGTTCACTGACGTAATTCAATTAGCTATATGCTCGCTGTTTTGATGTAGGTTATTTGTGGGTGTGCATTTAGTCCAATCATATTTATTTATAATTATATTGACGCATGCTTGTTTAGTTTTAGAATTGCATCCGAATTGCTGGATTCACTCACATATATTTACCGGTGGAAATAAAATTAGTGTTATATTCTTGTTCTTATTGCGATGCCACGGTCTCTTGATTAAAGAAATATTTTTTTTCAAACCGCGTTCACCGCTGTGGGAACCCAGCAGGAGTCTACCGCAAGCTGTACCCGGGCACACGGCCGCATCTCGACGCAGCCAGGCAAAACCACGTCTAGACGCCTCTCTGTATACAAACACTGCCATTATAGCCAGACCTGCAATATTCATTTACTTTCCTTTATTTAACAAGGTTGAATTAGCACCGGTGGGGCGTTGAGGATCAATTTACATTGGCGGCCTGATATTTATTGCGACTGCGTTTGCAGTTTTAATTTGTTTTAGGCTCTGCAAATCGTGTATCTTGTCGGGGGTGGTCTTGACTAAAATTTGCAAGCGTGTCATTTTTTACAACCAAACTTATATTCCCTGGCGTGTTTACTTTACGACGTCCTTTTAGCGTGTCGTACGAGCTAGGCGTGACTCAGGTCGTAGGTATTTATGCAACCCTTTGTTATGGTCGCGCAGAGCAAACGACCAGTACAAAGGCAGTCGGGCGAGCCGCCCTTCAGCTGACTGAGACCTTGGCTGGATTTAGAATCGGTTCGACGGACTCCCCGACGACACTCGGATTTAGTTTTGATGTCGATTTGGACCTTTTATAGCGATTGGCACAGGAATGCAACACGCAATCTCGGATGGGCTTCGATTTTTTTGTCTATTTAGAAAAAAAGTGTTCGGAATACTCGAGGCATTTCGGATTCTCGGTTCGGTTTTTTCGTAACCACAAGTATAAGGTCAGTGGCCGCTGTAGGACCTTGGCCGATTTTAAACGCAAGTTCGACGTTCGACGTCTGAACGGGCGCGCTTGCGTCGGTCGGCGGCGTGTGCGTTTTATAACTTTCCCCGGCTAGCGATAAAGTTCATGTTTGAACTTTGTTTCCTGATGATCCGTACGGTTTATAAATAGACGTACATCTGCCAGATGGTAGGTGAAGACGGTCATAAAATGTTTATGGAAATATTTAAACAGAACTGAGCTCTGGAAATTGAAAATCCAGCAATTATAGCTCATGATTCAGTGAAGAGTGAAACGAACTGTAGCTTATGAGCACTCACTCTGAGGCAGCGCTAATGGTTGTATTCAATTAGAAGCAAATCATACGTTCCTTTATAGGAGGGCTATTAATCTCGTTTCTAATAACGTCCAAGTGTGTCGTCGACAATAGTGTAAACAGTTGTTTTTTCCTTATAAGAATGTCCTCGTTCTATTTGTGATCCGGCTTGGGATACCTGACGTCTCGCCGGTAGACCTTGGCCGAATTTAGCCGGGGTCATCGCACTGCAGGTCGCTTTCTCCTTAGTGGCGCATGCGCGATGCAATCAGCGCGCAGCGCCGTCTAGCTGAACTTTGCTATTGTATTGGGTAACTCACGAGATTATAATTGTGTGACGTAATAAACTATCTTTGTCTTGAAATGAAAGGAAAGCAAACGGTGTGGGAGTTTACGTTTTATGGATTCTTGTGGGTACGGATTTGACGGAAATACCTTCGCGATTTTGGGGAATACCTATTAAAATGACGAAGGAGTTTCTCGAATTAATTTTTGACACTGATACCTACCTAAATTTTACAAAAAAAAATGAGAAAGTTCGATCGGTCAATTTTCATACTGTTATCAATCACCAATGGATAGATAGATTCTCGAGGAATAATAAAATAATTTATACGCAGGCGAAGTCGTGGTCATCAACTAGTGGTAAATAAATTATGTGTTTAAAAACTGAAGAATGTAGCAATTAATTTACCTAATTGTTTTGTTATAGGTACCTCGTAATTTCCAACTTTTATTTATATTTTCTACCTGCTTGAACTAGAGCAATTATACAATAGCTCAACAAACACAATATGTTGCATTATGCTCTCATTTGAAACACAACTTGCATAACGATATCTAGCAATGTCAAACACAATAATACCAGTCTAAATACCCCTCTGCAGGCTATAAGCGTCATATTTGCATATCAAATGGTCTAGACTTTATAGTTATGAAATTAGGCTGAGGTCGACAACCAACTATTTACATATAATTATATCATAAAGATATAATAATGCTATGGAATCAGCGCACTCCTGTATTATTTATGGCAAATTTTATAGGAAAATTATATCAAAGAGTAACATTTTATTGTTAGCTAAGATTGATTACTGGTTTGCAAATTACTGTGTTGATAAATTACATTATGATTGTAATGGTAATTTAATATCATTTTCATAAATCAATTGTTGTATTTGCATAATAATTATAGATACTATTTCATGTTTATATCAGCTTACTAGTTAGGTACTTACTTGAAGGGATTATTTGAACTACAAAAAGTACTTTGACAAATCTTTTACAGACAAGTTTTTATAGGTTAGTACCGAATTCCAACATGTTCTCCATCTTTATAACCGTAATAAACACTGTGTCCTTCTATTAAGAATTTATGAACCTTTATTAGAGATTGTAAAAAACAAAGGAAAAGCGGACAACATACTAGTCACACACATCCCTCACCATTACATCCGTGATTGGGATCGATTGACGCATTCGGAATATTGATACAGCCAGCGACGATTGTGATCCAATCGAATACTTTAATCGAATCGAATACTCGCGTGAATATCGATCGATATCTCAAAGGTAATGCGATACTTGTTTAGCAATAGACAACCGAGATCGTTTCTCGGATACAATTAGTTGGCAATGAGCATTTGAACCTGACTCTCATTGATGTTTTAGGCTTGTTTTGTTACTGTTCTGACGCAGAGTAATAAAGCTAAATTACATCGTAAACAGATAAAACGTTCCTTGAAAAAATAAACACGAACGAGATAGTTTTCGCCTATTTCCTGTCTCTATTTTGGAATCGGGACATCGTGGTACCGAAGACCGATAGTACCTCTGACTTGGCTTTACATGCCTTCCTAAAATATCTCTCAAGCATGTTGGTGTCCTCCCGATGTTTTCCTTCACCGAAGCAAGTGATAAATATACAATGCGCACATATATCCGAAAAGTCAGATGTGCGTATCTTGGGTTCGAACTACTTCGAACTTGAGACCTATGCAGTCCCTGAGGCCCTACTCTCTAACGCTTCGTCCGTATATTCGGAACTATACGTCCTTCTCACTCACACTCATCTGCAGACGTGCGCGAGAGAGATGGATAGATCCGAAATTCCGAATATACGGACGAAGCGTTAGGGAGTAGGGCCAGGGCCTCTGTTACCTGGCACGCAGTCTGACGGTCAACCACTAGGCTACCTTGCTACTATACGTAGACGACAAAAACAATCTAATTAATCCGTCAGTTAGGTTATCAAAACATATTTGACTCGTATTTTCTCTTTTGTTGCGTAAACCAAAATTGACGAAAATACGACGCTTTAAAATTTCTCAATACGGCACGCCGTGGCATAATTTTTAGTGCGTTCTGAAGTCATGAGCTCTCGAGTTTTGATGCGTTTTATGTTTGTCAATATTCATTGATTTACAAAAACAAAAAAATACGTGTCCATTATTTTCCAATAGTTTAAATGACGATGGTATATTTGCAATTTATTGATGGTGGATACTAGCCTATCGAACTTGCGTAGTTAGATAGGCCAATACCAATTAAAAATCTGGAAAAATAAAGTCGTTTCAGTACTTTTCCAATTAAGGCAAAGCCACGAATACGTTTGCCTGGAAGCAATCAATCGCTGGCTAGACTTCTAATTAAATAATTCAGATCTCGCCAAACCACAATTTTATTGGACACAATAATAATTCGGTACACAGCAGTTGTTATGTTATAAATCAGCCGGAAAACACCTCCACTTAGCTTAGGTATAACGAAATTCATTAGATATACGATAAGCGCCGGATTCGTAGATGAAAATCTACTAAATTATTTTTCGGTCGTTCTTTCGGCACGATACTGTATTTTACGAACGCAAATAATATAGACTCTTTTGTTTTTTTCGGACCACAGACTTATTATTGCGTGTATGATGGGATTGTCAACCTTGGACTGGCCTGACGACCTGACCCAAAAATATCAACCTTGCCACTGGTTACAAATATAATAATTGTACAAAATAGACTCTATCCGGTCGGTAATTGTCAATATTGCCAGTTTTATGGCCTAAAACTGATTCATTAATAAATCTCTCATAATTACGATAAGTTAACTGCCAATTGGATTTTTATAAGTTACCTATACTTTTCTATGAGAAGTTTAGTACCGACAACCCGTGGTTTAATAAGTTTTCAATTTTATCCCACTACTTACTAAATCATTTTGATCTCAAATGTTTTCGTCGTGATTAAGTTATACTTAATAAGGCATTATTCGGAAAACTAAAAAGCTCTATTTGCAAAACACTTAAAACCTTTCAACGTGGTAATCCAATATTAATTTGAAACGTAAGCAAACGTACATATGTAACTGAGATATGAAACGGGCCGCTTGTAAAATAAATTTGTTAAATTGGGCGTTACGTACGAGTAAATAATGTTAATATGGTGATTCCCTTATCCTTTGCTAAAAGCCCACGAGGTTGGCAACGCCTGTAGGATGTAGGTAGACAACAAACAAATAAAACTCAATCCATTTATCTTAGTTTACTTAGCGGAGTGGCTCAACCTTGGAAACGGATTCAAATTCAAACACCCGAATTATTTATATATGAGATTATTAAAAGTGTTCCCGAGAAATGATCACACGGTTAGTGTTTACTTTATTTTGATGTAGTTTGGGTATTCTCGAATAAGAATACAATAGCAAATTGAGGCGTTTCTTCAGTGTTTAAAACACAGTTAGTTTTTGAATTTACATTATTCATGAAATCTTGAGTTACCTACTTTTAATTAAGTCTGGTGTTAAATTACTTCATTTGAGGTTTTGCTTTGGTTCTAAATTACCATATTATTCTTATAAGATACCCATAGAGATTACTATGTTTTGACACTATGAAAACTTAAAACTAACAAATCGAATACCATCGGATGTGATTTCAAAATGTCAAGGATTAAAAACCTGTTTTATGGGAGGTGATACACCCATGGAGTCATATGTTAATTCAGACTACATATATAATTATAGTTTTGTATCTATTAATTCTTTACTCGGCTAAATCATAACAGCCGCTCAGGTCGATCTTTAGGTTAAGCCATGCTTGCCTAGGTTGGTCTGTGGATGAGTGACCACCCTTACATACCGAGTTTCCTCCGTGCCTCGGAAAGCACGTTAAGCTGTTGGTACTGGTCATTTGTAGATCTTTGACAGTCGTTACATGTAGTTAGTTGGCCGAAAGTCTGAGGACCAGTCTTACCAAGAGGTACCGTATTTTCACCCAGTACGAACTGGGTTATGGAGGTCAGATAGGCTGTCGCTCCATGTAAAATACTGGTATTCAGCTGCATCCGGTAAGACTGGAAGCCAACCCCAATAAATTTGGGAAAAGGCTAGCCGGATGAAGATGATGATGAACTATAATTTCTTCAGGAAATAAACCTAGTTTTAGCTTTTAAATATTTTTGTATTCGGATCGTTGCGCATGGCATAGTTTCCACTGAGGGATAATTTTCTTTTTCATTCTTTCCTAGTCGCTGGATAGATGGCGCTGATCTCGCTACGTTACTGCAAGGAACAGAACGTCACATGATTTCACTTGGACCTAATGGTTATATACGGAAGCTTATGCAAACGAAAGTGTCAGTTAACGAGCGGGTGTGACGTATGTTTTTTCAAGCGTTTTGGTTTTGGCACCTAGTAACGTAGTCAGTTCAACGCCATCTACCGAGTTCTTGGAAACTATTTTTTTTAATCATCAAAAAGAACACCTCTCATTCTATTGGGTCAACGTAAAAGAAACTTCTCCACACGCCGTCGATTTTGCTAAGCATTATTAAACTCTGATTTGAGTGTTATCATGTACCTAATCAATCAGATTGAAAATGTTAATTTTGTTAAAGAAAGAAATAAACACTTCTAAATGGAGAATCTTAATAAGTTTTTTCTAATAGATTTACTTATTCATGAGTACTTGCTTTTATGTAATATTTGCTAGTTAGGTACTTATGGAAATGTTAAACATTTATTTTCGTGTCTATCAGTTGCTATGTACTTTGCTTTGTTTAAAGTTTTAAAGTATTCGAGACGGGCTTATTCGTGAACTTAACTGTGAAACGCGCGAGTTCTTGCGAGTTGGCACCTTCCAATTTTAATTTGTTTTTTTATTGTCGTCAACTCGCACGCTCGTTATAAAGTCAAATGAAAACGGATTGAAACCAATATGTAAAAAAAACAAGCTTTGCTACTTTAAGTATATTAGACCATACATTTTATAAGAAGTTTACGTAGCTGACTGTACACCTGACGTACCTATTTTATGTCAGATTTACCAGGTCACGCGAGTTGATGACAATAGAATAAAATAAAATTGGAAGGTGCCAACCTGCGAGCACTCGCGAGTTTCACAGTCGCCAGTTGACGAATGACCCGACGAAACGCCAATTACAACTTTAATAAATTATTTATACAGCGAGATTTTAGACAAAAGTTTAATAGTTTCTACACAAAAGTAAAGTATAGGTAGTTTTTACCTACTTATTTATCATATTGGATGACTTTATGTATTTTTCTATACTATATTCAACTTAACATTCATTTAGAAATGCTCATACTGGCGAAAAAAGTATAAAAATGCATCGTAGAGTAGTTTCATTCTGTAGTGTTTAAAACTTTGGTAGAAAAGCTTTGTTTGATCTTACTAAAACTACTTATTTACTTTTTAACGTTCAAAATTGAGTATAAATATTCGGCAGTTTTGAAAATATAAGTGTTTGTCGTAAGTACAATTATGTAATACCTTACATTTTCATACGTTCTGACGTTTGTCTATTGTCTGTAGTTTTATACATACCAACTTATTTGTAATTCTAGATTCTAAGTGTCCGTGGCCGGTGGATCAAAGAGCTGTGTACCTACCGGAAGCCAAGGAGGTCGAGTAAGTGACGTCATTTAATATATTGTATGAGCAAAATATTAGATTTATCGTACCGTACATACTCATCATTTATCATAGATTGAAATTAATTTATCTTACAGTGAATACTGCGCAGTGTTAGTGGCATGTAAAGCTTGCGTGGGCGTTTTTTTTTTGAATTTAAAAGTAGCTTAGTAAGTACTTAAGATCTGATTTAACAATAAAAAAAACTCTGCCACCAGCCCGCTTAGCATGACCACCGTAGAAACGAAAGAGAATCGACAAATGTTTTGTTCATCTGTCATTTTGTCGATTCAATGACAGTGAACAAAAGATTTGTCGGGCTGGTAAGGCATTAACTACACGAACCAAGAAAAAGAACAGAATTTAACAAGTAACTAATAACAAAACATCACGCCTATAATCCCTAAAGGGTAAGACAGAAAGAAAGATACCTAATAGCAGGAAAACTCACATTTCTCCCGCTATGTTTAAGTCCCAAGACGGGCGAAACCGCAAGCGAGCATGATCAAGTGTTAGGGCACAAATTCAGACTCCAGGCTACCGAAAACTTCCTGATTGAAAAACACCAAAAACATTTTGACCACCAGGGACCTTGGTGTTGTGGTTTTAATCTTAACCATGATCACGATTTTCGAGCTATGAAATCTTAAAAGCATATTAATTAATGTGTTTCATTATCAAAACATTCATTAATATCCTTTCAGACTTAAAATCCAATGATAAACAAGTCATTAACAGCATCTCGCTCAGACTAGACTATTCAGATCGCATCTCACAAACACGAGAAGAAAATTAATTAGCATTAAAAAACAAGAAAAAAACAACAAGTTTGTTTCGTTCGAGCGCATACCAGGATGATACGAGAAGAAAGAGATCTGTCTGTACATTAGTTTGTTTACCTTCATTACGGCAACAAAACCCGCTTTGTAAGAAAAACTCTTTTTTAATTTAATATTTTTGTAAACACTTGATCATGCTCGCGGCAGGGACAGGAACCAAATTAGCAACTCTATTTGTGGTGGTTCAAACTTCGTCTGAAATGTTAGAATAAAGTTCTAATCAGCTTGCGCTACAAAGTGATTGTTACTTCAGTCACTGCGGGCCGAAAAAAAATAATACACTATGATGCTAATATGTTGCTTGTAGAATTATGTACCAGAAATCAGATTGATCGCATGTCATATTTTAGTATGGTTTTTACTCGTTAGAAGAAATTTTTAGAGATAAGTTTATGATTCTTTTTTATCGAGTAAAATTAATTGTATTATGTTTTCAAAACACTATTATACTAGAGTAGCATATATCCTGAAGATTATCATACATATATTTTTCTGGTTTTGCGGTTAGATCCTGTTGTCGCCTTAATCCAGGTTATCTATCTGTGTGCTAATTTTCTTCTAAATCTGTTCAATAGTTTTTGAGTGAATGACTAACATCCATTCATTCATCTTTACTTTCGTTATAGAAAGTAACTTACCATTATTTATTTATAAATAGGAGCTCATGGCTAAATAATATCACCTGCTCGTGTCGATCTTTAGGTTAAGCCATGCTTGCCTAGGTTGGTCTGTGGATGAGTGACCACCCTTACATACCGAGTTTCCTCCGTGCCTCAGAAAGCACGTTAAGCCGTTGGTCCCGGCTGTCATTTGTGCATCTTTGACAGTCGTTACAGGTAGTCAGTGGCCCCAAAAGTCTGACACCAGACTTATAAAGTGGTATCGTATTCCCCAGTATTAACTGGGTTGTGGAGGTCAGATAGGCAGTCGCTCCATGTAGAATACTGGTGTTCAGCTGCATCCGGTTAGACTGGAAGCCGACCCCAATATAGTTGAGCAAAGGCTAGGCAGGTGATGATACTTAACCACACCAAACTCATTGTGTTTTTAAAATTACTTAGTCTACTTCAATGAATATTAATAAATTTTCGTTAATGTTCCGACGATTTCAACTTTGACATTAATAAATATTTAATGATTCATTTATAAATGCTTTAAGTGTAACAACCTCTTTGTTGTGACTAATAAATTGCTACAGTATTGTGATAGCGTGGTTTTAAGTAAAGGTATGCCATTTTAATTAACATTTATGTGGATTTAACGTAAAACTAAGTAGTTATATCCTAATTACTGTTTGCAAGTTAGCTTTGATTTTAGATTAAAATAGCTAACGGGACGATGATAAGACTACATATTTATTTGAATACATAATATTATATTCAATATAATATAATAGACATGAGAACCACGTCCCGCCAATGGAAATTAAATCAATAACATGGCATTATAGAGTCGTCTGCCAGTAGTTATTTTTGTAATAGACACCAAAGAAGAAGTACGCTGTCTGGTTATGAAATAAAGTTATGCTTACCTTCAATGTAAATTTGAATTTAGAAGCTTCACGAGCAAGACTTTCTTAAAGTGACTTTATGAAGCCGCTCAGCCGTCCGCCACCCAATCTGCTTTAATTGAGTTTTACAATGAACCTTTATTTTTTAATCAAGAAAATTCTTACATCGCTAATTACTCAATTCATTGCTCGCACAAAAGGCTCGGTGTCTCATAAATTGCCACAATTCCTTCAATTAGAGATCGACGGATAGCGTCCGCGTACAATTTATATAGAAACAGCGACAAGGCATTAATCACAATAAGGTCGTTGCAATGGAGTGATGATATCATTTCGAGCGATAAAATTGACAGGATCTGAAGATGTAGGGTCAAGACCAACCATTTAAAGGACTAAGGAGTGAGGCAGAAACCTATTATTAGACTGGTATATATAAATTGCGAGGTGGATGAGTCAACGTGAGATATTTATTTCTACATAAATCAATTATTTTATCTCTGGACTTTCGAACAAGCTGAATAGCATTTATATCTGGAGTCATACAAAAACCCCACAATTATTGACATTACTATTTATGATAGTTCCCGTATTTATCTACACTAATACTATTAAGAGGAAAAATTTGTATTTTTGTCTTTGTGTACCTATGTTTGTAATGAATAAACTCAAAAACTACTGTGTCGATGTCAAAAATTCTTTCACCATTGGAAAGCTACGGTCACGCTGAGTAACATAGGCTACATTTTATCCCCGTACTCCCGAGGGAACGGGAACTACAAGGGTGAAACCGCGTGACGTGCGCTGGTAAGAAATGAACACAACACCCTATAATATACAATTTCTTCCTTCCCAAGCTTGAAAATAATTGCAATTAAAAACACAAAGAAATCATTCATTCATAGCTTCACGCATGATCGGAGGCAAGGGAGGCAGACAGGACGGGTCATTAAATTATCGACATTAATAATTATGTTCTACCAATAGGTACTTTATTGTACCAAGTTCAGGTCTCTAATTACATCGTAGAACGATCCCAGCTCGTTCGTGGATGATTAAATTTAACAATGATTAATTAACTCATCATGTTATTAAATTATTAATGTTATCATGATCGTCTGGTAATGGTTTGGTCGTGGTTCGCTTTATAGGTTAATGGGAGAATTCTGATCTTGACCAGACTTTGGTAGAATGTGACTAGAATATACAATTGTGCCCGTACTTGTGACATTATAGTAGGTATGCAAATGCTTAGATGTTATTAAAAATAAATTCATAAAACGGAGTTTTTGAAGCATCATTAACAACAGTGAATTGCACATTTATTTACCCGAATTGGAAAAAATCGTGAGTTTATGTGTTTATACAATTGCGATGCTAGTTAGACCAGCTGCAGCAGTTTATAAAATCCTTTTTAAACATTGAAAAATTATGTGATTTTCATCCTGCCTTATTATTTCAGAAAATAAAACTACGCACTACGTTTCACACGAAGAAAAAGAAAAGCTGTAATTAATGTTAATAAAACTGAACGACCGTTGACTCCGCCTGTTAAAAGTCAGACAAACTACCTTGACTTTTAACTCGGTTTAGCCAAGCCAGCGATCAACATTTTACTATGCATGGAAGTATAAATATCACTGTTTCACACTTTGTTTTTTAGTTGAATATTCCATCTGCAGTAGTATTCCGCAGGTTTTTAGCCATTTGGCATCTGAAGATGCATGTCCACCTTTGCCATTTAAAAAGTAAAATGTTTTTAGAAGCGAATATCCTCTGTCAAACCTTTTTTTAGGGATATTATGAAATTTATTTTCAATGAAATCGTCGTATTTTTATAAAATATTCATCAAGGAAAATAGGTAAATCATTGACGTATACGTTTTCGCCACCGCCCGATTAGGTATGTTTATAACTGTACATTGACTTACGATGACATTTCCAAATGGACACTAAAAGTTAAAATTCACACGCCATTTGCATTTTCATTGTGTAAATTCGGTGGTCGTTATTATAGCAACAGTAGAATAGTTTCATTATAATTCTTGTGTGGTCATCCAGTTTTCGGAATAAAATTTTTTGAAAGAATAGATAACTCGTCCTTGCTAGCGATTATTTTTTTCTTTGTAGCAACAGTTTTATTTATTTTTAAAAAAGTTTCAAGTTTATGGGAACAATTTTCAAATACAGAACAGCTTTGCATATTGCATAAGTCCGTCCGTGTTCTAGAACGTTAAAGGATCACGAATCACATTTAAAAACTGGCTTTACTCGATTCTCAATTTAAAATGAGCTAGGCCATGATTCTAGAATACCTGCCAGTACGAAAACGAAAATAAAAAAACACTTTTGAGATCGGTGGTCAAGAGCTAGTGTCAAAATTATACTTACATTAATTTATGATAATATTATCAGTTCTTAAACGAATTGGTGAAATTCGCCCTGAATCATTATTTTCAATTAAACGAACTACGAGTTTTTCGACGCGTGTCGTTGCCGGAGCGATTTATTGATTAAAACACGACATGCCATGATGGTGGCTACTAATCAATAATGGGGTGGTGCTGCAGGGTGCAGTGCCGTTGGGATCAAAATTCATTAAATTATTTATGGGGATTCGTTATTAGGTAGAAAGCTTACGGTGTGCGTCTTATTATAATTATAGTTGTAGTGAAGCGACCAATTCTATACAGATCGCTGAAAAAACACGGGAATTCGTAAATATAAAATGTTAATTTACGTTAATGTTGTAAACGGTGTAAGGACATATCTTACCACTAATTAAATTCGTTTTATGAATCAGCAGATTTTTCTGGGGGTTCTAGATTATAGACCTACACTATCTTACATATAAAATCTTTCAAAAATATTATGAGTTTAAATACTGTCACACACATACATAGTACAATATTATTATCATACAGTTTCATGGCTAATAATCACCGAGCGTGAAGTTTAATGACCACTGTCGAAAACAGCCGCCATCTTAGTTTTATTTTAGTGAAATGTTCTTACACCATATTCAACTGAGTTAATTTTAAAGCCGAAAATACTGCCAGATTTAATCTAGTTTATTTTAATATTTTTATTTACCGTATGTAACACCCAAACACCTATAGATAAACAAATCAAAGTGATTACTTAATAAATATATTATACTATTTTAATAATTGAACTGTAGTTTAGTACATAATTGTTTGAATTTAGAACTGTCTAAAGCTAGAATTTTTACAGTTATAAATTTTTTACTTTATTAAAATACCTACTTGTTTATTGCGTAAAAATGTTTGCTATACTACTACTTCGTAGCTTTAAAATGTTTAGTTTTTTTTTTTATTTTAGTAACTATAACATGATTATACAAACCAGTGTAAGTACCATTAATAAACTACAATAAATACAATAGTGTGTATCACAACAACTGTTTGATTTGATTAAGTACAGCATCACTAGAAGTAAAATTTCATAGTCACCGTTATTGTATAAATAATTATCGGTTACCTAATATTTTTTTACCTAGGTATGTGTAGGATTTGTAATAGGTATTAGCCGATGTGATGTTAAAACGTTTGGAGTGTGTAATGGCCGATGGCCGCCATAGACGTTCAAGTAATTTGATCAAACAGGTTGGTTCAAACAGTTTGATCAAATTGGCATGACCTTCCAAGCGACCACACACCATCAGGCAGACTTGAAGCGGTGTCAGTTCAGTATCGAAGCGGGCGAAGAGTGGTAGTGTTCTTTAAAATGTCTACAGATGATGCTTTAGCAATTGTTGGTTTAGTGTTTGTTTCCTCAACTTTATGTTCCTCCTTTTTGAAGGCTGTTCGAAAGCTGTTAATTTTTTTTTGTCACCAGGTCGCGGTCTGCATTCGGTTCTATTTCTTTAAGTTTTTCTATTAGTTTACAATAAGCAGCATTCCGTTTATATCTGTTATGGTAATCTTTATTTTTGATGTTCCATAAACAGGGTCATTTTGATATATTTGTATGAATTCTTCTAGTACATCGCGGTTCGACATATTGCAATACGTCCGAAAGGGAACACTTCCGTAGCAATAACTGAGCGCTCGCAACACACACACTCAAAATTTTAATCAAACAGTTAGAACAAACTGTTTGGTCAAATAAAAATACGAAAATTCATATTTCTTCCTTCCATTTGATTGCTCATTACATTTGATCAAATTTCACCACAGACAGTCATGCCAATTTGATCAAACTGTTTGAACAAACCTGTTTGATCGAATTACTTGAACGTCTATGGCGGCCATAAGGAATGTTATGAAAGAGAAAGGAGTAAATGATGCCGTGACGTCTGAGAGCGGAGAATGGAAGAAGATAACGTGTTGCGCTGACCTCAAGTGGAGTGGGACAAGGGCATGGGAGATGACGATGATGATCAGAAAACTAGCTATGGCTAGAATAGTTATAAGTACCCGTTTTCTCTGACAAAAGGCGAATACTTAAAACAAGCATTACTATTTACTTGACAGATAGACATTGTATATCTAATTAGGTATTCAGGTCCCGGGAAACAGTAAACACAATTGAAATTAAAATAATGTTAACTTGCAGATTTTGGGCCACTGAGTTACCTATCGAGTGTGTGTTACTTTGCGTCAAAACTAAATTAAATTAAGTACCTAAGACATTAAAGTTTTTGCTCAGTTTTATCAGTAAATTAGAGCAACTAAGTAAATTAAGTAATTTTAAATATGGTTAAAAGACACGGATGAGAAAAGTAATTATAATAAAGTTATAATTTAATTAATTAACTGGTTTAGAACCAGTTTCTTGTTTGAAACAAACGCTAAAAGGTGTCTAGCATAGTAGAGACCGCTTGGTGGATTTGAGTTGAATCTCATCTGCGGGCCTAAAATGGCCGCTTTAGCAGAACATAATACGAATCACCTTAAAAATTTAAATACCTACATAAAATGGACTTTGTTTTGTTCGTAAAGTCCACTTTTAGAATTTAAAATGTTTAATGTGATTCATTTTAAACATAATACGAATCACCTTAAACATTTTAATACCTAAAATTGACTTTATTGTTTTGTTCGTAAAGTCCACTTTTAGAATTTAAAATGTTTAATGTGATTCATTTAATGTTCTGCTAAAGCGGCCATTTTAGACCCCCTGACCGTCGTCGATGATGCCGCGTGGGATAGCATTCCCACTGACCCGCTCTGATTCTCGTTGTGCTGCTCACTGTTCTAAAGTGACAGAAAAGGATATGCCTAGGCATGGAAAAGTGCTATTCCTTGCTGCCAGATGAAGTTCAACCCACACAGCCCTGTCCATAGACAGGACGCCTGTGTTCCAGGAGTAAATGTTAAATTCTGATTAATTCTTTTTGTGGTAGATACGATAAAGTAGCTAGATTCATTTTATGCTAAGTACCTAAAGGTAGCAAGGTTGTTTATTTCAATTTTCAAATCTGTTAACAAATCATAAATTATGTCGGTTCATAAGTGCATGAAATATCTAGACATGAAATATAAAAACATCAATATGCTCACACAAAGTACCAATCAATCATTCAATAGGTATTAGCAGTCAAAGCTATTAACAATAAATTATTGATAATTATTTTTATAATCGAATGCAGAAGAAAAATTATGATGTCAGTTCATAATGTCAGGCCACAGATAACCTATTAAAAATAGAGAGGTACCTTCTAATATAGTAATTTATGAATAAAAATACTACCTACCTACTTACCGCACTGTTTTTAAAACGACGCTTTTCTTTTAAGCCAGCTTGTTTTCCCAAAGAAAATGGGTAGCGTAAGCCATGAGGATAATCGCTTTCGTTGTCTGCCAAAGAGAGTAAGAAAAAAAAAACAAACGTTAAGGTTGGAGCCAAATTGATTCAAAACAAGATTATAAAAGACTTTTGAGGATCAAAAGTCTTCACTACCTTAGTCCCTCCGTGGTCCGAACATAAAAATTCCTAAGTACTTACGTCGTGTTTTTATTTATTTTTTACGAGTCAATGCCGTTGAGGTCGAAAGAAACGTTGTTGTACCATTATGGATATTTACATTAGTTTAAAGGTGTGTTAATTTTATTTCAATACTGTGCGTGTTCGCTTGGCATTGTTTAACAATTGAAACAAAAGTTGAGATGGCCGAAACACGAAAACAAACATAAAATGATTAAAACTGTACAAATACCTATATCATACAATTACGTTTGTTACCTATATCTGCAGGTACCGAATAAAACCCTTATGTTTTATCATTAGAAGTAGGTAATTTTGAATTACTTTTCAATCCCAGCATACACCAGTTAGTGTTGTTCACGCGAAAATACTATGAAAGAGCATTGTAGCGCCATCTATCGCTTTACGTTGATATTAAAAATGTGGAGTTACGAACCACAGGGTAAATAAAAATTAAACACAATAATGTACATACATGCAAATATTTTTTAACTTTTAGAAATGAAATTATTGTTCTGGGTCCTTAATTCTTGCGTTCATGTCTAATTAACGAAATACGTCGGTAATTAACGACCATTCAATTAAAATATGCATAAATTAAATCCGTAATAAAGTAATACAACAAAAGATAGGTAAAGTTCCGAATGAATGTTATTGTTACTAGGCATGGTAGTTTGTTACGCCATACACGAGTTCATTCCACGCTCCAATCGGTGTTGTGTTGTGTTTGTGTCACGGCAAGCCGCGGCGTCGAACGAACTCGAGAGCTCAGTCAAGAACGTTCGTTAACCGCGCGCGTCACTCGTTCCATGTACCAGTGCCCCCATCTAGCGGTCAATGTCGGCATGACGTAGTGAAACGACCGAGTTCCAGCGTTTTGTGAGAGATGGCGCTAGTATGATGTTGTGATAAAAACCGCGTGGTTTGTGATTTTACTTTCTGTTTCTTTTTGTCAAAATGGTGTAATAAAATATGTCCTGTGTGATATTTTTTTATTGCAAAATAAAGCTTGTAATAAAAACGAATGCCCTTTTTCTTACTTATTTTCATTGTGCTGGAAGGTACAGTTTTCCATTACTTAATTGGCTTCAAGTTGTCATCAGCTGTTTTATTCCAGCCTATTTTGTAAAATATAGTACGATTAATCAATTTAAGTACTAATACCTATAACGGAGTGGTTACTGGGTAGCGTCAGTACAAAAAGCTCAATTTCGAAACATGCACGCAATTTACGAACCGAACCAAGTAGTTGTACTTAAAATTACTTGCATTAAGTACCTAACATGTCGCTTTTCGATTGCCCTTTATAATCATAATTCAACCATTTATTTTATTTTTGTGTGTTTTGTCCTGTCGGGCTTATCATATGCTTTTTCTTTATTTCTATATTCAACTAGCAGCTGCTTTGAATTCTACAGAAATAAGTACTTACCTAACCATACTATTTCAGACACAGATATTCTAAAAAAAAAGTTGATGAAATTTACAGAATGCACTTGCGTTTGAAAGTACAAAACTGTTACCCGCATTCACGATTCGACACACCTGTCACCGAGACGATGCAGATTCGCTATCGTGGCTTGTCTAATAGTACTTTCGCCTAAGTACCAAGTCCAAACAAGCGGGAGCAATTACAGACGCAATGAGTTTGGCAAATGGCCGCTGCGACAACAAAGTGTATCGACTTGGTACTGGGTTGGCGGCAGCTTGAAATTAGCACCGCTGAAAGTGATCTCATCAGTCCACCGAACATTAGTCATTGGTTGCTAGCAATCAGTCTGGGTGTTGCTCGCACGTCTAACCGAAATAGACGTTTAGACACGTTAACAAACAAATGAGTCTATTTTGTTTTGATATCATTTT
This sequence comes from Xestia ashworthii, assembly GCA_950022955.1. Lineage (NCBI taxonomy): Eukaryota > Metazoa > Arthropoda > Insecta > Lepidoptera > Noctuidae > Xestia > Xestia ashworthii. Next base: position 16,743,937 of record OX465553.1, read on the forward strand.
TGCATTCGTCTTCATTGAGTGTTTGGTTAATTGTAGGTCGCCAGTAACAATTTCAGTTAGTGTTCGATTTCTGTCTTTTTTTCTTGTTTTCTTTAACATTTTAGCCTTTATAATTTCTGGCCCATTCATCAATTTTCACATGTAATTGGCCAAACATTGCCACGATTTAGAATAGAATGATCGAATCAGTAACTTTCAAAAGCAACCCAACTTAAAATATTATTGAATCAGGTGCAGAACACATTGACAAAATTTAATACACAATAGTTTACAACACAGTTGCAAAACGAGCTTTAGATAATGACGGTGTCATTAAAGTCATTAGTCGACATAAGTCGAGAGGGCCCGCCATGCCCGCGAAATACCTTGATAGCTGTGACAAAATTTAAATGAGGGCATTTTGCGGTGACGTCACCGGTAATACAACCGCTGTTAACCATAAGTACCATGAACCACTTTACAAAGGTAATGGTGTTAAGCATGTGCGGCCGCTTGATTACTTGGTTCCAATTATACTGGTAATCTTTTCAGAAATCGTGCGAGTCTTGAAAGGAACTCCTGTATAGGGTAAATTAGTTTCTAATCAATTTGAATTAGGTCTCTGTTGTTGAACGGTGCCTCTTCCGCTCCGTTTAATGGCTCGATTTAACTTAATTCTGGTTTGGCAGGCCTAATGCTACTCGATCATTACTAATCATTCGTTCAATGACTTTGGTCACGGCATTCGGCCGAGCGTCCAAACAACAGTCAAATCGGTCAAGTGTGTATACCATAAATGAAGGCAAGGTAGGTAGGTGGTTTCTTTTTTAGAACAGCATGTTATTATAGTATAGCGTGACATTGTGATGAGGTTTGAAGATAAGGTCAGTTCACAATGGAGGGCGCGTCTGCTGCAACTATTGTGTCGCATAATACCGCGCCCTCTGGCGGCGCGACGGCGCGTGGCCGCCAAACAATGAGCCCCAAACCAATTAGTCACCTCTCGTAATTATGTGCGATTATATTTAGTGCCAAAATGGTATGATAGCTTAAGGTTTAAAAATAGAAACCTTGGTATAGGTCATGCTGTAACTGATCGTGCGATCAACCATGAAATAAATGCTGAAGCGAGACTAAAATGATATAAAATGAAGACGTTAAATCTTCACTTCATAAAATTGCGTAAAATATAATTGTCTGTCAATTTGTTTGAGTAAATTACAAAGTTACGCATGCAGCAATCGCAGTAAGTGCAATTGGAAAGTAATATCAACTGAGTTTGCAGATGTCTAGTTTAAATAAGAGGGCGTATCTAGCGGCTAACCGCGACACTTTCTACTGCGATTTCACTGCGTTTTGTGGCTTAGCATTAGGCGCAAGTATAGCAATTCACAGCTCCATGCAACGTAAATTATTCTTCTTTGTTATTGACTTGACTATATTTTCGTAATGAGGTGGAGTAACATCGTTATGCACATTTATTATTGTGGTTCTGGTTTCATTACTTATATTATAAGTATCGTCATTATCAAATGTTGCATTGACGTACGCATTCTCTTCAAGATCGTTTCCAAGTTTTGTGTCCGACTTACCTTTTATTGCTACTGGCTCAAATAAAAAACATTGTGGAAAATCCTTACCTGTAACAAAATAAATAACATTTGATTCATTTTTGTCATTCTCTTGGGTGTTTTAAAATATATTTGGTAAGGAAAGGGTTTCATTCAAAATATGGTTATATTGCCTTTAGTCCGTAGCAAAGAACTTACTACCCAACCAAAGCAGTACTTAGATGCAACCCAAGGACAATCAGCTTCAAATACAGTATACAGAATTCTGCAAAGCAACAATAGTGTCCCTCAGCGCTCAACTGCAGAGTAGCTGCACATAGCTCAATGATTCCCAAAGGAGGATTATAGCACTCTGGAATTGATTCTCTAGAATAGAATAGAAGTAAACAGTTCCTTGGAGACAGCTATTGTGTTCCATGCTAACAATGGTCTGTGAGCTACGAAGGACTTTTGGTCCTTTTTGTAGTGTTTGCAACCACAATTTATGGTTATGACAAATATTTTTGAGAATATAAAGGTGGAAATTTTAGTTTGAACTGTACTTGTGACTTTGTGTGGATGCATTTTCATGCGATGGGACGACATGCGATACTGTCAGTCCTTTGTGGTGTTGCCAGGGCTGAATATTTTACACAAATATTATCCATTGAAATGAATCTATTTTACGGATTATGTGGCGTTATGTCGGAGTTCTTTACGCTTTGCGTTCATGGATATTCGAGCGCTTTTGGTGCAAGTTAAAACCGATTTAAAATGGGAAAGCTGAATCAGCCCAATGCACTTCAATGTTATTTTGGGGTTCTGTAGGTGTCTTAAGGGGCCGTATTTCATACAAACGTAGTACCAAAATTATTTGTAAATCAAACATATTTAATAAGGTAGTGTGTATTTATTTCGATTGGATTACAGAATATCTATGTTCCTAAATATATTTTTTGAGAGAATAATGATACAAAGACGAGATATGAGGAATTTAAAATTTCTATAGAAAACTTATTTTTTCATACTCTTGTTAAAATTAGTGTCTAATCAAAATATATATTTGGGAACCTAGATATTCTGTAATTCAATCGAAATAACACACACTACCTCAGGAATATGTTTAATTTACAAATTATTTTTGGTATTACGTTTGTATGAAATACGCATGCTCCGCAGGCGTCTTAATAAGTCAGAACAATGATTTAATATTGAAAATAATTTGTTTTTTGGCTACTAATCATTTTTAGAGTTGACTGTTTTTGGAATTAGAAAATTCTAGAATGGTTTTTAAAACAAATACATAAATCAATAACGCATTTGGTTTAGTGAACTTGCCGAAAGTTAAAAAAAAACACAACAAAATCAGTTTCCAATTCGCACAAGTAGATATTGGCAATCAATCAGCAATGTTATGCGGTGATTGATTGACTCACCAATGTTGTATGGACAATGGCTGATGGATGGGAGCTCAACACATACTAAATAAAACTCGTGCATTTTTTAATATTGGATCTACAATTTGACTTGCATATTGTATGAATAATACTTAATCAAAATTCAATTTTGATTAAACTAATTTATATAAGTTCATCATTGTCCTGACCTTTTACAGTACATCAGAAAGAATAGCTTTTTTTAAAAGTTGAACGTAGTTAATTGAAAGCAATGTATATCAAAATGTATGCTGGATGGCCGGTGCTCGAAAGTCATATCAAACGAAATAAATGCATTTATTTAATCGAGTTTTTAGTTATTTGTAAATGATAAATGATGTTTATTCAGCAAGTAGGTTTTTAAAAAGCTTTTACACGTCATTTTCTTAAAACTAAATGGGGCCGGTGTTTCGTTCTTGACTTTGAGAAGAAACAGCCGAAACAAACTCAGAGGTCATAGTCTCTTTTGAAGTCCAGACAATCTTGCTCAATTCACACGAGGACTATGCAGATCAGTGTCTGAGATTGACTTTTAAAGAAAAACCACACAGATTTGAGTGGACTTGTCCAGTCAGTGCAACCATTTATCAGTTATCGTGTAGCTCGACTTATAACTCAAGGAGCTCAACGTAACGACGTAAAATACCAAAGAAAGGACATTTGGGTATGTCGCTTATAGTAAACTGCCAAACAGTTGCGGGAAAAAAATCAAATCAAGATGATTGAAATTTTATTTTAACTTGTTTTTCATTCAATGGCACTTGTCTAAGAAAAAACATACAAGGGCGTGGTAACATAGGGCGTGAATAAAATTGAGTTGTCTGGCTCTATCTGCAATATATTGCTTTAGATAATTAAATTTCGTGGAAGAATATTTGATAGAAGCATACAGATGGAATACAAAAACTCTGAAGCGAGATTTATTTCAACATGTGGAAAGATCAAAGTGAAATCTTACATCTAATTTTTCAATTCAGAAATAAGTGATTTGATAGCGACATCACTGTTTAAATTGATCATTATCATAAAGTTTCCATTAAAAGAGAAAAATGGAAAAGGCGTTAAAAAGTTGGTTGGGTATGTAATGCGACTATGGTATCAACAAAACAACAAAGATGAAGCCACAAGACTGTCTGTCAAGCTCTCGACCATGTTATAACACTGTTATGACGAAATACTCTTTTTCCTTTTGCTGATGATAGGAACATGGGACTCGTATAGTCTTTATTTTAAATTGACCAGTAACAGGCCCGTTTCAATTATTGTTAATAACAAAAAGATGAAGCTACAGCCCAGCGGTCCAGTCACAAGGTACAATAACTGAGAAAGGACACACCTGATAACTGTGAAAAATACACTAAGGTAAATGTACAAATAAATCTAGTCACACCACGTGTGTTGGGTGTAAACATGGGGTAGCATTGCTTATGATCGACAATGACAATTTGTAATGACGGAGTACAGCCACTCAACTAGCTTTGTAGTTCAAATTACCTTTCTAAAAATGGCTGGTAAAAATAATGAACAAAAACTAATTGAATTAAAAATACCTGATGCTTCAAAGGATTTTCGTCTAGAATCTCAAATAATTCAAGCCAGAAACAACGCAGCAATGGGTACGACATTTACAGTAGGTAGACAATTTACTACTGCTGCAAAGGTCCAAGGTACCAAAGCCCTTTTAAATTGGGCCGACTCCGATTACCCGCGGTCGTCAGCTCTCCTCTTTTATGGACACTCAAATTGCCATTATATAATAATGCAGTCTTTACATCATTAGTTATTTTTACGACTTAATTGGGTACTTGCAATTGAGATGTTCTAAAATTTAAGGAACCTTGCTAATTATGCTGTTGAGATATCTCTAAGTCTTTTATAAAGGGCTTCATTGCTGAGCAAATTCTTTTATCATGTTTATGGTATGGTAGTAGATACTTTATTGTTGCAACCTTTTGGTGCACTGCTAATAACGGCAAATAAACAAGATAATACGAATATGGCCTAAACCATCATGCCGACACACTGGGAAAGTCAACTTAGAAGAACTGGGTGGTAAAGTTTCAAAGAGTGACAAAGATTGCTTTTTTGGAAAGTAGATATCATGGCGAGTGGGTTTGTAGTAACTGGAAAGAAAGATGTGTGGTACACGAAACAACGAAGATACAGAAGAATGTGAAGAATATAGAATGAAATACCAGTACATCTACCAACTTAAAGAACACATCCAGATCACGGCAAAGACAACCAAATTGACCAAATTATGTTATCAAAGAGCCCAACTCTTTCAGCATCAAACGCTTTTCATTCAGTAGGATTACGTCACCTGCACCGTAATCATTTTGTATCGCCTGCAAGCGGTCTGCCTGCCCTTGAATACGGATGAGCATTCAACTGCTGTGCTCATAGCCTCATATGTTATGCATGCACTCTGCAATCGCCCTCGCTTCGACCTATCTTGTCTTTGTCGATCTCCATTTACTTATTTTGTAATTTAATTGCAGCCGTACCGTGTGTCCGTGTGTCTACGCCGTAACGTTTTTTTTTTTCTTTTGATTCCATTTTTGAATTTTTTCGATTCTAGAATGAATGTATAATGTACCTATGTAATGTAATGTATGATAATTAGGTATGAGAAATAGATTAAAAAAACCGATTAAAGTTATTTAAGATGAACCCGTAAAGATAATATTATACTACGTTCTGTGATGATAATAAAATAAACTAATTTTATCTATTTTCGTCGGTAAGTTATGTTCATGTTTAACAGTGCGTCGCTTAGTGACTATGTATATACAAACTCACTCTAAGCGATGTACCGAAAAACGTAATTTTTCACCCCAAAAAAAAAAAACCCAGCATTTTTTTTTGCGTTAGCATAGCTTGTTTTTCATTCAATTGTAGCTTAGGTTGATGTACAGAATGTTTGGTTGACGGCTTCGTAGAGTCTGTTTACACTTTGTTATGGGGTGGCGTTTAATCGGTAACTTAAAAAAGCAACCGTTCTGCACATTGACCGTGCAGGTATTGCACTTTTGTTGGAAACAGCAGATTTTCTTTTTCATCTATATTAATATTATAAAGAGGAATGATCTTATGAAACTTTTATATTATGTATAGAATAAGTACGGAATATGTGGTGGTAAGTAGTAAGTATTTTTAATACGTTAGAATCTCTTCTGTAAAAATAAAAACTATCGTCTATTTGTAAATCGAGTTAGGTTTCCATTTGAATCAATAAAAACTTATGATTGCAATCTATATTGAGTTACGGGGGTTTCGTTTTTATTTTAGACAAACATAAAAACCTATTGACACGATTTTACTTCTTGTTTTCTTATTGCAACTTGTGCAATGTCGATGGCAGAGTTTAAACTAATTTAAATTCATGAATTCCACGTCGAAATATTGTTGTGCACAGTTCGTTCGCCATTTTGTGACGAATGTTGTTTTTCAATGGACGCCGTTCACGTCATTCCATCAATTTTAGAGAGTCATCAATGGTGAAATATACAAAATCTCCTCTTTTTGAATATCAGATCAATCCATATTCGCGCGTTGTGTAACGTTTTTCGAAAAGTACCGTTTTGTGTTCCACAAAATCAAGTTGTTTATCGGAATTATTAATCGGAAATGGAACACAACGATTCCTAGGTATAACTTGAACTATGTTCGTTGTGACTTAGTTCAAGTTATACTTAGTGAGGGAAAATTACTTAGCAATACTTTAACGAATATTTTATATCCGCGTAGTTCCCGTTCCCTTGGGAGTACGGGGATAAAATGTAGCCTATGTTACTCAGGGTGAATATAGCTTTCCAATGGTGAAAGAATTTTTGAAATCGGCACAGTAGTTTTTGAGTTTATTCATTACAAACATACACACAGACAAAAATACAAATTTTTCCTGTTTTTAAATTAATGTTAATATGTTATAATTATTATTATTATATACTAGCTTTTGCCTGTGGCTCCGCTCTCATTACGGGTTTGACAGAGGTGTACCTAATACAGGGGGCTGCTTTAGCAGAATCATAATATGAATTGCATTACAGTTTTTAAAATGGTCACAGACACAGTAAATATTATAAATTTTCTTTTAAGACCATTTTAAAAATTGAAACGCAATTCATATTAGGTTCCTATTATGATTCTGCTAAAGGGGCCATTTTCGACCCTCAGTACACCCACATTTCGCCAGCAGGTATGATAAAGCCCCATGTAAAAAGAGACGATCCTATTGACATCAACCGGCCCCAGGCCCAAACTCAGTGGCTGCTTTTTTTTTTCGGATGGTAAATCATGAAATCCCCTCCCATTCTGGCGGAGCGGGAGGGGGAGTGTCAGACTTTTACTGACTAAAAACCATCCATGTTCCTTCCTCGCCCTTTACGCTCCGGGGCCGCGGTATCTCTTTCGAACAGTCCCGCAGCCCCGACAGGCTTCGGCCCTTCATGCTGACATCTCTTTGAGGCGCGCGAGTAACACGAACGCGCCAGACTCAGTGGCTACCACTGAGAGATCCCTGATGGAAAAACTCAATAACGGCGTTGACCTACCCGGGAATCCGGTTCAGCAGTCGTGTTTTAAACCACAAGACCAACGATACAATCGGCATAATGGTCGGCAAATATTGTCCCACATAAACGGTCAAAAAACTAAAAAAAAACTTATTAAATAATTAATTAATTAAACTTAACTTAATTTTACTTTATTTAACTAACTTATGCCCGATTTCACCGACATCCCCTAAGTTTATGGGATCCCCTAAACATAGATAGGGGACCGATAGGGGATGGTTTCTGTTTCACCGACGTTTAGGGGTCACTTAAACGCTAAAAGGTCCCCTAAATTTAGGAGGTCGAAATTCCAGCCCATAAACGGGCACCTAAGTAAATGATCTCCCAAAACACGAAGATGGATTCTGGTCTCAACGAACTTTTTGTAAATTTAGAAACTGTTTCTACAATATTCAATGCTATAAACGTAAAAACAGCCGCAGACCAAAAATATATCGGAAACGACCCAATTATGATAATTTTGTGTATATTTTTCTTTGTAATTTTTTTTTTGTGTGCTATAAAGAATAAGAATAAGAATAAACTGACTTTTAAAGGAGATATAAGTTAAGTAAAGCTTCAGTGTTATATTTTTTGGAAAAGATTAAACTCGCCTTAGAATTTCCTGTTAAAAGGTGAGTACATAACACACGCAAGTTTTTACATGTCCCTTGCTCTTAAAATAAATTACACCTCGTGGTACTTTTTCGTAGTAACATGGTTTTTTGTTGACAATACTTTATCAATTTACCTACTTACCATTCACTTGTTAAGCAGGTAGGTACCTTATAACCTATTATTAATTGATGTTGTCTGTATGGTTCCTACAATGAAAACATTTTATTTTTTCAGAAATAATTTTATATATCTATCAAATCAGTTATTGATAGCATTGAGTTTTTATGCTACGGGTAACCATTTGTTGGCCGTGGCAGACATGGGTGGCATCAGTGTGGCTACTTGAAGTCGAATAATAAAAAGAGTGTTTGCAGCAATTATAGTGACTCTATACGTCCGGAGTATTATTGAAACCAGTGAGGAATAAGTTAAGTGAAGATAGGGTTTTATAATATTGCAAGGTTCCCCATGTAATTGGATGCATTGATTGTACAAAATATGAAAATACAATAACCAAGTGAAAGCACAACACCTTAAACTAGTTAAAATTATGAAATTAATCTGTTTAAACATTGTTACGATTATTACAAAATAAAACATGAAGTAAAATTAAATTTATTATATTTTGTAAGGTGAAGATGATGCAGAGCTCTTTAGGAATAGGAAGGGGTATGTCCATAAAGGAACTAAAATCTCGAATTAACGATACGCGACGCTGAACGCACAACAAACATTTTCATATCTCACGACTATGGATTACATAAGACCAGACGTGTCAAAAACAAAATCAGTAATAGACCACAGATAATACGCAAGGTATCGTAATGTACGCAGAGAGTAATTGTTCAAGAAAATTTAAAATTTATGAAAAATTTAATGAAATCATAATGATATTGATAATAGACCATGATTAATTAATAACTGTATCCATTTAGGTGTTTATTTAAGAGATTTTAATAAAAAAAAACTCATGTTTCAGAGTATCGATTAATTCAAAAACGAATCAGTCACCACTATCGAGAACAAAACGTCACTTAGGTAAGAGTCCCCTAGCTAAGTGATGGAAATGGTGGTGAAACAAAAATTTATTTAGGGGCTAATTTAGGGGAGCTTTTAAGCTAAGGGTCCCGTACGTAGGTGGTAGTATAGGGGATGTCGGTGAAATCGGGCATTAGACTAACAAAAATTGATTACACTAGCTATTAACATTGAACTAAACTTTTTCTTTTTGTAATCTGCATGAATTAAAAGGCTTTTTAGGGTTCCGTAGCCAAATGGCAAAAAACGGAACCCTTATAGTTTCGCCATGTCTGTCTGTCTGTCTGTCTGTCTGTCTGTCTGTCTGTCTGTCTGTCTGTCCGCGGATAATCTCAGTGACCGTTAGCACCAGAAAGCTGAAATTTGGTACCAATATGTATATCAATCATGCCGACAAAGTGCAAAAATAAAAATTTAAAAAAACATTTTTATTAGGGTACCTCCCCCAGACGTAAAGTGGGGAGCGATTTTTTTTTTAATTTTGACCCTGACGTGTGATATATTGTTGGATAGGTATTTAAAAATGAATAGGGGTTTTCTAAAATCATTTTTTGATAATATTAATATTTTAGGAAATAATCGCTCCGAAAGTCAAAAACAATGTGTCCCCCCCCCTCTAACTTTTGAACCATAAGTTTAAAAAATATGAAAAAAATCACAGAAGTAGACCTTTATATGAACTTTCTAGGAAAATTATTTTCAACTTGATGAGTTGAATAGTTTTTGAGTTATATATAGCACTTTTTAAAAAAAACGCAAATGATAACTTTGTTTTTCATACAAATACTATGAAAAACAAAGTTATTTTTGCTGACGAAAAATGTTGGTATTTTTAATGGTCTGGGAAGCTACGGAACCCTACAGTGAGCGTGGCCCGACACGCTCTTGGCCGGTTTTTTTTAAATTTTTATTATTTATAATCGAATCAAAACAAAAGTTGATGATTGGACTCTTGAATCTATACCTACTAATATTATGAAGCTGAAGAGTTTGTTTGTTTGAACGCGCTATTCCCAGGAACTACTGGTTCGAGTTGAAAAAATATTTTTGTGTTGGTCCATTTATCACGCTACTACCAATAAGAGCGGATCATAAAGGAAAAATGCTTGAATGATTCCTTTTATGAGCTTTTGTCTCTTATGTGACGCAGACGAAGTTGCGTGGGCCAGCTAGTAGCAAGATAATTTTGCAATAGAACAAAATATAATATAACATTTTTACATTATTCACGTGATTGTATATGGGGATAGGGGTGGAAGGGTTGTGTGTGTAGGTGAGGTTTAAATAGCATATTTTCCTATTAATGAATGAATTTTCGAAATTGGATCGGAAGTTCCGACGATTATAAGATTGAAATAGCCTCTCCGAACGTCTTCGTCTGAAAAAAGCCTATTGAATAAATCAGACTAAGATCAAATTCGTACCTTGCTGAATAGACTCGTTTGGGACTTTGTAATAAGAGTAGTGGACTGTATTAAACACACAAACACGCATTCGCATAGTAACCAACAAAAAAGAACGAATTTATTATCCCACCTAAAACCTACACCATTATCATGTCTAGACGCTCAAATACTTATTAGGTAAGTACTTTTATGACTTATATTATCAACTAGAGGTGCCTCGCAACCTTCCTTCGCAATAAATTAGATAATTGCATATTTCAATCGGATTTTGTAAACAATTTCAGAGGTTTTTATTTTTTTTGCGCGGAACCCTAATCCTTTTTGTTAAATAAAAGTGCTATAAAAAGCCTATGATAATTCTTATAGCATCCGCTGTCTACCGGTAAAAGTCCCGTCAAAATCGGTTCAACCGTTTCGGAGATTAGTTGGGACAAGCAGACAGATAGACCGACAGGCAAAAATTGAAAAAGAAACCATTTTTGATGTAAGTACCGTATTATAAAGGGTGTAAAACACCTCTTAACGAAGCCGAAAGGCACTTGTTCTCCTCATCATTGCGATATCTTTTTTGTTCTACACCATACCTGGGAACCTTCTAGTTACGGAGATATTGGGGGTCAAAATCCCAACTATTTTTTTAAAACAAGGTTTTACTGTAAGATTTTTATTTTAACCACCTCTACGACCCCCGTACTAATCAATCCATCTATCAGCACAATGTTTTAAGTGCATTACATTGAGTTTTACCACAAAACATGAGTTTTTACCCCAAAAAAAAAGTCGTTTCCCAGCAATAATTTTTGCGTAAAATTACTTAGTTTGATGTAAAGAATGCTTGGCTTCGTGACGAGGTGGTTTGTACTTTTATATGCATTCAGTAAGAAGCTGTTTTTTGAAATAACAAACAGACATTTTTTTTTATTTTATTTGTAGGTACATTACGTATGTAATATAGTTAAAGATATCATTTGGTTTGTACGGTACCTCCAACCTTTTCCAAGTAGAACTGTACCTAATATCCCCGAGGCCATTTTAGTGCAGTGCTCAGTTATGTGTGTGCCAGGCCATGGCCTAAGGCGGAAGTAATTCGAGTAGCCGTGAAGCCTTCTAACTTATTCTGTTTACTACAACACTAGTTTGAAACATGCAAGCAATTCAGTGCACTACTACGACTGTTGATGATTGAAAATCGCTTGCAAATTGTTGCTTGTCATATAGGTATGGACAACCGTCAGATTTGCAATCTGAGTATTTTTAGGGTTCCGTAGCCAAATGGCAAAAAACGGAACCCTTATAGTTTCGCCATGTCTGTCTGTCTGTCTGTCCGCGGATAATCTCAGTGACCGTTAGCACCAGAAAGCTGAAATTTGGTACCAATATGTATATCAATCATGCCGACAAAGTGCAAAAATAAAAATTTAAAAAAACATTTTTATTAGGGTACCTCCCCCAGACGTAAAGTGGGGAGCGATTTTTTTTTTAATTTTGTCCCTGACCTGTGATATATTGTTGGATAGGTATTTAAAAATGAATAGGGGTTTTCTAAAATCATTTTTTGATAATATTAATATTTTAGGAAATAATCGCTCCGAAAGTCAAAAACAATGTGTCCCCCCCCCTCTAACTTTTGAACCATAAGTTTAAAAAATATGAAAAAAATCACAGAAGTAGACCTTTATATGAACTTTCTAGGAAAATTATTTTCAACTTGATGAGTTGAATAGTTTTTGAGTTATATAGCACTTTTTCAAAAAAACGCAAATGATAACTTTGTTTTTCATACAAATACTATGAAAAACAAAGTTATTTTTGCTGACGAAAAATGTTGGTATTTTTAATGGTCTGGGAAGCTACGGAACCCTACAGTGAGCGTGGCCCGACACGCTCTTGGCCGGTTTTTTTTAAGTAATTTAGTTAAAAAAAATGAAATAAGTTTGCGCGTAGCCCGCGTTTAGTGGATCATTCGGAGATTTACCATTTTCAAAAATGATCCCATTTTTTTTTTAAATTCTTAGTGGCTTGAAGTAAAGATTTTAATCAGGTTGATGGTAAACGGTTCGTCTCTCTAATGGACTCCTGAAATGTTGGTGTACCTGTTAAACCCCTTCTGCTACTGAATGGTGTGATGGCGATGGCGTGATATTTATTAATTTTCAATACTGGCGATACTTCGGTGATTTTTTTTGTACGTCTATTATTTTTTACTCAATGTTGATTTGAAACTACTCAAAACAAAGGGGTTTACATTCAGTAATAAGGTAGTCTATAAAAAGGAGCTGAGGATCTATCCGTGACCTAGAAGGCCAGCAAATATACCGGGTTATGACCGGGTCACAGCCGTGCTGTCCCGGAACGACACACTGACCTGCAAAGACCAATAACAGGAAAATTATTGAAATATATCAAACAATACATTATATATTATATGGCATTAAGTCCGCCTCTGTACTTTTGTGCTTGAAGAGTTAAATAAATAAATAAGTAAATAAATAAATACTGTGTTAATTATTTGTTGAAATACTGTTTTTATGTTTTCAGAAAATAATGTATTAAAAAAACGTCCCAAAAATACATAAATGCAAGGAGTGCACAGGGTAGAGGTAAAACAATTGAGAAATATAATTAATATGTATAAGAACCTTTGCGTTGAAACCAATTTTCCAGTTCAAGAAACTAATGCAATGATATAATTTAAAATAATATAAAAAGTCCTTTGAGAATACACGTAGAAGCTTGCAAAGTTGCTTTGTTGTCAGTTGTACTCAGTGTTTTAGAAATAAAGTAAGTATTAAAAAAGCCAAAATAGCCGAGCGAAATAAGACCAGATAAACATTTAAAAAAATGTGAAAAGTAAAAAAAAATAAAAGCTTAGCTTTTTAAAAAAACATATAAACTTCGTTCCACTGTTTAAAAAAAAAAAGATTCCCATTTTTTTTTGTAAATCGAATTAATTGACTAATTATAAAGGCAACACCACACCAAGTTCCCAGTACCCTCGATTCCAAGAACTGTTCGATATCACACAACTCTCGCCACGTGTATCATCCCTGTGGAACTGGGGCACGGAGGGAGGCTGCGGCCCACTTCGCAGGGTCACACCGCGACCTACCTCACGACCTGTTTGTTGCTGGCTTGATCCGATACGTTAAGGATATGCCGACGTCAAACTTCAGCGGTTTTTCCTTTTAGGTCTTTCGGAGTGTTATCGAGTGTGAACAGTTTTTAAGGTTTGCAAAATGAGTACCTATTATAAAAATGTGTTAGCTTACAACCAAAGTTGCATTTTTTAATGTTCCTAAAACTATTATTAACGTAATTATAGTTAAATCATTCAATCTCGAAGTCTCTTTTTCCTCAGTAACTTAGAAAAGACGTGGTACATAATTATCTTAGCTAAAGAGGCAGATTTGGGCGCATATGAAATCGTGGATTGAAAGATGTGTCTGATTGAAAATAATCAAAATGAGAGGGTAAGTAAAAGTACCTAAAGTATTTAAAGAAATATTAGTATATTTTCCTAGTTTAAAGCTGTGGCTACAGAATTTTAAAGACAATAACCACTGAAACCAGAAATATCCACAGCTAACAATTGACTCTTGGCAGTCTGAAACAATGAATTTTCATTTCTAGGTGGCCATTCATTTACCAACCAAGAACAGGCCACCCAGCATTTCAAAAATACAACTTTATCTTACCATTTTTAAACCTTTCGTTTACCATATTGTCCCTAACGATACTGGTTAGATAGTGAAGTTTAAAAAGAGAAAATGTTTCTGTTAGCACGCTTAGCACGCAACGTCACGAGTCACGATCGTCGCGTGTAGCTACCCTAATGGCCGTGCTAAGGTCGCTGCATACGGGACGCGACGATTTAAACGTGTGTGGTGTGTAGGGACCTTAATGTTATATTGTGTTGATGTTAAGCGATATTTAGTCGTGAATTATAGCGTGTTTAAAATGTAAACCAAAATGTTGTGTTATTTTTCGCATTATGATGGCAGTTTATTAATGGTACTATTGTAAATATGAAGAAAATGATAGCGTGACGATTCTCGTGTTTTGCCGACAAGTAACATGAGATAAGGGTAGGCAGATGGCGACTTTATGTATGAACCCTTTGTTTGAATATTTATGTTGAAATTAACGAACTATACGCTTAGATTTACTTAAGGGGCCGGCGGAGCATGCGTATTTCATACAAACGTAATACCAAAATAATTTGTAAATCAAACATATTCTTAAGGTACCTACTTACTGTGTATTTATTTCGATTGGATTACAGAATATCTATGTTCCCAAATATATTTTTTGAGAGGACAATGATACAAAGACGAGATATGAAGAATTTAAAATTTCCATAGAAAACTTATTTTTCTTATAAATCTTGTTAAAATCAGTGTTCAATCAAAATATATATTTGGAAACCTAGATATTCTGTAATTCAATCGAAATAAATACACACTACCTTAAGAATATGTTTAATTTACAAATTATTTTGGTTTTACGTTTGTATGAAATATGCATGCTCCGCAGGCGTCTTAAGTATGCCAGGTAAAGTTAGTTCATTGTAGAGGATATTTTTACTCCTTGCGCAGTCGGTTCCGATGTCAATTTATTCTGCTGTCAGGCAAATCTTTTCACCAAAGCTTTTTTCGTAATAATCTTGCTTACACGTCAGAATCCAAAGAACTAAGATAGCTTTTGGACTGTGCTATTAATTGACAGTAGTATAGTAAAAGGATGGAATTCAGGAATAACGTTTTTCTGAAAAAGTACAAAGAAATCTTAACAATATTCACAGAATCTTGACATGACAATTATGGCTTTTTTCACAATTGAAACGATGAGATTCGAGCGATCAAAACCGCGTTTAAGAACGAAAGCTCTGAACGCCATGAAGTGATAGAGTTCTTGACGGATGGAGAGGGAAAAGAATGATTCTGTGAAAAATTACGTGAAAGAGAAATGATGAAAAACTGGCGTGACGTCTGACAGGGGAGAATGTAAGAAGAAAACGTGTCACCGACCGCTAGTAGAATGGGACAACCAGTGTTGCCACCTTGGTTTTTGAAAAAGGGCAGTCGGACAAGCTAGAACGAGTTAGATTTAGCAAATTTTGCCATCAAAAGAGGTGCTAGAAAGGGTTAAAAAATGAATACAAAGGGTAAAAAATTGTTAATTTGAATTGTATTAAGGTGAAAGCGTCAGGGTAGCCCGCGAAATTCAAATTTTCTCACGTTTTTTGCAATTTGCAGGTCACTGCTAAGTTGTATGTTGATTAAAATGTTGGTCGCGACTGCAAGACGTGTGTACTTAGTTACATATTTATAATCATCAATACAGCCCGCTATTTTTTCAAGATTGTATTCATGATTTTTCAAGTTTTCGTATCGCTTGAAAAGGGCTAGATTGCTCTTTTTGGGCTAAAACATGAAAAAACTAGTTTACCCACAGTAAAAAGTGCTTTAGCCCGAAAAGGGCTAAGGTGGCAGCACTGGGGACAACGGCACTAAGGAAGATGATGATGAGCTCTGAAATGCCATTTCAACGCGTTTTGCGATACTTTCGGCGTCAATAGTGAAATTTGCTCTTAGTTGTTTCTTGTGTAAGTATTAAAATCACTTTTGCACGTCTTCATTCACGATCACATTAATGAAGAACTGCCTTCACATGTTTATACGAGGAATTCTCTTGCCAATGACCATACAAAACTGTCGTCTCGTGTCGTCCCCGTCCCGTTTTATGTTGTAGTCGTCTCGTTCCGTGTAGTCGGACTTAGCAAGCAATTTGGCTGGAGTTAGCGCCATTAGGCCGCAGGTAACATTCGTGACTATTAACGTAATGTGTGCCTTGTACCGTGTGTGTTCAACTTCCCTACCTAGGGTTAGGTACAGGCATTTACTTGGGCTGTTGGCAGGTTATGTGACATTCTGTGAGTAATGCGGTTTACATGACAAGGCGTTAGGACATTTGGTCTGACTCTATTTATCTGAGTTATGTGTATGAAATTTCAGTGTTCCAATCATTGTTGCTTTTTTAATAATAATAATAAATAACTCTGGGCATTACACACAGCGCCACCTACTAGCTACACTAAGCATCGAGGCTTGTGTCGTGGACACCAGATAGTTAAAATACTACATAGTTTAAATAAATGCAAATTGCTAATTGGCAGTATTCCGACGTTACGAGAAGTCAAAAGCCTGAAAACTATGGATTGTGTGAGGAATGATATGAAAGCAAAATGACGTTGCGCCGACGCCAAATAACATGGCACAAGGATAGGAAGTAATCATGGTGATGAGTGGCTTTCTAGTCTGAAAAAAAAACCAGCACACCCCGGGTACTTACCCCGTTTTATCCAGTGACTGGTATTCAGCTGCATTCGATTAGATAGACTGTGAACCAAACCAAGCATTTTGGGAAAAGCCAAAGCACGTGGTAATGAGGAAATCATAAAAATTGTACTGTTAATGTGATTATAAAAGCAAGTAAAAAATGTATTAGGTAGTGACTTATCCTAGATAGTGTGTTTCGACTTAAATTTCCAGAAGAAAGGAGATATGATTCAATGATAGATCATCAGTCTTTTGACCTTTGTGTTAGCACAAACGTGGGATGATCTATGGAACTTCCCACCTCTACCTAAGTAAAGAAATCTGATACGCCAAAGGAATTTAATGATGTGTTGACCTATGACCTTTATCAACAGAGGTAGATACGTCCGTTTGGCCCACGAAATATTCCTGCCTTATTAAATTATACGCCTTATAAAAGAAAATAAAAGGTTCTTTATTTAAAACGGTTTTTTCTTTTGTTTTTCGCTGAAGTCTGGTAGGTTAAGAGCCAAAGACTTCTATAGCAGGTAATAAACTCTACAGAAGTTTATTAACATTGACGTAATTTTAACACTGGCAATGATGTAATTTTATTTGCTCGTATAAATAAATGTAAGTGTGATTTCCTAATAAATACGACGTCTGGGGTTTTACCAGGTTATGTTTTTATTCTGATCTTCTAAAGATATAAAGATACATAAATGCATTACAAATGGTTACACTTTGTCTACTTTTATTTTGACAAACAAAGTTTTTGCGGGTCATACAAATTACAGCGCTTTGTATGGCTCTCAAGCGTTACGATATTTGTAAAAGATTTTGTCTAGTAGATCTCGTAATTTAACATTCCTTTGCACATAAGTGACACCAAATTTAATCCTCCAAGGATAATACAAAGTGGCCAGGCACCTTTTTTAGTATTTTTAAGTTAGGGTTCCCATAGCTTTTAATACTACTGTTATTTCAATACGCGATTAATTATAAGGGCTCATAGTCACAGATACTGTTGATGTTAACTTTGAGAATAGTTATATTTGGTTGACCTAATATTGTCCATCTTCGAAATAGGTTAAATGTGTTTTCCGTAAGGATAATGGGCATAATGGCTGAGAGACCGGCAAGGAGTCTTTAAACGGAATTGAATTCCCTATTTATTAGACGAAATCCAACCGTCAAGCAATTAGAAGTGTCTCCTAAAATCTCCATTTATTAACCGTCCAATTTGAAACAAACTCCTTTCCCAAGAGACATTGCGCCAACTTTTCCTGAAAAGTCGGGTAATCTTGGTTCTTATTGAATAAGTGCTTTCTTTTGTACTTTGGGTTCAAAATAAATTGGTGCGCAAAACCTTTTTATGTTCTTCACAATTTACGTACTCTTTGCAGTAATTTGAAGTGCTTTAGCCAAATTGGGAGTAGCATTTAGCTAGGTAGATCGTGTGCCTGGTTTAGTAACAGTAAGTGACACTTAGGGAGTTTGTGGCTAGTTAAAAACAGCCACAAAGGTCCATCTTCAAGGGTAAGCAGCGCCTGATAAGGTCTATCTGCGGATAGGTGACCACTCATTATGTACCGAGTGTCCTCCGTGCCTCGAGAAGCACATTAAGCCGTTGGTCTCAGCTGTCATATGTAGATCTTTGACAGTCGTTACTGGTAGTCAGTGGCCCAAATTCTGACAACCAGTCTTTCCCGGGGATGTTGTATTACCCAGTACTAACAGAGTTGTGGAGGTCAGATGGGCAGTCGCTCCATGTAAAATACTGGTTCTTCAACAGCATCCGGTGGGACTGGAAGCCGATCCCGACATAGTTGGAAAAAGGCTGGGCTCATGACGAAGTGACACTTAGGTGTCATTTAGTTTTACTAAAACAGGCAACCAGGCAAAAGCATTATTAGAATTTCGAACTACGAGTATTTTACCTTCAAGACAACATTAAAAATACAAAAAACCGCTTTTATTTAGGAATTCATTTAAGTGCCGTTTTCACTAACACTAGGTAGTATTAGTGAAAACGGTAGTTATCTGGTATATTATGCGAGTTTCTTGACAACAGTTAGATGCAAGTGCAAGTGGTAGTTGATTACTTCCAGCACCGAGAACTGGTCTTTCCGCACTTGTGCATAACCAGTTTCTGAAAGCAACGCAGAATCTAGCGTTCGGTTAGGAATTGTTAGATCTATCCACCTACTATGCCACTTTTCTGTTATAGATACGTTTGTGTACATTCTGGGTGTAAAAGGACACTTCACGAAACCGTTAACCAGCATTCTGTACATCAAACTGACCCACGGAGGAGTAGTACTAGACCTACATAGGAGTATACATTTATGCCCGACTAAAAAAATATAACTGGCGAAATTTGGGTACGCTGTTAGGTTTACCTCTGCTTTTCGGGGATAACAAGAGTGATGTTATATTTTATGTATAAAAAAACTGTTAAAATCGTTAAATTGGCACTGAAATTCAACCACAAGAAAGAAAGAAATTTTGTATGTTAAGAAACTCGTCATTTTTATCCACTGGCTTGTTACTGAAGACTTTACTTCAATAAAGCACCTTTACCCATGGGGTCTCCCTTGTTTGACCGAAAGGCATTTGACAAATTTTCACTTCCCAAAAAATTTTTCGCATAATTTCATTTGCCAAATTATTATTTAGCAAAAAATCTATTCTCAAAAAAATTTAACGCAAACCTAATGTTTGGGAAATTAACGTTTAAACTATAACTTGTTTACCAACTAGTACTTTTAACATTTTTTATTTAGTCAAATATTTCAGTTGGAAAAAGAGTTTTTACGCAAAATCAAATAAGCCAAATATTTTGTATCGTCAGTTTTCCATTTTTTTTTTCTCTATATAATGTAGACGTTCCTGGTCACAGGTTTAACCTAACCTAACCATTATTTTAAAATAAGTAATTATCCTAATCTAAATAGCTCAGTTCCGGGTAACCTACTAAAAACAATCTCTTTTTTCTATTTATGCAAGTCGTTTCTGGCACTCGCCGGCCGCTGCCGCGGCACCGCTCGCTCCGCTCGCTCGGCTCGTGCGTAGGAGGTCACAGTTTTAACCTAACCTAACCTACCCAAAAAATCAAAATCAAAATCAAAATCAAAGCATTTATTTCAAGTAGGCCAGTTACAGGCACTTTTGAATTGTCGAAACAAAAATGAACATTTAATGTAGCTACAGTCCCAGTCACAAGACATAAAAACTGTGAAAGTACTGTAGTTGCCCATTCCCTAGCGTAGATCTCTATGGAGAAGAACGGGCAAGAAACTCCATGGACACTCTTTTAAATCAAAATATTGTTACAAAATCTTGGTTACATCAATCATGTTGAGATGGTATATTATGTGAGAACAATGTAGCAAGATTTGCACGATAAAAGTGTCCATAGCAAAACAAAAACAAAATACAACCCAAAAACAAAATAATTAATTCAAATAAACCATGGCGACTAAGACATGACCAGTCACAACTGACAGCGCCCGTTCACGAACATGACGCATGGATCAGCACCATTCAGCTCAACCATTTTGAAGGGAACTAAATGGTCCGACACACGCGCCACCATCAGCGAGACATTTGAGTGAGCATGACATACTCATAACCGCCAGGGCACATTCAAGTCAAAAAAATAAATAAAATAAAAACGTAGGTTTCCAGCGAATGATAGCATTCTAGTACATAGTACTCACACAATATGGAATATGAGGTTATATAATACTAAAGATATTGAAATTATACAATGCAAAGATAGTTGTACAATCTTCAGCAGCTCCAACAACACAAATTAGCGCTATCCCTTTATGCGCCCCTGTCCTTGTGGAGCAGGACCGGCATTGACCCAAGCATTTTTGTCAGCGATATAATCGTCCAATTTGTAATATGCTTGCTTACACAGTGTGCGCTTAATGCATGTTTTAAATTTGGTTTCATTTAGTTCAAGAATGCTTTGTGGAATTTTATTATAGCATTTCAAACAGTACCCCATGAAAGACGAGTCTACTTTAGCGAGTCTGAAGCCTGGCTGAACTAATTGGTCTCTATTTCTAGTACTGTAATTGTGTCTGTCACCTCTTTTACCAAAAAGATGCAGATTTTTCCTGACATACATTATGTTTTCATAGATGTATTGACAATATACAGTCATGATGTTAATTTCCTTAAACAGTTCCCTTAGAGAATCGCGCCTACGAAGATTGTATATGGCTCTGATGGCTCTTTTCTGCAGAATAAATATAGACTCAATATCAGCAGCCCGTCCCCACAGCAAAATGCCGTAAGACATTATGCTATGGAAGTAACTAAAATAGACTAGTCTAGCGGTATCTACATCAGTGAATTGACGGATTTTCCTAATGGCATATGCTGCTGAACTTAAGCGCCCCGCAAGAGATGTTAAATGAGAACCCCATTGAAGCCTTGAATCAAGCGTAAGCCCCAGGAAAACAGTTTTATCTACGAATTCGAGTTTCTCTTTATTCAATATTATCTCACAATCACTACTTTTAACATTCGGTAAAGCAAATCTTATGCATTTAGTTTTTTTTTCATTTAATGCCAAATTGTTTGCTGTGAACCAATTATGGACTTCAAGTAAGGCATTATTCACGTCATCTAGATTTTGGGCTCGTCTATTTATCTTAAAAATTAAGGAAGTGTCATCGGCAAATAATACCATATTTTGAGGTTGGTTTTTCAGTAAATAGGGTAGATCATTTATATATACTAAAAAGAGGAAAGGACCCAATATTGAGCCTTGCGGAACCCCCATTTTTACTTTCAAGCCCTGTGAATTAACACCATTTATTTGAACATATTGCAGTCTATCACATAAATAAGATTTTACCAAACTAAGTGCAAGTTTACCTAGTCCGTAATGCTCAAGTTTCAAAAGCAATGTGTCGTGATTTACACAATCAAATGCTTTGGAGAGGTCACAAAATATTCCTACAGCGTCTTGGGACTCTTCCCACGCCATGAATATGTGCTTTAATAAGGTTACACCGGCGTCAGTTGTACAACGTCCCTTGGTGAAGCCATACTGTTGATCGTGTAAGATTCCGTTGGTGTTGAAATGATTGAGCATCTGATTAAGCATTACCTTTTCGAACACCTTACTAAAAACTGGCAACACGGATACAGGTCTATAATTATTAGTATCTTTACTATCCCCGGATTTGAAAAGCGGTATGACTTTACTGTATTTCATTAAATCAGGGAAAACTCCTTGGTCTACGCACAAATTAAAAATTAAAGCTAAGTATGGAGCTATAGTCTCAAGTATGGAAGTACAAACTTTGATAGACATTCCCCATAGATCTTCGGTCAGTTTGATTTTTATTTGCCGGAAAGCTTTAATAACTGTCATCGGGTTTATGTGTTTAAATTTAAATTCAGCCTGGCATCCAGATACATTCGCTTTCAATAAACCGATTGAGACTTCAGAAGAGGAATTTAGAGCCTCCGTAGTTTTTAACGGTATATCGGTAAAGAAATTTACAAATTCCTGAGCTACTTCCTGATTAGAGCTTTTAGGACCACATACTGTATCTAATGTATAGCTAGTATTACGTACTTTCTTCCTGTTAGTCTCGCTATTTATGACTTTCCAAACTGTCTTAATTTTATTTTCTGCTGTTTTAATCTTGTTGCTAATGTGCAGGGCTTTGGCAATCTTGCAAGAATTTCTAAAAATTTTTGAATACTTAGCAACATAGTTGTTAAAAGTTTCAGTGTTTACATAAGGCTTAAGGCCATAAAGCTCAAATAGTGTTTCCCTACTTTTTCTGATACCTCTAGTTGCCCAATCACTAAATATAAATTTAGGGCAAATGCTTTTGGTCTTCTTTTCAAAAGTTTTATTGAATTCAGTGTGAACAATTGAAAAGAAATGATCATAGAATTGATTTATATTAATATTGTCATGGCTCATAACACTTAACTTGTTCTGTAGGGAAATATTGTACCTATTTAATTTACTAGAAGTTATAGGTCTAAATTTAATATCAACTTTTTGCAATGGTGTATTACACCTGAAAGTTACAGTTTGTCCGCTATGGTCAGACGGCAGACTATTTACTACGGCTCTATCTAAGTATTCACAATCGCAGAAAACATTATCTATACAAGTAGCAGAAGAAGGCGTGACTCGAGTGGGTTCTATAAAAACGTTAGTCAAGTCAAATGACTTAAAAAGATTTAATAACCGACTGCTATTTGAATTATCTTCCAAAATATTGATATTGAAGTCACCACAAATAATCGTAGATTTATTACTGGCTGTAAGTTTTGCCAGAACATCTTCCATTATTGATTCAAATAAGGAAAAGTTTTGATAGTTTGGGGGTCTGTACACACACACAATTATATGCTTATCTAGCTCAACACAGGACAGTTCGACGCAATGTTCAACCGAAAGACCTACTATGTCAGCACGTTGCTTATATTTAACACAATTTTTCACTAATATTAGGGAACCTCCACGCAGCATAGATTTACGGTTAAAGCAGCTACCCACCATATAATTCTCATAATTAATAAGCATTTGGTAATCTTTTAACCAATGTTCAGTAAAGCAAACAATGTCAAACATACTTTTCTCTAAATACAATTCAATTTCTAATAATTTGGAAGAAATGCCTTGGATATTTTGGTGGAATAATTTTAAAGAGTTCTGCTGAGGCCCTTTTTTACGAACTGATGAAGTGCCAGAAGATACTTTGCTGTTGGTAGGATTAACAATATTGTTAATGGTACCTTCTGTTGTCTCACTTCCTAGTTTAAATTAATATTAAGATCTGGAGAGAGCCCCGAGACTCCCGATCCATCGCCAGACAACATGATCCTATCATTCCTAAGAGCTACTTGAGAAGTTTCCACGGTGACATATGGTTCCTCCTCAGTACAAAGTTTGTAAACATCAATAGCACTAATGCTATATTTATTTAAGGTCACCACCTGTTCATTAGTATTAGTACTAATAGTCGCAGTATCAATAATAGAACTAAACTTAGACATACTACTTATGTCTGTGTGAATATTAAAAGCTAATAGCCGAGCTATTTTGTGTCTACAACTAATAGGTAGATACACTTTACCCCGCGTCGATCTAAGTTTATCAACAAAAGTGTTAATATCAATAAATATAAGTTTGTCACTATAGTGACCTACTAAAAAATGTATGTGTTTGTTTAACATGTGAATATAATCGTTTTTCCTACTACTTACATTTTCAAAATATGGAAAAGCACACAAAATGACTTTTTTACAATTTAACTTTAACAACTCAGAAACATAGTCAGTGATGTCTTCCTTTTTAACCTTTGAACTATTCCCAACACATATAGTAATGGTGGTACTAGGATCACAAACACTTTTTGTTACAGATGCCATGACCTGTTTGTAGGTTGACCCTGGCATACAATTGTTTTGGGTACAATAACTCAGGTTATTACTAATTAATTTACCTAGCCCCTTACCTATACTGTCAGAGAACATAACTGAATGATCACAAACATTACTATTTGATGAGACAAAATTACCAAACTCAGGCAAACTATCATATAACTCAGGCTGTACCACGTGTAAATCATCTTGTGTTATATTAATTGTTTGTTGATTTAGAGTGCTGTCCCGAGGCAAATTCTCAACCTGGTATGGGTCCTCCATTACCTGAGGCTGGATAATGTCATGGTTGGTAACTGTCTGGCAACTACATTGACCCATTACCCACTCATTTGCCGCATAAATATGTTCCCTAATTTGGTTTTGAGAAATCTTATACCTACTAGAAAGGGAACTTAGTGAATCCTGAAGTACCTGAATTTCAGACTGCAACTGCTGAGTATCAATTTCATAAATTTTTATACTGTCCTCTAATTTTATTTGGTAATTATTTAACTTATTAACTAAATCAACACGCTCTTTCCTCAGTGGAATATATTTGGAAAAGCGTTTATGTTGTTTCCTAAATTGATTGCATTTTTTAATAATTCTGTTTAATTTTGCATATTTTTTAATCTTCCTACTGCTAACTATAAAATTCTGTTTGAGTAAGGAATCTTCAGTCAGGTCAATAGTTATTAAGGAAGGGGGGTTACAATTACTATTTAATAATTCATTATATAAGAGGTTTGTTTCTATAACCTGAGTACTTTCTCTTTCTTTCTGTAATTTAAATATACAATTATTGGCATGAATTAAGTCATTTTCCAGGTCCCTAATTTTAAACAAAGCCTCCTCATACAAGTTACTACAATTTGTGAAACCATCCGTGACCACCTTCAGTTGATCCCGTTCATCAACAACGTCCAAGTATTGCTGATGTAGGTCTACTAGCTCCCGTTTTAAGCTTGAAATTTTGCCATTAACTTTATCGACTTCCACCTCACTCTCTTCTCTCTCCTGTAACAGCTGTTGGACTTGGAGGTTGGATTCTTTGAGTTCTTGGAGGGCCGTTCTCAATTTTAGCTCCATATCCAGGGCAGTAGCCTTGCGGGTCATCACAGGCATGGTTTCAGGATTGGTTACTGAAAATTAGAAGTAAAGAAGCGGTGAGAACCTATAGAATAGACCAATAAAAGAAAGTTAGCGGTTAAAGGGGAAAAAAAAAAAAAAAAAAAAACTACTTAAAACAAAAAAAAAGCAGGGAGAAGATTGCAGTTATGAGATTAAATGAGGTAGGCTGCTCTATTAACTTTAAAAGTAATCTAATACAATGTATGTAATTGAATCTATGTAGATTTCAATGGTTTTATTATCTTAGGTATTTACTTTTCATGTGGGTATGTTGCAAATAAATAAAAGTTTAAACTGATCTTATTATGTTAATAATTCAACACAGTAATCCACAGTAATGATCCTACGCGATCTATCTATGAACTCGTATTGATTATATCAATTTGAAAATAAGAACAGAGACGAAACTACTATGTTTTGTTGCTAAATGACCGGTTGTCAACAAAGAGATTTAGAACCAGTACAGGGTAATAAATCAGCAAAAACTAATACTAAAAATTGGCATGAAAGTAATTTAGAGTTAAAATGACGTTTGTGTGCTGTTTTTAAATAAAAGTAAACAATACTTCCCCTGAATTATCCGTACACATCCGTGGTTGAAACGTCAGCTGTTGTTTTTAGGTTACCGGTATCCTTGTATTACCGAAAACTTCATTAATTATCAGGATAACAGTTTTCCTGAGTATTTACGCATTTAAGATGCGTTTCACATATGAATTACACCTTAATTTAACTTATTTACTAATTAAATTTAATTTTAAAATACGGATCAAAAATTTTACATGTCACTCGGGCAGTGTTGCCACTTTTTTTTTGAAAGACGAAAGCCCATTTTCTTGTAAGACGAAATTAACCTAATCTAGTAGGAGGACACAGTTTTAACCTAACCTAACCTACCCATTTTGTTTCAAGACGAAATTAACCTAATCTAAATAGTTGAGTTCCGGGTAACCTACTAAAAACAATATCTTTTTTTCTATTAATAAAAGTCGTTTTGCCCAATGTTTTTTGTCTTAACCAATCATTTCACCAAACGTTTATTGTCTGAAGATTGTTTGCTGTAATAAATCATTTGATTAAAGACCAAATGCCATAATGACATTATACTTGGTAATACTTTGCCAAGTAAAAATTTGACCAAATAAAAATATGCGTACTAAAATCATTCGAAATATTGCAATGGTATAAAAAAAGGTTGCTAAACTTTGTTTGGGTAATGAAATTTTGGCAAAATCTTTTCGGCAAAACGGCAGGATCCCTTACCCATGATTTACTTATTTTTTTACTTTTTTTTCCCACTGCTGGGCAAAGGCCTAGCCCATTACCTTCCACTCTTCGATTCAATTTTTTGAGCGTATTGTAGTACTTATTTCGAATTCTATCGCTGAGATTTATACACAATACGCTATGTTTCATCGCTCTTTGACAAACATGTTTACCAACACATAATATTCTACCTCAATTGAAAGCGAAATCCTCTATCTTGCTGATTACATCCATCATTCCACCTCCTGCATGGTTGATGTTATCGCTTATTTATACATAACATTATATATACATACAAACTAAGCTGAGAGTAATTTCATGCATCGGTGCCCGTAAATAAACAATGCAATGCCTTTGTGTGAGTTACGATTGTCGCTCTATATACCTACCTATATTATATGTGGAACATTATTTTATGTACAACAAAAGGTAGGTACTAAGGTTGTCACAAGCATACTTTGAAATACAGGTTTAAGTAGCCCAGTCGTGACCGCTAGCTTTGGCATAGAGGTAAATAAAAATAAAAGGAAACGCAGAATAACCTGCCTGACCTGAAGAATATTTTGTAACTGTGGAAAGGCATATGGCAGTTTTTGTTCTTTTTGTCTACTTATTCAGGTAGCGACAAGTTGTATATCTTTGCAGTGAGCTTTTGTCAGCTTAAGTGTCCGTTTTAAATGATCTATTTCAGTTTGTAAACAGACATGGTCACTAACATTATTAACACTAACGGGACACAGTCATCATCTACCTAGCTTATTCCCAATTATGTTGGAGTCGGCTTCCAGTCTAACTGGATGCAGCTGAATACCAGTATTTTACATGGAGCGACTGCCTATCTGACCTCCACAACCCAGCTAGTACTGGGTATTACGATAACCCTTGGTAAGATCAGTTGTCAGACTTTTTGGGCCACCAACTACAGCAAACATGGTAAATATCGTAATAATAATGATATGTTTAATATTGTAAAGAGTTACACTGAAAGTAACTCATTGCACCAGTTCTTTCCAGTAGAGCCGCCTCTTCAACTTAACGTCCTAAGATTTTGCACTTAAAAACCAAAAAAAACACATTATCAACCCTATGATGTAGTGCAATTGTTCGTGAATCAATTCTGCGCACGATCCTCTACAATAGAATTGGTCGGCGTCGTTTGTAACACGCGTGTCAGTAGGGTTGCTAGATGGTCAGGATTCGTCAAAATAATCCCGAAATTGAATGCTGTTCCCAACATGATCCGGAGATGTTTTTTTATGCCTATCATGTGTCCCACTGATAGGCAATAGGTCTCCCCTTTTTCCTCCCAAACCTCTCTAATTTGTGCGATATCTGGCCATGTTCGCCCCCCCAAACTAGATCAAATCGTCATACCAGCTTCGCTGCGGTTAAGGAGATAATTAAGTAATCCTGTAAAACAATTTTTCGTCAAGTAAATTGATTATAATTATTACTAATTTAATTGCAGCGCTCTTTTGTGTTCACTTCGGTATCGAACGGTGGATGGCCAGATTGATTTAAAATGTAAAAGGTGACACTTTTAACAAGGCATAAGTACTATTAATTTCTCCCAAAAAACCGACAAACTTCGCACAAAGTTCAGATATTTTATTCTTATGATCTGGCAACCCTAAATACAAGTCATTATTCGCGCTCAGACTTGCGCCTACGCATCCGATCTCCACTTTAAAACTATTTCCTCCATTTTATTGTTAAATTAAATTATTGAAGGATAAAACGAATTCTTGTGGATATGTTTTACGGCTTAAGCTTATCGACATTCCAATTTGATGGTCCCATTGGCTTAGGTGCTGTCTCTTGAACTGAAATTGAAAAAAAATATATACACACGTAATTTCACACCTGTACTCCCCAAACGGTTAACAGAGTTGTACCTAATACATAGTAAATCCATATTTCGCCAGATATGTTTAAGTCCAATGTAATTGGGGGGCGGGCCTATTGCCATCAAACGGGCTCAAATCCCAACCGTGGCTGCTTCTAAGAGATTGCTGATGGAAAAGCACCAATAACACTTGGCCCAACCCGGGAACCGAACCTACTGACTCCGTGGCTACTACAGAGAGATTCCTAATAAAAATCAAACCCAGGATCTTATTATATTACCGCGGCCCCAGAACATAAAGGGCGAGGAAGGAACATGGATGGGTTTTAGTCAGTAAAAGTCTGACACTCCCTCCCGCTCCGCCCAGAGTGAGAGAAGTTATTTGATGATTTCCCATCCTAAAAAAAAAAGGATCTTATTAGATTGCAGTGGCGATTGCGACATGCTTTATTGCAATAAACATGCTTTATTAACAGTGAATACAATCTTGTTATGCCACTCAGGAATTGAAAACTGATATAACATTAAAAGATATGCAAAAATGTTTTTAACATAAAAGTAGGTGAGCGCCGAGATTTTTCCAGATTTATTTTTTAACAATGTGTGACCTATTTCCCTTTGAAATAACCAAACTGCTTTTATATTTTTCGCTAGTTTTTTGTGTCAGAGAAACGCTATCAAGTGTTATGTTTAAAAGCTTGTGGGTGTAAGTATAATCTTACTAGTCATAATAACATTAGGAACTTTGAAAAGCTGAAGAAATCGTGGCTAAATAATAACAGCTTACCCGACTTCATGTTAAGTTTCGCTTGCCTAGGTTGGTTCGTGGATAGGTGAACACACCCATTACTTAGCTACCGCTTTCCTCCTATAGCCGTTGGTACCAGATGTTAATTGTAGATCTTTTTGTCAGTCGTTAAGTAGTCAGTGGCCCTAAAGTCTGACAACCAGTCTTACCAAGGGTTATCGCATTACTCAGTACTAACTGGGTTGTGAAGGTCAGATAGGCAGTCGCTCCATGTAAAATAGTGGTATGCAACTGCGTCAGGTTTGACTGGAAGCCAACACCAACGTAGGAAAAGTCTAGGCAAATAATCAGACACTGCAAAGCTTTGAACGTTTTTCATACAATGCTTTAAAAATAAATTTCAAGCTTTTGATCTCATTCATCAAGTTCTTTTCCTAATAGTCATAAAATATTTTCCCCTGATTCCCCTATTGTATTCAATTTTCTTTCGCTTCACTATTATGTTTGCCAGCCTATGAATAAAAGTCCGCCATTAAATTCGTAGTACTATAAAAGTTCTACGCAATCGGCCTTGGAATAATTCATGAAACAAGCTCTTATAATATACCTATTCATATCTATTATTAGGCTACACGCTTAGCCACGCTAGACTTCAAGGGAATTGAACCAGCTGTTCATTTGATTACGAACATAAATATCAATGAAATCAACGTGAGATCGTCATCTCACGACTTTGAGTAGGTAATAGTGAAGAACGAAAGAAGGCATGCTACTCCGACTCCAAATAAATTGGGATATTGGCAGGGAAAGATGATGATGATATCGAGCCAGTTTTAACGCATTTTCAAAAAACGTTTATTCTGAAATCCGGAGACTTTCTTCCTGCTGAAAGATGAAAATGAAATTCTATGTGCGATATACTTAAATACTTCTTAATTCTTATAACAACCTCTGAAGCTACGCATAAAGCGCATTGTGGACAAGACTTCTGAAACATACCTTTATTTATTGAACAAAGGTCGACTTAGGTCCATGTTCACCAAAAATATGACGCTCTGATTATCTAAAATCAGCTGTTTAAAACACATTTTTATATGGGAACACGTCACAGTGACAGCTGTTTTTAGATAATCGGACTGCTATCTTTTCGGTGAACATGGACCTAAGAGAGGGTGGCTAAATTAAACACTGGACTTGTACTAAGCGCGTATAATAACATAATCACAGTGCTTGCTGCTAACAAGAAAAATTATATAATCATTTTGACCTAGTCAAACGACGGAGAATCTTGATAGCGTGATTCAGAAAACGCTTCAACGCCATCTATCGACGCAGTACTCAACTTATTTTACAAGAATTCATAAATTATCCAATAGATGGCGCAGTGAACCAATAAATGTAAACATTTATCTTTTAAGGAGTACCTATATGCTAGGGTAGACCTCCACGGCAAATAACTTATTTCAGAATCATCATCATTTCAGCTGAATGACGTCCACTGCTGGAAATAGACCTTCCTCAATTGTCGCAAAATTGACAGGTCCCGTGCGTCTCGCATTCCCGCAACTGGTCATCTGACAACCTAGTGGGAGGCCTTCCAATGGAACTAAAACTAACTCAACAATAACTGACTGGAAAATTTATTTGATACAATGTAACTCGGGTCCTATTCCCACTATGTCAATAATCGTGTAGTTTTAAGTGTTGTGGCTTGTGTATTTAAATGGAGGTGTTCACATGAAGGACGACACGATAACTGTCGTCCATGACTTTTACCAACTAACCAACGATAAATTTATCGTCACCACAGAGTGGGAACAGGGCTTCAGACCTCTGTGCATACTCTTGTTTTATGGGAAATCATCAAATGACTCGGAGCGGGGAGTGTCAGACTTTTACTGACTAAAACCCATCCATGTTCCTTCCTCGCCCTTTATGTTCCGGGGCCACGGTATCTCTTTCGAACAGTCCCGCAGCCCCCGGTCTGTGCATACCCTACAACCAACACTACTATTCATAACATCAACACAATAAAAGTACCATGAACACGATACACGGAGTCGCGTGTCATCCTCTCTCCAAGGTCATACACTATCACGCATTCACAGCACACAATCGTCGAGTACTATCCATTCATCAACTTTTTTCACCAAGTCACTACACAACGGAACCATAATGTTCTGCTGTCGTCATTTTTCTCTTTGGTAATTTAAACAGAGGAGCTGTTTAGAGTTTTGGCACGACCTTCGGTGTTGGTTTGAATCAAGTGTTTAGCAATGTCATTATTCAGGATTAGGTTTGCGATCTTTCGTTTGTTACTGAGAAGAGATGTACCACTGTAGGTACTTTAATGTTGCACCACTATTTTAGATCTAAAATAGTGGTGCAACATTAAAGTACCTACAGTGGTACAAGGGTCTTTTGGCGCGAGATTTTCACGTTTTTCACCACTCGCTTTATTTCGGAATCACACTTGGTCGCTTGCCCGTATTTGAATAAGGGCATGTTTTTTATTGCAAATAATTTTTGACACTACGATTAGTTTGAATAAAATTGAATCATGAAAACGAACAACATTGCCCGAAGATGGGCGCACTCGACCCCGTTCTTTAGGCAATTGAATTCGGGCAAACATCTGTAATTGCGCCATAAAATTCCTAATTCAACTATATACTTCAGTACTACAGTATGTTTCTAAAGGCCAAAAATACGTAAAAAAACCAATAGAAAACACTCAGTTGTTTGGTAACCCCATTTTACCCTGAACAATAAAACGCTCTATAAAAGCAGCAGTAACACGAACTATAGGGGTGTAATCTTTGCTAACGAGCATTAGATTCGCTCGATATGTAGTGTTTCGACGTAAAGATTGCGCCACACTACCACACTCGGTTCACGCGGGTTCAGACTCACGGTATCTCCGGCCTTGGCCCCCGCGCTGTAAACAATGGTAATTATGACATCGGTGGCGAAAGCATGCTATTGATACTGATACAACTGATACGGTTCATGTACAGTTGTCGAGGTTAATCGTGTATGTGTACTGGAATTGCGGGGGATGTAGGGGGAAGTAAGTGGAGCAAGGGCATAAAGTGAAGACTAACTTTGGATGTCTTATTGGGTTGGATAGAGGAGATTTCGACATGGTAAGATTGACTTATTATTAACATAGTAAACATGTTTA
Source organism: Xestia ashworthii (assembly GCA_950022955.1). Classification (NCBI taxonomy): domain Eukaryota; kingdom Metazoa; phylum Arthropoda; class Insecta; order Lepidoptera; family Noctuidae; genus Xestia; species Xestia ashworthii. The sequence continues at coordinate 16,776,428 of OX465553.1, forward strand.
GTAGAATATAATAAAATATTTTTTACTATGTACACCATCATCATCATCATCATCATTTCAGCCGAAAGACGTCCACTGCTGGACATGGGCCTCCCCAAAGTGTCGCCACTTTGACCGGTTCCGTGCGACTCGCATCCAACGGATTCCCGCAACCTTCAGCAGGTCGTCGGTCCATATATACATCATACAGATAACATTTTCAAAAGAAAAAAAAATCACATATGGCGACAAAATGGGCGATCTTATCGCTAAAAGCAATATTTTCAAGATGACCTTTGGATGGATAACAGGAGTAGGGATTTGTGCAGGAAAATAAATTGAGATGGTAAAGTTACGAAACGAATGTAAAATGCGATGAAGTTGTATTGCATGAGAAGTAATAATGGTATATGCCAATCGATGCTCAAGTAGCCATTCAATATTCAAGTAACATTTTTTTGTTCATAATAACCCGGTGAGAGCAAAGACATGAAATGTATTTGCATCATCATCATCTGCAACTTTTTTCCCCAACTATGTTGGGGGGGGGGGGGGGGGGGGATACTTGCGTGTAGGAGAAAATTAATCTCAGAGTCCACGTTATTTTCTTTTACATCTTGAGAAAAATTAGGTCAGAGCTTGATGTCCTGACTTTATTGTCTGGATTGATCGAGCAATATGTAATACGCAATAGTACCTAATATACGATGGTCTGACTAGGTAATCCAATATTGGAATCCATATCATCCATCGAGAGCTATGAAATAAATGATGTGTACATCTATGAGATTTCGTTATCGAGATGAAACTCGATATTAGATTCTATATTTCAGTGAAAAACAAATAAACATCGATTCCATTGTGTATCTTAGATATGTATCAGTTTAATTCAAGAAATAGTAGTGTGTCCTTATGCAATAAAACAACGCAATGAACCAAACGCGTTGCCAACTTGGCAAACACTACGATATCGTGAATGTTCTTAGTATTGACCTATTCCTTCGTTCACGTACATTATTTACATAATAAATGTGTCATATTAATAATACATTGGATATAAGAGCTTTAGGGACAGTCATTTTATATTTATCTCTGCAAACTGTCAGGTTCCGAGTAACGGTGGTGTACGCATGTGGGTTCGTTTCACGTTTGATTTGTGTTCAGTAGTTGAGCCAGATTCGCAGTCATATTTATGTAAATATGTTTTAAATTATTCGGAATTCACCCTTTTCAACCGACTTCTAAAAAGAGGAGGTTCTCAATTCGTCTGTTTTTTTTTTTTTTTTTTTTTTTGTGTTTGTTACCTCAGAACTTTCGACTGGGTGAACCGATTTTGATGATTCTTTTTTTATTTGAAAGCTGGTGCTTCCCGTTGGGTCCCATTTTAATTTGTTGAAGATCTGATGCTGATCTTCGGAGATATACAATAGAACTCTTCAAAAATAGACGGCAAATCTGCAGTGATTGCTGCATTCGCTTGTAGGTTCATTGTTTATACTACATCATGACGTAACATCACACCTGTATGCTCTGAGGGGGTACGCAGATGTGTACAATATACCCAGATTTCAACAATGTTTGTTACCTCAGAACTTTCGACTGGGTGATCCGATTTTGATGATTCTTCTTTTATTTGAAAGCTGGTGCTCTCCGTGTGGTTCCATGTCAATTTGGTTAAGATCTTACGCTGATCTTCGGAGATATAAATGGAACTCTTCAAAAATACACGGCAAAGCTGCAGTAATTGCTGCAATCGCTTGGTTGTTTATTGTTTATACAACATCATGACGTAACATCACATCTGTATGCTCTGAGGGAGTACGCAGAAGTATACAATACATCCAGATTTCGACAGTTAGACGTGTAAAGTTCCATTCAATGGGATCCCGGAGAAATAGAGGTAACTCCTTAACTTTATAGGCACACCAGAAGCGGTTTGGGTAGTTTTAGGCAGAGTACTCCTATTTCGATTTGATAAAGATCTGGTGACTTCGGAAGATAGGCAACTGAACTCCTTAATAAATGATAGCAAATGTACTGAGATCGCTGAAGACTCACGTCTGTCTATTGTTTACACCAGGGGGTCTAAAATGGCCACTTTTGCAGAACATAATATGAATCACGCGAAAATTTAAAATTCTTAAAATGGACTTTAAGGTTATGCCAATAAAGTGCATTTATAGAATTTAACATTTTTAACGTGATTCATATTATGTCCTGCTAAAGCGGGCATTTTAGGCCCGCAGTTCATAACAAAAAATCACACCGATACGCTGTGAAAGGGTAAGCACATGTGAACAACTAAAAAGTGAAAAATAAAAACTTTTTTGCAAAAAATATAACCGACTTCACACAAAAAAGTGAAAAATAACTTTAGCTTCAGAAGTCGGTGACAAAAAAAAACTAAATCAATCAAACAAGAAGCTAATGTCATTTTTCACTTTTTTGTGTGAAGTCGGTTATATTTTTTGCAAAAAAGTTTTTTCTTATAATAATTTCTGGAAATATGACTTCCAACTTCCAACCCACACTATTTTCTGGTTTTGGGGTTTAGATTGTACCTACATTAACTTCTTTGTATTATATCAGATCTTTGGAGGGGTTGCTACCTAGCAATAAATACTACTACAACCCAATGCTCTTGCAAGAAGGATGTCTGTGTCCCATCAGTGGGAATATTATAGGCTGCTGATTTTGCTAATAGATGGACGGTCCACGCCTTTTTGAGAATATCAAGGCCATTCATTTTGCTACTGTATTGCATCGACCTAATCGCCTGCCATATTATGTTCTAACTACTATAAATAAAGCATAAATAGTGACCTACAATTTACAATATTCTATTAGCATCCTGAACCCCGTAAATTCGCACCAATACAACTTCGTCGTGATCTAAGTTATGCTTAAACACTAACTTAGGTCACAAATATGAATAATTCATTAAGACTAATAGCTTGTCTGTGTCATATTTATTTTATTAAAAGCTGCACATTAAATCTATAAAATAACATTTGACGCTAATTTAAATGCAGTCAGCATTTGAATTGGCGATTTTAAGACAGATAAATGAGTTCAAATAATTAGGAAGATATTCTAAGAAAAATGTTAGTGCGGAAGCTTTATAATATCACGGACCGGATAAGCAGAGGTCAGCTTTGGATGGGGTTTCCCGCGTTCAAGGAGGGTGGCTTATATTTCAATGTTTATACACTATCGAATTTCTTAAACGGTTCACAAGAAAGTCTGGTCGTACCGTATACAATTATCAATAGAGTAATGTACAAAAAATAAGAAACCAAAGTCATACAAATTCAAATACACAGATTTCCATACAACAATTTCTAATACGGGTCATATCGTCATATAAGCGTAGAATGGTTTATTTTGATTTTAAAAGCCAATCCAATTCAATACAAAATCGGTGAGAAAAAAATAAAAATAAACGAAGAGTATTTCTGAAAGTTGAACGACACGAGTAGGTGCGGCAAAGCATTGGCGAGATAAATCAATGTTGAGAACAATTTTTATTACCTTTCTATCTATTAAAGCGCCTCATTTAGATGGTTTCCAAGTAGTCTCCCAGCGTTTTACTAGTACAGAAATGTCTCAAAGTTTCGCCCTCAGAGAATAAAAGATACTGCAATAACAGACGGACAGAAATCATTGAATTTACAATGAATGACTGCAGAAGAATTCTGCTCACTTCTCACGTATATTGGAATGAAAACAAAAAGGGGAAGTGTGATTTTAAGTATGGGTAGTGCGTTTATCGTTTCAACGCCAAAATAAACGCATTTAAGTGCAGAAATGAAAATCTTGATTTAGTAAACTCTTACAACTATTATAAATATTTGTAAACGTCGGGTCAATCTTTAGGTTAAGCGGTGCTTGCCTAGGTTGGTCCATGAACATGTGACCACTCATTACGTACCAAGTTTCCTCTGTGCTTCGGAAATCACGATAAGCCGTTTGTGACGGCTGTCATTTGTAGTTCTTTGACAGTCGTCACAGTGGCTCGAAAGTCTGGCAATCAGTTTTACCCAGTACTAACTGGACTGTGGAAGTCAGATAGGCAGTCGCTCCATTTAAAATACCGGTATTCAGGTGCATTCGGTTAGATTTTTTTTTTTTTTTTTTCTTTTTTGGATAGGGCATCTCGCAGTTCAGTCTACGAAGACTGGCTACTGCTTAACCGGGCAAGTCCTGTGGATGCCTTGAATTTAAGACCTCCAGCCAGGGCAAAAATGACTAAAAACTAAGCGACAGCTCTCTAAGGGCACCCCCTGTGGGGTACGGACCTCGGCTTAGGGCGTCGCTGGGGCCAGCAAAGGGACAGGCTGGATCTGATTGTCATTATTTAGGGACTGTTTTATTGCTAAAGGCTCAGCATCGCGGGCTGGCTCGGGCAAGGGTCGGGGAGGGGCATTCGGTTAGAGTGGAAGCCGTCGCTAAAATACTTGGGAAATACTGGTTAGGCAGATGTTGATACTGAGAAACCACCGCCTGCCTCCTCTTTGCAAAAAAGACTAGGCCAATAAAATGTATCGCGCCGGCCCATTGAACTTTGGTTAATTTCAATGTCTTAGATTCTAGAACATATTTTTAACCGTGTCCGTCGTCCGAGCAGTGGTACCGAGTATGCAGGATTGAAACGACGATCAGAGACTAGGTTACAACTTAATTACTTTACTTATCTCAGAGTTCAGGGAACAAGCGAACATAAATAATGTAGATATAATGATATACACGGCGCATAAAAATAATAGTTTAAATACTTGTGCACCGCCGAGAACGCTCGCTGTAAACTAACACAACTGAAATATTTTATCGACGGCGAGTAAAGCTCTGAGAAAGTTATGGCTATTGGCATGTCTCGTTGTTGGGCATCGGGCAGATTTTATTTATTTATGTTTTATTATTGGTTATTAGAGGAAATATACTTTTTGTTTTACTATAACCGCTTGGTATTACAGCTGTAAAGCGTTAAGTAATGACTTTATGAATGTGGAATTGCCGGACTTGCGAGTATGACTAGTACTTCGCCCGCGACTATGTCCGCAAAAATTTTTATTGGTCGGCTATATGCTCGATATTAATATAATGTATAACCTATAGCACCCACTAATAATGTAGTTTTGAAAGAATTGGTAGAATTGGATAATTAATTTCGGACATTACCAACTATACAAACACAACTTTAAAAAATATTGGTACAAGTAGGAGTTCAATGAAGTCACTTTGTTGCGAGAAACTTAAACGTTTGCCTCCTACGCAATGCATTTCGGTGCCCGTTTAAAAAATCAAATTAGAATTCTTTGAATATCACGATTGCGTTCTCAAACGTCTTGTGAGATATGGTTTTTTCGTTTTTGTTTTGTTACTTGGCTCGCTTGGCTGCCGTGCGACTGGCATGGTCCACAAAAAGAGCAAAACATTCTCTGCCAGTGATTATCGTAACTGACATTTTGTTAATTCATTCTAACTGATCTTCTTGATTTATGTAAGTATTAGCTGTTTTTATTTGAATATTAAATCATTTTGATAAAACGATTGAACCTTGGTTTTCTCTTGATTGGGAATGTTAATTTGCTGTTTATTTATTTCCAAATGAATTTACAGTTTCCTTGTTTGACTAGGCATATCTTATCTATTATAACTTATGCCTTTTTCGTGATACTTAGTAAATCGATGTTGGTTGCTTACACCCTTTTATCTCTACAAGCTTCATGAATATCATACCGAAAGTATTAGCATTCTTTTTATTTTAGCAAAAAGCTCTCGATGACCAAGAATATCTTCGAATAAATCTTAGCGAGAACATAATGAGGAACACACGTTGCAACACTTGCTTTTAGCGGAACAGCGACAGACATATTTTTCTTTCCTAAGTTATTCATTATTAGTTCTCAGAAAGTTATCCCAGTTTTGATCGTCGGAATTAATAAAAGGCGTGTGAATCGTAAAGCTGTTTTCGTCTGCAGTAGATCGTAATGGCAAATTAAATTCAGGTAGCCGAATCGGAATCAGGCCATTTTTGTCGGACAATGACGTCATCAATAAACATGATGGCGATCAGTACCGTGTTAACGATTCACGGATTTTTGGAATCACTTAGATCGAGTTAGAATGTCCCACGCATTCTGAATCGATCTCGAAGTTACGACGGCGGTGAAAATCTTTTTTGTTTTTTAAATCCGCAGATCATTTTATTTTGTTTTTACAATCACACCTAAAGTCCAGGCAGAGGTCGTGGAAGGTTAAAATATTTAAAATTATCCGCTTGGTTTTAAAATAGGCTTCGGTGCGAGTGTGAACTTTGAGGCGCCTGGCTGGAAGCTAATGTTTGCAAGTCTCTAGGCCTCATTACATACATCAATCCACGTCTGTTGTGCTCAGACATTCAAATAACGTGTTTTCCTAGGTTTGTTAGCGGAGGAGCGCGAACTCGACCTGACCTCGAGGCTAATTTGACTTCGTATACGAGTAATGGAAAATCTCCGGCTTGACGTTAACGATTTACCAACGCCCATAAGAGTCTCAATTTATTTGAATTGTTACCGGTATGTAAATGAGGTTAGTGTCAGAGGAATTAGCATTTTGTGGCTTTCTCTCGGCCCATAACGATGCTATTTGTGTAGAACACTTTTACACACTGATATCTATATGACGGCAGTGCTATCTAAATCACGCAATAGTCAGGTCGTTGCCCTCATTATCGCTTTGCACGATAACGTGGAACACGGAAAAAATCCATCCTCAGACTGATAATGAAGTTGGCCAGTGTTACGTGATCTATCGCGATTCCCGTCAGTCTTGGAAATGAGGTCGTTGAGGGGAAATGGTGTGTTAGTTTAGAGTTCTAGTTAAAATGGGTAATGTATGTGTTAATAACACGAATAGCTTAGGTAAATAGAAGGCTGTCCTTGGTCGCGGCTGGTCGCGGCCGGCGGCGAGGAGGGCGGGGGCGGCAGGGTCGTCAGAGGTCGCAAACACTATTGTAAATATTTAAACTTACAACCTGTAATCTTTTACTACCTATTCGATCTTTTTAACAGTTTTGCTATAGTTGCACCGCTGTGCAAAATTTATTTATTTATTTGAAATGGCACCAACTAGAAGTCCAGAATAAACGAGAGTTCAATAAGCTTGAAGTAAATTTGTTGCGACAAACCCAGACAGGCGCATTACTTTATGTAATTCATTTCATCACCACTGCTTTCAAAACTGTGAAGGAAAACCTCGTGAGGAAACCGGCATGTCCTAGAACCAAAAAATTCGAAGACTTGTGACATCTACCGATCCACACTGGGCCCGCGTGGATTATAGCCCATTCCCTCTCATAGAGAGGAGGTCTGTGCCCCAGCAGTGGGAACATTAATAGGCTGATGATAATGATTGTTCATTTGGAAACTGTAATTTAATTTTCATGGTATTTTCCGATTCAACTTGACCGATAAGAATATACGCGCGAATATACGCGCTGCGCGTGCGTATATACTGCATGATAACTGATAAGGCTTATCTTACGCCTGTATAATAAGTAGGTAATAGTATTTGTATTTCACTAGAGCATTATGAAATTCTTCGACGGCGTCGTCATAATAAACTGTTTATCGTTAGATTCTATTGTTATCAAGTATAAATGATATTGGAAAGAAATTCATAATAATTCCTAATGAGTGAAATTCATTAGGGGAACGTGGCATATTTTTATATTACCGCATAAAATTCTTGCATCTTATAGTTCGCACGCGAGCTCCAGGTCGGTAGCTTACTTAAATCATCGGTGGTTTTATTTCAAGTAAGTAATATCCACATAGAATGATTTTATAATTTAGTTCGCGCGAAATACTATTTTACGAAATTATTCTATGAGAGTTTTATGTAAGTAGGTACTTGATATAAAACCACCTATGATATAAGTAAGCCACAGATTTCTCGGAGCTCGCGCGCGAGCCATATCTATTATAGTTGGTATTTAGGGTGTTTTTTTCGGGAAACAGTAACTGCATTCGAAAAGACAGAGCTTTTAGGCTTAACACACAACATAACGCTTGTAATCCCTGAAGAGTGAGGCAGAGGTGTACGGTCGAACAAGCTATTTGGTTTACAGTTTAACCCACAAATACCATTGTAAAGTGTAAACCAAATAGCTTGTTCGACTGTACCAAACAAGTACACGGACATTTCGTCAATTATGTTTAAGTCCCATATCCCAGGCTGCTACTAAGGAATTCCTGATGGCAAAAACCCAACAACACTTTGCTCGACCCGGTAATCGATCCCAAGACCTCATTGCAGCACGGGCTAGCTCGCCGTCTCGACGACGCGTTCGTGTTCCACGCGCGCCTCAAAGAGATTTCAGCAGAAAAGAAGGGGTCCGCAATAACCGATGCCTGCCGGAGCTGCGGGACTGTTCCTGTAGGAAGGAACTTGGATGGGCTTTAGTCAGTAAAATTCTGACACTATCTTCCGCTCCGCCCAGGGGAGGAGGGGTCGTTGGATGATTTCTCATCCAAAAAAAAAAACCTCATAGTTCAGCAGTCGTGTGGTCGCAACCACTCGACCAACGAAGCGGAATTTTGGTGTTGTCTAGTGTTAATCAAGTAATAAAGCACGATTGCGCAATATTTTAAAATACGTCACCATATTGTTATTATAATCAAATACGTGTTAAAGATGCTAGTTAACATAAAATACTCATTTGTTTATAAATACGGGTTCTCCCTGTTTATGTTCAGAATTTCCCAAGTCACCTCAAGAATAGTAAGTGTGCACTGTTTCTAATTACCAACGTTGGTAATCCCTCATATCATGTCATTATTATAATTAATTAAACATTATACATTTGTTAGTAAGCTAATTAGTTTGTGATTTCATGGGATAGGAATGCCTATAACTGTTTTAATTATGTAAAACCTATAAATTATACCTAATGCTGCCCATCATTTATGTTGGGGCGTGGAGGTAATGCAAATGAGATTCGGTAACTTAATTTAATTATGAGTTCACTTGATACCTACTTACAACTCAAGGATTTCAACCATATTTTTGGATTTTAATAACATTTTTGTTAACGTTATCAAATTTACAGTAGGTATGTATCTACCTAGATTATAAGTGAATGATGTGGTCCCTATAATTGGAAGCGCACACTTATATTTGTCCCCGTTCTATGTATATTTGCATGTACTTAATTGTGTAGTTTCTGTTGGAGATACAATAAATAAACATTACAAAAGATCACACCACACTTTCTCCGCAGTTATCTTAAAGTCTCATGTAATAGGGGCGACCCCATTGCCATCAAATGGGCACAAATCCAAACTCCGTGACTGCTGCTGAGAAAAAACCTGGTTGGAAAACCTAATAATACTTTGCCCGACCCGGTAATCAAAGCCAGGACCTCACTCTCAACAGTCGTTTGCGACCATTCTATCAACGAGGCAGTTTAATTGCTGTTTGTTTGGGCTCTAGTATCAAGATGAATGGTGACAGTACAATAAGCCGCTCAAATAAAAACAAATTCCATTTTTCCAACGGAAATTATCATAACTATTCGGAAAATACCATTTTTCATCAATATCGTATCATCTTGACATCTTATTCGGCTATCGTAAAGTATAAAGAAAAATTGCCGCCGACATAAATCGTAGTTTTTCTCTATCATGTCATCCGATCAGTGACACGTAGGATACCTTCGTTACTCTGTCATTTGACGCAAAAATGGACAAGATACGAATATGTTACCCTTTCCCTAGATTAACTATGGAGATATTGAATTCGGAAAATATTTCTTTCTTGTTACAGTCTGATTCGGCTTATTATGCTTTCGCAAATGTTTAACAACAGAAATCTACAGGTTCAGTGTTCCAAAATGATCCATCATTATCTGCCTAGCATTTTCTCAATTATGTTGGATTCGGCTAAATGGCTTCCAGTTTAACCGGATGCAGCCGAATACCAGTATTTTACATGGAGCGACTGCCTAACTGACTTCCACAACTCAGTTAGTACTGGGTAATGCGATACTCCTTGGTACGATAGGTTGTCAGTCTTTCCGGCTGACTACTTGTAACTACCTATCTACAAATGACAGCCGAGAAAAACGCCTTAATGTGCTTTTCAAGGTACGGAGGAAACAAATCGGTATGTGATGGGTGACCGGTGGTACACAAGGGCGGTTGGGGAAGGTTGTTGGTATCCAAGGACGGATACCCACCTCATAGACTCATCAATGAATAATTCAATTTTGGAAGTATCCTTATTCAAATGGATATTATAGACATTTAGGCCACTGCGGATAATCCTGTACTCTAACCAGAATTGAACTATTTGAGAACACACATATAGACTGTGTCGCAATCCTGAGAACAGCGACAACAACAACTATCTAGGTCAACATTAAACTACTAAGCTGTAACTACATAGTGTAAGTTTGAATTGAGTTCAGGGAATTAGGATCCTTGTCCTAAGAAACACTGCGACAAGCGAAGATATATTGTGATTACATAGCTCGCAAAAGTTTGGCTCCTAATTTAACACTATATAATATTATTCAACTAATCACGAAACATCAAGATTTCGGGGCTATGTTTAAGTAACATACTACAAATGTAACATGTAAACATCATACCAGCGGGCCTAAAATGGCCGCTTTAGCAGAACATAATATGAATCACGTTAAAATTTAAAATTCTTAAAATGGACTTTATGAGTACGACTATAAAGGCCATTTTAAGAATTTATTTTTTTAACGTGATCATATTATTTTCTGCAAAAGCGGTCATTTTAGATCCCTTGTAATCTCCGAAGGGTTAGGCAGGGGTGTATCTAATGCCGTGTCGACGGCGCGTTCGTGTTCCACGCGCGCCTCAAACAGATGTCAGCATAAAGGGAGGGGTCCGCAAGGGCCGAAGCCTGCCGGGGCTGTGGGACTGTTCGAAAGAGATACCGCGGTCCCGGAACATAAAGGGCGAGGAAGGAACATGGATCGGTTTTAGTCAGTAAAAGTCTGACACTCCCTCCCGCTCCGCCCAGAGTGGGAGAAGTCATTTGATGATTTCCCATCCGATAAAAAAAAAAACTTGAGAGGTGTCAAGGGACACCCGGATGGAACGAAGTTCTGGCTTGCTATAAGAGAGAGAGAGACAGACAGAGAAACATGCGACGCCGCACAGCTTACATTAGCTTACTATAGCAAAAAGTGTCGTGCCAACTTTTCGTAAGAATTTTTTCCGTCTAGCCCCCTTTCACAACGCGCGGTAAGGAACTTCAATATTTCATCGGCGCCATCTTGGATTTTCATTTTGACCTCATTTTCATCATCAGCGACCCCAAAAACCACGAAAACGACACCCATGAAAAGAAAACCGAAATTTTTCGTCGGCGCCATCTTTGATTTTCATTTTGACCTCTTTTTTATTATCAGCGACCCCAAAAACCACGAAAACGACACCCATGAAGAGAAAACCGAAATTTTTCGTCGGCGCCATATTTGATTTTCATTTTGACCTCTTTTTTATTATCAGCGACCCCTATAACCACGAAAACGACACCCATGACGAAAAAAATGAAATTTTTCATCGGCGCCATCTTGGATTATCATTTTGACCTCATTTTCATCATCAGCGACCCCAAAAACCATGAAAACGACACCCATTAAGAGAAAACCGAAATTTTTCGTCGGCGCCATATTTGATTTTCATTTTGACCTCTTTTTTATTATCAGCGACCCCTAAAACCACGAAAACGACACCCATGACGAAAAAACTGAATTTTTTCATCGGTGCCAACATAATTTCATCGTGATGGGAAGCCCAGCCTGAACATTCAGTCTGCGTTTGGTCCTCGAGCCGACAACAAGCGGAAAAATAAAATACATAAATAATTATAATGGGGATGCACACTGTGGAACTAATGGCGCTAGCATAGCTGGTTCCAAGCATCGTCATTGGTTAAAAACCAAGGAATGTCATTTCATATTTTAAAATACCTTAACCTCATTGGTCAGATTGAGACCAGCTATGGTGGCGCCATCTACAATTAGCTTTTAACGTTCCTCCCCATTGCATAAGTTGATAAAAAATGGTTACAAAGAAGGTCTAACATCAAATTTATACAACCTACAACTCCTAGTTACTGTAATATATTAAAAAGAAAACTAGCTTGTCAAAAAGTGTCGTGACAACTTTTCGTAAGAATTTTTTCCGTCTGGCCCCCTTTCACAACGCGCGATAAGGAACTTCGTTCCAAAAGGGGTGTAAGTACCTGATAGTACATCTACATTTCATGTTTACGTGTCGTGTAATTGAGGGCGAGCTAATTGCCATTAACTGGGCAAAAATCCAGGCTACTGAAAAATTCCAGATGGATAAATCCAACAATAATTTGCCTGACCTGAGAATCCAACTTCGTCACCACTTAACAAGTCACACATTCGAACGCGAAAACTGACTTTATTTGTTAAGGCGACTAGATGAGCTAAATTAGCAACTCTATTCGTGGTGGTTCAAACTTCGTTTAAAATGCTGTTAGAATAAAGTTCTAATCAGCTTGCACTACAAAGTGGTTGTTACGTCGGTCACTGCGGGCCAAATAGTGCGAAATTAGTGGTTTCGATCGATTTACAAAAAATCTATTTATTGGACTAAAAAACTAAAACGCTATAATGCTAATGTGTTGCTAGTAGAATTATTTGCCATAAAATCAGAATGATCGCATGTATATTAGTATGTTTTTTTTTGGTTGAAAGAAATTTTTAGAGGTAAGTTCGTGATTTTTTTTTATCGACGTAAATTAATTATATTATGTTTTCAAAACACTACCATACTAGCATATACTTTTAGTCATTATAAAACTCGCGTTTAGCTCATGTAATCGCCTTAATAACATGGTAATAGAACCTTCGTATACTAGCACTTCGCCCTCGACTTCGTCCGCGAAAATTGTGTTAACTCGGCAAATTTGCATGATATCAATATAATTTATAGCCTATGTTACTCGGTAAAGATGTAGCTTTTAAAATCGGTTGGGCAGTTCTTGAGTTAAATCGTAACAAACAAACAAAAAATCGAATCTTTCCTCTTTACAATATTAGTTTAGATAGTGTAGATTAAAAAATATACAGAAGAAAAGTTCTCTTTAACAGTTCATTCAATAACAGTAAAAGTGCACCACATTTCCTACTGCCCTAACCTATTATTAACAACTGAAGGTTGTTGGGAAACGCACTACACTATAGTTCTTTGTTAGCCATGTAGGCCACTCATTGAATGGAGGATTACAGTTCTTCACTTAGTTCCCTGCTGTTACACAACTGCGTTCGGTCATTATGAAAACTGGGTCGAGAGCTTGAGACCTGACATTGTTTGTTAAGAAATGACATGTATTTTACTATGTGCGAGTGTAAATTTATGCTCTTGAGCATTCATGGGTTATGGGGAGTGACAATTAGTGTCAATCTTGGTTGTGTGCGGTTGGTAGTGATTTGCATGGTACGATTTTTACTAGGAAAAGTACGGGGAATTGTTCTATACGTTTTGTTTGCATAGCGAATATGAGGTTGATTTATTTCTTGTGGTAATGTGTTGGATGGACATTGGACGCATAGCTCCTGCCATAAATAATAGACTGGAAGCCGACCCCAACATAGTTGGTTTAAGGCTACGCAGATGATGTAAAATGAATGAATAAGATGAGTAATTTAACTGATTCAACATTCGAAATGTAGTATATTCTCTATCAGTAAATTAGTCTCATAATAAACATACATCCAAAACGTATGCCTAGAACAAAGTTCATCACTAATCGTTACAATTTCGAAAATGAGAGAAATTTGGATATAGCTTAGTATATTTTGGCCGTTTTCTCAAAACGGTGAAGGAAAACATCGTGAGGAAACCAGCATGGCCTAGAACCATAAATTCGAAGACATGTGACATCTACCAATCCACACTGAGCCTGCGTGGTGGATTATATAGCCCATTCCCCTCTCATAGAGAGGAGGCCTGTCCCAGCAGTGGGAACATTAATAGGCTGATGATGATATTTTGGCAGAACTTCGCTCACTTGATAGACACAAAAGGACAGGACCAGTCCATTTTAAGAATTTTTAATTTTCGTGATTCATTTTATTGAACAAAATTTAAAATTCTTAAAATGGACTTTATGGTAATGGTTACACAAAATAAAAACTTTTTTTGCAAAAAATAAAACCGACTTCAAAAAAAAAACAAAAAAGTGAAAAATAACTTTAGCTTCTGAAGTCGGTGACCTTTGTTTGATTGATTTAATTTTTTTGTCACCGACTTCAGAAGCTAAAGTTATTTTTCACTTTTTTGTTTTTTTTTTGAAGTCGGTTTTATTTTTTGCAAAAAAAGTTTTTATTTTTTACTTTTTAGTGATTCACATGTGCTTGATACACATGGAAAGTGCATACCGTTACAATTGCAACAAGCCCAAACACGACTAGGATACATTGTCTCATTATGGAGTTCCATGACTCTTGGCTTCATCATCAGATCTGATGGTAGAATGGTTCTTATCAAACGCAAATGCTTCACTTGTTGTAGAAAATACCAAAATCACTCTATGTTATCCTATAAAATTTGAAGAGTTCCCTCGATTTCGCCAAGATTCCATCATCAGATCCCGACTTGGTGGCTATGGGACCATTTGGAAAGTATACCCTTTCCAACAAAAAAAGAATTTTTCAAATCGGTTGGCAAGCGACGGAGTTATGCGCGAACAAACATAAAAAAAAAAAAAAAAAAAAAAAAAATAGAAACATCCGAATTGAGAACCTCCTCCTTTTTTAGAAGTCGGTTAAAAACAAATACAAGTTTAAGAATTTTTTAACGTGATTCATTTGCGATTCTGCTAAAGCGGCCATTTTAGACCCCCAGGAAAACAAAAGAGTTACCATCTACTGTTCAACTTGGATCTACAAGTCCCTTTTCAACCGACTTCTAAAAAGAGGAGGTTCTCAATTCGTCTGTATGTTTTTTTTTTTTTTTTTTTTTTTTTTTTTGTGTTTGTTACCTCAGAACTTTCGACTGGGTGAACCGATTTTGATGATTCTTTTTTTATTTGAAAGCTGGTGCTTCCCGTTGGGTCCCATTTTAATTTGTTGAAGATCTGATGCTGATCTTCGGAGATATACAATGGAACTCTTCAAAAATAGACGGCAAATCTGCAGTGATTGCTGCATCCGCTTGTAGGTTCATTGTTTATACTACATCATGACATAACATCACGCCTGTATGCTCTGAGGGGGTACGCAGATGTGTACAATATACCCAGATTTCGACAATGTTTGTTACCTCAGAACTTTCGACTGGGTGAACCGATTTTGATGATTCTTCTTTTATTTGAAAGCTGGTGCTTCCCGTTGGGTCCCATTTTAATTTGTTGAAGATCTGATCCTGATCTTCGGAGATATACAATGGAACTCTTCAAAAATAGACGGCAAATCTGCAGTGATTGCTGCATCCGCTTGTAGGTTCATTGTTTATACTACACCATGACATAACATCACGCCTGTATGCTCTGAGGGGGTACGCAGATGTGTACAATATACCCAGATTTCGACAATGTTTGTTACGTCAGAACTTTCGACTGGGTGAACCGATTTTGATGATTCTTCTTTTATTTGAAAGCTGGTGCTTTCCGTGTGGTTCCATGTCAATTTGGTTAAGATCTTACGCTGATCTTCGGAGATATAAATGGAAATCTTCAAAAATACACGGCAAAGCCGCAGTAATTGCTGCAATCGCTTGGTTGTTTATTGTTTATACAACATCATGACGTAACATCACACCTGTATGCTCTGAGGGAGTACGCAGAAGTATACAATACACCCAGATTTCGACAGTTAGACGTGTAAAGTTCCATTCAATAGGATCCCGGAGAAATAGAGGTAACTCCTTAACTTTATAGGCAAACTAGAAGCGGTTTGGGTAGTTTTAGGCAGAGTACTTTCTCGGAGTGATCCCATTTCGATTTGATAAAGATCTGGTGACTTCGGAAGATAGGTAACTGAACTCCTTAATAAATGATAGCAAATGTACTGGGATCGCTGAAGACAATCATAAGCTAATCATAGATCGTCTGTCTATTGTTTATACCAGTTCATAACAAAAAATCACACCGATATGCTGTGAAAGGGTAAGCACATGTGAACCACTAAAAAGTGAAAAATAAAAACTTTTTTGCAAAAAATATAACCGACTTCACACAAAAAAGTGAAAAATAACTTTAGCTTCAGAAGTCGGTGACAAAAAAACTAAATCAATCAAACAAAGGTCACCTACTTCTGAAGCTAAAGTTATTTTTCACTTTTTTGTGTGAAGTCGGTTATATTTTTTGCAAAAAAGTTTTTTTTAAGAGGAACACTATTGAAAGAAGAAGGAAGCTTCTGTCTCTCAATCCTCTTGACCTCTTGCATGACGCAATTAGTTTTTATTCGATTTGATTTTCGAGTGTATGTTTCCTCCTCAAACATTTAGTTTGCCTACATTTCGGAGTCTTTATACTTCTTCAAGGTCATTGATAAGTTTTAATCAGTTGTTTACACGCAAAATTACAAAATTACTTATCTTTCCAAATTAAAACGAATAAAAATTGGTTTTCGTATCTTTATCCGCCTGCTAAATAATAATTAAAACAATCTCGTTCAAATGTTAGGTATCCTCGAGTT
The DNA here is from genome assembly GCA_950022955.1 of Xestia ashworthii. Classification (NCBI taxonomy): domain Eukaryota; kingdom Metazoa; phylum Arthropoda; class Insecta; order Lepidoptera; family Noctuidae; genus Xestia; species Xestia ashworthii. The sequence continues at coordinate 16,793,106 of OX465553.1, forward strand.
CCCAACGGTGGACCACTTTTGAACCTTAATGCTTAGAGCATAAGGGTGATTACTGGGAGACAGTCAGTGAACTCGGGAATTCCTAAGTTGGTGTTCCAGAGCTAATTTCTTGAAGAGTACCTAAATAGATTTTCCTTGTTCTTAGTTACATCATTTGAATTAATGAGCCTTTGACAATATAGCCGTATCGTGAAATATATGAATCCAATTACATCAAGAATGATGTAATTGGTTTTCTTTCTTGGTAACGGATATTCCTTGATTTTCTTCTCATAGTGAGGAGTCTTGTTGTACGGAGCGATGTACGTTGACTTAGCAAAGTTTATTTGAAGCATTGGAAGCTCTTCTTCAGCACTACCGTTAAGCATTTAGGTTGGGTTGTTATCGTGCTGCAATTATCGATACAAAAACAAACACTAAAATAGACCATCATCGATCGCATCGTCATTCACAACCAGAGGTTCAAGACTAAGTGGTCAACACACACACACACACACTTTCAACAATACTTTTCGAAAGCTTATGTCAGTTCTATAAATTTTTGACGATTCTACCGTCATCGCCGATAAAATAAAACTTTGGGTCGCGAGCTAAAAAAGATAAAAAGCTAAAGAAAACTGACCTATCTTTCCATTCGGGCTGTAAGGCCCGTAGCTGCCCGATGACAACGGCGAGGAGTACCCGTTCGGCTGCGGCTGCGCCGGCGGGCCGGGGGAGGGGGAGCCCGCGCCCGCGCCCCCTGCCATCCAGTCGCGGACGTGGCCGTTGGCCTGGTGGCCGTTGTGGCTGACCCCCGGTTCGGCCTTGACCGCGCCTGGCAGCACGCCGCGGTAGGCCACCTCGTGCTTCAGGTCCATGCCGCTGCTACCGCATGCTGTTCCTCCGCCGCCGGCCCCGCCGCCCGCGCTCCACACTTCTGGAGACAAAAGGAAGAAACATATTAGTTATAGTAGCGGTAGTGTTCACTAGAAACACGTTTACTTAGGGCTTAGAATAAAACAACCGAATTATCAGTCAGGAGAGAGCAATTGCCGCTCGGGATACATCGGAAGTGGTCTAGACGAGACCTTAAAGTTCACGTTCACGTCGAGGCGGTGATATCATAGTAACCATTCGTTGTATTAAAATAACCGCTTGAGAGAATCAAAGATAAAATCTACAATAAGGAGTCCTAAGTGAGTTCTTAACCTTTGAGATGAATACTTTTAGCTTTGGACTTCTATTGTTGTACGATTCTGAAATAATCAAGATGTATATCAATCAAACATTAGAATTAAGAACGGGATATTTTTTTTTTTTTTTTTTTTTTTTTTTTATTTCCCGTTCTTAATTCTAATGTTTGTGTTAGTGACCATGTCAGTCTAAAAACTCATATGTATATCAATGTCATATACCTATTAACCATGACTTACCTGATCATTTTTTAACAACGAGAAATATTTTTTTTCCAAAATTAAATATCGATGTTATGCTCCGGCTTTTCGGAACGAAACTCACGATCAATGAACGAAACTTAGTACCTATTTGTGTTTATATCCGGCTCGAAGGACCATGTATGATTTTGTATGCAGCTGTGAGGCTGGTGATTGAGTGAAAGGGCTCGTAGCGAATAAAAAATGTGTGTCTAAGTATCATTTTCAGATCAATTACCAAAATTCCTACAATACTCGAGAACAAACATTGCTTCGCATCTTATCTCCTATAGCGGTAGTACTCGTATTTCAAGAGTATACAATCGAATGACCGAACGAGTATAGTTCCCATGGCCGCTGTAATCTTTGATCTCATCACAGATAAACAGGCGTCGGTTTGGCAACAAAGGGATTTGAAGGTGAATAGAAAGTCCGACGAACAGTAGACCTCTGATTGTTTGTTTAAGAGAGTAAGCAGTTATGTGGGAGAATGGTCGGAAGATATTATTGCTGTCCTTTATTTCGACTTGGAAGAAGACAGAGACGAACATTTAGCTGTCAAATTAGCTTGAATTAAAACTTGGCCTAATTATCCCGAGCTCCCTAACATAACGAAGTCGAGTTGAGTAGTTGCGAGCACATAATGTTGGGTTCTTTGAAAACTTTAAAAGTGATTTTAAAATTGCAATTAATATTGGAGGAGAAAATAATGTTTAAAAGTTGCTTTGTGATTAATTTCATGTTAGTGCTCGTGATTCTACATATAGATGTTTTGTTAGTAAAGTTGAAGAATCAGGCGTTACTTTGCGGAAATTCATAACATTCAATGTTATGCACAATGTTTAATTTTAATTCCGCAAAAAAAAGATCTAGGCCTAGAGGCCAACCCATACTCGAAAAATGTGTATAGATTTGGGTGCATTGCATGTTAATTATTATCACTTTTCTTGCCTGTGCTCATTTTTGTTAGTCACATTACAATAGTTACGAATTACATTATTCAAATAGTCTAACACCTCCTCAAACCATGATTCGGTAGGCTTCAGGCATGTTTCAGGTATGACTGAATTATACGTAAATGTCATTTAGATTTATTCATGGTAAGAAAAAGTTGTTATTGTCAAAAAGAAGTTGAAACATCTACGAATTGTACGTAACGTAATATTTGTGAACGTTGGAATAGAATGTGTGAATAAATATGTAGTTGTTTTGATATAATAATAATATCGCTGGACATTACACACAACCCCATCTAGTGCCACACTAAGCAAGGCTTGTGTCATGCACACCAGATTTTTGATATATGTATATACTTTTTGTTTGTAAATTAAATACTTATCAATCAATATACATATATATAAAAATCAATGCCACTTTTTGTTGTAATTTTATAACTCAAGAACGGGCTCACCTTGGATAGGTGTTAACCAAATGTTTAGGCTTTGTTCGGACTATTTAGTAGATGGTTTATGTGAAGTTTGCACAAAATCGGTAGAGCGGTTCTTCACGCAGACGAAGTTGCGCGGGGCAGCTAGTTATACTCGTACATATAAACCATGACTCGGAAACAAATGACCATGCTCATCACACAAACTTTTGCTCGTACCGGGATTCCAACCCAGGACCCTAAGAACGTGTTGCGGGACTGTTCGAAAGAGATACCGCGGCCCCAGAACGTAAAGGGCGAGGAAGGAACATGGATGGGTTTTAGTCAGTAAGAGTCTGACACTCCCTCCCGCTCCGCGCAGAGCGGGAGAAGTCATTTGATGATTTCCCATCCTAAAAAAAAAAAAAAAAGGACCCTAAGAACGTAAGGCAGTCTCACTACCGCTACGCTATTCGGGTCTTCAATTTGATATGCTTGAAAGCGATTAGAAATGACCATAATACCATTTACCCTTTTACATTTTTACCATTCCCCCTGCCTGGAGTCAGCGCAGTATGTCTTCTTACATAATAAATAAAAAAAGGCCTTTTATTTCATGCAGATTTACAAAAAGAAAAGTTTAGTTCAATCTTAATAGCTAGTATAATACATTTTTGTTAGTTGTTCTTAAAACTAGTTGTTATTTTAAATTATTACATAAATTAATCCTACGTTACTATTATACTGTAAATTATATTTAGTCTGCAAGAACCCCTCTGTAGGTGAAGGCCTCCTAACATAGCCAGTCCTCTCTAGATTGGGCTACTCGTATCCAGTTTGGGCCGGCTGTTTTTTTGAGCTCATCTTCCCAACTTGTTACGGGTCTACCTCTCCTTCTTTTGCCTAGTCTTCTTCCTTAATTCTCTATTATTCGCCATCACAGCAGTCTCCTCTTTTCTAGCCATATCATCCTTGACACTGTCCATCCATCGTTTATTTGGTCTTCAAAATCAAAAACCAAATAAAAAAAAACAAAATCAAAGCATCTATTTCAAGTAGGCCAGTTACAGGCGCTTTTGAATAGGCTAGTTTCCACCATCAATAAGTTGCAAATCTATTTAGTCCGTCAGTCAGAGTATTGGAAAATAATGGACACGTATTTTTTGTTTTCGTAAATCAACGAATATTGACCAAGATAAAACGCATCAAAACTCGGGAGTGGGGGCTCGTGACGTCAGAACTCACTAAGAATGATACCAAACAGTGACGTATTGGGAATTTAAAAAGCGTCGTATCTTCGTAAATTTTGGTATATGTGACAAAAGAAAAAATACGGGTCAAATGTTTTTTGATAATCTAAGTGACGGACTAATTAGATTTTTTCAGTTAACACGCCTATTGTCGAAACAAAGATGAAAATTAAATATAGCTACAGTCCCAGTCACAAGACATAAAAACTGTGAAAGTACTGTAGTTGCCCATTCCCTCTACTCATATAGCTTAGTTTCTGGATTTAGAAATAATATTCATTTCAATACATAGCGAGAAATCCAAAGGGTAAAAGCTTCCTGGTATTTCAATACATAACCGAACGGAACCTAATAATGATAATAATTACCGAATGGAACATGAAACTGTAATATTCATAAAATTACTTCTAATCCAGTACTAACTGCAACTGTACTGCAGATACTAAATACACTATTAAACTATTAATAATGCACTTAACTTGAAAACTACTGAAACATTCCTAGGTATACCTAATTTTGAATCATGATTATTGAGCCCATCAAATACGTTGACTTAACCTTTTGACCGCCACAGCATAAACGCTCGCGCGTGCCCTCCACGCCAAGCCACAATTTCATCTACTATTTTGTCACATATTTGTGTCATTTGGCGTACAGGGCACGCACTTGCTTGTCACGTATTGTGACAATGGCGTCCAAAAGGTTAAAGAATAATATGAATTAAAATTTAAAGAAATATCTCAGACATCATAAGAAGCCGTTCAACTGAATGCTCTGGGCGATTACAGCAATATAACATCTAATTGTATACTCGAAATAGTCTTACCAAGAACTAATATTTTATGTGAGGGAAGTACTTTTTAAGGTAAGTGTCTACATGTCCGAATCGAACGGATCGTAGTATTATTGAACAGATTCGAGCGATCCGTACGATGCGGATCAGTGGACGCACTTGTGTGACATTCTATACAAAGAATACTACGATCGTGCCATGAATTTGGAAAAGAATTCTATTAAAAAAATCCCTCCGACAAGCCGCAGGAGTAGGTAGATTTCGGAGAAGGTGCTGGAGCGTCCGACTATTGAAAATTTGTATAAAGAGTTGTACGTATGTGTACAATCTACAAAAAAAAAAATATGATTTCAAAATCCTGTAATGGAAAGTTTACCCTTTTTAAACATGGAAACGCCCTCAATTTTTTAGTTATAATTTTTTATTTCGAACACTATAAGTTTTATAGCTAAACTTCAAAAGTAACAATTGTAGAGTAAACAATTTGCTTTCAAAAAAAAAATTTGCGACGGTCAAAATGTTTACTGTTTCGGAGATATGATTTTTTTTCGCAAAAATTGTGGAAATTTCAACCCCCTACCCAATTTAGGGGTTGCATCAAAAAAGTTTTAATTTAAAGTTGTCCGTATTCTTACTCAGAATGACAAAAATGAAAAACGGTTCAAAAATTTTCCATAGGAAAAAAGTTATGGTCAAAAAACTGATTTTAGAAAAACCGCCCCCCTGCCGCCCCCCAGGGACGAATTCCGCCCATTCACGAACTTAAGCCAAGTTTCGACCTTTTCGATTTTTTGGCCAAGTTTGAAAGCAATCGGTTCATAATTGCGACCTGTAGAGTGTGGCTAAATTTTGCTTGTCACCCATATACATACGTAAACATATAAATCCCCAGTGAGAGACCAATATAGGTAGATTTTTTTTTAAAAAAAAAGGAAATCTACCTAAAAGTATCACTAGAATTGTTTTTCTCGCGTCTGACCTCTTCGCGTGTTCTCTGCCTTGTGTGCATTTTCCTTCTACCTAGCCCAGTCAGTATCAGAAGCTTTTTCAGGCAACTACAGTACCTACCCCCCAGTCAGTATAGTAAACAGAAAGCCTCTTTAGAACAAAATTGCTCCTAAACTTTATTCTAATTAGGCTTTCTTTAACACATGCAAACTCATTCCTTGACACAATTATAGCTCTAATTACTCCTCTGGCTAACATTGCACTGGTCTCCTTGGTCCACGAGATTAAATTTCAGCAAACTAGATAGTAAATCTAGTTGGTGTATCAGGAGATCGCGGCAATAAACCGCAGCGTCCCGGGATTAGCCGGGATCGCTCCGGGATGACGCCAATCCCGGGATGTTAACAATTGCTCGTGCATTGTGAAGATCGTAAAATGGATACATGGGTTTATGGGTAGTTGTATTCTGGTAGTGTTGTTCCGATTTAGTTTTCTTCAATTTTCTTAGCTTGTTTTACGTCAAAGCAGCAAAGAAAGGGTTCATAACCCTTTCTCAGTGTATGTAGGTACATATATCTTTGCTGAAAGTGTCGAAACTGCGTGATCGATTTTGATAAATGTGGTGTCAGTTGAACATCTATGTGATGTGGGTGCGCTCCGTTTTTAGACAGTTTTAGTATCTATGTGAAAAGTTTTATATTTGAAAGAAACGCTATGTTTTTTTCAACTTGAATTTACGTGTAATTTAAGCGATTTATGACTAGAATTTTCTTTGAAGTTCTTTTAGTGATGGCAGAACTTATTGGTGTTCTTAGAATATTTGTATCATAGGCCGAAGAGTGATTTAAAGTTAATAGCAATAAAGATCCACTTTGCGTTCGTATCATTTGTGAAACGATTTATTACTTAATTACGCGTCTAGTTTATGTAATTTAAAATTCGCAAACACATAAAAAGATCATCCAGATAATTTAATATCACACTTGTTTTCACATATCCTAAGATGTTTAGTCTATTATATAATTTGTTACACGCTTTTCTAATTTACCGCTACTTATCATAACAAGACTGTTTTTTTGCAGGTCATTGAACCCCACTTATTTCTCGTGGTAATTTATTTTCTATGGAGAGCACCATAAATAATCTGATAGCCGTTTACTATGTATTTGATAAGCAATTTAATTTGGATCGAATACAAATAAATACCATGACGTCATTAGATTATTAATTTTATAAAGGTCCGTAATTAAATAAGCTATTTTGGTATTAAGAGGGCTATCAACATTTTTCGTATATTTGAGTGTTTTTAGAGGCTAACACTCTTATACTCTTGTATAAGAGTGATATGTTTGATTTACAAATTATTTTGGTATTACGTTTGTATGAAATACGCATGCTCCGCGGGCCTCTTTACGGCATAAAATCCGGACTATGTCCACCTTCCTACAGCCCGGCTAGCATGGGCAGGGGATAAAATTTTATCCACCGGTTATTTCCACTGACAAGGGACAAAATTCAAACAAAAGTGGAAATAAACGGTGGATAAAAATTTTATCCCCTGCCCATGCTAGCCGGGCAGTTGTGGGTCAGAGAGTAATGTATTGTAGTTTGGGGTCACAATTTAATCGTATCGGAGGACCACGAGATTATTTATGTGAGGACCTTTCTCGACTAATCGGTTCGACCGAATCCTGGATTAAGTGTAAATGAATCTGTTGGGCCTTGTTTACTAAGACATCATTTATGTTTGTGTACTGTTTTGTTGACCACCCATTACGAACTATTCTCAGGGTTTACAATGGACGGTACCACAGATATACCTATGACGGAACCCTCAAACTAGCGCCAGAGCAAAATAGCGTGGCCGCGGCAGCGACCGCCGAACGCCAGAACCCCTTCTATTGTTGGTGAATCATATAATAACCTAAACCTGTTAATAAACGTCACAAATTGTAAATTGTAATTATAATTTACAAGTTTTAAATCTACAAGTTTCTGTTTAATAAAAATTAACCATGGTGGATAACTGACAATATTGTAAAATTTTACCGACAATTTTACATATACGTTTAATAAACATTTTCTCTTCACAGGTGACATTTATTGTAAGGTTTATTAATTAAACAAACCTTGTCATAAAACTTTACAAATGTCACTTATTTACAAAATTGTAGGATTGTAGCGTTTATTAAACAGAGCCCAGGTTAGGTTAGAACATTACATACCGAGTTTCCTCCGTGCCTCGGAAAGCATGATAAGCATGTTCCGGCTGTCAATTTTAGATCTTTGACAGTCGTTACAGGTAGTCAATGGCCCGAAAATTGTATAACCAGTACTTATTGGGTTTTAGAGGTCAGGTAGGCAGTCGCTTCATGTACAATACTGGTATTCAGTTGCATTCGGTTAGACTGGAAGCCTGGGGTCGGCTGACAGTAAATAGTTGGGAAAAGGCTGGGCATATGATGTGTGTGTGTCTGTTAGTTCGTCTGTCTGTGTATTTGAGTGTGTGTGTGATCTATGCATGTAAGCATGATTGTCCATATTATTTTATGGGCCCCACAATAAACTTTGTAAGTTTAAACATTTTATGGCTAAACATAAAATGTGAATATGCAAAACATACGATTTCTCTAGAACAGCGGGCGCTGCGATGAGCAAAATAGACGAGTAATTTTTAGTTCTGCATGTCACTATAAAGTAATAGACAAATGTTTTATGAGGATCTCATAAGGTGTCCCCACTCAACATGATTGACTGAATAGACAACTTGTTTGTGATTACAAGAAACTTACAGATTTATAGGTTAGGTTACACAAGGGTCGAACTTTCCAGCCCTAAAGGACCACAGTTTTCAACAGCAGTTTTTAAATATCGCAGTTCTATTCATTAGGTACTCCATTCTCTATACTAAAAATCTGTAACGATCAAAAGTTTCAAATAGTTCCGTACATTTTGACCGTGTAGATATAGTTTTATTTTTTAATTACCGATGAAAAACATCTACCTATGTTGGAGTTCAGAATGGTACCCTGAATACGGGGTAAGCGGTTACTTTATATTTTAGAGATTAAAGAGGTTTGTAACTGTTGTCCCTTTTGTAACTGGAAATGACCGGAACTCACCCCTACATGGGTTTGAGACGGATAAGGAAAAAGCTTCTTCTGATCAATCGAACTAAACAAGCATAAATCAATCAATTACCTCAAAACATAATGTAACACAACATAATGAAGGCAAAGAATAACACTGAATTAACAAGATTATTGACAAGACAAAGTAATATAATGTTAGGTACTTGTTCCATCACAGTTAGTTTGCTATGTATCAATTAGGTATATCCGAAGCTATCTTATAACATAATTGAATAAATCCACTTCCTTCGTATTATTAGTTTACCAGGAAAACACGTTTGAGAGAAAGAAAATTCATTAGAAATGAAAATAACGCCTCCGTGGTAGATACTCGTATATCGCTGAATCATGCGGTTTCCCTTTCTTTGATGACGTCGGCATAAGGGTAACCACGTCTTAGTAATTAAGGAATGTTTGTAAGGAATTAAGTTATAAGTAGTGATAAGTAAAATTTTTACTGTCCCTGGAAAATTGTGATTACGCTGACTCATTCACTCATTGATGCCATGAGAATTCCATCAAGTCGTATAATACCTAATTCTTCTTTTATTTTTACAAGCATTTAATTTAGTTGCTTTGCTAGTAAGCGTTATCTTTTTATTGACCTACTGCAACCAGAAATGACCAAAGGAAGACGCGGTGTTGGCCTTGGGTCTATATTGTGACAAGTCTTGATTGAGAAATATTCGCGACTGGACAGGAGTCAGAAGCTCTGATGAGCTGAACCACTTCGCAAAGGATATTCAGAATTGTAGACGTTTAGTACTTTCAGATATTGGAGATCCCGAACAAAGGAAGAAGAAGAATGTTATTAATAAGAATAGAGATCAGTGCGGGAAGTTGGTACCCATATAAAAAAAATCTCCCAAATATCACGTATGAGGCTACAAAGGCTTTAGTTGCAATGAGCAGCGCAGCAGCGGCGCGGGCGCGGTTGCACAACGCTTGCGCAGAGAAAGCGGCTGACGTCACGACCTCGACACGCTCACCTACTTGCGCGCGCGCCGCCGCCGCCTGCACCAACCCACTTCTGCCGATACCGGCCCAATGTCGCCGGGCTTTCTCTCACCGTGCACCTCTTCACGCAGACATAAACACAACGTAACACCCATGTTACTATCCAACGCGTAATACTTCACCATGGGAAACGATACGCAAATGTATTCTAAACACGGGGAAAATAAAAGTGTTTACACTGACACCGATTTGGTGCGCAGACGCATCTTTTTGCGCTCGTTTTTTTAGCAACAATGAAGCCAGTGAAAGTTGATATTTTTGAATTTTATACTATGTATATCAGCGGGTATCTAGAGGCTTACCTGATATACCACTTTCGCTTCAACAGAGCGAATGCAAGTGTGCCGGTTTAGAAGGCAGCTTCATTAACGAAGTGCAGCCGTCAAGCATGAGCAAAATTATCGTTTTGTTCAAGAATTGGTATTTAGCTCAAGCTCATTTATTTATCGCTCTCATTCTTTATCGTTTCCTTCAATGATAAAAGTTTGTAAACGATAAGATTTGAGAGATGCAATGATTCATATTAATGCATTTGAGAGTAATAAAAGCAAGCACCAGCGGCGCCACTGAGATCATTAAACTAAATTGCATCCTGTGGCGGCACTCCCTAATTTTTCTCAAATCGCATCTTTCCATTATTCGACAATTGGCACCGCCACCGACCGTGGTGTGAGCTTTGTCTCACACTAGTAACATCAAGGTTCTCGCCTCATCGCATCCTATACCTTCAGACCTAACGAAGGATTCACTTTTACGACGTGAGCAATAAACTTTTATGACTCATTACGATAACGTTAGAATAAAATACGCGAAGAGCAATCGAAAGAATGTAAGTGCTAGCTCGTTCCTTACTGGAATCGTTCAGTCTGTATTTTCCTTTCAGAAAATATTCATCGCGAGGAGTCGCTAGTCATCGAGATTACGATCGTCTGATTTATGCGCGGTACTATACAAGAGAGCCGGAGCTCAGAAAATATTCTGTGAAATAAATCCGGTGCGGTTCGGTGGTTCACGCGGAGAACGCGCGTATAAAGTATCTTCGGTGCGGTCAGCGCATATACTATCGCATAAAAGTATTATGGAGAGATCGGGGACGTGCCACGAACGTCCTGAGAACATTCCGGAACGCATGCAGCTCGCTCAAAATGGCACTGATGTAGTGTGGCAGCCGGCGTGGCGCGCATCGACTATTTGACTCATGCAGGTTGTCGCAATATATATGCAAAGCTTTGTGGTTGTAGCCCTCGTTCGCTGCTAAACCATTAGAATTGTCGATGACGCGGAAATAGAATTTACGAGTGTTGCGACCCCACCAGCACCGTGTGATATATTGAGCGAGGTCACTGGCTCGCTCGTGCTGTGGCTGTTGCGTCACTACTAGACTAATGGCCTTGTTATAATATATCCAAGTAGGCATAGCATATTTCTAGGTGGAGGGTTCGATAACCGTGCCCTGAGGTGGGAATAAACCGTTTGTGTTATTCGCCGTAATTAGAGAGTCTGTTCGGCGCAGCGGACGACTGTCGGGCTTCATGCATTATTGAGTTGAGGCACACAGCGGGCTCAGGTGATTGCGAGCAAATTGTTATAGTTCCCACAGGACTTATAGCCGTGTTAGTGGGCGGTTTTTACGTAATATTGATGAAATTTAAAGCCAGTACCGAGCAATATTTACTGCGTAGGAACGCTAAAAATTTAAACGACATTTCATACAGCGTTTTAAGAAGAATTCATGGCACGGTGGATAAAGTTCAGGTGAATTGGAAAAAATGTTCTTTCTGCGATATATATTCTAATTAAACGGACACCAATTCACCCACAGCCAGTCTCGTCGAGGAAAACTTTCATCACATAAAGAAGTTAAACGACATTCCCGACCAACCCACTTTATATTACGAATGCAGAACTCTTGTGCAATTGAACGAATCAAGGATCGGGACGTCTCTCTAACAAAACTGCATTCTCACTTTATGGTCTGCGAGAAATAAGAATTGCTTTTCAGCAATATAGCTATAGAAAACAAGGAACGAATTTCTAGCAATAAAAATCTTGGGCAATAAGGTATCAAGTAACGATAAATATGTGAATCTGTTCGCCTTATGCGAGATATTTGAGTCTAGCAATACGGCGCTGATATCCGCGAGGGAGTGCTTCAATAATGCGATTTCTAAACTTAGTCTGAATGTAAAGTCGTCGGATATTCCCGCCAGATGACAGTCCGTGTGTTTACTGCGTCTTTTGCTGGAACACGAGACGATCGCAGCGGATGGGGAGAGATGAAAAGATTGCAGCATCCCGAGCGGGGAAATCACGTAGCTATTTTATCGGCGCATCGTACCGTCTCGATGGTCCGCCACACTATACCTCTACTTTTACGAAAAAGATTCTCCACTACATGCTGAGATTTTAAATATAACATTTTAGAGTTAATATCTGACTGACAAACTTTCACAGAATAGATTGAAGAAAATCTTCGTGTAAACAGAGTTATATAATTTTATACCGTTTCAATGAAATACAAGCAATTCATTTCAATTTCACCAGCACAAACTGTCAAACTATCGCATTTGATTTTTAACTTTTGGAGTTTGACAGTTTGCGGTAACTTAATGAACAGGTGACTGTACTTTTGTTACTGAACTTATTCAGTTTTGGTTATAATAAGTTACCCGAAGTAATCAAGAAATCAAATAAATATAACATTTTTATCAATAAACTGAAGCTTTTCCTTTTAGGCAAATGCTACTTATAGTATAAGCGAGTACTTAAATTATACATTTATTATGATTTATTATGTAATTGTTTCTACAAATACGTATTAAATATCCAATAAATAAATATAAGAGCGTCCATATAATAATTGAAAACAAAAAACCGTAGTACACAAAAATAATGAGAAATTAATAAAACAATAATAAGAAAATTTTGTAAAATGAATGGTTTTATATTCTAATAAATAAATTTATATAAGTAATTTATAAAACAATAATAATTTTAACTCTTAAATTAATTCTGCATTAATAAAACAGTATTGTTTGCTAAATGCTATAAACGGCCTGTATTCTTCCTCCTCTCTCCTACTAAATCTATGCTGTGCCCGACAGGGTCCATAATTGTGACTATATTTTTTTCTTCCATCTTTATACATTTATGGTACGCAATAAAGAATTGAGAATTGAAAATTGAGAATTGAAGTTTTACGCCAATGATCAAGATTAATTACCGCAACCATTTTAGGACAAAAGACATGTTCGGTACTGACAAAGATTTACAGATGTTCAATTGTGTCATACCTACGCTCTTTTGAAACCTAATGCATCATGCGTCATGTACCAAAGGTATCAGATTTTATCTTAGTGGACGTATTGCTCGATTTAGTTGCGTCAAACATTGCCCAACGAGACTCAATGGGCACAATTCTTTTATTAAACCGTTCCAACGAATATGGGCACAATTTATTATGAGGGGGACCCAGTTTGATTATGTTTGACAGAGCTTCGTTAAGTATTTCGAAAGTGGCAACTAGATAAACTAATATGGAGCTTGTATGAAAGTTTACACAACAAGTTACCTTTGTTCGATTACCGACTATGTTTGCAGAGGCGTAGGTATTAGAAGAGGACATAGATGATAGGATTAATATTCGGTAGGTACCTACTGTTGGCATTGAACATTCAATGTATTTGAGATTGCATGGAGCAAACATTGAATGAAACAAAAATGTAATGAATTAGTGAGAAATCCTCAAAAAGCCGCTAAGCTTATGTGGGACTGGGCTGGTCATGACTGCGTTTGCCTGATGAGCTGTGGGCCAAAATAAACACGATGTGGAGCTCTGACACAGACAGACGCGGTAGACCCCGCAGGAGATGGTGGAATGAGCAGGCCAGAACCAACGACCAGTGGTCTTTATAAGCCCTTGATGGAAGAATTTGGAAGTTCTGGGAAGAGGCCTTTGCACAGCAGTGGGATGACACACGCTTAGAGTGAGAGTGGTGAGTGAGTGGTGAGTGGAGAGTGAGTGTGGTTAGAGTGAGTGCAAAATTGTAAATAATTCCCGAATAACAAACGATCCGTTTGTTTAAATTCCACCTTCAAGCCATTCAAATCAAACCTGATTAATCTGCTTCATCGCAGAAAATAAACAACAAAACTTCGCTTTTATCTCCTACAATATCAACATAGATTTATGTAAGACCCACCTTACCGTAGTATCGTTCGTCTTAATTTGAGAAACATCTCAGGCGACTAAAGAGGCGACAAACCTCTCCATTATTTCCGAGATAAAAGGATTCGACCCATTTCATTTTTACTTGGATAAAACACGTGCCTTCAAGAAATTCGCAGTTCCCACGACAACCGGAAAATGAAGAACGAATGTAGAACAAAACGGGAGAATTTGATATCAAGTATTACCTCCGATATTACTTATTCAAGTACGAATTGCTTTGTTTTCTTCTAACGAAATGTGCAAATCGTCGAGTGCGAGGAAGTGAGCGTCCATAAAGTTATTCTACATGCTTCGAATTGGAATCCTTTACATAAATTTTCGTTCTGAACATTTTATATCTATCGTTAGCTTCAATACACTATAATTTCACCATACCCATGTTAATAGCTGTTTGTGTGTCGTCGTACAATATACTTTTATTTTCTTTGTTCTCTAGTTACAGCGCGAAGATTAAAATCTGCATACCTTCGATGTTTGTATACTTTAAGATTATTGGCACTGATGCTGTACAAGATAAACTTGCGGACAGTTCTGCTAATAAAGGAACGCTATTTTGAGCTTAAAAGGTGTACGTAAAGTGTACTTGGTGATAGGTTGTATTTCTTTGTAAATAAAGGCTGTAAGGTCGTTATGCATGCCCGCGAAAGGACAAATAAGCACGTAGTATTTTTATTTTAGTGTCAGAAATTGTTGATGTGTGGTGACTAGTGAGGTATTGAGTTAAATTTATAGTATCATAAAAATGAAGTGCCGCCAAAATGGCATACCATTATCTTCTTGCCCTTGTACCATTCTATTTGGGGTCGGCCCAATTCATCTCTTCTTTCTTCCATTCTCCTTTGTCAGACGTCACGGCATCATCTACTCCTTTTTCTTTCATATCATGATCCTTTTTCCTACCCACAAAGATGGCCGTATAAAGATACAAATATAACAAACTCTGAAAGAAAAAGAAACGAATATCCAAAAGGTGTTCGCGTACCTCGCAATAGAAAAGTTGCTACCAAAGACATTGTCACGTCCTTCTGAAATAGTTATTCTATTCCAAGGGAACTTTGAGAAATTCTAGAATATTCCACAGTTATAATGGTGACATGCATTGATAAAACCAAGGTTAATCAAAGTGCAAGGCTGAGGCAAGGGCGGCGGAACCTTGCGTCCTACGATATCGTACTGAGCTTTCATTTTGTTGTTTTCACACGCAAACTCCACAATTTACTGGTTTGTGTTGATTAAACCAGAATTTTCTAGAATTGCATACAACTAGGGTAGCTTTCCTTTTTATGTTGTGCAATATTAAGATGTAAAGGGAATAGAAAAATTTAAGAAAAAGATTGATGAACAGAATTTCATGTAGCCAACTGCGAATTAATAATAAGAAAGAATAATCTCTTCAAGTGCTAAAGAATTCCTGAAAACTGATACTTGCATGTCTATAACATCCACAACTCAGAACAAAGATATTATTTGATCGCCTTAATAAAACTTATTCAAGATAATATCATACTAAGGAAGATAGTGGAAATTTAGACAGTGAAACATCAAAATTCTCCCTCAAGCGACAAAGTTAGAAGTTCTAACATAAAGTTCCAATTGTTCATTGTTCCTACGTTCAAGTTAGACTGTTTGCATAATAGTTTATACTTCTATTTCATGTTCAGCTGCATTCCCTTGGAATATTATTGGAAACTCTTTAAATTTCGCTCAATAGAATATTTTTACGATGCTAAATTGCTTTTAGCTTCATACGAGTTGTTTGCGAACGATATATTCGTTTCTATTCAAGTGTGTTCTTTTATTATTTATTGGTTCTTTGGTTCGGCAGTTTATTATGCGTACCTAATGATAGCTATATTGTGCTAAACGTTCTTTAGATTTAAGAAGTATAACACTAAGAAGAAGCTGAAAAAACTAACTTGCCTGGCCAGTTTGTTTGGCCTTGTGAACATGACAAACTACGTCTAATTTTTTGCATATAACGCATGCCATATTCAAGACAAAAAGTATTAGTAGTAATATTGTATATATACGACAATAATGTCTCATTCAAAAGGCCTTCTATTCTCCTATAACTTATCCACCTACAGACATCTAAATACAATTAGTTTGCAAAATTATTACCCAGGAGGATTGTTTTTCAAGTAATAATAGCATTCAGCAAGCTTAATTTGAATAAAGGACAAGGCAGTGGGCAGAAAACACTTAAACAATTTGATGTTAATTATAAAAAAATATATTTGCAATCCCTTCTATGGTTATGACGATCATGAGATTCATGAGTGTACAATAAGTCAACGACACTTAAATCGTTTGAAAATAATGGCGATAAAAAGTCTCGTAAAAATCGCGCGTTACACATTTGTTTGAGATTTGTAATTACATCGACTTATCTGGGTGATGTCCTTTGTGCATCTTTTTATGGTTGTCATAAATAAACGCCCACTTCTCCGCAGATTTATTGCGTAGAAATTTAATTAAGAATTTGTTACGAGAAATGACAGCAGCTGCTGCGACCCACACCCAACAATCAGGACATACGCGAGTTATATTGTTATTTATGAAACTGTACGTGGCATAAAATATCTCTTTTTGAACTGAAGAGTGATTGCATAGAAGAGCTTAAATATTTTAAGCCTGAAAAATGTTCTTGCTACTGTAATTACATTTTCTGCATATCCATCAAGCTTAAACACACTGATCAATAAAAAACTCCTAAGTAGGTTATTTTTTTTGCGATATTTTTCAAAAAAAGTAACTGTTTTTCTTTTACAGTAGTATTAATAAAAGTCAACTTAATTTATTACAGTTTGTGTTTTCTAAGTTAGACACAGAAATAGATCGTTTTACATTTAAATAGATGGAGACACGTAAATTTATTTAGCGTGCTCCAACGATATTGCACTGAAATGCAGAGCGCCACGATAATTTCCGTCTGTAAGCCGATCACATCCAAACGTGCAATTTATCTAGATACCTAGTACACTAGATGGATACTGCAGATAGCAATCTACTACAGTGTCTCCATTCATTGTTTTAGTTTTGTTGTCTCGGACAGCTAAATCTTACAAAAAATCGCAACAAAATTGAATACTGATTATTTTTTGGTTATTGGTTTCAATTTCCTATTATCTTTTTGTAAGCCTTTTTTCTGTCTTACTGAAGAGCAACGACTGCTTTTATCCTTCCACCTCTCGCTATCCAGAGCTTACTCACTATTTGTTGGAAGTAAGTATACCTCACTCCATCATAAAGGGTGTAAAACGCCTCTTCACGAAGCCGAAAGACACTTGTTCTCCCTGTCTTGGCAATCATTTTTTTTGTTCTGCACCATACCTGGGAACCTTCTAGTTACGGAGATATGGGAGTCAAAGTTACAACTTTTTGACAAGTTTTTTTGAAAATACAAGTACTTATTGTAAGATTTTGACACTTTTAACACCTCCACGACGCCCGTACTATTCAATCCATCCATCAGCACAATGTTTTAAGTGCGTTACATTGAGTTCTACCACAAAACATGATTAATAACCTCAAAAAAAAAGTCGTTTCCCAGCAATAATTTTTGCGTAAAGTTACTTAGTTTGATGTACAGAATGCTTGTTAACGGGTTTGTGATGAGGTGGTTTACACCCTGTATTCATCACCGTTTCTTTATCTTACTAATATTTTACTAATTGCAGATAATTGGGCAAAGTTTTGTAGTAGACCATTTCGGATTTTGTGAAGGTATCCAAATATCGTGTTTTTCCAGTGACAGGGTTGCCGAGTTTAAATAAGCAGTCTCTCCATGTGAAAATTGACCACAATACCAGTGTATTCAGGTGCATATAACTGAATACCAGTATATCTTTGAAGTCGACCCTCAATGTTGAGAAAAGGCAGGCGGCTCTACGAGCAGTAAGAAATTACACTAACCTTGGGCCCCTAAAAATATTACATGTGCCATCATAACGATTAGTTTTTCACATTGTCATAAGGTACATGGAACGATATAAGTTATTTGTTCGAGCTTACTCCCAGGGATTTAATTTCCGTGTGTCTGAAAGTAGGCCGTAGAACGTATCAGTTGCGAGTCGTCCCGTGTTGTTTAAGTCAACAAAGAGAATCGGGTTAATGGTGCTCGCAGGCACGGCCAATTCGAATGTGTGTAGTTGCAAGTTTTGATTCCAACGTAGTTTTACTTGCTTGTAGGATTTTGAATGTCAAAACTCTTCCAGCCCTATTACAAAAAGCGGTTTAACTAAAAAACCTGGTTTAAACTTCTGTAAACTATGGTCTAAACAAAAATGGTATTACAAATCGTGGTTTTGCGATAAAACATAGACTATATCATGGTCTAACGCTAAACCTTGGCGACCCCTAGTTTAACGAAGGTCTAAACCACAAAATCGGATCTGTCAAAGTTTCCCTTCTAGGTTATATCATCTTTTGAATTATGTTTTCTTATTTTAACTCGAAAATCGATTTAATTGATATTATGGATATTGAAGACACACACACAGCAGAAATTTAATCGTGTTTTCAGACCGTTTTTTTTTTGTCAATCCATTTCACATTAAATTATTAAAATTACTTATGTAGACAAAGACTATAAAACCACTTGACTGCGCATACAGTGCCCCGACGCACGAAAACTATTAGTAATTTTGCACCTATAAGTAGGCGACGGTACTAGTAACCATTTTAGTTGTGACCAATTGTTAGACCCATAGGCATGCTAAATAATTATAAATTGTTGCGATTTATTTAAACAATTTAAAACGCATAAAATGCCTAAATGCGCCTTAAGATGGTAAACAATGAGGCAATTGTAAAGCTAAAATTTGTTTAATGTTAAGGATAGTTTCATATAACGCGCAAGAATGTTACGTTTCGATCCACGTGCATAAAAATTTGAGAAAATAAATATGACATTAAGGAATATTTTTTAACTGAAACAAAACTGCAATCGACGAAATGACTAAATAATGTTTAAAAAAACCAGTTTTGAATATTTTTAGCATTCCTAAACATCATCTAATCATTAACGTATTATCAAAACGTTTTTTATTTCTGGGAATACGGAACGTTGCAATTGAATGATATCATGGTGAACGAATGATTTTTGTATTAATCTGTGGTTGATGGTTCAAATGACAGTACTAAGAAGACCAAGGTTTTTTTAAGTTTTGTAATACGAATTAATTTAGACCATCGTTCTGCAGATAAGCCTGGACTTGATAGTCCAGGTTTAAAACAAGGTTTATTTAGTTTTTTGTAATAAGACTGTTCGAGTTTTTGACGTACTCTGTCCGGTTTTACGAGAAGAGGTCATAGCCTTTTTGTACCATTTAGGGGTCGTCTTTTAATTACGTGACGTTTTTTGCAACTTTATAACCGCCTCCATGGTGATACGTGGTGACGTTTAAGACTACCCGTCCCCCCTTAAAAATCAGAATATAATATGTTTAAATAGGTTAACAGGTAATCTAATTTAACTCTGGATCACCGTGATAAAATGTCCAGACAGGAAATTTAGAAATCGCGCGTTCAAAGAGAAAATAAATACACATGATATCTCACTTCAACCCCGTCTCCCCAAGTGATATTTCGAGTCTCACATGATTAATGGATGAATTTATTGTACTTGTGAAATCTATTGAATGAACAATTATTAAACGTGTTGTTATTTGTTCAAAAACTTATAGAGACTTAATAGTTCTTTAAATTGATCTCAAAGTAAATATAGAACGAACTTTAAGTCATAATGAAATAAAATCGGGTAACGGAAAACGATTCACTGTTACCATACAAAAACGTCAACAATTTTCGCGAACCTTTTTGCAAACATCAAGCTACCAGCTTGATTTAATAAAAGAAAATACAGAAGCATTCAACCATTAATCAGAAGACACAAAACAGAAATGTTACCAACATTAAAATTTATTGTACGGAACTGTAACATTACCATTACGAACGAGTTATGGTATGAAGCAGATACTTTATTGTCAATCTCGCCAAATAAAACTGCTATAAACGTTTGTAATAAAGGAATATTTACAGAAATAACAATTCTGTTGAACCGATATCAATAGTTTGTAGGAAATCCTTATTCAAATGTTTCCTCATTACTAGAAATAAAAGTTACCTACTTGTTCCAATTTCAATGTTTAGCTTGTTTTACTTGCGTAACTTCCAAACTACGTAAGAACCATCAAGATTTATTGAACGAGTCATTATCGTAAAAAGGTTTTTGATTGTCATTGTATTTGTTTCTTGATTAGTAATTTCAATTCATTCAATGAACGAATGAATGAAGATGTTGAATGAAACTATAGGCAGATTACGGTTATCTGAGACTGAGTAACGATTCGCTCCAAGTTCTTGTGGTAGTTTCAAATATTACTAGTAACAATCTTAACCTACATTAAATAATGTCAAGCATGTAATCCCCAAAGTCTTGGGCAGATAGATGTGTACCTATGTGTACATTTCGACTCGTTATGTTTAAGTCTTATGTAATATTGGTCGAGCCTATTGCTACTGTACATCTAACTCTTTGTCTATCGCGCTCTTAACCTATTCCTTACCAATTATACTCATATTAATAGTTTTGAACACGCAAACCCACAGGAAAACGTTTGTTAATCAAAGCTGTTTTATCATGAATATTATTAATTCTACCACAGACATATTATTTCAGTGTCGTTAGATAATTACAATGTCCGATTCATGCCAAAGATTATTTATATTTTAAGTGCAAGTGTTTATAAGCGGAATCGATGATGTTATTGAATATTCAAAATGAGCCATCGAGTATTTGTATTCAATACGTTGAGTAGAGGTAAATAACACAGCGCGTGCAATCGTTTCCATCCTTGAGGCTGCAAGAGGTCAACAGCCTTAAGGCCTTCATACTCCACAAATAATAACGTATTTGTAAAGGTGTTTTCTACAATAATTTACTACCAGAAACTCATTGTTGTTATGTTGTTAAAAAGATTGCTAGCCTTAATACCTTTTGTGATATTTACGACAATTTTGTTTGAAAAGTAAAGGACACAAAGTTAATATTACAATTTAGTGGAACCTTGAAACCGAATACATGTTACGGATCAAATTGGCGCTCGCTACCGACTGCGTTAAACGGACCCTGCGAGGTCGGGATAGCACTAAAAAGAAAACAGAATAAAAGAACGTATCTTCTCACGATACATAAACAAAGCTGAACGACCACCAGAACACATTTGAAATCTTTGCTTTCAGACCCTAGAAAACTATTTTCAACATAGATACAACACCTTTGGGATACATTTCAGTGCAGTTGCAGCTGTTATTTTCTAGTTCTCCAAATAATCGTTATCACATCGCATCGGTTGTTTTGAAGGGTTTTAATGTGTATAGAGAGGAGGTGGGGGAGGCAGGTCCTAGACGCAAAATAAGGCTGAGTGCGCGGCCGCTGAACGTTCTGTTGTGTCTGCCAGTCTGCCTGTATCGATCCGGCGCCCTCATTTCAGGCCGAGTCGGTTGCGCCCACAATAACGCAAATGTAGCAGTCGTTTCAGGAGCTATGTGTGCAGGCGATTGTAACAATGCACATTTTTGCGTTTGAGAGCACAAAAATTTTTTAGAACGTGGTTCAATTTCGGAACAAATTGCTTGCATGTTTCTACTAACGAACGGTGTGATGCGAATTGCAACGTGCTATAGAACCTTATTCTGAATGGTGCATAAATAATGTTGTTCTAGTGAAACTGAGTATTTTGCACTACCTCGTAACTGGTGTGTAGCTGTGGGGCGTCGGTGTGTCGCTGTGAATATTGCTTATACTAGTGGCTTATGTGTTTATATGTTGGTCTTTTATATCTTTCTTGTATTTTACTTTCAAAGACTTCTTTGTGTCAACTGTTTTCTCTCACACAAGCGTGAAACTATCAATCTTCAGATTCACAAGTACAAGCATCGTATTTGTCAAGATATAAAATATTGCACAAAGTCCGAGAGCACCCACAAAGTCCTTCAGGTTTTCGATTTCCTTCACAACTGTTCTCTGTACCTCGGAATGGTATCCAATTTCCTGTGAAACCGTATTTATACTTTCGCAATTTTCAAAGATCCTTGTATATGTACAATACTTGTAAAACAACGTATCTATTTTATTGGTTGCTGTTGTTTCATCATTTTCTTTAGGAAGTTACATGTTTATTGTATCAGAAAATGAAACTTTGCAGACTATCATTGTTACACGAGCTATGCTTCTATTATTTGCTAGTGGTTTCATTGGGCGGAAATATTTCACTAACGGCTCTCTAGAATACTCTATACTAACGGAAGGGAAAGATAAATCTTGACACATGTCTAGTTTCGTCACAACATTGCCCAACTAAGGACAAAGTGAATGTAAAAACTAACTAGATGGTACTCTGTCTGTATCGCATCGAATTCACGATTAGCTGAGTGGTTACGTGACGTACCCATGCATAATATTATGAGCATTACTAATAACGAGTTGGGATTGCGATAGTCTTGTTTCATAAGTAAATTTTGCAATTCCGGTGACAAATTGCGAGGTTTGGTTTAGGCTCTAACACACGATACTCTAAACAGCTTTTATTATTTGAGTAACATGCAGTAAGTAATTATCAACTCGAGGATAAAAACAGCGATTACTATCATCTTATACCTCATTACTGGTACCTTGAAACACAGCAATGTTGCCAAGCAGATGAAATAGGAAGGTACATCCATCTATAAGGGAATGGCAATCACCGCAAATAAAAAGTTCAATCATCGATTTATTCAGGTTCGCATCATATAATTTTTATAGCTGCCCATATCCCTGCATACTGATGAATGATGACGCAATAAACAATGTTAATACAATCTCCTGTTACAAAATATCATGATTCAGCTGTCTCCTTTTCCTTGCTTACGTCAATGCACAATTTAACTTCCTTGTCTTAATCGTGCGATTTCGATGTATTAAACACATTCAAGATTCATTGAATGCGGCGTCGATGCAGTCGGGTGTCCCGCATTTTTGATGAAGCGGCCATTTTGCCTTCGTGGTCTACATCGTTAACCCGATGAAAGTACGAAGTCGATCGATATTTAATCATGTGTGTTCATGCCCTAGTGTAGGTGAAGTCCGGTTTTACTTCTTATGCTTAGAATTTCAGACTGACGGCTAATATTATTGGTCATTCAATTTAGCAAATAAGTCTTACTTTGGACGTGGTTTGTCAATGAAAGGATTATTGTGTTCGGCAGATTGACTTGCTAGTTTTCGACATTATTTTGTCTTTCCGCCCGTATTCTCTATATTGCACAACTTTAGGTATTACGCAAACACTCCAATTTAAATAATTAACGTGTTTCGCGGTAGCGCATTTGCTAATACAGCACATGCTGTTGAATTGTCGATGGCAATTGCATCATGTGACAAAGCGTCTTGTGAAGGTGCAAACCTTTGCAAAATGCCATAAATTATGAAGTTATTTCTAGACAACCATGTTTCAATGTAATTCAATCATTTGAAAGCACCGGAAGCAATACAATCACACATAAATCTCGAGGCTTCCTTCCTTCTGCAGTTGATACATTATGTTTACCAGGCTACCAGCAGTGTAACGGGTTCAATCTGTTGATTGGAACTCAGCATCACTATTTACATTACCCCTATAAATTCCAACCTCCTGTTTCGCAAAACAGAAACCATTTCCCTAATTGAATTTGTGTTGTTTTTGCTCTTGTGGAAAATTGGCTTTGTGCATTCATAGCGGGTGAGCGTGAGAAAGTGCATAACTTGTTTACATAACCAACACAAGTTTACACTGAGTTTCTTACATAGAAAATGTGCTGGGATGTCTGCTATGATTGGTTGAGGTTCCAAGATGAGTAGTGAGTGAAACATTATCTGCTTGTCTGTTTACTAGACAGTGTATAATTTGGTATCTTTGGTATCTAACAAATAAGGACTGGGATGTGAGATAATTGGAGTTTATGTTCGTGAAATTCAAAGTAAATATTTTTATAACAGCTCGAGATAGAAATATAGCTGATATCTTTATTGATTTTCATTTGTTTTTCTTGTTTGTTTATGAGTCTCGAGGTCTAGCTTATAAATTGCAAGATTGAGGTCCCAAACCAATGGTTCCATTGAAGATGGTACACCACTTAATTTATGGAGGTAAATTCAACTGATACTGTTGCAGTGAGACAAACTTGTTTTCAGCACAGTTCTAGTGGTGAAGTCGTAGGTAACTTTTTACTAAACACAAGAAGCTGATGACCGCTTTTAGCAAAGAGAAGCTCAAAATTGGTTCAGCGTGACAAAGCTGTTACAACCCAGGGCAATAAACGTGCCGAAAGTAATCCCAGTTTCCTAATAACGTTAGGCTATTTCTCCCGAATGACCTATGAAACCACGTAGGTATTCAACCATCCGATACAATGTTTTCCTTTGATTCCCAGCTATGTAATGTCTTTGTCTATTATTTATGTCTGTGGTAGAATTCCACAATTCTGTTTCACAAAGTGGCTAGTAAATTAATATAACATTCTTGCTGAACGTAGGCGCTTACGACTTGGTCTGAGTTTGTGTTGCTGTACAAGTGACAACATTGTTGAATCTTAGGACGTTTCAGAAAAACCTGAATATCATGTGAGAAGAAGAGAAATATAATGGGAGTCCCCAAAATGTATTAGATTGCCATAAGCGAAAACCTAATGCCAAAAAATTTTGAAAGTACGTGTACTAATACAAAATGCTATCAAAGCGATTGCTACTTGACCGAACCGAAACCGCTGTAACCTGCTCAATGATAATTCACAGAAAAGGTCTAAAATCAGAAGTTGATAAGTTTTCAGAGTTACATATGTATTGGAAGTATCACATACTCTGGGTATTTAGGTTTATTTGACATTGTTTAATTTACATAAACAACTCCTTAGGCTGTAGATAAATCTTCACATGCACACGTACGACCTCAAACCGATCACAATTCTTACCTTTGCAGCGACATACATTAAACAATGTATTTTTATAGCTACATTTTACGATCGCGACGGCCAGGGGTAAACAAAGGGCGTAGCTAGAGTTCCAAGTCTCCTTGGCGAGACGCGGGTAGGGAGGCGAACTGTGCAGGGCTGCCCAATTTAGGCTGGCATTTTTGTTGCATAATCGGTTGTGAAAAATTGTGATTATTTGTCTTGTTTGTGGAAACCCCTTGAGTGGCGAGTATTACTAAAAAATAAGACATCGATGAGTAATTATTGAAATAAAGTCATTTTGTAAACAAAACGATTTGAGCTATTTAATAGTACCTATGTTGAATTTGAGCTAGACAACTAGTAGTTACGGTAGCAAGTAATGAAATTCGACTATAGACCATAAGGAAGAGGCGGTGTCACATGCATGAGTGTTTCAAAAAACGCTGTAACTTGTTTAAATCCATTTGCATACACTTGCACAACAATATGCACTTAAACACATCATTGATCAAATCACGCGGTCGTAATTTTTCGCAGGGATGCACTGAGGCCAAGGATTTCATTGCATGGCAACCCTGCTTCAGACTATTTACGTTGACGTGGCTGGGCGAGGTGACCTACCCGTGACCTTTGACCCGCAGCCTGTGACCTACATTGAGAGCCCAATCGATACGCACCCCGCTGTATCTGTTGCCTTCGATAAGGACGCGCTTCATTAAAAGTTTTGATTGGTCGACGTCTGCCAGCTTAGTGATAAAACGGTAATGGATTTCGTTTTTACTTTTGCGTGTATTCTATTTTCGGTTTAGCGAGTAGTGAATGACGAATGAGGTCGGGATTCGGGGGCCGTAGGCGATTTTCTTTGCGTACGTTCATGCGATTTTTTGTCTGATGACGTATTAGGTAAATTGAGACTTCACGAGATCGTAGAAGTGTGTAAGTAGTGTCAAGAAGCTGGCTCTTTGCCTACGAGTATCATTAATTTTCACGTTTCTTTCAGTACGACCTGAATGAAAATATACGTAACTGAAGTCATTGCATATTTCCTTTATTTTAGTGCTTCAAAGGAATTTTACGTACAGTTTTATAAAATTAATTCGCATTTTCGTTTGCCAAAGCAGTTAATATTATTGACACCATTTCTAAATTGGGTTTGTTCGCTATACTTACCACCATTAAGTCAAGATGGTAGCGAATCACGCAACTTTGTTTTTTGAATAAAACTATTCACGAACGCGTAGTAAACCAAAGTTGAACTCAAAACGTACAAGATTGATGAAATTCAGACAAGCTATGTTCGCAATTTCAATTTATATTCAACCTTTGCTCAAATATTCCAACACAACGTACACGTCTCGTTTCCTGCAACAAATTCTCTAAGGTAAAATGGACCACCAACATTGTAAACTAAATATTTTTAGCAATTACTCATAAGTGGGCCGCTCCAGTGCTTCGCCGACGAAATGTTACACTCTTGCGCAATAATATATCACGATTTGTTTTGTGTAAGAAACACTTGGATACCTACTGCAGTGGCGTTTGTGAGTGTTGTGTTTATTAATGGTTTGTTTATTCTTTGTTTGGTAATGAACGTTGTTTAAACAAACGTTACTGTCTTCTCATATATTTTATTATTCATATTGAAATGCTCTACTCAGTCTCCAAAGCTTTCAAGTGTTGATACTCCGAGTGAGGATATGGGTTCTTGACCTTGCAACTTTTAACAAAAATTAAGTCCCTATTTTATTTCACGGCATTTCTTTAAGAGTGGTGGATGTTGTGAGGAACAATATGAGGAAAAGAAAGGAGTAGAAGTTACCTTAACCTCTGACAGGGGGGAATGGACGAAGAAAACGTGTTTTGCCGACTGTAAGTACAATGGGACAAGCGATGACGATGATTTCTCTATCTGTTATAATAATAATAATACATCCTTTATTGCAGGCAACTATGGCCCATATACACAACTACATATATAAAAATAATAACTATAAACTAATACATATTTTAAAACAAAAAACTTAGCACAAAACACTAATTCACACGAAGAGTCGGCGTCGTGTGTCGCGCAGCGTCAGGTATCCGGCCTCGGAATCGAAAAAGCCTATCCTATCTATAAGACTAGTTGCATGCCCAAGAAGATAGTGTAATTATTTCTATAACTTATAATACAACCATAGAAGTCTTCGGACATCGTCATCTGCTTGCCTTTTCCCAACTATTTTGGAATCGGCTTCCAGTCTAACGGAATGCAGTTAAATACCAGTACTTTACATGGAGCGACTGCGTCTGTTGCTGACAATAAAGTTTCAGTTCTTGCAGAGCAAACAATATTTCATAACAGCCTTCAATGGAACTAACACTCGACGTCTTATGAATGGGCATTCCAAACGATTGTTAATATTTTACATACTCAGTTATGTCGTAAATATTGACAGTTAGGATTCAACAAATTAGCTAAACAATCGTTAAGGTCGTTCTTGATTAGTATTAGTATACCCGGTTATGTTTTAAGTCTCATGCAATTGCAACCGGGCACAAATCTACACACCGGGGCTGTTACTGGAAAATTCCTGACAAAGAAATCCAATACTAGTTTGTCCAACCCGGGAATCCATTGCAGGACCTCGCGCTCTGCCTGCAGTCACTCTTGCGATTACTAGACCAACCAACGAGGTAGTCTAGACGAGTACTTTACATTTCCATGAGTAAAGCTTGACACTTTTTTTCAGATTTAATAGCAGCCATATTTTTATTCCATTCGTGCACGTACAACATATTTGCAAAAACACCAAAACAGGTAAAATTTACTGAAACGTTAAACGAAAGGTGCACTTTTCATAGCTTAATAAAGTTTTCTTGAAATGCGCTTTTTATTAAACACGTTATATAAAGCCATATCGGGTTAAATTACTGTAGCTCAGGATCGCGATAACCCAATTTAATGCATGAACAACGTATAAAAAGCTTTATCGAGAAATACGTTTTCATCCTACTAATATTATAAACGTGAAAGTTTGTGAGTATGGATGGATGTATGGATGATTTATTTATTTTATTTTATTATCTTAGGAGAACTTACAGCTAGGATACAGGTAGTTGAAAAATAAAGTAAGAAGGCCACTTACAAGTTCTCACTGAAAACATTAGGTTAGAATAATATAGACAGTAGACAGATAAAAGAAATTAAAAGAACTCGGAGTGAATTTAAAAAAGAACATTTGAATGTTACTCCCTGTAACTACTGTTTTGTTGTTACTGTTACTTTTTGTATGTTACTCTTTCACGCAAAAACTACTGAACGGATTTGGAAGAAATTTGGCACACAGATAGATTATATAGAAAAAAAGTATCCTATGTGTTAACATAGGATACTTTTTTTCTTCACGCGGGCTAAGCCGCGGGCAGAAGCTAGTAATTTCATACAAAATGAAACAGTTAAATTGAATGCTCAATAAAAATGTCCTGCCTGCCGGGGTTGCGGGACTGTTCGAAAGAGATACCGCGGCCCCGGAACGTAAAGGGCGAGGAAGGAACATGGATGGGTTTTAGTCAGTAAGAGTCTGACACTCCCTCCTGCTCCGCCCAGAGTGGGAGAAGTCATTTGATGATTTCCCATCCTAAAAAAAAAAAAAAAAAAAAAAAAAAAAAATGTCCTATTAATTAATCATCATCATCAGCCTATTAATGTTCCCACTGCTGGGACAGGCCTCCTCTCTACGAGAGGGAATGGGCCATAATTCACCACGCGGGCCCAGTGCGGATTGGTAGATGTCACATGTCTTCAAATTTTTGGTTCTAGGACATGCCGGTTTTCTCACGATGTTTTCCATTAAACAATAGCTACATAATTATCAGGACATTTATGTTTTCACTCGTTTGTCTAGTGGTCTAGTGGTCTAGACTGCTGATCTTGAGGTCCTGGGTTTGATTCCCGGGTAGGGCAAAGTGTTATTGAGGTTTTCCATCAGGAATTTCTCAGTAGCATCCACGTAGTCTGAATTTGCGCCTGGTTGATGGCTATAGGCTCGCAACACTACTGGCGAAATGTGGATGTATTATTTGGTACAGCTGCTCTGCCTAACCTTTCAGGGATTTACAGGCGTTATAAAGGGTGTAAAACACCTCAAGGCACTTGTTCTCCTCGTCACGCGTCATTGCGATAATTTTTTTGTTCCACACCATACCTGGGAACCTTTTAGTTACGGAGATACTCGTATTGGGGGTCAAAGTTCCAACTTTTTGACAAGTTTTTTTTTTTAAATGCAAGTTTTTATTGTAAGATTTTTACTTTAATCACCTCCACGACCCCCGTACTACTCAATTCATCCATCAGCACAATGTTTTATGTTGCGTTACATTGAGTTCTACCACAAAACATGTGTTTTCACCACAAAAAAAAAGTCGTTTCCCAGCAATAATTTTTGCGTAAAGTTACTTAGTTTGACGTACAGAATGCTTGGTTGACGGCTTCGTGATGAGGATGTTTACACCCTGTATTATGTTTTCAATTAATGTATTATTTTATTGTTACATAAAAACTCTGTACTAAACCTTCCACCAGCAGTTCTGTTAATAAAATTAGTTGCTGGCCGTGGTATATAGGATTAAAATAAATATTAATTGTAAAATTTTTAGCCTTTTAGTCAGACTCCATTAGATTATTCGTTTTTTACCTCATTAGGTAGGTACCTATGTTCTAATATTATTATAAGGTTGAATGACCTTTGGTACATCAACATCATCATCTACCTAGCCTTTCCCAACTCCGTTGGGGTCGGCATCCAGTCTAATCGGAAGCAGTTGAACCAATATTTTAAGCGGAGCGACTGCCTATCTGACCTCCACAGCCCAGTTAGTACTGGGTAATATGACACCCCTTTGTAAAACTGGTTGTCAGACTTTTGGGCTACTGACTACCTGTAACGACTGTCAAGGATCTAGAATTGACAACCGGGACTTTTAGAGGCTTGGGGCTAACTCGGTATGCAATGGGTCAATCAAACGTTCAATGAAGGATGACTCCCCATTTCAGAATAAGCAAAACCAAACGAACCATGATATAACTAAATACCTTCTCTATTATCAAGTAATAGTGCAACATTAACGGTCCTATCATCATTATAATGGCCGCGTAATCAAGTCATTACAAGTAATTTGCACTTACAATCATGTTCCCTTAATTTCCTTTGGATCGCGATCGCGGCTATAATTACGCTGTCTCTTCAAGCCATTAGAGGTTAATTCAGGGCAAGTTCTTCGATTTGTATACTTCGTCAATTGTGGCTGCAATGATCGGAGTTTAAATGACTTTAGCAAGGAGAGTAGATATTTAATAGGGCTGATATTTACAAGGTTAAAGTAAGTTCGCTAGCGGAATTCTGTAGATGTGACGGGTATCGAAATGTGACGGTGGAAAGAGAAGTATAATTAGATGGGCACTTATAAAACGTCGAAAAAGGTGCACGGTTCGCGTTGGTCGATTCCATGGAGAAGAACCGGCAAGAAACTCCATGGTTACTCGTTTCAAATCATTTGGTATTACAATATTATTATGTTACAGCATTAGTACATAAGTATGTATGAGAGGACAGCGTAGGCCCGACAATAGGTGATGATGACGACGGGTATCACATAACAAAACAAGAAAAACAAAAAAAAAGAACAACGGTTCAACGAACTCAGGTAGACTATGTGTAGAATTTTGAAAGTGTATTAAATTTGACAAGAAGATCTTATCGTAGATCTTTGACAGTCATAACCGGCTGTCAGAAGCTTGAAAGTCTGACAACCAGTCTGACGAAGTCCCATTGTGTTAACTACGTAGTCTGTAGTGGTCAGATATGCAGTCGCTTCACCCAAAATACTGGTATTCAGCAGCATCAGATTATATTAGAAGCCGGCAATATTTGGAATTTCGGCATATATTTGGGAAAGACGATGACTGATACATCAACCAAAATACAAACTAACCCATTATTAAATTACGTCATTTATTTCCAAGAAGTTGAACTCTCTCTGTACTTTCCTTATAACACAGCTTGTTCTTTCCTATAGTTCTGTTTTCAAAATATCACATTCTTGAACCAAAATGGCGGGACTTTCTGCCTGACTCATTGTTACCGAGAAGTCGTTTGGCGAGTTGGCGGTTCCCATTTTCCTTAATACATCTTTCTTGAATCGCAAGATCATCCGTGTTTTACGCTCACTTAGATTCGCTCAAAAAAAGCGTAATTAGCGAAAACTTATCGGAGTAATTTAGAACGGTGTTGAGAGGTGTAATTAAAATATCATTCGCAACATTATCTGGTATTTCGTGCGTTTTTTTGGAGTGCGTGAATTAGTTTTAACTAGGCTTGGAAAA
The DNA here is from genome assembly GCA_950022955.1 of Xestia ashworthii. Classification (NCBI taxonomy): domain Eukaryota; kingdom Metazoa; phylum Arthropoda; class Insecta; order Lepidoptera; family Noctuidae; genus Xestia; species Xestia ashworthii. The sequence continues at coordinate 16,824,589 of OX465553.1, forward strand.
AAAACATGATTCTAAGAGATTGAGAAACGTGGATCATTCATATGTGGAACAAGTTGTGATAAAATCAGTACCATTATAAGTATCTTCTTAGAGCGGATTTCGCCAATGGAACTGAACGCCATAAGCACCATTTACCATAACAGCGTATAAGGGCAGGCCGGGTCAAGTAATTTTGATGTTATCTCGTAGAAGATGGTGGGAAGAGCCAAAACCAACGACAAATGGTCCATATTAGCCCTGAATCAGAACAACTGAAAGTCAGGGGGCCTTTGCCCATGCAGTGGGATGACGCCGGATAACCGTATCAGTAATTTTGACATTGACTGCTGATCGCGTTCAATCCTATGCGGAGATAGAAAAAAAAAATTAAATATATCAAGTTTGTTTCACAATAAAAAAAAAGTTATAATTAAAGGTCATTGGTGGTAGGTCATGTAAATACTTTAATTATCTGTTGTAAACAATAACAAAGTGCTCAAGATCAGTCGTGAGTCGGCTCAATCAAGTACCTAATGGACTTCATCTGATTGATCTTCTATAAAAAGACTGGTATTAAAGGATTTGAATTGGTTGGTAGATACAGGTAGGCACAATAACATAACACAATGATTATGTTTCAATAACTGAATTGGCTTTTAAAACGCACACGATTAGATACATAATCACATGACAATAGGTGTGATTTAGAAAATACAATTCAATATGTACATAAGTCTTAAATAGCAATAAGTTTCTATTTTTCAAATGTATGGACGTGACAGACAACAGGAGCACGTTCCAGCCCAACGACTTCCAGCCTAACCCCACTAAAAGTAGGTAGGCGGTAGTTTATGTTCGTGTGTATCATATTTTTTGCACTTTACTAAGAAATTGAAATAATATGAATTTTGAAATAATTGTAACATCAATCTGGATTTTTAGACTACAAAACTACCAACCAACGTCTTGCATAAATTCCAACTTAAAATGTTCCATTAAAAAGACGACCACAGACAAAGGTAAATAAATACGCATTATGTCTGGCTATACTATATGAAACTTTTTACGTATTACTTCGACCTTTTTTCATTTTGAAAAAGGAACGTTTCAAGATGGCGGTTATTTTTTATGTTGAAAAAAGGAACTTTAATAATTGGCGGATGGTCGATTTTCTATTAATAGTAAATTACCAAACCTCTTTGCTAATAATTCATGGTTGTTGAAGGAGGTGGTTCCTAACAATGTTATCCGCATTATTTTGTGACACACATCGCAGTCTCCCGGCTGGGTCCGGGGCTGCGACCGGGTCACGCCCCCCGCCCCGCGCTTCTCCCCGCCCGCATCTGCACTTGAACTGGTTGGCGTACTTTCAGTTTCTCTCGCCCGGGACTCGGGAGCCTGACCTACCCGAAGACGAACGGTAAGACGCAGCCGCGTAGGGATGGGTCGTGCTACAATGTATAGGGAGCTTGTTGCGTAAGATAAAAGTGCGAGAAACGGCTTATTGATTTTGACTACAATCTTCTTCAGCGTGACAAAGGACAAAAATTGGACGTATAAATTTAAGAAACAGAAAAAGAATAACACATGGCTAAATCAAAATAGAAAAGAAAATATTACGAACAATACAATCAATAGGCCTATAGATGATGTAAAGCGTCACAAAAGCCACTAATGAGGAAAGTCCAACAATGTGCTATTTCCTGACATTATCACATGCCTCTATTGTTGGACAGGGAAGGCCTTGGCCCCATGGGGTGTGAAGACATTCAGGATGTCATAATGGCCTCAAATGTGACGGCATTGATGATACGGACAAGCGACGTAAGTCACACATTAGGCTTGTTAGAAGACCCTGTATTTGACATACTTGTATGTCGGTCGGTAAAGAATTTGAGCCTGAAGACTAAAAGGTTATTTGAGTTCTTTTTGCTCAACGTAACAAAAAATAGTGAGCCAACGCAAAAGTAATGTGCTACATTTACTCTCAAAACAACGAAAACATCTTTGTTTTGTCTAAGCCTAAAACTTGGGTTAAGTGTTTCTACAATAGAAGCTTTTTGTAGAACAATGACATGCTATGTACGAAGAAAATGTTTTTACATTACTCATGCAAAAGTGACAAACAGTGTACACAGAAAATATGCTTAAGAAAAACCATTCCTGAATGTAATACAGGCTATTTATAAACGTACGGAGATGTGTCCCTCTAAGAACATGAAATAAATTTGTTCCACGCCGGAAAATAGCGTATGTTTGAGAAAAAGTCGTCGAGTCTTTTTGAAACTCACATATTTTACATAAACAACATTCACGTTTTCGTTTATTCTTTTATTATGTCAAGAGTGTATTTATTAATGCCTCAAATAAATTTGTTATTTACATTATTATATTCTTTCTGCCATTTTCTTTAAAAGGAAAACAATAAATCATAAGAAAGATTGTAACTTCTTCAGCTTTTGTAAGCACTCAAAGAATATTATGTTCTACGAAAGGATTCAAGGTAGAAAGGACACGTTCTGTTTCACGTTGTCCCAAATATAACCCACCCTTCATTATGTCACAGAAAAGAAAACAAAGCAACAAAGTAGGTATTAGCTTACAAAGATGACGACCTTATGGCATGTATCTTTATTCAAGTAACTGACAACGACTTACGCCTCCAATGGGCCCTTGAGTAAGCGGTAAAGTGTAAAAGGGTTTTAAGAAAAACAAAGAAAATCGTTTATCATTTCAACGCCATTTTTGTTTTATAACTTGACATGTTTTCAGTGTAAAGTGATGAGTAAATTAAATAACAAAAAGATACTTCACACTTGTCTAAATACCAGGCTTAACCTTGAGACCAAAAATCGTCGACATTCTATATTTGAAATGGAAATGACAAAACTACGTCATCCATCTACCAATATAAAAGAGACGTTTTTGTTTTGAAAATGGAACACTCGTTTCGTACTGCCTTGTCATTGTCATTATAATCAATAATTCCATTTTTGAATAGGTTATAGTGTCAATGTGACCTGTTTCTTGCCTTATGCAATTACAGTATACTGAAAGTGGTATTGAAAAAAACAAGATGGCGATGTTAGGATTCAAGAAGCTTCCCTAGACGCTACTGGAGGCGCCAAACTTGTGGCTTAGTTCATGGTCTGACACAGTTAGATTGCCATCGACCCGTTAAGAAGAAAAATGTATATTTGTACTGTTTTACCTTTCTTTATTTGGCTCACCAACAATTGAATGCACTGCTTCAAAGATACAAGATACATTCAATAGAATCACAGACAAGTGTATCAACCTCTTACAGGTAAGCATATCATGCACCACTTATTTGTCGTTAAGTGTTTACTGAAAATCACCGGGTTCTATTAAATTTGGGTAAGTAATATTCTGATTTAAAAGAGTGTCCACGGAGTTTCTTGCCCGTTCTTATCCATAAAGATCTACGCTTTGGAATGAGCAATAGTCATGACGACAGTATCAAAAAAAATACAAATCTATTTAGTCCGTCAGTTAGAGTACTGAAAAATAATGGTAACGTATTTTTTGTTTTTATAAATCAATGAATATTGACAAAGATAAAACGCATCAAAACTCGGGAGTGGGGGCTCGTGACGTCAGAACTAGCTATAAAATATACCTAGGCGTGACGTATTGGGAATTTCAAAGCGTCGTATCTTCGTCAATTTTGATTTATGTAACAAAAGAAAAAATACGGGTCAAATATTTTTTAATAATCTACCTGACGCACTGATTAGTTTTATTTGTCGTCTACCCTATTGCAGTACTTTCACAGTTTTATGTTTTATGACTGGGACTGTAGCCACATTAAATTGTTGTCTTTGTTTAGACAATTCAAAAGTGCTTAACTGGTGTACTTGAAATAAATCATTTTATTATGTAGCCAAATGGTTAAACCATGTGTGATTTAGTACGTTTACTAAAACTGAACACGCTCCCGCTTATGCATTGAAACCCCTCGCTTTCTTTTAGACCACAACCGAATATACCTATTATTATCGGTTCGTCACGTTGTACACGAGGTCGAAGCAACTACAAATTTGTCAATGTATGACAGTACACGTGCGCGTTATAGATTTATTTATAACTAGTTTTTACCCCTGGCGCGGTTCGCGAGTGCTTTTTTGTATGGTTCTGAAAAAACATGTTGTTTGGCTTTCTGTAGACGAAGAGCTTCTTATTCTTAGGTGCTTACATTTTAAAACCCGATTTAGAGTTTTTTTTCCTTAGTATAGCAATTAATTAACGCTATCAGGATACCATGGGGTTTTGTTTCACCCAGTAGGTAACTGGGTTGCTGGATGTAGTCACTCAATAAAATTTAGTATTCGGCTGCATCCGATCAGACTGGAAGCCGACCCCAAAATAATTAGGAAACAACATGGCAGACAATGATGCACTTAAAAAATGTGACAAAAAGTATTTATGCATGATGCACTTCAAAAAAACTGCTAACCACCGTTTTGATCCAACAAAACTTCAAAAAATCTGACAAAAAAGTTATTATGCATGATGCACTTCAAAAAAACTGCTAACCACCGTTTTGCTCCTACGAAACTTCAAAAAATCTAACAAAAAAGTTTTTATGCATTATTTTTCAATATGTCTACGTTCTCTATCTAGCTTCTATTGTTTGTTTCTCATAAATATTTTCGTCTAGGCCAGTGGTTCCCAACCTTTCTTAGACCAGGGCCCACTTTGGTATGTTCATTGTTAACAGGGACCATAGGGTCCTAGATAAACGTGGAAACCGACCGGATTATAACTAGGGGAGAGAATCTTTTACTCACACTAGACAAAATTGGATAATGTGATGAGAACCTTTGGAATTAAGATAGTGATGGATACAAAAGAGATCGAATTGAGCTAGAAAAATTTAGCGATCATTTAGTATAAGATTCTCAAAAAAAAATTGAATTTTGCCTCTGATAGGTTCAATTAGGTTGGGTTGAGCTTGCATCTTCTGTGCAAGTTAAAAAGTACGAATAACATTTTAATCTTTCGCGGACCGTAGTCGAGGCTCCTGTGGACCACCAGTGGTCCGCGAACCACAGGTTGGGAATCAGTGGTCTAGGCAGAACACAATTGTGTCATTCTCTTGTCTCGGTGCCTAATGAGAACAATATTGGCGCCACACTTTATATTGAGCGTAGGGGTATAGATTTCATTACTAAGCTCATGTATCTGACAGATCATGGCCGTTGTGAATGATCGAGGCGGGTGTAGTGTAACCATTTCTTTATATTAGGATTGGTTAGATATAATAAAAGTATATATAATATTATATTGTTTTATTTAGCTTCTGTGTCTGAGTGTTATTACAAAATGTTGGCGTAGCGCTGTTTACGATAGGTTTGACGTTAAAGCTGGTTTATTTTAATTTGTTTCTTTGTTTTGTTTCTTTCCATTGGTTCCACTTTTCTCAGTGTTGCGCTTCTTCTCGCTAATTAACGAAAAAACCATCCAAGGCGTGCCACCATCTTCTTCTTAGTCTGCCACGACCCTATCAAATAAAACTTCCTTTATTCTTTTTAATTTTGTACGAATTATTGCTTTATTTCCGTCTATTAGGCATACATACATAAATCATTTTCTCAGCTATTGTATGTATTGTTTCGTTATTATTAAACTCTTATTGCTAACATATAAAGACGACAATAATTGTGATGTAAGTAAGCAATCATGGCGTATGAATGCTTTTATTACTTCACTGTCAAAGATACAACTCCTCATCTTTTGTACTAATGATAACATCTCCGAGAACTCGTATAATGTAAGAAATATTCGTTAATTTTCTTTTTTTCTTGTTACAAAAGCCAAGTACCTGGATGGTAGGTTATTTGTTTTTTTATGCAGGGTTCTCCCAAACACGTGTAACAAAAAATACAGGGAAAATAAAAGAATAACAGTTTCTAAGCAGCTGAATTTATCCCCTATTAATAGCGATGGAACATGGAACTGCGTAACGTGAAATGTGTGCTTTTGCTATACAAGCCTGCTTACCCCATCAAAGAATACTGCTGTGATTGATATAGATTCTTCTGCAACGTTAGGAATAACGATTGAATAAACATAGTATGGTTGATTATTCGCAAAACTTCGGTTCCGTCACTACTAACACTTTTGCGCGGACAAAGTTATAACAACCAACAGAACTGGCTAAATGACACTGTTTTCAATAAAATATTACGTACGATAGACCTTTTTATTGCGATTATATTTATGTAAAAAAGTTAACATTGGTAAAAATGTACAGCTGCCATTGTTAAAGAGACCATCCATGGTTCCCTAGCAGTGGAAGCAGTTATTGAAAAAAATATGGTGGTCTACTTTTACCGAGGAGAGGAGAGCCACATGAGCGAACTGATTACAACCCCCTGTAGTTATGATGTAACTCACGGTGACGTTGTTTGTACAGCTGAGAAAAAAATGTCAAACACCTTAGATTGTAAAATAACTACAGATATTGTAAACTCTCGAAATATTGTCAAACGAACATACTGCTTACAATAAAACGCATTATTTTTCGGTAGATTGTAATCTATCGAAACGAAACCGTAATATTGTGAGATGTATGCGATGGAAGTCAACTCGCGCGGTGTGGAGGAGAGGGAAGGAAGGAGGGGTCCCCCTTTCCTAATGGTACCACTCTCATGAAAATTTAATGTACCATTCCTGAGAAATACCGATTAATATTATACCTAACCTCAAAACACTTTATATTCCCCTAAAACGCGTAGTCGACGGAGCCCCTGAGCCCCTCTACGCGGGGCCCCTATTTCTGAGTGCAGGGTTTAAAGGAACCTAACTAACCTAACGTGGGGGTGCCCCAAGTCCCGATTATGGGGGCAGAGATACTTCCGTCGCATGCATTTCACAATATTACGGTTTCACTTCGGTAGATTACAATCTACCGAAAAATAATGCTTTATATTGTAAGCAGTATGTTCAGCTGAAAATATTTGGAGTGTATACAAACTCGCTAGAGAGATTACAGTCTAACGTGTTTGACAACTTTACGGTGACATATACAAGCATAAGCATCATCAGCCCATATCGTTCCCATTGCTGGGACACCAGCCTCCTCTCTATGGGAGTGAATGGGGTATCAATCATACCACATTACCTGGGTCCGCGTGGTAGATTATACAGTATAGTAATCTACCACGCGGGCCCAGTGCAGGTTGGTAGATGTCATGTATTCGAATATTTGAAATATATGTTTTTATTTAGGTAGAACTATATATTCATTACATTATGTTTTGCTAGTTAAAAGTTGTCAAAATGTGAAATAGTAACTTAATACTTTACATAAAAATTACAAAGCTTAACAAGAAATTTTAATTTTTTGTTTTTTTTAAATATTTTATTTAGAGGTCCCTTAAAAACATTATAATGTTTCACAAACCTGTTTCTTAATTAAAAAGCTTTCAAGTGAATTCATTAGGATGAAATTAAATCAGTGAGCTGGACCGGAATGACAAACAAAGGAGGACCTTAATTGTTTTTAACATATTTTTATTTCTAATTGCTTTTACGCGTTGACGTCCGACAGATGCCATACGACCATCAAGGTAGGCTTGACAGAATCCGTGAATGCACCGAACGTTTGAAGATCGATGGAGGAGAACATAGAGAGATGATCACAGAATTTAGCCGTTCTCTTTTTAAAATGAAGTCGTGTGTCGGTTGCGGGCCGAAGGGCCGAAGCCCTTGCGGGCCCCTCCCCTTATGCTGACATCTCTTTGAGGCGCGCGTGGAACACGAACGTGCCGTCGACACGGCAAGTTGTGTGTCCTGGTATGGACATTTAATGAGGAGGGATGAATCGCATGTGACTTAAAGAGTGATGGACATGAATATTGATGGATGGAAAGGGAGAGGAAGGCCAAAGAAAAGATGGCTGGATTGTGTGAAGACTGATATGAAAGAGAAAGGAGTAAATGATGCCGTGACGTCTGACAGGGGAGGATGTAAGAAAAAAAACGTGTTGCGCCGACCCCAAATAGAATGATACAAGGACAGAAAGATCGATCCTCTACGTAAACCTTTCTTTTTGGGCCATGAAAGATGATGGCCTATGTTTGTCAGTTTAATGTATGTTAGGCACTCATCTGCCTAGCCTTTTCCCAACTATGTTGGGGTCGGCTTCCAGTCTAACCGGATGCAGCTGAATACCAGTATTTTACATGGATCGACTGCCTATCTGACCTCCACAATCCATTTAGTAACTGGGTAATACGGTACCTCTTGATGAGACTGGTTGTCAGACCACTGACTACCTGTAACGACTGTCAAAGATCTACAAATGACAGCCGGGACCAACGGCTTAACGTGCTTTCCGAGGCACGGAGGAAATTCGGTGTGTAAGGGGGGTCACCCATCCACAGACCAACCTAGGCAAGCATGTAGTATGTTAGGCACTGCTCGACTAATATGATAAGATCGTACGTATGCTGTTCTTTCATAATTAAGGTTTGGGATAAGGTTTTGCTCCTTCCCAAAGCTTTTACTCCTTCGACAGCATAGCTTTAAAGTGTCGCTTAATGCATAATCCTAAAACATTGCAACAGAGCAAAGCAATACCAATGACCAACCCATTTCCTTTAGAACCTTATTTAAACGTACATAAATACCTAATCGATTCCCTTTTAATATACCCATAAATCAGTACGTTAAGCAACATTGCCAATGTGGGTTCGTGAACGGGTGACCATTCCGTTCAACAGTTGTGTCCCGTCTGTCATTTTCATTCATTCGTTGTAGATCTTTGAGGGTCGTTACAGGTAGGTAGTAGCCTGAAAGTCGGACAACTAGTCTTACCAATGGGTATCGTATTACCCAGTACTAACTGGGTTGTAGAGGCAGTCGCTCCATGTAAAATATTGGTAGTCAGCTGCATCCGATTAGACTGCAAGCCGACCCCAACGTACGGTCGAACAAGCTATTTGGTTTACATTTTACAAAGTAATTTGTGGGTTAAACTGTAAACCAAATAGCTGGTCTAAAAAGCTAGGTAGATAATAATGACCTTTCTGATAAATGGTCTAGAATTAATAGTCGTATCAAAACATGTCGCATTTCGCGTAACTTGAGATCTGACACAACATTCATAAAAGGATTAGCACATGTCCTCGTGAGAAACGATTCCGTTTTCGCAGCGAACTTGCTAATGTGTCATAGCGATAAGATCACAACATACAGCCACTTGGATAAATCACATAGATTGCTGCGAATTAATGGAAGCGCCTATATTAGTCAACACTGTGATAAGAATACTTTACTTGTTTTACACGTTTTTATTACAGACAGATAGATTTTATCTTCGAGTGGGACCTACTTGTGTATAACGTCACAAACAGGTCTGGGAGTGTGTGTGTGTGTTATTTTTTGTGTGTACAGCTATTTTATTGTTGGTATCTAATCTAGATTATCTTTGAAATAATGTAAAATTTAAATAGTTTTATTTGAACTAAATAGATGGAAAATCGGAAGAAAAATCTATTTATGCATTAAGACTTAATAAGATATAATAAAAATGTACTGAGAAAGAAAATGCAACATTCTAATCATGATAAATGCAAAAAATACGGTTACCAAAATGGCAAAGATAATGTCCTGAAACCATAAATTGTGATATCTAAGCCGCACTGAGCCCGCGTTGGGTATTATGGCCCTCGCCCTCTCTCAGAGAGGAACGATATAGCAACTCTCAATTCTACAATACTGACAAATTCTACAATACTGACAAATTCTACAATACAGACAAATTCTACAATACTGACAAATAATGCGACTAAAATAAGGAGCTCATGGCTAAATAATGACAGCTTTAGGTTAAGTCGTGCTTGCCTAGGTTGGTCTGTGGATGGATGACCATCCATTACATATCGAGTTTCCTCCGTGCCTCGGCAAGCACTTTAAGCCGTTAGTCACGGCTGTCATTTGCAAATTTTTGATGGTCGTGGTGGTCCGAAAATCTGACAACCAGTCTTACGAAGGGGTATCGTATTACCCAGTACTAACTGGGTTCTGGAGGTCAGATAGGCAGTCGCTCCATGTAAAATACTGGCATTCAGCTGCATCCGGTTAGACTGGAAGCCGACTAGAGTTAGGAAAAGGCTAGAGGCAGATGATGAATGCGACTAAAATAAATATTCCGCAGCAGCTTACAACTCATTTGCACAACAATATAAAATCAGATAAAGTCTAATAAATCAAAAATGTTCCACAGTAGGCAGTTGCACAAACACGAAACAATAGAGGAAGTAGGCAAAATAGATTTGGGCTCATTCCGGAAATGGCCTGGTCGAAACAAAACGGTCATTTAGTATTTTCTTTGTTAGTTTCCAGGCGATTTCGTACGCATACATTAATTTCGAGGCTACTGTGCCACTTCGCATTTATTTTATGTTGTGTTCATGAAGTGTTGTAATGAGTTTGTTATCTCAGAATGAATCCCTTTTGTTCAACTCAAGTAGAAATGGGAAACATTATGTCAAAAAGTCTCGTGAATCAACCTTATTTTATTTCAACCGCGTTCTCGTAGCAGGGTCTACAAGGGTCTACGAATTTGCTACGCTGCGAGCGACGGCTACAGTTATTTTTTGGCAATGAAATGTTTTATATGCGTGTTTTATTTTTGTCAGTTTTTTAATATCAGATGTATTCTATTTGTATGATACTACCTTCTGAAAAAAAAAACATTGAGTGATTTTCCCTACATTACAACACATATAATTGTTCAATATCCCTATGAAAAACACATCAAAGAGAGTGCTTTTTTTAAATAAATAGTTTTTATTATTATTATTTATTAGTCAATCGAAAAGATGATCGCACTGTTCTTCTTTAAACTTTGAATATTTCATCTCAATCAGAATTCACTAGCTCATACTTTGAACATTATCTTACGGAATGAAACTGGAAATCGAAGTTTAAACGAGCCATTGACGTATTATCGTATCTCGGAGCATCGATTAAAATACATAAATATCGATATTTATACATCTCGGTGGCCACCCAAGTTACATCAGCATATTTATCTCTTGAAGTGCCATGTTCAGCGTAGGCGCAGCGTAGGTAGTATAGACGGCGACTAATCAAGCTGTATAAAACAGTATAAACAGATCTATAATTGTGCGGGAACTCTAAACAAAGTGAGACCATGTTATACTGAAATGAATATATTGATATGTCGCCCTGTGTACGGTGATTGAGCACACCTGGATGCACTCTTTAAATCAAATGCATTAGAAATTCAATTCTATATGTATTCGTATTAGTTAAGAAACGGGTAAAATGCATGCGTTATATAATTTGTTTTGAGGGTATTTCATGTTTATTTTGGTACCGACATCCGGCGGTTTGATAAATTGTGCGCATACGCAAGTGCCATCTAAATAAATGTTTGTCAAATGTTGCTTGTTGATTGTTATGTATTTTTGGGTATAAAATCACGCCAGTAATCCCCGAACGGTTAGGTAGAGGAACGGATAGGATATGTTTAGTACCATGTGAAAGGGGACGTAGCCTATTGCCATCAGGAAACAAACCCTCATCTTGGGCACAAATCCAGGATCTGTAGCTGCTACTGGATGGAAATCCCTGATGGAAAAACCAAACCTAGGATCTCATTCATGCCAATCAGTCCTATTAACACAAATCTTATGAACCTTGACCAATCAGTTCATGAGTAATTACGTGTGACACATGTACAGACAGTCTAGACTTAGCTGTCTACTTGTCAAGCTGTGATTTTCCAGTACACATCAGTCATATCATCCACTTTCGTTTAATAACACAGCAGTATCGTGTCTGTAAACGTTAAACATGTTATTAATGAGAATCGCTGCGCCGCCGCCGCCGGCGCAAACCTGCTGATTTCTCTGCCGACGTAAATATAGGGCTGGGTATTCCACCTAGAAAAACATAGGTGTTAACAATTTGCGCCTGATTATTTAGAAATCTGTTAAGGATCGGTCGGTATGGGAAAATTGTGGACTGACTGCGGACAGTGGACACGAACACACGCACACACATGTCCATGGACACTTGTCCGCAGACAGTCCTCAATTTTCAAAAGTTTTTATTCAAAATATCTATGTAGATATTTTGGTACATTATCTGTCAGTGTCCATGTCCAGTCTACCTCGGTCAGTGTCTGCCTCTCTTTGATCTAGTGGTCGGAAGCACGACTGCCGAGGCCCTGAGGTCGATACCCGGGTTGGGCATAGTGTTATAGGGGTTGACGATCCGAATGGCGCAGTGGTAGTGACGCTGCCTTACGTTCTTAGGGTCCTGGGTTCGAATCCCGGTAGGAGCAAATGTTTGTGTGATGAGCATGGACATTTGTTTCCGAGTCATGGATGTTTATATGTATAATAAGTATGTATTTACGAACAAAAAAAAGTATATATGTAGTATATCAACTATCTAGTGTCCACGACACAAGCTTTGCTTAGTGTGGCACTAGGTGGCGCTGTGTGTTAATGTCCAGCGATATTTATTTTATTTATTTTTATTTATTTTCCATCAGTAATTTCCCAGTAGCATCCATGGAGTTTGGATTTATGCCCGATTGATGGCAATAGGGTCGCCCCCTATTGCCATGGGACTTAAAACATAACTGGTGAAATGTTGGTGCACTATTAAGTACCTACACCTCCCTTCGAATATTGCGGGCCTTTTGACCTGCTGCGGGACTGTTTGAAAGAGATACCGTGGCCCCGGAACATAATGGGCGAGGAAGGAACATGGATGGGTTTTAGTCAGTAAAAGTCTGATACTCCCTCCCGCTGCGCCCAGTGGGAGGAGTCATTTGATGATTTCTCATCCGAAAAAAGGCCTTTTGGCCTCGTTCAGGACTAGTTTTTTTATGTTTGTAGTTGTAAATACTGTTATTTTTTATGTGTTTTGTCCTGTGCGGGCTAGTAAATACTTTTTTGTCTTTCTTTCTTTTTTATGTGAATCTGAGAGTCCGATATCTCCTCACCTTCACTATTTGTTTGAAGCTGAACACGTTACTGGTTGCTCGAAAGAAAGTAAAGGTTTATTTTAATATTCATCATGTTACGCTATGATAATTACTTGAGTACAGTTTGACCTACTCTAAGTTCCAATAATCTTAGAAAGTGATTAGTATTCAGACAAGTTGAGAGAGGTCAGGGCACTACGTCATACGGCTATTAGATAATATGGGCTGGTTATAGCTCACAATCGGCCATTGCACACCGATGCTTAACTACGCTACATACTCCGTTCGTCTCGTCTAACAGAGGAAAGGTTTGAAGTTGTTTTGTTTGTTTGTTACGATTTAACTCAAGAATTACTCAACCGATTTAAATAACTGATATAATTTCTTTCACCATGAGAGAGCTACATCTTTACCAAATGACATACGCATTAATTATTTTGATATCATGCAAATTAACCGAACTACCACAATTTTCACGGACAAAGTCGCAGACGGATAGTCATTCAATATTGCACTAAAATAAATGTGTGCTTGTCGTTTATAAATGTGTTTATACACGCACAGAAGTTGCAAGTACAAGCGCTTGATATTTCTGGGAAACATCACCAATAAGGACTAAACTTTTCCCAGTTTTGTTGTAAAACACTGTTTTAAGCTGTTGGTTTAAAACTAAACTTATATTGTCACTTACGCGATATCTTCTGTGATTATTAAAAAAAAAAACACGGAACTAAGTAAGTGACAATATAAGTTCAGTTTTGTTGTGGTCGACTTCCAGTCCAAACATATGCACCTGAATACTAGTATTTCACATGGAGCGACTTCCTATGTGACAACCTAGGAAAGGCTGGTTTTCAGAAATTCTTGAAATACTACTCGTAACGACTGTGAAAGATTTACGAACGGCAACCGTGATGAGGTCGTTCGTAGATCTTCTGTTTTTAGAAGCAGTTACTTAACGTGCTTTCCGAGGCTCAACTCAACACACTTAGAAACTGACACTGATCAAATCTAATATAATAAAAAACTTTTTTGCAAAAAATAAAACCGACTTCAAAAAAAAAACCAAAAAAGTGAAAAATAACTTTAGCTTCTGAAGTCGGTGACGTTTGTATGATTGATTTAATTTTTCACTTTTTTGGTTTTTTTTTTTGAAGTCGCATTTATTTTTTGCAAAAAAGTTTTTATTTTTCACTTTTTAGTGGTTCACATGTGCTTGGTACACATGGAAAGTGCATACCGTTACAATTACAACAAGCCCAAACACGACTAGGATACATTGTCTCATTATGGAGTTCCGTGACTCTTGGCTTCATCATCAGATCTGATGGTAGAATGGTTCTTATCAAACGCAAATGCTTCACTTGTTGTAGAAAATACCAAAATTGCTGTACGTTATCCTATAAAATTTGAAGAGTTCCCTCGATTTCGCCAAGATTCCATCATCAGATCCCGACTTGGCGACTATGGGACCAACTTGGAAGTATACCCTTTCAAACAAAAAAAGAATTTTTCAAATCGCTTCAGGCGTCTTCGAGTAATCGGTGAACATACATATAAAAAAAATACATATTGTCGAATAGAGAACCTCCTCCTTTTTGGAAGTCGGTTAAAAAATCTCGTGTGACAGTGTTTGGTTTCGAACTTCTCCGAAACTGCTTTACCGATTTTTATGTTTTGTGTATATTGTGTAGGTCTGAATTAGTAAGTTGTTTTATCATAATTTGTATGACCCAATAACGTTTGTGGAGTCAGCTAGTCAGCTAGCCCACTTTATTGAAACGTGACAGCCCTATTGTGGGGTCTTTAAGCCTCAAAGTCGCGGATGCATTCCGGACATAAAACAGTCGAAGGTAGCGCGTTGCAGAGGCAGTACCGCACGGCTACCGACGCGCATTTTCCCTCTGATCTATGCCCATGCTCAAGCGCAACTCCGGGAATGCATCGCGGGTTTCTGCAATATATTAAGCAGATAACGCACCAATGTAGGGAGCGCGCTCAAACGTGACTGGTATACGCAAAAATAAAGAATTCCCTTATCTCGGCGTTTCGTTGTCGGAATCTACATAGTACATGGATTCGAAATTGCTTTTGCTCATCCCTAGCTGTTTTACAATAGGAATAAGTTGCTCTTTATTTCCAGAGGCAACTTTATTCGATGCAGGGTTAACATATACTTGAAAATGCATCGGTAAATATGAAATTTTCTGGAATATTCTGTTTATAGATTCGTGTGAGGATTGTAAATTTAAACGAATGATTAATTCATGATAAGGCATTGTGGCACCATGTAATCTCATAAAAAATGATATAAAATGATATTATGCTATGTAAAATGTCGTTATGTTGTTCTGTTGACGGTTGAAGATTTACCGATGCTAAACTCTTTGAGTTTTATGTTAATTGGGGTCAAGGTTAAGTCATTTATAAAAAAAAGTAATAGCAACAAAAAAATCGTCTACTTTTTAAAATGATTTAATATTTTGGTTAAATAATTTTTAAAATTTGTAAATTTATTTTTCCCTGTTCACATCTCTTGCTAATACCTAACATTTTTCGCGTGTAAAACACTAGGTACAAAATTCCATAAAAAAACCCAATAATTCATTCAGGACGCATGCACGTCACAAACATACATACACATGTACATAAGTGTCGGAAGTATGTAGGCAGTCGCGTTGGCGTGCGATAACGTTATCTTAGTGGGTTAACAACCTATTGGCCAGCATTGGAATATCGTGCAATCACGACCACTTATCATCTTGTCTTCTAAGGAAACCCTTAGGTTATGAAACTCGGAATTTAAGTTGGATACAAGTAAATTGTACTAGTATTACCTACTGATATTTCTGATACTAGTTTTGCCTTTTTTGGAGTAATAGAAATGCTAGGTTATAGAGAAATACAGGGTGGAAACAGCACTTTACGAAGCCGTTAACCAAGCATTCAGTACATCAAACTAACAAGATAACGGTTTGATTATCTAAAAACAGCTGTTTAAGGGACATGTTCCCCTACAAAAATGTGTTTTAGACACCTGTTTTAAGATAATCAGACCGTCATCTTTTTGGTGAACATGGTGAACAACCCTACGCCAAAATTTTTGCTGGGAAATGATTTTATTTTGTAAAACTCAATGTGATGCACTCAAAACATTGTGCAGGATGGATGGATTGAATAATGTGGTGTTAAAAGTAAATTTCTTACCATAAAAACAAGTATTTAAAAAAAAAACTTGTAAAAAGTTGGACATTTGACATAAAATATCTCCGTAACTAGAAGGTTCCCAGGTATGGTCTAGAACAAAATAAAAACATCGCAATGACGGAAAGAACAAGTGCCTTTCCTTCGTTAAGAGTTTTTTTACACCCTTTAGGAAAAGGCTAAGCAGGTGATGATGAGATGGTTTTAGGACCAAAACGTTGACCAGTATGATCTATGACAAACTATCAACGCATCAATTAGAGAATTAATGATGTGGTTGGAAATAAGAGGGGGAGAGAAAGTGCGGGAGTGAAGACCACTGACGGGACTGACGGATGTGGGAAGAAAACCGTATCAAATCGGAAAGGGATCGTCACCGTATCAACTCGAGCCGTTCAGTATTATTTGTATGAAACTCCCTACTGCAACGCACACTAATCGGAATCGTAACGTAATCGCCTCGCCTCGGGACAAGCTCACGAACCGCGGTGCGGTGAGTCGACTTGCAGTCCCTTAGCTCTCCGTACCCTAGCTTACGGGGCTCTCCGTACCCTAAATGATTGAACTAGTGCCGCCCAGCCGTCAACCAGCTGTCGGCGAGCCGTAAGCGCGGCATCGTCTAGCTGTAGCCGAGTCGTCATGCTGGAGCTTCTGATCCGCTTACGTTACGTGGTCGCCTGTTTGACGCCAAGGGGAAAGGCGAGGCGGTGACGTTCCCTTTCCGAGTTGATAAGTGTGCTACGACCTTTAAACTGGTCATAAGAGACTGGGTAGTTATGTCACAAAACCGTCAAAAGTGGAGAGATATGGACGAGACCTCAATCAGCATAGGTTGAAGAAGAAGTGTGAAATCATGGTTAGGGAATGTCCCTAGAGAGTTGACTAATGTCATCGTGGGACATTTGAAGACATGTGACATCTACCAACCCGCATTGGACCCGCGTGGTGGATTCGGACCCGCTTCCTCTCACTAAGGCCTGTTTCAAAACAGTGGAAACATTACAAACTAAAGATTTTCTGTGACTAGTGCAAATATTAAGAGCCTTAAGGTCATTTAATTAAAGCTCCGATTCAAATTTCTATTTCATTGACCTATAAGACGTTAGAAAGAAAAACGGGAGAAATGAGGTAACGGGTTTAGTCCGATCAAACACCCTTATGTCGAAGTGATAAGGGCGTAAACAAAGTAGCAAGCATCGTGTCTATGTGTCATTAATCGCTTAATGTTCAACTTACTTTGCAAAGACAATTTAAGCGTGAAAATAGATAGTAACACTATCTTTTATAGCGATAGTTTACTATCTTGCTAGGTGACTAGTTACTTGAATTGTTACACAGAGATATCTGTAACGCTTTGTGAGTTCGATACCATTCTTGTTTGTATAGAGAAGCAAAGTGTATCTGAAAACAACAAATAACTATTTAGTGACTTATTAAGTTTATATTTTATTAGGTACTAGCTGACCCACACGACTTCGTCTGCGTCACATAAGAGACAAAAAGCTCGCAACATTTTTCATTTATGCTCCGCTCCTATTGATCGTAGCGTGATGTTATATAGCCTAAAGCCTTCGTCGATAAATGGACTATCCAACACAAAAATATTTTTTCAATTCGATCCCGTAGTTTCTGAGATTAGCGTGTTCAAACAAACAAACAAACAAACTCTTCTGTTTTATAATATTAGTATAGATATAGATACAGGCTGAAACTATTACCATGAATTCAAAGGTACATAATATTTGAAGACCTATCCATACCTAAATTTTCACCGGTTGTTAAAAAATAATCAGTTGCACATTGCAGGTATAGCGCTTACTGCACTTTTGTGTACAATAGCTGATTTTCTTTATACTCGTAGCTTGTGTCACAATGTTCGTTTATTATCTAACTATTTCTATAACATTAAAGAAATATGCTGCATGTAATTAATTACAAGATAAACACAAAGCATTGCGTGATACCCAACAGTTTGTACGACTGACGTAAAAGTGAAGATAGAAAATATAACTTTTTAAACGAGTGTACAATGTAAAACATTATTACAATAGCATAACATAACATGGCATAATAAGCGTATAATGATTTCTTCTGTTGGGACAGGACTCATCTCTATGAGAGGGAGTGGACCTTGTCTTCGTATTTTAGATTTTATGGCATGCAGCATTATTTATAAAATTACTAGCTGACCCACGCAACTTCGTCTGCGTCACATAAGAGAGAAAAACGAAAGGAAAAAAAAACCCCGCTTTTGCAACATTTTTCATTCCTGCTCCGCTCCTAATGGTCGTAGCGTGATGTTATATATCCTATAGCCTTCCTCGATGAATGGACTATCCAGCACAAAAAGATTTTTTCAATACGAACTCGTAGTTCCTGAGATTAGCGCGTTCAACCAAACAAACAAACAAACAAACTCTTCTGCTTTATAATAATAATATAGTATATATAGTATATAGTATAAGTATATAGTATAGATAGTATAGATTCTCTTGCTGACACAGCATGTCTTGTTTTTCCATCCTTCTCGTCATCTCTTCAGATTCCTCTTTTCGAGTCTCTTTTCATCCTTACACAGTTCACCCATCGTTTCTTTGGTCTATATTGTTATTATAATAAACAAATGATTTGATAGCAACACCTCCTTCATTTGAATTAATATGAATATTTATTTATACGCGACTTGTTTTTGGAGCTTTGTTTATGGGTTTTTGTTCTAATAGATCTATTGGGTTTTCGACGTGTTTTGTGTTTTCCTTGTTCTATTTTGAGATTATCTGTTGTACAATTATTTATAAACGAGATTTATAATACTTACCTATATTGGAAAACTTTTGTACTGTCTAAAATAAACGTTAAAGAGACCTTCTGGATTGCATATTTGTCATTGAAAAACAACAACTTTCTTTCAAAACTTATATTGTCACTTACGGGATATCTTCCGTGATTATTTATTGTTTTGAGCTTCCGAAATTTTGACGCTGTTGCAAGCGCTATGATCGCGGGTAGACTGGAGAATGCGGTGGATTTAAAATAAACAAGGAGCAGACAACTTATTTTGAACTTTCTTTCAGATTTCAGTCAAAATGAGGAGCTTCTTCCGCCACTCCTTCCTAGCTAAAATACTAAATGGAAGATCAAGGCAATCGTTGTGCAGGACTGTCAGTCAGTCTTATTTTGACGTTCAAAAAGTACTGTTTTACTGTCTTATTTGTATTCATTAATTTTATTCAGTAGGTACTCTGTACGTTTAACTCCAACACAAAGGAATTCTAGCATATCTACAACCAGTCTCCCAATATCTATGCATCAAGAAATTGAAATACACCTCAGACAGGTGTTCTGATGTGCAATCTTCGGTGGAATATAATAAGAGCACGTAGCTTCGGGTGCTCACGATTTGTTAGATTCATCGTCCGTACATAAATTCGGTCGTGAAAGTGTTTTGACAGCAGCCATTTTGATTTAAAGCTGAGAAATATCAAACGTGCCGCCTGAAATTGTACGAGGTGTGGTCAGATGAAATTATTATTATTGACTGGGACGGTGTTGATATATCTGCTTACTAGCCGTGACAAGACTATCAGACATCCATTAGGATGTACAAAGGAAGTCAATTCAGCTCTCAAATAGAATAATGATATTCATTTGATAAATTCAGAATTATCATTTGACAAATTCAGAATAATAACTGGACAAGAATAATCATTTGACAAATTCAGAACAATCAATTGACAAATTCAAAATAATCATTCTCATTCATTTAGATGTTCGTGCTCGTGATACCTAAGTATTTCAAAGTAAAACAGAGCAGTGATCAATTAACCCATTTTTATGTATGTGTTATTATTATAGATAGTAGGTATGTCGAAATAACAGAAATCTTATGGAGGCACTCCTACACAAAATCAATATGCTCAGTGAATTTAATTTTAACATTGCCGTTCGAATAACCAATAAAAGATGTAAATAACAGAAGAGTGGATTTCAGGGACTCTCAATTTCCGTGGGTGAAATCAGAAGAACAGAATAGCTATTTATTTTTGATTATTAAAAGATTAAGGTGACGTAATAATAACTTTCTCCTTTTCTTTTTTATCGTGTGGTTAGTAGACCTGGTGTCAGAGTTTTATGCCGCCATAGGCCTCTGACTTAGCTTTTACATGCCGTCAAGAAATATCTCACAGGCTGCTGGTTTCCTCACGATGTTTTCCTCCACCGAAACAAGTGATAATTATACAATACAATACAATATTAGTTTCCGAGTCATGGATGTTTATATGTATAATAAGTATGTATTTACAAACAAAAAAAAAAGTACATATGTAGTATATCAACTATCTGGTGTCCACGATACAAGCCTTGCTTAGTGTGGCACTAGATGGCGCGGTGTGTTAATGTCCAGCGATATTATTATTAATACGCACATGAATCCGAAAAATCAGAAGTGCGCGCCTTAGGTTCGAAACTCGAGATCTCGAACTGTTTCACCATGCAAATGACAGGTATAGAAAGTAGAAATTTTACAGGGGTTTTAAACCTTGCCTTACACTCAAGGCATCCACAGAATAGTCCGGTTTAGCAGCAGCCAGCTTCATAGGTTGACCTGACAGATATCAACCAAAAAAAAAAAATTGGTTTTAACAATGGCCAGTTTTACGCAGAATGGTCCACTTCAAGGACTAAGTGCGGAAAACTAAACCCCATGATAGATAGATAGATGGCCGGTCTTATAGCTAAAACCAGTATTTTCAAGTCAAATAGGCATCGTATTAGCAACATTTAAATAAAAAGCCAAACACGCTAGTTAAAACATGTCCGCCCACGGGCAAGCGATTTATAAATTAGCTAATTAATTTTGAGATTTACTTTATTTATTGCCGTGCGATTTTTCAAGACGCTTAAACTCATTAATATTCGAAAGGTTTTAATAGAAAATTAGAATTGCATGGCTCTTTTAAGTTTTAAACGAGTTAAGTGCCATAAGTTGTTTTGGTGGAATAAAAAAAAAACTTTTCAATGCTTACCTCCGCAAGTCATTAAATGCTTTTAGTGCTAAATGCAATTGAAACTTCGTCCTATTTCTGTCAATCTTCTAAATATGACAAAGACAGAATAACGTTTTAGTTTATGTTTAACATGAAACGCATTCTGTGAGTTCTAGTGCAATTAGACAGTAGAAGTTTAATCTTTTGAATGCCATTGTCACACATACATGACAAGCAAGCGCGTACCCTGTACGTCAAACGACACAAATATGTGACATAATGGTAGGACAAATGGTGGCTGATGTTCTGCGTTCAAAAGGTTAAAAAAAGAAGTGCAGGCAAGTGGAAACAAATGAACTACAATGGTAGTTCCATTTTCAAAATCACATTTACTAAATAGAATGTAGCTGCGTCACCCTTTTCTAGTCCACTAGAACCTCCTACTCGCTCAAATATTAATCAACTGACAATGCATTTTATATTTCCCCTTTGTTTCTAGATCAGGGTACAATGGAAAATATCGGCATCGTCGGAAAACTTGAATAAAGACTGAAGTGAATAGAATATCTCAGTGAGGCGTCATTACAATGGCTTACCATTTGACATGCCTGATTGACGTAAGGGTAGGAAAGTATTTCTTTTGACAATATCTTTGATGTCAAGGAGGCCTTACCTTCCTATTGTTAATATGGTATTGACAACGTCGAACATGACTGACGTACGGAATAACTTGATGATTCCCTGATTTTTTATTTTAAATGTCATATCATAAGTGAGATTTCGTATAATTTGGCTGTTAGTAGACAGGTGACAATTTTATTCGAATTTGTAAAATGTCTTTCAACAAGACTGACGTAAACTAAAAACTGTTTCACGTAAAAACTTCTGACCGGATTTGGATAAAATTTGGCACACAGGTAGTTAGCAATATATTAAAATATATTTATATATTTATTTAATATATTTTTTTATCTCCGTAAAATCCATGGGACAGTTACCGAACTAAAGCGAATATAAGCCGCGAGCATAAGCTATGGTAATTTCATAAAGACGTTATTTTCATTGAAAAATCCTCCAATCCTTCCATAGCATTCTATATGCCATGGCATGGCATTTTATATGCCATGCCAATTAAATATCATGTTAACAAAATCAATTATCAGCACACAATTTAATTGATACGAACGCGTAACTAAAATACACAAGAGCACTTTTTCCGTGTAGTACTCTAGGTCAGTAATTGATACCTACGCGATTCATAATTTTATTACAATTTCGTAATAACTGACATCATTATCTATAATTAAGGCTGTACTAATGTGAGGGAAATAGGTTACACCCACACTTTAGTTACATAGGTAGAAATAAAAGGTCTATTCCATACAAAAAGCAAAAACCAGGCATGAGCACACACATATAGACAGTTACGGTCGAACAAGCTATTTGGTTTACAGTTTAACCCACAAATTAAATTAAAAAAATATCGCTCGACATTACACACAGCGCCATCTAGTGCCACACTAAGCAACGAGGCTTGTCGTGCACACCAGATAGTTGATATACTACAAAGATACTTTTTTTTTTGGATGTAAATACATACTTATTTATACATATAAACATCCATACTCAATAAATACATTGTAAAAAGTAAACTAAATAGCTTGTTCGACCCTACGTATAGACAGACAACTCAGCCAGTCTCAAACGAATGTCAGTCGCGAGTACGCCTGGATTCACTGTTCCTGAAGCATGTGTATGTGTACGTGCGTTTTGTCTCTTGTATGGAACTAGCCTTCTGTGTTTATCTATTATAAGTGACACTCACACATACAAACTTTAGTTACATACGTACCATTACTTGTGTTTGTGTTAGTATCTCTGCAAGGGGTGAGTCCGGGTGCTATGTACATTATATTTATATTTATTTCAGTAATTATACACCAACGTACTCGTAGAATGTCATGCGGTTGTCGCAGTCAAGTTATTTTGGTCGCTGAAATTGTAATTTCAATTCGTTCATTGGTTTATTTAAGGAAAAAACTGTTCAAATGTTATTTATATTCGTTTTATTTAGCCACAAACGTATATTCCACGTGTAATCAGCAAATAAAAGCATGGTTATTGGTGCTTAATCACTACATATAATAAAACAAAGTCCTTCTGTATGTCAGTCTGTTCGCGATAAACTCAAAAACTACTGCACCGATTTTCATGTTGTTTTCACCAATCGATAGAGTGGTGCTTGAGGAAGGTTTTAGTATATAATTTGTACGCGGGTAAAGCCGCGGGCACCAGCTAGTGTAGAATACATTTTTCCAGTCTAATCTAGGTTAGGGCCTGTCGTAGAGCTAGGCTGTTTCTAACCTAGTAATAACATAGTGTTTTATGCCTCTAGCTTTATAGCCTCATAATATTAAGTAAATTCTTTCATAACTTCCGAATTCGATACTAAAAACGGCGAAAAATTGCTTTTTGAGAGTAATGTACTCGCAATAGTTTTAGCTTGGAAGCATTTTTCATAAAATTCTTTCATGTTTTTGTTTACGTAGTGTTTTTTAGGCACAAACAAGGCTCTCTCTACCGGTGTCGGTGTTTCCTTCAAGAGGTTATTTTTTGGTTCAAGGCTTAGTCAAACCTTTTATAAAGGTCTACATTATAATAGATTATGTAAGTATTTGTGGAATCTTACCACTGGAGGCGTTTTCCGAGGCGAACAGCGGGGCGGCGTTGTAATCTGCAATAAATAATATTTCGAGGTTAGTGTTAAAAATTACGTTCGTAAATTATTTTTAAAAATACTAAAATAGTACTATTTCGAATCTAAGGCTGCGTTCGCATCAAACGTTTCGGTAGTCAGCCGCGGACTGGTAAGCATCAAGTTCAAAATGTTTGAAAATAGAATGTTACTCGCCGACTAACTACTAATTGTGACAACCTGACAACTGACAGCTGACTCTGAGCGAGTGTAATCTAAGTGTGAACTCTGCCTTATTTTTCCCATATGATCAAAGAGCTACGCGCGACTTTTTTTATTTATTTTTTTATTAAACATACATCGATTGCAGTAATTAGTACTTGAAAATTCGTAATAGATCCGTCGATTAATAAAAAAAGGGAAATATATACTTAATAAATAATAAATATCGCCGGACATTACACACAGCGCCATTTAGTGACACACTAAGCAACGAGGCTTGTGTCGTGGACATCAGACAGTTGATACTACACAAATACAAACTGAAAAATAAATAGACTTATACAAATTGAAGATTATTTAGAAGTAGGTTTCGTCAGTGATAAAAACTGGTACAAGGACCACAGCAGTTGCAAGTTACCAACCTAATCATTCTGTATCCAATCAGCTACATACAAAGAAAAATGTGTCCGGGTAACAGAGCCGCCTTACAAAGAGCCTGAAATTAAATGTCAGAACTGAAAGGTTTTTGATACTTCCTAATGTAACATGACAAAAAAATTGATGTCGAGTTAATTTTGTTTGTTTCTCCTTTTTTTAATACTGAGTAGAGGTAAGCCATCAACCTATACCTACCTTTATAAACATGTAACTCTGGGGATAAAATATTAAAAAAATCTACTAATTTTGTCAAGTATGAATATTACTATTATGATTTACTTTTTTAATAAACACCTAGCAACACCTTATAATTTAAAAATTCCTTTATATTCTTATTTTGTGTAACATATTTTACAAAATTTAATAAACATTTTATTGCCCATACTAATAATACATTAAAGTTACTTCTCATGTCTGTTTGTCTGCTTGCGTTGTTTTACTAAACCGCACAACGGATTTTGATGCGGTTTTCACAACCTTTCAGAGAATTCGGTGTATTAATATTAACTTGCATATTAAAAGCATATCGATATTTCGATATGAGATATTTTTTAAATAATGTGCAAAGTAAGGACTGGTCGAAGTTTTATAAAATGTTACGTAACAATCAAGGTTTTCCCGACTGAGGTATATTATCTATCTTTGAGGCACTCATATAAGGTGTTATGTGTTTTATATTCATTACAACAATACAACATTCTTCACACGGTGATTCACATAATATGTTAATGTTTAGATAAACGGTTTTTCCTAAGGCTGTTCTGGGAAATTAACTATTTTATTTAACGTTGTGAAAACACGAGAAAATACTCTGTACTATACCTATTCATATATTTTTCTTAAGATCGGAATAACGGTCATTAACCCAGCTACATTTATTATAGTTCTTCACTTTAAAAACCAAAAACAAGCCTGTTCAAATCGTCATCTACCTTTTTCTAATGAAAAACGATACATGATTCATCTGTTTTTGTTTAAACGAAGAGATATCAGGGAAAGGGCAATAAACTCAAAACTCAAAGCATTTATTTCAACTAGACCATTACGGCACTTTTAAATGTCAAAAATACAAAACAAAAACAAAGCTACAGTCACAGTCACAAGGCATAATAACTTGAGAAAGTACTGTAGTTGCCCATTCCCTAGAGTAGATCTCTGTGGAGAAGAACGGGCAAGAAACTCCATGGACACTCTTTGAAATCAAATTATTGTTGCAAAATCTTGGTTACATCATTCATGTTGTGATTATACATATACAGGGTGTAAACCACCTCATCACGAAGCCGTCAACCAAGCATTCTGTACATCAAACCAAGCAACTTACGCAAAAATAATAAATAACAATAACCGCTATTGGCAGCAACTATAGTCTACCTAGGTCGTTTTAATTGCTCTGGGTTACCTTGACCACTGTCTAAGTAATTTATTGTTAGTCTACCAATTTTTTTTTACCTGCTTTCAAGGGGCTTAATCTGGATTTCATTAGACGACAATTCATTAAGATGTACATGTGTGTGAAGTATGTACACGTTTTTCTTTTATTTCTATTAATGTTTTTTTTTCTTACACTGCACTTAAAATATAATCAGCCTTTATGTTTCAACTGGTGGAACAAAGGCATTCTTTCTAAGAGAGAAAGAGGGCTGAAATTCGCAAAATTGGCCCAGTGCGGGTTGGTTAGTGGCGATGGCGGTACTTCATATAAGCCTAAAAGCCTGGCTTGCCTTGATAACATACTCTCTGTCTACTCTATAAGATGTTAGGGTTTCTGAATAGTCTGCTTGCCTAATGAACTTGCCATATTTATCTCGTCTGCTCGACGTCCGTACGTCACTACAGGGATCCAGCAGAATATCAGCGTCAGGTGCATGCCTGACACATGCTGAGCTGGACTCCCATTTGGTGTAACCTTGAGACGCACACCGCACCTTGCATACTCTCTTTGTTATTTTCCTTTTTTAAATTTTTTATTTGAAGTAAGTACCATACCATGGGTGTTACCATACTTATTTTGTAAATATGTTTTTCTTTTGTTTTAAGTGACCTGTTGCATTTAATTGTATTTCTGTGTGTTGTGCTTTGTCTTTTGTGTGCACTAAATAAATGATTTATCTATCTATCTATCCATATTGTCTGCCCCAACAGTGGTAGTATATGTCACATGTTTTGTCAATTCTGGATTCTAGGACAGCCGGCTTCTTAAAGCCGTCGAGAACTATGCTAGGCACAAATCCTATAGAAAAAATTGACACCAAATAAAGGGTCATGGGCATCGAATGCATAACAACATGGATGTCGTAAACCGCAAGATAAGACACAAGACAATGTCACCAATGTCGTATAGAAGGAAACAGTCTGTGGGTGTGAGCGGACGCCTTTATTACCGAATAACCCCAGATTGAGGCGGGGAAAAACGAAAATTCATATGAAGTTTTCATGCCAACCATGTCAGGTTTAATTTTACTGGGAATTTCGTAATTTAAATGAGGTTGATTAGATGAAATTACAAAAGTTTTAAATGAGGACATGTTTTTTTTTGAGTATTTCGCCTTCGACTTACAAATTCTATGAAAAAGTAATTGACTGTAATCTAGCCGAGTTTATTGACCGACCATTTAATTGGTCGAATGTTCTCCACCACCATAATTTCGTTAACACCCATTAATTATTCAACGACAGCTTTAATTTCCAATCCAATTCCTTTGGAAACCACTCCAATCGATAGAAAACCCCAAACACAATTGAACGAAGAAGGAAGTTTCGACCGAAGGCCACGGGGTAAACGACACTCGAACGAGCGATTACACAACTATACCATTTAACTTTGACCTCTATCCCCCTAACAAAATGTAAACAAAACAGTATACCCGCGGGGGTTTTGTTTAATAGTCGATTTGGACACCATTCAATTAGGGACTGTCGGTATGCAGTTTTTATAATGTGTTGCGAAGGTCATTATGTATTATTATGGGAATTAAAAGCGATAAGAAGAAATGAGTTTGTGTTAGGTATTAATAACATGATAATTTTAGTTTTAGTCTTCGCTTTGGCGGGAAAATCCAGTTTTTAAGCGTTGATTTTGAGGTAAATGATTGCTTTTTTCCTGCATTCGTCAAACAAATTTTGTTCTACTTTGGTATTTACTAATTTAGTGAAGATATCTCACTGATATGCACATAATATTGTATCAATCAGAAAGCAGACTCAGATAGGATGATAGAATTGATAGAATCCGTTCATTTTATGACCCATTAATAACGTGAAAGTCATACAATTATTATAGATTGAGACCGATTTCCAATCAAAGGGTAATCGTTTAATTTATTGCGGCTCTATTACCCACAAATTGGATTCGAAGAAAGCTTCAGTAATAAAAACCTTATTTTACATTCCAATTTCAAAACCAAACCGTCAAGGCTGGCATTGACAACAAGGCTTCATTTATAAAGCGGTACCAAAGACAAAAAAAAAAGAAAATAGGTAAGAACCCTCCTTCACTTTCCCAAAGACAGTTCGACATTTGAATCATTAGTTTCTTGTAAGGTTCGACCATATTCATTATGTTCAACCACCCCGAGGTCAATGGCCACATAATTTGAATACATGCCAAGGTATGTACATGAACGATTGGTAATTGATTCGGTGACAGACAGGGAGACAGGCTAAATGGCGTTTCATACATCATGAATATCGTGACGCACGTATTTTTCAGGGGTAAAATTATTCATATAATTTAGGACTGAAAAAAGTAGAGTTATTTTTCTGTTTTCTGTTCTTTTAGGTTTGATAATGAATAAGTTGACAAATTACGTTTATTACTAGCAGCTGCCTTGGCCCACTTGAAATTATATTGCCTATTTGAATTGGATTTTGGACGGAAACTCTCACCTTTTTTCTAAAATGAACGTAGTCTAAGTTACTCCTTCTACCATTAGCTATATACCAGGAAAAGTTTCAACAAAATCGGTTCAGCCATTTCGGAGGTTAGCCCGAATAAACAGACATAAATATAAAGAATAAAAATATTAAACAGTTTGGTAGTAGAATTCTGATCTTTAATTACATGAAACATTTCAGCTAGGTAAAACAAAATTAGTTCTAGTTAGGAACTCTTGGCACACTCCTGATATAATTAAAGGTACTTTTCCACCCAAATTAGCATTAAGGTGACATACATAACCGAATTTAAATAGTAGCACGTCAAATGTCAGATTGTCAACCTTTGGATCGTTATTTTGGCAAGTGGCAGTGTGTCAGCGTTAAAAGGTGAGGTTTCCGTGTCAAAAGAGATTATTTAAATAATTCGGATACGTCACATTACTGATTAATGATGGCGGTTGTTAGAGAGAGACAAAAGAACGCCGGAATGTCTCCTTCGATTGTTTAATGATTACGAAATAACAAGTTGACAGTTGTTACGGCTTTGTTAATCATCATACAACATAACAGTAGATAAGAAAACCGAAGTAATCATAGTTTCCGCACCTAAAAGCAACTTGACTACAAAAACATCAAATTCACACCCAGGCTATTCTAAGAAAGTATAATAAAGCATTGATATTGAAAGGAGACTCAGTATCGCAGTGACATACTGATCGAGTACTCAGTTATATAGCTACTTTATGTTTGTGCTGTCTACATCAACGGCATGCAAATGTATTATGTATGCCGCACACACCGCCATACATTGACACTGACACACTACACACATCCACAACATGTTTACCGGACATTATTCTAATACAGGTTTCGCACACACACATGTTTGTGAACATGTGTGAGTGTCCGCGGCCTCTTTGCGTATAACTATAAGTTATTGTATCCTCAAAATGTAGTGTCAAGTGAGAATTGCGATATTGTTATCTGTTCTAGTAATTTGTTAGTCATTGTAGAAATAGCTAGGTATAGTTTTTGTTTTGGGTGTTTCGGTTTCATAGCGGGGAAATAAGTGGAGTTGTCTAAGGAATCCGTTTTAATGGTATGGTGGGCGAGGCGATATAATGAACCTTTTTTTTTTTTTCATTGAAGTGGTAACAGTAAAATCTCGCAAAAAAAAAACTCATCAAATAAATAAATAGACCGGTCTATAAAAATAAAACTTAGACAGTTTTATGCCGACTCTACGAACTTTCTGTTACCACTATTACGTCACGCAATCTAATTCTTTCATCTCTTCTTTTTTAACTCCAAGAAAAATATCCTCAAAGTCAAGCAGGTTGAATAAAAATATTTTCGCAAGGTGACTTCCCTTAGACACAGCACGAACTTGGCAATTCAATAAATCTCAGTCTGCATCCAGTCAGGTACCTACCCAGACCGACTCGACGTTGGGGCACTAAACCAAGATATTTATATGCACGAAAATAAAATTTTATAGCATCTAGAAACAAAGGTGGTCTTGCAAGGCATAAGTACCTATATGCAATTTTATGTGCCACAAGCCCACAACTCTGATATTTTGTTTTAATTTTCGAGCAAAGCTTCTAAAGAAGAAGCTTTACGTTTCACAAGGTTCGATTCAATATTCCGAATATCGGCGGAAATTCCTGAGTACCGGCGGAAATTCCCGAGTATTCCCGACCTATGTTACTTAGGAATGATCAGTGTATGCCCGACTGACCGTACCCGAGTCGGCGTCGTGCACAAATACACGTTGCACGTTGTATAAGTGCATGTATACACGACGCACACGCACAGCACGCGCCCCTATGTATTCATTACGACTCCCGTCCCCACTTTATGTAACAGGTTAGGGCTTGCGCGGACGAACCTAGGTTTTAAGTGATTGCGGACTTATGGTGGGTTAGGCTTCACGTTTTTATGGCAGGCGCGTTTGAAACTCGCAATTTTCGTAGTCAAATTTTAATTAACCTTGTCAGTTAACATGAAATATTTGACGTTTGAAAATATGGTGATGTGAGTACAGCGAAATAATCGAAAGAACCAATTACGGGAAAAGCATAAACCGGGAACGACTGCAAGCGAAACAGCTGGTATGCACGAACAGATATATTTGTCTAGACCAGACAAATCCCCTTGAAGCCTGCCTTAACAACCTATATAGCGCTTCGCCGAGCGTTGCTAACTCAATTTGAAGCAGGCGCCCTTGGGAGCTAGACAACCCTGGATGTGGGGGGAAGGGGGGCGAGTCCTGACCACGCACAACTGCCAGCCGTTGCGTTCGCCGGCCTATATTTAGCGTTGCATTTCTCTGTGCATGTATGAGTATGTTTACTCAACAGCGAAACTACGTTTTTAGCTTTAGTACTTCAAAAGCGTATGCGTGGTTCCTTCGATTTTGAAGCTGCATTACAGTTGTTTGATGTGGGGCTTTGTGGTGAATGGTGTTTTGTGGGGTTACCGGATTTTTGAGTGAACGTTGCAGTGGCACATCAAATACGAGACAGACAGTGGAAATAGTAATTTTCTTTGTCGTGTCAAACAGATAGAGAGGTAGATAGTGTAATAACTAGATATATAATTATCACATTGTTCATGGATGTGTTACTAGCGTATGCCTGAGGCTTCGCCCGCACAGGGATCGTACAACCGGAATAAAAAGTATCCTCTATGTTATTCCAGGTTATAATGTATCTGTGTGCCAAACATCTAAATCCATTCAACTGTTATTGAACGAGGAACAAACATCCATAGATCCTAACAAACTTTCTCATTTATAATTGTAAGATAAACTTTAAGGTACGGATATAACCTACTTACATGCGTACCACATTTAGATTAATTTGCAAGTTAATAGCAGAGTGAACGTTTCCCAATTTTGTTATATTTCCCTCGAGACATTTAATTTATATGAGAACTTTATTCATGAACTCTATTTGCATAATACCTACTATTATTTGCGTAGGTGAGAATTTAGAGAAATATTATTGTTTGACATTACGCTTTATTTAGACAGGCTTGCTCTAAAATGAAATTTATTTGTGGTACCTCACACAAATCCTTGTCAAGTATCAATTTTATATTGTAAGTACTATATGTTATTAGCACATCATCTACATCGACAAAGAAGAAAAAAATGCATATTATAGACGATAACTCAAAAAATACCGACGCACTGGTAATAGGTAAAATTTATATAGGACCATCGCGCGTGCTTCCTCTACCAAAAGAATACCTTAAATCGGACTAGTAATCACAGAGAAATCGGTGAAAATAAATAAAAAAAGAAGATGCTGGTGGACACCATGACCTCCTCCTTTTTTAGAAGGCTGTTAAAAAAGCTTCAAAAACTAATGAAAATATCGTTTGAAAATTATAATCTTTCAAAAGCACCACAAATAAATCATAGTATTACAAAGTTTTATTTGAATGACACATAAAAAAGAGCACAAATTGCTACTTTCTTGTCGCCCGTAGTCGATTGCAATTGCAAGATAAATGGCTGTCGCAAGCATGTTATCAATTAAACGTATGAATATTAACGTCGGCCCGGAGACATGCTCCATTACCGATAAATGTGTTTCATATAGCTTGTGTTACGAGAAATAGGTTTCTGGTAGACATATTATGCTACCAGACATATTATGACATATTATGCACCTAAACATAATTAGGTTCAACGACGCCATTGGTGGAAGGATAATGTTCAAAACATGAAGGAAAACTCAATGCAAAATGGTTGTCAAATCAACATTTATGAATATTACTAATCTATGAATAAAATAATACCCCATAGGTAGCATTAAACACTAGGACAGTGCCTGAATCTTCTTGAAAAGTCGTGGTCCATAGCCTTTACAAAGTGCATCTAAATTGCGACGTGTTTTGCATTTCTTTTGGGTTAGCTCGTTCCATCGTCGACCTCATCTCTGTTCTTAGGACAAGATTGAGGTCAAGAGTAGGCCCCTTTAATATTAAAAGAATCACATTCCTCATTCCAGTGTCTATCAACCAATTGGTGGTTGCGTTTTCATTATTTAGACCTTCAAAAGTGATGGCCACACTCAAAAGTGATAAATACTTCTGAACACAATGGTGTCTGACAAAAAAGCATTCTAAATTAGATGTTACTAATCTAACCAAAACCTGCCTAGCAAATGAAATAAATCCTCTTACTTCTACATATCTACAAGATAAATGTCTATCCATAAATGAATGATGTAATTCGCCATGTTGTCTCTTTCTGTGGGCTCGTATGATTATAGGTTCTCCGTAATGTAAAGAACTTAAACGGTTGGTGATTTTCTGATTGCTAGGTTCAATTTTGAAACGACGGTGCTACTGAGGGAGACATTGAACTAAAAGGATGTACGCCCATTTCCTCTTGAGGTCTGACAGGACTGTGTTCTGTTTTACTAATAGCTTTGAGGCGTGACTAAAGTCGTTCAACGATTTTGCTTTCAAGCAATAACCAAAGCAAGTATTTCGGTGTTCAAATGAATGATTTTATAATCTACGTCGTTTCTTTTTCTTCTTTAACCTTTGGCCACCCAATGCTGAGTGTAGGTCTTCCAAAATCTGACCACTTTTGTAAGTTCTGTGTCATAGTTATCCAGTTTCTTCCGACCACTTTAATGAGATCGTATATTCACGTACCCGCGTAGAAATACCTCCGTAGAAACGGGTTTTTTAGAAGAATCGACCAAATGAGAGATTTCTTTGTTCATCTGTCATTTTGTCGATTCTTTCTTCTAAGATGGCCGTTTCTACGGTGGTCATGCTACGCAGGCTGGTTCGTCAATCTACGTCTCTAGAAGCTAGCTATCCTTCATTAGTTTTAAAATTAGATGTTCAATTAAGTCCTCAATCATCACCTACAAATTCTTTTGCAGCGTCACTATAAACTGGGACTATTTTAATAGCAAATACTTTGTCAAAATCTTGGCTACGCTCCTCTGTAATTAAATTCTCAGTCCAATTCTTGGCTAGTTATTTTTCTGGGCTAGTCTATAATGTTATTTTTAAGTTTTGTGTGTGCGATTTGGCCTAAATTTAAGATGATTTAGTGTTGTTGCAAGCATCATTATTATCATGTACCTAGTTATTTTATTGCACACGAAAGAAATAACATGGAACAGAGAAATACTCCTATCCTTTGTAACACACAAAAGCTAAATAACACTTTATCGTGTTAACAATAATTATAAATGCACCCTGGTGCACACACGCCACTAAAAGTCAGAGACTATTAAAATAAAATAACTACATCGACCACATAGACTTCACTCACGCCGTCCTACCCAGGCATACGGCTTTATTTGAAAAGACCTGACGTTGTGTGACTCGAAACACAAGTTGTGCGGGAAACACTAACTAACATGTTATTAGGTATTGTAGCGAAACCCTTAACAACCATGTTACTGTCGCTACGACATTGAACTGTGAGAAAACAACGCCCATTTCCCTTGTACCCAGTAATAAAAATTGCATAAAAGAACTTTATGAAGAAAATGTAGTAACTAGTAATTTAGGTACGTGCGCCAGAAAATGTCGAAAATTATTAGACACTTAAGATGATGGTGATGATGAATACAGATATGCGGTGCGTAACAAAAGCAGTACCAAAGGAACTTAAAAGTGAATACGAAATTAAGTTAAAAGAGACTTTAGAAGAACTCGAGTAAATAGATAAAGTCAAGATAAATGGAGAACGCATGTAAGTTGAAAAATATGCAAGGATGATTAATTTAATCTCCAGACTTTTAATTTTAAACGGACCAAGTTAAATTAAGACAAAGAATGTAGCAAGCAAACTTGGCAATTTCAGTTTTCTTGATTATAACTTAGACTTAAATGAATGTCAGACTAAACAAGTTAGAAATGTCTTTCAACTTTACAATTAAGATTAAAAGAATTTGAAAATCTGTTTCCATGAGAACAATATGGCCAATAGTAAAAGCTCACTTGGAGATGCTCGCACGTGATTTGTTTAATGGAAAACCAATAAGATGGTCTAACACGATGTGCTTTGGTGTTAAGGTGCCCATGAACAATCTAAGGCTTCGTACATAAGGCGCCATAGCATCCTACATGGCCGGTCATAATGTTGCCGGGTACAATAGGCCCATGTCCGCCGGTTATGCGGCTATCTGTAATGGCCGCTCGTCACCTCTCGAGGTGTCATCGCGCATGTGGGTGTGACCGCAGTCCCCCTCTTTCCCCCGAGACCCTCAGCCCTCAAGGCTCAAGAAGCCTATGCAACTTACTAACACAATGACATGAGATGCTTTCAACGTGATTTATTTCTATAGATAACATTGTACGAGATTCTAATTTGTAACTTTAAGACCAGTCTGTTTGGAGACAAATTTTGTGAAGCCTGGTCATAAATTGCAATCTTCTTTATTATCTATACTCAGGGTATTTTCAGTATGATTAGTTTAATAAAATTTCCAATTAACTTAATAAACTTCGTCAGCTATGTTCAAAGTTATTAAGTTTTATTAAATGCAAATTCATTAAGACTGTCATATTTCATCGCGGCATTCTATCCCACAGGCGATAATAAATTACTAGTTATATTACAACAATTTAATAACTCCACATACATGATAATCAATAAGAAAAACCGGCCAAGAGCGTGTCGGGCCACGCTCACTGTAGGGTTCCGTAGCTTCCCAGACCATTAAAAATACCAACATTTTTCGTCAGCAAAAATAACTTTGTTTTTCATAGTATTTGTATGAAAAACAAAGTTATCATTTGCGTTTTTTTGAAAAAGTGCTATATAACTCAAAAACTATTCAACTCATCAAGTTGAAAATAATTTTCCTAGAAAGTTCATATAAAGGTCTACTTCTGTGATTTTTTTCATATTTTTTAAACTTATGGTTCAAAAGTTAGAGGGGGGGGGGACACATTGTTTTTGACTTTCGGAGCGATTATTTCCTAAAATATTAATATTATCAAAAAATGATTTTAGAAAACCCCTATTCATTTTTAAATACCTATCCAACAATATATCACACGTCAGGGTCAAAATTAAAAAAAAAATCGCTCCCCACTTTACGTCTGGGGGAGGTACCCTAATAAAAATGTTTTTTTAAATTTTTATTTTTGCACTTTGTCGGCATGATTGATATACATATTGGTACCAAATTTCAGCTTTCTGATGCTAACGGTCACTGAGATTATCCGCGGACAGACAGACATGGCGAAACTATAAGGGTTCCGTTTTTTGCCATTTGGCTACGGAACCCTAAAAACATGGTCGTATCGACACGCCTGTCTATGTTCGTTCACTGTTCCGATAAAAATAACGCTAATTGCTTAATAACACCGATGTGGAGAGCACAGCGCCAACTGTACGAGAACGGAACAATATCACGAGTGAAATCATATTTTCCAACAAGTTTCACTCGGGTCGAGCTTTCTGCGAAAGAGAAACCGAGCTCGGCGCAGCGGAAAACGAAGAAAAACTTCATGAAAAACGCGTTAAGGCAAGCGGCGTGACACCACGTCCTACACAATAACATAAATCGATAATAGGAAGCCCTCCGACTAGTTCAGCAGTGCGTGCGACCGACCTAATACACCCACTACGGCGACCGCATGCAATGCGGGCTAAATATACAGGGACCCGCTGCGTTCCTGCGTTGCAGCGCGCCGAACGGAACTTATGTCGCAACGACAACGTCCACAATTGCTTGTTCAGAGAAACTAACCGGTTTCACCAGCCCGGCAGGCGATTCGCGACCCTGTGGCGTCGGCGTGCGGTGCTGTTTGGTGTGGAGTGGGCGCGGAAGAAGGCCGTTTCGCAAGCCAGCCGCCGCGGTAATAACACAGCTAGGTGCATTCTCGCTGCAATTTCGCTCTCGGTCGGGCTGTGTGTTTGTGGCGCGCTGAAGATCAGGGCTAACGATCGGCGTGCGTGCTCCGTCTCGGTCGCACCCGCGCCTCGGCGAGCGTGTCTCGCAAAAGAAACGCTACAACTTTATCTGACAGCGACGCGACGCGACGCCCGAGAGGCTTTTGTGCGTTTTCCATGTTTATGTTTATAGGAGAGCACGTACAAGGGGTGCTTTGAACGCCAGTTGCTTGCTGTTGCGTGGTTATAAATTCTGCGACGGTCTTGTTTTTATTTCAAAGCGTGTGTTTGTACCGAACGGTGCTATGGCGGCGTAGTTTTCGTGCAATAATCTTGTTAGACCATAAGATTTTATTATTAGTGTCGGTATTAGGTGTAGGAGTATTGACTGTGGGAAGAATTGCAATAAAACGAATGCCGTGTCTATTAGCACGTTCTTACCATTAACTCTTGGCTAAAGCAAGATATACGAGTATTCTTTTCGCGATACTCAAAGCAAGTTGGCGAGAAATCAAAGTAGTCCTCATTTTTTTACTGTTATGAACTTCTCTTATATTTTCATCTATCATCAAAAACAGTTTTAAACTGACATAGAACTATATCCGAAAACCGTACAATAGAATAGGGGTAAGCTACTTTAGCTTCATTCAAATTCGATAGCCAGAGATTATCATACGAAAATAGATACGTTTTGGTCAACGTGATGTGTACGAGTCGTGTTTTGACGATTGTATAACAATAGTATTGTAGTGACACAATATATCAAAAGGCTCATGTTTCTATATCAAAACTTTTCTATCTGTATGTTTACTAAAGATTAGGAAAGTGTGTTAAGTGTGAAAGAAGTCAACAAAGCCTCCGAGCCATAGACAATGTATACTGTGTTCACTGAAGCGTGACACAAAATGTAAACATCAAGTCTTATATCTTCATTTGGAATGGGATGTTGGGCAATATTCATTGAATGAGGTTTTATCTGCGTTAAAATTAGCTAATTCTATTTAAATTCTAATTACTGCAGTGGTAGTCAGAATGTATGTCAAAAGTTTTGGCGTGTTCAATTAAAGCAGTGATATTTAAGGTTTTGATTAACATTTGGTTTCCTACTGCAGTAAAGAAGATAATGCAGATTTAAACTTTAATTTTACTTGTAAGAGATCCACTTTTCTGAACTACTTTTTTACAATCATCAATTTCTACGGTTTCTCGATTACAGCATGCTCACAATTTTATAGTTTCTTCCAATACTTGATCGTTACTCAAATTCCCGACTTGCTATTTAAATCTCTCTCGCTTTAACGGAAAGGGATGTCATTCAAGGCCCATATATTTTGCTCCGACTTGTCTCTTAGGTTTTGTCGTGGAGAAAAACACCGCTCGTAATTACACGCATCTATTTTTATGAGTTTGTTGATGTGAAATAATGTTGTTGGCTCTTGTAGGCTTATTAGGTAGAAATGTTGTAAGCAATAAGAACGAAATTCCGATAAACAAGTTAAGAATGTTGGAGTTGGAATTGAATTATCTGATGAAAGATTTGGAAACAATTGAATTATAGATATTGGAAATGACGTGTTTGTATTGGCATGGTGAGGTAATGAAGTCGGGATGACGTTTTTAGAAAAAAAAAATCTACACCATGAAAGAGAAAAATGTTTTAAGCAGTGAATGCTTTTAGAAAGAACAATAATTCTAATAGTAAAATTCCCAATGAAATTGTCCTTTAAAGCCGTTAGGCTGTCATTTGTAGATCTTTGACAGTCGTTACAGATAGTCAGTAGCCCGAAATCTGACAACGAGACTTACCAAGGGATATCGATCCAGTACTTACTGGTTTGTGGAGGTTAGACAGGCAGTCGCTAACTGCATCCAGTTAGACTGGAAGCAGATGATGAGTGTCAAATTGGAACCTAAATTGATTAATTAACCATAATTCATCATAATTACTATTTCCAATAAGTTGTATCCAGATAGTTGCATGAAATGGCTGACTGCCAAGAACAGGGCTAAATCAGAAATCGTGCTCACTAGAAGTAGAGCAGAAATTATTGGTCTATGGAGTTATATAACGTTCTGTAATTAAATGGTTTGAAGAATTTTGAAGAGGAATGGAAATCGAAACTTGTTTTTTGTTTCTGGAGTTCATAGGCTAACTTACCAAGAGTTTACGCTTTGTCTAATGGCATATTTAGCTTTATATTTGATTATTTAGATTTTGTATAACATTCTGAGTTGTGAGTGAGTAACAAAATAAAGTTATAGTAACTTTTTTGTGCACATTGCGAACTTTTCGACATAACCATGTATGTATACACCGTGTCATGCATACCAATAGCAAGTCTGTTCCACACTAGACGAGCATCCGGTACAAAGTCGACGCGTCTTAGCGTCATTCGTCAGTCCAATCGCAAGAAAGCTTCAGTAATATAAAATCAGAGAAGGTTGAACAAATGAGATCTGACTTCGTCGAAATTCGGGAAGGACACCATTTGGCGGTACGTTACGGCACGATGGCGTAACGGAACGAGTACTATATTTACTTTCGGGCACGTGTTCAGAACTGAATGGGCGAAGACCTTGCCCTTGAACCCGGGGGGAACGCACGCCGCCCGCCCGCGGCACGCACCGCCCGCCCAAACGGCGACTGGCCGCGCCTCTGCCCATATCCCCCCCCCCATGCGGCTCCCCGCACCGCACTCCCCGCCACCTAAACTGATCAATAGCCTACTTCCTATTTACATCGCTTCCTACCAACTTACATGAAAGAACTAAAGGAATAATAGAAATAAAAATAAACTTATATATGGGACAGGATTTAATTAGAGACTTCGAGGATTGTTAAACGTTAACTTTTTCCAATACTTTTAATAACGAAGCTTCTATCTTTAACTAAGTTATTACTTAGAAGAAGCAGGAACCTTTTGTTACATAATAACTATGGGGCAAATACAGTATTATTTCATGCATTTACTAGACAATTACGTGCTACCGTCCGAATTGTGTGTTCTTCATTGAATTCTTCGTAAACTTGCGGCTTCCCACGAGAATGATTGCTTTTTGCATTTATTAGTGGAATAAAAAATATAAACTATTTCCGTTTTAGTATACATAGTTAGCTTGGTGCAAATATACTTGGTCACGCGAACACGATAAGGTGCAGAGTCGAGGTATAATTATATGGTCAAGTTAGGGCCTCACGTTGTAGCGTTTAGAAGTTGATAGTGACGTTGGTACTTCGCTACTCTGAGTTATATGGCATTCTCCGGATACAATGTTGTTTAGAATGATGATGTGTGGTCTGGGCGAGGCATACAGACTACTTTGTATTAAGAATATGAATACAAGGCCAGGCTGTGTGGTTGATTTTGGACGTTCAGCGTTTTACTGCACAGCAACCAATCTGTGTGTGTACAATGTTTCTTGAAAGGATTGTATGGGAAGAATTTATTACATCCTGCTCACAGGTACGAGATAATTGAATATCAGACGTTGGCCTACTACAGTAGATATCAGGTAATTAATACCCCATAGGCTCGAAAGACCAAAAGGACCAATTCCTACCCGAGCTTCACCATATTCTTTACATGAAAAATCGAAACGTATCAAAAGACCCGTTCCATCCACTTTCTTTTAACATAGACTCATAGTTAAGTAGTGTTAAGTTACAGTATTACATTATAAAGGTGGTATGTTGAGTTGTGCGCGATCAATAGTTTACCGCCTAGTCTATTCAGGACCATTGCAGCTATATCGGGGTAGAGAAACGGTTTAAGTTGTGTTTATGAAGGTGTGTGTGTGTGTGTGTGTGTGTAGGATGTTCTTTTTTGTACTTTTAAGGGTTCTGTACCTCAAAAGGTAAAAAAGAAACCCTTTTATGATCACTCTCTTGTCCGTCTGTCTGTCCGTGTGTTCAAAATCCTATATGGTAGTTCCCGTTGACCTAGAATCACGAAATTTGGCAGAAAGCAAGGTCTTACAGCACACGTCTAGGAAAATATCTGGAAACCGTAAATATGTAGTTTAATAAGAAAAAAAGCGATTTTACTATTACAAACTTTTTATTTGCGGTTAGTGGAATAGCCGTTTCAGGGGATCGAAAAGCGAAGTTAAGATTGTGCTTTAAAAAGTTTGTTCGGAAATCTCGGTGCGCGAGTCCAACTTGTACTTGACCGGTTTTTTTTATCCTTATAACATGAACTTAAACAGAACTGGCGAAATGTAAGTGTCAGACACCACATCTCACATCTCACAACTCTACTTAACTATTCGGGGATTACAAGCGTGATGATAATTTATGTTACTTTTTTTAGACAATTTTTTTAAGATATTTTTTTTATTTTGTCAGAGATTTGCGTTAGGGATATTTTTGTGCTTAGGTGTATCAAACGCTTTATGTGATTCCTATTATATAAATTAAGAGCTTGCAAGCTTTTGGATTTCTAATCCCTCAACTAGTGTATTTTTACACTACACTAAATAGGCTTCTGTTAGGATGATACTGCCTATCTGGAGTGAATCCATCGAAGGCGCATTCATGATTACCTATCTTGTTTCAAGTATTAAGATGATTGATTTTCAAGCCAAGTGTTTTTTAGGGTTCCGTTGCCAAATGGCAAAATACGTCATGTCTGTCTGTCTGTCTGTCCGTCCGTAAATCACAGCCACTTTTTTCCGAAACTTTAAGAACTATGCTGTTGAAACTTGGTAAGTAGATGTATTCTGTGAACCGCATTAATATTTTTACACAAAAATAGAAAAAAAAACAATAAATTTAGGGGGTTCTCCATACATAGAACTGAAACTCATTTTTTTTTTCATCAAACCCATTCGTGTGGGGTATCTATGGATAGGTCTTCAAAAATAATATTGAGGTTTCTAATATCATTTTTGTAAACTGAATAGTTTGCGCGAGAGACACTTCCAAAGTGGTAACTTCTAAAATAAGAGAATGATAAAACTAAAAAAAATATGTGATGTACATTACCATGTAAACTACCACCCTAAATTGGTTTGAACGAGATCTAGTAAGTAGTTTTTTTTTAATACGTCATAAATCGTAAACCGCAATTTACCTTTCATTTATAACAAACTGCAAGAACTTTTATACTATGTTACTTGCTGTTACGGAACCCTTCATGGGCGAGTCCAACTCGCACTTGGCCGCTTTATTTAATGTTTTAATCAAACATCTGCATTTCGTTTAAAATTGGATGCTGCTTACTGTCGTCATAAATAATAATAATTAACATAATCCCTATCATGAAATTTAGGATTATAGAAGACCTGTCAAATAAATAGGATTGCGATCAACAATGAATTACTTGATTGCGATGCTAACTATTGAAATGAATCATTCGGAATATCGTATTCTAATATACTGGGAACAATTTAAAGTTGTCGCTACGATAATATTTACGACTTGGGAACATAATAAGTAATTTATCTGGTTTATATAGTTTCGATATATTCGTCCTAGACATATGAGTAAGTGTTCTGACGCAAAAGCATAAAATATTGATTGTATTGCAATTGCAATTAATATTTTTTTAAAAATGACTCTAACAGACTGCAAACTTTATCTTAATCATGACCTGAAAATAATCGGACTACCAAGTGTCTAATACAAGTAATAAAATAGTTTTTTTTATTAATATAATCATAGCACTTGAACCAGAACTAAATAGGACAATCATCAAGTGTTAACTATGTAGGCAATGAAAAAATTAATTACTTACAAAACTCAAGCGTGTCCTATTAATTATATTTATGGACACTTAATAACAATTTAAATATTTATCTTTGCTATAAAACGGTTCCTTTGTAATAAAACATTAAGTTTATTAAGCGACCGTAGCTTGTCGCATAACTATAAATTAGAGCAAACAAGATGTTAGAACCAGGTTAAGTCACAAACTGGTCTCACCTTGGCCAGTTTTCACATCTGCCACTTGTCGCTCCGCTGGACATATAGGCCGACCAAGCTTGACCATTGTCAATCACGCTGCGCCTTCGCAATCGACTTGATGGCCATTGTTTCACGTTGGGAACTTCAAATTTCATTGTTTGCCTATCACGTGCTTGAATGCTGTTTCCGACTCAAAAGACCGGCCCCCTAATACGATTATAGACATCAAAGCCAGTTTTGCAATACAATTCTAAATGTCAAATGTGAAAATAAAAAACGATTTTAATCGTTGCTTACTCATAGTTATCGGTGCGATCGTAATAAAGGTGATAGATTTAAGATGAAATGAAATGAAACAAGGTGTCCCGCGAAATTCAAATTCATAAAAGTCGAGGAACGACTTTGACCGTGAAAAATTCTTTCCTCGACTCTTATGAACTTTGAGGGTTGTATTGGTGATTTTAATGTTTATATTTTATAATTCTGTAACTACATAGGTACGTCTTACTGCCGCGACCGAGATTTTCATCAACGCACGCATTTCACGCACGTATTTTCATTAAAGTACGCTTAGAAATAGGAAAATAACAAGGTATGTTTAGTCCTAATTGAGCTTCAAAGACATCGACGTTTTACGGAACATAATTAAAACAACAAAGTTACTCTACTTCTTTATAACTTTGAACGCTACATTATAAATGATCAGTTAAATGTTAATGGGACATTATTGTCACAATAGATACTTATAATAAGGTCCCAGTAGCCAAATAAGGAACAGATTATCACACTATGTCTTATGATCATTGACTTATAATTATTATTCTCTACACCACAGGCCGGTTATACCTAGCTAGCTAGGAAATGAACGATCACCTTAGAAATGAACTAAACAATTGTGATGGCATTATATAAAGAGCTCTGAATCACGATCGGGTTCCCAATTTCTAAGCTCCATTAATTTATGTTTATTTTTTATTTCGGTCAACGGCCGCAGGCGGCCCCATTGTGTTGTGCCCGCTCCATTGACATCGATTTCTAGGGTTAGATTTAAAACGACCGAAATATACACGGACGCTTATTAGTGTTTGTACCCATATTACAAAAAAAAAACTACATAATAGATCGTACGTATAGAGTATTAGACAAAGCTTTTGTCGGTATTTTTAATAGGTCCCTCAAAAAACTCACTGTATCGGCTATCGACTGGCTAATCGTAAACGGTAGCGTAGAACAGTAAATTCCAATAAATGTTACGCTTTAAAAACCATTACTGTTTTAACACAAACGACTAAATTATTCTTACGAGCGTGCAGATTTCCAAACCCACGTTCGCACTACTTGTTTTTCAAGGCTTTTTTTATTATGAATCGGGCCGCGGTGTACAATCTGATATTCCTGGCAGCCGATCAGTAAAAACTATACAGATATTTAATGAGAACTTTAACCTCACCCTGCAGCGGACTCAGTTAACGTTAAATTATAATTTATATTTATTTAAATAAACGTACGTCCTATACTATAATAACAACTTTGAGGATGTTA
Organism: Xestia ashworthii; assembly: GCA_950022955.1. Lineage (NCBI taxonomy): Eukaryota > Metazoa > Arthropoda > Insecta > Lepidoptera > Noctuidae > Xestia > Xestia ashworthii. The sequence continues at coordinate 16,868,326 of OX465553.1, forward strand.
ATCAAACGCGTGACGAAACAAAAAAATCTGTTTAAAACATTTTGTTAGAAATCTTTTCGTCAATTTCGATGAAAAAAATATGATACCCATTAAAAATGCTGAAGAATTTAATGAATAAAATGGCGGAGTCGACCGTATAGTCATATTTCATCCTCAAGGTTATATTATGGTGTCATTATAGCTTACTCGTGGATATACGCTCACTTACGTAATAACGAAAAATTGCTTTGTTGGCTTCCATTGAACGGTGTTAGTGAACCATGAAGTAGGTATAGGTACAATGTAATCAAAATATGTGTGTTTTCGACATAAACGACGTGATGTGAATGATCATAAGAAACTGTAATAGAAAATTCGAAGATCGCCAACAATGGGAGGTCATCGAAATACAGACTAACCATATATTTATAGTTAGGTCACGGGGCAGTGTTTGGTCTAGGCGTTCGTTGGTATCGAGCGTGTGTTGACCGGGCGATTCACCTTGAGACCGCACCTCGCTTCTTATAACCCCACCACGGCGAAATACCACTGGCCGGTGTACACGTGTAGTAGTCTGTAGACGCCGTAAACTGGCCGCGTACCACGTTTGGTACAATGCTCGAGAGTCGAGACCGGTCCGCGTGCTGTGGGTGAGCGAGTTATGGAATGCACAGACGGACCGAGACGCCAAGATTTGAAAGTGTGCTCCACCACGCCGCCCGCCGCCGCCCGCGACGCCTATCGGCACACTAATATTTCCGATACCGATTCAATACTCTTTCAACCAATTTTCAATTCACAACACCGCATTTAAATAGTGAAACTTATTATTAAAACTTCCAGACCGTGAGCCACCATTTTTTCCACTGCGCCCAACCAATTGTTTGGTAATCCAAAATTGCCTGTAATCACACGCTGTGATCCTCATTTTAAATTATAACTGTTGGTTGGTAATCAAATTATCATATTTTATACATAAACACACTGTAAGTCGCACGCGCAGCGAACCAAGCAAAAAATTGGGTTTCGTTTGTGTTAGAAAAATAATTATGATAATTTTCTGTCAACAACTCTTGTAGATTTTAAACACTGCGGTTTATTAGATGGCAATGTGTCATGCATGTATGGGTATCAATTCTTACGCAATATTAATGTAGCCTGTACCCAAGGCGGAACAACAAAGAATACTGGAACAAATCTGGCAAACTTTCAAAAACTTTTAATCCGGGCTGTCCCAAATAACATCAACAAAGCTTTGTAATAAAATAAATGAAAGGTTAACAATTTTCGCGTCTAATCAATCACAATTTCCAAGTCGAATCGCATCGAATGGACGGATAGCCGCTTCCCCGTCGTTATCCAACTTTGTTTACCTCCTAGATAGTTCCTACGCGCGTCATGATTGTTTGCTAAGAACTACTTACCTAGTTACACTACCTACTAGTCATCCTATTCTAATTCTAACGCAGCACGTTGAACCTTTTACGTAAATGTGGTGTGACGCAACTGACATAATAATAAGTGTACTTTGTAAGATGTTAAATAATAAAATAAACGATACTGAAATAATTACACCCCGGATAAATACAGGTGAAGCAATCTAGTTCATCACCATATTTGTTTTTAAGATGCAAAGTAGGTGGTCGGCAGGCTGACTGACTGACAGACTGGCTTAAATACGTTTGTTTATTAATAACGGAAGTATTCCACACGATGTAATGGAGGATAATCTAGTTAACTGTGAATGATTAATTGCAACAAGCGTCACTGAACACCAGACGATATCGGAACGAACAGCAATTAGCGTCCACATGTAAACAACCATGAATCTAAATTCGATAAATAAATCAAAAATTCGCTTCAAACGTCAGTAACATTTCCCGACAAACAACGTAGAGCTCTGGAATTCCTAACTTTCAACCCTCAATCATTCGTTTGCTAGTGTTTCAGGGGAAGCGTAGGAGGTCTAATGGAACTGGACACAGAAATGTAGGCTCGCCCCAATTCTGTTCAGCGGCGTCAGTAGCGATGAACACTGAATAAATGATGACACTAAACGTACCTTGTAAGTGTTATAGGTTTACTTTAATAATACAGTTACTTTGTAACTAAATTATACAGGCTAATAATGCTAACTAAAAGTAAAAGTCCGTGAATAACCCACAAGGTGTACCTCCCATCGGGTACTTGAATGATCTAAAGTGAAATTTTTGAACCAGTTTCCCATGCACTGTGTCCGTGTTTGACTTTCTCACGAAAAGGGCTTTCCAGCGTAGCCTTTTTTGGATTTGTAGCCATAGTTACCAGAGCTTTATGTTGTTAATTGGCACAATAATTCAAAGACAATTACCTCACAGAAATAACACCATAGTACTCTAACAAAATAATGACCTCATCGCTTATGGCATAGTTAAGAGGCCTGCGGAGGAGCATGCATAGTTCATACAAACGTAATACCAAAATAATTTGTAAATCAAACGTATTCTTAAGGAAGTGTGTATTTATTTCGATTGCATTACAGAATATCTAGGTTCCCAAATAAATATTTTAAATGAACACTGATTTAAACAAGAGTTATGAGAAAAATAAGTTTTCTATAGAAATTTTAAATTCCTCAAAATCTCGTCTTTATATCATTGTTTTTTCAAAATATATATCTGGGAACATAGATATTCTGTAATCCAATCGAAATAAACACACACTACTTTTAGAATATGTTTGATTTATAAATTATTTTGGTATTTCGTTTGTATGAACTATGCATGCTCCGCCGGCCCCTTAAGGAACCAAATTCTTACTCAAAAGAAAAAAATGATCCAATCAAGCTTGAACTGTAAAAAAAAGTTACCATCCATCCTTACGGCTCGACAATGTCTTATGATTTCGACCATTAATATAAGTCGAACGTCGACATGGTGGCGTCGACTTTGTCACTCACTCCTACGCCCACGGCATAGAGTTGAGGATCGACTGGCATATAACGCCCACTCAGGTGTGGCGTGTAACTATTTGTTTTCATCGTGCCCACGACTCGGAAACCCCGATGTTTTAACGTGCCGCCCCAATTCAAGTACCAAAATAACCGGGCTCTGTCCCAGATTTGTCCCCTGTTCCCTACGACGGACGTGCGATACGCAATGCCCGATTGTTGCCCCAGCTTTGCTGGTCAAATGTCCCCCAGTGCATTGCTTTTACAATCCGATTCAAACTTTCCATTCCGCTTGAGCAATCGATCAAAACGAATAGATATGATTAGAGGGGAGATAACTGTAAGTAAGTTATTAGGTTTTTATGTTTATAGATTTAAGTTATTAAGGTCATATTATAGAACTTTGATTTTTATTTCGAGCTAAATAAAAATTTTGAGTTTCCAAAACAATCCGGCTCGAAGGACAAAAAAAACCGATACAATAAATCTTAAAAATCGATTCGTGCCATCGAATTAGTGATCAAGTCGTGCTTGTATTCGGCGACATGCTTCAAATTCCCTTTTGTTTCCCGCGCGACACGTGTCGCCCGTGTCGCGTCCGTCTGAGGCCCGTTATCGTATAGCTCGCTATAAGTATGGGTGGTATAGTATCCGAATATCGGTGGCGGGCGGGGTGAACGACCTCTCAGGCACCTGCAATCGGCCGCTGTTGACACAAGCAACTGACGGCCGTGACGCTTCCAAGTGATAATGAGTGTCAGTGCAACGTACTTGAGATTTCAGTGTGGCTAGGATAAACTCAACGATTATTGGCTCCTGCTCCTCAAATATTTGATCTGATGTGTTTGTAAGACTTGCTTGCTGCTGTTTAGTCTGGTTTTTAAACTCTGCACACATTTGTTGCTTATACCAACAAGGAAAAAAGACGATTTCCTCTTTATGACGCAACATAAACATTAAAATGTTTTTAATTTTGCCTAATTAAAATAAAATCCTTATAATCTTCTCTTTCATCAAAAGGGTCTTTGCTTTCACTAGTCGTTAATTCTATTGATAACAATTAATGAATTGTGTATGCAAAATGGGGGACGGCGCGCGGCGTGTATTAGAGGACGTTTGCTCGGCGGGTGACAAAATAAAGGTCACAACTAATGTAGCGTTGCAATGAACTTTTATACAAGGTCAACTCGGTATTGCTTCGTTGTTTCGTAGCAACCGTTTTGCTACGGATTTTTTTTACTATAAAGTGGAACACGTATATTTTGGAGATGATCAAATTAAATATAAAATTTTCAAAAACGTTTCATATTCTACAGAGTGGCTATCAGAAGAAATTTCATTGAAAATCTGCGACCCCATTACTAATTAAGGTCTATAACAAACTATCCTAAAATATCCAGTTTGACACTATTGTACTGACAAAAACCAGTTTACTACAGCAAGTTAATTATGAAGTTGTTCGCTTTGCCCCGTTCATTATACCTACGTATATTTTTATTAAACTTACCTACGCTACGACGGTGGCTACGTTATTTTTCATTACAAAATGGAGCACGTTCCTACATTTTGGGGAAAACGAAATTGAATTTAAAGTTTTCGATCAAAGAGCAGAAAATATCATGTTACTCGTACTTTACAGACGTGTATGAATTCACAATTGAGAGTTTATTACGCGATCCACAGTTTTCCCGCGCGGGGAATGAGGGCGCGGCCTTGTCCTGCTTCTCAGATTGGCACATTTTTATCTACTCTTTGAACTATAGCCAACGCCAGGCAGACTTTCGATTTGATTGATAGAGTATAGTTTAGTGTTCATACCGAATAAATGAATTTAATAATTTAACAAAATTCTTCAACTATTTACGCAAGTCTCAAAACGACTTACAGACTGTATGGTTTAGATATCATGGCAAAATGAGATGTTCTAAAATCGATCGAATGCAAAAGTACAAACAAATTCAACTGAAAGTACGAGGTTTTTGAACCTAATAAGAAAAACAAGGAATACGATAACAGTTATCGTTGTCACGAACATCGGTAGAAAATGATGAAATGAAAACAGTCATCAAAATAACAGCACAGCAAATTTTCCAAAGTAATTTAAATCACAAACAAATAACAAAACACAATCCCGAGTAAAATAACGTTATTGCTGTATTGTTTCAATTTCCAATTTGAAATACAAGTTGGATTGTTGAAATTGTAAATTTTAATTGTAGATTCAATGAAGCGGCTGTGAATTGTGAATGACATTTTCAAACCCTTTTCTCAATTATGTATAGCTAAATCTATCAATGCGTTGCCTTTATTGCCACTATTTGAAAAATATCTTATACTAAATAGAATCCAACTGGAATTTCGTTCTTTTTACCATTTTCTGTTTCTTTATTATTATTGTTGAATAGATCATTGTTATCATCAGCAGTATCTTTTTCAGTCTTTCGAGTCGAACTTTTTTCAAAAATACCGTTGTTATTTGTGCAAGCGATCCGTTTATCCAATGAAAGCATTAGTATAATTCTATTGCAATGGACTTGGCTTTACTAATTCAATTTGCAAAGCTAAGGCTCAGCTATTTACGAGTACGTTGCAAGTTGTTGACCTAAGTTCAACATTAGGTAGGTACTAATTCATCTATCTTAACTGAATTGTGGAATTTCATTATAAATACATCTAACTCAACTCAGCCTTATGTATTTGTGCCATATCTAAACAATTTGATTATGTTCAGTTGGTATGTTATTGCGAAGTTCAATGAAATATTTGAAAGGTGCGTGTGTTCAGTGTGTTCCAAATACAATCTCTATATTTAGAATAATTTCATGCGCACGATTTGTAAATATTCCAAATGCGGATAGGGAAAATCAGTGAATAAGCCAGATTTATGAAATGAGGCATGAACTCTATGAATTGATAAGAAACATTCTTAATGTGCCATACGTCATTATGGTGTGTTTATGTTTCTATATTGTAATGTTCGGGTCTACTATTTATAAATGATGAACTAAACTAGAATAACAACCAGTTAACGAAGAGAGAAAGCATCCTGTGGTGAATTAAAATATTTCTGTAATTGCAATGCTGAACACAGTAGCTCAACATTAACACGTGTATCCTGTGTCGTGAGGATCGCTGTCGACTGTTCCACGCACTACATTCAACTAAAGCGGGATGCATTTTACAATAACAACTAAATCACCATGAACTTAGTGCCATCATACTTGGGTACAATAAGCTCAATTGATACAAGCCGTTGCTGCGTGAGAAAACAAATCAGCTGAGAGGACCTGTCAGTTGAGCCCGATTGCAACCGACCCCTTACCCACTAACAACTTTCCAACTTGCAAGCTATAAACATTGCAAGCTGCCAACAGCTCTCACTGGCCACACTACTTTAGCCATCCATCATAACTCGTGATACCCACCTAGATACAGTTTGGGCTCAATTTTGACGACCCGCTTTCGCACTCAGCCAGAAATACAGTCGAGTCGGTGGTCCGCGCACACACTGGCTTCTGTCTACTCATCCATCACTGCACATCCGCACGATACTGCGAGACTCACGATTTCACTGTCACAGCACGCGGCGGCCTGTGGCCAGCCGGAGTCACGGCACGCACCAGCACAGACGTTTCAATAGTACCGCGGCTACCGCTGCAGTGGAGTGGACGACTCGGGCAGCAGGCGGCGCGCGAGGTGAAACCGTTGAGGACCGAAACTGCGACGCGCGAGGTCGGCGCGACCTCCACGCTCGAGAGCGTGAGAGCCGGCAAAGCCTGAACGGTGGCAGGTGTGCTGCGCGAAGTGCAGCGCAATGCGGAGAGAGCTGTACGAGACGACGCGGGTGACTCGCCGCCGCCGACTGACGGGCGCGCCGCGACGAGCCTCGCTCACCACCACACGCGCACCCGCGCACACTCGCGCCGCGCCGACAGCCGACACCGCACGCCGACACAGAGACGCGCTACACCGACACGCCGCGCCGCCTACCCACCACACCAGATCCAAACATATTTTAAAGTTTCATAACCAATTTGACTTTAAAATCTTATCGGGCCCGTCCAAGACGCGAGCCAGTCTGTCAGCCTGAATATTAACCTGGACAAAAGCATTGCGGTGTCTCGCTGGACGCATAGGTTGCGCAGTGAATGGACAGCGCGTGTAGAAACACCGACAGCGCATGCGCCACGCACACTCCCTCGAGGCGCCTCTGTACTTACTAAAAATTCGTACAAGTGTGACTGTAGTTTAGCGTGTCCGAAACGAGGCTGGGAAATTGAAAAACAAGCCTGTGGAACTTGGAGACGTGTAGACTTAAATACGGAGAGCTGTGTTTACTATTTATAGAATAGATACGATAAGTTCTAGGAAGACCGAGTTCAACTGACTTTATTGATAAAGCGTTTGAAATAGAGATCAATGGTCAATTAGTGAAATCAGCTCCGGTTCAGTGTGCGTAGTGCACTTATACAACACATATCATTGCATTATGCAGCCCGTGCAGTCACAGTAAGGTCATCGAAATGCTGTAGATGCGATGCTACAAATTGCGCAAATAGATGTTCCAATGAACTCGTTTAATAATAGCGGGCGTAGTGAGGGCGTCACTGAAGAGAAATACTAGTCGAGTAGTCGCTACTCGGCTCTATGTGAGACTGGCTCAAGGTTGCACTACTAGTACGCTGCCGTTGTCATGGAACACCAATCACGGAAATACTGGCACGAGAATATTCAATGATGAGCTATTCAACTTTCACCGTCATATTTTAGAAAAAATAATCTAATAAACAATCTATTCGTTAATCAGAATCACATGTTGTATATTTATAATATGGACGCAATGAATTTGTAGCAATTAAAACTGACATTGCAGAGATTAATGATACGACAAAAAGAGGAGCAGTCTCATCAACCGGGAGCCGTCACAGCACGTCAACTTTCAGCGAAAACAAATTTGTTCTCTTATTTTAGTCGGCTTGTGTTTTTTTCGTACAAAATGAGGACTTTAAAATTTAACATGGCATATCCAAGTGAAAATAACCAATAGACGTTAGAAAACTCGCAAAGTAGCACAGTTAGGAAAAACAATTTAACGTGGTTAGTGTGGATATTAATTACCGAAGCGAATAAGTCCAAAGAATATCAAAAGTAATTCTAAAATAATTGATTAATTAATATACATATGTCGGGTTTGTCAGGATTTATTTAGTTAGGCTCGAGCATTATGTGGGCAGAAGACGGGTTTCGTGCTATGAAAACTCACTAAATGCGATACTTTGTTTATTGTCAGGTGCTCGGTTCGGGTTGGTTGTTTCCATGGAGAAGAAACGGCAAGAAACTCCATGGTTACTCTTTTCAAACATATCTACACTGAGTAAACTAACGAATTACTTGACATTACACTTTCACACTATACGAGTAACACTGGGCACAATGAATCGGATACAGTTTCAAGACATCTGAACTCCGCTGCGATCCGACCCAGAATGTCGTCCTCGCGGTGATCTGTTAACGTAAGGACTCTGTAGAAGCACGCCATGGCGGGGGTAGACTGGTGTCTAGGTCGCGTGATGTCACCACTGGCGCGCTTTGATTCATTCCCGTGTCCATACCAATGACCGGATCCGACACATATATACAAAAGTGTCTAGGGATCAACATATATTTTTGCAATAACTTTTCTCCTGATTGATATTTATTAAAATTTTCTTTAAGGATTCATCAAATAAAGTGTTTTCGTTTGTCACAGTAACGATAAACCAAGTCACCTTTGCATTAATAAAGAAATTTGCCATTTTCCTAATAAAGGGATTTTTGACATTTGAACCACTAACATTAAAGTTCGAAAAAAAGACTGAAATAACAGTTTTCTTTAAAATTTTATTGGGTAACTTATACAATTAATAATCCGTGTTTCTACCGCGAACACTAACAACACAAGAACATCGGTTTGGCATACTCAAAATGAGTTCATCCAAATCACGCTGTGGAATGGCCGCCCATGTTCGTTGCAACAACAAAAAAAGGTCTTCTTGAGACTGGATACCCTCCATATTCGGCAGAGCTCTTCTCTGTAGCATATCCCATGCATGATCAATCGGGTTCAAGTCTGGCGACTGAGCAGGCCAAATCTTAACTCGAAGAGCTCCAACAATAACCGCCATGATGTTAGCCGTGAGGCTTCATCACTCTTCAGGGAACTTAATTAGCGACCAAACAGTCAGAAACCGCTTGCATGAAGTGAACCTTCATTCCCGAAGACCGCTACGGGTACCACCTATAGCAATGCACAATCGTAGGATTCGATATCAATGGGCTCTTGAACACAGAAATTGGGCAGAAGAACAATGGCGTTTCGTGTGCTTTTCTGATGAGTCTCGTTTTGGTATGAGACCGGATACAAGACGTATACGACACTGGAGAACCCCTGGACGCCAACAGCGATTAAAATCCTGCAGGAAGTCCATCCTTATAGTGGTGGAACCATCATGGTATGGGCGGGTATTTGGATCGGCGGAAGAACTGAGTTGATTTGGATCAGAGGCAACCTCAACGCTCAAATTTATGCTGAGACGATTGTATCAGACGTCATCGTTCCTCTACAAGTGCAAATCGGTCCCTTATTTCAGTTAATGCAGGATAATGCACGACCGCACACCGCAAGAGTTGTAAGACAGACTCTCGCCGCAGCTAACATCAATGTCCTGCCCTGGCCTGCTCAGTCGCCAGACTTGAACCCGATTGAGCATGCATGGGATATGCTACAAAGAAGAGCTCTGCCGAATATGGAGGGTATCCAGTCGCAAGAAGACCTTTTTTTGTTGTTGCAACGAACATTGGCGGCCATTCCACAGCGTGATTTGGATGAACTCATTTTGAGTATGCCAAACCGATGTTCTTGTGTTGTTAGTGTTCGCGGTAGAAACACGGATTATTAATTGTTTAAGTTACGCAATAAAATTTTAAAGAAAACTGTTATTTCAGTCTTTTTTTCGAACTTTAATGTTAGTGGTTCAAATGTCAAAAATCCCTTTATTAGGAAAATGGCAAATTTCTTTATTAATGCAAAGGTGACTTGGTTTATCGTTACTGTGACAAACGAAAACACTTTATTTGATGAATCCTTAAAGAAAATTTTAATTAATATCAATCAGGAGAAAAGTTATTGCAAAAATATATGTTGATCCCTAGACACTTTTGATGTGTGTAGTATACTGAAAATACCTAAATTGGTTCTAAAACTGAAGTCGGTTGAAGAAAATTCTGAAGAATATTGTGAAAAATTATAGCTTCATGAATAACAAAATAGAGTTATAGAAGCAGAAAGTTATTCCCCCCAAACACCATGGAACAAGGGCAAGTACAAGAAAAGAAACAGACTTATCTACCGATGGAAACAGCTAAAAAGTAAACCAATTTCAAACAAAATCAAAATACAACAACAAAACTTATGGTTTTAAAACCCCAGTATTCTGAAAACTCCAACTAATGTGCTCCACTATTCTTCAATAACAGATGAGTACATTCATTCGGACAAAAAGACAATTAAAATAATTTCAAGTCGTGAAATCCTCCAAGTTGTCTGTAGTCAAAGAGCCACTTTTAAAGGCCAGACAAAGATGGGTCTGTTTGCGAGAGGTGGTCGCCCGGGATGCCAATCCTAACTTCCGCCGGCGCCCGATCATTGCCAGAAACACTTAGGGGGAAAAACTCGAGCATAAAACGGTTCAGTTTAGCTCCCAGAATATATATGAACTAATTAAAAAATCGACCACACAAACATACATAACACACTGCTAAAAGAAAACTTGTCTTGACTGCCTGAGTGATAATAAATAAAATTAATATACTCGTATTATTGATTTTTATTTTTTTTGTTCAAGAAAAAAAAGAAATGATGTATAAAGTGAACAATCATAATATTTTGAAAGATTTTTCTTATAAGATATTATTAAAATGAGTTATAACAATAAAAAAAAACAAATAAACACAATAAATTAGGTACGTACCACGAAAAAATCTTCAACATTTCATTCGTATTGTCTTTTATCGATTGTTGATATTAACATTATGATTTACAAACACTGCATCTTCATTTTGCATAATTTTAGAAACAAGATACCTTCAATAAAGTCTTGCCAAAAAACTTTGGTGACGTGTAAAATTTGTTGAAAACGGATATTTTTTTCGTCGAGTTAAAAATACGATCCAATACGGAGTAAAGTTGGATATAAAAAGTAACGCGCGTAAAACTTTCAGTGACGGGATGCGCGGGCACAATGCGTGAAATTCCAAGTTAGCTGATTAATACTCCTCAGTGGCAGCAGCGTATACTTTTTCTGACTTTAATGAGCGTGACATTGCAAATGGAAATGTATTATTATTATAAGAATTGTTATGACACACAAACTCAACTGGATTAGTTGGCGTATGACTGTCATTTCATTATACGGCGAAATTAAATTAAAGCTGTCACTAAGGTATTCATTTTTAAGTCAAATGACCACGCGACAGCATCACTAAACATCGTGAGGAAATCAGCATGCCTAAGAGATACGGCATTTAAAGCTCAATCAGAGGCCCATGATCGACAAAAAAAAACTGCTGATAATAAGAATGCTAATACCAGGTTAGGCGCTAACCACAGGATAGAGAAAGAAGCTGGTCAGTTTACTAATACAAATCACAAACAAATTTATAAAACCATCCGGTCGTTTCACTAAGTCACCGTCACAGTCCTGAAAACGAATGTAGTACCGTTGAAATGTCCAATGCAGAATACAGTCAACAAATAAGCAATGGGATTCTTGTAAAAGACTTGAACAAATTAATCTACCCAAAATCCAGAATATAATTGAAGAATGAATGATTCTAAAATCTATTCGTTGTATCAGATATTCAGATTGAATACAAAGCATACAATGGTTCTACTTCAGGTCTCTTACCCCAGCTCGATATCAAGAACAGAGGCTAAAAAGGATCGCGGTCTGTGTGGTCTTCAGCAACAAACAACTTTTGATCACAAATGTGTACTTGCTTGATGGTTTATAGAACTTTGTCCTTTGAAAGATCCAAAGCCGACGCTAACAAAAGCCTTCTGATTGGCTTGAACACATCATGGACCGGACAATGCGACATAAACGTTTGTATATTTCTGTCGGACGTCAAAGGAACATTTTCGCATTTCGTACGAACGTAAACGACCTAACAAACAGTCGTAACTGTGTACAAACAAGCTATTTACACGTGCAACTTGAAAACTCGTAACCATATTAAGGCGTTTTCACGCGATTGTTCGCGACCGACCCTCAATGGAGGAAGTCTGCGGTACCCTTTGCAGGGATACCTTCGGACACTTGACCTCTGTTTCGCAAAGGCACAGGTTCCAAGCGATTGAGGACATTGAGATGTAGTGTCAATGACCTGCCGGAGGATGTCGAATAATTTGGAAGTTTTCATAAACGTCCTCATTAACCACCTTTTTGGGAATGACGCATACTGTTCGATATCAAACAGCCTTGTTATGGTGAGTTCAGTCGTAATAATTAAAATTTGTGTAGGCATCCGTTGGAACCCCTTCTTCAAGCCTCATTCGATTTGGGATCGTGCAGGTTTTAGTCATATTTTATTCATTTTATTGAGAAATAAAGTGACATTTACATTTCTGAAGAGAGCTTTTAATTTAATTAACGTAGAGATATTCATAGAAAATAAATACAAACATGGCAGTTACATTGTCTAGAAGGACGCCACCACCTTTACGCGAAGTCGTTATCAATTAAATGGTCAGAAGCAATTTGTCTCTGCAGTCACCGCCGATGCAGACTAATAATTTAGTATAAACGATGAATGACAGAAACGATACATAGTATATACAAAATGCAGCTGGCTGGTTGCAAGAATGGCAGTTTTTTTTCAAAAGCTTCGCAATTAACACCTGCAGAGGTCGGCTCTCTAATGAGTGGCACATCCCCGGCGCCTGCGCACCCACGCACCTCCCACACTTGCGCACCAATGTCAATTGTGCATGTAAATCAATGCGAACCATCAGAAAGCTCACTTCCATTGTATAATTACGAAGGAGTATGATTTATGTATTGTTTTTTTAGCAGGTGTTGTTCAAAACCTTCGTTGTTCAGTATTTTTGTAAGTTTTGTTTGGCTTCACTTTCAAGGTAAGGTCGATGACTTTGTTTTTCGAACGAATGATGTATTGATAGAAAAGTTTGTTAAAGAAAAACATAATAACAATTCAAAAGTAATTGATATTGAATAGGTTATTAATAACACGTTATTAAGGGAACACGAAAAGGAAATAATTATAGTTAAGCATCTAGTAATAACCTACTTGAAAATGAGTGTTTTGCCTTTGGATACTTTTTAGGTATTATCGAGATTCGGTAGTGTAGTGGTTAAACTAAACGTTTTTGAAGTGCTTCCACAACAACGATTTCTAATTATTTGAACTATCAAAGAGAATATTACGAAAATCAGCTCTCTTTGAACAATCCAACAGTGCATTGGGAACATGGGTCATGTTTTAGATCCACGTGAATGTACTTTTGTTATACGAGTTATTGTAGAAGCTCGTCTGGAGCTATAATATACTTCAGATATTATTTGAATATACTCCACTACCCTAACCAAAAATTTATTGACGATATATTTATATTTGCCAATTGGATGATGATGCCTCATCCAATCTTGGTAAATATTTTGATTTGTTTCAGGACAATCACTCATACTAGGCATTCATCTTTTGAGAATAATCCTGCTACTATTAGATCTTTTTGTCATTTTATGATCTGCGATCTTTCTTCTAGAGCCACTCCCAAAATTCCTTATGTCTATCGAGTTCTTGTTTCGAATTAATTTTGACTAACGGAATGTAACGGTAATGTGCTATCGGATATAAAATTTTTCATCGAGCTACGCTGTTTAAAGCCTTGATGAAGTATTTTGCTTAATGGGAATAGCCTTGGTCTTTGTTCTTCCGGGATGACAACGTTTACCATCCATAAAATCATTCCACAAAATCCTTATGCTACGACATATTCCAGTGATCACTCCTTCTTCGGCTGTCTTCTGCTAACTTCTTTTAACACTGCTCCTACATCATCGTCTTTCTTTTATTCAGAAGTGTCAGAAGTGTAAATGCCTAGCTGGTCCAAGTGGTGCAACCGCGACGTCTGAACATTAGGTCCGGGGTTATATTTACGAGTCTGACAAAATGTTATTGGGTTTTTCCTTCAGAAATTTCTTAGTAGCAGCTACGGAGTCTAGATTTGTGTCCAGTTGACAACAATAGGCTCGTCTCTACTTTTACTTCAAACATAACTGTTGTTAGTGTACTATTAGTTACACCTTTGCCTAACTCTTCGGGGATATGTTATTTAGAAGTACTGTCTATTAATCATCTTTCTGCCTTTGTCTCATTCTATTTGGGGTCGTCGCAACACGTTTCCCTCTTCCATTCTCCCCTGTCAGACGTCACGGCATCATTTACTCCTTTCTCTTTCGTATCATTCTTCACACCATCCATCCATATTTTCTTTGGCCTTCCCCTCCCTCTTCATCCATCAACATTCTGTACTGCCTATTCGTGGGTTGTTTAATCATTTGTTATCTAAAGTAGTACACTAATAATTGTAGCAGTTATAAATGCGTCGGTGGTCTCGCGTATCGGTTGCGGGCGCAAGTAGGATTTCCTTTTTAGAGCACACTCGTCCATCATTGGGTCAGTGTGCGAATACTAGCGATTGAAGAGCTGCCATACTTTCCTGCAACCGTGTGTATTTAATAGTTTGCACAGTTGTAGGGAAGTTGGCTGTGCCAGACTGTGTAAATAGTGGTGTGTGTGTCACAGGTGTTCTTTCTGTTTGTCTGTTCTGTACTTTTGTATACAACGATTTGTCATTGTCTTTATCTTATTGTCTTAACATTTAGGATTTGGTTATGTATAGCCAGAGCCGGACGCGAGAGGTCGCCGCCGCCGATCGCCGCTACGAGGACACGGCGGTGCTCCGCCCACGCAGGGCAGACTTCCACCGTGTGCTCCACCGTGTCCTCCGGACGATCCTCGCAGTGGAAACACCCAGGCGTTTCCTCCCGCCCGATTCGGTGCAGGTACCTACCTCCCGAAACATCCGTGTCCGGTGAGGACCTGCGTCAGGCGGAAGGTGAGGACGCCGTGGCGCCTCTCAAGCCACGCCTCAAAGAGAGGACTTACACCGCCACTATAGTGGCGTGCCCTACCCTTGAAAGCACCTACGCTCGTACCCGGGGTGCTGGGGTACCCAATTCATGCAGCCCATCGTATCCATTAAGCTCGAAGCGGGAATCAATTTATGAAGATTAAAATATGTGGTTACGAAAGGGCACTTTCTTTACTTGTTTTGCACATCTTTTGTTTAGTTGGTGAAACGGGAAAGTCACTAGACGGAATGTACCCGACTTATGGACAGGTAAAACATCTGCTTTTGATTTAAGTATAACATTGTGTTTACTGCAATTTTTTTATTATCAAAGAGTTTGAATCGAAGTGTAAGAAAGAGCTATATGTACTACAGAACTACGAATTGTTTTTGAATACGAAACAATATTCATATATAGTCTGGGAGGAGATAAAGCTACATCGATAAATTAAATAACTAACTGTCAAATAATTTTATATCGAAACAACACGTCAAACTAAATAACCTTTTATTGATACTTTTCATTGTTGTAAAGTCATTGGTCATTATTAATGCAAAACTAATGCACTAGGCTGTGTTTACACCCATACCTTTGCCAAATGTATTACTACATTTCTATGTATAGTACTATATTTAGTACAGAAACAAGTTTAGCTTACTCGATTTTATAATGTCAACTATATTAATGTCCTCATCTATATCAATGTCGAATTATGCGCGCATTTAATGTTGCAATGTTAAAACTGGCCATATTATCAAATGTTTGCGAGAATTCTTGTTTAAATTTTATAGAGGCCCATCTTTATCTAGGTAGGTATATTATTTTTGGAAGTTTCATATAAAAAAAAAAACTAAATAAAAATACTATAAGTAGAATGGATAGGTGTACCTAACAGCTACGAACTCAAAACTTATAATTAAAGTTAGATCTAGAGCTATGTTAGTGGAACTTAATTTCTGTAGAAAATAGTAAGACTATGGTAACTTTTCATTTCTAGGTAAAACTAATATTTGTAATATCCCTCGTATCGTAGTCCTACTACAACATTATAGTACACAATTTACACGTGTATAGTTGTTATTTAGTGTGAGCAAGTCGTCCACATTTCGAACGCGACCTAGAAAGGTGAACAAACGTCCGATATAGTTGAGTTCAACCCAAATGTTTGACCCGATTCGATGTAAAAACGCGCCGAGGCGGGCTAACGACCGCCTGACGTAACACCGAATAGACAAATAAAACGAGACAAGGAATGCAGCCAGTTTTTAAGCTTTCCTCACGACGTAACGGGAATAAACCCGCTTGGGGTATACACACTCGAGAAACAACCATGACCCCTCCAAATTGTGTTCCAGTTCTCGTCTATTACAAAATGCGTGTTTACTAATACGTTGGCAACCGATAACGTCCTTCCTATCATTTGTTTATATTCTATCAGTAAACTAGGTTGCGTTACTTAGATACATTGTTATCGAAATTGACATATGCCTTAAATGGCGTGGCGTAGTGCCAAAAAAACAAAAATAAAGGTGACAACTGGCGTTTGCCACGACTGAAATACCCTATGAATTATAAATACTAGCCCAAGAATTTCTTTAAGCCTATTTAGATCAAGGTGTTGATTTCAATACTAATAAATTACAATGGATTGAATGAGAATAACCCCGGATAAACAGCTTCAGGGCTCTGAAACCAAATTAAAAAAATGGTTGCCAAGTTGTCAAAAGTACCAATACCCTCGTTACTTCTACAAATTCCAAGAAAGAAACTTAGAATTAGCATTTTAAATTTATCTATGTTTAAGAAAACAGTATAAAATTAATTTAATAAAAATCCTTGAACACAATCATAGTTCTCATTAATATCAACAAATGAATGAATGTTTGACTTCCATTAAATTAAATGTTTTTCCGTCAAAACATTTTTGATATCATGGTATTTAGGTAACCTTAATTAAATGTACAGTGAACCTTTATTACCTACATAAATAATTACGACGTAAATATTAATTTTGTCAGTATAACCTGAGTTTTATTGAACAAAACATTAATTTAAGTTATGAAATTATAATTTTCTTTGCCCTAATTGAAAAGACTTGAACTGTACCGGATCGGGTTATTTCCCATTTTCATATAATTATAGGAAGAAATAAAGGATAGTATTTACCTTAAATACCAGGTAGAATTTCGAACTGCATTTGATTTGCATTTTAATATCTTCAAAAGCAGTTATATTCTTATTAATTACGAAAAGTACGTTGTTACAGCAATTTCGATTGGTTGTTCAATTGTTTATCATTAAAAACCATAGCGATTCGGAAGGTTTTCTATGGTATATTTAAATATACTATTATGGTTGTGTAATAGCACCGAAACAGGTCGCACACCAACCATGGAGAATTCTATGGGATTATAAATAAGTTTAATTATGCCAGTCGAGGAGCAAAGATCACATAATACGGGTGCTTTCTCATTGTGGAAATAATTTTAAATAAGTGGCCTTTTGTAGGACAAAAGAGATTCACAACTTGTGTTTTAACAATTGGCAAACTTTTATAATTATATGGGGGATTTATGAAAAGTTCCTGTATGAACATTTATATAAGCTCCCATTTTTCTCCAAAATGTTTTGCTGTGTGTGTGTTGTGTGTGTGTGTTAGGAATGTTGAAATAGAAAGACAGAGAAGAATGGATGAAGAAACAGAAGCAGTAGTGTGATCATCAGACTCCCAAATCACAGGTCTCAAGTTCTAACCACGACACGTACCTCTGATTTTTCGGAATCATGAGCGTATTGTATGATTATCATTTGCTCCGGGGTGAAGGAAAACATCGTCAGGAAACCAGCATGCCTGAGAGATATTTCTCGATGGTATGTTAAACAGAGAGAGGAAGTAAAAAGACAGAGAAGTCAGAGGTCCACGGGCGGCATAAAAGCTCAGACACCAGATCAAGCACTAACCATACGTTAGAGCAGAAAAAGATGGATGAAGAATATGTGATCGACCAAAGGACCATGAAGGATTGTGATTAGGAATTCTTGGCCTAGAATTCTATCAATATTGAGTTGATTTGAGTACAGCTAAACCATCGACGACTGAGGAAATATGTAACTTCGCTTTGCTTTCCTCAAGATCGCTTTTAAGATTCCAAAAGTCAAACGCGAAGTATTTAGGTATTTAAGTCCGAACTTTCAATACTACTCGTATGTTGTATGCCTTTGAAACGTGGAAAACAGCAAAAAGCTAAGACGTTAGGATGAGACTCTTATATCTCCCCTCTCTCTCTACCTACCCTATCTACAACGCCTTGGATTTCAGCTTCTCTACTTGATCGGTGACCTAATTCTGTCAGAAACTTTCATAGCTTATGTAAGTAGATATGGTTATTCTTAGCTTGCGATTTCGCTTTGAAATATGCAAACGGATGTTTTTGGAAAAACTATTTTAAAACTCACTTATGAAGCTCAGTTTGCACTTTTACGGGGTTTTCAATAGTTATGGTCATTCTGCAATCAACTAAATGTATTTCCATAAGTTAATGTTTTGTTTCAGTGGAAATAAAATCAGTATTGGAAACAAGGATTTCAACAAACTTGAGAAAAATATGGAAGTTTGGAAGAAGTTAATCTTTGTCAATATCAAAAGTAGTAGTTTTCTCTATATAAGAATAAGTAAAACTGATCTTCCAAACGGAACTTTTCCTATCATGAGCTTGTATCATAAACTAGAAAACAGTAACATATTTATGAATTATAGAGGATGTCTGCTTCCTTCACAGTCTCGGTAAACAATTACGTATGATACGATACGTGCTTTCGCGCTATCATACACCCCTCCCTCTCTCTCGATCTCAATTAAAATCATGCCGTCACATGTATAGAGGCATAAACAAAATACTCATAGTGATCCCATTCATAACCATTGCCATACGGAAGTCAGCGAAACAGTGTAGGCGGCTTTCTTCTGACGTCACGAAAGCTCAAGAATTACCTATCTACTAAAGTATGCGAAGCATATCCGTAGTGCATCAGAGTATTTTTGTTTCGTTTATGTGACCTGTTTTACAAGGAATTTATGGGTGTTAACTGCCAAATTCGACTTTAAAAGAACTCGGAATGAACCAAATGGCCGGCCCGAAGGCACAGAGATGTCAGCAGAAAGGAAAGGGTCCGCAAAGGCAGATGCCTAAAGGGGCTGCTGGACTGTTCGAAAGAGATACCATGGCTCCGGACCACAAAGGGCTAAAAAGGACCATTAATGGGTTTTAGTCAGTAAAAGTCTGACACTCCCTTCCGCTCCGCCCAGAGCGGGAAGGGTCATTTGATGATTTCCTATCCAAAAAAAAAAAGGCACGAAGGCTCCTAAAAAGCCGATTCCAGCCGGCACATAACAAAGCACGTTACGTAGTGTCTAGCTGTCTACTGCAGTCAAGTAACTGTTGTAAGTTTATTCTGTAGAACTAGGTTCAGTCCCGTAAGAAGGTCTAAAAGAATTGATTAACAAAACTATGAGGTGCCAAAATCACATTCAACTTAGAAAAATTGGATAACATAGCTAGACGGTCTTTTCATAAACTGTGGTAAGTTTAAGTTATGGAGTCAGGCGTTACTTTGCGGAAATCCATGGCATTAAATGCTATGAAAAATATTTAGTTTTAATACCGCTAGTCAAAAATATCCAGGTCTGAAAGCAGGACACAAATCCCACCGTCATGCATATGCACATGCACATATGGGCCCACCCTCCCGCCCTCATGCATATGCACACATACAAAACAAGTGGCGGAAAAAATAGTGTTTAAATTCAAAACAATGAGTCTGGCCCGCGATTCAGTTGACAGTTTAGACCAATTTCAAAGTATTAAAGCTTTAAAAAGGTCGAAAGCAATTCTTTTGTGCTTAAATTAAGTACTGTTTTTAGTACTTTAGTTATTTCAGACCTCAACAAAATGAAGTATTCAACTCATCACTTTACCTAGAGAATGTTTTTTGTTCGTGCCTAAAAAGGTATGTACATAAAGTACAAGTTTCACATTATTTAGTTTCAGGATAACTTCCAAAATACGCCCATTAAAAGTTTGGTGACGTTACCAAAACAAAAGGGAGTTATAATGAGTTTCGCACTCGTGGATGGAAACTCTTTGCTCTAGAAAACTTTAGCAGATGCTTTATCATACTTCATAAAAACTCGAAAAATCCGGAAACGAGGAAAAATCTTATTCAGAATTAAATAAGTTGTGTTTGCTGTTTATTCAAAATTTTATTAAGTGCTGTTTCTTCGCTACTACGTCTGTTAATTAGGAGTTTTAAGAGGATTGCAAAAGGCGGTTTTGCAAACATCGTTGCAGTTCCTTCCCGGTCTTAAGCAAATAGTTCTTTGACGAAAATCTTATTACTTATGGTATCATTACGTTTCTTATTAAAACCACTTTCATTCCTCTTCTGGATTCAGAAACAAATATTATAAAATAAGATTTCCGAGCAGCTGAAATAAGAGGTGAAAATAAATAAGAATAACTGTAAAACAACTGTGATTAATTACAATTTTGTGAACAGAACCGACTTTGAGGAAGTAACTTATAGTATAGGGATTAATACTTTTGAATATATTTGTGGAGACTTGCAATTAGCAATATAGTTATATACTATTGTTTTTACAGAGTTATTAGTACATAAGTTTTCCTAAAATGATGAAAAATAAAATTAAATGTTCTTGGAAAATAATGTTCTATAAAGTTTCAAAATGATGCTTGGGACTATTGCTACTTAATAATAAGATTCAACAAACACGAAATTGAAATGTTTTCTTTGATCAAAATTGGGGATCGTTCCTAGAACAGTTTAGTAGATCCATTCTCCCGGTGATATTTACCGTTAGGTAACATTATACCTATTATTATGTTAGCAGTGAGGGGGCTAAAAGGTGGCTTTGTTTGTTTCTGTGGCGATAAGATCTTTAAAAGTGATAAGCCGTCTATACCTACAATACATCACTAATTTACTGGCCACCTATACATTGCTGAAACTTAACTTGAATAAACGACTTCTTAGGCACATAATTGTGGTATATTGAAGGAAATCTATCTAATCTGTAAACAGTGCAATGTACTTGAACTTTGTGGTAATAAATTATTTACTTAAATATATAATAATTCACCGTCACTTCAGACGTATTTTATTTTCTTGCTAAGATTCATAAACGTAATTATAACACCAAGTTTCAAAAGGAGAAATAAAACGAAATGAAAGGGAGGAAATCTTATGAAACTCGAATATTATAAAACAAATTGTTGTTTTGTCGTCCGTAATTCTTTGATTGAGCTACTTACTTTCTTTAGGGATATTGTTAGAAGTTTTGATCCGTTTTTCTTAGGACAATGACCTCTTTGACTAGATGAGTAAAGAATGTTATACGATTTTTCATAATGACTAAAAAAACAGGAAAATATTGTGGGTGTTACTTAAGAGGCCTGCGGAGCATGCGTCGTTCATACTAACGTAATAACAAAATATATTGTAAATCAAACATATTCATAAGGTAGTGTGTATTTATTTCGATTGGTTCACAGAATATCTAGGTTCCCAAACATATATTTTGAATGGACACTGATTTAAACAAGAGTTTTGAGCAATATAAGTTTACTATAGAAATTTTAAATTCCTCATATTCTCGTCTTTATATCATTGTCCTTTCAAAATATATATTTGGGAACATAGCCTAGCCTTTTCCTTCCTTTTAATATGTTAGGGTCGGCTTCCAGTCTAACTGGATGTAGCTGAATACCAGTATTTTACATGGAGCGACTGCCTATCTGACCTCCACAACCCAGTTAGTAATGGGAAATACGATACCACTTGGTAAGAATGGTGTCAGACTTTTTGGGCCACTGACTACCTGTAACGACTGTCAAAGATGGACAAATGACAGCCGAGACCAACAGCTTAACGTGCTTTCCGAGGCACAGAGGAAATTCGGTATGTAGGGGTGGTCACCCATCCACAGACCAACCTAGGCAAGCACGGCTTAACCTAAAGATCGACCCGGGCGGCTGATATTTTAGCCACGAGCTCCTGTCATGTCATGTACGTGTCATAAGTGAGTAGCATTTTACTGGTCCTTACTCACTTCTGCTCCAAAGGACCAAACGATGATGCTGCAATTTGTTAGGAAGGAAGCAGACGTCTTGAAAGAGGACGTTGCCTATTTTTATTCCAACTAGATTGCTCGTTCCGTATCTTTTGGCTGTGAAATGAAATAATAATATTATGTTTGTCTGTTATATCATGTAACATTTTAGCTCTTCGTTGGTTGTGAAATATTGGAAGTCTGCTTGTGTTTGCGGAAAATGTATGAAATGAAATTGGATTGATGAAGAATTATGAATGTTTAACAAATCAACAAATCACCCAGTGTACTTTCGAAATTCAGTAATAAAGGGTGTAAAACACCTCTTCACGAAGCCGAAAGGCACTTGTTCTCCCCATCATTGCGATCATTTTTTTTTGTTCTACGCCATACCTGGGAACCTTCTAGTTACGGAGATATGGGGGGGTCAAAGTTACAACTTTTTGACAATTTTTTTTAAATACAAGTTTTTTTTGTAAGATTTTGACTTTTAACACCTCCACAACCCCCGTACTATTCAATCCATCCATCAGCACAATGTTTTAAGTGCGTTACGTTGAGTTCTACCACAAAACATGATTTAAAACCTCAAAAAAGAAAGTTGTTTCCCAGCAATAATTTTTGCGTAAAGTTACTTAGTTTGATGTACATACAGAATGCTTGGTTAACGGCTTTGTGATGAGGTGGTTTACACCCTGTATATTTATATTGGATCAATAATTAAATAAGTTAATACTACTATTTATATATATTTATAGTATTTTATATATCCTTGTAGTTCACCTTAGTATTTACTAAATTATTTTTAGATATACACCTACGACTGCTTGTCTCTGCATCACCCAAAAGTAGATAGGTAGAGAATGGTGTCGATTCTGTTGTGCACAAACTAAACTTAATTTAGGCTATTGCTATCTTTTACTAAAAGGCAGTGCGAGAAAAGGACGGCTATAGCTATGAACTAAGTTAGAGATGTCAAACTAGTTTATGCCTTGCGCTTCACCTTGTTTTTAGTCGACATAGTTTTACGTGCACCCTTCATTTGTATGGAAATATTATTTCGAATTAAATTTGACAATTCTAAATTACGTCCGTCTCTTTCTCGTTTTATTAGAGAGAAAAAGATAGCAATAGCTTAAATTAAGTTTAGTTTGTGCATAACAGAATCGACACCAATGCCTATCTCATTAAGTCTGCCTCTGTGCTATGTGCTTGAAGTGTTATATAAATAAATCGTAACAGGTTCATTTTCCGACTGGCACAACAGATACTGTGAAAGTAAAATTATAATCTACTAGCTGACCCACGCAACTTCGTTTGCGTCACGTGAGAGAGAAAAAAGCTCACTAAAGGAACAAATTTTCCCCGTTTTGCAACATTTTTCATTTATGCTCCGCTTCCTCGATAAATGGATTATCCAACACAAAAAATATTTTTCAATTCGAAGCAGTAGTTCCTGAGATTAGTGCGTACAAACAAACAAACAAACTCTTCAGCTTTTATAATATTATATTACTAGCTTCTGCCCGCGACTTCGTACGCGGATCCTGTTGCTTTTGCCAGCGACACCGGGTTCGTCAAAATCGAAGATCTGAAACGTCTAATTCTAAGAGCCCGGGGACGGGAAAATAACGGATCTTTCCCACCTGAGCAACACATACCGTTTGTTTCTTTTTGCCATTTAACAGCTTCACAAAAAGTACAATTTTGAACCATACCTCCGATGGCGGAATATGTGGCGTATTCAATCATGGGAGTATACGTAAATGAACTCCGTTTCTTATCAACCCAAGGAAGGTCGTCATGCCCTACGGCTATATCTTGAGACACCGATTCTTCAGATGTTATCGACATTCTGTTCAGAGAATGTCGAAGTCTTCGCGCTCTTCTTCTGTCTCTTCATTCCGTACTCTAGCAATTCTTTCTCTCTCACTTTCGTTGTGTGCGTGTTCGGCGCTCTTCTTCTGTCTCTTCATGCCGAAAACACTCAAATAACATAAGCTCAAAGATATATTTATTCGATAAAATAAAATAATAAATGGGAGTTTTGGTCAGTATAGTCCAATTTTCAATGATATCCCATCGTCATCGATAATCGAAAATCAGTCCTAAGCTGTTACCGCCTTAACCGCGTGGAGGTACTCCCAGTTTTTGTTATTTTATAATTATACAGTGAAATTAGTGATAGCTTTGCAATAATTTTCACATCAGATGTTTCTGATCTTCGATTTTTTATAAGTCAACAGGAAATGCCTATCAGACCGAACAACTTTTGCTAAGACGTCATCATTCCTATGTGTTATGGTGTAGCTGGGCTCTTGGAGTTCCACAACAGGTGTTCCAGATCTTCGATTTTTAAAAATCACCAGAGAGTGCTCATCAAATTGAACAACTTTTGCTAAGACGTCATTCCTATATGTGTTATGGTGTAGCTGGGCTACTGGAGTTCCACGACAGGTGTTCCAGATCTTCGATTTTTATAAGTCAACAGAGAGTGCTCATCAGATTGAACAACTTTTACTAAGACGTCATTCCTATACGTGTTATGGTATAACTGGGCTCTTGGAGTTCCACATCAGGTGTTCCAGATCTTCAAATTTATTCTCTCAGCAGAAAATGCTCATCACGTGAAACAATTTTTGCTATGGTGTCATATTTGTATCTCTTATAGTTTAGCTAGTCTATTGCGGTTCTACATCAGGTGTTCAGGTTTCCAAGATAAATTATAGCCTATATGTTGCCCAGACATAATATCTATACAACAAAAAAAAATCATTCAAATCCGTCCAGTACTTCCAAAGATTAGCGTGTACAAACAAACAGACAAACAGACAGACTTTTTTTTTTGGATTCGTGCTCTATTACTGTTTCTAAACCCCCTTCAATTGTTATTTTTTAAATATATTCAATGTACAGACACAGCTTTTTTACTCTTATATATGTATAGATAGTATATTATAGACTAGCTTCTGCCCGCGACTTCGTACGCGGATCCTGTTGCTTTTGCCAGCGACACCGGGTTCGTCAAAATCGAAGATCTGAAACGTCGAATTCTAAGAGCCCGGGGACGGGAAAATAACGGATCTTTTCCACCTGAGCAACACATACCGTTTGGTTCTTTTTGCCATTTAACAGCTTCACAAAAAGTATAATCTTGAACCATACCTCCGGAAAATGTGGAGTATTCAATCATAGGAGTATACGTAAATGAACTCCGTTTCTTATCAACCCAAGGAAGGTCGTCATGCCCTGAGAGACACCTGATTCTTCAGATGTTATCGACATTCTGTTCAGAGAATGTTCTTTCTCTCTCACATTCTAACTGATTATGAATATTTTGTTGTGTGCGTGTTTGGGACAATGTATGATAATCTAGAGCAGCAGTTAGTCGCGCATCACGTTCATCGCTCGTTTCAAAAGACCTGTTAGTAGATGTGCGAATACGCTGAGAACTCAAGCGCAATTCTCTATCCGTGAACGCAGTCAGGCAACTATTCTTCACTGGTCTCTAGAGACCTGGATGTAGATGCGTAAATTCGCTGAGAACGCAGGCGTGCTTCGCGATCGGAAGAGGTTTCCACGGAGCAAGTTGCAGCCTGATGTTCTCGAACAGCATCTAGTCTCTCCTGACGCTCTTCGGTAGATTCTTGGGATCTTATGATCCTCAATCTTTTAGCTCCTTTGGAACATTGGGAAAGGTTTGACCTCTTTCTAGGCATGGTTATAGTTTTGTTGTGAAGATACTTGATCAATTAAAATCTAAGTGCCCTGCGTTACCGGGTAGGCTACCGAGTCACGAAGATAAATGGAAAAGGAAATTAAACACTCAAATAACATAAGCCCAAAGACATATTTATTCGATAAAATGAGTTTTGGTCAGTAGAGTCAAATTTTCAATGATATACCATCGTCATTGAAAATAAGTCCTAAACTGTTACCGCCTTAACCGCGTGGAGGTACTCCCAGTTTTTGTTATTTTATAATTTTATTATACAGTGAAATTAGTGAAAGCTTTGCAATAATTTTCACATCAGATGTTTCTGTCTGATCTTCGATTTTTTATAAGTCAACAGGAAATGCCCATTAGACCGAACAACTTTTGCTAAGACGTCATTCCTATATGTGTTATGGTGTCGCTGGGCTCTTGGATTTCCACAACAGGTGTCCCAGATCTTCGATTTTTATAAGTCAACAGAGAGTGCTCATCAAATCGAACAACTTTTGCTAAGACGTGATTCCTTTATGTGTTATGGTGTAGCTGGGCTCTTGGAGTTCCACAACAGGTGTCCCAGATCTTCGATTTTTATAAATCAACAGAGAGTGCTTATCAAATTGAACAACTTTTGCTAAGACGTCATTCCTATATGTGTTTTGGTGTAGCTGGGCTATTGGAGTTCCACGTTAGGTGTCCCAGATCTCCGATTTTTATAAGTCAACTGAGAGTGCTCATCAGATTGAACAACTTTTGCTAAGACGTCATTCCTATATGTGTTATGGTGTAGCTGGGCTATTGGAGTTCCACGTTAGGTGTCCCAGATCTTCGATTTTTATAAGTCAACAGAGAGTGCTCATCAGATTGAACAACTTTTGCGAAGACGTCATTCCTATATGTGTTATGGTATAACTGGGCTCTTGGAGTTCCACATCAGGTGTTCCAGATCTTCAAATTTATTCTCTCAGCAGAAAATGCTCATCACGTGGAACAATTTTTGCTATGGTGTCATTTTTGTATCTCTTATAGTTTAGCTGGTCTGTTGCGATTCTACATCAGGTGTTCAGGTTTCCAAGATAAATTATAGCCTATATGTTGCCCAGACATAATATCTATACAACGAAAAAAAAAATCATTCAAATCCGTCCAGTACTTCCGAAGATTAGCGTGTACAAACAAACAGACAAACAGACAAACAGACATACTTTTTTTTTGGATTCGTGCTCTATAACTGTTTCTAAACCCCCTTCAATTATTATTTTTTAAATATATTCAATGTACAGACACAGCTTTTTTACTCTTTTATTATATTTATTATATATTATATGTATAGATAAAAGAGTAACTGGTCTGAAATGATTAACGTGCTGTCGTACCTCATGTGTTTCTGTACGGACATAAATTTCGACTCAACAATGCCGAATGTTGTCGGCCTGAAAACACGGATTCAGAAATCGGAGCAAAAGTTCCGAACTTTTACTTCAACTTTATCCATATGTTCTCGCATATACTCTACATGGTATTCACATAGGGGACGAATAAAACAAACTTGTTGTACATATACTTGGACATGCATATAATTACGCTTGTTTTTCTCTGAAGGGTTGGTGTATACTTTAATACACATTTCGCTAAATATGTTTAGTCCCTCAGATAGTAAATCAATTTCAATTTCAGTCCAATGCAATAGGAGCTGAGAAAATCTAAACTTCGGGCTGGTTGTAAATAATCCGTAATGGAAGAATATTTTCCCTGTTCCGGGAATCAAACCTGAGACCTCATACTCAACAACACCGATTAAAATCGCTAGGCTAACGAATAAAACCTTCCTATGTTAGGCTGTAGCAATCCTATTTACCAATTCTTTACACGTTCTTAAGAATTAATTGTTCCAAGAATCGGTCTTTGATACGCTAAAAGCAAAACAATTTCGGTATAATATTTTGGTTGGTGTTGTCGTAAAAGTTATTCGGAGAACTAATTCCGAATCGACTAATAAACCAAGCTATATTGAAAGTGCAAGCAGTAAGGAATTCATTCCTTCCACTTGCGAGTGGGCCACTGTGCGTGTATTAAACTAATAGCAAAAAGGGCATATATGGAGAACTCTGTCCTTGCAATTGCGACTGTATCAAGTGGGATCCACAGTGCATTTTTGTTCTTTTCCTGGGTGCGGTAAAGTCGTTAATGTTATGTGTTAAAGTAACTATTTATAGAAGGACGAGTAGCAAAACCTGTGCGGCAGGATCGTGGGCATAATGAGAGAAGCGAACTTGGATTATTGCAACAAGTATCCAGTGTGAGTGATGCTTAAACTCTAAAAGGACTATTTCCAACTGGAAATTAGTTGAGTGAACAAAGGAATCCTTTTGAGATATAGAAGCCCTTTGGGCGTAGCGTGGAGGAAATTGATTAGTATTACAACTTAAACTCAAACGTGGTCTACTTGTGATGCGGTACTATTCGAAAGATATACCACGGCCCCGGAACACAAATGGCTAACAAGGAACATGGATGGGTTTTAGTCAGTAAAAGTCTGACACTCCCTTCCGCTCCGCCAGAAGCGGGAGGAGTCATTTGATAATTTCCCATCCGAAAAAAAAGGACTACATATTTATTTCTAACTGGTAAAGTTTAGTTGAGTTAAGGACTATTTCCAACTGGCAATTAGTTGAGTGAACAAAGGAATCCTTTTGAGATATTAAAGCCCATTGGCTGTAGCGTGAAGGAAATTGATTAAGTTTTTATTGTCACTTACGGGATATCTTCCGTGACTAATTATTTAGAGCTCCCGATATTTCGACGTTGTTGCAAGCGCCACAATCACGGAAGACATCCCGTAAGTGACAATATAAGATTAGTTTTGAACCGTGAAATCTTAAAACAGTGTTTGGAAATTGACTGTCTACTTGGAGTGTTTTCTTTTTACCTACACCTCTCTACTTGTCCTTTCGAAGAATGCAAGGCGTGATGTTTTGTTGTGTTCTCTTGGACTATTTCTAAATAATACTGCTTAAACAATGAGTACACTATTACAAAATACACGGTGTAACATAATTCCCAAAGAATTAGGAAGAGTTGTACCAGATAATGTACCCACATTTCGTCAGTTATATTTTAAGTTTTAATACTGAGCATGAATGGGTGAGCATATGGCGATCAACCGGTCACTAATCGAGACTCCGTGGATGCTATTGAGAAATTCCTGATGGAAAAACCCAATAACACTTTGCCCTACCCGGGAATCGAACTCAGGGCCTGCTAAGTATAGCCGCGCCCACTAGACCAACGAGGCACTCTAATAGACTATTGCCATAATCACCATGCTTGTCAAAAATGCTTGTTGTCTTGTTGATTACATTTAAAAAAAACAGCGTGAAATGTAGCTTTTAAAGAAACATTAAATAAATTAGCCCCAGAGAGAAAAGGTATACAGGGTGTAAACCACCTCGTCACAAAGCCGTCAACAAAGCATTCTGTACATCAAACTAAGTAACTTTACGCAAAAATTATTGCTGTTATACGACTTGTTTTTGGGTGTAAAATCACGTTTTGTGATATAACTCAATGTAACGCACTCAAAACATTGTGCTGATGGATGGATTGAATAGTACGGGGTTCGTGGAAGTATTTAAAGTAATAATATTGCAATGAAAACTTGTATTTAAGACTTGTCAAAAAGTTGTAATTTTGACCCCCAATATCTCTGTAACTAGAAGGTTCCCAGATATGGTGTCAAACCAAAAATGATCGGAATAACAAGGAGAACAAGTGCCTTTCGGCTTTGTTAAGAGGCGTTTTACTCCCTTTATAAAAATTGTTTAAGGCGATTACACGAGCTAAACGCGAGTTTTATAATTACTAAAAGTAAATGATTCACTGCTATAAACAAGACCAGATAAATATTATTTTTTGGCAAATAATTCTACAAGCAATATATTAGCATGATACTGTTTTAGTTTTTTAATCCAATCACTAGTTTTTTTGTAAATCGATCGAAACCACTCATTTCGCGCTATTTGGCCCGCAGTGGCTGACGTAACTACCACTTTGTAGTGCAAGCTGATTAGAACTTTATTCTAACAGCATTTCAAACGAAGTTTGAACTACCACAAATAGAGTTGCTAATTTAGCTCGTCTAAGCGCCTTAAGTTGGGGACAGCAGAAGCAACAACACTGAATGCTAACTACACAGTATGTCTTACCGAGACAATAAACCATTTTCTATTCTATTTTATATCTGCATGTTACACAAGTATTCTGCAGTCTGCAGCTGAATAATTCTACTACTTTAAAGGCAGTAATAGGGTAGCAGAGCTCATTCATGAAGCGCTCGTCCCTAATAGCATACCGCGCTAGCTTATAAATAAAATCATGATAATTATGTCATACTGTACCTGCATAATCAATTCTAGGAAATGTCGGTGAGCCGGGATATTTTAATAGTACAATAGAGCTCCAGTAAGTTATGTTCGTTCATGGATCTTGTTGATCAAAGACTACTGGCCATCCCGAGTATGATTCGTATTGTTTTTGTTTTTAGACCATGAATGTCTAAATTCAAATCATGTTGGAGTAGGTTTCGCATCAATGGGACTGTTTGTAGTGTCCTTTTTTCAATGACCTGTTTGGATAGAAAGAACGAAACCAACTTAATGATTCATTGAAAGAGCTATCTAGTCTTGAGCTTTCGTCCAAAATGCGTTAATGAAGAAAATTCACAACAAAGTTATACATTCGCTAGAATTTCTACTCGTTAGCAAGCTTTTTGTAACTAAGTTGGGCCTGATTTGATCGGTTGCCTTCACCAACCAAACTTGGTTTATAATGATAAATATTTTTGTTTGACTTCTGGTATGGGGAGAGAGCAGCGGTGGCCCAGTGGTGGAGGCCCCGACTTACGAACAGTAAGTCGTGGGTTCGAACCCAGGCAGGCGCATTACTTTGTGTTGATGACTATATTTCACAAAATAACGTATAAGTAGATAACAAAAATTTCACTGGTTTCATGTGTGTAATCAATGACATAAGTAGGTAACACATATCCAGAATGTTTTGACAACTAACACTCATGTAGTTATCGGTCTCTTGCTATTATTGTGAACGTATCTAGTCCAAGCATTCACTCTGATAACAACTGGAAAGGCGTTCTAAGAAATCAACTTTCCTTTTAGCCCTTATATTTGTATTGAACACAAGCTTGTATTTTATTGATAAAATAGATAGATTTTGAAGGAGAATGCTTTACCAATTCCCTTTCTCGTTTATCTCTGTTCCCATATCTAGAAAACGTTTGTGGAACAATCTATTGAAATAAGTCCTTATAAATATGCTGGTGGTCACCGTATATTCAGTAAATGAGACACGGAATAATGTTTCTGACCAGTGGTCTGGCAATAATCTTATACATATGTGCAAACATAACGATATCTTCACTGATCGAATTAACGTTTACATAAATCATTAACCTTACGTAGGTAACCTTGCCAAATAAAGGAAGGTAAACTGGGTTCCAAAAGTATTTGATGAAAATCTAAACAAAATGGGCCAGAAAACGTACTTGGATCAGATTATTAGCGAAAAATGTGTTGAAACTCTCACGATTGAAACACGCAACAATATAAAATGAAATCGTTTTAAAAGGCGAAGTAACAATTAGGTACAGAGTTCATGATCCACTGTTGACCATGGCACTCCGAATGACCGATATAACCATCGGTCATTCCCATAAACGTCATCATAATGATCATACTGTGTTAGACTGACTGGTGCCGTCAACTAATTACAATATGGCGACCTGTCAAAATCGGTTATCTGTCACCTAGCTTTATGACGGCAAGTTCTCCGTGACGTAACATTTTGACAGCTTTAATACTCTGAAACTGTATCTATACTGCTCTAACTTGCACAACGTATAGGGAAAAGAACAAGGATGGCTTAGATTCACATGTCAAGTCTCTAAAACACGCCAACGACGGACAGCCGCATGACTATCGACTTGACAGCATAATTCATCAGACGCTTGATAAAATCATAAGTCACAAGATTATTAATAAAATCACCACTAATTTATCTCGAAACTAACCTACTTCTATAATGGCTGGTATACAAGTGCTAATAATTACTGACCTGACAATACGCCTAGTTACGTTTCATGGAATCCGTCTTATATTAACATAAATGGTATCGTCTCAAGGTGAGCACCGATGTCAGTGACCGCTGTAGGGCCAATCTCCTCAGATTTTGTTTCAATCACTTCCTATTATTTATAATGTTGAAAAAAACTTGCATGAATGAGTTTGGGTCTCGGAATGGATCGTTAAAAATTCGGTAGCTATAGTTTTTTTTTGCGGATTGGTCCTCTTCCTTTCTGCATTTTTGTCCCTTCTTGGAAGAACAATTTTAGTGAATTTATTCATTGATTTATATTGATATTTTTTTACAATAAGTGACAAATTGCAGTTATAGTTAATTAAGGCTCAATTAAACGTTGGTACTGTTGCCAAAAAGAAATTAAGACTTATATACCCAACCAGCAAAATAGTCTCAAAACTCGCACTATATAAGAGTGGTAGGCTTTAAGCGCTCATAAAATTGTTTTAGAACATGCCATCGATCCTATATTACTTTTAGACAAGCCGGTATGGGCTCAAGAACGCTCAGTCTCATTACCAAGTCTCATATATGTATATAAGATCATTTACTAAGACTAGTTGCACTTGAGAAAACTTGCTCTTATATGCGTATTTTCTAAGCTCGTTTGATTTTATATTAGACTTGTTAAATGCTATTGTAAGATGTCAGACTAATATCAGCATTGCATAAGAGTACTGTGAGTACGTGCATCAATAGCACTGGATCCATAAGTTGATAATAGAGTGAGTTTGGATCAACATAATTATTTACAATACAAAAGACAAGACTCATTTAAGACCGTTGGATCTTAGATCGATTTTGGGAATATTAATTTTAATAGTTTTAAGTCATTTTGTTGGCCATACTAATAAATAATGGATTACAAAAACTGGAAGATTAAGTTATTTTTTTTTTCATTTTTCGATTTAAGGTTTTATGTAAAATTGCGAGGAACTCTAATTTATTCCAATATGGAGTTATCTTTAGCATACCAAATGCTAAAATTAGAGTAAACAATCTTACAATAGTCTAATAGTGCTCTTGTAAAATGCAGCTATACTAATGGTGACACTATCAATACAAATTTACAAATAAAATTATCAAACGAGAACAGGAAATACCTTATTTAACAAGGCGCATGAATTTTGAAGCGTAAAACGAGGTCTCCTTAACAGTAAATAATACATTCCAATACGATTACTTGCCGTAAAACTTAAATACACTGACGCATTAACTTCACAGCAACTTTATTTTGTTTTCATTTATTAATTGTTTCATTGTAACTTTGAAACCAACACTCAAACGAACTTTTATGTTTGATCTGATGTAAAATCATAATGAGCTTGTATTGCCTCAAATGGTTCTAACCTTAGACCAATATTAGCCTAAGTCGGCTTAAATTAATTTTGGCTAGATTTCAGTAAGTGCAAACAGCATTCAATTAGACTGATATTAGAACGATATTATTCTAAATAAGCTTATAATTAGTGCCCAAACCCAGGCTTATACGAATATATAGGAGTGATTTAAGAGCAAAAAAACAGTAGTCTTGAGATTGTTGTAAGCCTAGTTTTTGCTGGTTGGGTAGTTCTCCACATCTATCTAGCTTGCTCAATTTGTTTCATTAAAATATATTATGGAGATGAAGGTTACAATACACTTTGTGTTAGCGTAATTATTCACTTATTCAGTGCGAACGCACCGAGCTGTGATTGCGGTAGGGTTGCTTGATCAGGTTTCTGAATTTACCCTATTTTTTTTTTTTCTTAAAATTATACATTTTGCAATCTTTTCCTAGACGGGGTCGCAGCAGGCCGAGAAGATGGCGGGAGGTCTTGGATGGCTTCGTTACGAATTGGCGAGAGGAAGCATACCATCGTAAGAAGTGGAAGGAGTAGGGAGAAGCCTTTGCCCAATTTTTGAACAGAAAAAAAATAAACATGAAATTATATCTACATGAAACGCGTTTATTCAGAAAATAAACGTGTCGCAAGTACACTTTCAGGGTACACCACGCACCCCACCCCAGTTTGTATCTGCCTGTGGTAATTTGTGTCCGCGTGTGTACTACCTTAATATCTTCATTTCCTAAATTTTACACGTTGATCGACTAAGGATTTTTCCAAAAAAAAAAATGAAGTATTTAATTTCCCCAAAAAAGGGGAAAAATATCCAATCTACCATAGCTGGACCGTGGAGGTTGACTGCGCTCGCGCACTCCAATAGCCCACCGCACCATAAAAATTAGTTCTACTTCATGGTTTACGCTACGTTATCGTACACACGATTCTTTGTGTTCATGAATAAACATGATCTATTTTAATATCCTTTAATGTTTTAGTAGATTAACATGTGATTTTGTACGCTGTTTTTAAACTAGATCTTTTATGAGGTCACATTTTGCTGTTTGAGTTCAATTTTTGTGTCTGCTACGGTATTTATACGTTGTTTTTTATAATGATTAGTGAACTGTATGAAATGTAGCAAAACTTCAAAGAGCTGCTAATAATGTCTAAAGCATTAATTAGTACGTATAAAAATAATATGTAGTGTGATAGCAACCTCCGCGGGAGATACACCACTTTGAGATTTTTTACTTAGAATGCTTACTGACCGCAACTACCTTTAAAATCCTTTAACAGCAACATACCTAAGTAACCTCATTCAAATTGACTAGACATAAAAAATGGCGTCCGATGACAGCCGACTGATACACCGATTGAGCACTGATCTTATCTTTACGTTCCCAGATCTGCATGCCAAACCACGCGTGATTGAAAACAAACCTTTATTTCGCTAAACGATCACGTATCGAAAATCCTCCATTTTTACATTATTGTAGGACTTGTTATTCTTCATTAAAACAACATTAATATTAATTTTCTCAGTCGCTTCGCATTTGAGTACCTTCACTGGCCTATACATATAATGAATATGAATAAATGAAAATTAATGATAAATAAGTCATTTGTTCATTGTTGTCATATTGCACTTGGTGTCAGATATCAACGTACTGTGTGTGGGGCAACGGTGTAACAATAGCCCAGAGTTTACTATAGCCGTTATTGATTTGGTATTTCAATATCCACGGGGTAAGCGACACTAGAGGCCAAGACTTTCTATATTCAGAATACAAAACACAGTTTGAAGAAATTATCGATGACATGATTGATGGCATTGTTGGTATTAGGTTGCCGGGGCGACGGCAGCTCACGTTGCCGCGCGGTGGCTGGCTCGACGGGTCGACTCGGACGCCCGACAATTGCAACATCCGACGCGCCGTCTGCCGCACCAATTGCGTCTACCCACCAAATTGCTGCACCCAGAAAACGGCCACCGAGAAAACTGCATCTATGACCTCATCCTATTATCAACTGCATGTAGGAGTGACCGCTAAATGGATCTAACGTTACTAGCAATTAGGACTCGTTGATGTATTATTGTAGTTTGTAGTACACAATGCGTGACCGAATGCTATCAATTTCGCTGGCAATTAAGAAAAACATTCGGAGCGCCAGCAAGGCCGGCCGTTGACCCCACGGACCCCACTATTAGCCGCCTGAATTATGAACGAATCTAGTAAACGTAATCGTAAAATCCACCAATAATCGTGGTTACGTGTTCGTATCGTGCGACATTGAGGCGTTACCTCATATTCGTATGTGGACGACCTCTTTATCGGTCATCTAGGACGTTACATGCATTTATTATTTAAAGTCAGTGTCTGTGACTAACAGCCTATAACGTACGTGCTTTGAGGAGTAAGTGGCAAACTAACTCTGACACTTAGTTGCCTAAATGTTTAGCTTGTAGCCCAGAGTGAAAATACTCGTAATTGTAACTATAACGAGTTTACTTTGCTGCCATAAAAAGTAACATAACTTTATTTTCTAACTTTTATTTTGGTGAAAAAACACAAGTTTATTATGTAAGTTTGTGAAGGTAGCTTATAAATGTAACCTAATGTATAGTTCTTCCTCTTTTGAAATGTAATCTCGATAGACTTAAATCAGCAAAGAAATCAAGCCCCATAATTGTCTTGCCATT
This sequence comes from Xestia ashworthii, assembly GCA_950022955.1. Lineage (NCBI taxonomy): Eukaryota > Metazoa > Arthropoda > Insecta > Lepidoptera > Noctuidae > Xestia > Xestia ashworthii. The sequence continues at coordinate 16,904,448 of OX465553.1, forward strand.
GCCCCAATTTGTTTGAGGTCTTCCGCAGCATTCTTCTTCCATACTCTATAATCTTCTATTATCTCTCTTTTATCTTTTTCTTCTTCTATTACTCATCATCTCATAAGACGACGCAAGCAGGCGAGGCGAGGCCACTACAGTACTTTCTCAAGTTATTATGCCTTGTGACTGTGACTGTAGCTTTGATTTAGTTTTGTATTTTTGACATTCAAAAGTAATGGTCTAATTGAAATAAATGATTTGAGTTTTGAGTTTTAGACACCTCCTTTCTAGCCATATCATTTTTTACACAGTTAATCCATCGTTTCTTTGGTCTTCTTCCACTTCTATATCCACGCACATTCATCTCAAATCTTTCTTCAGAGGAGAGAAATGAAGAATAATCAAGTAAAATGTTGAGCAACAAAATGTTTTCGCAAGTAAAGTCATCTGAAATTACGGAAAGGTTTATGTTTAGCGATCTTTACAACTTTCAGTGTCGTTCGTGAAACACGCTTTTATACACCGTGAAACACGTTTAACGTCTCACGAGAAAATTTCTGGAACGTTAGGTTTTAACTGTATTTAACTAAGCCTATTTATTGCATCTAATAAACAAGCCTGGTGGGCCGGAGGTCATGGACCCAGTTCTTTAGATGACATCATTTTTTTTGGGTTGAAAATATCCGGAAAAGTCACTTGGTTTAGAGTATCAAGTAGCAAGGTAACTTTTTCGGTCAAGTATGTTTTTTTAAGGAAAAAAAAACACGGTGACGGCATAAACGTCGGAGTAGTTATAAGGAAAAAGCAAAGCTTTGCGAATGTCAATCCTTACATTTTCGAGTTTTCTATATCATGCAACTTTGTCTATGCCCTCTGGACTACACTGTTTGTAACCAAGCGTGATGGTGCGCGTAGAAAAATTCATTACAATACATAATGTCAATTTTAGATAATAACTTGGTGATTATTATAATTAAAATCACAAGCAATCAAGCATATCTCCTCCAAAGTAATTAATAAATTAGTTCCACAGTTTTAAAATCCTTCACAGCAATTACAGTAGCATTTTATTCATAAACTAGCTGACCCGCGCAACTTCGTCTGCGTCACATAAGAGAAAGAGAGGGTTACAGAGATTGGGTCGTAAGCTCCTATAATACAATTTTCAAAGAGCACATCATACACATCCTTCCGCATAATGAAAATGCGCGCCCGGTACATGATCATTATTTTGCTGCGGAGTTATTTAAAACGGTGTATCTCAGATAGGTATTGAAATCAATTTACGTGCAATACGAAACCCGTCCATCAATTCTGTTAATATTGTTGATAGCAAAATTTGAAGTAGATTGGACCAAGAAATCACATTTTCCCATACAAACTTTGCCCCCTACCTTTTCACCCCCTTAGGGGTATAATTTCAGAAAATCCTTTCTTATCGTACTATAGGCATACGATAAGAAATGATTTTCTACAATCTGCGGTAAAGGCTGTGCGTTGATCCATCACAGTCCTTCAGGACAAAGCATTTTTATTATTTGGATGGTTTCCTAAGACCATTTTCATGTAGCTGCAACGGTTAAGGTTTATCATTATTGGCATAAAAAAAAATGTTTTATGTAAAATGGCAATTTTCTTGCTAACTGCACTTTATTTTTAAATTAAATCTGTGAATGGGGATCAACATTTAGCGAAAAAATTATGGATTGTTTCTAAGACCTTTTTCGTGTAGCTGCAGTTCCCCTTACTGCCCCGTTTACCGTTTCCACCCTGTATTACCGTATTAACTACTTATACCGAGGAAAGCCGATTTTCTTGAGTTCCGCTATTTTGGGCGTATTCGCTTCAAAAATAAAATTTCAAGAAAATTGAGAAATCATATTTACCTGTATTAGATTTGAAGTATTTACAGCAACTTTTAAAGGTTTATACTTCATTGGATTTTATTCTATACGTGTATGAAGTTTATTAATTTTAAACACAAAACCCTCTTTTTTACGTCTCTGGATGAAATTTTTTAAAAATGCTGAAACAGGTGTTCCTTTATTTTTAATAATAAGTATTTACTCTGAGTTTCATGATTCTAGAACAATCTAAAATTTTTTTTTCATACAAACTTTATCCCCCCTTTTCACCCCCTTTTTCCAAAATTTTCCATAATTTCTATAGCCTAAATGTTATTCTGAGTTTATTTAAATAGATTAGTGAAGTTTTCATCAAAATCCGTCCAGCAGTTTTTACGTGATGCGCGTTCAAACAAACAAACAAACAAACAAAAATTTTAAAAATGGTTTTAATATGTTCAGTTACTTATTTTAAGTCACCCTGGGCGATTTTTTTTTTAATCTTCAATGTACAGATTTTTTGGTTTCAACGATTTTATTATATGTATATGTCACCGTAAAATTGTCAAATACGTTATATTGTAATATCTCTAGCGATATTGTAAAGTCTCGAATTATTGTCAAATGAACATACTGCTTACAATAAAACGCATTATTTTTCGTGAAATGCATGCGATGGTAGTCAACTCACGCGGTGTGGAGAAAAGGAGGGGTCCCCCTTGCCCAGTGGTACCACTCTCATGAAAAGATACTGTAACATTCCTGAGAAATATCGATTAATATAACCTAACCTTAAAACACTTCATATTCCCCTAAAAAGCGTAGTCGACGGAGCCCCGCTTCGCGGGGCCCCTATTTCCGGGTGCAGGGTTTAAAGGAACCTAACTAACCTAACGGGGGGGTGCCCCAAGTCCCGATTATTGGGGCAGAGATACTTCCGTATGTTCAGTTGACAATAATTCGAGATATTACAATATCGCTAGAGAGAAACACGTTATATTGTAATATAACGTATTTGACAATTTTACGGTGACATATAGATAGCTGAGGCAAACCACCAAAATCTAAATTAATTAAAATGTTACCTTTTTGATCTTGATATTATTGCGGTATACCGGATACAATAGAGGATCAAACACGATTACTTGTCTAATTGAATTCAAATCGATTCGATTCCGAGAGGTTACTTGTTTGTGTAAGTACCGTCAAACAAAAAGAGTGTTTATTTTATACTTTTAGCATAGAAATGTATAGAGATTTAACGCCATAAGTATTTTCTACCGTTTCAACTGTTATAACGTAGAAATAGACTGTTGTAGTTAACTGGCAAACTTTTATTTATTTGAGTAAACACTTACATATCACATTTAGAATATTTCCCTACTTATTTCCTAAAATTAAGAAGTTATGTTACGGACAAACTGTGAGCCAAAATTGCCGGAAACTCCTGCCCTGACACAGTGAGGCGGGGTCGAGGCAGGCCACGAAGGAGATGGCGGGTCGAACTGGACAAGTTCCGTCCGAACTGGAAGGGCGGGTTCGCGAGAAGTGGAAGGAGTGGAGGGAGCCAGGGCCTTTGCCCAGTAGTGGGACTAGGAAAAAAATAGTTATGAAGCGGTAGATGAAAAAGCAGTGTTGTTGATGGAGGCAGCTCGACCATGAACCACATTGAGAAGCTCAACATTACCAAACGGCTATCCACAATCTGCCTGGAGCGTGCCCTAAACTTTTTCGGACATAATGTGTTCGCCTAGGCATTGTTTGGAAAGGGTTTATGATACTAGGCTGCGGAGAAGGTAAACGCACGCAAGGCAGAGCACCGGCAAGATGGTCAGCTGCAAAAAAGCTGTTGCAGGCAGCTTGTACCGAGCGGTTCACACTGCAGAAGATCACATGGCTTGGAGACGTGTCTTATAGGTAATAAATATGTCATGATTGTCAGCAGAGATGGAGCACTGAAGGAGTAGAAAGATTTTATTATTTTTGCCTGCACACCTAAATCTCTGCGAACAGTCAATGTTCACAGAGTGATGTAATTGTTTCAGACCTCCGGATTTATTCAAAAGACGGGATACGTTTTCGATTTGAAATGAAACACTTTATTTGTCTTTTGTCCCTTTTGAGTTGAATGTGTTCTCCTTTGTTTAGGGGTTTTTCATTTAATTTTGGATGAAGGTATCAATTGTGTATTTAGAGAAAATTACATTATAGCCATGTAACATTTATTTGCTAATCTTATTAAAAAACATTAAGTTTTCCGCAGATATATACCTAGTGATTGAATAAAATAGAATATTCTTTATTATCCTTCGAGTAGATAGACCTATGACCTGGTGAAAGCTGCGGGAATCCGCTGGTGGCGAGTCCCACAGGACCGATTAATGTGGGAGGCCTATGTTCAGCAGTGGACGTCTTTCGGCTGCAATAATGATGATGATTCTTTGTTATTCGGGCAGTCTTATAGCTAAAGCGATCTTTTCAAGACAACCTTTGGATGGATTACAGGAAGAGGGTGAGACAACACTGCAGGTAATCTGTGGTGTAGGTACCAATTACATATCAATCAATATACATTAATACATTATATAATAATCATGTAACAAGAGCAGAGAACCATGTATATAGATGTTTATGAAGAAAGGTAGTGGTGATTGAATCTATTGAATACTAAAGCAAGTACAACGGTGGTAAGCTAGGTTGCTGAACCTGATAACCAAAACCCACCCCGAGTTTTGACGGTATTTATGGCTTGCCGCAACACTGAATCTTTAGTCTATATTCGTAGAAGACTTAACCCATGGATTGGAAACGCGTTAATTATAGGGCGACAGTTACAACAAGAGACGTTATGTCACAAGATTCAGACCGCACTGTCCAAAATAGCTATGTCCCAAGTTGGACCATTTATCTTCTATTGTAACTCGTAGGTAAGTGCTAACAATAGGTCTATTTCGTCATTGACGTCTTCGTCTCTAGTCAGAAATATTTCTGTCATATACCTTTTCGATGTAGGTAAAACCACGGAAATGAATTATTTGACTATAATTGTCGCATGCCAATTTGCTGGGTTATATTATAACCATTCCATGCTTGAACCTTCAAGGAAACGATGAATGGATTGTGTGTGGAATGATATGAAAAAAATGTGTTGCGGTGACCCCACGTTATATGGAACAAGTGCAGGAAGATGATTATGACAACCGTCAAATAATGTCAATGTTGTTATTGATTTTTGTTCTTAAGGTCTTAGGGTTCTGGGTTCGAATCCCGGTAGGAGCAAAAATGTTTGTGTGATGAGCATGGACGTTTGTTTCCGAGTCATGGATGTTTATACGTATAATAAGTATGTATTTACAAACAATAAAGTATATAATGTGTAGTATATCAACTATCTGGTGTCCACGACACAAGCCTTGCTTAGTGTGGCACTAGATGGCGCTGTGTGTTAATCTCCAGTGATATTTATTTAGATGGCGCTGTGTGTTAATATCCAGTGATATTTATTTATTTAATATAAACTTAATTTGTCAATATGATGACGACTTACGAAAAATATATGATTCTGTTTATTCCGACAGTTGGATTATCAAAAAATATTACGTGTTTTTTGTTTTATCAAATTAATAAAAAATAACGGAGATAAAACGCATCAAAGATCTGGGGCCGTATTTTTGAATCACTCGAAGTGAATCTTAAATTCATGCACGAAAGCAAAACGTATACGAAATGAATTTCGATTGCTCCAAATTTTACGTATCATAGAAATGAGTGTTGCCCTAAAACTCGAATCTTATAACATTTTTCATTTCACGCAGAAAAATAAAAACCGGAAAGCCATAACTCATTGATTTTAAAAACCGGTAATGAGTTACGGTGGAACGGAACGTAAATTAAAAAGTTATAATGTCATTGTCTCACGTCTGTCATTGGGATTTCGATATTTTTTTCTCTAGTTTTCACATATTTTTCCCAGTTGTTGTTTGTGTTGGATTTGTTTTTGAATTGTTAGAGAACATACGTAGAAAATGGAAAACGACAAAAAAAAGAATAGGAAAACAATAGGGATAATGACAGTGTCATTCTCACGTCATTTCCGTCATTTATTTCTACTGGTAGAATATCGGAAACGAGTGGGTCGGACCCAAAGAGATTAAATATACCTTATAATTTAATGTCTTTGGTCGGACCAGTCGTTGCAAAATTCACGGGTATGAATATTCAAAAATAGCGATTTTAGGGATTCGCATACGAATTCTGCGATTTCGTACACGATTTGGAATTCTATTGATTCAAAAATACGGCCCCTGGGGGCTTGTGACGTCACTTTCTAGTAAAAATTAACCGAAATGTGACGTCACACGAGTTTTCTACGCACTGCGCGTCTTCAATTTTGGTTTACGTGAAAAAAGAAAGAATACGTACCCAATATTTTTAAGAAATCTATCTGATGCACTAATATGATTGTTTTTGTCGAGTATCCTTTTGGTCTGGCGACAGTTAATTTTACTATCTTTATTCGGAAGTTTGATGTTGAAGAATACAATGAAAATAATCTGTTTGATATTAAATTATCCATTTTATGGTCTTTACTCAATAACATTATTGAATGAAAAAGCTTTCTTCGTAATTTATTAATAGAATATTGTGGGAAGAATAATGTGCGTGACAAAGGAATGTAATTGTAAGGTTTCCCGTTCATTACAGCTATCATTAGAATTTTATGTTTGAAAATCTAATCGTATAAAGTTGCTAGCAATTTTCGTAATGAGTAGTTTACTCTAAGTGCTTCGTCACATTTGTTTGGATTTTGTGTTTAATTAATGGTCCATTTTAAAGACGCGGTAACATCGCACCTAGTTCTACATTTACGATATTACGTTTAGAAGTGCTAAAAAAATCCCAACACAAAAAAAACCTGTAAATAGGCAAAAAAAAAAAAAACTGTAAATATCATTGGCAAGATACAGAATTTCAAAGACAAATTTATGTACTTAATAAAATAAAAATAAAAAATTATTAAAAATAATTGTCTAAAAACATCAAATAAGACTAAAACATAAATTAATCTAATTAATGCCTTTTCAAGGCCAAAAAGGCCCCCCGATCTCCTCAATGGTGGTCAATAAGCTTCATAAGTTTCACTGCTAGAATACAGGTCCCCATTTTATAGAGGGAGTGATCCGAAATCCTCCACGAGACTGATTTAGTGGATTACGTCATGAGTTTGAAAACCAGAACACCTTATTAACCTTTTGACCACCACAGCATAAACGCTCGCGCGTGCCCTCCACGCCAAGCCACAATTTCCTCTACTATTTTGTCACATATTTGTGTCGTTTGGCGTACGGGGCACGCGCTTGCTTGTCACGTATATGTGACAATGGCGTCCAAAAGGTTAAAGATCCAAAGAAAATGTACTCCAAAACAATAAAGGAACATTAACAATCCAATGAATTAAAATTTAAAGTTTAATCCAATTACCTACTGATAAAAAAAATATTCATAACACTACTATTTAATAAACATTTTTTAATTAAAATATCTACGGTAACTAAGTTTACATTATACAAATAAATTGCGTCGAAAACCTCCTCCTCAACGCTGCTAATTAAATAGACCAAATTAAAAACAAAATCCAGAAAAAATATTGATAAACAAGTTTCCAAGTTTAATTTGTTGTTAAAGATTGGAATTAGTAAAGTTTCTTGTTGAAATATAGGTAATTAAAAACTTCCAAAAAGTTTTCTTTGAAATTTTTATATCTTTGGATCTATGTATATCGAATAATTGGTAACAAACAAAGCATCTGAAATTTTTAGCGGGTAACTCTTTTGTAAGTAGGTATATATTTCTGTGTTTAATATTAAATTAGCGATAGCAATCAAACTGGGGTTTTTATATTAAAAGTTTATTACCGTGAAACCATTTAAGGTGCCGTTTGAATATTCTTTATTATAATATTATATAATTACAACAGTCTGAGAGGAGTCTACCTACTAGAAATTGACTACGTAAAAAAAAATACTAAAAAATCGTTAAATGTGTAAGTGTCGTATACTTATAGGTAAAACAAAGAACTTAAAATGTGCATAAAGTAAAATCATACAAATAAAAACTAGCAAAAAATAATTCATAACAATACCAGCCTATTACTGTACTCGTACAGAGAAAGCACGAGCATACCTGGTCTTTATAAACATCAACTACAATTTGTACAAGATTAATTTATGTTTATCGCAGCAACACCTAAGCATTTCCTCCACGACTTGTACCCATAAATAAGTCAACCATTTATTCCACAGTTCTCAAGACAGACCGTTTGTCTCCTAGTTTTATTACCACACCATTCTGTTTTAATTAACCTACAATCAATAGAAATCGTCACACAACAACCACATGTGTAGGCAATAGAATTACTTATTCAAAATAAACTAGGTACCTATAGTTAAACCGGTTCAATCACTAGAATATTAATTACCTTTTGTCTTTTGTACGCACACAAAAATATTAATTTGTTTAAAAAATACAGTGATATCCACAACATAAATACGAGGAACAAACACAAATTTATTATTCCTGCAACGAGGCTCAAAAAAATAGGGGGTACGTTCAAATGCCAATGTATACGTTTTTACAATAAACTTCCGAGCCATATTCAAGCACTAAGCCTAAATAAATTCAAATCGTTTATAAAACGGAAGTTATGCCTGAAAGCCTTCTATCATGTTAATCACTATCTCGAAGATAAAAAGGCTTGGGATTAAGCTGCTCCAATTTGCTCTGTGGATGTTGAAATTTCGGGCTTCGCTTGTTTATTATTGATTCCTTTATTTTATACACTGTGACATTGAATGATTTGACATGAATACTTAGTTCAGTATTTTATTATTTTTTTTTATTACTTATTTTTATTTTTTATGTGTGTGTTTATTTGACATGAATATTTACTTGTGACTGTCATGACATTTAATGATTTGACATGAATACTTAGTTCAGTATTTTATTATTTTTTACTTTATTTTTGTTTATTTTATGTGTGTGTTTGACATTTCGTATTTTTATTGACATTCGAATTTGAATTGTAATATTATTATTTATTTTATTTAATTATTGTGAATGTGAGGACCTTGTGGGTCACTTAATGTTGTTTTTTTTTCCCACGACTGTCTGGCAGTTTGAGTACTATAAGCGACCTACCCAAATGTCCTTTCTTTGGTATTGTTCGTCGTTTCGTTGAGCTCCTTGAGTTAAAGGTCGAGCTACACGATAACTGACAAATGCTTGCACTGACTGGACAGGTCCACTCAAATCTGTATGGTTCTTTCTTCAAAAGACCATCTCAGACACTAATCTGCATAGTTCTCATGTGAGTTGAACAAGATTGTCTGGACTTTAAAAGAGACTATGACCTCTGAGTTTGTTTCGGCTGTTTCTTCTCAGAGTAGTCAGGTACGAAACACCGGCCCCATCTAGTTTAAAAACATGACGTGTAAAAGTGTTTGAGAAAACCTACTTACTGAATAAATATCATTTATCATTTATCATTTATTTATCATTTACCAGTCGCGTGCTTCAACAGCGTGACTGCAAAAAAAGCACATGTCATGACCGTCGGCAACCATGATGAATTGCACATCAATATTCGAAGCACTATCCACGAGATTAACCGACGGACCTAAGAGACGTGACACTTGTCACAATACCGTGACACAGACAGACTTGTAACAATTAAAATGATATAAAACAAGACGATGGACTCTACTTAAAATATAAAGCGACTTTTTCAGCAATCTCATGTTTAATTTGAACACGTATTGGCTACAATTTCGATGCTTTTGATGGATAATGTTGTCGTTTGCTTTGTTTTTGTTACTTGCAACTTACGCTTACAAAAGGTAATAAAGATCTGGCTTGGAAACAAGCTTCAAGACAAGAAATTCGAGATCTGAGATTCCCATTCTCATGCCTGAACGGAAATCGCATTCCAATTTCAAGAAAACCCCAAATTTATTGTCAGGAATTGTAGCAACTCAAAATCCCTATTCGGGTAAGGTACCATATTAGAAGTAGAAATATTTTTAATGGTGCGTATCCTTTTCCTGTATTTCACTTATTTCATTTCAAATTGTGGAGGTATCCATGTATCCACCTATCTGTTTTAAATAATCTTAAAGAGACGTTTCCCATCAAAGAGGAAAGTAGTTTCCATATCCTACACAATTGCACACGTAACCATTTGCAATACTCAGAAGTTTCATAGCTTCCATACTGATTTTGAAGTAAGAAACTTTCACTATCCAGCTGCTTCGCATTGCGCAGAACTTGTAATAGCAAACGGAGTTGAATTTACTTTATCTAATATGCATTTAATGGAAACCAAGATGCTAAGAAAGTAAGATGGGACACGGGCTTCGCTTGCGTCCCAAAATCTTGCTGGTGTTCTGCTTTGAGCGCGTTTTACTTCTACCTAGCCCAGAATCCTAAAGGCTTTCCAGAAAGTGTGGTTGTAGTTTCATGATAATCGTATACTCCTACTATGTTGTAGATGGCCGCTTGATGATATTAAGTTCTCCCAGTCATCTTCCTGCCTTTGTCCCATGACAATTGGGGTCGGAAAACACGGTTTTTTCTTCCATTCTCCCCCTGTCAATCGTCACGCTATTATTTACTCCTTTTTCTTTCATATCATTCCTCAGACTATCCATCCATCTTTTCTTTGTGTCTTCCTCTCTCTCTCTAACCATCTAGTATCGATTCAATTTGTTTGATGTGAATTTCATTAAACTACTCAACACTCAATACCTCCTAACCTTTTTCTCTTAGGGTACATTCTTTAAAAATTCCAATACCGACCGGTGTAATTAACAAACAATAAAATTGTAATGTCAACTTAGCGAGCCTTTTGAAGTTTCCAAAATATCTTGAGGATATTTCAGATATTTACATTGCTGAAATGCTTAAGAAATTTTTTAATGAGGTCATAACATAAAAACCTTTAAAGCAATAGGGTTGTCCAGCTTTTTTTTCTTTATTACAAAGTTCTATTGCTCTTGACGATCATACCTGATAGAAAGCGATGGATGAGGTCTATGAACGAGCATGCTCAGAAGATGCCTGAATTCACTCTTGCTTTGAAGGCAGGCGGCCTTTTTGTCTTCTAGGAGCAATAAGATGAAGAAATGTTTATGAAACGTGATTGGGCTAGAACCCGGTAACCTCCCCTCCCCCTACTGTTAATGTAAATTTCCACTGGCCTATACACCCATCCTGTTTATCAACAAATCCGCACTGGAATTACTTGGTGACCCTCTGATTATCACCGAGAGGCGCTTGGTGTCCTAGCAGTCCTTACGTACTTACATAATAGGGTTACTTTGTTATGCTAAGTTCATTGTCATCTGCTTAACCTAACCAACTATGTTGGGGTCGGCTTCCAGTCTAGCCAGATGCAGCTGAATACCTGTATTTAACATGCAGCGAATGCCTGTCTGACCTCCGCAACCCAGTTAGTACTGGGTAATAGGTCCCCTTGGTAGACTGGTTGTCAGACTTTTTGGCCCACTGGCTACCTGTGACGACTGTCATAGGTCGGGATCAACGACATAACGTGTTTTACACATGTACGATCCCGATGAAATACTGTCGCCATCCCACGCTTCACAAATTGATTGATGATCACAATAAACCTAGTACAAGAGAGAGTAGACAGCAACACTAAAATCTCAAAATCTCATCTTTTTAAAACGGTAAACCATTCCGTTCTTCAAATAATTACTAAAATATTTTTTTATCGTATTTAATTCCTTTGAAGTTATAAAATTCTCCTTCAACTAACTGTAATTAAATCTTATCGGAGAACTAAGTAAAGCTGTGAAAGTTGTTTGCAAAGTTTTTATTAAAGTATTATCGTTTTAATTAATGTCTTATTTATTAGTAGTTACTACTTGTTATTACTTTAAGGCTGTTATGACGCGATAGTGATCATCACGGCTGTAATTCCCGAAGGATTAGGCAGAGGTGGTATGTAATAGTAGCACTCACATTTCGTAAGTTATGTTTATGAAATGATATATGAGTCCATGGTCCACGTTGGCCCTGGCTCGGAGCACCTGGAAGTGGCGAAGCGAAGCGCCTTTGCTTAGCTATGGGATAACGCAGGCTAGCAGTTTACAGTAACATTGACGACCAATTTATTATACTTCTCGACTTTGGTGTGAACCTGAAAATAAATGACGTGATCAGAAGTTGTAGATCATAATAAAAGGGTCCATGTTGCCATTATTATTCGCATTGCTTTAGGCTACAAATAGCCATAATGAGTTAGGGCCAATGCACAAATAATGGCCGGCCATTTAGATCATCGCCTACGACCGCGATACTCATTTTCTTAAGCACTCAATTTACACTACGAGTATCTACTCACGAAGGTACACTGGGGTTTTTAGGGTTCCGCACCTCAGGTGGCAAAAATGGGACCCTTTTGATCAGCTTTATGTCCGTCTGTCTGTCTGTTCGTCTAGCCAGACCCCTTTTCTCAGAAGGAGGTGTGGATTTATCAAGCTGAATCTAATAAAGAATACTCAAGTCTGCTACTTGTTGGAGCAGTGAAAAAATAAAACTTGACAGTCAACAGGATCAAAAGACATGAACGTTTATGTCGCATGACATAAACGTGGTCTTACAGTAAAGAAAAAAACTGAAAACCATAAATATGAAGTTTACTATCAAAATATCAACAAGTTACGGAACCGTCAGTGCGCGAGTCCAATTTGCACTTGGCCGGTTTTTATTTTTACTTAATACATACGCGTTTAAGGTCTTATGACTGCTCAACACCTGCGAAAGAATTTCAAATAGACATCTCGAAGAAAAAAAATAGTTGGTTATGGCTTATCTAACATTAGTTGGTTAAAAAACTGTCGACTCCTCGACTATAAAATATCTTCAGAAAGATAGCGAAACTCTTGAAAAATGTAAACTATGGACATAAAAGCTTTAGTTAAACAGGACCTAATAAATCAGGGAAAAAGCTTTTAAAAATTATAAAGCAGCAAAAAAAAAAACAAAACTAGACCGAGAGAACCTTAATAAATTCATAAAACAAATTTTAATTTCGCTTAACTTAACCATGTAAATATGTATTAACGTACATAATGTATGAATAATGTGGAAGTTTGGCTTTTATTACGTGTTAGCAAAATATTTGCTTAACCAGGGTGCGTGGGGAGTTCCATTGTGTAACATGATGTACCTACAGAAGGTGTCAAGTCACTTCGAACTTGAACTGGCCTAGCGTGGTACCTAGGTACTCGTAGTTTCAATAGAATAAGAGTCCAGCTCAAATTGGTTTTGTTATCATCGTATTGCCGCCTACCGTACTAAGTGAGTATAAGAAGATATACTCACTTAGCACGGATAAGAAAAGTTGGCAACGTCGCAAATAGCTGTCAAATATTTACATGTTTTAATTAATTTTGGCAATTTTACTGTATGAAAATAAGAAATGGCCCTGTAGTGCACTAAAAATTGAATATGAATTGCAATTAAAACCCTAAATTTGATGTTGTAAACGTTTCAGGTGTAATGTGTCTTTTTTACATCTAAAACTATATATTCGGTATTACGATATTAATTATTGCATTTCCTAATCAATTTTTTAGTCCACTACAGAGCCATATTTCTTATTTTCACACAGTAAAATTGCCAAATGAATTAAAACATGTAAATATTTGACAGCTATTTGCGATGTTGCCAACTTTTGGGATACGTGCTCTTAATGTATCATAATGTTATTCATTATGTTATAACATTAGATACAGCACATCAAGCTGACCGAAACTGTAAAATTTTCCCAATCAACCTTAAGCCTTTAGATATAAAATTGAAATATTGTTCTGGATTGTTCTGTGCTTTTGATTTGTTGGTTCTAATCCCAAAAGTATAATTGACGTTTTCAAAAAAAAAGTGTGGCTATTTGGATACTATTTACCAACGGGATTATGATAACGAACGTAGAAAAAAAAACTTATTTTGGGACATGAAAAATATAAGTCCAGCTCTTAGAGAAACCTGGCCATTGTTCTTTGACAGATTGTAGTAGTTTCATGTTTGTGTGCTCGTCTGTACTTTCAGATTATGGTAATGTCTTAAAATGTAGGTAATAAACATTGAAAAACCAAATACCGTTTTTTTGAGTTTAGGGACGTAACCCAGCACTTGAATAATTTCGCTACGATCGATCGATCGATCAATAAAGTGCGACAGTGAGTTTCCATTGAAGATAGTAATCACGTAATGTGTAGGTGTTGATCGTGTGTCGAGTTGCATAGAGAAATATCTTCTAAGAACCTTCTGACATAGGTTTAAAAATAATAATGCCTTAAGGCTGGGGTATCTGATTAGCAACTCTATTTGTGGTAGTTCAAACTTTGTTTGAAATGCTTTCGAATAAAGTTCTAATCAGCTTGCACTACAAAGTGGTTGTTACGTCAGTCACTGCGGGCCGAATAGTTCGAAATGAGTGGTTTTTATTTAATTGTAGCCTAATAATTAATTAGATAAAAATTCCAATTGTACACTTTGTGAAGAAAAAAGCGACAAATATTTGTGTGAAAACAAAAAACTAAAACTTAATGCCGTTTAGGAGTAGTTACGAAATTTAAAAAAAAAACATGCTATACTTTGAAAATATTTTTCTAAAAGTAATAATAAAGTAAGAATTCTTTTTTTTTTGCACATATAAATGCACTCATCAAAGAGGAGTTACATGGAGAAAACCTCTCGTTAGCAGATACCACTCTTAGGTCCATGTTCACCAAAAGATAACCGTCTGATTATCTAAAAACAGCTGTCACTGTGACATGTTCCCGTACAAAAATGCGTTTTAAACAGCTGTTTTAGATAATCAGTCTGTCATCTTCTTGGTGAACATGGACCTTAAAGGACACCGTTGACAAATAATAGTTTGGTCTATAATTTTGTTTAACGCCGTTGTCTAGGTAATAGCTATTGCAATTAGTACCACCGAAACAGCTGTTCAAAAAGTTTTTAAATTGTCACTACATCCTCACATAATTACATGAAAAAAGGTGACAGGCTGGCAGCTTAGTTACGGGTAAACAAATGAATGAAAAAAGAAAACCGCGACAGTCATTTGTATTTAGCCCGAACAGCATGATTGTATTGTACATACACGCAGTAATAATTTATCAACTTCACACGAACTGGTAATGAGAAGAAATTGGTAAGTGCAGTAATAAATAAAAGAACGCGAATAAGTAGCCCTTCATGTATTATTATGTTTATATTTATATCCAGAGCAGTGGTGGCCCCGTGGTGGCGGCCCCAACTTACGAACAGTAAGTCATGGGTTCGAACCTAGACCGGCGCATTACTTTGTGTAATTTATTTCATCACCACTGCTCTCAAAACGGTGAAGGAAAACATCGTGAGGAAACCGAAATGTCCTAGAACCAAGAAATCGAAGACATCTACCAAACCGCACTGGGCCCGCGTGGTGGATTTATAGCCCATACGCAAAATACGCGCTTTGACGTGGAGTTGCGGACACCAGCCCATTGTACAATACAATATAACCCAATGTAGGTATTTATGTATATCTAATGTAGATGGTAATGAGAGTAGAGGAAGACCAAAGAAACGATGGATGGACTGTATGAAAGATGAAATGGCTAAAAAAGAGATGAAGAGTAATAGCGAAGTATGGAAAGAAGATCTCAAATAAATAAGAATAAGAACAGGATAATAATAAAGTAGCTCTTTATACCTTTGTACTTTATTACTGACTAAAAGAAATAAGTAATATGATAAAAGCCAAAACATCATTGAAGTAAGAAAAAAATTCGTTGGATTGTTTAGCTGAATGAGCAGAAAGGGAAAATAAAGAAATCATGTCCCAAATGTAATTACATTACTCTGTTTTTTACCAAAACATCTTTAATGCGACTCGACATGGGGAATTTCTTTGGTTTTCACACAAAATATACGAAAAATAAAATTCAACCCAAAAATTCTGGCTGATGTTCAAAAAATGCATCTTTTAGAGATATTTATCATTTTCTTGCGATCCTGTCATAGCGTTTTGACAAACGAAGCTTATTCAGGTCTCAGAGCGTCATCCATCTTCTAAACTATCGTCCGATAAGTTTTACGAAGGGTTTTTATTTTCCTGTCTTTTGCGAGGTACGGAACCTTGTTAGTCATTATGCAAAACGAAAAACATATTACGAAAATCTAAAGCTACTTTCTCGTTACTTTACAAATGGATAAATGATGTTTATTTTGTCAGTAGGTTTTCACAAACACTTTTACACGTCAAATTTTAAACTAGCTGGGGCCGGTGTTTCGTACCTGACTACTCTGAGAAGAAACAGTCGAAACAAACTCAGAGGTCATAGTCTCTTTTAAAGTCCAGACAATCTTGTTCAACTCACATGAGGATCATGCAGATATTAGTGTCTGAGGTGGTACTTAGTGATAGTCCAAGCATTAGTCAGTTATCGTGTAGCTCAACTTATAACTCAAGGAGCTCAACGAAACGACAAAAAAGGACATTTGGGTAGGTCGCTTATAGTACTCAAACTGCCAGACAACCGTGGAAAAAAAACATACATACCACCCAACAAACATACTACCCAACGATAATATTGTGATCATCATCTGCCTAGCCTTTCAGTCTTACCGGATGCAGTGTATACCAGTATTTTGTATGGAGCAAGTGCCTATCTGACTTCCATAGCCCAGTTAGTACTGGGCAGTACGATACCCCTTGGAAAGACTGATTGTCAGATTTTCGGCTTACCGAGGCACAGAGGAAATTCGGTTAGTAATGATTGGTCACACTGGTCACCAATCCACTGACCAACCTAGGCAAGCGCGGCTTTACTTGAATATCGACCCGAGCGGCTGTTATTGTGAGCCACGACTCACGAGTTCCACGTTATTAATGTGATGTGGGACCATTTTTTTTTTTACTAAGATATTGAATCCACATATGTTTAAATAGCAGCTTTCTGTAGTTTTTAAGTAAATATATAATGGAAGTAATATTTGTACTTCATAACCGTGACCTGTTCCAAGAGATGTTTTATTAGCCAAAGAGCGGTCAAACTCGACGCTATAAATACATTTAGGTCACCTTTAGATGTAACTAATTTTATTATGCATACTGTAACTTTAGTTACGCTAAAAACGATAATGAATCAAAGCTGAATGAATACTACCACAGTACAAATAAAGTTTTACCATTTATAATTACGTTTCGATTCAGAATCAGTATTGTGAACGAGGTCAGTGAGTGTTTGTCGATTCTATTTCTTATCGAAACTAATTGATTTGATTTAATAAATTGTCTTAAAGCTCCGGAACTTGTACCCAGCGTGTTATTTAATTGTGAAAATGTTTTACATTTGAGCCACTAAAGTGAAAGTACGATGTCACGTGTTTCCTTTAGTTTTAATCAAAATAACGTAACACCTAACAATATTTTGTGACATTATTTCCAGCAAAAAATAAAATAAAGCGGTCAAACAGACTGGAAACCGAATACATTTATCGCTAGATAAACAAATGAACAACTAAAAAAACATTTTACACGTTCATCGTTGAACAAACAAGATTATTTCATTACAACAGCTTCCACATGAATTTTGTTAACAGTGCCATTAAATTTTGCTAAAAAAAGTTGTAAAAGGTCTTTCGCAAGGGTCTATTTTGCTTATAAAGCCTAAACCAACTTTGTATCAAATCACCCTGTTACTATACCAACAGCGAGTTACTGGTAGTGTCAACAAAATTACTCGACAAGTGTCATCGAAGCTTCGAATCGCGCGGCAGCCATCACTGACTCGTTTTCGGGAGGTCATTGTGCGCGAGGCATGACGTCACTTATGACCTTGACGCGTTCGCGGCCTGCCCCGCTCGCCGCGCGTCTCGGTGCACGCATGAAAAATGTCGCTGTCAAAACGCGAGTGTTAACTGTGTGCCCGCCGCTTTAGTGTCGGCCATTTTGTATTTTTTTTTTCGTTTTTTGTTTACTTTTTTTTCTCTTTGTTCAGCCTATCATGTAGTACCTAGTGATAAATTAGAGTTTTGTAGATTTATTAGGTACTATTAACCTGGATCTGAGGTAGGTTTTTATAATTAGGTTCTACGAGTTCGTGTTTTGTGTAGTCACTACCAAAAAGATTACGTTATTTAAACCTTTTTGAAGCATCTGATATAAGTACTTAAGATCATATTAAAAAAAAAAAATGACATTTTTAAGTATTTTATTTAATATTTGTTGTCATACCTTATGTACTTATTTAAACTGTGCAATATTTTAGTTTGGATCTACGTCTGTTGTGTTTCCGATGCTTTCTCAATCGTCTCATGTATATGTCACCGTAAAATTGTCAAACACGTTATATTGTAATCTCTCTAGCGATATTGTAAACTCTCGAAATATTGTCAAACGAACATACTGCTTACAATAAAATGCATTATTTTTCGTGAAATGCATGCGATGGTAGTCAACTCACGCAAAAAGCGTAGTCGACGGAGCCCTGCTTCGCGGGGCCCCTATTTCCGAGTGCAGGGTTTAAAGGAACCTAACTAACCTAACGGGGGGGGGTGCCCCAAGTCCCGATTATGGGGGCAGAGATACTTCCGTATGTTCAGTTGACAATATTTCGAGAGTTTACAATATCGCTAGAGAGAAACACGTTATATTGTAATATAACGTGTTTGACAATTTTACGGTGACATATAAGTACATGTGTAGTGAACTATTACATTATCACCAGGCACAGCAAACAGCAGTATTAGTATAAGGTAATAGCTAACAGGCTTACAAATACCTATCAAATTTCCTATGCCCACGTGACTTCCTAAGCCTTGTTGCGAGAAGGGGACGATGTCACACACTTACTCCTTCAATTGGTCTTTATCCCAACAGGATGACAAGCAACTAACTTATTGCTCTGTTTTTTTACTCACCCATCATAATGGCCCCAAATTGGTATGAAATGACGTACGGTTATGTGTTGTCATCAATCATAATCATTCATTTGCAAGCTGTAAACTTATATGGACAGATATAATTCGGGCACTACTTACGTGGCCCCTACTATAATGTATTGCTATTTCACCTGCTGCTGATGTTCTTCTTAAAAAAACGAACTATACATTAGCTGCTATTCCAAGGAGGCTCCATCACTTTCCACCAGTGACTATCCTTGCCTATTTACATGTCTAGTACACACTGGGCTGGTTACTACCAACCTAACCACATAAACCTCCTATGTTGTAAAATGTATGTCCTAAACTATTACTCGTTACGATTATGTCACTGAAGTTAGGTTAAGAAAATGATACGAGTAATAACAATGATTCAATTCTTATGTTCCTACTTTACGAATATAGGCCTCCTCTCTGGATGAGGGGGGGCACAATCCACCAAGCGAGCCCCGTGCGAGTTGGTAGATGTCACATGTCTTCAAATTTTCTTAGTTTTAAGACATGCCAGTTCCCTCACAATGTTTTTCTTCACCATTTCAAGATCTTACTGTCGTAGTAAGGAACGTTTTGAGAATGAATGTGGATAGGTATATGAGTACAGAAAGGCCAAAGAAACGATGGATTGACTGAAGAATGATACGGCAGGAAAAGAAGTGTCTGATGAGATGACTAAAAATAGAGAAGTGTGGAAAGAAGAAGACATGCTGCGCCGACCTAAAATAAATAAATATCGCTAGACATTAACACACAGCGCCATCTAGTGCCACACTAAGCAAGGCTTGTGTCGTGGACACCAGATAGTTGACATGCTACATATATACTTTTTGTTTGTAAATAAATACTTATTATTCATATAAACATCCATGACTCGGAAACAAATGTCCATGCTCATGACATAAACATTTGCTCCTACCGGTATTCGAACCCAGGACCCTATGAACGTAAGGCAGCCCCACTACCACTGCGCCATTCGTGTCGTCAATGCATTGGGATAAGGGCAAAAGAAAGATAGTGATTTCGAGACATTACTAAGTGAATTTTGTCACACGACATGCGCTATTTTCATAAACATCATGTCAACACAAGAGCAGAAAAAGTAATTATCCCTCTCGACAAATACTTTGGGACTCAATCCTTCCATTCCATCATATCACGGGCCGTCACCGCCTCTAGTCCCGGGAGCATTGTGATTAATTAGCAATTAGTGTAGTAAAGGCCGGGTGAATCAACTGTCTGACATTACCCGCCCTTGCGCCGTCCTCCTGTAAGTTAAACTTAGGGCTGCGACCAATCTAATCTGCAGTTTGAAATTGAAAGTTTGGTTTTAAAGTGGATTGCAGATTAGTTGGTTTTAGTTGAGGGTTTTTAAGAATTTGTTGGTTGTGAGTTGTGTTGAAGTGTTTACTGTTTTGAACAGAAAGTCAGAAAACTTAATTAGTGAGACCGGAGTCTTTGACAGAACTTGTGAAAGGAAGTAAGTGGTACTCAGAGCCACGCAAAAAATCTAGAAGAGCCAACAGAAAATATTTTTTCAGTTAGACATCTTAACTGTTTTTTTTCTGTTGTCTCTAAATATTGAGTTGACACAACCCTAGCTAAAGCCAGCGCCGCATTGAGCGGTCAATTGAGTTGTTCTTTATCTCTACTTTGATAAATGTCAAAACTGCACGTTATTGAATCCGCACGCAGTTTTATACAATATTTTGGCACGAAATGTAATATTGTAGCGAGTTTTTGTCCATTAAAACGGACATTTCCGGCACATAGTGACCTTAGACTTTTCTCAGACGAGTTTAAGACAAATGACTAATATCTTATTGAGGTAAAAACCGGTAACTGCTTTAAAAAACATAATGAGGTACAGACGCTAGCATCAAGCTACTACGAATGTTTCAATTTTATCACTATAGTAAGTGCCAGTTAAAATCGTAATAGCGATCATTGCCCTTTCCCTAATATCTCTTCTTACGAACCGAAACAAATGAACCATGCATCGTTTCTCATTAGAAAAAATGTTGAAGATCAGGTGGAGTTTACTTAAATCACCTGGGCTAATTCACCCAGGTGCATTAAGTTTAGAAGATGGTGTGGTGCACGATAGATGACGGATGATTCAAGACTGGAACAGGCTTATTTTTGGATTTTAAAAAGTTAAGAACTTTAGTAAATGTATGAGGGTCAATGAACGCTATTGCGATTTTAACTGGCACTTACTATAAAGCGTTATGAACGTAGTGGTTGATTGGAACAATTTTACAGTTTCGGGTGGCTCGATATGCTAGCGACTGTACCTATTATTTTTCAACATTGTGTAATCGAATACAAGGGTCCGAAAGTATCAATATAATTTATCGTAAGTATAATAAATAATCGGATAATTCTCAATGCCCACATTATATTTTTTGTTTACATAACGTTTCCAAAATATAATGTACTTAAACAAAAACATTTATATTTCCAAATTGTGTTATATTTAGTACAAAAAAAACGATTGTTGATTAATCAAACACACTATTGGTTCGCATTTTATTTTTAAGTTGACAGTTGACACATGTTTGTATGCGTGGGGAATCGGCAAATTTCATTTGGTTACTTAGACATAAAATTTATTAGTGATTGTTTGTATGATAATTGCCTTTTAAATTATCACTTCGAACCCTGTCGAATACTATTAGGCCCTGTTCCCACTATGTCGTGACTACAGAATGATAATCGTGTAGTTTTAAGGGTTGTGTTTTTAAATCGTCCACGACTTTTGCCGACTAAAACCAACGATATATTAGTCGTCACGACATGGGAACGGGGGCCTTAGGCTTTCAGCAACATGACACTATATCAATCATTTTCAAACAATCCGTCTAGGCTGTGATGTGACGTGTCACTTGGTATAGACTAGACTTTACTTTTCGCAATATTACTTCGATTGTTCTATGTTTGAAGAAAATATGCGTCACAAAAAAATTATTAGGTAAAAGTATGATTCCGAAGGCTAATAGGGGTCAGCGCACACCTTTCGAGACGAGCATCAAGTTTGGACGTGTAAGATTCCTTTTCAGTAGTCTCAAAAAATGCTCTGCTCTTGGTGTGTGTGTGCACTGACCCTAGAACTGCAAAACAGTCCACATCGTGCCTGTTTTTTTGCACTCAAGGAAAATACTTTTTTAAATAACTTTAAAAGGAAATGTAAAACTCACCGTTTATCAAAGAAAATCCGTCGGAAGCGTTTGTAGATATTGTCAGGATCACACTGTATCTGTGGACAAGTAAATACTACATAAATATTTGGAATTACTTCCCAACTAAAGTGGGCCGATGTTGTTGTTTCATTTGCGGTGTACATTTGATTGTTATTATGTTAAAATGAAATAATATTACTTGTATTTTAAAACCAAATTACAAATGCGTTGAAAAACAGTTTGCATGGTAATCACCGGCATATAGCCTTTTCCAAACTGTGTTGGGGTGGCTTCCAGTCTTACCGGATGCAGCTGAATACCAGTATTTTATATACGTCGACTGCCTATCGGCCCTCCACAACCCAGTTAGTACTGGGTAATGCGATACCCCTTGGTAAGACTGGTTGTCAGACTTTTTAGGCCACTGACTACCTGTAACGACTGTCAAAGATCTACAAATGACAGCCGGGACCAACAGCTTAACGTGCTTTCCGAGGCACGGAGGAAACTCGGTACGTGGTCACCCATCCACAGACCAGCCTAGGCAAACACGGCTTAACCTAAAGATCGACCTGAGCGGCTGTTATTATTTAGCCACGAGCTTCTCATAACGTAGAGCAGCTAAAATGAAAAAAAAAAACATAAAACTTCTTTTGTTTTCACCACAGTCGGATAAAAAGTTTCTTATCGTTTAAGATCAAGCTGGCTTGCAGGGAGCAGACAAAGGTTTTCTTTCTTTTTAAATATAATTATCTCATTTTTAGTTCCACCTTCAAATCCTGAAAAAAACTGCAATAAACAGCTTCAAAGTATGACATATCAGACATTTACGAGATTTTTATTTACGACTCACAAACTTATTTAAACGAATATTTACTGAAGCGGGTTTTATGCTCTAGGTGTCATAAAATAAATTGTGGCTGAAACCTAATCGACTTGGGACTTCATGTGTAAATAAATGAATGAGCGAGTGTGGAAAGTTAACATTTGGTTACTTTTTGTTGGCTGCATGTATTTATTAACTTCAACCTAGCTAGCTAACAATGACTAATAAACTATGGAAGAAGAAGGTAACAGAAAATAATTATGAACTTACAACCTATTCATCATCACCTTCCACAAGCCGACTTCACCCACTGCTGGGAATAGGCCTCTCTTTGCTTTTGCCAAACTCCACGTTCTTGCGCCGAAGTCATTCAGGAAATTCCCGCGATAGCGCAACAATGTCGACCTAAAAAATCCTGATCAAATGATTGCCATGCATCTAATTAAGCTGGTAAAGATTTGTTAGTTACAGATTTATGTGGATTTATGCCATTGATTGCTTCCAACTCTAGCAGAAAGCATGGGTTCCCTAGAAAAAAGCACAGAATATTTACATACAAATTGGCTACTTAATTAAGCTGTTAAAACGAAGAAGAAGACCGGAGATTTCATCGTCTCCCATTGTTTGGATAGAACGTATTTTATCAACCGAAAGTATTGCCACGAGGGCCATTTACTTCAGCGCCAATTAATTTATATTCGCAGTACATAATGCAACAAGAATTTTCTCCAGCTGTCAGAACAAGATTTGGAATATGTCGTTAATTTAATAAAATACAAAGGCTCTGTTTTTAGAGGACCTTAAGCCTAATTAGGATTACTTATACAAGGAACACATGTAAATCAATATTACTAATGTCCTTAACTTCTGAAATTAAGGCTAATCCTTATTATTTATACGATAAGGTGAATTTATTACGAATCAAAGGGATTCAATTGCAATTCATGTTGGTAATAGATAATATAATTCAAATCTCTTTGTATGGATAATCTTAACTGCCATACCGAACTACACCCTTTGTATTTTACAAAGTAAACTTGGTTTGATTTGCAGTTAGTAGTAATTAAGTTAGTCAGTATAGTCTATCATTTATGTACAATATCTTGTACTCAAAACATTTAATTAATACGTAATAAACTAATAACATAACAGATGTGTGGGTGTGTAATCAATGAGAATCAGAAATATCCATATCTATTATTAATACGAAGGTAAGTCTGTCTGTAACCTTTTCACACGTTAACAGCTGAACAGATTTCGATATTTGCAACACATGCTAAGCTAATAAATCAACGGACTAGCGCGTAGATGTAGGTACCGAGGAGATTCATAGATGATTCTGTCTCTTTTTTTTTCGGAGGGGGGAAATCATCAAATGCCCGTTCTGGGTGGAGCGGAAGGGAGTGTCATACTTTTATTGACTTAAACCCATCCATGTTCCTTCTTAGCCCGTGCTGTTTCAGGGCAACGGTATCTGTTTCGAAAAGTCCCGCAGCCCCCGGCAGGAATCGGACCTCTTCCGTTTTGCTGATCTCTTTGAACGCGCCGTCGACACGTTCTGTCGTCATAAGACAGATGGTCAGCCAGAAATGACTCGGTCCTGGAGTGTTAATGTGGTGTTGCGTAACAAACGATGTGGGAGTTCATGGGACACTTGATATCGTGTCCTGCCTGATGTCCTGCTACACGTCACAGGACCTGATTAAAGTGCCAAACTTATCGCCAAATTTTGGGTTGACTCAATTTAAATTGTCATCGTCATGCTAAGACGAGAAAAGAGCGCATCCTGCCTGCTGAATCCTGGGTTCCGATGGGACGCCAGTATGGTCAGAGCTTAAGCCAATATCAGTCAGACATTGCTCTTGTTGATAGCAAGAAAATAAACTGCCAAACTTATCTCAACTACCTTACGACCGATGTTAACATTAAATACTCTCTTTTACATTGAACGTGTATAAATCGAGTGTAACAGCTTTATTTATTAAGACGTGAAATACGTTAAATCAGCCAGATTGTAGTAATTACCCCTTATTAGTATAAGTTAACAAGACGTTCGCGGTCTGTGGAATAATTATTTGTTAAATAATGAAAGATAATTCTTTAGTTAGTGACATGGCGGAAATAAAAGCAAAGTAATTGATTTGATTGGTTAGTTGACTCGACCACTTGTGAACTTGTGAAAAAACTCTCCCGCATGCAGCCGCAATAAATGAACGAAAACTTCACGATTCTTTTTCTGCCTTAATTCTTCTTTTTCGCTGCAGTGGGAAAGGTATTCGGTCGAACAAATTCAAAGTGGTTTAGACAAATCATGCGAAGTTGTATTGATTAGTTATACAGTTTTGGGCATGTTACGGGCTTAAACGAAAATATCCCGCAACACGAAACGATTCTTCATAAAAGTAATTCCCACGTGTGTAAATTATCTCGAGACAAATTCAAGGTGTGCGTTAGCATTTCAAAGAGGGAATTTCAATACTAAAATTGAACACGATCATCATAATAGTCGCATGTAAGGGTTTGTCAGGGCCCTGCCGGGGCTGCGGGGCTGTTCGAAAGAGATACCGCGGCCCCGGAACATAAAAGGCGAGGAAGGAACATGGATGGGTTTTAGTCAGTAAAAGTCTGACACTTCCTCCCGCTCAGCCCAGAGTGGGAGAAGTTATTTGATGAAAAAAAAAGGTTGTCAGGGTCATTAATGTTCTGGAATAATGACAGCACTTGAACGCGTATTTAGAAGTTCCGATCTTGTTTTGTCTCACAGCACTCTTATGCCTTAGCATAGGGCCACCTTCCCATCTTCCCAATATTCTTCTTCTTTTGCTTTGTGGAGCCAATCCTTTATCATCATCATCATCATTTCAGCCGAAAGACGTCCACTGTTGGACATATACCTCCCACATTGACGGGTCCCGTGCGACTCGCATCCAACGGATTTCCGGAACCTTCACCAGGTCATCGGTCAACCTAGTTGGAGGTCTTCAAACGCATCGTCTTCCGGTTCCGGTCCATCGGCCATCCGTTCTGAGAGTAATGTGCCCTGCCCACTGCCACTTAATTTCGGCAATTCTTCGCCTATGTTCGGAGTTTCCTTGCGTGACTGAATCAGAAATGAAGACATCCGCAAGAGAACCAAGGTCAATCCTTTATGTAAGACTCCAATTAGTCACATCAACTCCTTCTGAGTCTGCCGTTGCCGCTGTTGTTCGGAACTCAATCTGTAGCTTTTTTGCTCAATTCATCATGATCTTCCTGCCCCATGTTACTTGGGGTCGACACGTTTTTTCTTCCATTTTCCTCTGTCAACCGTCACGCTATCATGTACCTCTTTTTCTTTCATATCTTTCCTCACACAATCCACCAATCGTTTTCTTGGTCTTCCTCTCCTTTTTGCCCAATTATGATGCAATATTATTATTGTTGTTAGTGCAATTCATCCTAATTAAAAAACACACCAGTAACTGAACAAGATATTCGCTTTCTGAAGCATAATTAGCTTGCAAACGTAGAAGCAAGGTGACATGTCGAAAACAAAAGTAAACGAAGTGTCTTTATTATGTTAATTACGTTCGTGCCTTTCAATTTCAGTGGAGAATTAACGAGGTAGGTAAGTCGGCAACTCGGCCTACTTAGCAATGTATAAGAATTCAGAGAAATAATGGAATTTTACAAGACAGGAGCAATGACTTCTTCGTTTTCTCTTTCGACATTTATTTGATGATGTAATTGTGGATGATGAACAAATTGGACTTTTATTGTGGCTCGAATTTATTTAAAAAAATGTAGGTACCACAGCAGATGGATAGATAGATTTATTATTTTCAGCCTATTTTGGCCTCTCTTTCTCCTTTCCATTCTTCTCAATTTTGATCTCCCTTTGGCCTTTGGTCCCACAATGCTAAGTGTAGGTCTCTTCCAAGTCTCTCCTGTTTTCATCTACTGTGGACTAATCCCGTCTGTTGGTCTCAAGCTCTTCTCACCGTCTTCACATGGGTCTGATACGATGTTGCCTTATGTTTTCCGGGAATTAATAGCGATACCTACAAGTCCACTTTAAGTTGTGATGTGTGGTGTGATGGAAATATTAAATTAACCAAGGTGTTTCCAATTAGTCCATATAGTGTTCTACAATTTTGACCTTTATTTGATTGATTTAGTTTTTTTGTCACCGACTTCTGAAGCTAAAGTTATTTTTCACTTTTTTGTGTGAAGTCGGTTTTATTTTTTGCAAAAAAGTTTTTATTTTTCACTTTTTAGTGGTTCACATGTGCATACCCTTTCACAGCGTACCAGCGTGATTTTTTGTTATGAACTGGTGTAAACAATAGACAGACATGAGATTTCAGCAATCCCAGTAAGAGACACACATTTGCTACATTTAATGAGGAGTTCCGTTGCCTTTCTCCGAAGTTTTTCATCTAATCTTTACCAAATTTAAATGGGATCACTCCGAGAAAGTAGTCTTTCTAAAACTACCCAAATCGCTTCTGGTGTGCCTATAAAATTTGAAAAGTTCTCTCTATTTCTCCAGGATCCCATTATCAGGATCCTGACTTGATGATTATGGGACCTTCTGGGAAGTATACCCTTTCAAACAATTAAAAAACAAATTCGGTCCAGTCATCTTCGAGTAATCGGGGAACATTGAATTGAGAACCTTCTCCTTTTTGAAGTCGGTTAATAACGACGTTATGGTACGTGACCCAAATATCCGGATAGCCTTTAAAAGATTTGGCCGAGTATCGTTAATTTGCTTCTAAGAATTGAAGAGCTCCGTTCCTTTGTCATGGATCCCATAATCAGAACCTAACCAAATTCTCATCAAACTACCCTTGAAGTACCCTTGCCAATAAAATAAAAAAAAACAATACATGTCAAGGTAATAGGCTTATCCCCAATAAATGGAACTTAATACACCTAACTGTCGAAATCTGGGAATATTGTACACATCTGCGTACCCCCTCAGAGCATACAGGCGTGATGTTACGTCATGATGCTGTATAAAAAATAAACATTCAAGCGATTGCAGCAGTTACTTCAGATTTGCCGTGTATTTTTGAAGAGTTCCATTGTATATCTCCGAAGATCCGGATCAGATCTTCAGCAAATTAAAATATAACCACACGGGAAGCACCAGCTTTCAAATTAAAAAAGAATCATCAAACTCGGTTCACCCAGTCGAAAGTACTGAGGTAACAAACACTGTCGAAATCTGGGTGTACTGTACACATCTGCGTACCCCCTCAGAGCAAACAGGCGTGATATTACGTCATGATGTTGTATAAACAATAAACCTACAAGCGATAACAGCAATCACTGCAGATTTGCCGTACATTTTTGAGGAGTTCCATTGTATATCTCCGAAGACCAGCATCAGATCTTCAGAAAATTAAAATGGGACCACATGGGAAGCACCAGCTTTCAAATAAAAAAAGAATCATCAAAATCGGTTCACTCAGTCGAAAGTTATGAGGTAACAAACACAAAAAAAAAAAAAAAAAAAAAAAAAAAAAAAAACATACAGACGAATTGATAACCTCCTCTTTTTGGAAGTCGGTTAATGAAACAGACAAAGATTTTGAAAGAAACGAGTATCAGCCAGCGCTGTCACCAATTTTTTGGTGTAGGAAAGGACTCTTTGATACAGTACAGCAGATTGCTTACTACCGATTTCTATAGGGAACCTGCTTCCACTTACATATACCCAGGAATCGGGTATTGTCTCAGTAAAGACGGTACGGTAGGTACATACATAAAGCTTTTCTAACAACAAAAAAAAACGGTTTGTACATGTATTACTCCTACCAGACAGCTTGCATAAGTCAAGTAAAACTCAAAATAAATTCAAAGCATTGCGAGCAAACACATTAGTGGATTGGAAAACTTTCTGAATTACGATTTATATCAAAGACATGTTTTAAACTGAAACTCGTAATGATAAAGTGTTGGTTCGTTTGTTTCATCACTTACTCGCAAAACTTTTGAGAAGATTTATAATCTGTTGGACAATATTGTGGCGCATACTAAAACAATTTTAATTACAAAATTCATCAGTGAAAATGCTTCCTACTTGACATTGCTAAAAGTTTCTTTGGTTATTTATATTTTTGTTACAAAAATAAACAAAGAAATTGCAAAAATTTTTCGTTGCAAAAAATTAAAAAGGTGAAAAAACAAGATAAAAAAGCGTCTACGAATTATCACAAATAATTTATTTGCTGCTTGTAAAAGTAAAAACAGCAACAGTTTCTTTGAAAATGCAAAGTTGTTAAGGTAAAAACTGTATAACGTTTCCTAATAATTATTATGTTTCACTTACTTAAATAAAATAAAAAACTATCGAATACAAATCAAACCTATAGCGCTTCTAGTATTACATATTGAAAGTAAAAGCTTCCAGTTAATGAAAATTATGAATTCAAAACGAATAAATATATAGGGATTCTTTTGACAGTTAGTTGAAGTATCGAGAATATTAATTACATATGTAGAAACAGACTTCTCTGGACACTAGGCGAGAAATTAATTTAAAGTAATGGTAAAAATTAACGTTGAGTATTGGAAAAGTTGAAAGAATCTGTTTCCATTAAAATCATTGTTTGCTGAAAGTGTGTTTAAACTTATGTAACATGAAAAGTTTGAAATCGTCGCGTCATTGAAGTACTAACACCACGTGACATTTTGATGCCATTTTCTAGAGAATCGGAAGACGCGTTTTTTCGGCTAATCAGAAACAAGCAACGTCTGTATCCAACTTAAAGTGAACACAAATTAAAAAATGGTTTTGTATTGTAACCTGGGTACTTATAGTTTTTCAGTTTTTTCACTTCCGTGATAGCAAAAAGTTAGAACTACTGCGGCGAAATGCAAAATATTGGCAGCCTGGAAAAACGCTGCAATGAAAAGTTCACTAGTCAACTATTACAGACTGAATCGTAAGTATTTTATGTAGATGCAACGTTTAGTTTTACATATGGAAATCAAATATCATTGCAAAAGTGGCCAGCAATATAACAAGATCATACGCATTAAGATAATGTTGTGCGGTAGAACTCGGGGTGGTCGGCCATTAATTATCATTTCGTTTTCTCACGCAAATCAGTCTCGCCAGGCACTAATGTGATAATGGTAAATTATCATAAGAAAACGAGTAATAATATTAAAATACTTACCTCTCTGAAACCGCCGCGCCGTTCAGTAATGTGAGTTCATAAACTAGCCGTTTAGTAATTTTTATACCTTCTCATTACAAGTCACCAAGAAAATCTTCAACGCGACGAAATTCATCTTAGTAAATTATACTAATTATATATCTAGACTAGCTGTACCCGCGCGGTTTCACTCGCGTGTTTCATACGTTGGTGTTTAAAACAGCAATAAAATACCATCCTGAAACACCTCAAATTCAAATGGGAATAGTTCTCCCGCTGCCATGACTTCACAGGCGGTTCCGTAGGTGCCATGGCAAGACATTTCAGTAACGTATTTACGCATCGAACAATAAACAGCTCTTGACCGCTCCTGGGTGAAAGGTTGAAACCTTTCCCAGTTGTAAGACACGAACACTCGAACACGTGGCCCAGACAGGCGCATTACTTTGTGTAATTTATTTCATCACCACTGCTCTCAAAACGGTGAAGGAAAACATCGTGAGGAAACGAAAGGATAAAGGAAAGGCATGTCTTAGAACCAAAAATTCGAAGACATGTGACATCTGCTAAACCACACTGGGCCCGCGTGGTGGATTTGCCCATACGCGAAATACGCGCTTTGAAATTTAAATTGGCCAACGGAAAAATGATCTTCATTGAAGTTTCATGAGAATCGGATTATTTTTACTCCCTGTTCGTCCCTTGAAACACCTGGAACTCAAATGGCAATAATTCTCCCGCTGCCATGAGTGATGCACCAAATATGATAGAGATGAAAATAAGCATGTGCCATCGCCAGGAATATTTACTATTTGGCTAAGAATTTGCACTCCATTAAGTAGAAGTGATAATATTTTGATTATCCATTTAACTAAACAATGCTTACGACCAGTAAGTACCGTAAAAAACATTATTTGGAACGTAATTTTCGTTATAATAGCTATTCTTTTGCAACACCAGCCTAAACCAAAGATACAACTTTAAAATTAAAATACGATCGTAGGTATTCAAGGACACCTTTTCTAGTAAGAACGACTAATACTGAAAGACCTACTATTATAGTACTTAATACCAAAGTGTGAAATACACAATATGTAATTAGCGAAGCAATAGACATAACAAAATTACAACCAGGCAATAGGTAAGAACACAATAAAATGATTATCCTCCAATTCAAAATTACTAATGCTACGGCCAGACTTGTAGGCGAAGATTCGAACGCACGCACGAACTTTGTCGCGACCTTCGATCATTGATCGAACGTCGCGACAAAACCCTTTGATGTGCGGCAATTTACCGACAGCGGCGGGAAGGGCGTTCGTATTCGCGAAGATGATTCGCGATAGTGTAGCCCCAGCATAAGTGAAACATACCGAAACGAAGACAACCCAAACAACGATGATGTCAAATATTTCAAATCAAATTAGTAGTAACAGCAAAATATCGCAGAACAGAAATGAGCTTGACCTTGAGCGTGTTTCGCTTAAGTTCGTTTTTTGAAACGTTTTTTTCTTACCCTTCAACAGACGCCTGCGTACTGAAAAGTACTGGCCACCTAGAAATTGGCAAAAAACTTTAGAACGTTATAGAAACTCATTTCAATACCTTTCAGCACACGCCTGCATATCACTGAAACATACTGGCCACCTAAAAATTACGCCCTCAATGAACTTCCAAATTCTTATTTCAAAATATGCATTAACGCGTTGCCGTAAAATTCAATTTGGATCCATATCGGTTTCCGAATTCTCATTTCAATGTAAAGTATGCAATAACGCGTTGACGTAAGATTCAATTTGGATGTTTAACTTTTTTCATACAAACATTAAAAACCCTTTTTTGTACCCTTAAGGGCCGAATTTCGTAAAACCTTTTCTTAGTGAGCACCTAGAAGCCAAAAGGAACATTCAGGCTTTACATTCATATCTCTAACTTTAAAAACATAGGACTTTCATACAAACTTTGACACCCCTTTTCAACCCCTTGGGGTGCGAATTTTAAAAAATCCTTTCTTAGTACGCGCCTGCACCCCCTAGAGAGTGCTTGTGCCAAATTTGAGTCCTTACGGCCCAGTAGTTTCCGAGATTTCGTGATGAGTGGTCAGTGATTTTTCATACAAACATTAAAAACCCTTTTTTGTACCCTTAAGGGCCGAATTTCGTAAAACCTTTTCTTAGTGAGCACCTAGAAGCCAAAAGGAACATTCAGGCTTTACATTCATATCTCTAACTTTAAAAACATAGGACTTTCATACAAACTTTGACACCCCTTTTCAACCCCTTGGGGTGCGAATTTTAAAAAATCCTTTCTTAGTACGCGCCTGCACCCCCTAGAGAGTGCTTGTGCCAAATTTGAGTCCTTACGGCCCAGTAGTTTCCGAGATTTCGTGATGAGTGGTCAGTGAGTGGACTTCTCCTTTATATATATAAGATACATATCTAATTAAGGGGACTATAGGAGCTAAATTAGCAACTCTTCTTGTGGTGGTCCAAACTTCGTTTGAAATACTGTTAGAATAAAGTTCTAATCAGCTTGCACTAAAAAGTGGTTGTTTCGTCAGTCACTACGAGCTGCGGGCCAAATACCTACCCAGTGCGAAATGAGTGGTTTCGATCTAATATGTTGCTTGTAGAATTAGTAACAAAGCATATTATAAAAAGTTGCATACGTAGGTAATTTTCATCTAGCACAAAGGAAAGTGAAGCATGTATTACGTATGACTGTGAAACAAGTACTCGCTATTTAAAAAGAGGGAAGAGGGGAAAAAGAGGCTAGTGCAGGAGCTTATGGGGTACATTGAAATCCATTTTTTGTAATACATTTAATAACACGAATTATAACAAACCTAAAATTTCAATAAAATTTATTTCTTTATTTTTCAAATAATTCATAATCTTATCTGCTTAGCCTTTTCCCAACTATGTTGTGGTCGGCTTCCAGTCTAACCGGATGCAGCTGAATACCAGTAGTTTTCATGAAGTGACTGCCTATCTGACCTCCACAACCCAGGTAATACTGGGAAATATAAATAAATATAATATTTATAATAATTATGTATTTAAAAAAAAAAGTTATTTCCTATGTCCAGCAGTGGGCGTCTTTCGGCTGAGATGATAATGATGTATTTAAAAAAAAAAGTTGTAAAAATTCGTTCGCTTGTCTGTTTGGTGTATTTTTATTACTCATTTTATAAGAATAACTCGTACTATTAATTAGATAAAAAATAAACGTATAAAATAAAAAAGTCAAAAAGATATTGCATCGACCGGGAATCGAACCCGGGCCGCCCGCGTGGCAGGCGAGCATTCTACCACTGAACCATCGATGCTTATACACGAATGAGCGAAAATGAGAACATCAATCCGTTTTAGAACTCAATTTTTGGCTTCCGTGCAAAATAAACTGGTTACATAATATCAAAGATATTCAATAGTGATTCACACTTTGTGATAAAGTGTATTACGGTTCAAAAGATGCAGCCCTGTGACTGACGGACTTAGTAATATTACTGTACTCTGTGGTAATATGGTCCCATTGGCATATAAAATGCCTTTAAAGGGTGTAAAACACCTCTTAACGAAGCCGAAAGGCACTTGTTCTCCCCATCACTGCGATAATTTTTTTGCTCTACACTATACCTGGGAACCTCCTAGTTACGGAGATATGGGGGGTCAAAGTTACAACTTTTTGACATTCAAGTTTTTTTTAAATACAAGTTTTTATTGCAAGATTTTTACGTTAAATACCAATCCATCCAGCAGCACAATGTTTTGGGTGCGTTACATTCAGTATATACCTCAAAACATGATTTTTGACCTCGAAAAAAAAAGTTGTTTCCCAGCAATAATTTTTGCGTAAAGTTATTTAGTTTGATGTTTATAATGCTTGGTTGACGGCTTCGTGATGAGGTGGTTCACACCCTGTATAATTATATTTACCAATGTATTGTAATATGGTATTTCATTAGATATTTACCA
Organism: Xestia ashworthii; assembly: GCA_950022955.1. Classification (NCBI taxonomy): domain Eukaryota; kingdom Metazoa; phylum Arthropoda; class Insecta; order Lepidoptera; family Noctuidae; genus Xestia; species Xestia ashworthii. The sequence continues at coordinate 16,938,423 of OX465553.1, forward strand.
ATGTATTGTAATATGGTATTTCATTAGATATTTACCAATGTATTGTAATATGGTATTTCATTAGATATTTTCACGCCCGTAATCAACGAAAGGTTAGGCAGAGGTGTTTTCAATAGTACACCCACAGTTTGCCAGTTATGTCTAGGTCTCATGTAATAGGGAGCGTGCCTATTGCCATCAATGGGGCACAACTCCAGGCTACGTGGCTACTGACAAATTCCTGGGTCTCGACATAGATAACGGGCATTTTCGTAACTTTCGATCGCTAATTTAACAATTTTATTTTTTGCGGTTTTGTCGACTGTTGCCGGGGCTGCGGGAATGTTCGAAAGAGATACCGTGGCCCCGGAACGTAAAGGGCGAGGAAGGAACATGGATGGGTTTTAGTCCGTAAAAGTCTGACACTCCCTCCCGCTCCGCCCAGAGTTTTTTTTTGCGGATGGGAAATCATCAAATGACCCCTTTATTTGATGATTTCCCATCCGCAAAAAAAAAAAAAGTATCTATGTCGAGAATGCGGCGCGCTGATGAATAAACCAATAATGTATTACGGTAATGTTTATAAATTAAAATGCAAACGCAAATTCTTTGCGTATCTACCATTTATAAATGTTTGTTTTGAATGTAACGTTCAATTAAACGTTTTTCTGATCCTATCACTAACAGTGAAATCGAACTAGGTTTCCAGATTATTTCGCAATTTCGTTGCTAATTAATCATCAGAAATGTACCTAGTAAGTAAGTATGTACGGTCGAACAAGCTATTTGGTTTACAGTTTAACACACAAATTACACTGTAAAAGGTAAACCAAATAGCTTGTTCGACCGTACCTAACTAGTTTATTATCCGAGTAAACTCAAAGTACGCTTTTTATAGAGGAAAATGCGTCCACACAGACAAGAAGTCACGGGCAGAAACCTAGTAAGAATAATATGAAAAACAAAAGTTACAATTATATACCTATTTTAGTAAAAATATATTTTATTTGAACGTCCATAAAAAAAAACGCCAATAAATACCTACCTAAGCGTATTTTAATTTTCTTCAATAACGACATGCTCATTCATTGATAAGCTTTCATGGCACGTAAGTAAAAAAATGTACCACCTAAGTAAGTCCCTAAGCTTTATTTGTGAAGTCTTTGTTGAAACCGATATAATGAAGTAAACATCTTAAAGAATTCGCTTTCACTTTCCTACGTGAATAGAAAACCTGTAAAGTTCAAACAAGATTTTGTACAGAATAAGTCCTCGTAAGCACGCGCGATTTTTTATCGTGCGCTTTGTTTTCAAACTCTTGCTGAAGCAAAAGTTTATATAGCGCAATGTAGGCAAGCGCAAATCCAACATTGCGCTTTTTAGATGCGTAAAGATGCGCTTTGCTTTATTTGCAATGCTCGGCTCTATAAAAAACCAGTGGTTGGAAAAAATCGCCTCGTTAATTTTAAGCGCACACTACGATATTTACCATTGCAGATAATAATAACCAATCTGAGAGCAATAACAATCTAACTACGAAGTAATAATCCGTCTCAGTAATAATAAGTCTGTGATTTAACGAATAAGTTTGCGATCTCATTCCTCATTACAAAAATCGCAACGAAAGAATTTCGTAGTGCCAGCTCAGCTAAAATAATCGCCCGTACGTGCAAGGGCTTATTCTGTAGAAAATCTTGTTTGAACTTTGCAGGCGCGCGCAAGCGTCCAGTACTTTTATTTTGTTTCTTTCTAGCATGTTTTATATTTATTTCAGTGTTGAGATTTCACTCTTGCATTCTTGCCTTTTTGTCTTGCATAGTACTCGCTACGGTTAGATGCCTTTTTACAAGTTTCTTATCAGATTGTTTTACTGGTTTTAAAAGACTTTTTGTATTAATTATCCGGTTTGTTACTATGCCGTTTTTATTGATTGAATGTGTGGCGGTGACTTTGATAGTTTTTGTTGTAGGCTTTTTGTAATTGTAATAACATTTATTTGTGTGTGTGCTTGTATAATTTCTAATTAATTACGTCAGTTTGATTATGTTAATGCTTTGCTTAACGCGCTTAGCGGTTAGTGGGTTTTAGTTGTATTAGTAAAAAAGTGTAAGGAAGCTTTTCTAACACAAAGTAGGCGATTAAGCAAATATATCATTTGTTTTAAGCAGAAATATTTAAGAAATGTGCAAATGATGGTTAACTGTAAAGTGAAACACAACACACACTTAACTGTTTTATTTCCATTGCATTATTTAAACGCAATTTTGTATTGTTAAAAACAGCGTAGCAACTCGAATATTTGAGGCCGACTTATCTCTGATAGAGATATTTTTTCAGATAACATCAAAGAAGACAGAGTTCCAAAAAGCCAAAAAAGATAGATTAGGGTAAAGAAATGATAGTTATAATCAGTAACAAACTCATTATACCAGGAAAACATCAAACAAAACCATGTTCCTTGTTTCATTTACCTACGTTACGTTTTTTCCCCAGATTTACTGATAGCCACAATTTCACGTATCTTCGTAGGTATGTTTTACACGATATTCACTTGTTTCTCTGTCTTTGACGTACCAGGGCGCTGTAAGGGCGAACACCGGATGTGCGCAAGAGTCGATGCGATCGGCTCGTTTCATTTAGTCACACCGAAACTCGATACATAAGCTCCTCTTTGATGTTTCTTGATTTTAGTCTGACATTCGCCGAGGACTCGTTAATAAACTGTTGTTCTGCAACACGATTTATTTGTCGGGAAACTTGAGATGATGATTTATTTGTATTTTTATTAAAAAGTTACTGAAAAAGATTGGGTTGTTGTTTTGCTGTCTTTCAATATTGTCAACTCATGGCATAAATATTAAAAAATGGTAACCAGTAAACAAACTCAACGTTTGCCAAAGAGCGATGGAATGAAGCATTCTCAATATTAGATTCGATCGAATGCGCAACACCTTAATATTATGATCTAAGACAGACATCGCCGATGTAGGCGAAATCTGCGAGGCTAAAATGGGACTGGCTGGGTCACGTTTCGGACCGCCTATGCTCAATAGTGGGACAGAATAGGCTGCCATGACAAAAACAGTAAGCACACTGACCTATTATAGGGTGTAAATCACCTCTTAACGAAGCCGAAAGGCACTTGTTCTCCCCGTCTTTGCAATCATTTTTTGTTCTACACCATACCTGGGAACCTTCTAGTAACGGAGATATTGGGGGTCAAAGTTTCAACTTTTTAACAAGATTTTTAGGTAGATTTCCTTTCTTAAAAAAAAAAAATCTACCTATTGGTCTCTCACCTACGGGGATATAATTATATGTTTACGTATTGGGTGACAAGCCAAATTTAGCCACACTCTACAGGTCGCAATTATGAACCGATTGCTTTCAAACTTGGCCAAAAAATCGAAATGGTCAAAACTTAGGCTAAGTTCGTGAATGGGCGAAATTCGTCCATGGGGGGCGGCGGGGGGGCGGTTTTTCTAAAATCAGTTTTTTGGCCATAACTTTGTTCCTATGGAAAATTTTTGAACCGTTTTTCATTTTTATCATTTTGAGTAAGTATACAAACAACTTTAAATTAAAACTTTTTTGATGCAACCCCTAAATTGGGGAGGGGGTTGAAATTTCCAAAAATTTTGCGAAAAAAAATCATATCTCCGAAACAGTAAACATTCTCAGCGTCGAAAATATTTTTTTTTGAAAGAATATTGTTTACTCTACAATTGTTACCTTTGAAGTTTAGCGATAAAACTTATAGTTTTCGAAATAAAAAATAATAACTAAAAAATTGAGGGCGTTTCCATGCTAAACTCTTATGAGAGGATTTAAAAAGGGTAAACTTTCCATTACAGGAAAACGATTTTGAAATCATATTTTTTTTTTTGTAGATTGCACACATAAGTACTACTCTTTATACAAATTTTCAATAGTCGGACGCTCCAGCACCTTCTCCGAAATCTACCTCTTCCTGCGGCTTGCCGGAGGGATTTTTTTTAAATACAAGTTTTTATTGTAAGATTTTGACTTTGGACACCTCTACAACCCCCGAACTGATCAATCCATCCATTAGCACAATGTTTTAAGTGCGCTACATTGAGTTCTTCCACAAAACATGATTTTTCACCAAAAAAAAGTCGTTTCTTTTCACCAAAAAAAAAGTCGATTCCCAGCAATAATTTTTGCGTAAAGTTACGTAGTTTGATGTACTTACAGAATGCTTGGTTGACGGCTTCGTGATGAGGTGGTTTACACACTGTAGGTATATATTAAACTATACTCACTCATATACAGTAATAGAAAAGTCGAGGCGTCAAGTAAAGAATGTCATAGAAATGCATAGAAAAAAATGTAAACCAAGTTATAAAATAAAACAAAACACGGCTTTAGGATCTCTCAACATAAAACTTCAATAGAGAAAAAAAATATTGTATTCAAAGCATGCGCTATACCTGAAGACGTCTATGTTACACTATAGCTAAAACAATCTTACTATTAAAGTATTCTTCAAACGATTTAGGTGAGGTTCGAATTACCTAAAGCAAAACCGCCGAATCACCGATCTCGCTACTGGTTTTAACTTTCGGTACAAAAAAGGGAGATTGACTCTGCTCTTTGTAAAAAATTCTAGGTGCTGTTTCGGACATTAAGACTATATTGTTCTTTGGTTAAGTTATAAAATAGTCTATTATTATTTGCTGATATCAACACTTGGTACAACAAGGGAACAGGCATTAGCGATCCTCAATCTTAGGAGCTCGTGGCTAAATTATAACAACCGCAAAGGTTCATCTTCAAGGTTAAGGAGCGTTTTCCAGGTTTGGTCTGTGGATGGGTGACCCATTACATCCCGTGTTTAGGATGTGCCTAGGAAAGCACGTTAAGCCATTGGGCTCTAATTTGTAGATCTTTGACAGTCGTTACAGGTAGTCAGTGGCCCGCAAGTCTGACAACCAGTCTTACCAAGGGGTATCGCCAAGTACTAACTAGGTTCTGAAGATCAAACAGGCAGTTGTTCCCTACATTCAGTTAGACTGGAAGCCGACCCCAACATGGTTGTGGAAAGGCTAGCCAGATGATAATGAATGACCCATACCTACTGGGAACGTTAAAAGAATGGGGCATGAGAGATTTTCAATCTTCGATTTCAACATTTAGAGATGATTGGCAGTGGCGAATAAGAAAACTAGGTTATTACTTTCCCAACCTAAGCTTGAATATCACATTCTTTTTTTAAATCTGATGGGATATATTATCAAATGACCCTTCCCGCTCTAGGCGGAGCGGAGGTCTTTTACTGACTAAAACCCACCTATGTTCCTTCTAAGCCCTTTGTGTTCCGGGGCCACGGATACCTATCTATTTCGAACAGTCCTGCAACCTCGGAGCTTCAATGCCACTTGAACTTCTTAAAACGAGAACGTTAGGTTGAAACTATCTTTTTCATCACAAAGATAGTTTCAACCTAACGAAACATTTACGTTAATTGAGTACTTGTAAAAAGTTCTGCTAGTGAGACGCAGAATCGAGTTTCAAAGAAATTTCCCACAAATCATTATCTTGAGAGGAAAGTGAACATCTATTTGGTTTTCTACGGGTATGACCGCAGCGTTTATACATCTAAGGTCAATGTTCACCGAAAAGATAAAGGTCTGATTATCTAAAAACAGCTGTCTAAGGGACATATTGCCCTACAAAAAATGTGTTTTAAACAGCTGTTTTTAGATAATCAGCACGTCATCTTTTTGGTTACCATGGACCTTAAAGGTGTAAATGTACACTTCACAAAACCATCAACCAAGTGGTCTGTATCTCTTCATCATCATACCTCTAATTAAGTAATTCTGCGCTAAAATTAGTGCTGGGAATCGGCTTTTTTAGGGGTGAAAAATCACGGTTTGCGGTAGGACACGTAATGTACTCGTAACGCACTCAAAACACTGTGTTGTATTCATACTGGATTCATTGAATAGTGCCGGGATCTTGAAGGTTTTTAATATAAAGTTATAACAATGAAAACTTTTATCTTTTAATGCTTTGACCTCCAATTTCTCCGTAAATAGAAGGTTCCCAGATACGGTCCAGAAGAAATGAACGCAATGGCGGAGAGAATAGGTGAGTTTAAATTTTACAAAGGTGGTAAAGGAATTACGAGGTCCATTGATCGATCTACTTCCTTTATTATAAGTCGATCTACTTCCCATATTAAAAGTAGGCAACAACCAACAGTAAGTAAGTTTTGGGTTACATATGTAAATCGAGAACAAAATACATCAAAGTTAATATCCAGCGCGTGGGGGCTTCTTTGACTTTGTTTAACTTTAACATATATATAAGCAAACAAATACTGCCATTGTTAAGTTTGCCTTTATGTAAATGTGTTGTGATGAATGTAGGTAGGTATGTGTAACATGTTTGGAACAAATTGATCCCTTGTGACTTAAGGGATTTCTATACCAATATGTGTTATGTGGGACCTATGTTTGGAGGAGTTTAAGTCCAATACGAAGTTTGATTAAGGTAGAAGAAGTTAGAATAGAATAGAATACTCTTTATTATGTACACTATAAAATTATAGATTTTTTTAACATTTTACATGGGGTGACACAATGGGCGGTCATAACTCAGTATTACCAACATCCCAACCAACAATTTTGCCCTATAACCAAACCTTTTATCTCAAAAAAGCTGGGTAAACGTTGTATATAGGTTTTGGCGGTGATTGATTGTTGTGTAAAAGCGTTTGTCAATACAGTTTATACAGCAAAAACGACCTATTAGGAATTGATGTAAAGGTTTACTTCGTGACTTTGTATAGCTGTTATAGTCAGGCGTTATTGCAACCACCAATGTGACTAGTATACAACGATAGAACTTTATTACAGTGTTTACTGTCGCCCTAATGCACCTGATTAACGCAATAAAGGTTCTGAACGTACTGTAATGGGTCATCATCATCATCATGGGTTTTCATCTCTACTATAAAGTAGAGATGAAAACTCAAGAACAGGGCTATATTGTGATATTGTGGGTTTTTAGATCGTCGTTATAGTGCATAGTACTATAGTGGGCACAAAAAATCTACAACAGAGTGATTTTTGGTGATACAGCTGAGTTTCAAATTACACTTATGTAGCCCAACTTGTCTTAAAAAGGTTTGTTAAAGCTCGTTATAGCCGTAGTGATAAACTTATCACAAGGATACTTTTTTAGAACAGGATATTTTTTTATAGCTGTAATAGTTCCTCTTTTACACAATAACGGAGATCTTTTCGCTTTTAAAACATAATGACTGTGTGTAAAGGTATTCTATCGCTCTTCTACAAAAATGACGTTTTGATTCCCATTATAGAATATTGACCCAATTATAGAAAATGGTTCCGTACAAAATACATTTAACTCAGCTAAAGAAATTGAGAATTATTTAAATATGGACAATGATTCCAGTAGTGGTTTGGTTCCCGAAGCTCAATTATTCTAAGGAAAATCAGCAACTTTATCACAAAAAGTCAGAGTATGAATAAATAATACTAAACTAATAAGTATGACTCTGGCTTCGTAGTAGTGCTGATTTAGAAACTCATGTTTTCTGACGTGTTTAACAAAAAACGACTAAGATCAATAAAAAAAACCGGCCAAGAGCGTGTCGGGCCACGCTCACTGTAGGGTTCCGTAGCTTCCCAGACCATTAAAAATACCAACATTTTTCGTCAGCAAAAATAACTTTGTTTTTCATAGTATTTGTATGAAAAACAAAGTTATCATTTGCGTTTTTTTGAAAAAGTGCTATATAACTCAAAAACTATTCAACTCATCAAGTTGAAAATAATTTTCCTAGAAAGTTCATATAAAGGTCTACTTCTGTGATTTTTTTCATATTTTTTAAACTTATGGTTCAAAAGTTAGAGGGGGGGGGGACACATTGTTTTTGACTTTCGGAGCGATTATTTCCTAAAATATTAATATTATCAAAAAATGATTTTAGAAAACCCCTATTCATTTTTAAATACCTATCCAACAATATATCACACGTCAGGGTCAAAATTAAAAAAAAAATCGCTCCCCACTTTACGTCTGGGGGAGGTACCCTAATAAAAATGTTTTTTTAAATTTTTATTTTTGCACTTTGTCGGCATGATTGATATACATATTGGTACCAAATTTCAGCTTTCTGGTGCTAACGGTCACTGAGATTATCCGCGGACAGACAGACAGACAGACAGACAGACAGACAGACAGACAGACATGGCGAAACTATAAGGGTTCCGTTTTTTGCCATTTGGCTACGGAACCCTAAAAAACATCACATTTATGTCACACGGACGAGCTCAAAAGGAACCCTAATTTCATGTAATGGTGGTTGTCATCTGTCGTAACGAGTGCTATAGTAGAGTTCAGGAAGCTGGAAGTATGTTTATGACTTAAAATTCGTAATTGTTTAAGTAAAAGCTCAATAATTCGAGGGGGGCGTTCAAATATTGCCGTAAACCCATACAAAGTTTATCAGTAAAATTACAGTCGCACGTAATTTTTCCCCTATGAGATGAATAATTGAATTGCAAAATAATATCTAACTCCGACTCTGATTTCCATCCATCGTATTCTGTATCTTTTTCTCTTCAAAAACACTGAGACACTACAGCGGTGTGAACGAATGTAAAATGAATGAATGATGAATATTACTGAAGTAATGGAATCATGAACTCTTTTACAGTACTAAAAGGTACTATACTTGCATTGTGGTGGCTTTATATGTCAACAAATAGAGAAAGCGTTACTGTTACATCAACTGTAATAGGCCAAAATGGTCACACCTGACACCGCTACAGTTGTACTATTCAATTGAATGGAGATATAATTGCGCCACTTTCTTTGTAGGTGCACCTTCTTAGGCCTTTTATTTGACCACAAAATAGTTTGTACATAACGTTCTATGGACTTCTATACAACTAACTTTTGTTGGTTGGGGTAGTTTGTAAGTTGTATATTGTTACTAACACTATGAGTCTTGTTGCTCGAAATAAATGATTTTGTGTTATTTTATTACGATTCGCTGCACTGTTTCTAAGTTCTACAGAGGCGAGGGATTTTCCCTTTGGGAACCTCACTAACACAATACGCGTTAGATACATACTAATGTGCAATACATATCATGTTGACGATCTAAATATAAACAAGAACACACGCACCGCGGTACGTATGACCGTGATCTCTACGCCCGCGTCGGTTTCCTCGAGGCATAATGATGGTGCCACAGGTATCGATGTAAGGTAATAGAAGTGGTTTCAGAATCAGAATCAACAGTAGCGATCACCAGAAACTCGCCGAGACAATTAAGCTCGACGTAGTCCCAGATAAACTATTTAACTCTCTTGGATCCCGCAACGAAGTTAATCAGAAAAATGTAGCGGAGGAGTACAAAAAACCATCATTTCCACTTCCCTCCTTAACAGCAGGAGACAGAACAAGACAAGGCCAGCACAAAGGGACGTTTACAACTAACTATAATAGGCCCAGTTACCTAGCACCGTGGATTAATATTATCAGTGAACAACAGTGTTATATTTGATTGCAATAAAAGATATATGGCAAAAACGACGGGTAAGGCCGGTTTCTTACATTTTGCGGTGATGATGTTATTGTTTTCAAAACATTGTACGTGAATAATCCAATCCTTGCTTCTTTTACAAATCCGAATCATTTTGAATAAAATCTTCAAAGGATGTCTTCTATTGGGTCCAAGTTTTCGGGTAAGCTGAGGATATTTTGCTCACAGAGGTTCAAATTCGTCAGTGGGTAAACGAGTCAAAGGATTTTTTTTGCGGCAAAAACGTATAATAAAAGCCATCAAGAGCCCCCACATGGAAAGTTTGTGTACTATGGCACGCTGATAGTGAGTATTGTCATACACAAATGGCATGTATTAACTTATGCAGCTCGCTATGGCCGATGCGGAGAGGTAAAGTGTTGCGACCGCCACCGCACATCAATCATCGACGCTCAAACCATCATAGCGTGCCAACGTGCCAACACATCAGCCGCCCTCATATCCCACCACATTTTACATAAACCCCATATATTAAATTCCATTTGATGTAACGTCACGAGACGTAACTCCACACTACAACGTGAATAAATTACTCGCACGCTGCACAATTTTCAGCTCGTATTAAACACATCAATCATTCCCAGGTTTTTGCAGCACAAAGGAGCAATCATAAAAATAAATTGAAGCTCGTTGTCTGAAACCAAAGTAAAAAGGATAGTTTGGGTAAAACACGGCTTTTATCAGTCCGAGACGGATGAATAGCCCGGAGCGATGCGGGGCTCCTTATCCTGTGCTATGCTCCCTCCCCCGGGTCCCCTGCGGTGCAAGTGGATAGAGCGTACTTAAGCCACGATAGCCGAAGGGTACTGCAAGGCAAGAACAAAGGTGCACGGCCCTGACCCTGTAATAGTCTCCGGCCACGTCTGGCCTTAATTACGTGCTATTTGTAGCTCTAGTTTTCGTTTTTCGAACATTAAGCGTGTTTTTTTGTCCAACAAATGACCGTAGCGTCCGTAGCACCTAAGTGTGCCAGTATGGATGTTTCAGCAAAATAAATGCGTGTGTTTCTGCGAGGAATCGTATGGAACTCGTATAAATCGTCCCGAACTCGGTCGTAAAGTACGCGTTTATCTTAAAGCTGCGTTCCTTAGTAATTATATTGGGTATGGGCACATAACTGAACGAGTTTTATAAATAATTGGGCAAGTTGTATGTTGTTTGTTTGTAAGTCTCCTATAAGAGGTTAGAACAATATTTATAGGAATTTCAGAACACGCTAACTACCCTATGAATTATTGAATGCGAGCATAAGAACAATACTGGAGGGACATCTTTTGAATTCTTGCACTGAAGAACCTCAATCTTCTATAGTTAAACTTGTTCTTAAGAAAATTCCCAAAGAACTAGTGGATATCATAAAAGTGTGCTTAGATCAGAACATTTTTATCCAGCCCTTCGGGGTACAAACAAAGGTGAAGAAAAATCTATAGAGCCGACTGTTATTTCCGAAGATTTCCTTTAATTCCTTACTTTCAGAAACACAAAAGGATTACGGAACAAGGGGTCGCAATCAATGTTGCGTGTCAATGGTCGGTATAATAGTCCTCGAAGGTCAAAATTGACAACTATTTAGTGTGGCCCGCTAGGGAAATCAGGGTGTATTCGCTTATCTCGCACCATTAGGCAGCAACCATGATGCTGGCCTGAGGACAAGGGCACTGGATTTGGGCAGCCCCTCGGGAAAGACGCGGAACTGTATGGTAAATAGATTTATTATGATATTGGTGGGAAGTCAATGTATCCTATATGAATCGCTTCGTCGGAAAACATCCTTAATAGATTTTTAATTAGACTCAAGTTAACATCTAAATTATAGGTTGCCGTGGTTGCATACATTGTTTATTTATTTGAACGGATATACGGCGTACTTAGTGCTCGATAGCATCTGGTACATTTTTACAAAACCGCAACGTTTTTTCTGCACCATCGTTTCAAGACCGCCATTTTATATCTCCTTAGATTAAAGTGCACATTTAAATTGAATGGATACGTAAAATTTTCCCTTTTAAGGATTCAGCTGGAACAAAACACTCATCTATCCAATTCAATTACGAAAGAAAATACCAGTGATGGTGCAGCGAAAGTTCCACTTTCTTATTCAAATAACCCTTTGGCTGCGCGGGGAACAAAGCGGGCGATTCATTAAAATAATCCGTTGCAAGTTGCACAGTAACCGGGGGTTATAATAATACGATATACACTGCGCGCTTGCGAATTACTAAATGGAGACGCGGTGGTGTTATGCAGCGAGCTGTATGGAACTACTTATGTGTATCGTAGATTGTAGGTAGGATAGGACTAAAGATTTAAGTTAGCTGGTAAATTAAAAACATGTCTCCAGATGCAGTCGACAGAAAGAAAGTTCTATTAAAGCTCTAAGACGATAGATTATGCTTGTGCAGTTTTGCCTGTACATTCAAATTGTGCAGATATTCATGAACGTGTTTAGAAGAAAAGTTTAAGAGTTATCCTAGCCTGTACATGCAATCAAGATAATATTATTGTCAATTATTTTTTTTTGCAGCCAAGAACCGAGTGTGTGGAAGGTCGCGTGCACAAAATCTCAATTTTCTGTTGTTTTTAAGGTTCCGTAGCCAAATGGCAAAAACGGAACCCTTATAGATTCGTCATGTCTGTCTGTCTGTCAGTCTGTCTGTCCGTCCGTATGTCACAGCCATTTTTTTCCGAAACTATAAGAACTATGCTGTTGAAACTTGGTAGGTACGTAGATGTATTCTGTGAACCGCGTTAAGATTTTCACAAAAAAAAAAAAAATAATAATAAATTTTGGGGGTTCCCCATACTTAGTAAGTACTGAAACTCAAAAAAAAAATTTTGATCAAACCCATAAGTGTGGGATATCTATAGATAGGTCTTTAAAAATGATATTGAGGTTTCTAACATCATTTTTTTCTGAACTGAATAGTTTGCGCGAGAGACACTTCCAAATTGGTAAAATGTGTGTAAAAGTAAAAAAATATATGATGTACATTACCATGTAAACTTCCACCGAAAATTGTTTTGGACGAGATCTAGTCAGTAGTTTTTTTTTTAATACGTCATAAATCGTAAACAGCAATTTACCTTTCATTCAATCTGCTACGGAACCCTTCATGGGCGAGTCTGACTCGCACTTGGCCGCTTTTTTTTAACAACTGATAAACCCACTAAAGCAACCATATCGCTGTGTTGCCGGTGATGCCATGCTTGCAAATGAGCCAACCGCTTGCAATTACGTATGTGCCCTGTGTTAAAACGGTCAGGCATAACCTATCGTCTATGACCGCCTTAAAATAACAGGAGAGGAAAATAAAAGTTACTTTTCAATGGGTTCGGTGGTTGGTGGGGTCCATGCACTGAGACACAGGCCTCCATCATCATCTGCCTAGCCTTTTCCCAACTATGTTGGGGTCGGCTTCCAGTCTAACCGGATGCAGCTAAATACCAGTATTTTACAAGGAGCGACTGCCTATCTGACCTCCAAAACCCAGTTGATACTGGGAAATACGATACCACTTGGTGAGACTGGTGTCAGACTTTTTGGGCCACTGACTACCTGTAACGACTGTCAAAGACGGACAAATGACAGCTGGGACCAACAGCTTAACGTGCTTTCCGAGGCACGGAGGAAACTCGGTATGTAAGGGTGGTCACCCATCCACAGACAAGACCTAGGCAAGCACGGCTTAACCTAAAGATCGACCCGAGCGGCTGTTATTATTTAGCCACGTGCTCCTTCTGAGACACAGGCCTCCACCCTCTCTAAAAGAGACCGAAGAATTCAATGAGATTCATGCGGGCTGATGAATGCCAAATGCCTTCGAATTTTGGTTCTAGAACCCACAAGTTGGTTTTCCCACCATTTTGATAGTATAGTGGTTACCTGCATACAAATCTCTTTCGTCTACTGTACCAAGATGCGCAAACTTCGAATATAATTAGTGCAAGTGTTAAGTAATTAGGTAAGCTGTTTAATAAACATTAAGTAATGGCTGCTATGAGTGTTATCCGTTTGAAGTTTAATTACTTTATGTAACGTGTGTTGGGTACGACTAGAGGAATCAAGTTAATTTTGAATTTCTTCTCTAATTATGATTTAGTTACCTTGAATATTGATGGTTTGATTATGTTAACTCGTGTGCATTATGGTGGTTGCTAGGCGCTTGGATAGCTATGTAGATAGGTAAATGTAGATACTATCACCATTTTCAAAGATGGTTAATGATGATGATTTGTCACAATCACGTGGCTTAAGCAAAAACATTGCTGGTTAAATATCATTTAGTAGGTATTTGAATTACTTTTATAATAACAGAGTGGTATCCAAGGCAGGAATGGAAGAAGAAATAAGAAACAAAGGGCGTCAAACGATGGGAAGATGACATCAAAACAGTTGCTGGTCCAGAGTTACAGTTGATGAGAACAGCGAGGTACAGGCAGTAATGGAAAACTTTAGAGGAGGCCTTTGTTTAAGGACAAGCTGTTCGTTGAAACCGATCATCTAAGATAAACAAATACAAACATTGTAAACAGTATTATAGGCTTTTTAATTTTTTTTAACTTTAATTTTAATTAAATTTTCAATTTCAACGACTGTATCTAAGAAATTTAACATATGAGATTCAAGGATTACAAAAGGTTTTCTCATAGTACGACGAAAATATTAATAATGAAAAAATATGAACAACCATACTACACCATCAATCACTTTCTTAAACTGTCTAACCTGTAAAAACATATTTCCAACCAAGCAATTCCATTTTCATACATAAATCCTCTTTAACGTGCTGCACTACCGATGACATCAAGTCCCAGATCTTCCTTTATATGCTTTTATGGCAGTTCCCAACGTCCTTCAGTAAGGACATCTAAAGCTTATGCTCTATCTTTGAAATTGAGATATCCACGCTTGGCTTCACTAAGTAAGTTTCATAATAAAGACTTTGTGCTCTGGGAGTCTGTCCACGGTTAAGACATCCTACGGGCTTGGTAGTTATTTGAATGTATATTTTATATGGGAAGGTTAGTTTAATTTATCGTGTAATGGGATCTTTTCAAAGAGATTTCAGGATGGCAGTCAACCGATTGTGTTTTAAAATTTAATTTTGTGGGCACATTTGCAAGAAGTTGGCAGGTTCGACACCACGGTAATGATTTTTCCATTGTTTCATTCAACATATTCTCCCACTTATAAATAGTGTTATTGGATTATTTTTAGATAATAGTACCTACTGTTGCTTTAAAGTGACTAAGATGAAGTAGTGCTTGTTTATAACGGGTAAAGACATATGCATTGAAAAACAAAATCCAAAATAAAAAACGAAAAAACCATAGTATATTATCATAAGTTTAAGAACAACAAAATCATTCTTTATTGTGATAACGGGCTACTGCGGAATCCTACGCTGCGCGTGGCCCGACACGCACTTGGCCGGTTTTTGAAGATACAGTTATCTTGCAAGCGCAACTTTCTATATTTTGTAGCATATACGATGCATCATGCAGTCGTGCATCAGATGCACCTATTTCCAACAGCCAAAATTTCGAGACGTAGACTAAATAAAAACAAGATCATACATACACGAGTATAGTTTATCTTTCGCGTCTACCCACGTAGTTAAACTAACTACACTCTCCTCGAGACTCGGTACCGACTCGATAGGTACCGCCGACAATAAAAGTGGATTTACAACTTAGCACTATGCATTACTAAACAACAGGAAACACTAAAACAATAATTATATACCCCTAGACATAGTATCTATACTTATTTATGCATTGCTCACTTATATTGAAATTACAGTAAATCATTTATAAAATTTCCGACAATTTCTTTTAAGGAGAAAGTTCATTTGTTGCTCAAATAGGTCGTAATTCTTGAAGTATTAATAATGTTTAACATTTATATTCATTACAAATATTGATAAAATTAGTACAATTAAAAAAAAATATTTACTACCTAGTAAGTTACATATTTTAAGCCAAATAAAGTAACAGTGTGTTTAAAGTTAAACTAATTCTATCTACAAACAACTTTTGCTCGGAACTGTACCCCGCCCCAGAGTATTTACCTTGAAGCAAAGAACAAACAAGTAAGCAAATAAGCTGAAAGACAATGCACAACACTAGCGCTGAGATGTGGTACAACACTAACTAGATACATTTATGTGATTATGTGGCTGAGAACTTGCTGATACGAGAAGACTGAATGTGTGCTTTGGGTGGAGAAATTCTGAATGTAGTTTTGAATACGTATGTCACCGTAAAATTGTCAAACACGTTAGATTATAATCTCTCTAGCGAGATTGTAAACTCTCGAAATATTGTCAACGGAACATACTGCTTACAATATAACGCATTATTTTTCAGTAGATAGTAATCTATCGAAGTGAAACCGTAATATTGTGAAATGGAAGGAAGTATCTCTGCCCCCAAAATCGGGACTTGGGGCACCCTCACGTTAGGTTAGTTAGGTTCCTTTAAACCCTGCGGACAGAAATAGGGGCCTGTCGTGGTCCCCTATTTCTGTCCTCTGTCCTCTGGCCGTAGAGGTCCGTCGACTACGCTTTTAAGGGGAATATAATGTGTTTTGAGGTTAGGGTATATTAATCTGTATTTCTCAGGAATGGTACATTATCTTTTCATGAGAGTGGTCCATGGGGCAAGGGGACCCGCCTTCCCTCCCCCTCCTCCATACTGCGCGAGTTGACTTCCATCGCATACATTTCACAATATTACGGTTTCACTTCGTTAGATTATAATCTACCGAAAAATAATGGGTAATATTGTAAGCAGTATGTTTGTCTGACAATCTTTCGAGAGTTTACAATCTCTCTAGTCATATTACAATCTAAAGGTTTTTACAATGTGACGCTGACACGTATGTAGACGATTGAGGTACTCTTGCCAAGGTTTACGGTTGTATACAACTAACCCACACTGGATCCGTGAGGCGGACTAAGCCAGTTGGCCTGAAGCCAGAAGCCAGAAGTCCCTTCTGGCCCAAAGGGGACAATCCAGAGAAGGAAGTGGAATTATATTTTTCCTCCGGTATTTTTTTCTGATTAATTTCGTTACGGGATCAAAGTGTTTCTCTGAGACTTCGACGAGCTTCATCATGTCTCGGCAATTTTCTGGTGGTCCTCACTGTTGACTCTGGCTTTCAAGTGTAGCAGTTGTTTTGGTATGTATGGTGAGTTGGTCCCAATAAAAATTTTAGAGTATAGTAGTTCAGTCTTGTCTTGTTTTGTTTCTAAATATGCTTGTGTTCAAGGTCAACATGGTTTGTCAAGTTAATTTTTTGTGCAACAACAACAACAATTTGTATAGTTTTTGTTGGTGTTGAACACCAACAAAAACTATACAAATTCAGCAACGTCATTTTTAACAGGGTTGAAACCTTAGGTCCATGTTCACCGAACAGATAACCGTCTGATTATCTAAAAACAGCTGTCACTGTGACATGTTCCCATACAAAAAGGCGTTTTAAACAGCTGTTTTAGGTAATCAGAGTGCCATATTTTTGGTGAGCATGGACCTTAGTATCTTAACAGCCACTGCAGTGGACGTAGAAGACGGAAAAAGTTCAATATTCCTTTGCTGACCTAAAAAAGATTGAAAAAAAAATATTTCCCACAAATTGTATCTTTCCTCAGGGTGAAATCTATCACTATAAATTAGGAAAGTAAAGGTCTTATGCAAATAGTTAAGTAACTTTTAAGTAAACTCTGTAAATTAACCGAACAACAGCTATCATTTGCTTTGAAAACCCAATTAATGAGAGTCTTGTGTTAAACGAAGCCAACAGTCTCTAATTTTTGGGTATTCTGGCGCAAAATTAGGGCTTCCATTGCTTATAATTAAGACGAAATTGACATCATAACAGAAAATTACTATTATTAAAGTAATATCAATTTAATTTATAGTCAACAAAGGTCTTTAATTTCCTTTGTTTTCCTAAAAAATAATTATTCCGGTCATAAATTCATTCTTGTGACATCAAACAACTTAGGACTAAATTATGTCCAGTTTGAAGCCAAACAATTCTAGTACAGTTTTATTCTTTTTAAATTAAGTTAAAAGTACCTACTAAGAGTCCAGAATATTTAGTGAAAAATACTGGTATTTAGCTGCATCCGGTTAGACTAGAAACCGACCCCAACATTGTTGGTAAAAGGCTAGGCAGATGGTGACATAAGAGAGCCCGGAATTCACAACAGCTTGAAACCATATTGCAACAAATTCTCGCTAGCCTCATGTGAACAGAGCTTACATAGTAACTCCATTAAGCGCTGCATATCCGGCTCTAAAAGTTATAACTAGAAAACATTTAACGTCTGGATTAGACATAGGTAACGTTGTATAAAACTGTTCAGTTTCATTCGATAAGCCGCAAGGGATCTAGCTACTTTGACAGCTACACTTCGGGATACTTCGGGTAACATCGGAACTCCGCCCACACGCCGAAGTTAACCGATTGTAATTAAGAAGTGCTAGGTAGAATGCAAATTCAGTGCAGTGATAGTTTCAAGATGGAAACTTAAGACTGCCGAAGCGACGTGATTTCATTTCGTATCGTGATTTAATATTTCATTGTACCTAAATGAATAGATTAATGTAATTTCTGTTCTGTTTGTAGTAGATTTAACAAAAGTTATAAAAGTGAATCGTTGCATAGTATATTTCTGATCGTTTGTGTCTAAATTAAGTTCAGTTCAGAACGCCAGAAAGGCCTATCTGTTTTTTTTTTTTTTTGTAGGATGGGAAATCATCAAATAACTTCTCCCACTCTGGGCGGAGCGGGAGGGAGTGTCAGACTTTTACTGACTAAAACCCATCCATGTTCCTTCCTCGCCCTTTATGTTCCGGGGCCGGGGTATCTCTTTAGAACAGGCCCGCAACCCATCAGCTTCACTACCTCAGATCATAGAAACAACTGTTGTTTCTCTGATCTGAGTTCACTACACTACCAATGTTCGCACTAGATATCGCTGGTATGATGATTGCTGTGAATAACTAACTAACTTAACTTTTTTATCGACCATAGCCATAAGTTGGCAAAGATCCCATTGCCAACATGTGTATTTACTGTGCGGTATTCTTTAGTTAACCTCCTAGAACATCTCAAATTCCTCACGCCATTCCTTCAAATGGCCGCCTTCGTAGGAGCTTCTATTCCACGGCATCGGCAACGACGCCCGTACTCTGCCATCCAACATGTAACATGTATTATGTTTTAGTACCTATCTAAAAACAACCTGCCCTTATTATAAGGATCTTGATCTGAAATAAATATTTACTAATAATAAGTTAAAACTATTAAAAAAAGAAACAGCAATAACATGACACAATAAAACTAAGTACTGAACCATCATTTTAGGATACCTTATGTAAAACACTGTTTTAGACTTTCACGGTTTTTCACTACCTACACTTAAAATACTTACGGGATTAGATTATTAGACGCTGTTGCAAGCTATGATGCTTGCAACAGCGTCAAAATATCGGGTTCTCGTAAAAACCAAAGAAAATCACGGATATAATCCCGTAAGTACTTTAAGTGTACCATATTATGTAAGGTTTAGAAAATATATGTCTATTTATTATATTTTATTAAGAAAAAAGGGCCAAAAAATGGCTAAGAATGGCACTTTATTTTATTTTTATTAAGGAAAAAATACATATTTTTACATTCTATAAAAAACTTTCTCCCGCCTCCTCATTTCTATACAATTCTAACACATGGAATACGACTACCTGATTATCCTCAAACACCCACGGCATGTTGTGGGTAGCCTATTTTTAGTCAGAGACCTTTTAAACCTTTATAGCCCATAATTAGTGGAAGGTTATTGACCCGTGGTATCCCATCTCAATAATAACCTGTTTTCCTCACGATGGTTAACAATCCTCTTGGGATGTTAATGTTACTGACTTAGATGTAGTGAATTTCTGTATAATTATAATATGATATAATATATCTGGGAATACATATTTTCTAACTTGTGTTATGTAGTGTACGTGTTCTCATATATATGTAGATTCGTTTTGAGAATGTATCGATTCCAGAAATTATGAGAATAGGTAGATAAATAGGTACTTAATACATAAACATGTAGAGATTTGATCAAAAGTTGTCGCACGTTTCCATCAAAAATCTATTGAGTGACATCTTGGTTACCAATTGATGTTTTTTAACTTAAACGAATACCAACTCTATTGTAGAATGATATTGAATCAGTGGTGTCGATTCTGTTGTGCACAAACTAAACATAATTTAGGCTATTGCTTTCTTTTTCTCTCCGATAAAACGAGAAAGAGACGGACGTAATTTAGAGCTGTCAAATTTAATTGGAACTAATATTTCCATACAAATGAAGGGTGCACGTAAAAACATGTCGACTAAAAACACGGTGAATGCAAGGCATAAACTAGTTTGACATTTCTAACTTAGTTCATACCTATAGCCGTCCTTTTCTCGCACTGCCTTTTAGTAAAAGATAGAAATAGCTTAAATTAAGTTAAGTTTGTGCACAACAGAATCGACACCATTATCAGTATATTTTTTGATAAAACCGAGCATGACCAAAAAAAGTAGGTAGGGAATATCTACCTACTTTTTTAGTCATGCAATTAAAAAAACGAAATGTTAGGCGCAAAACCCTTCATATATTTTATTTACATCTCATCGGGTATTACAAGTACAGGTATGTACATCATTATTCATAATATCAAAACAAATTAATATTTACCTGAAAAAGAAGCGACAAAAAATAAACAACAGCCTAACAACAGAATCCGTAAAAAATAAAATGTGCACAAGATCATCGGGTCATCGCCCTCTAAGCGTCATTTTAGTGTCGCCATGAGTCATTCAAATGCAGTTTTGAATTTATTCTTAGAAAATAAGAAATAGAACTGTGACTCACACGTCATTAGCCAAGGACTTGTGCGAACGTAATTCCGACGCGTGCCCGACACGACACGTTATTTTCGACGCGAAATAGATTCACTGACTGACGAAATAGAAACGTCTTTCTGAACAAAAAACGATGATGCAAAACTCATAACATTCTTCTAAACATTCCGTTTATTCGATTGCATTTTTTCGCTCCAACGTAAAAGGTAAAAATGCCGTTCACATGAAAACAAAATACAGTAGAGTATACAATAAATCTAACTCTGTCACAACCACAGACAAATAAAAAATAAGCCCATTTTTATCCAAAAATATAACCACAAAGCCGCAATTTTAAATGTCGAATCCAGCATGGCTGAGCAGTGAGCATTACGTAACAAATTATAACGGATATCCGAAATCGGCGTGTCCAACGAAGCGGAGTCAATGCGATCATCCGTGAATGTCAGGATGAAAATATACGTGTTAGAATCGCCTGGGGACATCCGGACAAACACGTGATCTCTAAGGACGTGAAATTTGAATGGTAGGGATGTGCCAAGTCTCCTCGAAATAATCGAAACATTAACAAACAAAAAAATGTCGTATTCAGAGTTTCGCTTTTGGAACTAGGGCAAAAGGAAATGTCTATAATCGCAAGCGGGTTGGTGATCGCATAACGGAAATTGAGTCATTCGAATCGCCAGGGGTTACACTGTTACTGGCGTCAGCGTTGTTACCCCAGTAAGATTCGCTCACTGACTTCATCTGTTTTCATACCTACTGGCTGAATGCTGATAAACGATGAGCTGTTTACATCACACAGACTCCTTTTTTACCCGACTGCGGCGATACCAAAAGGAAGGGTTATGATTTTAGCAGTCTGTTTATTATGTGTGTTTGTATTTACGTATTGTTCTCCCGTAGCGCCTAAACTATCCATCGGATTTTGATGAATAAGATGTCAATCAATTCGTTGTTATGGCCCGGGTAATATAGGTTAAATTTATACC
This sequence comes from Xestia ashworthii, assembly GCA_950022955.1. Lineage (NCBI taxonomy): Eukaryota > Metazoa > Arthropoda > Insecta > Lepidoptera > Noctuidae > Xestia > Xestia ashworthii. The sequence continues at coordinate 16,959,919 of OX465553.1, forward strand.
GATTTCAACAACAGGAGGAGTCGATTTTACCTTGTAAACCACGAATTTAATTAGAGCGCGATTTATGTTTTTTTTTTGTTGAAGTGCACACACTCACACACATTATTGTTAAAGTAAAGGTAGTGCGGACGTACTTTAACGCTATCTAAGTATAGTTAAGTTAGCATGCTAGTGACCTATAAGGAGTTGATGAAATAATAGTAAATGTTACATAATAAATCATGTTGATTTACCGCCGTGATCTCTAACCCAGACAAGTGACACACGTGGTTTAGATGCATATGTTTGCGGTATTACTTTCCCAACATGTACTTACTATTTAGATTTCTCTATTCTCCCAAAAGTTGTTTAGATGTATAGCCAATGTTGGGAAAGCATGGTCTTGAGAAAGGTCATCATTTTAATCTTTGAAAATGTGGTGTACAGAGCGTCGTTTATAAAGGGTGTAAAACACTCTCTTAACTAAGCCAAAAGGCACTTGTTTTCCCCGTCATCGCGATATTTTTTTTGTTCTACACCTTACCTGGGAACCTTCTAGTTACAGAAATATTGCGGGTCACACTTCCAACTTTTTAACAAGTTCTTTTTTAAATACAAGTTTTACAGTAAGATTTTCACGACCTCTGTACTATTCAATCCATCAATCAGCACAATGTTTTAAGTGCATTAGATTGAGTTCTACTACAAAACATGATTTTTAACCCCAAAAAAGTCGTTTCCCAGGAATATTTTTTGCGTAGGTACTTAGTTTGATGTACACGATGTTGACGGCTTCGTGATGAGGTTGTTTACACCCTGTATGGGTATCACTACAAGACCATTGGATCCCAGTTCTGCCACCCGGTCCAGTGTCCGCCTGTGTAGTGCTCAAATCTGTCAAATACTTGATAAAAATATGATTCTGTTTAGTCTGTCAGATTATCGAAAAATATTGGAAACGTGTTTTTTTTTATAAAATTAATAAAAAAATTACGAAGATAAAACGCATCAAAGATCATGATCATGAGTGGGGGCTAGTGACGTCACTTTCCGTTAAACAATGTACCAAAATGTGACGTCGCTCTAGTTTTCGACGCACTGTATCGTCTTCAATTTTTGTTTACGTGAAAATAATTGTCATCTACCCGATTGGCTACCACTGACTGCAGTCACGTTAGGTAATAGCTATTTGGTCTAATTAAAAACTAGCAAGAAGATAGCCTGACACATGCTGAGCTGGACTCCCATTTGGTGCAACCCTGAGACGCACACCGCACCTTGCATTCCTACTTGTTATTATTTTATTTCGTTTTGATTTGAAGTCTGTCAGGGTGTTACTATAATTACTTCGTAAATATGTTTTTCTTTTTGTATATTGGCACCTTGCTATTTACTATATCATTTTGTTTTAACTATATCATTTAAGTGTGTTGTGCTATGTCTTTTGTGTGCACTAAATAAATGATTTATCTATCTATCTATCTATCTTAAAAAATCCAAAAAAACTACTTCCCGGTACAAAATCTTGCTATCTCTAAGGTCATGTTAGACGGTAGTCGCTTCATGTCTCGATTCCCGCTCGAGAAACTCACTACAGCATGGATGAAGGACCTCGTTAATAAACGGTGGATTAATTCCTTTCAGCAGAGTTGAGAAAATACACCAGCCCGGCTAGCATGGGCAGGGGATAAAATTTTATCCACCGGTTATTTCCACTGACAAGGGACAAAATTTAAACAAAAGTGGAAATAACCGGTGGATAAAATTTTTATCCCCTGCCCATGCTAGCCGGGCAGGATAGAGGACTGTTGCTGCGGTAAACTCAGTTTAATAAAACAGTTTATTTTGCTACGCTATGGTAACGCCAAATAAAATTGCGTTTATAACTCTCAGATGGACCGATGACCTGGTGAAGGCTGCGGGAATCCGCTGGATGCGAGTCGCACGGGACCGGTCAATGTGGTGACACTTGGGAGAGGCCTATGTCCAGCAGTGGACGTCTTTCGGCTAAATTGATGATGATGATGAACTCTCATGTTGGTGTATTTAAACACCATGTCAGTTATAAACTCATTGACCACTGGAAAAGAATCTTCACGGAATAGGTGACTAATGCAGTATCTTGGATTAGCCAAGGTGACAACTCAGGAAGTGGAAAAACTACTAGTGAATTCAACAATTTTGGAGAAATCGAAGCAACTAGCATTCAACTGTGGAGCAGCATTGGCTAGAAAAACCATAACGTAGCCATAACCATGACGTACAAAGTTTATGTAACTTATGAAATGATGTGATGACCGACCACCCTTCTTAGATATGGTTGACCACCGCAAACGGTAACCCAATTATTAAGGGATACCGCAATCATAAGGATTTTGACCTTTTGGGGTTCTCAGTGCTTATGGTGACGGTACAAATTCAGAGGCAGGCTTATACAGGGTGTAAACCACCTCATCACGAAGCCGTCAACCAAACATTCTAAACATCAAACTAAGTAACTTTACGCAAAAAATTATTGCTGGGAAACAACTTCTTTTTTGGGAGTGAAAAATCATGTTTTGTGGTAGAACTCAATGTAACGCACTTAAAACACTGTGTTGATGGATGGCTTGAATAGTACGAGGGTCACAGAGGTGTTTAAGGTAAAAACCTTATATTAAAAACTTGTATTAAAAAAAAACTTGCCGAAAAGTTGGAACTTTGACCCCCAATATCTCCGTAACTAGAACGTTCCCAAGTATGGGGTAGAACAGAAAAATGATCGTAGTGACGGGGAGAACAAGCGCCTTTCGGCTTCGTTAAGAGGTATTTTACACCCTTTAGAAAATACAATAAAAAGGAAAAATTGGCCTCCTTACATTGGTAAAATTGGTAGAGGAATCCAATTTGTTATGATTCTATTACCAAGCAAGACCATCCATCTATTTACCTACTCCTTTTCTTTTCTTCGGGGTCGAGATATACTTCCTTCAGACACTCTTCTACATATGTATTTTATAATGTCCAGCGATATATATCGTATTTCATATCGATGGTGTCTTTACAAATAAAGAAAACAAGTTAACATATAATAAGGATGCCAATTTCTTTTAAAAACCAATTATTACTGATGAATCCTCATTTTGAAGTAAAGAGTTCATTACCGAAATCTCACATCTAACATTACACGTGCGCAAAAATAAATTGGAATCACACCCCGCTTTGCTAACATAATTAAAGTGTTTGATACAAGATGTCCGTAATTGAGGTAAGGGTGTAAAATAAATGCGAAAGTAAACCGAATTACTGTGTTTACAGGTTGGACAATTATGACATTCAAAAAAGTTTAGGGTTTTTTTTTTAACTTAATTTAGCCTATACTATCCCTCTGCTGAGCAAAGACCTCACTGGGTTAACTGGCAGAATATTAAGAAATCGTACTTCGACAAATGTTTACGGACAAAGATAAAAAAGCGGCCAAAAGGCGTATTATTATGTTACTTGTTGCTACGGAACCTTTCATGGGCGAGTCCGACTCGCACTTGATCGCTTTTTCATACATTGGATGTAATAAGCATGACGATAGTATCAAAAAATTGCAAATCTATTTAATCCGTCAGTTAGAGAATTGGAAAATAATGGACACGACATTTTTTGTTTGTTTTTGTAAATCAATGACTATTGCTGAGTGGGGGCTCGTAACGTCAGAACTCGCTAAAAATTATACCAAGGCGTGACGTATTGAGAATTCTAAAAAGCGTCTTATTTTCGTCAAGAAAAAACTACGGGTCAAATCTTTGTTGATAATGTAACTGACGGACTAATTACTATTTTTTTTGTCGTCTCCCCTATTCTAGAAACTGGTCTGTTGCTGAATAACGCAACCTCACATTTGCATTCTCCAAAGGAGTAAGAAGAAATGTTTGGACAACCACGTTTTACCAAATCCAGACAACGAATTTTCATGGAAGTACACCTATTTCAGTCAAAATTGATTTTTCTATCAGATTATATGAACATGTTTTATTCCTGTGACGTGCAGAAAAAGCATTACTTTAGGATCGTTTCACGCTAACCTATACACATTGAGGTAATTTTCTACAACATCTGCCAGACAGTCATTTAATACATGAACGGTTTTCCAATACTTTGATGTCTTCATATCGTCGGCGAATTAACATTTTACGCAATTAACTTCAGAGTTACGAGCAAGATTAACAATTATTTTAATGTGTTTTTGTAATTGAAGATTTGGTAAGTAAGGGATAAAGTATATTCTTTCAAGCCCGTATTATCTGTAAACGTAAACGGATCTTCTGTTTCTTCAGGGTGAAATCCTGGTGGAAGAGCCTTGAAGGTCTGGTAACCGCAAGCACTACTGCTAAGCAAACGGTCTTGGGTGTGATTCCCAGATCAGGAGAAGTGCTACTGAGCTTTTCCCGTCAGGAATTCCTTAGTAGCAACGCGGAGTCGGTATTTGTGCCCGGTTGATACTATATATAAGGTTCTTCCCGTTATTACAAAGGACTTAACACAACTGGTCAAATGATCAAAATTATGTTGTACCACACCTTTAGAGATTGCAGACGTGATGTTCGTCATCATCTACACAGCCTTTTACCCAACTATGTTGGGGTCGGTTCTCAGTCTATCCGGGTGCAACTAATACCAGCATTTTACATGGAGCGACTGCCTATCTGACCTTCACCACCAAGTTAGGACTGGTAGTGCTGATACACAGTACAAACTGAGTACTACTACTACCCAATATCGTAAAATACCCCTTGGTAAGACTGTCTGAATTTCGGGCGGCTGACATTTAAAGAACAACTACCTATTGGTTTGATTTGGTACAGGTATACATTAGCAGTTCTAGTTCAACAAATAAATGTATTGTATTGTATAACAGGCTGGTGTTCGCAACTTCACGTTATAGCGCGTATTTTGCGTTTGGGCTATAATTCACCACGCGGTCCCAGTACGGGTTGGTAGATGTCACATGTGTTCGAATTTTTGGTTCTAGGACATGCCGGGTTTCCTCACGATGTTTTCTTTCACCGTTTTTGAGAGCAGCAGTGATGAAATAAATTAAACAAAGTAATGCAAAGTAAGTCGGGGCCGTCACCACTGGGCACCGCTGCTCTAAACAAATGATTGTTTTAGTTCCAGTTAATTCTATACCAAACAATGCTAAGTCCAAAATTATCTTCCACTTTCGTAGAACACAACTGAAAATGTCAAAGTTGTAAAGACTTATTTACATTATCAAACCTTTTTCCGAGGTTATTATATTTAATAACAAGAATATATAATGAAAAACAAAGATGTTTAATGGTAAAATAATAGGACTTGACCTTTAGCGAGGGTTAAAATCATCATCTTTGACTGAAAAAAGGTTTTGTATCCAACTTTGTTGATATTAACAGGATGGGGGTGCATTTACTTTAGATATCTTTATAGACTGAGACCGATGTACCACCAACTTTTTTCCTAGTTTTGATGGCTAAAACATCATTGTCATAATTATGTATAACATCGCGATTTCGATGGTCCCATTAAAAAGTTGCTCGGTTTGATGTACTATCCCACAACACTAAATATGACCACACATTTCAATCAATCAATCATATAATTTATTGTGGATCATAGGTAGGTACATAATACAGGTCTTAAAATAGATTGTGATCAGCTATGTCCCGCCCATTGGGCATACAATAGTTAATTACATTAAAATTTACATACATTAAGAATAGATTAAGAATTTCTGAAACACACTTGATATATATTTTGTATTATCCCAAAATTGAGCAAGGCGAAAACCATTTGCTGACGTGATCATTTGGGCCGGTGGCAGATGACAGCATGCTGTGCAGAATCCTACATATGTTCGCGACACAGTTTCCGATGGCTATAGTGTGGTCAATAAAACCAGCAACCATTTAATATGCTCTAACAAAAATGTGGTTTGAAGAAAGATCATAATTTGCAGCTTATCACAGTTTGGGCAACTTTGGGACACAAGAGGCTTTTGTTATGAGCACAATAGAGCACGCTGCTGCCCATCCAGTATACACAATCTAGCAAGCCGTTCAAAATTCGCATACCAACAGTCCTGCAGCTTCAATCAAATTCATGCAACCACATTGACTAATACACTGTAAACCACACATTCTTTGTCTTCAATAAACCATTAAACATTAAAAGCATTCTATTGAGAAACCAATCAGCGCATCGCATTAATTTTAATAGTGTCAACTTCCTCATTTAACTTTATTAACGGCTAATTGAATAAAACAAACATTTAGTTCGCTTTAATTGCAGGTGGAATGTTGAGCGCCTGCGTGCGACCTGGTCACGGGAACTAGGTCACTCTCCCCCCAGACTCGACGGAGGTCCCTCCACAGCCTCTATGTGGCCTGATTTAACATCGCTCCCGAACATCATAGAGGCTAACTGCATTTTTACATTCATAATGACTCCTGTCACTCCGTTTTTCGTTGTTGATGTGGCAAAAATTTTGACAACCGCAATGACGTGTACGACGTTTTTTGTATTACTTGTCACATGTGTTATTTTGGAGTTTTTATACAGAATACAAAATAACCAGGTTTAACGTTCTAACTTGAGACCAGCGCTGTTCCACCCGTACGACCGTCACATATTGTTCTTGGCCTTCAAAATTGATACACGACTTTTGCAAATGGCGTCAAATGACACGTAATTTCTTTGTCATTTACTACCGGAATACCGTTGTTTTCTCTGACAAAAATAAATGTCTATTGGACGAAATGAAGGGAAAAGAGAACTGTTCCCACGCAAGTTGTGAAGATCAAGGAGGGTTACTTAATGACACTTGCAGACGGGAGAGGCCAACAATTTGTCTCTGTTTGTGGTTATATACGCTCTATCTACTATACTCTGAAGTTTACGTGTTGTTCTTGTTGGAGTAAACAAGCTTCCAATTGACACCCATCAAGGCGGGTAACACAATAGCCAACGGAGCTTTGACATACATTGGAAAATTACTACCGAATTTCGTTTTCAATGCCTACACCATGGTTGATTTGCCAATATGTACTAATGAATCTCTGCCTCTCTAATCTTACACTACGCCTTGTATTCATCTGTCTGCTGTCAAAAAGGAAGGTTAAAAAAATACTGATTCATGGCCAACATTGCATTGGCGAGAAGCACACTTACAGTCTAGATTGAATAACGCCCCAGGGGTTGATTTCCTGCCTACCTATAAAAGCATTCTACTCATATTTTTTGAAACGTCAAGGCAATATTTGCGACCAACGTCGTCCACTGTGTACAGTAGTCATTAATGTGTGGCTAACCTTCCACACACAACGTTTTGGAGCGAACAGTTCAAATCCTGGGTCACGGGCCGGCCGTTCATGACGTGGCCCAAATGTCATCAAAACATCGCGTTAATTTTATGTAAATAGTGTTGGATAAGAAAAGTTTGATAACTTTTCGACACGTCATGTTGTTTTTTTTTCTTTTTTTATGACGTAAATAGGTTACCGCGATCGGTGTTAGTTTTTATCCTTCTACGTACCTTACAGAAGGCGTCTGAGGGTGGCTTTAAACTAAAGAAAACAACTACCCACTTTTTAAATAATTCCTTTGTTACTTGGTTGAAGTAGCTTAGAATGTTGTTTGCGACAAAGCGTTTTGCTTCTCAGAAATTATTATAATAATTTATCGATCGATGCCTAAGTCAGACTTTTTGTAAGTAGTTTCCAGCTATGCCTGATTTATTTGGCAATAATTTGCCTTGGTTCAAACAGGTTCAAACATAAAAGAAAAAACAGCAGACATTTGCAAAGTAACAAGGAGGTTGTTTGAAAATGTTGGTGCTCTCTTGTTATTTACCTAACATTCGCCCTAATAAAATATCGTAGGTAGTTCTGCAAAATATCCTTAGGGACGGTATTTTGATAGCAAATTCTATATTTTCGCATCCTTCCGGAGCTCGTGCGGATTCCGGCTGGATGTCGTGCGATATCTTTTGTTTGACGCCTCCCATCCGCTCTCGTCTCGCGAGCGGACCGCCCCCGATCCGCCCCCGCTCCGCCTACCGTGTGACGCGGCCTTTATTGAGCTGCTTCAAAAAAGAACTTGTTTTTCTAAGGTATCTTGTTATTAATAGTTTTACATTTACATACATTGCAGTTGACCTACTAAAACTGTTGTGCAAAAAATCCGCAGTCTTTGTTCGGTTCAACCAAGCATTCTTTTCTTTTTTCTTTTGGTTTTCGTTTCACCTAATTATCTAGTTTATCTCTGTCTTTCCATATGCGAGTTTTTGTTACTTCATTAGAATCATAATCATTTGTTTACAGGCTTTGTGATTAATTTATTTTCTTATTTCTTAGGAGTTAGAGATGCCGTTTTTTATTTCTATCGTTCAGTTTTTTGCTAAAATTACCTGAAATCGAGTCACGAGTGTTGTCACTCAGTTTTTGTTCTTCCTTTCAGCAATTCAGGTTTAGGTACATTTTTAACACCATTTTAAATTGCATTTCAGGTCGCGCTGCTTAAAAGCCGCAATGCTGAACTGCGGCTCACAACATGTCAAATGAGCTGTAACCACTACATAGAGGCCTGACACAGCCAAAAGGCACTGATATCGACAAAACAAATGTCCAGGGGTCCGTAATACGCATCGGAGAATGGAACCGGCGAGAGATGTCGTGCGGTGTCCCACAGGTATCGGTTCTGGGCCCGCCCCTGTGGACATCGGTTACGACTGGGTGCTGCACGCCGACTTCCCCTAGTGGCGTCAGCGTAGTCAGCTACGCTGACGCCGACTCCAACTATGCCGACTGTCCCTGTGAGATGCCTCTTTGCAGCGCCTTTTAAAATCAGTACAAAAATTGAATCAGTGAAATAAACAGTGCCAACAGTAACGTTGTCAATCAAGTTAAATCGTCCATTAGTGCCACTGTCCCGTGAGATTCAGTTTGTAGGTCATCTCAATAATGGTAGGGTCGCTTAAGCTGTCGTTGATCGCCGTCAATCAGCCGGTAAGACTCGGCCGTCCTACTAAATTTACGAAGTTTCTGAACGTGGACTTAATTGACGATTATTTTGCTTGTTTATCTTGTTTGATCGGGTTTAACCGTCCGATTTGAAAATTTTGCTTTAGTGTGGATTTCTCATGTCTTTCTTAGGCGTCAATGGGGGTACAAAAGTGTAACTCAATCTAAATCTTACTCAATGTATGGTACATTCGTGACACAAACTTTAAAGTAAAAAACCGTATCACTTAAATATTTATTTTATTCTGTTTCTAGTATTTGTTGTTATAGCGGCAACAGAAATACATCATCTGTGAAAATTTCAGATACAGCCTGGTAACAGACAGACGGACAGACGGACAGAAGAGTCTTAGTAATAAGGTCCCACTTTGACGACCCGAATAGCGCAGCGGTAGTGAGGCTGCCGGGTCTTAGGGTCCCGGGTTCGAATCCCGGTAGGAGCAAATGTTTGTGTGATGAGCATGAACAATTTGTGGAAACAAATTCGAGATTCGATTTAGAGTCATGGATGTTTATATGTATGATAAGTATGTATCTACAAACAAAAAGTATATATGTACTAGCCTTGCTTAGTGTGGCACTAGTTGGCGTTGTGTGTAATGTCCAACGATATTTATTTATTCATTTTTAACCTTTGGGTACGGAACCGTTAAAAGTCAAGTGTCTCGATCATACAAATGTGGAATCATCATTCTCCAGCGCTTATCCCAATGTATTTGGGATCATCGCAGCATCTCTACTTCTTCCTTTCTTCTCTATTATTCCTCATATCAGCAGTCCTCCTATCCAACCATATTATCCTTCCGACAGTCCATCCATCGTTTCTTTAGTCTTGATCTAATCTTATAACTATCTACATTTTTACTAAAAACAGTGTGCATCTACTCATTATAACTGTTCACATTCATACTAAAAAACAATGTGTAATACAGTGTCAAAGCCAGTAAATGTATGAAACAGTGGAACTGTTACGATAGACAATGGATCGTCTGGATGAAGATGCTTGGCAAGTAAATAGCTAGTAGCCGGATTTTGTTGTTAACACAAGAAAAAACTTCTGGCTCTGCCGAAAACTTCCTGTTTTCTTTTACGAGCCCTCTGGGAGCCTTTCTAAGAGTAAACTCCAATTCTAATTCTTTTCGATTCAAGAAGAAACAATGATTGCTCAACAGATGTATCACACAAATCAGTTGCCGCTTAATTGCTTTTACTACAACCAAACCTATTCGGAAAACCGTAACACTATAAAAAGTTAAAAAGTTGCCAGACCATAAATCATTGCTAAATAAATTGTAGTCAACCTTTTTATGTTCAAGTAGCGATTCTCGTTTACTCAATGTGGCGTGAAGAAACAAGTCGAAATTGATGTAAACCGTTAAGTTGCAACCGGAATCAAAACTATATCTTCCCATGAAAATTGATGTAGAAAGTTTAAAAAATGATGTCGGTTTGACGAATTTGTATATGCACAATAGATTTTCTGTTAGTTTTGGTTCATGATAGAAAATAACTCTCCTTTGATTAGAAGTCAACGTTAAAATAAAAGGTAATTAAATCCGTCGCCCGCGCAGACCTCAATCATACTCATATCAGCGGGGTTACCACAACGTCCAAATGCGATTCAATTTGGGTTTGAGCTGTCATTTTCTGACAGTTTTTCTATGGAACTGACAGCTTGCGACTCAGTTTAGGACCTGAATTGAATCGCATTTAGAGGTTGTGGTAACCCAGCAGCACTAGACTGACACGCTTCCCCTGTGCAGTTTGGCTGCACCCGAAATAGAGTTCGTGCGTCTCCGTCAGCGCTCGGGCTAGATCGTTTATCTTTTTCAATCCGCTGTAACACAAACAAAAAGGTCAGAAGCCGACGACCTAGTTTCCGAGCGGCGAATCCAAAGGTCACCCAGACATCGGCCCGGGAAGCGTTGATAACGGCTGGCAAGGCTGCGGTGCACGCGAATGCTCGCGGGTTATGCAATATGATTCAGCTGTAGCTGGGCACGCGAACATATACGCGAATATAGTATCTATAGCCGGCTGCTCTAGTGGAATGATCTGCTGGCATTATAGGCTGAATTGTGGTATGAATATAATCTAGGTTTGAATGATGGAAGGATTTGTGGGGATTTCGTGCTCCATTTAATATGAATACAGGTCATCTATTTTGTTTATTTCAGACATTAGATAAGCTGTTTTGGTTGATGTGGACGTGGGCGATGATAAATTTGTATAAGTAAGCTATATGAAACTAAACACCTTTGTTTGAGTTTCATAATATCCATCGGAAACTTTGTCTACATGAAAATGGATGGTGTATCCTTCAATCGTTGTCTAAAGAATTATCAAAGTAGAACTTAGCTTTGCAAAATAAAGATGGCCCCAAGCTGCTGCCAATGTCACTAAACAAAACAAAACAAAATCGACATCTAGGTCACTCTCAACTCTCTAGTAAAATAATATCACTTCGTAAAGTGACAGGCTACCTTTAAAGTGATGTCCTCAATTGTAAACTTCACAATGGTTCCGCCATTTTGATTAAAATGACGTTTATTTAATAAGTTACGAGCGACAACGCTTTTACGATTGTCCGCAATAAAGTGATTTATGTATTCCCAATCACAATGGAATATCGCCGAAATGGAATACTGATTCGTTTCGCAAATATTTAATTTGTGATGATGTTAAAGTAATTATTGAACATCTCGTATTGTACAACGATATTATAAAAAAAAAACTTTCAATTCAGAATTGCCATCCAATGTAGCAATGCTGCCAGCCTTCTGGGCACTTTTCCTGTTGGCAGCGATGTGGACGAATTTTTTGATAAATAAATAAATATCAAAAAGGGTTACAGGGCTGTAACCCTTTTTGATATTTGTACATATTTTTATTTCTATTATAAAGTTAATGTGTAGTGTTCAAATAAAAAGTGATTGTTCTAATCTCTTTTTATTTGTTAGTACCTAAGTATGAGTGACTTCGAAAAAAGAACCATTTACTCAATACTCAATACGTTTATTGCTTTATACTACAGCTCAAGTAACAGTATTTCTCCAAGATTTTGTAGTCTTAAATCGTCATTCTTAAATAATGGTTACATAATCTTGCAAATTGCTCAGAAACACTGACAAATTTTCTTTCTTTTTTTAATCTTTTTTTTCCAGGGTGTAGGTACATTCTCAGCTAATTTATTTGCAAAATCTATCTGAACATAACTATTTAAGTAACATAATGAATCAATCAATCAATCAGTTTATTTGTGAAACATAGGTGTTTACATAATTAGGTGGTGCGCTATGTTTTGTCATAATTAAGACATACAAATTTATAAGTGACCCATTAGGTGTCATTACATTATAATCATTAATAATTTTAAATTAATTATTACATGAAAAGAAAAAATAATAAAAAAGAAACATTAAATACAATAAAATTAATAAATAGTCATGGTACTTCATAATATGCATTATTGTAATGATTGGTCGTTCAAAAATTCGTCTACATTATAATAACATTTGTCAATTAATAATTGAGAATGAGGAAATAAGATTTTTGCAGACTGATAAAGCTCACGGATGGAAACCGAGCGTTTCCACATCCTGACCAAAGCGGACGATAGCAATAAGCCGGGAAAACGATAAGACAAGAACATAAACGTTGGGAAGAAGAAGATTAGAATGACACGCGAGTATATGGAGACACACGATGTAGCCAATTTAAAACTTAGTAGTTCAAAGATCTGTTCTGAATGATATCATGACTTGGTCTAGACTTGAACAAATGCCGCTCATTTTGAAAAGAAGTAAATGATATACCTACGCTTTTACATCCTATTCTACTCCTGCTCCAAAATCCAGTTCATGTGACTTTCATGCCACTACCAAAGCCAACCAAATTTCAAATACTAACATGCAAAACCAATTGCAGCCGTTAGTGACGTTTATCAATTTAAAAAGTATTCGTAAGTTAACCGTATACATCTTTGACAAAGTAATCACGTTCATCAGAGCTCAGAAAATATGCAGTTTTTTGTTTTCAAATAAAGGAAGAATGTGAGTAAACACTAAACAAGACTGCAAGAAGGTCTTCATTGCTACCCAAACAAAATGAAAAGACACTAACTTGTACCAAGCAATTTGTTTACATATTTAATGTTAATACTAGTTGAGAAACTCCTTCGTTTAAACTCAACGAAGTCCAGGCGACCTTAAATTGCTAATGTACGAAACATGTCTTGAAAACTTGGTATCGCAAGACAGAATCTTCATACTAATTTAACATGTAGATTAAGTTCTTATTTAAAATGTTGTAGGTGTCACCGTCTGGTATTTACATGGACTACATTATGTGGAAGGTATCTCAATCTCAAGGCAGTCAGTGTACTTAGTACCAGGGTACCAGGTGCGTTGATATTGGTTGGAGCTATGAACGGTAATGGCCATAGTAATATGTAGGATTATTTAAATAAAATTCGACGTGTATAAGTATCTGTTTATTGTCCACGGTTGCATGCATGAGGTATGATTTTGAGCAGTTTTCGAAAGTGGTTGTCTTTGTTTGCAGAGTTTAAGGGTCTATGATTGAGTTTGACAATATATTTAGAAAATAAATCATCAATATTATATTCCAAGCGTTCCTCTAATGCTTATCCGACGTGTTCAACAGAGACCTCTTCCTATTTCTGCGTCGCAAATAGCTGTCAAATATTTACATGTTTTAACATGTAACATGTAAAAAAGGCATTTGGCAAGTTCCCAAATACTTTTTTTACATCTAAAACTATATATTCGGTATTACGATATTAATTATTGCATTTCCTAATCAATTTTTTAGTCCACTATAGAGCCATATATTTCTTATTCTCACACTGTAACATTGCCAAATTAATTAAAACATGTAAATATTTGACAGCTATTTGCGACGTTGCCAACTTTTGGGATACGCGCTCTTAAATCGACGTATATTTTATTTTTTCTGAGTAAAAAATGTCATTACGTGACCCAATGACGACTGTATGCAAAAATGTTGGAAAAAAGCAAACTCATATTTTTGGTTACCAATTAATTTAATTTTGGTTTATTTTGTCGAATCAATAATGTTATAAATATAATCGCCATTTTTTTGTAAATGTCAGAATAATTAAATCTAATACAATTTGTCATGGACCTGTTTTAGTAACAAGATATCGTGATGAAGCCAATAAAGAATTGCCAAACATAAAAACGATGATCCCAAAAATTTTAATTAATGATTAATGTCCTTATGCGTTTTGGATACTAATAAATGTGGGATTTAACACAATCTAAAATCAGTAAATATTTAATAAAGAGTTTTAAATATCAACACAATTATCTTCAGGTACAATCACTACCTTTTAGGTAAAGATGGATGAATCAATGACGTTTGATACAAACAGGCATGACGCCGCAATAAATACTGATAATAGCATCGATACATGTCGATGGAAATCCAAATTAGGTTGGCTCAGAGGTTAAACACGAGTTTGGCGCCTTTGGTAGCGACTATCAGTTCCTGCAATGGGCTAACATCAAATCACGCAGGAAACGGTACATCCCTCATTTCTCGAACAGCACCACATATAGACTCTAGGGCCTAGGGCCTCACGTGAGGTTTGTGGGCCACTTATAAAGGCATTTTCACCCTTAGTGCTACGTCGTGAGTTAGGCTACCTCGTGGTGAGATAGAACAACCCTCCAGCGCGGTGTCATCTATCAAATCTCACCACTGACTTAAACTGACCAACTTTTATATATATATTTTTATATAATAGTTAAATATACTTTTGGCCGCAGGGAGTGGTGTTTCGTCCCTTCCACGAACTACTGCCACATGAACGCACAGTGAGACAAGTGCACAAGTAAAGTGTTACTAATATTGTTTAAGGTACTATTTACTTATTGGTCTGTAAGGTACCTATCTATCCAGACTGTTCGAAATAGATATCACGGCCCTAGAACACAAAAGGCTAAGAAAGAACATGGATGGGTTTCAGTCAGTAAAAGTCTGACACTCCGCTGTGCCCAGAGAGGGAGGGGATGATTGATGATTTCCCATTCGAAAACAAAAAAGAATCTATGGGCCAACGTTGCCTGAAAATAAATGAATGTCGGTGTTGTTTTCAACCCCAAAACAATTTTACCATGCATCGTCAGTACCTACGTATCACGACTCGAAATGCGCACGTGTGATCTGTCATATGCCTGAGCTAACAAACCTTTGTTTCCCTGTCAGCTTGCTCCTTGTTCGCCAACTATTGTTCCTTGACAGTTTGATGAAGATCAGCCTCCAAGTGTAGGCAGACAAGAATATTTAATTAGCTCACAATCCTTCGGTTTTTATACCTGAATCAATGTTTATTTTTGTTAACGCTTTATTGTCCCAACGCATTTTTAATCAGTTTTTTGCTGCATCTTAATCATTTTGTAAATATGTGATTTGTGTTGTTAATAAATTACAATATCATTATTGGTGTTTTGAACTTTGTGAATAATTCTTTAAATATTGGTAAGACAGATACGTCATTCTCACTTAGGTATATGATCAATATTTTTGTGATCATCATCAGGATTTTTTTGCTTTCATACCAACGGGGTCGGCGCAGCATGTCTTCTTTTTTATTCGTCAGCACGTTTCCATTAGACGTCTATCCTCCATTCTTCTAGTCTTGCCGTACTTGTATCTTAGCTAGCTAAATTCAAAATAAAAATATTTTGTGGATTAAAGATTGAGAAGCAAGACTTCAAAAAAATTAAAAAAAAATGTTTAAAAGAAAAAATTAAATAAGTTAAACCTTACCATAACATTACCTAAAGCTACTAGGAGAACTTTTTCACTCAGTCCACTGATAGTCCCTTACCAGACGACCGGTCCACTGCGCAGTCGTGACTACGGAGCAAGTGTGCATAAACGACATTGAAGACAAAACGACAGTTTTACTGAGTTGCTGGTGTGGGTTAATTTAGCCTGGTCCCTCCATTGTGAACTATTTTTTGGCTTTTTCTCTCCAATTTCTCAATCCAAAAGTTCTTCAATCTTGCATACAATGGTGTCGATTCTGTTGTGCACAAACTTAACTTAATTTATGCTATTGCTATCTTTTACTAAAAGGCAGTGCGAGAAAAGGACGGTTATAGCTATGAACTAAGTTAGAGATGTCAAACTAGTTCATGCCTTGCGCTTCACCGTGTTTTTAGTCGACATGTTTTTACGTGCACCCTTCATTTGTATAGAAATATTAGTTCCAATTAAATTTGACAGCTCTAAATTACGTCCGTCTCTTTCTCGTTTTATAGGAAAGAAAAAGAAAGCAATAGCCTAAATTAAGTTTAGTTTGTGCACAACAGAATCGACACCAATATCTATTTTTAATTACTCATCTACTTTTGTCTTCGTAACCACTTACAAGAGCAAATGAAACCGAGGTAACAATTAACAGATGCCTTTAATCCAATTAACACTACCATAGCAATTAGTTTGGTGAGCAGAAAGACTGTTTTACTCAGTTCATTCAGATGAAAGATAGGTTGCAAGGAACTGAATTCTTGGTCGGAAATCTAGCTCATCAGGCATTAAAAGACTAACCAACACCCATGATTTTATTGGATTATTTTAAAGATAACGCTATATAGGGTGACTGGTAAATAGTGTACGATACTTAAACACGTGATTATGCTCATGATAACAATCAACTTTTACTATGAGGCCAACCCTGAAATCGGGAAAAAAATCAGCTGTTCAATAATATGCAATTTAAAATGTAAAGATTGTCAAATTTTAAATTGCATATGTAACCTTTAATATACGAGCGTCATGGGCCAATGGTGCCGACTTTATGGGCCCATCCTGTCACCACAGGCTCTAAATGAGATGTCCATAATAAGTTCTCGTAATATTCATGTTTTTATTCGTTCCCCATCAAATTATATGTTGACGTGACTATAAACTTTGAATGAGAACATAAAATATGATATGAGCCTATTACTGGAACAGATAGGATTTTAGTGCCATATGTAAAATCGACTCAACATTTTTTCTTGTTCAGATTGAATAAAAAAAATAGTTTATTTTTGAAGCCAAATCAGAACCGTATTATATACACCTAAAAATTTAAATAACAAATAACTAACCTAAAAATAAACTAAAAAATGGCGTCTAAAAACTCCTCAACGCTGTCAACTGGGCAGTTCCCAAGAGACTGGCGGTGTTGCCACGCTGTATGGCAACTCTAAGCCTCTTTCCTAGGTAAAAGCCAGCCCTTGGGTGACGGGAAGTGTCAACGAAGCGTTTTAAAATTTCCTTGGAAAGGCTGTGAGCACTCAGACCCACGGTCCTAGAGTTTCGACCGGCTCGAAAATATAGTCACCAATAAGGTCAGTTCAGTCAGTTAAGATCGCAGTAGTGATCATTGGACCCTATGGACTATACTAATTTTATAAAGCAGATTGTTTGTTTGGTTGAACGCGCTAATCTCAGGAACTACCGGCTCGAATTGAAAAAATCTTGTTGCATTGGATAGTCCATTTATCGAGGGCTATAGGCTATATAACATCACGCTATGACCAATAGGAGCGGAGCAGCAATAAGAAATGTTGCAAGCGGGAAAAAAGCTTCCGTTGAGCAGGCGATGCGTTGCGTAATCAAAACTTCACGCGAACGAAGTCGCGGGCAGAAGCTAGTTCAAAAATAAGCCTGTTCAAGTTTTGAATCGTCATAGAGATCTTCAACATTTTTCTAATAAAAACGATTTGTTTTGGTTCGTACGAAGAGATATTAGAGAAAGGGCAATGAGTGATGTTAGCTGGCAGGAACTACATACTACATTTACGCAGCTTAATATTCCTTCAAATGGGTTTACTTTTAACATGCTCCATCAAATACTTACTGCGATAGAATACAAAAACAAATGAAATTTCATGTTTGCCTGTACCGACAGCCCCTTAGCGCAGTCAATATGCTAATAATCTTTTTTCCGTTCAGTAAATCTACAAAATCGTGCCTCCACCGCTTAGATAATGAATATAGATAAAATGGATACGTGAGCAACTCGCTAATTAATCACACCAGGTTCGAGCCGCCCTCAGCTATTTCCTTAATTAAAATACTAGTTGAGTTTTTCACAAAGTACTAACTTGCTAATTTTTTTATGAGACATTAAAATCAAGTTACAATGTTTTTGGAAACGTGTTAATTGACAGATATATGATTACGTCCTTTCTTTGGTATTGTTTGTCGTTTCGGTGAGTTCCTTGGGTTATGAGTCGAGCTTCGCAATCACTGACAAATGCTTGCACTGACTGGACTGGTCCACTCAAATCTGTGTGGTTCTTTGTTCAAAAGACCATCTCAGACTAATCTACTTGGTCCTCAGATGACTTGACCGATGTCTCGACAGTAAAAAGACAGTGAACTCTGAGTTTGTTTCTTAGTTTGTTTTCGTACCTGACTACTCTGAGATCTAGTTTTAAAATACAAAATGATGTGACGTGTACAAAAAAGCGTTTCGTAAAACCAATTTGAAGAAATAAATAAGATTTAGGCGTTGATGTTACATTCGATCATAATAATTAATATAATGTTACATAGTTTTAAGCACATGTCAGCGCAAGGGGGAAATTAAAAGCATTTAGTGAAGGCGTGAATGTTAAAGTGATTAGTTTTAAAAAGCGCGAGGTCATATGTCATGACATGAATGCTCCGTATATTAAAAGCTCGTGATTTTGCCGGTCACGAGAAGGCTCGTGTCAGTCTGAAAGAGGGGCGGGGGCCGGTAAGAAGTAGGCACTAATGAGGTACTAACATTAAAATTAAAATAAAATAATATGATATGAGTATACATATCCTAATGATCCAAGACCTTTCTGTTTTGGCGGATGTCTCGTTACTGGCTAATATCTGCTCCAAATTTTACACATAAACCAGGTGGAGTAGGTTTTCTACATTTTATAAAAGTATTCATAAAAATAATAAATGAGTAAATAAATATTACTGGACATTACACACACCGCCATCTAGTGGCACACTAAACAACGAGGCTTGTGTCGTGGACACCAGATAAGGATGACGCACGCTAGACCGTTCCGCGGGTTCGAGCCGAGTGCCGAACGTACAATTTTGTATGGAGACACTCACGCTTCCGAGCCGCTACCGAGCAAAGGACCAAGGATTGTGCTACGGCCGACACTCGGCGCGGACCCGGCACGGTCTAGCGTGGGTCATCCTATAGATGATTATAAAGGGTGTAAAAACACCTCTTCAGGAAGCCGAAAGGCACTTGTTCTCCCTATCATTGCGATCATTTTTTTGTTCTACACCATACCTGGAAACCTTCTAGTTACGGAGATATGGGGGGTCAAAGTTACAACTTTTTGACAAGTTTTTTTTTTTAATACAAGTATTTTTTCTAACACTTTTAACACCTCCACGACCCCTGTACTATTCAATCCATCCATCAGCACAATGTTTTATGTGCGTTACATTGAGTTCTACCACAAAACATGATTTATAACCTCAAAAAAAAAAGTTGTTTCCCAGAAATAATTTTTGCGTAAAGTTACTTAGTTAGATGTACTGAATGCTTGGTTAACGGCTTTGTGATGAGGTGGTTTACACCCTGTATACTACACATACATATATACTTTTTAACCCCAGACGCAAAACCGATGGGGTGTTATAAGTTTGACGTGCCTCTGTGTGTGTGTGTGTGTGTGTGTGTCTGTCTGTCGCATCGTAGCAGCCGAACGGATGAGCCGATTTTGATTTTGATTCATTTGTTTGAAAGGTGAATTAGTCCGGAGTGTTCTTAGCTATGTTTGATAAAAATCAGTTCAAGAGGGCCGACGACGTTCAGACAAGATGGCGGATTACATATTTATTCAACAACTCCCTTAATATGGGTATCAAATGAAAGGACTTGACTAGTAGAATACTATACGCTATGATAAATTTCAAATCCATGATGGCCGCCACCACAAAATGGTAACTTACATTTTTTTTTTTCACAACTCCCTCTATGTTTATGGGTATCAAATGAAAGGGCTTGACTAGTAGAATACTGTACGCTATGATAAATTTCCTACGGCATTTTGTTACGTGACGAATTCGACTAAATCGCACTACCCGTAAGAAAAAAGAAATACCTTGAAATTATCGCACTATGCGTCGGGGGTTTTTTAATTTTTTAATTTAATGTAACTTAATTTAATTAAACTATGTTACATTAAATTAAGTGTCATTATGTCATTGGTTACCTGTCTGTCACCGGAGTGAACCCGGTGTTCCTCTTGGCTGCCGCTATATTCGTTATATTCTCCACTTTTCACTCTACACTGAACCGCGTGTGAAATTTTAACTCGCACTCAGAGAATTGACTGATAACTATATTAATTACTACAACATTACTACTTAATGTAATTTTTCGATACACCCGACTTTGAAACCGACGAAATTTTAGACCTGAAACAAAAAGAAAATTACGTTAATGAAATAATAAAAACAGTTTCAGTCTAGTCACGATTCAATTTCGAAATTGAAAATATAAAAATACAATTTCAAACGAACCACAAAATAAAAATAAAATGATAACATTCAATGTCATGCGAGGTATTCTGCGGTTCCTTTTAATCAAGTCGAATGCATATAGTGTCTATTCCGATGCCGCCCCACGAAATTTATTGAAAGTGATGACGACCACGAAACAATGGGTTCGACCGCGAATTCATATCTGTTCGCCGACAATAGCGAATAAGTCTTTCAGAGACGAAACGGTCAACAGATCCAAACGAATAATTCGTACCCTTGCCCTTGAGTGCGAAATGCACGGTCATTATGAACTGCGAGCTCGGGTATCGAATGCAATCTCCGGGGACTTGCAGCTTAACGAAAATAAACTTTAAAACCAACGAGATTTGGGTCGTATTTCGTTAACAAGGATGCTGTGGACCTGCATTTGCCCGTCAAGTGGATACCCCGATGCAATGAGTTAGCTAGACTGTCTGAATGTCAAACCAATGATCGGCAGCGTCTGCTGCACCAACGCAATAAAAAAATAATTTATTTGCGTCTGAGTAAATAACATAATGGCGCGAACATTTGGACTGAATAGCCACGGCAACTGGAGTCGCGTCGTAACAGACGCTTTGTTCCAAATCGGATCACTTGGGAAACAGCCAGAAAAAGAAAAGCGCTGGATTCCAATTCAATTGTTTGCTTCCTAAAGAACGAAACTGCGAATCCGCTGGAAAGCTACAAAAGAAAATGTATTGTTCACAAAAATCTTTAAAGCGGTTCAAACAAAACGTAAGATCTAATAAAAAGTTTGAGCTATAAATTGTGTGAATAACATCGTTCATGCTGCAAATAAATTACACAACTTATACAACCGTAGCGAACATCTCAACAAACAATTTAAATTATAGGCTGTACCGTGTCCATTCCAAATTGGAGCGTAGACTTTAATGATGCTAAATATTTTATTGAACTCATTTGCATAGATTTATCGTTTCGAATTTATATCTCGAACGCCTTGTAGATGTACAAAAAGTTCCAAAAACACGTTGTTGACATTACTTGTAAGGAAAGAACGAAGGAAACTAAGTGCTAGGTATCATCAATCACAAAAAAAAAACTTTAACTTTTGCGACATATCCGAATATGATCGATGTATTTTACCCATCAACGGAGAGGAAGTTTCAGAAAAAGCGTTTCTTTTTACTCTCAGAATGTCTCTTAAGTACTTACTAAAAATATTATAGAAGTAATATCATTTACTTATCTCTACACTTACTGTTAATACTATGCCGGATGAATTGATTTTTGAATACCTAATGTATTTCCATATAAAATCAATCAAATTAATGCCACTCATACTACATTAATAATTTAATTTCTATTTACGCACAATGTACGAGTATTATAGACGACCCATTATTAAAATATATTACCAATACGGAACTATAATTTAATGCTTAAACTTAATTATAGACTAGCAAAGCCCGAAAGAAAAAAAAAGAAAAACGTACGCACCGCCTCCTAATCACGCACTACGATACTATGGAACCTTCAACCGACAATTTAGGAGACATTTCACTAGTTTTGCTATACAAAGCTGTGTTGGCGTGTCAAGTTTTGTGGCACCGCATTCAGAAACTGCAATGGTGTTTGTACAGGTGTTTTTACTCGGAGTTTTGTATGATGGTGTGTGCGTCAAATGTTCTGAAGGTCGTCAATTGGGACGTGGATCTAGCGAGGCATTGAACTATGAAATATAACCGGAAGACGGGGGCCGATGACTGATGAACGTTAATATGCGAATACTAGGGTTGCGACGGTCTACTGATAAGTTATTGTCCTGCTTTACGACTGATTAAACAACTAAGTTCCCTGACCACTTTCTTATTTATTTTCGTTACTGATGGTACCTATCTTTCATATGAATAAGCACGTAGGTAACCTTTTAAAATCAATAATGCTTTGGTATATATTCAAGTTCATTTACTTACTTCATTGGGTCAACGGCAAGGTTTTTTACTTGGCAACAGCTAGCATCAGCCCTAAGCAAATAGGTACAAATTGTATTTGTGTCAAAGCTGAAAAGAATTTGAATAAGTAAGTCATGATGTCACCGTAACACGTGTTATGTATAGAATCAGCAACAAAATACAATTGAATGAATGTCGAGTATTCCGGTATCGACCTATTAAAGAACCTCTCATCTTTATTTATCCTTTCTTTGATTCGTGCAATCAAAGAAAAACGTGCAAAGTCCAAATTATGCCCGTCGGGTTTTTCATGATCAATAAAACCGATTTTTATAATAACTCATCCGATTTTATACAAAATGTATACAGGAGCAGGTTCTCGAATTCGTGATGTCGCGGTCTGATCGGAAAGAGACGTAACACTGATTTCTGACCGGATCGGGCAAAAACCCCGCTTTCCGAATATTTTGGGAACGTTGACCGCAAAATCTTTTATTTTTGTTTAGTGTGAATTTATGTGTGGAACGAAAAAAATTGTAGCTTACCCTACCTTGTGTGTGGTTTCGCAGAAATATGTCGGGCATAATGCGAAGTCCAAGGATTTCTTGCAGAAAGTGTTAAAAGCGCATTTTTCCACAAAGACTACGGAATGTAAGGAATTTATGCTCAGTTGTGAGTTGTGACCAGTTTGTAGGAAAATGACCTATGGAAAAACTTCCCCGCCTAGTGTGCGTAGACGCAGGTTTACACGTACGACTGCCTTTGTCGGTAACTTGGATAATTGCTTAGCAGAAACTGGCTTCCATGTGCTTAATGATTTGATGGATAAAGTGCCTCAGATTCTGAAGCCGGCTTTAATTCACAAAGAGCTTCTAAATACAGGGTGTAAACTACCTCATCACAAAGCCGTTAACCAAGCATTCTGTACATCAAACTAAGTTAACTTTACGCAAAAATTATTGCTGGGAAATAACTTTTTTTTTGAGGTTATTAATCATGTTTTGTGCTAGAACTCAATGTAACGCACTTAAAACATTGAGCTGATGGATGGATTGAATAGTACGGGGGCCGTGGAGGTGTTAAAAGTCAAAATCTTACAAAAAAAAACTTGTATATAAAAAAAAAACTTGTCAAAAAGTTGCAACTTTGACCCCCCCTATCTCCGTAACTAGAAGGTAGGTATGGTGTAGAACAAAAAAATGATCGCAATGATGGGGAGAACAAGTGTCTTTCGGCTTCGTGAAGAGGTGTTTTACACCCTTTATAACTTACTAGCGGACGTCCCGCGGTTTCACCCGCATAGTTCCCGTTCCCGTGGGAGTACGGGGATAAAATATATCCTATGTTACTCGTGGATAATGTAGCTTTCGACTGGTGAAAGAATTTTTAAAAACGGTCCAGTAGTTTTTAAGCCTATTCATTACAACCAAACAAACAAACAAACAAAGTTTTCCTCTTTATAATATTAGTGTAGAAAAGACATTAATTCTAAAAACACAAAAGTTAATGTTTACATAATGTTACCTAGAGTCTCGTTATCTTCCAAGTTACCTTCGATTTCATTAGAAACAACCGCTATGAATCTATTCAATGCGCACGCGCTTGAAACAAGTCTGACTCAAAGTTTAGGTACCTATAGCCTGCAAGCGGCGCGTTGCATTAGGTCAGTGAGATACATTTTTGGACTGTGCGCTTCGGGCGAGTAGGTTGTACGAGTGCAACTATTTTTTTAGACGGGACGAATATAAGTCAAATCTACAATTACAACGCAGAATCACGTTTTGGTTGTTGCTTTGCAGCCTCAGTTGACGCAAGCCTACATTGTTTTAAGTCTCAATACACCCGAAAAGTAACCTTGACGCCAAGTTAGAGGACGTCATGAATGGTTTTTTGGCTTTGAAACTTTTTGTCGGATACATATTGTCTCACAATGGGGCTGAGTTTGAAAGGAATACATTAGTTGAGCGGTCGATGGCTTCAACCGTCGCGAGCCTCCTCTTGTTTAGGTACCTACAAATTGGATACTGATACCCGCAATGCCTCAATACTAATGGGCTGGGGATCCAAGACAAAACCTTTACGGGCATAGGAACTTGTTCATGTGAACATCCGTGCGGTCAGTAAATTACATTTATGCTCCATCTCATTGGCCGAATCTAATTTGCAAACGGACCGCCGTAATTGTGTGCAGATTAATGCGGAGATCTCGCCTCCTAAATCAAATAACAATGGAGAACAAGATAATTAGTGATAATTTAGTACAAAGATGAGGGCGATGTCTTCGTGAGTTGAATTATTGCTACAAAATGAACAAATGAAGAAAAACCAACGTCTTAGACCGCTTTTTAATTCATTTTATTTTTACTTTGTGAAGTAAGTTTTAATTCTGGTTATAGAATTATTGTCTATTTCCACACAGTTCAGGGATCTGCCATGATTTTGCAGATGGATCATCTAAGATAAATAGTTTTTAAACTACAATTTTATTTTATTAATCTAACCTAAGTACTTATATTATCATGATCAGCGTACAGAAAGAAATCAATTGCTGAACAGAGGCTTCTTCAATCGCACGCCATTCATCTGATTTCCCGGCAACTCTCACCCTGCGGCTACCAGCCTGTAAAGATTGCTTTTTTTCTTTGAAATCATCTGCCTAGAGCCTTTTTCCACCTATGTAAGGGTCGGCTTGCAGTCTAACCGGATGTAGCTGAATTCCAATAATGTATACATGAAGCGAATGCTTATCTGGGGGTCTAAAATAGCCGCTTTAGCAGAAT
The DNA here is from genome assembly GCA_950022955.1 of Xestia ashworthii. Lineage (NCBI taxonomy): Eukaryota > Metazoa > Arthropoda > Insecta > Lepidoptera > Noctuidae > Xestia > Xestia ashworthii. The sequence continues at coordinate 16,985,203 of OX465553.1, forward strand.
CATAATTATGAATCACGTTAAAAATTTAAAATTCTTAAAATGGACTTTGTGCTTATGACTATAAAGTCCATTTTAAGAATATAAAAATTTTGACGTGGTTCATATTATGATTCTGCTAAAGCGGCCATTCTAAGCCCGCTGACTTTAACAATTCACGTAGAACTGGGTAATATGATAACCCTTGGTAGGACTGGTTGTCAGAATTTCGGGTCACTGACTACCTAACGACTGTCAAAGATCTGCAAAGGACATTCGGGACTTGATGCTTTTCGAGGCACGGAGGGAACTCGGTATGTTATGGGTAGTCACCCATCCATGGACCAACCTAGGCATGCGCTGCTTAACCTGGAGATCATCCCGAGCGGCTGTTATTAATTAGCCGCGACTCGCGAGCTCCTCTCCTGCCGACTCTTTGAAAGTAAGTCTCTTTATTAAATGGTTCACTCTTCGATTCCATTCTAGAATGGCCCCCAAAAAGTTTCTGTTTAGCGTGTGCCAAAATAAAATTCCGTGGTTTTGTCACTTTCTCCTCTGACCTTGACGTGCATTGACCGCAGAATCCAATCAAGTTATTCACAAGAGATTGATACGACCTTAGGTGCCTTTATTGGAAGATATTCGTTACAGTAATTAATCTTAGCTTCCTGGAATTTATTGGGTAAAGGATATTTTGATGAAATTGTTGTGGGTAGTCATTATGAGGGAGCACAAAATAAGAATTTTTATCAATAGCATTCGGGGTTTTGGACCCTTTTAAATAAGTTTTATGGTGAACCAAGCCGTATGCCTGCAGGATTTTTCACGTTCATTTTCTTCAGTAAAATTACGAACTTTTGAATACAAACTTTTAACCTGTATGTAGACACTTTAGAACCGGACTTTAGGTACGACCCAGCGGGTTAGACATGTGCTTATCTGTCAGCATTTAAGATTTTATAAAGTAGATGTACACTATTTGACTATTTAACCTTCTCTACCTTTATTTCTATTACAAAGCTAAGCGTAAACCCTTTATTTCCAAAGAAAAAAAATCTTTTACATATCAGTCAATAACATGTACCTACAAACCGCCTTTGTATGTATTTCCAATCAACATGACTTCAAAATTTCCAACGAAATCGTACAGGAATTGAACTTAGTTTCTATAGCAGTAAACTTTGAACCACGGCTTTATGTTCTTTCCTTTGAAGGTCCAAAACCATTCGTAACAAAGCAATCTATACTTGTAAACTATAAAGGGATTCCTATTATAACAGTTTGAATAACTACGTTTACAGGGTTTCCAGTTCCAGAGTTTCCAGGAGGAGCTCGTGGCTAAGTTTTAACAGCCGCTCGGGTTGATTTGCCTAGATTGCTCTGTGGATGGGTGACCACCCAATACATACCGAGTTTCCTCCGTGAGCACGTTAAACAGTTGGCCCCGGCTGTCATTGTAGATCTTTGACAGTCGTTACAGGTCAGATAGGCAGTCGCTCCATGTAAAATACTGGTATTCAGCAGCATCCGGTTAGAATGGAAGCCGACCCCAACATATGTAGTTGGGACAAGGCTACGCAGATGATGACAGGATTTCTAGTTGCCTCGTTGGTATAAGTTGTTAGAAGCGCGACTAGCGAGCATGAGGCCGTGGATTCAATTACCGCGTCAGGCAAACTGTTACATCGGCGGCGGCGACCTCTCGAATCCATGTATAGAGGTGTTGTCGAGTGTGTGGGGTAGGCAGGAGTATAAATAAAAGTCACTGCCTAAGTACTCACAGTTCTATTGAAGATAGATAGTTCACACGCACAACACAAAACAAGAAGAACAGAGATGATAGTTACAGTCACAGTCACAGTAAGCACAGAAGAACAGTTTATAAATAACGGTAAACAAAGCACAAGATAACTAGCGAAACACGGAAACTAATATGCGTATTCGCGGAGCCACAGAATTATGCGCACGCGCCGTTGCGAGGTTAGTACCGACTGAAGGTCACAGAGAGGACGGTCAACGATCGCGCGCTGCCTCCCACCGCACTCGCTTGCTATACGTCACGATGATCCGACATTATATTGATGTTGTCAATATAAGATGCCGGTGATGTGTGATAAGTGAATATTATAAATAGGATAATATTTTTGTGTTCACCAAAAATCTTTTCTTCTCCGAAAAATACTGATCGTGCACCAAATAATACTGATCGTGCACCAAATATTAAAGTATCTCTACCCCCATAATCGGGACTTAGGGCACCCCCCCGTTAGGTTAGTTAGGTTCCTTTAAACCCTGCACTCGGAAATAGGGGCCCCGCGAAGCGGGGCTCCGTCGACTACGCTTTAAGGTGAATATACAGTGTTTAATTGTTAAATAGATGCTCGTTATGACATATTTTAATTAACATAATTATTTTGGTGCACATTCAGTATATTTGGTGGAACACAGGCAAAATTAGGTAAATGAAATGGGAATAAATTGAAGTACTTTTAAATACCATCCTTATAAATACATGTAAATATGTGTTTGTATATAAATGTCTTGTGTTGTGTTATGTGCAATACAAATACATAAACTAAATATAGGTGTATTCCCTACACATGATTCGGAGCGAGACGGAATCGGAAGCCGTCGCCTCCTTCTACGAAGCAGTCATGCTAGCGACGGAGGTGGCGGAACGCGAGAGGGAGAGAAACTCTCGCCCCAGCCGCCGCGGGAGACGCACCAGGCGTCGGAGGTCACGTGGGGGGCGTCGAGATGTCAGCACAGCGAAGGGGCCCGCAAGGGCCGAAGCCTGCCGGGGCTGCGGGACTGTTCAAAAGAGACACCGCGTCCCCGGAACATAAAGGGCGAGGAAAGAACATGGATGGGTTTTAGTCAGTAAAAGTCTGACATTCCCTCCCGTTCAGCCCTGAGTGGGAGAAGTTATTTGACGATTTCCCATCCGTAAAAAAAAAGGCAAACTGTTACCAGGAATTTCTCCGTAGCAGCAATATTTGCGATTGATGGCAATAAGTTCGTCCCCAACTACATTAATTAGACTTAAAACACAATAGGCGTCTGTTGCCGGAAATCTGAAGCTGAAATTGCAAAGGGCTTACAAGCCTCCTCTCAACGAGAATTTCTCGCTAGACTGCGCCCAACCAGGGTTTACCATGAGCTATTCAAATGTAATCGTCAGTCGAAAGGGCTAGGAAGGAAATGGATCTAAGTCTTTGTCTGAGATTAATTCGCGTGATCTTTTTGTCTGCTTTTACATTTACCGGCTGCGCCATGTAATGTTTTGATGTTTTAATAAAAAACCGATTAGAATATAATAGTGATTTTAATGTTTTACACGTATTAATTAGCTCGTGGCCCTAAGTTAAGTCTCTATGCCCGCACTGTCTCTGGCAGCCCCTAGCTCCTGTCATTTGTGCCGGAACTAGTGTTGCCCTACTTTATCTTTATTACATAAGCGTTACCGCGTTGGTTGGGATTGATTGTAGCTTTCAAATAAATTGTTCTGTGCAGTATTTCGTTGTTAAATGTTGAATGTTTTCTAGGCTCTTAAAGTTTTCTCTGTTATCACGAATAGATATAGTGACTATAGTACCTATTTTTAAGAAAAGTAGTCTTTAAACTAAATGTCATCATATGCCTAGCCTTTTCCCAACTATGTTGGGGTCGGCTTCCAGTCTAACCGGATGCAGCTGAAAACCAGTATTTTACATGGAGCGTCTGTCTATCTGACCTTCACAACCCAGTAATCACTAGGTAATACGATACCCGTAGGTAAGACTGGTTGTCAGACTTTTTGGGCCACTGACTACCTGTAACGATTGTCAAAGATGGACAAATGACAGCCGCGACCAACAGCTTAACGTGCTTTCCGAGGCACGGAAGAAACTCGGTCACCCATCCAGCAACCTTGGCAAGCACGGCTTTACTTAAAGATCGACCCGTCTAACCTTTGCATACATTTTCATTAATTTACGACAAGTCAAGATTCCATTTTTAACCGACTTCCAAAAAGAGGAGGTTATCAATTCGTCTGTATGTTTTTTTTTTTTTTTTTTTTTTTGTGTTTGTTACCTCATAACTTTCGACTGAGTGAACCGATTTTGATGATTCTTTTTTTATTTGAAAGCTGGTGCTTCCCATGTGGTCCCATTTTAATTTGCTGAAGATCTGATGCTGGTCTTCGGAGATATACAATGGAACACCTCAAAAATGTACGGCAAATCTGCAGTGATTGCTGTTATCGCTTGTAGGTTTATTGTTTATACAACATCATGACGTAATATCACGCCTGTATGCTCTGAGTGGGTACGCAGATGTGTACAGTACATCCAGATTTCGACAGTGTTTGTTACCTCAGTACTTTCGACTGGGTGAACCGAGTTTGATGATTCTTTTTTAATTTGAAAGCTGGTGCTTCCCGTGTGGTTACATTTTAATTTGCTGAAGATCTGATTCGGATCTTCGGAGATATACAATGGAACTCTTCAAAAATACACGGCAAATCTGCAGTAACTGCTGCAATCGCTTGAATGTTTATTGTTTATACAGCATCATGACGTAACATCACGCCTGTATGCTCTGAGGGGGTACGCAGATGTGTACAATATTCCCAGATTTCGACAGTTAGGTGTATTAAGTTCCATTTATTGGGGATAAGCCTCCTTGACATGTATTGTTTTTTTTTGTTTTATTGGCAAGGGTACTTCAAGGGTAGTTTGATGAGAATTTGGTTAGGTTCTGATTATGGGATCCATGACAAAGGAACGGAGCTCTTCAATTCTTAGAAGCAAATTAACGATACTCGGCCAAATCTTTTAAAGGCTATCCGGATATCGGCTATCGGCTATCTGGGTCACGTACCATAACGTCGTTATTAACCGACTTCAAAAAGGAGAAGGTTCTCAATTCAATGTTCCCCGATTACTCGAAGATGACTGGACCGAATTTGTTTTTTAATTGTTTGAAAGGGTATACTTCCCAGAAGGTCCCATAATCATCAAGTCAGGATCCTGATAATGGAATCCTGGAGAAATAGAGAGAACTTTTCAAATTTTATAGGCACACCAGAAGCGATTTGGGTAGTTTTAGAAAGACTACTTTCTCGGAGTGATCCCATTTAAATTTGGTAAAGATGTGTGTCTCTTACTGGGATTGCTGAAATCTCATGTCTGTCTATTGTTTACACCAGTTCATAACAAAAAATCACGCTGGTACGCTGTGATAGGGTATGCACATGTGAAACACTAAAAAGTGAAAAATAAAAACTTTTTTGCAAAAAATGAAACCGACTTCACACAAAAAAGTGAAAAATAACTTTAGCTTCAGAAGTCGGTGACAAAAAAACTAAATCAATCAAATAAAGGTCACCAACTTCTGAAGCTAAAGTTATTTTTCACTTTTTTGTGTGAAGTCGGTTTCATTTTTTGCAAAAAAGTTTTTTACTTACATAAAGTTTTATTTGAAAGTGTGTTCGAAAATAAATACACGCCCTAATAACAGTGTGTAGCAGTTTTTTTCTTATGTTGTAAGAGCCAATTTTACTCGTCCCTGTAAATACAGTTAAAGTTTATTAAAGGAAAAAACTTCGTCTGTATTGGGACATAATTTTGTGGAAGTTTTTGTACGCCCACTGAAGGGACGAAACTTATAGCCTCGAGGACTTATCTGGGGACCGTTCAGAAACATGCCGAATAAATACAACATGGAAAAATATTGATAGATTGTTTATTTAAGTAATTTGGTAGTTTTATCTTTACTCGCGAAACAATGAAAAAATCGTTCCTCGACTTATATGAACTTAGAGGGATTGTATTGATGATTTTTAACCGACTTCAAAAAGGAGGAGGTTCTCAATTCGTCGGAACCTTTTTTTGTGTATGTTCCCCGATTACCTACTCGAAGATGGCTGGACCGATTTGAATTATTATTCTTTTATTTGAAAGTGTATACTTTCTTAAAATGGTCCCATTTCAATTTGATGAAGATCTGATGAAGAACTTCGGAGATAGGCAACGGAACTCCTCAATAAATGATAGCAAATGGACTGGGATTGCTGAAATCTCATGTCTGTCTTTTGCCCTATGTTTGATTCATTTACTTACTTAGTTTTTTTGTCACCGACTTCTGAAGCTAACGTTATTTTTCACTTTTTTGAAGTTGGTTTTATTTTTTGCACAAAAGTTTTATTTTTCACTTTAAAGTGGTTTCAAAATCAAAATATTTTATTTCACATAGGCCTAGATGGGCACTTATAAAACGTAGAAAAAGGTGCACGGTTCGCGTTGGTCGATTCCATGGAGAAGAACCGGCAAGAAACTCCATGGTTAATCTTTTCAACTCTTTTACTTGTACTTACCCCTTCACAGCGTACCATATAAGTAGTGAAACCAGAATTTTTAATTTAAAAATCCACGGATAAACAGGGCTTTAGACCTCAGACTTGTGAATGAGATATAATGTTAATGAACTTACTATACTTAGAGGCGAATTGTGATATCTTCGAAATATCCAAAATTCCTCATAAACTGTTTTATAGCAGCCATAGAGTTATATAAGTTACCGAGGACTGACGACTAATATAAGCTTACGTTATAGTATAATCAAGTTTTTCAAATTATACAAAAAAACATTTACATAACCATTTATTTCCTTAAAAATGGTGTCTTGACCTTAACAACAATGAAATTATAAATGGACGAGCTTTTCATTGGTTTGGCTATGGTCGCTTTTATAAGTATAAATACTGTGACAGTTTTCAAGGTAAACGCGGTAATATTGAATACAACAAAATTATCATATTGATTGTCAATGTTACCATAATATTTAAACCGTAGTGGTGTGTTACTAAGGTGTTTTTTATAACACTAATATTATAAACATGAAAGTTCGTATGTGTATGTTTGTTGCTATATCACGAAAAAACTACAGAACTGATTTGGATGACATTTTGCACACAAGGAGTTTATAACCTGGATTAACACATGGGATACTTTGTATCCCGTTAATAAGATGCCATGGGACAATTATCGTACTTAACGCGAGCGAAGCCGCTGGCAGAATCTAGTAGTACATAAATTGACATCTATTGAGATGAGACCTACTTCATAAGAACCTAGCCTTTTCTCTGGGCTGTCAGCTTTGTGCCCGATATCGGGTGGCCTGAAAATGAGTTTGAGAGGCTGGAGCCTAAGTTACAGATAGAGCCTCTCGGGTCGATCTTAAGATTAGGCTGCGCTGGCCTATGTTAGTCAGTGGATGGGTGACCACCCATACATAGTGAGTTCCTCCGTGCCTCGGTAAGCATGTTAATCTGTTGGTCTCCGCTGTCATTCAGTTCAGTCAAGTCGATCTTTGACAGTAGTAGGAACAAGTAATCAGTGTCCCAAAAGATTAACAACCAGTCTTACCAAGGGGTACCGTGTTGCCCAGTACTAACTGAATTGTGGAGGTCAGATAGGCAGTCACTCCATACAATACTGGCATTCAGCTGCATCCGGATGGATTTTAAGCCGACCCCAACATATAATTTTTGGAAAAGGCTAGGCAGATGATGATATTACTAAGTTGGCTGAGCCTCTACTTCCGAACAATAAAAAGTGGAAATGATCATGATTTTTTAACCGACTTCTAAAAAAGTAGGAGGTTCTCAATTCGGATGTTTCTTTTTTTTATGTTTCTGTGGATGTTGGAACTCCATAATGAGACAATGTATCCTAGTCGTGTTTGGGCTTGTTGTAATTGTATCGGTATGCACTTTCCATGTGTACCAAGCACATGTGAACCACTAAAAAGTGAAAAATAAAAACTTTTTTTGCAAAAAATAAAACCGTCTTCAAAAAAAAAAAACAAAAAAGTTAAAAATAACTTTAGCTTCTGAAGTCGGTAACAAAAAAATTAAATCAATCAAACAAAGGTCACCGACTTCAGAAGCTAAAGTTATTTTTAACTTTTTGTTTTTTTTTTTTTGAAGTCGGTTTTTCCTTAAAAGTTTTCATTCTCAGTTTTCATTTTAATAAATTAATTTTAATCTTGAGTTATTTCTGCTAAGTCGGCTATTTAAATTCTTTGTATGCATTTTATTACTACCTAAACTTAAGACAATCCGATACTCAGGTCAAGCTATAAAAAAGAATTTAGTGTCTGTTTTATCTTCTGTAAATGTACATTTTCGTGTATTTAAAAAGCGAATCCGATATGCACATTAGTGTACAAGGCAAGATGGGCCATAAAATTATTTTTATTAGGTATGTCAGTGACCACTGGATCTAATGATAGGTACGGTCGAACAAGCTATTTGGTTTACAGTTTAACCCACAAATTACATTGAAAAGTGTAAACCAAATAGTTTGTTCGACCGTACCTTTTCGACTTTGTTTTTAGTTTATCTTAAACCTAAATACTTTGCACAGACATTCTAAATTATTATACTTATTATATTTTTTTTAAATTATTAATTATCCTCTATTCATCTTTACACAAATTGATTAAGTAAGTAATTAAATTTTTAAATATAAATAAAAAAAAAAAACTTAAAAATATGAAAATTGTAGCCCACCGGTATCGGGAACAGGGTCCAATCAACCGGCGGCGGTCTGCGGGCTCCTGAGAGAACCTCCTACCAACACGAGCCATGTCCAGGAATACCGCTTTCTGAATCAAGCCGTTGATCCAGCTGCCTAAACGAGAGCCTCCTCAGGTATTGATCGAGGCTCTTGGCAATTAAAACATGGGCTGATACGACTATCGACACAATGACCGCTGAGTCCACAACCCACATGTCGACAACCTCGAGAGCCAAGTCAAGATACTTGATTTGTTTATCGTTTTCGGCTTTCACGAGGTTCTCTTCATGTTCTTATTGTTATTTTTTCTTTCTATGTTGGGGTCAGCTTGGAGTCTTACCGGACGTAGCTGAATACCTGCATTTTACATGCAGCGACTGTTAATCTAACTTCTACAACTCAGTTACTTCTTCTTCTTCTCGAATCTGACTGAGATTTTGTCCGATCAGTACGTAAACCTGAACAGTTCTGCCAACCAGATCAGTTGTGGGCAACGGGCAAGAAGGAGACGTAGAGAAAGAGAGAGAACTCAACTCAGAGAGGGAGAACTCAACTCAGTAACTGCAGTTACTGAGTTAAACGATACCCATGTTCATAAATGTTTATTTGTACAAAAGTATGTATTTACAAACAAAAAGTATATTTGTAGTATTTCAACTATCTGGTTTCCACGACACAAGCTTAGTGTGGCACTGGATGGCGTTGTGTGTAATGTCCAGTGATATTTATTATTATTATTTATAAATTCAAAATAAAATTGATCGGTAGTAGTACGTTATTGTTTTAACAATACAAGTTTTTAAAACAATTAATTTGCACAAAAAGAACAATTATTTGTTTTCTGAGTTTTATATTTATTAACTAAACGGGAAAATAAATGAATAGGAAGAAACCAGTTTCGTTTTCCAAAAGCGTAGCTTTTTATAGATGATGTTTTCCGAGGTAAAATTGTTTAATTTTACCTCGGAAAACATCATCGATATTAAATTATTTAATAGTTGACCTTCGTGTGGTATGGTACCCACAAATAGATGTACATATTCAATTTTTTTAACCGTTTATTAACTATTTCATCGGAATAGGAAATTAATCTCATAGTTAAACACAAATATGCAAATTCGGATTTATTTACACTGAGATAAAACTGTTACCACCAGTAATTATTAAATGTTCTACGAATTTCAGAGGCTCAAATACCTACAGTAAGCTCTCGAAAATTCGATATGGGGCTTAACAGATTTATCACACGAGACGAATAATGTCGATAAAATATTTTAAATTTACGTTATCTTCAAACATTTTCGGAAACAACGGCACAAATTGATTTATATTCGACATTTTCGATGTATTTCAGGCAGGCTGCTGTGTTTAATTCAGCTCTTTGTGTTCCGTGTAATTAAAGAAGCTATTTTACTGAAAGAATTATTAATTTGTGGTTCTGAGGACGGAGCATGAACATGTGTCGGAAACGGAACGTGAATTGCAACGATTTTTGCATCCAAAATACAGCTTTCGATGACCTGTGAAAAGGGGATTTCCCCTTTTACCATATGGCAAGAGTGGGGGTGTCTGTTGAGATGACGAGTAATAGAGAAATATGGAAGAAGAAAACATGCTGCGCCGAACCCAAATAAAAAAAAAAACTTAATTTCAAATCAAATAATTCTTAAATTAAATCCAAATATATTTTTTAAAATTATTTAAATAAAATCAAATTATTCTATAATCAATCTTTAAAACTAATATATTTAAAGGTAATTAATGCAATGTTAATATTAAATATGCAAGAGAATGATGATGTTCAACATAGTATCATCAATAGCTTGACAATACCTATCGAAAATATCTTAAAAGTCCACGGAGACAATTTTTTTTGTTCGGAGATTAGGCCACCTACATAATAATGAAACTTACATTGATTTCTTCCTTATAACATCTAGATTAAAGTGGTTAAATTAGCTAAGCATTGTCTTACCGAAGTAAATGCGAAAAATCTGCAAAAACACTTACGAAAACCAAAATAAACAGAAAAAGTAAATGTCAAAATAATGAAGTTGTCTGTCAACCACTAAAAAAGGGCTTGTAACACTCCAGCGCATCTATGATGACTAAGGTCCATGTTCACCGAAATGATAACCGTCTGATTATCTAAAAACAGCTGTCACTGTGACATATTCCCATACAAAAATGCGTTTTAAATAGCTGTTTTAGGTAATCAGACTGTCATCTTTTTGGTGAACATGGACCTAAGAACTTTTTACAATCTGAATTTTGTCCCCTGAAGTTCCCGTAAGTTTAATAAAAACACGTGTCTTTTACGGTCAAGTACGAGATATAGCAGTGATTTTGTTTTGCATATTTCCGTATCACTACATATTAAAAAACAAAGTCCTCCGCCGCCAATGTCTGTCTGTCTGTTCGCGAGAAACTCAAAAACGGCGGCACATTTTCATGCTGTTTTCACCAATGGATATAGTGGTTCTCGAGGAAGGTTTTAGTATATAATTTGTATGCGGCCGAAGCCGCGGGCATCAGCTAGTTTTATTTATAAAAACATGAAGTCTCGCGCACCTCACGCAACCATTTACTAAACTAAGTACCTAATATTTAAAGTGCGACCAATTAAAAGTTAAATTGTATAAAAATATCTTAAGCACAATATTATTAAATGAATGCTTTTTTTAATTAATGTTAATGTTTTTTGCATAATTGTTGTAGTTGTCTGCCTGCTCTGAGTTCTTGGAGTCGTTTACCAGGTTTTGCTGTCTTATAGATTTTTAATAGGTAGCAGCTTAATTATACGTTAGCTCTGTTTTATAGAATTTTAACAGGTAGCAGCTGGAAGCTTTTTAGCAAGTTTTTATTGGAAAGTTATTAAATAAAATCATTGGGTAGGCTCTGTAGCAGCTGCTAGTGAGGTAGGTACCTAATATAAGTATACTAATAAGTTTTCCAATATTACAACTTATACGGTTCGACAAGACTCCATACAAAATATATATTAAAATTAATGGAACCTAGTTAAATTGAAAGTCTTGGATTGGTAAAAGTAGACGGTTATTTTACGAGACAATAAAAGCACCAGTCGTTGCTTACATTGAATTCATTTGTTTTTTTTTTATACATAACACATTTGATTACTATTAATAGTTCTTTGTTAAAGTGAAATCGAAATTTCTTTCAGTTTAAATGTTCAATAAAGCTAGTTATTAACCGGCTTACGAAGACCAATATGGAACAATGAGATCATAAATATATCGCTTCAGCAATTCATTGCTTTAAGTTACGTTAAGTTAAACAAACGAATTGACGGTATTTGTTAAACGTGCCGTTAAACAAGGGCATTGCTCGAAGCTCGAGCTATGACGCGCTTCCCGGAATAGCTCACGAGCTGCATCGAGCAATGACGTCATTGTACAAGAGCTTTTATTATGAAAATCATGGAATGGGTGCAGAAGGCTCATCGCGATAACTTACACATACGCTGGGACACAGACCTCCTGTACATGAGATGGGCTATAATTCTCCAAGCTGGCCCAGTATGTGTTGGTAGATGCGACAAGTTTTCGAATTTTTTGGTCCTTGGACATGCCGGTTTCCTCACGATGTTTTCCTGCACCGTTTCGAAAGCAATGGTGATAAAATTTAAGTACTGACAAAGTAAATCGCTCGCCTAAGTTCGAACCCAAGATGTAACCAGTGGCGTGCGTTTCCGATAATAAGGCAAGCCCATAAGATTAGCAGGATGCTCAGAAATCCTATCATCATGAAGAATAAGTAGTAGGTTATAAGGGCCAAGCCAAGTTTTTAGGGTATAGTATAAAAGAACCGATACTCTACCAATCGTAAGTCGGGGCCATATTATCGCTTCTATTCCACATCTACACTGAATGACTGCAAATTTATGCATATCATATCATTTTAGCTCGGTATCAGCCACTGGCTACCTTCAGCATTCAGCCACGGGCTGTTTAGGCTTCTCCTTTCTTCTGCCACTCCGTTCTGTTCGCTCCCTCATCCATGTTTCCCGCAACTTTGACGATATCGTCAACCCAATTTTTGGTGACTCTGGTGTCTTTGGCCACCACTCATTCAAAGCTTTGCTCCATCATCGTCTGCCTAGCCTTTTCCCAACTATGTTGGGATCTGCCTTAAGTCTAACCGGATGCATCTTAATACCAGTATTTTACATGGAGCTTCTGCCTATGTGACCTCCACAACCCAGTAAGTACTGAGTAATACGATTTCCTTTTGCTTCATCTACAATAAAACTTATGCGCCTATGAAAATACACGAGCAATCTGTGTTTGAAACTGAGTTTGCACAATTCAGTTTTATTTGAACTTTACTTACTTTTTCTGTTCGGAATCAAATGTTATTTGCCTTTTGCTAAGAGTGTGTCTTTTGTATTTTTTTTATGTTGTGGTAAAATTGGCTCGCTAAGCGCCGTCTCGGTATCGTGAATGAAAAAGCTCATATTAAATGAATTATAAAAAGTGTATTATTGATTTTATGGCTTATTTAACTTTAGAATGGCAGCTGATTCAGCTTACTTTATAAAATATTGAAAGATATTATTCCTTTTATTATGGTAGTGTAAAGTTGTGTGATCGGTTGTCATATGGTGTGGGCCATGTGATGCAATAAAAATAACGCATATTTGACGAAGACTATAGATATTATTTGTCTTCGTCAAAAATGCCTTATTTCTATTAGCCTTCGTCTTTTCTAAGTACGTCTATAGACGAAGACATGCCTTAATTTCAATTATGATACTATTTTTAGATAATATGCTGTATCTTAATAGGGTCCATAATTGTTCTTATCTGTAAGCCCATTGTAACATCTTTTTAAACTTATGGTACGCAAAATAAAATGAATATGAATATGAATATCATGCTTCGTTGTTTGTTGTCTTTTGGCTGGTATTAGCCAGATGATGATGCCACTATCTAGCTGAATAGGCTTATTTCCACCATCAATAAATTGCAAATCTATTTAGTCCGTCAGTTAGAGTATTAGAAAATAATCGACACGTATTTTTTGTTTTTGTAAATCAACGAATATTGACAAAGATAAAACGCATCAAAACTCGGGAGTGGGGGCTCGTGACGTCAGTACTCACTAAGAATGATACCGAACAGTGACGTATTGGGAATTTCAAAAGCGTCGTATCTTCGTCAATTTTGGTTTATGTGACAAAAGTAAAAATACGGGTCAAATATTTTTTGATAATCTAAGTGACGGACTAATTAGATTTTTTCAGTTAACAAGCCTATTGTGGTATGGGGAGGTGTTATTCTACTAAATAGCAATACTTTTTAGGATATTGTGCATATATTTTTGCTAATTTTCAATATTTAATACATGTTCTTTCGTAAAGTATCTGAAGTCTGTCTCTCATTCAAATTCTTGTGTATTCTTTATTCTAATTGAATTATTTAAATTTATCAAACTGCTATTGTTAATTAGTGGCCAGGATTATGAAACTTCATAATTATATCCTCTACAGTATTTTACCAACGAATTCATAAGTAACCAGTTTTACCTCAGCATACGTTGGGTTAAACACGCTAAACTCTACATTTCTCTTTCATTCGAAGACCAAAACTAAAGTAATAATACTTACACGTTTAATAACAATATTAGACCCAAACCCATTATGCCGATAGTACGCTCCAACAAAAACTACTTTCACAGACCAAAGAGATTCTTTCAATAGACTCGTTCCTTTCATTGCCGTAACTAGATCGCAATCTTTTCATAGAGAAAACGATTCAGTCGACAGTAAATACTCGTAATATCGAAAGCAATTTGTGGTTCATTTCTCACAGAAACCGGTTTATGAGAATAACCTCAAATTCATATCGGAAGTATAAAGGGGAACTGCAATCACTGGGCAAGTATAATGGTTGCATCGTAAACTTGGCCCATATTCTCACGATGTGAAGGGCAGGTCACAAAAGAAGTGGTTGTGCATTGGTTGTGCATAAGCGACATCATTTTTATTGGCACACAAAAACTTGCGATCGTGTGCACTGTGCACTACGTCCCTGTACTTCGTTTTTTATTGTATTCGTTCGCTGAGGGGAGAGTGAGGAGAAAGTCATTATGCAGTTCTAGTTTTGTTGATGTTATTATTATGATTTGTTCTGCTGCCTACGTTAGTCTTCGTCAGTATCGTTAAACTTTTATATCGCTGCGAATATTAATATCGGATTCTAATTAACTATTAATAAACACTACACACTGACACTAAGGTAAATGCAATTACAACAAAAATCTATTCATAGACGATTCCATTTCTTGAACAATATTGGTTCGAGTTAGATTCCAATAAGTCTTTCTACTTAGTAGACGACCCTCGCAGGTTCTAACACTGTAGATAAAGGAATTGGATTTCACATAACTCTTCTAATAACTGTTAAAATACCACAAGGTTAATGTGCATACCTGACATACCAAGTACAGTAATTAAATAAGAAATAAGCACGGCTTAATGATGATAATGAATTAAACATTAGCGAGGATTGAAACATTCTACTGTGCATGCATTCCTTTACACAACACTGGATGAACGCAAATTGGATAAACATTTAGGAAATTAAAACTGCCCGAATCATGCTCCCTTATATGATAGGTAAGGCATATTGCAACCAGACATGGTAATAGCTTTTAGCAGCACTGCCGCTGTAGGCATGCAGTTATTGGCTCGTTTTCGTAACAAGACCTATTACTTCTGAATAACTTGCGACGCGTGTTTAAAACTATATCAACCTCTCGCAGGCCCTTAACTGCAACCATATGCTCCACACTGTTTATGCTGGTGCATTTGGCACAACGTAAACACTGAAACAATCAGCAGGCACAGTTACACGAACGTCTAAAGATAATGCATTACGATGTTGCTGAAACGCCGCGGTAAAAATCAGAGTTTATTTAAGAGAGTGTCCTCATTCCTGAGCGCGCTGCCCAGCGAAAGTAACACTCACATGCGCTCACATTACCTAGATAATACTTACCAGATACCCTGCTTCGGTCTCAGCACATAAACAAGCACAGCCTTACAATAACACCACTTGGTTCGTTCACACTTACCGTACGTGAGCTTCGCGACGCCAAGCCAGCCCGGTTTACAGCACCATCAGGAAATAAGTGTTTATAATGTAATAATAAACAATAACAGTGGAGTGGAGGCGAGGGAGATCGCTTGTTATTGACGTAATCGTAACGCAGTTTTAGGTTAAGTTTTTGAGTATCGCGCGCGGTGTTCTGCGGACAGTGACGTGTCGGACGCGTCACGGCATACGTTATCGAAAAAGGGTTTGATTAATTTTGGAGGGTTTGTTTTGAGGAAGAAAGAAATATTTAGATGGTGTAAATGCAGTATTGTCGCGGGGCACGGAGCGTGCGCACTCGAGTCTGGGCGGGTACTGGCGGGGGCCGACAGGCGGCGCTGCGCTCGCCGCGTATTGATAAAAGCGCAAAGGGCGCGCGACGGCCTGGGCCGAGAGGATGCGATCGCGACACTGTACGGTGTAGCGGCAGCGCTTTCAGCGCGGACAACCTTGAACCCGCCACATCGAATATTAGATAATGTGGGATTAGATAAAATTATTCCGTAACAACACGCGAACTGAACGGAATGAGTACGTCGCTACGTCTCTGTTTACAATACAGTGCGTTCGCGTCTGACTGTTCAGATCGAATGTAATGTTTCTGTTCTCGGCCACAACACTGTGTATAGACGATGGAGATTAATGAACTTGGCATTTGTATATTATTGGCTATTCACGTAGCACAAAATGAAACACACGACTGCACGTTGCATCTAACTTGCGGCCATTTTCAGAATAAGTTGTGTAGATAGCGCGCTTTACTTAGTTCCAAGACTTCCAAGTTACGAGACTTGTTCGTAATATACATGGCATAGGTACACAATCTTTTAACATACTGTATGATAATTTTATGTACATTTTCGCAAGGATTTAGTGGGACTAGCTTGTTTATATTTATATCAGTAGATCGTGAGACGTCAATGACTTACCGTTTGAATATTCATACGCATAGGTACAATATAATCTTTCATGGAGGACGTGACAAGAATTAATTATGATACCAACTGAATAAAACATCACTAGAGAAATTTGTTAAATTTTTAATCTCTGTTAGCAATGTTATTATAAAATAATTTGCCTTTTATGAGGTTTATGAAAAAAATTAACATAAAATATAAGTACGTATTATTTAAATTTGCTTTTAATTATTTGCAGGCGCCCTTGATATTATGTTTGTGATATTTGTTTCAACTGATTTATCATGTATGTTATTTTTCAATACTCATACTCGGAAAGTAGGTCTGAAGTTGCCTGAGGAGCGGGTTGAAACTTTGAAAGTAATACTTTTCAGCCCTAGGGAGAATCGCTTTGAACTGACAGATGTCAAATTATTAAAAAAAACTACATAGTTCTATTTTCACAATTCTATTGAACCATGTTCCAACTTTCTATACAGTCACTCATTTACAGAGCGATGTAAAATTGAAATTCTTAACATAAAGTTAAGTATTAATTATAGAACATTTAAAGGGTGTAAAACACCTCTTCACGAAGCCGAAAGGCTTTTGTTCTTCCCATCATTGCGATCAATTTTTTGTTGTACACCATACCTGGGAACCTTCTAGTTACGGAGATATGGGGGTCAAAGTTACAACTTTTTGACAATTTTTTTTTTAAATACAAGTTTTTTTGTAAGATTTTAACTTTTAACCACGACCCCCGTACTATTCAATTCATCCATCAGTACAATGTTATAAGTGCGTTAATGATAAATGATAAATGATATTTATTTTGCAAATTGGTTTTCACAAACACTTTTACACGTCCTATTTTTAAAACTAGATACATTGAGTTCAACTACAAAACATGATTTTATAACCTCAAAAAAAAAAGTTGTTTCGCAGCAATAATGTTTGCGTAAAGTTACTTAGTTTGATGTACAGAATGCTTGGTTGACGGCTTTGTGATGAGGTGGTTTACACCCTGTATATATTTTTTTAATAACTTCATTATAGCTAAAATTATTCATTATAGCTGGCAAAATATTTATTTCAACGATGACAATGATAGATTATGTCTGAATAGCTGTCCGGCCATAGAAAAAAAAAATGAAATGGGCGGGAAAGCGGCAACCCGATTTTTTTTTTTCGATTTAGATATTCATGTTTTTTTCCTTGTATTCGTAATGAAAAGCACAGTGTTTACCTCGGGTTAAAAACTTATTTAGTCTCTCGAACTATTGACCAAACCCCGTCTCGGGACTGAATAAGTTACTTTCATCCCTAGGGTAACAATGTACTTGACAACAGCAACCATCAGCCCGCTTAGCATGACCACCTGAGAAACGAAAGAAAATCGACAAATCTTTTGTTTATCTGTCATTGAATCGACAAAATGACAAATGAACAGAAGATTTGTCGACTCTCTGTCGTGTCTACGGTGGTCATGCTACGCGGGCAGGACATAACAGCCTGCTTGGCTGGCGTAGTGGTAACAAGCGCTGTTGATGAGTATGAGATCCATCGATTCCTAAACCAGGTAAAGATGTTATAGGGTTCTCCTGTCAGGAATTTTCAGGGTCTGACAGAAAATTTTAGTCGAAGCCCTGAGTCTGGATTGGTCATAGTGTTGTTGCCTTCAGTATATTAACGGAACTTAAGCATAACTGGCAAAATGTTTATTTTTATTTATTTATTTAGGTTAGCCAACAATTGTATACACAGCATTTGAAATTATGCATGCATAATGGTATTTTTGTAAGTGCAATGCAGTGCAGTGCCAATTATGGTTATCTTGTTACAATGTTACAAAGCCAAAAAAGATACTTACAATTTAAAACTATTTTTTTAACAGTTAATACATAATTTGCAATAAAATAAAATAATTTCATAATTAATTGTAATGTACTTTACATACAATTAATTATGAAATTATTTTTAACAACAATAAATTCAAGGAAATAAATTAAATGAAAAGATAAATTCAAAGAATAAAATTAAAAGTAACATTAAAAATTACAATCAAAATTTAAAATGGGTGTACCATAGACACACATTACAGGCGAAACGTAATTTTTAATGTTAGTTACCTTTAGCAACTCTACTATCTCAAAATGGACGAAACGGAAGCAGTATGCAAGGATCGTTACATTTGGGTCTTGTAGTTTCATCGTCATCTGTCTAGCCTTTTCCCAAACGGAACTATGTTAGAGTCGGCTTCCAGTCTAACCAGATCAGCTGCATCTGGTTAGACTGGAAGCCGACTCTAACAGCAGCATTTTACCTGAAGCATTCTGTAATTTCAGTTTGGAAAAAAGGTGTAAGTTAATGTTACTCTCTATAATTCTTCCATTATCTCAACTTCAAACATTATAACTTGTAACAAAATCACTTATAAATCGGGACACTTGTTGCCAGTCCTCAGCAGTGATGGGCAATTCGCGCGCTTGCACCGCGTGACTAGAATCGCTTATACTTACTTTAGCAGATCATTCGTTTCTCGTTACGTCAAAATGTATCTAATTGTCATCGATAACTTGCGTTTTAACGTTGTTGGAATATTAAGCGTGTGTGGTACTTAGTCTTGGTTGTTTTGTATTGTTTAAGGCGCCTATACGAGCTAAATTAGCAACTCTATTTGTGGTGGTTCAAACTACGTTTGAAATGCTGTTAGAATAAAGTTGTAATCAGCTTGCACTACACAGTGGTTGTTACGTCAGCCACTGCGGGCCAAATAGCGCGAAATGAGTGGTTTCGATCGATTTACAAAAAAACTATTGATTGGATTAAAAAACTAAAACAGTATCATGCTAATATATTGCTTTTAGAATTATTTGCCAAAAAATCAGAATGATCGCATGCTTATTAGTATGTTTTCTATTGTTTGAAAGATATTTTTAGAGGTAAGTTCGTGATTTCTTTTTATCGAGCCAAATTAATTGTATTATGTTTTCAAAACAGTATCATGCTAGCATATATCCTGAAGAATATCATATATTTTTCTGGTCTTGTTTATAGCAGTGAATCATATACTTTTAGTAATTATAAAACTCGCGTTTAGCTCGTGTAGTCGCCTTAACTAGTAAGTAAGATGCCCGAATAGCCAACATTTTGAATTTTGGAGCTTATGATATGTTTCTCTTATTATTAACCGTGTTTCCGAACGAATTTACCGCATGTAAAAGTGAATTATCAAAAATATTGATGCAAATTACCTTTTTTTTATTATAAACAGAAGTCAATCTCCACGTTTATAACTTCAAAAATGACAAACTGCATACAAACATACACCTCTTCAGTTCATCATCTGCAAAGCCTTATCTGACTCGGCTTCTAGTCTAACCGAATGCACCTGAATACCATTATTTTGCATGGAGCGACAAGGAAAAAACAAATGTATGTCTTGAGTAGCTTCAGCCAATGTTACCTCATAATCAGTTTTCGTCGATAATTCGATTCACGTTTGTAATAATTCAATTTGATTTTGTGTACCTAATGTTAAAGTAAATGAGTAAATCCTATTTGAAACGTGTTTTGGCAGTCGGCACCCAATAAGTTTTGCCAAAGTCTCATTGAATTATGATTGTATACACCTAGGTAGGTACATCAAACGAGTACCTACAAAGACTTTCAAAACTTCTATCGGAAATCAATATCGGCTTAAATTCGTAGACTAGCAATGTAATATGAGTGAAGATGTTATTCCAAAGGCGGATTAATGTCCTCGTTTCTTCAAACAAACGTGTACCTTTAATGAAATCCAAGAGAAGAAAAGAAAAAGAAGAAGAAAATGGTGATTTGCCAAGAAAATATCAGTGGTGGAGGCCTGAATGAAATCTGTGCCCGTCAAAAGAAAGATAATCCGAAAGGAAAATACATAGATTACTTTGCCACGGATAGTCAACAGCATGGTACCATTCCTGCGTGTGATGGCTGATGTGTGATAGTTAAATTATGTTTTTATTTGGGACATATAAGACAACCAGTCTTACCAAAGGGATATCGTATTATCCAGTACTAAGCTGGGTTGTGAAGTTCAGATAAGCAATAACATGGGAAAAAATAAAATTCTTTACCCAGGGCAAATATAACTTTAAAATACGTTCAAATTGAAACCACGTTCAAATGCGGCAGTCCTCGAATTTTTTGGCATAAAACAGACTAGATTTTTAGACTTCAAACCAGTGTAGCAGATTCTTATGCCACGTTTAGTAGCGATACATAAGTACTGTGGCACATTCTGGCGAGTACTAGCGAGCTTTACTGCGTTGGCATTATCAAAGTACTCCAAGAATACTTGCGGAAGCGATGTACTTACCAAAAACATCAGTTGACTCACAATACCACTTCGCTTGCTCGTCATTTAGTTCACCTGAAATAGCTTGAAAATTATCTGCCTCGGTCTATTTTGGTTCTTGGTTACCATACCACAGTATTTTTGCAAAATGTGTCATAAGGAATTACTATAGTATTAATGACCAGTGATCAGTTTAGCTAGAGCTATTTAGGTTCATTGACCGCAAACATTGATGTTAATATGGATGTTCCACGGGATTCCGACTGATACTACGGGATTTTATTATTATATAATTTGTTTAAATAAGTGAATAATTGTTGAAACACATTGAATAATTGAATTAAATTTTATTGTAAATACAAATTGTTCTATTTGATAATGTTTTGATTTTCTTTTTTAAATAATCACACTGTAGATAAAACTATCCAACTTTTTTTAAGTACACGGTCCTAAACATGCTATATTCAGAACATATACTTACCCATTCTCAGAGAAGCTCGTGGCAAAATAATAACAACCGGTCGGTCGGGTCAATCTTTAGGTTAAGCCGTGCTTGCCTAGGTTGGTCTATGGATGGGTGACCGCATCACATACCGAGTTTACTCAGTGCCTCAGAAAGCACGTTAAGCAGTTGGTCCCGGCTGTCATTTGTAAATCTTTAACAGTCGTTACAGGTAG
The DNA here is from genome assembly GCA_950022955.1 of Xestia ashworthii. Classification (NCBI taxonomy): domain Eukaryota; kingdom Metazoa; phylum Arthropoda; class Insecta; order Lepidoptera; family Noctuidae; genus Xestia; species Xestia ashworthii. The sequence continues at coordinate 17,006,774 of OX465553.1, forward strand.
TCTGCTGCTCAAAAAAATCTGACAACCAGTCTTACCAAAGTCGTATTACCCAGTATTAACTGGGTTGTGGAGGTCAGATAGGCAGTCGCTCCATGTAAAATACTGGTATTCAGCTGCATCTGGTTAGACTGGAAGCCTATCCCAACATAGTTGGAAAAAGGCTAGGCAGTGATGATGATGATACTTACCCATTCTTTTACACATTGCATAATAATTCCCCACCTACCTATGTATAAGTAAGTACTCATGTCTAGTTGAAAGTGCGAGTACACAAGCCAACGAGTAGGTCCTGCTTATCGCGTTGCATCGCCTGGCTCGCCGGACATTTGCATCGGCTAGCCTACCCTGTACCAAGGTATCTTTGTAAATTAAACGATAGTCATTATCGTTCAAGAATCAAGATACTGTCACGAGCACTAATAATGTAGGTACACTTTAGAACTTGGATTTAAAAGCGATTGTGTCGTGGAAAAACTTTTGCAACGTTGAGAAGATCTACTTCATGAAAGTCATCATCTGCGTAGCCTTTTCCCAAACCATGTTGGGATCGGCTTCCTGTCTAACCGGATGCAGCTGAATACCAATGTTTTATATGGAACGACGGCCTTTCTGTCCTCCACAGATCATCATCATCATCAGCCTGTTAATGTTCCCACTGCTGGGACACAGGCCTCCTCTCCATGTGAAGGAATGGGCTATATAATCCACCACGCGGGCCCAGTATGGATTCGTAGATGTGACATGTCTTCGATTTTTTTTGGTTCTAGGACATGCCGGTTTCCTCAACGATGTTTTCCTTCACCGTTTTGAGAGCAGCGGTGATGAAATAAATTACACAATGCGCACGCCTGGGTTCGAACCCACGACTTACTGATCGTAAGTCGGGACCGCCACCACTGAGCCACCGCTGCTCTCCACAGATCATCAACCAATAACCGAGTACCCCTTGGTAAAACTGGGTTGTCAAACTTGCGGGCTTCGGGCCGGGACCAACGGCTTATCGTGCTTTCTAAGGCACGGAGGGAACTCGATATGAAATGATGATCACCCATCTACGGAAAAACCACCGTAAGCACTGTTTAACCTTGAAAATCGACCCGTGCGGCCTATAATACCTTAGTGTCGCTTAAATAGTAAGCAACATAAAAATACAAATACAAGTAGATACTCGTGACTGTATACAGACTATTCAAATAATTGTTCTAGATACCACCCAATGACTAGGCGGAGTCACTTTCTACTGGTAACAAAAAAAGGAAAGTTAATTACGATGTCATTGTTAGTAGCAAATATTGGAGTTGGTTCAGGATGTAGTGATAGGTTGATTGACATGACTCATAAAAAACACCAAAACAAACTCTGATGATATCTACCTTCCCGTCTATCTAAAGGGTGTAAAACACCTCATCACGAAGCCGAAAGGCACTTGTTCTTCCCATCATTGCGATCATTTTTTTGTTCTACACCATACCTAGGAACCTTCTAGTTACGGAGATATGGGGGGTCAAAGTTACAACTTTTTGACGAGTTTTTTTTTAAATACAAGTTTTTGTTGCAGGATTTTGACTTTTATCACCTCCACGACCCCCGTACTATTCAATCCATCCATCAGCACAATGTTTTAAGTGCGTTACATTGAGTTCTACCACAAAACATGATTTATAACCTCAAAAAAAAAGTTGTTTCCCAGCAATCATTTTTGCGTAAAGTTACTTAGTTTGATGTACAGAATGCTTGGTTAACGGCTTTGTGATGAGGTGGTTTACACCCTGTATAGTATGGCCTCTTCCCACACAGAGAAAGAGATCATTTTTATCCCTGTTGCTCAGTGCATGAAGACAATTTCAGTGTTCTTATCGAATCCGAAAAGTTTACTATGTCTAATGATTACCTACCTGTTTCAGAATCGCAATTTGCTGCTTAAAAAGCATATTAATCGAAAACCCGCAGGGTCATCGCAAAAACTTTAGCGACAGAAACAAAATCTAGGATGTTAACAGCCAATATATCCATTTCCAATGAGAGGTTTTCTTTTTGGGAATTAAAAAAAATAGTTTCCAAGAACTCGGTAGATGGCGTTGAATTGACTACGTTACTAGGTGCCAAAGCCAAAACGCTTGAAAAAACACGTCACATATGCTCGTTGACTGACACTTTCGTTTGCATAAGCTTCCGAATATAACCATTGGGTCCAAGTGAAATTATGTGACGTTCTGTTCCTTGCAGTAACATACCGCGATCAGCGCCATCTATCCAGCGACTAGGGAAGAGTTGGAAAAAAAAAACCCTCATTTGCAATCGACAAAATATCGATCCAACTGCAACACCCCACAATGTAAATACATAGTAATTGGTACACAAAGGTCTACATACCGATTTCCATACTCGTTTGCCACAAGAAGTAGGAGGGTGTCAGATGGTTATCATTCAACACTTGTCGTGTGTTTAATATGAAACGTGTTGCTAGTTTTAACAGGTATTACTGAGAAAATTGTGTGATCAAAAAATAGGAATGTGACTCCTCTAAGGGGTGCACACATGAGTAGTACAAAATACATACGTTTGGGGAATATCTCGCTCGGCCCTGAAATTGACTCTACCAGACTTGAACCAGATTCAAGTACTGCGAAAGAGTAATGAGCCCGAAATAGTTAAGCAACGCAGACTTCGTTTTCATGAAATAGGTTTGCGGTTTTTTTTTGGGTTATTTTTGTTGGCGATAATTCGAAGACATGTGACATCTACTCGTACCAACCCGCACTGGACCCGCGTGGTGGATTATAGCCCACTCCCTCTCATAGAGAGTAGTCCTGTGTCCCAGTAGTGGGATCATAAATAGGCTGATTATGAGGTTTGCGTCGTAAAAGATAAATGAAACAAGAATGAGCAGAGCGAGATCATTTTTACTCATTTTGCCCGCTGGTTCATTTTCGCTCAACTCTTTGTTGGTGGATACAGTCACATTTATGTAAGCAGTTTTCATTTGCGAGGTAAAATAAGTCATTAATGGGTATGCTCCACTGGTGATGGAAACTGGGCTTCAGCGATGATAGATGCTGAACGGAGTTTGCCGATTGACGCTTAGCTGGGTGAAAGCTGAAAATGTGTAGCTGTCCGGTCGACTCTTTTGTTCCACAAGTACTGTATGGAATATGCCGATCCGAACATGACTGTAACAACCCTTACAGCATATCAATACAGCTATCTTTGATATAATAATCGGCATGGTTGTTAGAATCGCTACGCTTAGTAACACATTTCTGATTAAGTATGTGAGGACGTCCCGTTTCACATCCCCGTGACACAACCCCTAACTTGTGTACATACACCCCTACACCTTCACTCCTACATAAATACTTACTATTTTTATAACATAGTATTGCTCAAGGTTCTAAAAGGCCAAGTAGAACACTCTGCCCTTTACGTACCAACTTGCTAACAAATAAATTACGGACATACAACGTTAATTCCTTACAAAACAAGATTGCTTTACATATACGCGTAAAATGTTAAAGGCCTTTCTCATAAGATTTACGAAGGTGTTATCACATCACAGCGATTGACTACCAGTTCATTACACGAGTTAACTCACTCATACACACACTGAATCCTGTTTACAGGACTCATTAAAATTCCAACACGACTCACTAATCCATCCGCACACTACATAATCTGTGTTCTCTTGAACTTGACATTTGATAATCGTCCAGTTTATTCCATGTACCTAAAGTGTGTAAATAAAGAAACGCATCTATAAAAGCGATAGTGCGGGACCATTACCATTTGTTGCACGTGTTGACTGCTCGTATATCCGCCGATACATATCTACTTAGCGGCACATAGCAAACGGAGCCGAAGTGGTACCGGCCGAGACGCACCGACCTTGAGATGTTGCACTTCTACGCTCCCTACCCCTCTTTGCCCCTTCTCCCCCTTCCGCCTCACCCTACTCCCCCCGACTCTCACCTCCCCCTCCTCCCCATTTAGCACCACGCTCACAGCGCTTTCCTAGGACTTACGATTGCCCTAACTTACGCTTAGCCTGGCTATATTTACAAGTTTCGTAATGGACATCCACGCCGTTTCTGGCTGGGTGCATTTTAAATGCAAGATGCTGCTCGTACGTTTATTTAGATTTAGTTTATAATGTTTTCCAATTCCAATTTTTATGTTTCTTACAGACCAAGTTGAATTTCACTTTTTATAATTCTCGATCAGAAAAGTAATGAGTCTACCTATTGAAAATGTAAAAGTAATTGCGGTATGTCATCATCGATTCGGGGTTCTTATAAAAATAAGTAAAGTATAATAATTTATCAAGATTTAAACACCGCTGAATCATTGTAATTTCATTCCTTAATTATCTTCTTATGGTCGGAGTAAATAATCGTGATCAATAATTTGGGTATACTCACACACTTGGCTTTGATATCGAACGGATATTATTCATCTTCGGAGCCGACCGTGATTTAACAAGATTATCGAGTGGACACGTCGGAACGTTGCACTTACCTACGCGAATTTATCAAATTGATGAGGGTCTGAACTCTGGGGTGATTTTGGGCTGACCAGCCCAGGCGTACAGCACGATCATTTTGGAAACATTAGCGAACAATAATTAATTATTATGAAAATGAATGCCAGGATCAACGAGAACCCCTAATTGATTGCCTCCCAGACTTAGCAAGTTCGAAATACTTTTTATTTTGACCGTTAGAAAACTGAAGTGGCCATCATTCATGACAACTTTAAATAAATTACAGCATGTGCTCTGGCGCGAGATAAGACGCTTACGGTTTGGAAAGGTCTCGGATTTTCATCATTTTGAAGTGTTAATACGGATTATGCTAAGTATGTTTAATACTTGTGTACTTTGTTGCCATCAAGATGGTGCTTATCATACTTTACGATCACGTAGTTTTTTCGGTTACACAATTAATACGGTTAAATTCGATTTTGAAAGATTTCATCAATGCCCATGAATAAAACCAGCGGCCAATAACTGCAGTCTGCCAAAATCTCTGGCTAACATGAAAATATCAAGATAATTTATCCAAGGCTACTATCGTTAAATCTGGTTTTCAAAATTAAAATTCTTATATAATAAAAATATGAAGTCTTATTATTCCTCGGTACCTCCCGTAGCCTTCGAGCCGCATGCCAGACAATTTGTCAGTCTGGCGGAGTGGCGGAGTGGCGGCTGACCGACGACCGGTGTGCCCAATACTTTAGGCGTTGTTTTCGCCTTTAACGTTTTATTTTTGGATACGTTTTGACGACTAATGGTCGTTCGGGCCTCGCTGATAAACACAAGATGCGAAACCTGCTGTTTTAAGATTATACGGTCCCATGATAAACATGACACGTCATAAATATGCTTTGGGTCTAAACTGAAATTCTTTTTTTTTTTGTAAGTATTTTTTTTTAGGCAACGTTATGAGAAAGCTCAGGTGCTTCTATTCAGCCAAGTGACTCTACATAAAGGTGAAACTTTTAATAAAATTAAACCACTCAAATTATGTGTTTTCGACAAAAATAACTATGTAAGAGCATCTACAACTCTACAATAACTACACACTCAACTATGTTACTTTATTGATTCTACACTAATTGAATATTCGTCGTTCCCAAGAATGTCGTCGAGTATTAAACTAACTGAGCACAATTTATTCGCCATTTAATGATATTTAAATGTGTCGAAATCCGTCGGAAACAATATTTTATAGCTATAATGATGGACACTTCGCGAGAAAGATGGAAGCAGTCCAAGGCAAACCGTTTTGCGAGATTCGACGAATATTCATTGATCTGGTATATACCCCGCTGTTGGAACATTGAAAGGGTTATTTGAGGAAGTTGTATGGTTAGTGAAGGCTCATGTTATGATGGTTTGTTGGTGCTTGCAGGAATATGCATCGAGTACATCGTCGCTAATGGCCGCTGATTGATATTTATGAGTTTGGATACGTGGGTACGTATCGCATGACATGCAGCCAACTTCATGCTTCAATCAGCCAGGAATTACTTAACCACACTCATTACTTTAACATTGTGATTAATTTTAATGTAAGTGAGAATAATTTTACGCTAATCTTTATTGATTATAGTCATGATCTTGCAACAGAATACTTGCAGGATATCTTGCAATCATATGGTGCTAGGTTTGTGTTGAAGTGCTTATTTAAAATGTTATTCTTGTGTTTTTGAAGACTGTCTCTAGAAGAGTGATCTACCTAGTGTATCTTTTGAATAAATATGTAGACACTGTCTCATACTCACAAGTAGTCAGGTAGCCGTCACTAATGTCAACCACGAATGAAGGGAACTGATCGTGCTGGGGGTCTAAAATGGCCTAAAGTTAGTAAATTCACGTTCTCGAAAACGGCTGTAACCATTTCGATGAAAATCTCAATAAGGGGGTTTACGGGGTCGAAACATCGATCTAACTAGGTCTCATTCATGTCTGGGAAAATTCGTTGTCTCTATGTCCACTAGAGTAGAGCTGAGTTGAAACTGAGACAGAAAGGCAGTAGTTGCATCCGGTTAGACTTGACAGATGATGATGATGAGAGCTCTGTCGCCTAGGTACTGGATGCTAACGTATAAGTTGTCAGACGCAGTGCAAGTACGTAAAATTCGATAAGACTCGTGTTGATAAATTTGACAGTTATTCTCGATAAAATGAGGTTTTATCGAGCCAAAAACTCATTTTTATCGAGAATAACTGTCAAATTTATCTAATCGAGCCCTATCGAATCCTACGTACTTGCACTGCTGATTCATCGGATCATCAAATCGTGTAATATCTACCTGAAGAGGATTGCTACCTTAACAACAGGGGTTATTTTAAATAAAATGATTTAACAAGAAAAATGACTCATTAGACCCATTCAAACGACAGTTGCCAAAAAAAGTAAAAAAGGTAGGAATGTTTTACATACCTCAATAAAATAACTTTTCATTCTATGGGTTTATTGTATATGTGATTTGTAACTCAATTAATTTAAAACATGTTTTATTTATTAAATAAGTATTTTGTAAAGAATCCTCAATTCCTTATTAATAAAATCGATGAAATTTAATATTTTGCACTCAATTCTCATCAATGTTTTCTTCACACTGTTCTGTTTCAATGACATTATTGAATTATTTAACTACGGATTTAATATTTGAAATGCTAGCCTTGTTTCGTACAAGTATTCCATGAAGTTTCGTAGACTTTTGTTATGTTTTATCAGTATAAGTAGGCACTATCTGTATCTATTAGTAGCGTAGTGTAGTAGTATTATAGCGTAGTGGTAGTGAGGCTGCCTTACGTTCTTAGGGTCCTGGGTTCGAATCCCGGTAGGAGCAAATGTTTGTGTGATGTGATGACCATGGACATTTGTTTCCGAGTCATGGATAGAGTATGTATTTACAAACAAAAAAGTATATACAACAATATGGTGACCACGACACAAGCCTTGCTTAGTGTGGCACTAGATGGCGCTGTGTGTTAATGTCCAGCGATTTTTATCTTCTATAGTTGCTGCCCCTTAAGATCGTAAAAGCGGGCATTGACCCACCTACATTAATAAAAGTTCATAACTTTGACATCCAAAAATAGCCTGTTCAAGTCTTCAATCGTCATGCTAACGTGATCTTCAACATTGTTTCTAATGAAAAACGATACATGGGTTCGTTTGTTTTGGTTCGTACGAAGTGATACTAGGGAAAGGTCAATGACCACTATTCCGATGTTAACTGGCACCAACTAAACTAGGAAATCTTTAAAAAAAAAAAAATTAAAAACAAAAATCTCTATGTCTAAAGACCTTGGCCAGATTTCGATCGCATTTGCCAATCGATTCTAGTAGCTATATTTTTCTTTACACGGGTTTCGGTTTCACCTAGAAAAAGACTTAGGTAAAAATAAAATGCAGGAAACATTCCAAGTAAACATCCCCAAACATTTTTATAACCGTCATGAGGAGAACAATCCTATAACGCTGAACAAACTCAGACATGATAAGGGTTCCCAGATCCCTAACTAGGAAAGAAAAAAACTGTCACATATAGATTTATTGACACCTCACATGAAATAGTTTCTTAGTTAAAATTTTTACCAAGCCAAAAACGAAGCCATTTACATATCAAGGCACTTGTGTACATCAATAAACTTTACACGGAAATATTATTGATTCTTGTTGCCAATTTGCAAAGGCAGTTCCGCATGGATAATATATGATTTAAGACTCAAAAGAAAATATGCATAGTTTACTGAACAAAAATAGTTACTGAACGAAAATTCACGCCTTTTTCTCACCGCCCCTGTGGCCTAATGGATAAGGCATCGGCCTCCTAAGCCGGGGATTGTGGGTTCGAGTCCCACCAGGGGTACAACGCATTTTTATGCAATTTAGTTTTAGTGAAAAATATCGTACTGTACTTATTATTTGTTAGTTATGACAAACTTTTTGGGTGCTTACCTTCTCTTATAAACCTACACTATATGTGTTAATTTATTAATGACTTTTTAATAGATAACGTGATTATGACATTAATTGCAGTGATTACAAATGTTTTTATTATTTATCTTAAATATCCTTAGTAAGTCACGCATAAAAACTGATGTGAAAAAATAACGCCATAAAGAATGTTTTTATTACGGACCCTACCTATTTTATCTGATCCCTTATACACTCTTGCTATAAAAGTTTTATCAATGCTTCAATAGTGCTTCGTCAGGGATCCATCTAGACACCATGCGTCGAAGTTGAAAAGTGAGCTTTCTTAAGCAGGTAATACAGTGCGAATATACTATGCATGCCAACGTAACCATATTAGGGCCGGCTTCCATTCGCAACAAATGCATGCTGAGTACCGGTATTTTACATGCAGCGACTGCCTATCTGACCTCCACAACCCAGTTAAATACAGTACAGTACTGGGTACTGAAAACGTTACTCCTTGGGAAGACTGTTACTTGAGGTCGGCGAAACATGTTTTATACTATTCTGTCAACGGCTATCATTTACTATCATTTATCACTGCTAACCCAATCCATCCATTCTTTTTTTTCTCTTTGACGTACATGCGATTCATCCCTCATCATCACTAAGGTGATGCTCTTTTAATAATTAGAGCACTAAGCTATTTCGCATTCAATGCTTTGTCGGCTTGGGACTATATCACCCGTATTTCTAAAACGGTGAATACACAGGCACCTGTTTATTTAACTAAGTACTACGTAAACTGGTACTTACATAATATTTTTACACTGAAAAGGCTAGTTCCCACTATCAATAAATTGCAAATCTGGTTAGTCCGTCAGTCTAACTCTACTGACACCAGATTTGCAATTTTTTGATAGTGGAAACTAACCTTTAAGAGAAAATAATGGACACGTACTTTTTGTTTTTCTAAATCAATGAATATTGGAAAGGTAAAATCAAAACTCGTGAATGGGGGCTCGTGACGTCAGAACGCACTAAAAATTACACCACGACGGCGACGTGACGTATTGAGTTTTTTTTTTTCATCAATTTTGGTTTACGTAACAAAATAAAAAATACGAGTACTTTTTTTTAAATCTAACTGACGGACTAAATGGATTTTTTCAGTACACAAGCCTAAATACATGCTAGCAATGTTGCGCATGCTTCGTCCAACAAATTCGCCATTTATCACTGGTCCAGCACGCACGCAGCCCGGTTGCACTCTCAAAGGATCCTTAATTGCAGTAGCTGTTGCTCACTAATTGCAATAGTTCAGGCCGGGTTATTAATCGACGTCTATTTCATAATAACGTAATGTTAATAAATCTGGGTATTTACGCAGCTGTACGCGGGTCGATATGCAAATTATTTTAATACTTAACAGGTTTCTGTGGCAATCTGAAAATTAAATCGGAATTTAATTTATAGTATCTATCAGCTGTATTTTGTTTACTTTTTAAGCAAAGCTTTAAAGTATGTTACTCATACGCGGAACAGAATATGTCATATGTATATTCACATTTCGTCATAAAAAGTAACATTATTCTGCTTGCCTGTGAATAAAGCATACTTACTGTTAAATAATTAAGGAGTTATTGTTTATGTTATGGAGATAAACTTTAAGAAATGAAAACTTCTTTAGGCACGTTTAGCACTTTTTGGGTCAACGAAAATCATGAAACTCGCGTGACCGTCACTCAACGCTTCGTAACACTCGTAGCCGATCCGCTACGGCGTAGCACCACCTGGCATGCGCGGGGCATAACCCGTAGCAGATATACAACGTGAAACAGAAAGGGTATAGTCATACATATGGAAGGGTGGCCATCAAACTGAACCATTTTATCAATGGGACCACCATCGTAATCGTATAAAAATAATCAGCTGTCTCATACATTTGGTCGAGTAGGTATTGGAATTTAATATGGGACCTTTGGTTTTTTGGCGATTACGATGGCGGTCTCATGGAGATAGTTGTTCAGTTTGATGGTATGTAGCACATCCTTCCGTATGACTATACATACCCTTTGTAACACGTTGTAGATTATTTAGTTTTTCACTTCTATTGGACTGCATGTTTTTTTTTTTTGGAATAGATGGCCAACCTCATAAACTCGTAAAAAATGTTTCCGACACCCTTTTACATTAGAACATTTTTGAGCCGCTAAAGCTAAAAAGTGTTTCCTTTAAGCTAAAAAGTGTTTCCTTTAAGCTAAAAAGTGTTTCCTTTAAGCTAAAAAGTGTTAGCTTTGGCGAGAAAGTGTTTCCCTTCCCAACCCATTCAGATCTTCCACCTGGAGACGAGTTTCCATAGCTGACCTCGAAAGTTTCTAAACAGACTCCAAACAGGTTGGCCGAAGCAATTGGAAAACCTGTGTAAATTTAATAGGTGTATGTCTGTAAGATATGGGTACATTGGCTTACAGCCTTCACACACGTTACCATTAACTTAAATAGCACATTAAAATAGTCTTTATGGTGTCAGAGTTAATTTCTAATATGTAGTAAAGTTTCGTTAATCGAATCCGTCATTCTGAAACGTCTGATAATAACTCAATACATATATGTCTAGCCTTTTCCCAACTAAGTATGTTGGGGTCGGCTTCCAGTCTAACCGGATGCAGCTGAATACCAGTATTTTACATGGAGTGACTGCCTATCTGACCTACACAACCCAGTTAATACGATACCACTTGGTAAGACTGGTTGTCAGTAATAATCCAGTTCTTTCCGGACAGACGTTAGAAACGCTGCATTAGCAATATTATACTATCTACAGATCTGTTTGTTCTTCCGCTGAGATCTGTCCTGCAGATCTCCCTCTGAGTTCTGTCCTGTCCTGGCCTGCTGCAGTCACCTTCGGAATGATGTATTTAAGTGATTACTGACAAAGAAAGCTCTACCATAGAAGAAGATAAACTACTATCCTGAACAGTGGGCCAAGACGTCTTCAAGTTTCTTCTTTAGACTGTCAACAGTATGTAGAATGTATCGACAACGAGTCACAAAGGAAATTCCAGCCTAAAATAATTAGAGATCTAGGACAATTTATAATTTAGGTGTAACCAAAATTAATTTCATTTCTCAAAGGCACTGTCAATTTCTATCGAGGACGGCGGCACCGCTTTGTTTATGAAAATTTGATGGTTAGTAGTTAAATTGATTACTGATTATAATCAATTTACAATCAGTAATTTTAATAATAGATATGTTTGCTCCATTGACAAGTGTTTCTAAGTAACAATATATCGATCTTGTTGTGCCACCGCACCGGCTGGTAGCGACAAGCCGACTATGAAAACATTCCTTGAATGAATTTCAGTTCCTAATTTTATGTTTTGCTTTTACAAAGTCGTTGGGATTTAGAAACAAGAAAGTCTGGTAACCAGTCTTACCAATGATTGATTGAAATATTGCCCAGTTGTTGGGTTTGTGAGGTCACATACGTAGTCGCTGCATCTCTAAATGCACATTCAGCCGCATCTGGTTAGACTGAAAGCCGACTCGAACATAGTTGGAAAAAAAGCCCTCAAAGTTGGATCGTTTCACAGTATTGGTCCCAAACACTTTTATCGGGTCATACTAAAACGCCGACGAAAAATGTTACATAAGTGCACCGTTACAAAGCTTTTGTTAACACCTCAAACAAAAACGGCCTGAGCCGAATGAAAATTCGCAGTGGAATAAAAAAAGTATTCAAAAACGGCCTATCGATTGACCTGAATCCGGTCTCTTTGAGTCAGGGATGCACCGCGGCAAGCACTCTTCATCGAGAACCCTCGAGTATCGCTTGCATCTGTCTCATCGTCACGTCAGCGACGATAAATCCGGTGACTTGACACTTTTTGCGTTCGAAAAACGAAAAGAGAGATTGATTGTTGTTTTACAAGTTTTTGTCAAAAAAAACCTTCGGAAAATGTAGTTCTTAAAATTGTTTCATGGGCAGAAAGCTGAATTATTCTTGGGTGTTATATATAGCCTATAAATCATATTTAAATCACGCCTACTTACCACCATTTAAGTACTTACTGAATACTGGAGAGCTGGAGATCAATCGAGATTCAGCTTTTACCTATATTTCCGGTTTTTGTAACACATTTTACTAAATCAATATTGGAAACCAGACTAACCATACAAATCCTATACTTAGCTTTTTTTTTTAGGTCCTATAGCTGTGTTGACATCAGGTGTGCGAGGATGTGCAGCGAAATGAGTTTTGCGAAACTACACACTTGTCATAGTTAGCTAACTAGTTTAACTCAAACTGTGAAAAAGAAGCCAACACTATAATTGGTTAATTTCACACATCCTGTACACTTTTGTTAAAAACGACCACATCTTCTTCTAAATGAAAAATCAATTTTCATATTTACTCAGTGATTTGATATTTCACTATATTTTGTTCTACAAGCAGACTTATGTCTTTTATTAGAAATTAAAAGTAGAATTCAAAACGTTACACTAGAAAAAAGCCGCTGGGAAAGTTTTTCTTTTATAAAATAAATTCAGTTATGTACGAAATCCGCTGTAAACTTTCGCTCAAAATGTAACCTCATTCATTTTCCATACAATTTGGCTCTATCTCTAATCTTCTCCAATATCTCCAAAATCTTCAAAAATTATTCAAAAAAGATTCAAAGCGCTTTTTTGTCAAACAAAAAATCAAAAACCCCGTGAATCAGCCTCTAATTCATTCTGTAACATTTAATATTTGAACGTACGATCATTCATCTGACGTTTTCATGTTCTTTACGACTTTATATTAACAAGAACCCTTTCAACGTATTTTACGCACACAACCACACCAGTAGGTAGGTGGAGTACAATGTATATGTATGTATAGGGTGTATTATAATGTTTCTGCCTAAAGTTTAACGGCCGGCCGCATGTACGAACGAGGTGCAGGTATATTGATGCGTGCGTGTGCGTACACCAGGCCTGTGTGCGTACGCCGTCTGCGACCTTGGCGAGGGTCGTCTGAAGCCTGAAATTCTGACTGAATTACAGCGTGCGATGCGGCTGGCGCCCGGGGTGGGGGAGGGGGGCTAAAAGGAGATGGGCAGAGGTCGATATTCAAATTTTAGTCACAGAACAATGCGATTCTTTAAATTTTTTTGATTGAATCCTCGTTTTGATTATTTTGTTAGTGGTGTTGGTCGGGATTTTTTTATACCTGTTTATTGTTTGTTTTCAAGTATTTCGAAGCTTCAAATAACCAGTAAAAAGTACATGTAAGGTAAAATGCAAGTAAAAGTACATATTAAATGAAATGATAGGTACAATACACCTGTTTTTTTTTTAGAAACTCTGGATGGACTGTGTAAAAAATGATGTGGCAAGAAAAGTGTCTGATAAGAGTACGAAAAATAGAAAAGTTTGGAAGAAGAAGACATCATGCTGCGCTGACCATGTCATCACAATAGGCTTGTGTCCTAAAAAAATCTAATTAGTCCGTCAGTTAGATTATAAAAAAATATTTGACCCGTATTTTTTCTTTTGTTACATAAACCAAAATTGACGAAGAATACGACGCTTTTAAAATTCGCCATACGTCACGCCGTGCTATAGTTTTTAGTGCGTTGTGACGTCACGAGCCCCCACTCCCGATTTTGATGCGTTTTATCTTTGTCAGTACTCAGTGATTTACAAAAACAAAAAATACGTGTCCATTATTTTCCAATACTCTAACTGACGGACTAATTAGTTTTGCAATTTATTGATGGTGGAAACTAGCCTAAGACCAGTCGTCTTATAGTTATATTATGACATAGTCCTTCATAGATCGAATTCAACAAGAATCCTGATGGGACATTGCCAGTTTCCCGCAACCACCATGTCATCTTGGCTAACACCCGAATTAGTGAGGCATGAATGTTGTTACGTGTTTTTCTCACTTAGCTTAGGACATAGACCTCAAACTAAATAAATTATGTGTTTTTGAAACGTTGCTGTATCCCTGTTACAATTTATTTATTCTTTTCCTTTTTTTTAAATAAAAAGATAAAAGAAAGTTACAAACATAAAATAATAATAAAATTTTCAAGTTCAATTTCCCGATAAAAAGAAATCAATACGCTTCGAATATACAAACAGTGAATCCTTCTAAATGCGTCCTTTGTACACTGTAAGGGACACTCAAATTTCAATCACGAATCGGAGTTCCGTAAACAAATCCGAAACTCGCAATCAAACGGTTTCGATTCGTAAGTAACAAACAAGGAAATGGAACCCTTAAAATACAAGAAACCTTACAAAAATATTGATGTACGGTAAACATCAAAAAACAAGTAAGTATCTAAATTTATATAACAAAAAAGAACTGCCAAGTGTGAGTCGGACACGCGCATGGAAGGTTCCGTAACATCATAATAGTCCCCTTAATTTTTTATATATTTTTATTGTTTTTACAGCAGCTACAGAAATACACATTGTCTGACTATTTCAATTGTCTACTTATACTGATCATGAGAAACAGTCCGCTGATAGACAGACTTCCAGGGTCCCGTTGGTCCCTGCCGGGGATGCGGGACTGTTCGAAAGAGATAATATCTCTATATGACATTATAATAACTCTATGAGACTGTTCGAAAGAGATAATATCTCGATATGATATCGATATAAAGAGCGGGGAAGGAACATGGATGGGTTTTAGTCAGTAAAAGTCTGACACTCCCTCCCGCTCCGCCCAGAGTGGGAGAAATCATTTGATGATTTCCCATCCGAACAAAAAAAGGGCCCCGTTGGTTACCCTTCGGGTACGGGACAAAAGAAAAAGGTAATAAACATTGTTTTAGTCAATTATTAGTTTTTGTAGGTGCTTAGTTGATTTTGTTACTATTTTGCTATATAAGACCAGCAAGATACCTAGTTAAAAGACCGTCCGGACGTAAAAAGCGATTCGAGTTAAAAATAAAGATATCAAACCATGATAATTATTTAACAAAGAAGATATTAATTATCTTGATATTTTCGAACCCTGGAAGTACGAAAAGCTTTGAACGTGACTGCACCTCGAGCTATGCGATACGATATCTATCTATAGCTATAGCTACTGTCCTCGTATTTGGAGGACCCATCGTTGGATTTAGATTAAATTGATTGGCTTGTGGCCCCTCCATATTGGATGCCAAGGCCTGACCCTATGACCATTAAAGAGGATTAACACGAGTTTAATAGTAATCCCGTTATCTGAACCTGTTCGCCGATTAAAGTTCTAAATGGATGGTTCCAAGCAGTATTTTGTTACCAGGGATTTATAGCGAGTTTTAAAGAAGAAATAATCTATAGCAGTAGCGAAGGGTAATTTTTTGTAAGAGGTAAGCTGGAGTATATATTATATTATTTATCTAAAGATAAATAATTGTGCCATTTTTCTAAGGGAATCCGGTTGGAATCGAGTTGTATGGAACCTTCGCCACTGATTTATAGATTTTTTTTATACAATTCTACTAATTTAATTTCCCAATGCTAACATGAAAAAACCGGCCAAGTGTGAGTCGGAGTCGCGAATGGAGGGTTCCGTACCATCGGAATAGGGGAGCCCCTTTTATTTTTAATTTATTATTAATTGTTGTTGTAGCGGCCACAGAAATCCACATTCATTGAAAATTTCAACTGTCTTCATAGACGGGTCAAGAGATACAGTAACATACATAGATACAGTAACAGTTAGTAATAAGATTCCGTTGGTTAATTTCAATTATTTTTTCGAACCTACGGAACCTTTGTCAAAAAAGTTAATAGTCCAATCAAAAAACCAATAAAACAATAAAAGTACCTCAATTATGTTTTCATAGTGTCACATAAACTAATAAGCGGACATTTTCACTAACTCCATCAGCACAAAAACTTAGGACATACACTTAGGACGAAACAGTGCTGTCTGTCTGTTATTTCAGCTTTTCAATGCATTTATCACTGTAACAACATTGTCGCTTTCAATTTTCTACCTAACTAGTACATTACCAACCTTAACACGATTTAAATAAAGTTCCAATTTAAATGCTGAAAGACTTATTCATCAAAATATTGGTCGAATACTACAGTTAGGTTCAGTCGACCTCTAACGACGGCCAACGAACGCCTATGACATTGGCAGGGACACGGGTAGGCCCCACACCCCCTAAAATATGCCTCTAACTTGCACTCCCTTAACGATCCACCCCCAGGGGGTGGGGGGGTGGATTTCAAAAAATCGCCTCGGGCAGACGCATTGTATGCGTCGAGTAAGGGGGGAGAATCAGGGCCCATTTAGCAGTATTTTACGTCAGGGATAAACCTAAGTTACTATAGTACTTACCTATCTATGTCCCTAGCTCCCTAGATTACTCGCGTTGCTATCTTTTTCTTTTTCCAACATTTTACAAGCTTTAACACGCGCGATTAAATTATTCATTTATGATGATGATAAATGATATGAGCTTTTATTTTAAAAGGGAATGCCTATTAATGAGAGGTCGCTCAACCATGATAACACGTTAGAAATTTTAGTTTTACTTTTATACCAAACAAATTTATTCATTGTTCAAACCTATGATTCTATTTGAAATTTTGTACTGTAGCTGTTTTAGAATTTTGTTGATTGATTGTTCATTTCTTCGTACGAGGTCTGAAAAGGGAGAATGGAAGAAGACAAACGTGTTGCACCGACCCCAAGTAGAAGAGACAAGAGCAGGAATATTTGTTCATTGACATACTAGGTTTTGATTCATCATCATCATTCATCATTTCAGCCGAAAGACGTCCACTGCTGGACATAGGCCTCCCCCAAGTGTCGCCACATTGACCGGTCCCGTGCGATTCGCATCCAACGGATTCCGCAGTCTTCCGGTAATGATTTATAATTACTAATTGACTACACTCAATGAATTCTATCTTTTATGTAGGTAACT
Organism: Xestia ashworthii; assembly: GCA_950022955.1. Lineage (NCBI taxonomy): Eukaryota > Metazoa > Arthropoda > Insecta > Lepidoptera > Noctuidae > Xestia > Xestia ashworthii. Next base: position 17,024,142 of record OX465553.1, read on the forward strand.
TAATTTATGCTTTCTCCTGGCCTGTAGTTTTTTTAAACTGCTTTTATACAACTCCTATTATGTGAATAGAAGAGAGTTTGACGTGGCTACAGATATTTTCAGGAAACTTTATTTTTCTAAAAGAGACATTACAAAACAATATAATTTTAAACACATTATTGCCTGAGAGATATTTCTCGACGGCATGTAAAATCAAGTCAGAGGTCCATGGGCGACATAAAAACTCTTATAACAGGGGTCCTGTAAGTCCGTCGACGATATTATACGGGCCCATCGAAAAGTAGTTTGTAACTAAGGAGTAAACCTTACTACAGATTGATTTTGGATTCGTAACTTTCGAACTATATAAGCACAGGAAAAAAAGTAGTTTTTTCAGTAGGCTCAGGTAAGGTAAGTTTTTTAACTACGGGCGCTACGGCTGCTAAATATATTTAGAGTGACTATCTAGATGCCCGCTGTGACTTTTATGCTGTAAACTGTAAAGATTTTATAAAAGTGTGAATAAAATAAGTAAGTAAAATATGTCTAAAACACCTTCTAGTACTTACAGTTACATACTAATTACCTGCTAAGAAAAAGTTCGCCCGTGGGTCTCAGAGTCGTAAACGGCGGTTGTAGAAAAGAATTTCTTATTTACTACAGGACCTAATTAGTGCTTCTGCTTTACCCAGGTGAACTGAATCATGGATCCAAATACTGTTGATTAGGCAGAAGTAGGCCTCCCACTAGGTGGAACCAGTCAACAATGGCGACACTTGAGGAGGTCTACGATGCATGCCATCACTCAAGTACGTAAAAAAGTAGTTAAAACTCTTTTGTATAAGCGCCTCCTACCCTAGCTATGACGAACTTAATGTACTGTTCCGCTAACGCCATCTACTGGAGACATCAAGAACTTGTCAAGTGATTCAGACATCGCCACATTCGACAGTTTCAGTATCGCTTTGTAGATGGCGTAACTATATTAAAAAAAATAATGGGTGTTTCAGGAATGTTCTGCCAGTCGAACAACATTTGCAGGGTAAGCAGAGTTTCTGCCATTCCACTTCATTTTGGATTGAAGACATAATTATGTCATATTTGCATTTTTCTTTCTGCTCTTTAGCCTACTTTCCACGAATCAGTGCCAATTATGTGAAACCAACCAAATGGCGAAGCATGATAGAGACTGCGGACTACAGAGTCCAGGAATCTAGACTCCGTACAATTAGAAACTATAAAAGTGAATGTGAGTGTGGAGAAGAACCAAATCTTGATTCCTTGGACTAGAAGCTGGACGTCTATCATGGACATCGTACCCAATTCCGTATCTGGAGGTCTAAGTCCGTCATCGCGTCATCGAAGATATGGGGCCCTTCCGAAAGTAGCTTATACTTTGAAATGAACCCTAAGACCCTAATATTTTGGTATTATTAGTATTATTTATTGAGTTTTGAAAACACATTGGGAGTAAGGACAGATAACTTCGGCCAAAACTAAGGATTTCGTGCTTAGAGAGTAGACCTCCAGAAACGGAGTACTTATGTAGATCCGGTGGAATACCTACTTTAGTGCGATAACCGTATCATCGAATTTTGTTTCTTCGAAAACCTTTCAACGACATCTCTGTACTGCGAATGGGCAACCAAACAACAAACCTTGGAATAATAAATGGTCCTAAGCACCTAAGGTGCTGTGCATTCCAACACAGGACTAATATTATCAACAAAACCATTTTAAGGTCATTAGTGCATTGACCGTTATCCGTCGATAAATGGATATGTGTTAAAAGGATATATTTAGTCATATTTAAAGCTCATCGCGTCGTCCTTATTTGGTACTCCAAACAAAGAGCCGGATATTTGACAAAAACTGTGCCTAACTCTAGGAAGATTACCTAGTTTAGTTTTTGCTTAGCAAAATAAACCACACACTGAATTAGAAGAAGTTTTGAGCTCCCCACATTCTGTTAAAGACCGAAGATTCGTCCTGAAGGTACGATTATGATTACAGCATCAGGAGGACGAAATCGGGCAAAAGCTTCGTAGTATTTTTAATGAAAAAGAATTTGTACGGGATCTAGAAGATGTGGGACAATGAACATGCAAGCCATAGGTACATACAATAAAGGGTGTAAAACACCTCTTCACGAAGCCGAAAAGCACTTGTTCTCCCCATCACTGCGATCATTTTTTTGCTCTACACTATACCTGGGAACCTTCTAGTTACGGAGATATGGGGGGTCAAAGTTACAAACTTTTTGACAAGTTTTTTTAAATATACAAGTTTTTTTTTGTAAGATTTTGACTTTTAAGGGGTCGTGGAGGTACGACCCCCGTGCTATTAAATCCATCCATCAGCACAATGTTTTAAGTGCGTTACATTGAGTTCTACCACAAAACATGCTGATTTATAACCTCAAAAAAAAAAGTTGTTTCCCAGCAATAATTTTTGCGTAGGTAAAGTTACTTAGTTTGATGTACAGAATGCTTGGTTAACGGCTTTGTGACGAGGTGGTTTACACATCATATATTGACCAGAGCTTACTGCTTATTGGTTTTAGTAAACCTGTGAAATGTCCTCATCAGAGTGGTACTAATTACCTTTGTTTATTATTTTGACGGCAGAAATTTACATGCATAAATTGTTGGTCGGGAGGCAATCAGAGCCATCATGCAAATGGTCAATGGAGCCACAGACGATTAATTTTAAAGTTAATCATTTCAATTTGTCGATGAGGACACAGTGCTATTAGAAATTAAAATATACAAAGCTCAAAGACAGATATTTCTTAACTATTTTTTTGTGCTTCCATCGATCTGGAAGAAATACAAGTCAGTCAGTGGGTTGCAGCTTACCTACCTATTTACATTACTGCTACGATTTGCTGCGCCGCGTTTCCCCGCTACGGGGTAGCGGGAAAACGCGGCGCTGAAGAAAAAATCTTAGGTGAGAAACATTTGCAAATGGACTGGAGTCTCGATTACTACTTAGGGGCTATCCATAAATCACGTGAATCTAGAAAGGGGGGGGGAGTAGTAAGATACCATGTGTGTTTATTTTTTCGCCAAACGCGCGATATAAAAACCAAAAAGATAATAATTAAAGATAATATTCTAAAAAAAATAAAATTCTTTGTAGGTACTAAAAATATACGTGATTTTGGGCGGAGAGGGGGCGTTAGTCTTAAACCTCACCACGCCAGCAAGGGGGAACGGGGTTTAAAAAATGGTAAAAAAAACACGAGATTAATAGACGGCCCGTTACCTACCTGTTTCACCTTGCAAAGGACAAGGACAAAAATTTGGAGTTTATGGTCTATCTTCAGATATCGGAGAAGCACCAAAAGCAGATGACTGGCACCAGTAGCAACAGTATTTCAGTTAAGTGCAGTTGCATCCTAAAATCCACCTCCACTCTCCACTCTTCTGGTCCTTGTGTAATACCAGATCTACATTGTGGAAACGGTGAAGGAAAACATCGTGAGGAAACCGGCATGTCCTAGAAGCAAAAAAATCTACTAGTCAAGCCCTTTCATTTGATAGGTATATTGAGGTAGTTGTTGAATAAATATGTAATCCGACATTTTGTGGCGGCGGCCATCTTTGACAGATTTTTTCAAACATAGCTAAGACTGTCGCTAAGTAAGTAAGTAAGCTAACACTGTCGACTAATTCACCTTTCAAACAAAAAAAAAAAAACAAAATCAAAATCGGTTCATCCGTTCGGGCGCTACGATGCCACAGACAGACACACACACACAGACACGTCAAACTTATAAGTCGTTTTTGCGTCGGGGGTTAAAAATAGGTTTATTTGGCACATAGCACACATGCACAAAAAAAAAGAAAGAGAAATGAAGAAAGCGAGAGATCTTAAATGATAAATGATGATTATTTTGAGAGTAGGTTTTCAAAAACACTTTTACACGTCATTTTTTTTAAACTAGTTGTGGTCGGTGTTTCGTACCTGACTACTCTGAGAAGAAATAGCCGAAACAAACTCAGAGGTCATAGTCTCTTTTGAAGTCCAGACATAAACTTGCTCAATTCACATGAGGATCATGCAGGTATTAGTGTCTGAGACGGTCTTTTGAAGAAAGAACCACACAGATTTGAGTGGACCTGTCTACATAGACACATAAATTCAAGCCCTTTTCCCAACGAGGGTTAGCAGAAGCTACAGAACGCTACCGGTTACCGCGCCTATTGCCATCAAACGGGCACATCGATCCAGACTCCTCAATAATACGCTCTGCATTCGTGTTTCAAACCACTTAACCAACGAAGCAGTTTTTTTCTATAGTCCTCTATAAGTGGTCTTTTTAGCAGTTACCTCCTTTCAGGCCAAACTTACTTCACGAATATTCCTCCATCATTGTAGAACCGTATCTATCATCACCTTCCTAGCCTTTTCCCAAATATGTTGGGGTCGGCTTCCAGTCTAGCCGGATGCAGTTGAATATCAGTATTTTACATGGAGCGACTGCCTATCTGACCTCCACAACCCAGTTAGACTTGGTAATACGATACCACTTGGTAAGATGGTTGTCAGACTTTTTGGGTGGAATATTCCTCCACCACTGTAGGAACATATATTTTTATTACGTCCGACATACACCGATGGTATGCACCTCATAGTCTGCAGATTAAAGTATCGTCACGTAAGAACGAAGTGGCGTTTCGCAAACGAACGTCGCTGCGCGGGCGCCGGCTTTACATTATGTAACACTTTCTTTGGAACAGACCCGCTTACCCCTGAGTCATGTTAGTAATGTTCTGTTTATTTAGGCCGTGTTTTAATAGCTAACGGTGAACTAGAAAAATAACTTTACAAGGGTTAACTATAACTTTATAAGGGTTAACTATAACGTTCTATGTGTTAACTATAAATGTATAAGGGTTAACTAACATAATATTACCCGTGTTAAGGGCATTACCTACATTGCCCAATGACCTTTCGCATGCTGCCCCGTACTAACTTACGACGAAACGACGAGAGAGAGAGGGACGAGTGCGGGAGTGACAAAGTGCTTTTCGCGTAATTTCGGGTTTTCATAAAATATTTTTAAATATAAAAAGAAATAAGAGAAAAAAATCAACAAAAATTGTTAAATACGTCATTACGTATTTTTTGGTATAAAATTCATGCCGAGTTATTGAGCCGTTATAGAGAGAATTTTAAATTTAGGTTGAAAAGGAACGACCTCACGATTTTTGTTACGATTTTTTGATAAAATTTGAGTAAGTTTATTAAAATTTTAAACAACACAATCTATTTTATAGTACCTTTAGTTTAACATACATTTTTTATATTGAAAACGCACAAGTGGATTCATCTACAAACTTCTTTAAACACACGGTATTCAAGGTCATTGGGCAATGTAATGCCCTTAAGTATACCCGAAGAGTTAACCAGAGGCGAACCTATAGCCACCATTACCTGCCTAGCCTTTTCCCAAATATGTTGGAGTAGGCTTCCAGTCTAATGCAGCAAAATACCAGAAAACTTACATGGAGCGACTGCCATATCTGATCTCCACAACCCAGTTAGTACTGGGTAATACGATATCCCTTGTTGTTAGAATTTTGGGCCACTGCGCTGTCTACCTGTTACGACTATCAACGATCTAAAATGACAGCCGGGACCAACGGCTTATTACTTACCATCAATGGGGTACAAATTCAGACTCTGTGGCCGCTATTGACTTATAAACTGATGTTACCTACACATCAGTTTATCAGTAACCCAAAAACACTTTAACCTACTTTTTTTTTGTTTTCCGGATTGGAAATCATCAAATGACTCCTCCCGCTCTGGAGCGAGTCCTGAGCGGGAGAGAGTGTCAGACTTTTACTGACTAAAACTCATCCATGTTCCTTCTTCGCCCTTTATGTTGGCCATGGTATCTCTTTCGAACAGTCCCACAGCACTTTAACCTACCGGGGGATCGAACTCAAGAACACTAGACCAACGATGTTGTTGTTGGATAACTGGAATATTCCAAGAAAAAGTCTTGTCATGTCGGTTTAAAAATTTCTATAGTAAATTGTCGTCCAGAGTTACGGCTATACTAATAAATTTCCTCTAAACAAAGGAATATTCAGTACAGCTGCAATAGCGTATCAAGCGTATAAGTACAGACTACAGATGCCTATGGATACTTGAATCCAATAAACACTGTAACAGTCCTCTCAATAAAACCAAACAATCCGGGTGTGTAAAAAGACCCCGACGAAGCCGAAAGGTACTCGGGTCTTTGTGATATTTATTTATTTTTGCTACGGACCTTACCTGGGGACCTTCTAGTTCTGTACGGAGATTGTAGAGGACAAAGTTTCAAGTTTATACATTTATTTTTTTGAAGTTTGTAATGTCCTAACTTTATTTTAAATAGGTCCATGACCCCTGTACCATTCAATGTTATTCAACACAGTATTTTGTTGAATAACATTGAAGTGCCTTGAGGAGCTCGTGACTAAATAATAACTGGAGCTCGGGCCCATCTTTAGGTTAAGCCGTGCTTGCCTAGGTTGGTCTGTGGATGGGTGACCACCCATACATACCGAGTTTCCTCCGTGCCTCGGAAAGCACGTTAAGCTGTTGGTCCCGGCTGTCATTTGTCCATCTTTGGCAGTCGTTACAGGTAGTCAGTGGCCGAAAAAGTCTGACACCAGTTTTACCAAGTGGTATCGTATAACCCAGTATTAACTGGGTTGTGGAGGTCAGATAGGCAGTCGCTCCATGTAAAATACTGGTGTTCAGCTGCATCCGGTTAGACTGGAAGCCGACCCCATCATAGTTGGGAAAAGGCTAGGCAGATGATGTTTTGTGTGCCTTGAGCGCTAGAACCTACTGTGATTGTTCAAACCAAAAAAAAATTGTTTCCCAACAAAAATTCTTGAGAACAGTTTCTAGTTTGATGTATAGAATGCTTGGTTGACGGCTTCGTGGAGGATCGGTTTACACCTTTGACCTTGTATCCAAATAAAGTATGTCTCAGACCTCAGACAACGGTCCAGACATGTGCAACATCCAGGTTTAGAGCCATTAAGGTCAGTTATTACGACTAACCTTAATGGGTCTCGTGTTGTCAATCTTCTCCACCAATTTCATGTTATGAGTCACGTACCCACTTAATTCCTGAAAGTGATTATCCAGTTAAGGCATCAAGATTAAAGACGGAAATTATTGCAGCAGAAAGGAGATTCTATCACGAATCCAATCATGATAATGAGTGTAAGGACGTCCTGTTTTTAACTGGACATGGAAAAAAAACAAGATGAGCAACGAGGAACAGAAAATTGTGATGTCTCGTTATGTGCCTGTTACAAGTCATATTTAGCTGTTGGTGACTGAAATACTTCGGGAGTCCAAAATTTTCCAAAGCTTCAAGTATTTGAAAGTTTATGAGGAACATATTACCTTGTGGTGTTCCTGTTTCACGGATTAAGTGAAACTTAGACAGACACTATGCTTATATTGTCTATTTATTTATTTAGTACGGCGTAAACCACTAAATAGGTAATCCATTTGCTCGGTCTTTTCGCAGAACCATAAATATTCTAACCATTCCATTCATCAGCAATAACAAGTCCAATTCAGGGTTGGTGTCCACAAGAGCGTTGAGCATCGTAAGCATACGCGGTACAGCCTAACTAGCACAAATAGCTGGTTAAAGACTGGACAACAGAATTTTTGAAAACTCGAGGCTGTTATTTTTGCTGTACAAGGGATGGATAGCCTGCTACGCAGCCCTTGTAATTCTGAATTTGGCCCCAAATTAACCAGCCCTGAGCAGTACAGTAGTAGCTTGTTAGCAGCTCTTTAGAGCACTGGATGTGCTGGACAGCGGCTGTGCAATGGCTGGACTAGCTATCTTCCTAGCCACTGTCCAGCTGTGCCAGTATGTAGGATTCGATAGGAGTCGATTAGATAAATTTCCGAAGTCCTATCGAATCCTACGTACTTGCACTGCAGCTCCATTAATTCTCTTAGGTCCATGTTCATCAAAAATATGACAGTCTGATTATCTAAAACAGCTGTTTAAAACACATTTTTGTATGGTAATATGTCACAGTGATAGCTGTTTTTACTTAATCAGACTGTTATCTTTTCGGTGAACATGGACCTTAGACAGCCAGGAGATGGTTTATGGCTTACTAACGGCTATTGTTGAAACAAAAATCTTTGACAAGTTCATGCAATGTTACGTCAGTCTCTAAACTTTGTCTGTGCTAAATCATATGCTAAATGTCTCATTTAAGTTAAGTGTTTCATTCACGTTGATTTTGAACCTCTATTGGTAAAATGTAGTGCGGGTATTACTTTACTGTTAATATATATAGGTGATATTATCAAATAATACACGCGCCTCCGAAATGCTATGGTTTTACTAAACTATTATACAAAAACCGACTTCAAAAAGAAAAAGTGAAAAATAACTTTAGCTTCTGAAGTCGGTGACGTTTGTATGATTGATTTAATTTTTTTGTCACCGACTTCAGAAGCTAAAAAAGTTTTTATTTTTCACTTTTTAGTGGTTCACATGGAAAGTGCATACCGTTACAATTACAACAAGCCCAAACACGACTAGGATACATTGTCTCATTATGGAGTTCCGTGACTCTTGGCTTCATCATCAATCTGATGGTAGAATGGTTCTTATCAAACGCAAATGCTTCACTTGTTGTAGAAAATATAAAAATTGCTGTACGTTATCCTATAAAATTTGAAGAGTTCCCTCGATTTCGCCAAGATTCCATCATCAGATCCCGACTTGGCGACTATGGGACCAACTTGGAAGTATACCCTTTCAAACAAAAAAAGAATTTTTCAAATCGGTTTAGGCGTCTTCGAGTAATCGGGTAACATACATAAAAAAAAAAAAAAAATACATACAGTCGAATAGAGAACCTCCTCCTTTTTGGAAGTCGGTTAAAAATAAACACGGTGTAGAAATTATTCATAGATTTTTATTATTTTCTTCTGTTTCATGAGCATTCATATCTATTTGGAGCACTGAAATACTTAATGTGTTTTTACCTTAATAATTCTCAAATATCATGAAACTTTAAAAGATATCAGTAGTTTTTTCATATGTAATCTGCTTGTTTATATTAAAATGGCATTAGTTTTTCATCCAGCAATAATTCTCACTAAACACCCTTGACCCACTCTTTTCTGTTTAATGGCCATATTTAAGTCTATTAATCATTTGGAAACTGTACGCTAGCTGTACAATGGTTTTCATTTATCCTACGACTGGTTAAAAGAGTAAAGTGAGTGTATCCAACAGCGACTTGGGGATCTCTAATCTTGACAGAAAACCATTTCAGGAAAATCGTACTCAAGTAGCTTAGGAGTAATTAAGCTTAGCTGTACCTACTGACGGTTAAGACGATTCTTGAGACTGCATGAGGGTGATCTGTACACTGTTAAACAGTACAGCTAACTAATGGCTGTAAAATGGAGAAAAAAACAACAAAATTCTTTTTAGTAGAATTTGAAAGAACTATTGTCCAGCTTTGGCTGCGAATAATGCTACTAGCTGGTTATAATTCTAGAGGCTTTACAATAGCCAATATTAACACTATAAGCATTGGAATTAAAGTAGAGTAAAGCTACACTAATTTGCTCATGCAGTCTTAATGTTCTTTTAACCAGCTACTATTAAGCTCATTGAGGTAGCATTATGATAGAATTTATGTACACCATAAACAAGCTAATGGCGAAATTTGATTCGTTGATACAGCTCACAGCTTAAAAGAGGTGTGCCTTTATCGCGTTAAGCAGGCGTTTACAGGCTTCAATCTTCTTAACCAGCTGATAGCGTTATTCGTAGCCAAGGCTGGACAATGGTTCTTTTAAATTCTACTAAAAAGCGTTTTGATGTTTTTTCTCCATTTTACAGCTACGAGTATTAGTCAACTGTACTGTTTAACAGTGTAGAGATCACCTCTAGTGCAGTCTCGGGAATCGTCTTATCCGTTTGTACAGCTACAAACGAGCCTTTGACTGTAGTACGGGCCTTCTTGGCTGTAATTTTCGCTAATGTGCTAGTTGGGAGGGGATCTGGATCGAGCTACAATGCGACTAAATGGGACATTAAACAATCTATGTTTCCTAGACCGAATATAATTATTTGGAACAAACAATTGACACAGCTCCGCATGTAATTCTATACATTGCATCGCCCCAAATCACACTACAAAGGAGACCTGCGTACTATGCCTAGTTTCTCCACCTGGGTGAAGCACGGAGACTTAGGTCCATGTTCACCAAAAAGATGACGTTCTGATTATCTAAAAACAGCTGTTTAAAACACATTTTTGTATGGGAATATGTCACAGTGACAGCTGTTTTTAGATAATCAGACTGTTATCTTTTCGGTGAACATGGACCTTAGAGTCCCGTACTTCAACTACAACCGCGTACTATACTTCCTATAAGGAAGTATCCAAGACCAAAAATGAAAATAGCACTTCGCAATATCACCGTCACGGGGTTTAAAATAGGTCAGCAAAAATATTTTCTATTTCTGCAGTCCCTCGATATTGCCATTTGTAATGCAACCTCTTTGCTCTAGAGATGATCGCGGACCGGATGAATTGCCCATACATACGGCACTGCTGTGATAGGCATGTTGCCGTCAGCAGGGCCGGCTAGATGTTGCCTTTTTTATTCTGTTTTATTTTTATTATGTGTTATTATCTTTGGTGTGTTGTTTGTATTTGTGTGCACTCCCACATATGAGTCAATGTTGCTCGAAATAAATGTATTTTATTTATTTATTTGCTGCACACCACCACTAAATGCCATAAGGAACTGATCCTAAATGCCATGAATCTTCTACCAACCGCATAAAGCCCATTTCACCACGTTCGCGTCGTACACTCGTTATTGACGGATTCGCTACCTATGTGGAATGCAATAGGTAGAGAGGTGATGACGTAACAGTATCGTTAGACCCGCCAGTGTGTACATAATCTTATGAAGAAACGTAGCATTTATGTAATCGATAACGGATGAACTCTGTTCTTTATGTTTTATAGTTTAGTTTGGAGCTAATTGGTTGTATGGTTTCGCTGTCGGTGGAACGGTAGTTCTCAATCTCATAACCAAATTTTATTGAACCAATTATTGTTAAAAAAAGACTTAATTGTGCTACTGACATAAACCTAAATGATATTTAATTGATTTTGAAGAAAAAATATATCTCTGCACAGTTCTGTTATAACAGAAATGAAATCAATAATAAATAAGAAAAAAAAACAAGACATAATTACGAGTAAAATGAAACCGCCTAACACCAGTTACATAATTTTTATTAACATATCAAAGGTCATCCAATAAGCCTTGAAGTAGGAATTCTCAATGATGTAAAACTGCTAAATGTGCGGATGTTTGGACACGTGTGTCAAGATGACCACTTTCATGACAACCGGTATCTATGATCTATTATACCTACCGTCGGCATGGCCTCTGCTTTGACAAAAAAAAAAAACAATGGCCACGAGCGAATTGGTAGTTTACAGTTCCGTATATTGTTAACTAGCTTCTGCCCGCGACTTCGTACGCGGATCCTGTTGCTTTTGCCAACGACACCGGGTTCGTCAAAATCGAAGATCTGAAACGTCTAATTCTAAGAGCCCGGGGACGGGAAAATAACGGATCTTTCCCACCTGTGCAACACATACCGTTTGTTTCTTTCTTCACAAAAAGTACAATTTTGAACCATACCTCCGATGGTGGAAAATGTGGCGTATTCAATCATAGGAGTATATGTAAATGCACTCCGTTCCTTATCAACCCAAGGAAGGTCGCCATGCCCTACGGCTATATCTTGAGACATCCGATTCTTCAGATGATATCGACATTCTGTTCAGAGAATGTCGAAGTCTTCGCGCTCTTCTTCTGTCTCTTCATGCCGTACTCCAGCAATTCTTTCTCTCTCACTTTCTAACTGAGTATGAATATTTTGTTGTGTGCGTGTTCGGGGCAATGTATGATAATCTCGAGCAGCAGTTAGTCGCGCATCACGTTCCCCACTTGTCTCTAGAGATCTAGAAGTCGATCTACGCATCGATATCGCATCATACGATCGGCGCTTGAGGTATCTAAGTGCCCTGCGTTACCGGGTAGGCTACCGAGTCACGAAGATATAAATGGAAAAGGAAATTAAACACTCAAATAACATAAGCCCGAAGACATATTTATTCGATAAATTGAGTTTTGGCCAGTAGAGTCAAATTTTCAATGATATACCATCGTCATTGAAAATCAGTCCTAAACTGTTACCGCCTTAACCGCGTGGAGATACTCCCAGTTTTTTTTATTTTATAATTATACAGTGAAATTTGTAATAGCTTTGCAATAATTTTCACATCAGATGTTTCTGATCTTCGATTTTTTATAAGTCAACAGAAAATCCCCATCAGACCGAACCACTTTTGCTAAGACGTCATCATTCCTAAATGTGTTATGGTGTAGCTGGGCTCTTGGAGTTCCACAACAGGTGTTCCAGATCTTCGATTTTTATAAATCAACAGAGAGTGCTCATCAAATTGAACAACTTTTGCTAAGACGTCAGTGTTATGGTGTAGCTGGGCTATTGAGGTTCCACGACAGGTGTCCCAGATCTTCGATTTTTATAAGTGAACAGAAAGTGCTCATCAGATTGAACAACTTTTGCTAAGACGTCATTCCTATATGTGTTATAGTGTAGCTGGGCTATTGAGGTTCCACGACAGGTGTCCCAGATCTTCGATTTTTATAAATCAACAGAAAGTGCTCATCAAATTGAATAACTTTTGCTAAGACGTCATTCCTATATGTGTTATGGTGTAGCTGGGCTATTGAGGTTCCACGACAGGTGTCCCAGATCTTCGATTTTTATAAGTCAACAGAAAGTGCTCATCAGATTGAACAACTTTTGCTAAGACGTCATTCCTATATGTGTTATGGTATAACTGGGCTCTTGGAGTTCCACATCAGGTTTTCAGATCTTCAAATTTATTCACTCAGCAGAAAATGTTCATCACGTGGAACAATTTTTGCTATGGTGTCATTTTTGTATTTCTTATAGTTTAGCTGGTCTGTTGCGGTTCTACATCAGGTGTTCAGGTTTCCAAGATAAATTATAGCCTATATGTTGCCCAGACATAATACCTATACAACAACAAAAAAATCATTCAAATCCGTCCAGTACTTCCAAAGATTAGCGTGTACAAACAAACAGACAAACAGACAAACAGATAAACAGACAAACAGACAAACAGATAAACAGACAAACAGACAAACAGACAGACTTTTTTTTTGGATTCGTGCTCTATTACTGTTTCTTAACCCCCTTCAATTATTATTTTTTAAATATATTCAATGTACAGACACAGCTTTTTTACTCTTTTATTATATGTATAGATATAGATAGATTGTAAGAGAAATACCAAGGAAACGAAGACCATGGAAACGATAGATGGATTGTGTGAGAAATTAAATGAAAGAAGAATGAATAAGTGATAGCGTTACCGTTGACAGTGGAGAATGGGAGAAAAAAAACGTGTTGCGCCACCCCAAATAACATATGACAAGGGTGGAAAAATTATGATGATGATGATATAGTTGATCGTAACTCATTAATAAGTCACTCGGTGACATGTTGTTTTCAACCGACTTCCAAAAAGAGGAGGTTATCAATTCGTCTGTATGTTTTTTTTTTTTTTTTTTTTTTTTTTTGTGTTTGTTACCTCATAACTTTCGACTGCGTGAACCGATTTTGATGATTCTTTTTTTATTTGAAAGCTGGTGCTTCCCATGTGGTCCCATTTTAATTTGCTGAAGATCTGATGCTGGTCTTCGGAGATATACAATGGAACTCTTCAAAAATGTACGGCAAATCTGCAGTGATTGCTAATAACGCTTGTAGGTTTATTGTTTATACAACATCATGACGTAATATCACGCCTGTATGCTCTGAGGGGGTACGCAGATGTGTACAATACACCCAGATTTCGACAGTGTTTGTTACCTCAGTACTTTCGACTGGGTGAACCGATTTTGATGATTCTTTTTTAATTTGAAAGCTGGTGCTTCCCGTGTGGTTATATTTTAATTTGCTGAAGATCTGATCCGGATCTTCGGAGATATACAATGGAACTCTTCAAATATACACGGCAAATCTGCAGTAACTGCTGCAATCGCTTGAATGTTTATTGTTTATACAACATCATGACGTAACATCACGCCTGTATGCTCTGAGGGGGTACGCAGATGTGTACAATATTCCCAGATTTCGACAGTTAGGTGTATTAAGTTCCATTTATTGGGGATAAGTTTTTTTTTTATTTTATTGGCAAGGGCACTTCAAGGGTAATAGTTTGATGAGAATTTGGTTAAGTTCTGATTATGGGATCCATGACAAAGGAACGGAACTCTTCAATTCTTAGAAGCAAATTACCGATTCTCGGCCAAATCTTTTAAAGGCTATCCGGATATTTGAGTCACGTACCATAACGTCGTTATTAACCGACTTCAAAAAGGAGGAGGTTCTCAATGTAATGTTCCCCGATTACTCGAAGATGACTGGACCGAATTTGTTTTTTAATTGTTTGAAAGGGTATACTTCCCAGAAGGTCCCATAATCATCAAGTCAGGATCCTGATAATGGGATCCTGGAGAAATAGAGAGAACTCTTCAAATTTTATAGGCACACCAGAAGCGATTTGGGTAGTTTTTGAAAGAGTAGTTTCTCGGAGTGATCCCATTTAAATTTGGTAAAGATCTGATGAAGAACTTCGGAGAAAGGCAACGGAACTCCTCATTAAATGTAGCAAATGTGTGTCTCTAACTGGGATTGCTGAAATCTCATGTCTGTCTATTGTTTACACCAGTTCATAACAAAAAATCACGCTGGTACGCTGTGAAAGGGTATGCACATATTGTGAACCACTAAAAAGTGAAAAATAAAAACTTTTTTGCAAAAAATAAAACCGACTTCACACAAAAAAGTGAAAAATAACTTTAGCTTCTGAAGTCGGTGACAAAAAAATTAAATCAATCAAACAAAGGTCACCGACTTCAGAAGCTAAAGTTATTTTTCACTTTTTTGTGTGAAGTCGGTTTTATTTTTTGCAAAAAAGTTTTCATTTGTGTGTTCTGATATAGCTGTCAGCTACCCGTCTTGGACATTCTGCAGTTCCAAATAACTACTAATAAGAAGTAAAATATACAAAGGTCAGTGAAGATGATCGAAAGGGAAAGAAGAATATAATCCCCCCCACGAGAAGCTATAATTTTTGTAAACAAAGAATTTCTACAAAGATACGTAGCGACAATAAAATCAACAAGAAATACTCGGTTTCCCGTTCTGTTTTCCAATTTCTATGTCCCTGTTTCATTTATGAGGTCACAGGAATATAGTTTAAAATCACACAGCATTATGAACATAACTAGTATTCTACTGTAAAATAATATTTCTCTACTGATAGCAGAAGTGCTATCATCAAAATCATCAGGTCACCATCAACCTAATACATTTAAAAACTTGTATTTAAACAAAAAAAACTTGTCAAAAAGTTGGAACTTAGACCCCCAATATCTCCGTATCTAGAAGGTTCCCAGGTATGGCGTAGAACATAACTAGATCTCGTTCAAACCAATTTTCGGTGGAAGATTACAGTACATCATATATTTTTTTTAGTTTTATCAATCTCGTATTTCAGAAGTTACAGGGGGGGACACACATTTTTCCACTTTGGAAGTGTCTCTCGCGCAAACTATTCAGTTTAGAAAAAAATGATGTTAGAAACCTCAATATTATTTTTAAAGACCTATCCATAGATACCCCACACGTATGGGTTTGATGAAAAAAAAAATGTTTGAGTTTCAGTTCTAAGTATGGGGATCCCCAAAAATTTTACGTTTTTTTTATTTTTGTGTGAAAATCTTAATGCGGTTCACAGAATACATCTACTTACCAAGTTTCAACAGCATAGTTCTTATAGTTTCGGAAAAAAGTGGATGTGACATACGGACGGACAGACAGACGGACAGACATGACGAATCTATAAGGGTTCCGTTTTTGCCATTTGGCTACGGAACCCTAAAAATGATCGCAATGATGGGAAGAACAAGTGACTTTCGGCTTCGTTAAGAGGTCCCTTTATTACAATCACCATTTCCATAAAAACACATTTCTGTCCTTTCCAGTCTTTTCCCCATTCGTGACACATTCAAGCAGAAACTTTCACTTCCTTCTGATATCGGTTTCTGTATCGTTATTTAGTGAGCTACTTACTAAGGCTAATGCTCTTCGTATCACTGTTCTATCTATGCCTGCTTGTCGAGCACATTTTGCATTGTCACCTTTCTCCTTGTTACGTTTGAGGAGGAAGCTGCTGGGTTTTGCTAATATAAGGTCCCATTAAAATAGATGGACGACTTTTAACACAGCGTTCGGTACGTCTAACCAAATATTCCAAGCAAAAAAGCACTGATTAAATTGATTTTCTTTTGCGCGTTATTACCTACTATCTTCTTCATAACCTAACAACACTATCCTAAAGAGGTGATGTGTAGTCAACTGAAAGTTACTATGGTTAAATAAGGAGAACATGACCTTCTCCTTCCCGTTCCTTGATGATGACCTTCTTACGAGACGCGCCCATAATACTCGTAGGATGTGTTTATTCTAGCGTGCCGTCAGGTTATAATTTTAGGTCAAATTAAAATCACTATCAATGGTGTTTTTTTCTTGCATATGTTTGACGTACTGAACGCTGTGTTATAATTTGTCCATCTATTTTAAAGGGACCTATAAATATTTGGCATTTCATTAGTTGTTTTTGAGGAAATTTTAGTGAGGAAACTTTTGAGTATGAACGTGGATTGTTATAAGAGAAGAAGATGACCAAAGATTCGATGGATTGACTGTGGTCTGTGTGAAAGATAATTGGGTAGAAAGCATGCTGCGCTGACTGAATGATTTTCTTCTTTTGTTGGTGCCTAACCTGGTGTCAAAGTTTTATGCCCTCTGACTTGGCTTTAAGTGTCGTCGAGAAACATCGTTCAAGCATGTTGGTTTGGTTTCCTCACGATGTTTTCCTTCACCGAAGCCAGTGATCATTTTGATTGAATAATGATTATGTAATTTTCATTGTTTTATTATAGTGTTGGATTTCATTAGATATGGTGTAACGTCGGCTTTATTTAACTATGGTTTGTTTTAGAGTCAGACGTTTTTAACAATATTATCATATTGTTGGAGGTGGTGGAGGTGACTTTCTACATCATCCTCTTAGAAACTTACTTAGACTCACTTACTTAGACTAACTTAGACTCCGACACTACTTTTTTTTTTAATAAATATTGCTCAACATTACACACAGTGCCTTTTAGGACCACATTAAGCAAGGCTTGTGTCGTGGACACCAGATATTTGATAAACTACTTGTATACTTTTTGTTTGTAAATACATACTTAATATACATATAAACATCCATGACTCGGAAACAAATGTCCAAGCTCATCACACAAACATTTGCTCGTACCAGGATTCGAACCCAGGACCCTAAGAACGTAAGGCAGCCCCACTACCGCTGCACCATTCGGCATTCATCTACTCAATCTCATGGTTATTCAGCTTTTACGAGATTCATTTCAAGTCTAAGCAAGGAAAACGGTTTGCAAACATTCACACAGATTCTTTTCTTATCTAAAATCTGCAAAACCTCTCTTCTCACGTTATGTAATAAGAGCTTACTTATATGCAGATTATGACACTACCGTCTGAAGTTTATCATCACAATCATTGACAGATCAATTTGTTTTATTTTGTTGAAACAACATTATAGTTTATAATAATGTAACACTCAACTTGCGTCACTCGTGAATAGAATGGATTGCCAGCTCTAGTTATAATGTAATTAGTAGTAATAAGATCCATACGTTGACAAATTTTATCTTTATTTAATGTGTGTTGTTAATTTCTGATGATTGCAAAACAGACAGGAGATAAAGTCAGCTGTTTTTAACCTGTTTTTTAAGCCTGTTAGCACTATTCCCAAAACACTGTAACTCCTGGAAGCTAGAATCGACAGTGGCGACCACCAGAAAAGCGCCGAGACAATGAAGCTAGACGAAGTCCCGGAGACACAATTTACCTGTTTTGGATTCCGCGAAGTAATTAATTAGAAAAGAATTGTGGAGGAGTTGCTAAAACATACGAGGGTGAATTGAAAAGTTCGCGGCCTAACACATAAATACTTAAACTATTTTAATGTAACTGACCTCATTCGATTAGTTTACTCTCTGGTTGTCAAATTGTAAAATTCTATCGCAATAGAATTAACTGTTTTTAAATTAGACTGAATTTTGTGAGCCTTTGTGCAGCGTTTTTAAAGAATGGAGAAAATTGAGCAACGTGCGGTCATCAAATACCTGTTTAAAAAAAAACTAACTCCAAAAGAGATTCACGAAGGTATGTCAACAACATTGGGGGAATCTGCTCCGTCGTATACGACTGTGAAAAAGTGGGTTGCTGAATTTAAACGCGGACGAGAGAGTATTGAAGATGACCCTCGCTCTGGCCGGCCTATGACGTCTACGACTGAAGAAAACATCGGGAAAATCTGTGATCTGATATTGACAGATCGGAGATTGACCATCAGGGAGATTGCAGACACTATTGGCATCTCGTATGAACGAATACAAAACATCATAGTCAATGAACTTGGATTTTCTAAGGTTTCTGCGCGGTGGGTACCCAGATTGCTTTCAGTCGAACAGAAACGAATACGCCTCACGATTTCTCGCGACTGTTGGAAATGTTTGAGGCTGATCCACAAGATTTTTTGGCCAGATTTGTAACAATGGATGAAACTTGGGTACACCACTACACCCCAGAGTCAAAACAGCAATCCAAGCAGTGGAAAAAACCTGATGAACCGTCTCCAAAAAAAGCCAAAACAATTTTGTCAGCTGGCAAGGTGATGGCGTCAGTTTTTTGGGATGCTAAGGGTGTCATCATGGTGGACTACCTTGCAAAAGGCGAAACTATAAACTCGGCTTATTACTGCACCCTCTTACGTCGCTTGCGTGAAACAATCAAAGAGAAAAGGCCAGGATTACACAGAAAGAAAGTGTTGTTCCATCAGGATAATGCACGCGTTCTTACGTCTGTTGAATCTATATGGCTCAAATTCGTGATTGTGGCTTTGAATTACTGCCCCATCCGGCCTATTCCCCTGATTTAGCACCTTCAGACTTTCATTTATTCCCAAACCTAAAAAAACACCTTGGAGGTCAAAAATTTTCATTAAATGAGGAGGTCGAAGCTGCGGTGGGTGACTTTTTTGAAGGCCTTGAAGAAACTTTTTTTATGACCGGTATACAGGCGTTGGAAACCAGATGGAAGAAGTTCATAGAGTTAAGTGGAGATTACGTGGAAAAATAAAATTATTTTTGCTTTTATTTTATATTGTTTTCTTGCTGAGGCCGCGAACTTTTCAATCCACCCTTTTTCGATTCGCTAGACTTACCTGCTTCTGTAAAATCTAGATAAATACTAATAATTTCACTGATATCTAAGTAGAATTGTCTCTTACGGCCATTTTCAATAACATACTACTAACAGCAGGTAACGGAAGGTTGCTATCTCTATCTGTTTGTTTGCCTTATGGACCGTTAGATACAAAACGTCTCAGAAAAGCTTTCTTTGTTTTTTCACTGCGAGTGAAATAACGCGGATAGGATTTTCCAAGTTAACTTTGTTTATAGAGAAACACCGACAGCTACGAGACGTAGCCGTATTAACTAACAGTTATAAGTAAGTAAGTTATAGAAAACGGCCGTTCAAAATGAATTTATCAAACAGCAACGCATAGCCCGAGCATACTTATTAGAGGTCATAGTAACATGTAGATACAAAAGACGAATAGACGACTCTATTAATTATTAGAAAACAGCCATAGTAAATAACTACACTCATGCCTAGGAATATTTTAAACATTCATTATGAATGTTTTCTTGGAAACAACTCTTTGCGCAAAACCAAAGTCGTTATAACAGATTATTTAACCAAAGCCGTTTAATTAAAACAGCATCTTAAGTCGATCCATTCTTCATGGAACCAATAAAAATGAATAAGTAAAAGTTGAAAGCAAACAACCAATAATAAAAACAAGAGTGATTTAGAAAAACAACAAAAATAAAAGTGATGTGGTCACGACGTTTTTCGAAGTATAATAGTGGTACGTTTTACATAACTAAGGGCCGGCCAACGACGCGACGGAGCGGTCAGTGGGCCAGCGCGTACGCTGACGGAAATCTTGGTCGACACGGATCTGTGTCACTGGGTGCGCGCGCGCAGGTGGGGCGTGCGCACAATGCCGTTAGATAATATTCTGACCTTTGCAATGTTTGACAACATTGTGATATAAGGCACTTGTGCTGCACCCTTTGTGCGAATTTTTGGCTGTCATTGTTTTAAAATTAGAATTAGTTTTGGGAATGGCAGTTTTTATATTTTTAGGATTGGCAGTTTCTACCTTTTCCATGTTCTATCACAATCCACAGATGTTCAAAGATCAAAACAAGGGTTGGTACGTCACCAATTTATTTAAAACTATTCTTCATTAGCCAGTGAATAATGAAATTATACTTGGCAAGAAAAACAGGTTTGTTGATGGTACTCCTCAAACTCTTTCTCAAGAAGTGGGGTTGAAGACATATTGCGTTAGTTTTTTTTGCATATTTAACACAGAAGATTAATTATAGAATTATATTGGTAAATTGAAAAGGTCTTAAGCTTTAGATTACGTTATGAAAGTCACATAATTATTTTATTTTATTGCACGATGATGTGTGTGATGTGCTCGTGGCTGAATAACAACAGCCGCTCGGGTCAATCTTTAGGTTAAGCCGTGCTTGCCTAGGTCGATCTGTGGATGGATGACCACCCTTACATACCGAGTTTCCTCCGTGCCTCGGAAAGCACGTTAAGCTGTTGGTCCCGGCTGTTATTTGTAGATCTTTGACAGTTGTTACAGGTAGTCAGTGGCCCAAAAAGAATGACAACCAGTCTCCAAGGGGTATCGTATTACTCAGTACTAACTGGGTTGTGGAGGTCAGATAGGCAGTCGCTCCATGTAAAGTACTGGTATTCAGCTGCATCCGGTTAGACTGCAAGCCGACCCGAACATATTTGGGAAAAGGCTAGGCAGATGATGCACGATGATGAAGTTTCTTTTTTATGGAAATCAAAGTCAAAGTCAAAACATTTATTGCGAACCAAGTGTACAAAAAAAAAGCTTCTTCGCTTCTTTGCTTGCTTCTTTCTTTCTTCTCTCTTTCTAGTTATTTCCCATCATCACATACTTGCACTTGTCTCTTGTTACTTGGAGTCGTCGCAATACGTTTTTAGGGTTCCGTTGCCAAATGGCAAAAAACGGAACCCTTATAGATTCGTCATGTCTGTCTGTCTGTCCGTCCGTATGTCACAGCCACTTTTTTCCGAAACTATAAGAACTATAACTGTGAACCGCATTAAGATTTTCATACAAAATTAGAAAAAAATATATATTTTTGGGGTTTCCCCATACTTTGAACATACTTTGAAAAAAAAAATGTTGTTGCCTCACACAATACATTCATCGTTTCCTTGGTCTTCTTCTCGCGCCCCATCTATCAACATTTTTATTTATCACTCTTTTAGCAACATGCGATCCGTCCCTCTTCATCACATGCCCATACCAAGCCAATCGATCCCCTTTCAACTTTTCTGTAACTGGAGCAACTTTCAAACTTCCTCTAATATATTTATGTCACCGTAAAATTGACAAACACGTTATATTACAATATAACGTGTTTCTCTCTAGCGATATTGTAAACTTTTGAAATATTGTCAACTGAACATACGGAAGTATCTCTGCCCCCATAATCGGGCCCTGGGGCACCACCCCCGTTAGGTTAGTTAGGTTCCTTTAAACCCTGCACTAGGAAATAGGGGCCCTGCGAAGCGGGGCTCCGTCGACTACGCTTTTTAGGGGAATATAAAGTGTTGGTAAGGAATGGTACATTATCTTTTTCTTCCTTCCACACCGCCATCGCATGCATTTCACGAAAAATAATGCGTTTTATTGTAAGCAGTATGTTCGTTTGACAATATTTCGAGAGTTTACAATATCGCTAGAGAGATTACAATATGACGTGTTTGACAATTTTACGTTGACATATACTCATTCCTTACGTTTTTATCCATTCTTGTCAGACCACACATCCATCTCCACTACAAGCAATCTTTTTTCATCCATCTTATTCACAGCCCAGAATTCCAATCCATACTGTACTTTTTGGTTCTGCCTGTTAGGTAATATTTAGCGGCATTGATTTAGAAACCCTGTATATCTAAAGGTAGAGATTGTATTCCTTCAATAGGTTCTTTCAATAACAATCCTTCTAACAAAATCTAGTCACATCACGTTCAGTTTACTCATTTACCTATACGTATCTATCTATAATCAACCTTCGTGTCCTCCAAAGCCTTATTCCGATCACAAACAAATACCTAATGGAAGAAAACGTTTTCCCTTTTCAAACTACAATGTTATGTCGTATCTCTTCTTATCTTATAATGACCAACTGAAGTTATAAACGAAGTCCAACAGTATTCTCAGTGTGTTCGCAGATCGGTGGGATTCCCCGATGATGCGGAGATGGATACGACTCCATGCTGAAATTTGACTGTATATTTTTATCTTTGTCTGTAACCTACTAACACTAGAACTTAAGTAAAATTGTTACTAACCCTATGGACTCCAGTCTGAAATAAAAGTTTCTATTCTATTCTATTCTAAAGGAGGTAGGTATGAAGGGTATGAAGGCATTCAAAAAATAAAAGTCCCATTTTGACATTTGTTAGCGTAATAGTACCTACCTAATAAAGTTCAATTTCCGACTCCATCAACTTTATAAATCTCTTCGCCAGTAACTGCGTCACTTTCAAAGCAATGATAAACATCATGTCTTGCCACTAAAGTGCTCTAATTATCACTTTCATTTAACTAGACTGTCAGTCGTGTCATTTTCACTTCAGCTAAGGACAGAGGAACTGCTTCAAGCTGTCAACTGCATGTCAAATTACATTGTCATCATCACCTAGATAGCCTTTTTCAAAGTATGTAGGGGTCGGTTGTCAGTTTAAGGAGACGGCAAAGACCAACCATTCTATCAGCCATGACGAAGAAGAAGAAAATATTGCTTTGACATTAACTACTTCAAAGCTTGTATCAATCCAGAAACCTTTTCAAAAGTATTTAATACATTATCGTTTTCCTATCCACAAATTATCAGCAGCCACGCAGTCTGAATTTGTGCCCGGTTTTTGGCAATAGGTTCGCACCTCCCCCCCCCCCTCCCCAGTTATATGGTACTTAAACAAAATTGGCGAAATAAGGATGTACTTTTAGGTACACTTCTGGAACCTTTAATTTAACCCTTCGGGAATTATAAGGCGTGTTACGTATGGCTGAACGCTAGTTAGAGAGTAATGAATATGGAACCATTGTAAAAATTGTTCTACTCGCTCATATTTTCAAATGCAGTTCTTTCAATTGAAATGCAGATTTCAACCCTAAAAATGTTTTATCTAGACAGCCATCAATTTGTTCAGAAGAACAAATCTTGCGCCCTCCTTACAAAAAAACAAAGTTAGTTCTAGCAATGAGGTCGTATCAAGATACCAAAATTACAAAATACCCTTTTACAACGATTCAAAGAAGTTCTGCCGCCATAAATAGGATAGCATCCGTTTTTGAAGGATTTTCCTCGAACATGTTATAACAGGCTTCGCAATGTCATTGGACGTCGGTCTTTTTCTTGTATGACGTGTCTTGAAACAATTGACGTCATAAACAGAGTTCTTTAAAACTCCACGGCAACATGTCTTGACAAGACACACAAGACCATCTTGTGTGTTTAAGGCCGGAATTTCTCCTACGCTGACGTTGGTTGTGCGTACGAGGATACATTGTGTTCTCTTTAGCACCATACTGCGACGCTGACGTCAGCGGCGCGTACGTTGCTACTGTATTTCTCGCTGACGTACGCGACCGACATCAGTGTAGCAGGAATTTCAAGCCTTACTCTAGTTATTGATGCGGATTGTTTACACTCCGGACCAACTGGAACTGCCTGGAAAGGATAATATGTATTTAAGGCGCTTAGACGAGCTAAATTAGCAACTCTATTTGTGGTGGTTCAAACTTCGTTTGAAATGCTGTTAGAATAAAGTTCTAATCAGCTTGCACTACTAAGTGGTTGTTACGTCAGCCACTGCGGGCCAAATAGCGCGAAATGAGTGGTTTCGATCGATTTACAAAAAAACTATTGATTGGATTAAAAAACTAAAACAGTAACATGCTAATATATTGCTTGTAGAATTATTTGCCAAAAAATCAGAATGATCGCATGCATATTAGTATGTTTTTTATTGTTTGAAAGATATTTTTAGAGGTAAGTTCGTGATTTATTTTTATCGAGCCAAATTAATTGTATTATGTTTTCAAAACAGTATCATGCTAGCATATATCCTGAAGAATATCATATATTTTTTTCTGTTCTTGTTTATAGCAGTGAATCATATACTTTTAGTAATTATAAAACTCGCGTTTAGCTCGTGTAATCGCCTTAATGGATTGATTGAAGAATTGATCGTCTGACACCCATTAGGATGATCCTTTCAGAGCTGCACCCCATTAGCGTTTATAATTTATGCCATCACTTTAACCAGGATGGTAAAGATAATTTTTGTAATGTCATCATTATCATCATTTTGGCCCAAAGACTTCCACTGCTGGACATAGGCCTCCCCCAAGAGTCGCAACATTGACCGGTCCCGTGCGACTCGCATCCAAAGGATTCCCGCAACGTTCACCAGGTCATCGGTCCTCCTAGTGGGAGGCCTTTTCCAACGCAACGTCTTCCGGTTCGCGATCACCACTCCTGAACTTTTTGGCCCCATCAGCCATCGTTCTGCGAGTAATGTTTCGTGTCGACTGCCACTTGAGCTTAGCAATTCTTCGGGCAAAAATAATCAAACTTAGAGGTACATTAAATGAGAGAGGACTGCAGTTAACTTGGCAGACCCGAAGGCACTTAAGAAGCCGTTTCCTGCCGGTTTTCCTTCGAGAACAAGACCATCTACGTAGTATCTATGGCGAGCCTGTCGAAATAACAAAAATATCTATGGACATGATCAAGCAGCAACCTAATAAATCATCAGCTACCTGAGCCCTTTCCCAACAAAGTTGGGGTCGGCTTCCAATCTAACTGGATGCAGCTGAATACCAGTACTTTACTTGGAGCGGCTGCACAACCCAGTTAGTACTGGGTAATACGATACCCCTTGATAACACTGGTCATCAGACTTTCGAGCTACTGGCACCTGTAACAACTGTCAAAGATTTACAAATGACACCCGAGACCAACGGCTTGACATGCTTTTCGAGGCATGGACGCAACTTGGTATATTATGGGTGGTGACCCATCCACAAACCAACCCAGGCAAGTGCGACAATTGATCCAAGCGACTGTAATTAGTTGGCCACGAACTTCACCAACATAAGCAACAGTTGAAAGTGCAACAGATGACCTTCTATGTTATTTATATAGATTTTATGACATCAATATTGTTTTATTTATTTGAAATTAATATGCACGATGCATTCACTTTTTCGCTCATTCATTTTATATAACAGTTCAAGGTAGGATTAAAAGTTAAAGTTCTAATGCTTGTAATTCTCCTTGCATACATCGTCAAGTTTACTAACCATAGTTCTACGTGATTCACATGTTACCAAGTAGCGCTGTATCCTTAATCATATCTGTTGTTCATTAAAGTTCCAACGATAGAAAATGGTTTCTAGGTAACATATTATAGAAATATATAGTAGTAGGTAGAGTCGACGACTATAATTGATAGCCGCTTGACTGCGCTAGAACATCGGAAATTTCTCAAGGTTACCGGCGCGTCATCACGTGACCATGACGTAATGCGACGCCGCGTCAAGTGGCCGTGCTATTGTTATCGTTTTTTGTATACTCGTTGGGAACGGTTGTAATCTCAAGTGATGTTTTTGTTAGAGCTTATGAATGCCCCATTCAGTTTGGGTTAAGTGTTTGTTGACATTTCGTCTCTAATTTATTACATTAAGTGGTAAATATTGACTATGGTTGAAAATAAACATTATGTGAACTTTAAACATTATTATTTCAAAAAGTAAATCGATACCATATATATTTTATGGCTTTTATTGGTGGAAGGGTTCTATCTTCATAGGAAAAAAAAATAAATACATACCTCATAGTAAAAAAATACTTATTTACAGGCATAAAACTGGCAAAAAACACACTTGACGACGGTGAAAAAAAATAAACAAAAATTAAATAAATTATTACGACTACACAGTTTCACGAAACTTAAAAATATAGTTACTATCTGAAAGCTACATTCATAGAGGAACTTATGCGTAATTATTAAGTGCATAGGTCTATTCAATATTAGAAATACATGGGATTGATTGAAGGAATTCCCACTCACGTAAAAGCGTACCTACCATTTCTTGTCTTTTTTTGTTTTGTTCAGTGAAGTTTGAGTAAAGAAAATACAATAAATCTAACTATATTCGATAATAAATTACCTATATTATCATTATATTGTAATTAACCAATAAATCAGTGATTTACTCAAAAATACTCAAACAATAAACTTTTTTTCGTTGCACATGTAAACAAAACAATGGAAATTCACAGACTAAATTTGACAATTTATTTCTTAACCACAGATACATTTTTGACGGCCAGTGTTGCATGTTTCTAAGGCGGATATTCTCGATAGTTCAATTAAAAAATAGACAACCGACCCAAAACACAGAGATTTAGAGCAAGAAGCAATAATACGACGACCAGTACTAATGTCACGTGCCATCCACCCTAAAGGGGTGATGAGCCGGCAACGGTATAAAAATTCATCCACCCTAAAAGGGTGATGCGCCGGCAAGCGGGTCACTTTCACTACTTTCCAATTTTGCAATTTTATACATTCACGATTAAAATACGAATAGTAGCAAGTGGCCCATCCACATAAGTCCTCGACTATATAAAGGGTGTAAAACACCCCTTAACGAAGCCGAAAGGCACTTACAGTTCTCCTCGTCATTGCTATAATTTTTTGGTCCACACTATACCTGGGAACCTTCTAATGACGGAAATATTGGGGGCCAAAGTTCCAACTTTAGGACAAGTTTTTTTTTAAATACATAAAAGTTTCCACAACCCCCGTACTATTCGATCCATTAGCACAATGTTTTGAGTGCGTTACATTAACTTCTACCACAAAATATGATTTTCACCCCAAAAAAAACAGTAGTTTCCCAGCAATCATGTTTGCATAAAGTTGAATGTTCGGTTGACGGCTTCGTGATAAGGTTATTTACAGCCCGTAATGGTTTTAATTCGTCAAATTTATGTGTCTTGAAAATATATCCCATGTATAATATGTAGAATAACGTATGAAATCGTAGGTATAGAAATTATAGGCAGAGCTGTAGGTATCTTTTAAAAGTAATATTTGTCTTTCATCGTTTTTTTATGTACATAAAAAAAAATCGCAATGACGGGGAGACGGGGGTGTTTTACACCCTTTATAATTATCTTTCTTTCTTTCTTGAAGAAGAAAAATTTATTTAATATCCACCAAGACTGAAAAGAAATCTAAACAATTAAAGGAGACCGGTTGCATGATTTGCACTAAAAAGCCGTAGGACATACAACATTCGTAAGTATGACATAAAATTCACGCCAATAAACTTCGCATGTTACACCGCCAGGTCAATTGAGGAGAACCTTATTCGTTTCACAGCCTGGCTTTAATACAAATTGTTATTGTAACCTTGCCCTAAGGTGCCTTGAGCTTACGACCAAACGCACAACCAAAACTCGTTTTGTTCATAAGTTTTGGTTATTTGTTATGCCATAACTGGTAGCAGCGCTATCAGCTATTCTTGTATAGTCTGAAGTATGGAACATTTAAGCAGCACTAACTTGGACGACGTTGGCCGGTTTTGGCTAAAACTTCAAAAGTAGCAATTCTTATATGGGCGTTGCCAGATGTTCCGGCTCTATAGATTTATGGAGATTAGCCAGCTGGTCCAAATTCAAGCAAACGGTGAACCTTGCAAATATATCTCACCCCGCACTTCGTTTCGTTTAAAAGTTTGCACAATTACACGTAATATATAGAATGTAGGGACACCTTTTTCCTTATGTTTTCCCATTAAGAAGGAATGTAACTAAGTAGTGTAGGGCCTGCACCTTCCCAAACTGTCGTCCCTGCATTTGGTTTTGACCACAAGCAAATTTGCGCATTAATTTCGGTGGTTACCAAAAATTTATACTGTTCGACACCGCACCTACTCTTATTAAACGTTTCCTAAGGTACTACAATCTCATTTCCTGCACCCAGTTCTTCAGGTGCGGATTGGCAGAATTGAGGACATTTCCCATTTCTGCTTCATTCGTTGCCATCACCAGTTTATCGTAGCTGACCTCTCACTAGTACTGCTCTAACTTAATTAAATAAATAAATATCGCTGGACATTACACACAGCGCCATCTAGTGCGACACTAAGCAACGAGGCTTGTGTCGTGGACACCAGATACTTGGTATACTACATAGATACTTTTTGAAAATACATACTTATTATACATATAAATATCCATGACTCGCAAACATATGTCCATGCTCATCACACAAATACTTGCTCCTGTCGGGATTCGAACCCGGGATCCTAAGAACGTAAGGCAGCCTCACTACCGCTACGCCATTCGGGTCGTCAACCAGACCTAACCCAACATCCACCTTTGAACACCGCCTTCAAGACATGATAACTTTAGACATTCGTACCCAAGGCCGCACAGCTACGCCCGGGTGTTTCCACTGCGAGGATCGACCGGAGGACACGGTGGAGCACACGGTGCACGGCGTGGGCGGAGCACCGCCGTGTCCTCGTAGCGGCGATCGGCGGCGGCGACCTCTCGCGTCCTGCCCTGGTTCAATCCATGGTCCGGAGCGAGACGGAATGGGAAGCCGTCACCTCCTTCTGCGAAGCAGTCATGCTAGCGATGGAGGTGGCAGAACGGGAGAGGAAGAGAGCCTCTCTTCCCAGCCGCCGCGGGAGACGCACCGGGCGTCGGGGGCCACGTGGTGGCTACCGGCCACCGTAGATGCGGGCCTGTGGACGGTTAGCTATGGGCTAGCTAGCCGTCCGTCCGTCTAATGACGACATGCCGTGTCGACGGCGCGTTCGTGTTCCACACGCGCCTCAAAGAGATGTCAGCATAAGGGGAGGGGCCCGCAAGGGCCGAAGCCTGCCGGGGTTGCGGGCCTGTTCGAAAGAGATACCGCGGCCCCGGAACATAGAGGGCGAGGAAGGAACATGGATGGGTTTTAGTCAGTAAAAGTCTGACACTCCCTCCCGCTCCGTCCAGAGTGGGAGAAGTCATTTGATGATTTCCCATCCGAAAAAAAAGGCCGCACAGCTAAGCAATTGATACATTCTAATTAATAACGTTTGCTTACGAAAGTCTTGATTTTCCTTAGGGTAGGGTTATTGAAGTTACTTCAGCTTATAGTAAAACCTGAATGGTATAACCACGTTTCTAATATAATAAATTTAGTTAACCAGGGAACGTTTACTACGCCTAGTTGCAAAATTCACTCAATATCTACCTTGGCAGTTTATGGTAAGAAATAATCAACATAAAGGAAATTTAAGCCAAGCCAGGATATTAAAATTTACTGCCAGACAATCGTATCACCATCCCGAGATCAGATTCTAGACGGAATAGGTACCTGGACTCTGGAACTCTACACCCAGTTTACCCCAGTTATGTCTTGAAGACATCAATCCTGGTGTAAAGTAAAAGATACACTGTTTTTTTAAAATCATGAATTCTACTTACATTACCAATTTTATTTCCGTTTATTACGATAAGCGTGAAGCATACAAAACCTCAAATTAGAAAAATGTGACGTCATAATAAGACGCAGGTTCTCGCAAAAGATTTTCATTATTTAATGTAATAACAGTGTTACACGACATTAATATTCATTCAAAATATCGTTAAATGTTTCTTAAATGAAAAGTTTAGTTGTTCAGTCTTTTCGTGGTGATCATTAGTTCCGTGCACGCGCATAGTGTTGCGACACAGCGCGGGTCTGCGGGTCAAACGGTCGCCTTTCGGGTCGGTGTGGTCGTAACCAGTGTTAATATACCTTAATAATAATGAAAAGTGAATACTTTACCAAATTGGAAAGATTTGAAGATTAATAAGGTAAGAATTAAAATAAATTAAGATTTTAGAATCCCGCTTTCTAACGAAAAAGCGATTTTGCAGGTTAAGAAACGTTTTGCTCGTATTTTCCGCAAAACATAGAAACTTCAAGATTTTCGAAATAATACGAGTTAATATCAGGATTTTCGTAAATAACATGAACGCTTCGTAACGTCTATATCGGTTTGAATATTTCCCCAAGGAAATATTTAAACTGGAAACGCCACGATACACGACAAAAATGGTGAACATGTACAAAGAATGTGTTGGAAAATTCTTACTTATATAACAAATGAGAGATAGGTACGTCTCATTAAAAATGCATAAAATTACACACATTTAACAATAATTACCTACTCACAGCCTTTCTAATCTACAATAAGAAAGCATTATTAATTAATGTTTACATTTACCTCTAAAAGCGATACCTACGTTTACGCGATTTTCCTCGTTTTGCGATTTGAGTCGGCGACTTTAGTTTGCCATTCTTGGCAACTTGGCTACTCCATCCAAGTCAGACTGCATTATGTTATATTTATAACTGGCACAAATACATAATCGTTCTCTTTACTTAGGTACCTAATGTTTTTACTTGCAATCGACTGGTACCCATTAATTAGATAATTATAACGAAAATATTGTTGCAATGACAGGATATGTCGAGGATTTGTTTAAAGAGCCTATTTGTGGAATGTAAATAATAGAACCGATAAAGGAACCCCATACGGCCAATGTATTTATTTGGGTTGATCCAGTAAGCGGTAAGCTTTTGTAATGGGAGATATTATTTGTTTTAAGGGCAGCATTTGGTCGATAATTTCAGCCGAAAGAGGTCCACTGCTGGGCGTAAGCTTCAACTGACCGGTCCCGTGCGTCTCGCATACCGCGGATTCGCGCAATCATCACCTGGTCATCGGTACACTTATTGGGAGACCTTCCAATGCAACGTCTTTCGGTTCGCGGTAGCCACACCAGAACTTTTTGGCCCAATCGGCCATACTTTCTGGAGCAATGTTCCCTGCCCCGGCAAATTAAGTTTGGCAATTCTTCGGGTTACGGGGCTAGGCTAAGGGTAATACGATCCTCAAAATGTGTAGCGCCGTTTGCGTGGCACTTTCGAGTGCCGCCGTAGCACTCGCCGCACTCAGACAAAACGTTTTGTCTTAGGCGAAAGGTGCCCTATGTGGCCATAATGGCACCTTAGTCAGTAAAAGTCTGCCATGACACCTTACGCTCCACCCAAAACAGGAAGGGGGTTCATTTGATGATTACCCATCCGAAAAAAAGGTGGGCAACCTGGAAAACAAAACCAAAATATTTGAACATCAATATCAAATAACAATATTTGAATACAGCCTACATAATCCAATCAAATTTGAAATTCGATGGCATTTTCTTTTTAATTTTAAGAGCGGGACCAATCTACTAAAGAAAATTACATAAAAATAAACTTTAGTAAACTCATCCCGCGGCGGGAACCAAATGAGCGGGATCAATTTACTAAAGAGCCATAATACACCTTTGCATAGTACAATCAGCGTGTAGCACATACAATGTTACTATGCCGTCAAATCAGCTTGTTATCTTTGCCCTTTGTAACGGATGAATCAATAAAACTACATTTAATTAAACAGAATAAACGCGTCTGGCCTGTATAGCGAACAACTGGGGGCTTGTCCTGGTTTAAAATGTACTTACAAACAATGCTTATTTTGCCATCTGATCTGAGGATTCGTTAAACTTTAGGAAATAAAACAGTTTACATGTAAGGAGTAAGAAAATGTTTAAAAACGTATTTTTAGATTTCCTTCAAAACTTTTTTCCGTGTTTAGAAAGGCAACAAAAAACCTGAAAGAATGACATAAACAGACTCACCAACATTGAGATGAAAGTGAAACTTGAAGAAATAAAACAAGAGGAATATGTGCAGTCTCATTTATTATAACTCTGATGCTCTGGTACTGCTAAATCCCAGTTAAATATTAACTATGAGAAACAGTATCCATCAACAACTTCTAAAGAACTACTAACACAATATATTCATTCCTTTTCTAAAGAAAGTCATCTGCCTAGGCTTTTCCATCTATATTAAGGTCGGCCTGCAATCTAATCGGGCGAGTGCAATTGAATACTTACCAGTATTTTACATGGAGCGACTGCCTATCTGACCTCCACAACCCAGTTAGTACTGGATAATACGATACCCCTTGGTAAGTCAGACCTATAGTGAAGAAAGTGTGTAAGTAAAAGTGTTGATAATAAACCCTTGATTTCTTCATGTCCCCGTTAACGTTGAATAAAGATGCACCGTCTTGCTTGTTGAGATGCAAAGTGAAAGTTAAAACATCGTCCTAAAGGGAAACCGTTAATGTCCACATACAAAATGCAAACTCCGAAACTTTATTATGGACATTCAACTCAAAAGGCCGCATTCAAGAAAGGTTTGGCCATTACACCTGTTTCCTTAACTCTTTCAGGGGCACTTTCATATAAGTTACAATATACTTGCTTTTATGTTTTTTCTAGTTGTATTAAGGCTAAAGAATACTGAAAACATGGTGCAAAAAAATATCTGAGTGAAGGCTTTTGAGGAATCACATGGTTAGCTACGGTAACCACCGCCGCTGTAGAACAAAACAACACTATGAAGACTCGTAATTTTTTTAATCATGCATACAGGCTAAAAAACATATTTAGGACCAAATTTTTATTTAAATTCTTATGAAAATCTTTGAAGCAGGACTTTCCTTTACGCAAACATAGTGGAACATTGCAAGTTTTGCATTTCCAAACCGTACATTGTACTGGAGTATTACTGGTACTGCATTTGGCGCATCTCCTTGATGTGCTTCGTTCCGGATGGCGATCAGTTTCAATGCCGTTTTATTATGGCCGGACCTGGAGAAAACGCTCCTGAACTGCGTGGACTGTCCACCGAACGATGCCTGCGCTAATTGACAAGCGCTAAGAGACTTTGGTAGACAGGACGACCAAAATCCTTCAATGACAGAATTTTTAGATCTGGTCGTGAAGTGGATTGTAATTCTTTGTAGGTACACCAAAACAGAATTAACAATAGAACAGTCCAGAAAATGGAAAAATATCCGGTGTCACCATTTGTGTGACTTTCAGTCAATATCATAGCAGCTTTTGAGTTTCGAAAGAAAGAAATTCATATGCAAGTTGTGATCTTTTACAGCTTCTGGACAAGATATTTCCTCAGTCTCTCCATTACGTTCTCTGCGTGTCACCTTCCCGACGTTTTTAGGATCGTGACACTCGTCGTTGGACAGTACGAAAACTGATCTTTTGTCTCTCCACTTCAAGATACTAACATTAGTGTCATGATCCAAAATTCGTGTGGTCCTCCCTGTAAGTCCTTGACTTCTTTTAGCATAAAGGTTGGTTTGAAAGCTTATAATTTCTTGCAAAACATCTGACCAAAACATGCGAAATAGTGTGAGCGGCGTAATACTTTCCAATTTCAGTATATGTGCTGGTACACCCACATCTTCAGTAAACTCACCTGATGGGGAAAGTGGGTAGTTCTTTTTCCACTTTGGCGTCCTTGTTTGAAGACTGCTAGAGCTGCTCTCTTCCGCTATAGGAGTGGCAACCTACGGAAGCAGAGTAGAACGGAAACTGGACAAGGGTTCATTATCTTCTTCATCAGAACTGTAAGAGTGCAGACGTTCCCGTACGAAATCACCCAATAGCATGGTAGATAGTTGTGCATCATGTGTTTCCTGGTCCGATTCCGCACTGCAGCCACTGTCGTCATTGGAGGTTATCTCCTCCAGACAGTTTTCAATATCCCCGCCAGCTAACACACGAAAATAATAAAATATACAAAAAAAAAACAATGTCACATCTATAAGAACAAATAGAACATTCTATCTGCGCGGTGGTTAGCTAGTCTAACCACCTAATAATGAGTATCAAAATTACATCAGAAAGCAATTTTACATACATTGTTTATCAAATACATGCTAAAGATGTCTAAATACGTCTAATAAAACAATCATAGTCATAAAAATAATAGACTCACTTTATTTTTGAAAGACTTTTTCCGAGCACGTTACAAAAACACGGTCAACGAATTTTGTTAATACCAATAATACAAACACAAACGATTATCGGCGCCACTTACTGCCAAAATTAAATCGAGCGTAAGGTGTATTTTTATAAAATTTCAAGAAAGAATCGCTAGATGGGAGGAATTAAAAGATAAAAAATACGAAATGTGTGGTTAGCCTAGCTAACCACTGACCCTGAAAGAGTTAACAGTGATAAATTGTCATCGTGTGAGTGTAGCTACGGAGGGGACTTTCACTCATTTCACCATCGCAGCAAGTTGCCTCAGGTTTCTCGAGAGGGCTTCCGAACCGTTGGTGCAAAGTGATGACATACCCTTGTGTTTTATACCTTTTCTTCATTATTTTTTAAGACCTGGATGTCCTTGAACCATCCTCGGACTCAAGTCGGAACATGTAACTCCAACCTTGTTTAGTGGGGCTACCTCAATGATACAACAGTGCGGTGTGGTTGTGGAGCTGTGTCGCTAACTTTACTCAACCTCCTATACTGTCCTTTTTGCCCAAAAACATGCAGCCGTAGTGAACTTACCGAAGACGCGGTGGAAATGGCGAAATTCTGGGCTCACAAAATATAAAAATGAACGTGACTACGACACGAAGAAGAAGATTACTTTTGCACTTTATCTGCAAGTCTTTTGTGAAGGGGCTCGTCCAAAGAACTTACCTTGAACCTGATTTTCTACACCTTTTCGCACTGACCTAAACTTCAATTTATGTAAAACTGAACTATCGCCAACTATAGTATATTAACGTTTCCATGTAGTTGGTTATGTCAATTATAAAACTGCCACTAGGCCCATTTGATAATGTTCTTGTGAAGCTTCGGGTTTTGTAGAAAGGGGGGGGGCATTGTAGATAGGCAGTGATCAGACGCTTGCTTGGTTGCTACAATAACTTACAAAAAAATTGTTATAGTAACATAATTCACGCAAGTGAATGTAGGCAATTATTAGTACAATTTTAGTTGATTTCCTTGAGGTTTCAATGCCGTACTTTGACCATGCCAATCGCAACTTTAACGAAACGACAAAATAGACTATTAAGAAAAAACGTTGAAATATGCACGGATATAGGAAGGAAGTGTTATTGAACTAATGCTACGACTATATGCCAGATGTATCAGTACATGTCAAAGTTATCTGTCAAACTCTTCCGTATTGTGTTTGAAGTTCAGGGGGTCTAAAAAGGCCACTTTAGCAGAATCATAATTTGAATCACGTTAAAATTTAAAAAATTCTTAAAATGGACTTTACTTTTATGAAAATAGGGTCCATTTTACCAATTTTTTTTTTTAAGATGATTCAAATTATGATTCTTCTAAAGCTGCTATTTTAGACGCGCAGTTCACTTGATCGGACCGTACTTTGAAACTAGCACTCATCATCTGCATTTTCGGTCGGCTTTCAGTTTTAACGGATGCAGAAATTCTGGCATTCATACCAGTATTTTTACATGGAGCGACTGCCTTTCTGACCTCCACAACCCAGTTAATACAGGTTAATAAGATTACCCCTAAGTAAGACAGGTTGTCAGACTTTTTGGACCTGTGACTACCTAACGAGTGTCAAAGGTCTCCAAATGGCAACCAGCTTACCGAGGTACGGAAGACGACAACCCGAAGACGATGCGATTTCGAGGATACGATTTCCGAGGACGGGTTAAGCACGGCTTAACCTAACGATCGACTCGAGCGGCAGTTATTATTTAGCCTCGAGCTCCTCCACTTTGAAAATTGTACTATATCTAGATTTAAAAAAAAAACGGTTTAGTCACACTGCGGCACCTAAGTTTGTTCTGTACTTATACCAATGCAACTAGGAGTGTTTGTGGCCAAAGATAGCATGGTATCCTTACAAATAAGATTACACGTTACTAGGTCAGAGTCGCCTCTTGACGAATGCTTAATTCCTGAAACTAGAAGTACAGAACAATACCTTGGCTTTACCAATTTCCACGTGTAGTAACAGTGCTATTAGCAGTTTATGAACTTTTTTTAAAGACTAAAATAACTAGAATCGTCGAGTTTATTAAAATTAGAAATATGTATCCTACTATAATTGTTTGTGTTTATTAATATTTGCATGCTATTTTTATGGCGAGATGAGTCATCGCAATTCGCCCTACAAGTTTTTTTTTCCAACTTTTGTACTACATTTACTGCAAATAAATAACTTTGACTTGACCAACCTTTACCAAGGCAAGCAACCGTACAAATAATGGGAAGCAGAAATGCACTTGTTCTAGAGTCTAGACCAGCCCTGGGCACCTCCTAGTCACGGAGATATTGGAAGTCAAAGTTTCAACTTTTTCACAAGTTTTGTTTTAATAAAAAGTTTTCAAAGTTGTAATTTTAATTTGTGTAATCAGCACAATGTTATGAGCGCGTTACATTGAGTTCATTACATTAACTTTTCACCCCAAATAAAAAGTAGTTTCCTAGCAATATTTTTTGCTTGATACATAATGCTCGGTTGAAGACGGCTTTCTGGTGGTTTCGTTTACAGCCTGTATTTGACCGTCGCGTTCTCATGTCACTCATTCGTTCGGAAAAGCGGAAGACACCTACTGCAGTGGGACGCGTTCTGGTTCGCCGATCAAAACGAACACCATGGTGTTTTATTTACAACGTATACAGGCTGTAAACAACCTCATCACGAGGCCGTCAACCAAGCATTTTGTACATAAAACTAACTAATTTTAACGCAAAAAAAATTGTTAGGAAACGACGTTTTTTTGGATGAAAAACCATGTTTTGTGGTAGAACTGAATGTAACGCACTCAAAAAAAAGTGGTGGTGGATGTATTGGATAGTACGGGAGTCGTGGAGGCGTTTAAAGAATCAAAAATCTTACAGTAAAACCATGTACTTAAAAAAAAAACTTGCCAAAAAGTTGGAACTTTGACCTACAATATCACCGTGACTTGTGTAGAACAAGAAAAATACCGCAATGACGGAGAACAAGTGCCTTTCGGGTTTATGAAGAGGCTTTTTACACCCTTCACGTATAGCCTAAATCTACCGTGAAAAATATCCATGATTATCTTATCCTACTAATATTATAAAAGCGAAAGTGTGTGAGGATGGATGTCTGTTACTCTTTCACGCAAAAATAACTGAACGGATTTCGATGCACTAGGTATACCTTTTATCCCGGATAATTTTCGAACTCAACGTGGGCAAAGTCACGGGCATAAGCGAGTTTGACATAAACCGGACGTGAAACCCTGAACGCAACGCTGTATCCATATTCACATCCAACTTAAATCCTCATTACTCAATAAGATGAGATGAATTACAGCGATTATCAAAATAACTGTGTTTTGCGGCGAGCGTGTAGGTAGGTACTTTTAAAATTATGCCTATTAGTTATGAAACACACTCCGCTAATAACACTGTTTATTGTTTAACATAACTCGGAACAATCAAGTTATAAAGCATTAGCCAAGCTAGCATCTAGCTGCTAGATGTGTTGCCTAAGACTTTACAGATGTCTTATACCTTCTAAAATGTTGTAGATGGTTAGATACTGCTAATTAAGTCTGTTACATAGCTGCACCATTATAAAGGGCTTGGAACCATTTTTTACATAAGTATCTCAGAAACGTGACACTTTAGAACGTTTTGTTTTGTTCAAAACTTCTTTGTATTGATAAAAAAAAATCAAACTGGCGAGAAAATCCGGCCAAAAAGTTCAAACCCCTTTGTAAGTTACAGTGATTTTCGACACCGATCCGTATTATTTGCCAGCGAGTGTACATGCTTCTCCATAGTCTCTGCAATCGAAATTCATCAACATCAAAATGTACCACAATCAGCCTATACTCGTAGGTACCGTTCCTTCTGCACACACAATCCAAATACTAGCAGCCACTAGTTATTGGATACAAGCTTCCTCCCTTTGAGGCCATCAATTTTTAGTTCACACGATACTTTCCTTCACGGATTTGAAAGCAATTTTAATATTATCAAACCTCATAGGTTCATTTAAATCCTTTAAACTTCTCTTATTACTGGTTCTTCGCCTCAAGCAAAAATCACAAAGTTTTATCACTAGGATGTGACGAAACCGACAGTTACCTACTTGCAAAATATCCGTTTCCAACAAGGGCATTTACTGACTACAAATTACATACAATTTTTCAAAACGTTCATAGAACATTAAGTACAACGAAAATTATTATCAAGGAAACCTTACCACATCAGAAAGAACGTTGTTGAGCATATTCATTTTAATCTATTTTTAAATATTCTAATGGCAACATTTTCAATCAACGCTGTGATTGGTCAACATAATTGCAATCTAAATACGTATTAATGTAATCTTTAATTAAATTCTATCGCGTAGAAATCATGTTAGTAAATAATTCGGCGCATAGTTGCGCGGTGTTGGGCAACCCTGTGCAAGGGCATGCGGCGTACTTAGGTAAGGTACATGATAATGACTGCCATTTATCGCTTTAGTTCTAAAGTTTTGTGTACTTATGATTGTTAGATAAACAAGCTTTGTGACTAATTGCAGTACTTGGGCGTAATTATGACATAAAGAGCTTCAGAAAGATACTGTCATGCATGAGTATCAAATTGTGGGACTTGCAATCAAAGACAACTGTAAAGTGTAACGTTTCATAAATAGTGCAACAAAAATCTCTATTCTATTTTATTTTAATTTATGGCAAATGCTGTCGATGCCAATGTCGACAATTCTGCCAATGTCAGAAGTGAAATGAGAAACCAAAAATCTCAGTGCACGGATTAATAACATTGTGTTGACAGGTGTCAATGTGACATTTGAAAAATCATTTATGGTCGATAAGATGGCGGCGTTGAATCCAGCTTTTGGCGATTGCATAAAGGTCGAGTTCATAATGACTTATTTTCCATGTTGTCGCTCTTTTTTGTAATGACAATACA
Organism: Xestia ashworthii; assembly: GCA_950022955.1. NCBI lineage: Eukaryota > Metazoa > Arthropoda > Insecta > Lepidoptera > Noctuidae > Xestia > Xestia ashworthii. The sequence continues at coordinate 17,063,520 of OX465553.1, forward strand.
TACTTACATAGATAAATAAGACCAACACGCACTGTACAAAAGTATTACATAACCGTAATGCAGATTATTTAATTCACATTTCAGGCTAAAACACACATAATTACGTATGGGTAGTAAGTAGCACTGTGCAAGTGCATAATAACAGTTATTATTTATAAGAATGTACTTGTAGTTAAAGTTAATTTATATATCCGTATATCGCTGTAATTGTTGGGTAATTAGTCATTATAAGACGAAGCTTGACTGGCTTGTGCTACGATTAGTGAGCATTATGCCTAGTGTTAGTGACACCTAAAATAAGTGATCAATCAAATTATTGAAAACAAAAAGGTTTTGTTTTCCGGCCCTATCTTGATTGAAGCCCTGACAAAAAGGCTCCTGGAAAACCTCATTTCAGAAATACGTTGTTTAATACATTTTGATATAAGTGGGCAAACTTTGTCACTGCATGTCTCAGCTTCATATCACCCTCGCCTTTGGCTTGGGTGTCATTTCCACGACGGCGGCAATTGCAAATTTTGACAAAATTAAGAGGTGTTTTACACCCTTCCAAAAATTTCCAAGCAAAAAAAAAAACACTGATTAAAGTAATTTTATTTTGCGCGTAATTACCTACTCTTCTACTTATCCCAACAACACTCGCCCAAACAGTTAATGTGTAGTCAACTGAAAGTTACTGTGGTTAAAATACAGAATGCTATTGACAGAACTGACTGGGTACCGACCTACTTACGAGAACGTGCTCATAATGGATGTGTTTTGCTGGCCATTTATTAGTTTAGGTCAAAATAAAATCACTTCAATTAATTTCATCAATGCTTCAATCAGTGTTTTTTGCTTGGTTATCTTTGGTTAGACGTTCTGAACGCTGCATCTCATCATCATCATCATCATCAGCCTATAATGTTCCCACTGCTGGGACACGGCCTCCTCTCAATGAGAGGGAATGGGCTATAATCTACCACGCGGGGCCAGTGCGGATTGGTAGATGTCACATGTCTTCGAATTTTTGGTTCTAGGACATGCCGGTGCAACGCTGCATCTATTTTAACGAAACCTTATATTATTACACACTTGGTTTCTGTCCCAAATCCTTCTATTGAAATCTCCAACAGAAAGTTTAGCCAGCCCTATGAGTAATGAATAGAAAATTTCTCATTAGTGTTCCAAGTACGAACACAAGTATACTAATATCTTAATTTCTTCACTCATTAGTGTGATAGACTTCCAGGGAGTGTATATTTACAGCTTATACTTAATTACGTCATTCAGTTCTTTAGAAACTATAGATAAATAAACATTTCGAGAATCTCTAATGTAAAATCCAATGGTATCAACATACGAAGGATATGCAAGCAAGATAATATATGACTTGGATGTTCATTAAAAAGTAAAAACTAAAATCGCAACATTACAAAGATTTATAAGACTAAAGAATAAACATTTGCCCAGCAGAAGAACTTCTAAGGAGGTTTAGTCTAAACCGGACAGGAGTCTATAATGGCTGCGGAAACTTTGACAGATAATTTAGTACAATAGGTATCTGTCAAAATTCGCTGTCCGGAATCCGGTCCGGTCGGTTTGGCCGAACCGTTTTGTTTGAAAATAGAAACACAGATACGTAAACGGGGCAGTAGAAGGGAGATCATATTAAATCATTAATCTGTGAACGCCAATGATGGGTGCAATAAATGAAATCGCCAACTTTTCAAGCAGCTCAAATAACAAAATTGTATAAGGAGAAATCGGTTCCTTTTTATAGTAAGACTAGTTTTTGCGTGGTGCGCGAGCTGCGCGCAGCGACTATAATATTTGTTGAAAAACCCAATGGTTATCCCTAACCGTTATGAAGTTACACCCCTTTAAATTTTAGGGGAGGTTGGGGAGGGGAGGGGAGGGTATATAAATTTCAACGCCCCTCAATAATAAAACATAGTCAAATCAAAAAGCCTCTACGTGTCCTAATTTCCGAGATACGATGGGGGGAGGAGTGAAGGGGGAGAGGGGGGAGTTTTGAAAAATTATTGACCAACTGATTGCCCCTTGAAACGAATCTAAAAAAAAAATGTTCCAATTCTCTTAACTTCCGAGATCCGCCTAAAGGGGGGGAGAAGGGGGGCAAGAGGACCAACTTTGAAATATGTTTTTTACTTTCCCGAGCCTCCTCTATAATAATAATACGTTTATTTCAGATAATTTCCAATCCATAAAGCGACATAGTAATGAATAATACGAATAATACGAATCCGAAAAAAAACAAAATACGGGTCTCTTAGTTTCCGAGATACGATAGGGAGGGGGAGGAAGGGGGGCGAAAAGGGGAGGTTTGGCACTTTTCCCATACTTGAGAGAGTTACTTGCTTACGAATCTGTCAAAATATACCTACCTTTCCCTTCACCATCTGGGAGAACAATTATGTCAGTGAGACAGTCAGTCAGTGGTAATCGAGTTTCATATAGTACTAGCTGTCGTTCGCGTGAAAATATTGATGGGTCATGTGTGAGACTGCATCGTTGGTCAAGTTGTCGCAAACGCTACTGAGTATGAGCTCAGAGCTCCTGAGAGAGCTCCTGGGTTCGATTTCCGGGACGGGCAAAGTGTTATTGTATTATTTGTTCCCCGTTGATGGATTTGTTTTTTTTTGCTTCTGTTAACTTTTTTTCCCCTGTTAATTTTGACCTCATTTTCATTATCAGCGACACCAAAAACCACGAAAACGACACCCATGATGATAAATCCAAAAATTTTCATCGGCGCCATTTTGGATTTTCATTTTGACCTCATCTTCATTATTAGAGACTCCAAAAAGTAATAAAATGCAGAGGAATTTAAAGAAAAACAGAAATCAACAAAATAAAAAAATCTAGTTGGTGCCAAATACAATACCGGGAAGAACGGTAAGACCGGAAATAAGACCGGGAAGAAGACCGGGAAGAACGGGAAGGAGACCGGGTAGACCAGGAAGAAGACCGGGAAGACCAGGACGAAGACCGGGACGAAGACCGGGACGAAGACCGGGAAGACTGGTAAGAAGACCGAAAAGACTGGGTCGACCGGTAAGACCGGGAAGAAGACTGGGTAGACCAGGAAGATGACCGGGAAGACTGGGAAGACCGGGCAGAACGGGAAGACCGGGAAGAACGGGAAGAAGACCGGGTAGACCAGGAAGAAGACCGGGAAGGCCGGGAAGATCGAGAAGAAGACCGGGTAGACCAGGAAGAAGACCGGGACGAACGGAAATTAGAACGGGAAGATCGGGCAGAAGATCGGAAATACAGAGAAGACCGGGAAGAAGACCGGGAACACGGGGAGAGATCCTTTTTTAAATTGTCTTCCTCAACTCTGCTCAAGATTTTGAGGGTTTTGTTGGTACTTGAATTTGTCAAAACGCACTATACGATACAACTTTTATGAAGAAAATGCACATTACCATCTATGAATTTTAACAATAACTAACTACTAACCTCGCCAACATGATCAAATTTAAATTATTAATTTCCAAAAAGTGTTATTGTCACCGTAACATTATCAAACACGTCCTGAGATATTGCGATAATGCGTATTCCTATTCCTTACAGACCGCTTTTTTATACTATGCCGCACGCACGTGCGTTATTATCGCGGCAGTGTGTGGGATCGCATGCGTCGAAATACATAATGTACTAGAAACAAATATCGCAATATCGCGGGACGCAGAACGGCGAAAAAGCAGAAACGCGAAAATGCGGCTGTGTGTGAGATGTGGGATGGGAGCCTTTATCGACTTTATGTTAGTTTTCAGGAAAGAGTAAAAAAAGTTCACTTTTTTTTTTAACGTTCTTCTTAGGACTTATGAGGTTATCAAACCAGGACATTCTCAAAGTAAGACAATAGTGCGTGTCCCCATTTATAGATATTATTTGGTTCGTACATTGACCGCAAGTAAACAGTTATAACCTACATTACAACTTACGAATAATATTTGCAGAAATAATTATAGTATGAGTGAGAACTAAAAATTCATTCAATAAATACGCACAACGGTTATTTTTTCTTTTGACATTTTATATGTTGAAGAACCGCAAGTCACAATTAAAACCCCAGCAGTTCAGCATAGTTTGATTGATTGACAGTTTCGGGACAGAGCTTGTTGCGAAGGTACCTGTTCTGACAAGTCCATCGACGTACCTACTTCTTCTGTTAAGAACTTTGCTCTCCGGTTTGAGGGATCCAGTGTAATTCAGGTATAAAAGGTGTAAAAAACCTCCGAACGGCATTATTTTCCCCGTCTTTGCGATCATTTTTTTGTTCTACACTCTATGCCTGGGAACCTTTAGATACGGAGATACGGATTTGTAAGATGTATATGTCAACGTAAAATTGTCAAATACGTTATATTGTTATATCTCTAGCGATATTGTAAAATCTCGAAATATTGTCAAACGAACATACTGCTTACAACAAAACGCATTATTTTTCGTTAAATGCTTGCGATGATAGTCAACTCACGCTGTGTGGAGGGAAGAAGGGGTCCCCCTTGCCCAGTGGTACAACTCTCATAAAAAGGTAATGTACCATTCCTGAGAAATACCGATTAATATAAACACTTTATATTCCCCTAAAAAGCGTAGTCGACGGAGCCCCGCTTAGCGGGGCCCCTATTTCCGAGTGCAGGGTTTAAAGTAACCTAACTAACCTAACGGGGGGTGCCCCATGTACCATTCCTGAGAAATACCGATTAATATAACCTAACCTTAAAACACTTTATATTCCCCTAAAAAGCGTAGTCGACGGAGCCCCGCTTAGCGGGGCCCCTATTTCCGAGTGCAGGGTTTAAAGGAACCTAACTAACCTAACGGGGGGTGCCCCATGTACCATTCCTTAGAAATACCGATTAATATAACCTAACCTTAAAACACTTTATATTCCCCTAAAAAGCGTAGTCGACGGAGCCCCGCTTCGCGGGGCTCTATTTCCGAGTGCAGGGTTTAAAGGAACCTAACTAACCTAACGGGGGGGTGCCCCAAGTCCCGATTATGGGGGCGAAGAATACTTCCGTATGTTCATTTGACAATAATTCGAGACTTTACAATATCGCTAGAGAGAAACACGTTATATTGTAATATAACGTATTTGACAATTTTACGGTGACATATACTTTACTTTATTTAATTATTGACTTAGATTCTGGATTTTATATGATTTATTGGATTTAATATGTTTTTGATTTTTTTTTTTTTTCTAATTGATTGAGTTTTGTTTTTATTTTATTTTATTGTGATGTTAGTTGGCTTTATTTGATGTTTATTATTAAATAATAATAAACATCAAATAAAGCCAACTAACACACCATACTAATAACAACCATTGCCAAATGGCAATGGTTGTTATTTACCTGAGAATAAATGAATTTATTTTTTATTTATTTTAAACTCCTCCACGACCCCCGTACTATTCAATCTGTGATTCAATCTATCCATCAGCACAATGTTTTGAGAGCGTCATATTGATTTGTACCACAAAACATGATTTTTCACCCCAAAAGAAAAAGTAGTTTCCCAGCAATGATGTTTGCATAAAGTTACTAGATGTACAGAATGCTTGGTTGACGGCTTCGTGATGTGGTGGTTTACACCCTGTATAGGTACAAGGTGGAGGGGACGACACCGCCATACTAATGCTTACCTCATATTCAATAAGTCATTCTGAACCCCCCCAACGCTCCCTACTGTTTTCTATATAAAAGTTAAATACCTTCACGGTCAAAATGTAGGTAACGGTTGATTTTTTTATTAAATTACAGATGCAAATGTATGAGAATGATGTACTGAGTACGTGGTAGGTTACCGTTTATACGTTAGTGTCCTTTTCACCCTGTATAAGATGTTTCGGCTTTATGGATAGGGAGGCCACGCACATGTGACAGGTATCGGGAATGACAATTTTTCCCCAACTTAAAACCTTTCAAATTCAAGTCGATCGTAATTACTTCTCAGGGAAAACGAATGTATTTTTGTATGTGTTTAAATTATAGTTTTTTTTTTACAGATTGCAAACCCAGCTTTCTGCTACTAAAATATTACGTTCCAAGTGTCCGCACTATTCGTAAACTGTTTTAGTATGTAAAACCATGAACGAAATGGTGTACATAGTCTCGCTTAGTTAGGAAGTGTTGAATAGAAGCATTCTACCGTTACTAAGTAAACATTTCAAGAACGTAGTAAATAAAGTGGGTAAGTAGGTAGTAGGTATAACCTGTACCGAATATGTAGTTCGTTAGAAACCTGATATGGGTAAAAAAATGATTAGTATGTGTCTAATACTGCGCTGAAAGACAGATCGAGCACGGCTTGCTATTCCAAGCATCTTCATCCATTCTGGTAGATCATCAACCATGTATGAGAGCAGGTGGTAAGTTAGGTCGTGAGTTCGGGTCCAACCCAACCAGGCGCATTACTTCGTGCAATTTATTTTAGGGGGAGTTTCTACTCTTATAACGGTGTAGGAAAAACATGTGAAGAAACCGGCACGTAACAGAACCGTAAATTCGAAGAACTGTACTGTCAATACTGTGTCCCAGCTATAGTAAGAGTAGAGGAAGACCAAAGAAACGAAGTACTTAATGACTGTGTAAAGGATGGTAGGTATAACATGAAAGGAGGTGTCTGATAAGAAGACGAGTAAGAGAGGAAGAGGGCAAGAGTATGACGATGTACTGTTTGTTTCCCAGCTGTGGGAACATGTTAAGATTCTACTACTCGATAGTAGCAGCACATGATCTGTGGTGTCGTACAATCATCAAACACGTTAATTGTAACTACTTCATTATATTATTTGGGCAGTGCAGTGGCACAGTTTTCCTAATTATTAAGAATAATCACTCAATAACTCAATGACTCCAGTGGTCGCAAGTGTGACTGATATGTGTGGGGACCTGGGTTCAAGTCCCAGGTCGTGTAAAGTGTTACTGGGTTTTTCCATCAAACATTTCTCAGCACCCATAGAACTTAAGATGGAAGTAACCACCACGCTTCTCTCTATGCTATGTTGGCAAGTTTCTATTTGGCCTGTTATAAAAATAGATTTGTCGAAAGATCTTTTAGAGCGTGATCAAAATCAGAACTGGCGCCGCCATGTTCTTTTTTTCAAAATATTTTACAACCGAATTCCACAATCGCCAAAAAATCCTTGCACTGAAATGTAAATACCTACTCGACATTGTAGCTTATATTATATCCGCAAGTAAACGATGCGTGACCAATCTTTGCAAAGACTTGTAAGTTTTTGTGATGATTGAACAGGCACTGTTACTATAATAGACATTCTTGGACAAAGTGGTTGTGGACATTTGTTAGACAAAACAAGTCATTTGGTGACATAACACCAGTTTACGTCAGCTGATAAATGTCTATTTGGCACATTCTCCGGGGGTTGATAGATATTGCATATCGCATTTTAATTAACCCTTCCAACTTGACATGCCCTTTTAATGGCTTAAAAAGTACCTACTAATGACAAGGAGAATACGAAAGAAACTATGACTTGGCCGCTTTTTTTTCTCTAAAAGAAAAAAAAGCGGCCAAGTCATAGTTTAGATTAGTTTAGTTTAGTTTCATAGTTTGGCGAGGCTACGAGTGCTACGAAAAGCGTACGTGACGGTCACGAGAAATACATGATTTTTGTTCACTCAACGCGCCTAAAGCAGTTTCTACTTCGAAAAACAAACGAAGATTAGTGAAATCAATTTCCAACTTTGAAAAGAGTAATCTCATTGTTTGTGGCTCTTGTAGTATTTGCAATTACTACTACACTAGTGTATTTCAGTGCACATCAAACTAGACCACAGTTTCCAAGTATACATAAACATAACATCACGCCTGTTATCCCGGAAGAGTTAGACAGAGGTGTACCTGCACACACTACACATTTCCAAGTATACCCGAGAACAATTATAAAATAAAACAATATAATACCAAACTATTACTGACCCACTGCTGAGCAAACGCAATTTTTATAAAATTAATCATTAATTGGTAAACACATCACATAATTATGCCCAAATCAGTAACTATTCTTATTAAATTCATTCATTTTTTATCGTCTATCGTAACAACCACGACTTTTCAAAACCTAATATTGCTTTTCTTCACTTTATCTGGAGTATTCTCGCTCGTCGTCATACTGGTTTCCGTTGACCCCACCAGTGGGACGACGAGCAGTGGGGTTAACGGGAACTGATAAAATGAGTAAAAATTCTTCCCGTGTAACCCCATCGTATTTTTAAGCGATGAAATATTACTCGAAAACAATGTATGAATCGAGTAGTGTTAGAGTAACCTTACGAATAGGCTAACATATATTGGTCTTTATTGCCTTGCCAACTACATTTTTTTTTCACGCTGATCACCGCCCTAGTTCTATTTCAGGCCTTCCTTCAACAACGACGTAATATTAATTTATTTACCAGCCTATTTGTGTATGGGTGTGTATGGAACACATTAACCCACGCTGCCGCACTAACTAAGAATACAATAACTCGATTTTGGTCACTTTTGAGTTATATACATATTCGGAATCAGCGAATCGAGATCTATTAATTTCTCTAAGTAACTTTTTATAATTCCTTCAGGAAACCGGTTTTTCAGTAAGCAAGAATACAATAACTCAAACTTTATTACAATTACACTAATCATAAATACAACAATCATTCTTGTGGTGACATCAGGTTTGAACTACGCTTAAATTACTAGTCATAAGTACAATAACTATTAGTTGTTCCACTTATGTTATGTAGGACTCGGAATTCAAATATTTTGTTTGCTAGTCATAATCACAATATCTTTGAGTTATTGTGCTTATTTTTAGTTTTAACTAAACTATTTACGGAGGTATTTACTGAGGCTTCACAAATAAATACAGTTGTTGTATTTATGATTAGAATTTTAATTCAAAATATGCCCGAAATACCATGAAAACTAAAATATCATTACAAGTTATTGCGTTTATTATTAGTAAGACTATGCAACGCGGGGCTCAGCGACAGAAACACGACAGTTATGCTAGTAGCTTCGCTACCACGAAAGCTGTGTACCTCTTGGAAAAACCAAAGAAGATAAAGTGCTGTTCTATGGAACAAAACAATATCCAGTAGAAAAGCACAAAAACACAAAAGACTTGGCTGATAAGAGTGGGCTGATAACTGCGCGGCTCAAACTAAGAATTGGGCGTTCCTGTGTTTCTAGTTAACATGGTCAACAGCGAACTTACTGCCACTGAAGCCATCACAGTGAAATATTTAGAACCCGGACACTCTTTTTTGTCAGCCGATCATTTTCACCATGGAAATAAAAAAACAAAGTCTACGTTTTCGACGACTTTGTCGATGCAGTCCAGAATGCAAATTCCTAGAAAAAACACAGTAATCACTGGCAACACACACTGGTCATAGACCTTCGTCTTGAGACACTGCGGTAAGTTGGACGAGATCGAGAAGATACCGATTAACCTCTTTCTCGAAGTTAGCCCTACCTAATTGGACCGTTTGTCCCAGGTATACATAATTGTCTACAAGTTCGAGTGTAGAGCCTCCGATCTTGATAGGAGTGGGTGTGACATTTAACTCTTCGTCTTGTCCATGTTCATTTTAAGACCCACTCTTTCGGAAGCTCTACTGAGGTCATCGAGCATTGTAATGAGGTCCTCCATGGTCTCATCCGTGACCACTATATCGTTGGCAAACCGAAGGTGAGTGATGTACTCGCCATAATCATTGACGTTGATGCCTAGCCCTCTTCAGTCCAGAACCTTGAGGACATCCTCTAGTGCAGCGGTGAACAGTTTCGGAGATATGACGTCTCCCTTTCTTACACCTCGCAGCAGAAGGATAATCATAGGTTCCGAGCCTTGGTCCTGAAGTCAGACTGACATGGTGGCGTAGTAAATATTGTCCAAGAATATTGCTGCGGTTAACTTCAAGTGGTTAAGTGTCTAAAACACAATTTTAAATAAATTTAATTATGAGTCGTAAAACTGTTATATTAAAAAAAAAACTTTAGAGAAAGTTTCTTAGTTGAACATACTTATATTCTGAATATTTTTGGTTTGATTTTAAACCTAAAATTGTGTTAAGTATATTTCATTGGTATACCGACTGTTACATAAGTATTTCTAACGATTAATACAATAACTATTTCAGTTATTGTATTTATCGTTAGACATTATCGAAATTATTTATGTAAGTGTTTACATAGAACTGCAACGAGTAGGTTTACTAAAGATAAACACAATAAGTATTGTAGTTATTGTATTTATGATTAGTGATGATAGGTTGATCATTTAAAAATTCCCAATTATAAGCGTTACATCCACGATTTCAGGCCAAAAGCTTTACATTTTTCACATCATATGTATTTGAATCCATTCTTTATTCGTTTTCCTTTCAGTTGGTATAAGTTTCATGTAGATGCCTTCATTAGTTCATGAGATACAAGAAAAATAAAGTTCATAACCTTGAGCGCGTTTTTCTCGAAAGTAGCAAAATTGAGTTATTGTATTCTTCGTAAGCGCGGCAGCACGCTACGCCGTACGACCCGTCGAGGGGGGCCCGGCCAAATTGGTGATGTCCGCTCTTTCTAATCAAATTGGGCTCATGTACGGGCAAACTACGCGACTACGCTATAGTACGTAGGTACTTAAGGTCACAGTTGAAAGTAACCAAGTAGGTACTTATAAAAGTGTTAAGCATAGAGATACAAGTTGCTGTGTTTCGATTTCGACAGCTTGTCGTAATTAAATCTAAATGAGCAGATTCGTTTTCGTGAATTGAAATAGCTGTTATGATAATTTGGAGTGGTATTTAATTTTAATGCGTTAGGATATCCTTGATGTGACTGGGTATTGATATTTTATTAAAAGTCATGGCAGAAGTGTTTTTGGATGTGCTTGAGAGATGTTTGTCGGCGGTATGTAAAGCCAAGTCAAGCCAAGAGATCTATGGGCGGGATAAAATCTCTGAAAATATGATTAGGCACTAAAGACACGACAGAAGAAGTAGCCAGTACATTATAAAACATATGACATCCGGGTATTTATCGCGAATTTACCTTTTACAGTCTCCCCGCGACCACGGCTGGTGCAATCCGGTCGAAACGTCGGGATAAAATTAAAGGTAAATTCGCGATAAATACCCGGATGTCATATGTTTTATAATGTGTTCTGATCGTGAAAGTTTAAAAAAGACAAGTAGCCAGTATTTTAAAATAAATAGTATACAGGGTGTGAGTATGGTCCCGGCTGTCATTTGTAGATCTTTGACAGTCGTTACAGGTAGTCAGTGGCCCTAAAAGTCTTACAACCAGTCTTACCAAGGGGTATCCTATCACCCAGTACTAACTGGGTTGTAGAGGTCAGATAGGCAGTCGCTCCATGTAAAATACTGATATTCAGTTGCATCCGGTTAGACTGGACGCCGAACCCAACATTGTTGAAGATATGGAACAACAGATTTCTTTTTAAATTACTGTTGAAAAATTTTATTCAATTTTTCATCGGTTTAGAATGATGAACAAGAAGTCGATTGTCAGATATAATATGGAAAAACACGATAATGATAAAAAAACAAAAATCACCTAACATTCACATAACTGCACGTGAACATGCGTACATTATAACAAAGGCATTAAATAACACATAAAATATAACTACAGGAAGTAAAAACAAATCATAACTTATAACTACACTGCATACCAAACTTATGTAACTTGTACATACATTTTCTTTGTGACACGGGAAAAAGACTGATTAAATCTCTGATCAGTAATTCTCGTCTTAAAAAATAAAAATCACATGTGTCACTATGTTCTTACACGATAATTTCAAAACAACCCAACCAATTTTAATGAAATTCACAGAATTTGATTGAACCATAAATTGTTGGCTTCAGCTTGAAAGATTATTCTCGTAGGATGATTTTGTTTTCGGTAAATGGCGCTGTGTGAAGTTGCAGTGGGTCGCTAGAAGAAACATAAACTATGAAGAAACATAAGAAGCATAAACTATGGTAAATGTTCTGTCAATAATTATGATAGCTGCAGTGCAAGTACGTAAAATTCGATAAGACTCGTGTTGATAAATTTGACAGTTATTCTCGATAAAATGAGGTTTTATCGAGTCAAAAACTCATTTTATCGAGAATAACTGTCAAATTTATCTAGGTAATCGAGTCCTATCGAATCCTACGTACTTGCACTGCTGTTTTGATTAGACGGCGGAAGTGACGATTTTTTAATCTTTATTTGTATTGAGAGTAGTATTTTAATCGACTTATATAATCTGTTCTAACAGGCAAGTACTTTTAAACTCTTCACCTTCTTCAATGTTTGGACACCCAATGCTGATTTAGGTCTCATCGGTTGCCTTCCCACAATATACCGTTCCATCAGTGATCTCAACTCCATCACTTCTTTCCCACACCTTCCATCCAGTCTACGTCATACATAGTTCTCTTGAACTCGCACTCTCAGAAATCCAATTCATTTTTATTACCACAATCAATAAAATATAAACAATCTGCGCGCCATACTTGGTTTCGCGACACATTTGGAGTGGCGGTGACGGCAACCAATCAATGTCAAACGATTTCACTTACTGATGGATTGGATTTAGATGAACAAAAAGTGGTCACACCCCTTTAATATTAACTGCACACAAAACATCAGGCCTGTAAGTAATTCCCGAAGAGTTAAACAGAGGTTTACACTCTCATTCTATCAGTAAAATGAATGTGCAGAGGTAACCCTGTTACCATTTACCGGGCGCAAATGCATATTACACAGAAACACTGGTCTGGAAATCTAAACCCAAGACATCATGATCAGCAGCCGCGCTTAGTGACCACTAGACCAACAGACAAAAGAAAAAAGATAAAGATAATGAGACATAATTGACTAATCAACTGACATTGGTGTCGGTTCGAAACAGATGGCCGAAATGACGCAAGCGCATCGCGTTTTACGCGCGAATGCGAATCCGGGGCAGTGCATGTATGTACCGACGAAACTTCATGCATTCACTTCAAGTCATACTTACAACTTGGTTGTATTCTATAATGGAGTTGACAAGGAAAATCTAGGCCAAAATATTAGTTGGTCTCTTGAATGAAATATTTCAGGTTTAGCAGCTCAGTACAGTTTTTCATGTAGTAACCCTAGAAGCTGATTATATCAGCCTTTTCACAATATTACAATGCAGTAGAAGTGCTTCATTCTATATTTTTAAGCTAATTAATCTGTATAAAATTTACTAGGTTGGTGTTTACAGATTTAAAAATATTAGTTATGTAACGCTACTCCAGTAACCCCGATACATATTTATAAATCTCGTATATTTAGTCAAAACTTTCCTCATATCTTCATCAATGTTTTGATGCGAGTAGATTCCCCTAATGCTGATGCAAAACTATGTAATAGTGTTGTTGCCAAAGACTACAAAGAACTGTAATACCCGGATTCAGCAACACTAACCTATATGAATGTCATCATTATAATTTTAGCTATCCGCGCTGAGCTTAGCGTTCAAAATCCAATAAATAGTTTTTACGTAAGCCTTACTTTATGTGACAACTTGTGTAAGTAAAAATGTCTAACATTAGGCACTTCTTAAACGGTGTTTTATTTTAGTCGGTAAAAAACCGGCCAAGAGCGTGTCGGGCCACGCTCACTGTAGGGTTCCGTAGCTTCCCAGACCATTAAAAATACCAACATTTTTCGTCAGCAAAAATAACTTTGTTTTTCATAGTATTTGTATGAAAAACAAAGTTATCATTTGCGTTTTTTTGAAAAAGTGCTATATAACTCAAAAACTATTCAACTCATCAAGTTGAAAATAATTTTCCTAGAAAGTTCATATAAAGGTCTACTTCTGTGATTTTTTTCATATTTTTTAAACTTATGGTTCAAAAGTTAGAGGGGGGGGGGACACATTGTTTTTGACTTTCGGAGCGATTATTTCCTAAAATATTAATATTATCAAAAAATGATTTTAGAAAACCCCTATTCATTTTTAAATACCTATCCAACAATATATCACACGTCAGGGTCAAAATTAAAAAAAAAATCGCTCTCCACTTTACGTCTGGGGGAGGTACCCTAATAAAAATGTTTTTTTAAATTTTTATTTTTGCACTTTGTCGGCATGATTGATATACATATTGGTACCAAATTTCAGCTTTCTAGTGCTAACGGTCACTGAGATTATCCGCGGACAGACAGACAGACAGACAGACAGACAGACAGACAGACATGGCGAAACTATAAGGGTTCCGTTTTTTGCCATTTGGCTACGGAACCCTAAAAAACTAGAGTTCCCTTTTGGTATGTATTCGGTTCGACCCGCAGTGAAAGAGAAACCACAGACACACTTTGTAGTTAGAAATACAGTGCAAAGTGCCACTTTGCAAGACTTAATTAATCAGAAACTAAATAATCACGCAGTAAAAAATGACCGCTAGACTACTTGAGTCTTAGCACGCGACTGGTTTTAACTAAAAATGTAGAACGGGCTTAGCCTCGATCGATCTTAAGAGGTCAGCCAACGTAGCGATTTTAAAGTTCACATAGGTTAAATGTTAACATATTTTGACCTCTTAGTAAACAGATAAATGGCTATTATGTCTAGCAAACACAACATAAAACCGAGTATGTATTCCCGGAAGGAACCCTAGAATACCCTATTTCCCCAGTTATGTTTGAGTCCCATGCAAGATGGGGCGAACCTTTTGCCACCAACTCACTCTCAACAGAAGTTGTGAAGTGAAGAAAAAAGAGTATAGAAAACCCTAGAACTTGAGATCAAACCCAGGTCTAAATGCTCCCCCAGTGTGGGAGCGTTCCCCAGTGTGGGCGCGTTCCTTGAGGCGGCGAGCCGCCCACTATCTGAACGCGCCCCAGAAAGTGGTGGCCGTGAAAATGGTCCGTGGGTACCGCACGATCTCCCGCGAGGCGGCGGGCCTGCTTGCCGGATTGCCGCCATGGGATCTGGAGGCGATTGTCCTCGCGCGCCTCAGTTGGTCTTCGCTCGGACGTACTCTTCGATCTCCTCTACCTTCGTGGGGTGAAGTAGCCGGGACACATAGAGCTGCGTCGTTGGTATCGCCGGACGCAACACACTGGGTCCTTCCTGCGCGGTCCCGCACTGGTTCCGACTAGGTGGCTTCTTGCTTTTCTTCCTCTCCACCTTCACAAAGCCATCCTCGTCACACGTGGCCGCTGCTGGGCCGTTCTGTTTCAAACCTTTGTTGGAAGGTTCACAGCAGCTCTTATTTTTCCCCTTCTTCACCTGCGATACAGGCGTGGCGACAATAGCAGTGTAGCTAGCGTAGCTGTATAACTTTATATTTTTCACCAAAGTGTATTAGAAATAGACAACGATATTCTGATTCATAATAATGATGTTATCAAAAACGGCATTCTTCTAATTTTGAAATTCCGAACGTTTATGAATTCCCCTGCAATCGGGACACTGAGCTAAAATTTCGGACATGTGCGGAAATTTTCAGACGTAAGGCAACCCGAAACCGTACGCATGCTACATGTTTAGAGGGGTATCCGCTGTTAGAATACACTTTGAATACCCTCAGGACCGAAACAGTCCCCTGAATCACAGCTCCAGAACAACTAAACATCTGAATAAATTCCTATACGTCTACTATTAGTATTCTTGTAAGAAAGAAAAAACAGTATTCTATCGACAGCCGTATCTGCGCGTGAATGCACTTGCAATCGAGATGCGTGGCGGCGCGTGCGACGATCATTTCTCTACTCTAATTCCTATTCGTTCACTTATAAATAACATTCCATTTCTTTTTGCATTAAAACATTCTTGTGAGTTTTGCAAGTAAATTTACAAAAGAAATTGGTTTACGTACTTGTACGAATAATAATTACACGTTTTTTGAGATTGAAAATGGTTGAATATCAAAAGGGAGAGTAGAAATTTGTGTTTTCTATCTCCAATTTCTTCAGATTTATTAATGTAAACGACGCAAAAGGAGTAAGTTAGGGTATTGTAGTTTACACCAACAGTTCATGGGAAAAAAGGACTGATTTTCATCACCTTCCAGTTCAACATGAATGGCTTAGTAAGTCATAATCATTAGAGTTACTCAACTATACAATTTCCTATATTTCAACAGAACGTAGAATTTCCCATATTTCCTTCAGCACTAAACATGTCATTTACATAAAATATAGCATGGAAACAAATACAAATTCAACAGTGAAGACATTTCGCTTCCTCATGTGTATTCACTTTGATAAGGGCAACGCACACGGGGACTGCATGTCATTAGCATAGTTTCAACTCGAACAGTATAGAATTATTTCTATAAGTATCGCTTCGACCCGGGATTAGCAACAAAGCGGTTATCTAGCTATTCCCGAGCAGACGCTATATGGCACCGGTATTATACAGACCCATCACTAACTTAACCAAACTATTAGCAAGGCATTGGCCAGCTGTAACATCTGCGTCGCCGCGGCCTCTAATCAAAGGTCCTAAGACGATCCGGACGATTACTTAAGTTGGGTTGACGAATCTGATGAGGTGAGATGACGCTGATCTGGTACAATGCGTCAGCAACCTCAGTTTTTAGTTGGGATTGATGATGATGATGATGATTGAGTACCACACCCAGCCAGGAGCAAGCCTGACCCGGACAAGCCGGATACACCAGGGGGCACGATTTTGTAAGGAAAGACATGCTCTGGGATGGGAGAGGAAGCCCGACCAACCGCAGCCAGTCGGGCACAATCAGCCGACTATGCAGCCTAGAGCCAATATAGGAATAGAGGTAAAGACGGGTACAATCCAAAGGAATGAGCATTGGTGTTTTGATCTTCGTCTGATTGTTCTCTTCTAGCATTGGAGAGGGATGCTCGTTTTTAGTGATTGCGATGAAATATTATGTTCGCGTATATGTTTCTTCATCAGTAGTATTTGTTTCGCTGTCAGTTTCGCTAAGCTGGTATATTTCCTGGGTGGCTGATCTGAATTTTTCTCTATCTGCTGCCAGCTGAATCCATTCTTCTTTGCTTATATTGAAATATTCCATGTCTTGTATGAGTGACTCGTTCCATGTATATATTGGTCTTCCAACTTTTAACCGTTTTGCCATGTATCTGATAGCTGCGTGTAGTAAGTGTGGCTCTGGTCGCCGGAGGATGTGCCCGTAGTAGCATAGCCGTAGGCATTTAACTTTTTTGGTTATTGTTTTTCCCATAGGAATTTATCCCATTACTATGGTTAATAGCCGTGGGGACAGCGGACATCCCTGTTTGACTCCTTTGCCTTTGTGCATCGATTCAGTTTGCTGCCCAAACCATTTTATGCAGGTGGATTCGTTCATGCATGCCTTAATGATTCTATTTGTTAGAAATTTGTTAGTTCTGGATACTAAAATGTCTCTCAGGCAGTTTAGATCCAGCGTATCGAAAGCTTTTTCGATGTCTAACGCCAGCACATAGGTTTTTGAGCCTGCTCTCCATTCCTCGTCGAGAATTCTCCTAAGTGTGTACATATGGTCGTCGGTCGATCTATTGCGAAGGAAAGCTGCTTGGTAGTTTCCTAGATCTTTTATTGAAGCATCCAGTTTGCTTAGAAGAAAGTTCGCATATATCCTATATCCCACATTACACATAGATAGCTTTCTGTAGTCACCTCAGTTTTTAGTTGGGATTGAGAAAATAAATTGGATTCTTCATAAGTTGGTGTTCATGTAAATCGTCGCGATGTATTATGGCATAGCTATTTTTTTGCTTTGGATTCAAAGCAAAAAATTGTTCATAGTGAAGTCCATAAGAAGTTTTTTCTTTAAAACTTCCATCGTGTCCTACAGCTGGGCAAAGGCCCCGCTTTCTCCTTCCAAATCTCTCTGTTTTGTGAGTTCCTGGCCAAGTTAATCCCGCAAACATGACCAGATCAAGAGGTTTATAGTAAACAAATCTAACCTTGTAAATGTACGATACCCATTAAACGAGTACTGACAGCTATATGAACAAGTTCCATCGCTACGCACCAGGATTTTCCTCGATCACTTTCACTGTTGGACTGTGTGCGTGCGCGCAGGCCGGTTGCAACAGAATCCGCTTTATCTTGCTTCAGCGCTTGATGGTCAGATCTGATGGGGTAGGCGTTTGTAATATCCGTCTGAATGGTAATCTTTGGTGTGTTTTAAGTTGAGGATAATATGTGTTATGATTATGACTGGATGTTTGTGTAAGATTATGAACTAAACTAAATTCAATGAGTGCTTCCAATTGTTTTTTTAACAATAAGCATGACGATAGTATCAAAAAATTGCAAAACTATTTAGTTCGTCAGTATTGAAAAATACGCTTGTATTGGAAAATTCTGGAGTGGCGGCCGCGAACCGGTAGACGATGCGTTGGAAGACCTCCCACTAGGTGGACCAATGACCTGGTGAAGGTTGCGGGAATCCGTTGGATGCGAGTCGCACGGGACCGGTCAATGTGGCGACACTTGGGGGAGGCCTATGTCCAGCAGTGGACGTCTTTCGGCTGAGATGATGATGATGATTGGAAAATAATATACTTATAGTAGGTATATAATAATAATAGTAGGTATTTTTATATTTGTAAATCAATGAATATTGACAAATATAAAGCTCGGGAGTTATAACGCACTAAAATTTATACCAAGGCGTGACGTGTTGAGAATTTTTTTTCGTCAATTTTGGTTTACGTAACAAAAAAAAAATACGGGTCAAATATCTTTTGATAATCTAACTGACGGACTAATTCGACTTTTTATCGTCTACCCTTTACTATGTAAGTATGCTCTAACCGGTGTGACTCTTCCTCAAGGGATTTGCCAGCAGGTATTGCAGAGAGGTTATAGAATGAGGGTCACTGGCCTGTCTGTCTGTGACCGTCTCTAGAGTTGAAGATGGTTCCGTCCTAGCTTCTACGGTTTCCAACCACATCCAACAGCGCCATTTCAAGTTCTTTATGTAGGATGGTATTCAGCGTAGAGTAGGCGAACGTAATCCTCCGACGAAACTCCAGACATGCATGTCCTGTTACTTTTCCGGCCCGTCCTTTTGACTTTTAGGACACTCTAAGAACTCTACCCAGAGTCAATAATATCCTTTAAAAACTCCGCATTCAAATCCTCACTTAATCTTATTTTACAAAATAGAATTCGTTACATACATCCTTATTTTGGTCATCTCAAAATGGATTTACTAATTTGAAAAGGAATTAAAATTAGCAAACATTCTACGACAAACTGCTTTAACATTGCTACTCCTTACAAGTTAAGCAATTTAGATCGTCCGATTCCAATAAAGATTACTAGTCCATCGATCTAGAAAATTCTAGGTACACGTTTCGCATGCGCGAGCGCAATGCGAATGTCTAGAAACTTGGTCCGATGCAGTTTGTGTGTGGAGCGTTCGTGAGGAGTGAATGATTTAAATGGCAACTAAATGGGTCTGGGGTTCATGAACGAAGCAAATTATTCCTTACAGCGAACTGTAGTACGTACTTACTTGAAAGTATAGTAGGAGAATTCGATTAAAACAATAGTTGTTGTTTCGTTCACCTCAAATATGTATAAAACAGGTCTGTGATAAGTAGTTCTTTTATAAATGTTGATGTCTGGTTATAATCCCCTGTCCATTGTTTTTGTTGCCAATTAACATTCACGTTACACACATGTTACTTTGTTTCTTCAATAAAGAAACAAAAACTAAAGAAAGAAATGATATTTATGCACCTATAGTACATCTGCATTCTACTAAGTACCCACTTATCTAGATTTATTTTATGGGAAGCTGGGATGCCAAAATTTTCATGAATCTTTCTCGGTTTTAAAGCTGCGCCTGATAATTATTCTGTTTCAGGTAAAACGTGGGAATGACCCATGTCAAATAGTTATATAGCATTAAAAACATACCCATGTTTATAAAAAAAAAAAAAAAAAAAACACGTCTTATTTATATCATTCGAATTCATTTTAATAAATAAATTAATAGATAGATTTTAAAACACCCCTTTTTTTTTTTTTTTTTTTAGGATGGGAAATCATCAAATGACTTCTCCCACTCTGGGCGGAGCGGGAGGGAGTGTCAAACTTTTACTGACTAAAACCCATCCATGTTCCTTCCTCGCCCTTTATGTTCCGGGGCCGCGGTATCTCTTTCGAATAGGCCCGCAACCAACTCTTCTGATGACATCTCTTTGAGGCGCGCGTGGGACACGAACGCGCCGTCGACACGGCCTGTCGTCTTTAGACGGACGGACGGCTAGCTAGCCCATAGCCAACCGTCCACAGGCCCGCGTCTACGGTGGCCGGTAGCCACCACGTGGCCCCCGACGCCCGGTGCGTCTCCCGCGGCGGCCGGGAAGAGAGGATCTCTCCCTCTCTCGTTCCGCCACCTCCTTCGCTAGCATGACTGCTTCGCAGAAGGAGGTGACGGCTTCCCATTCCGTCTCGCTCCGGACCATGGATTGAACCAGGGCCGGACGCGAGAGGTCGCCGCCGCCGATCGCCGCTACAAGGACACGGCGGTGCTCCGCCCACGCAGGGCAGACTTCCACCGTGTGCTCCACCGTGTCCTCCGATCGATCCTCGCAGTGGAGACACCCGGGCGTGTCCTCCCGCCCGATTCGGTGCAGGTACCTCCCGAAACATCCGTGTCCGGTGAGGACCTGCGTCAGGCGGAAGGTGAGGACGCCGTGACGCCTCTCTAGCCACTCCTCAAAGAGGGGACTTACCGCCACTATCGTGGCGTGCCCTGCACGGGGTTGCGACAGTCGCTCTCTCCATGTCGCCATGAGATCGCGCCGGAGGTCTGTCCGCTGAGCGGCAATTTGCCGCGGCAGCGGAGTTTCCCCCCGGCGTAGTGCCTCCACGCGCCAGTCGTGCAGGCGCGCGAGTACTATAACACCCTTGCATTCATAGTAAATAATTTCTAGCCACAAAGAAATGAATGTAATTAGTAAAGATAAGACAATCATTTTAAATGTTCAGTAAAAAAAGGTTCCGAACCATTTCAATATTGTTCTGAGGTACATGCTTACAAGTAACAAGTTAGCTGTCACTAATGACAACTGTCAGTCACGACGAATGGCGGGAAACTGTCTAAGGAAAGCCTGCACGAAAAGCTTGGTGTGCTGATTATATAATCAGCTAATTACGGGATCAACAGGATTCCACAGTACCCTTATCTTATTAACGTGTCATTGACACCAGGCAGGCAACGACAGTAACTGTGAAAAACCGTATTTTTACAAGTCAGGATTCTAAACTAATATTATAAAAGGCAAGATTTGATTATTTGTTTGTTTGTCTTTTAAGATTTAATTCAAGAACTACTCAACCAATATTAAATTCTTTGACAGTTAGAAAGGTACATCTTCACAGAGTAACATAGGCAATAAATTATATCGATGTCATGCAAGTACGCCAAGCTATCACATCGCGGACGAAGTCACAGGCGAAATGCTAGTGAGTTAATATTTCTAAACAACTGTTGCATAAGGAGGTCTAAGCTTGTCAATGGCAGACAACGTAGTTTACGTTTAAGACTGTCATCATCATTAAACGTAGGGCCTTCCAAAGGACGGTCAAAGTTAAAATTGCTATAATGACTGCCTTGAAAGGTTTAGGGTCGTAGCTTTTTGTCGTTGTAAACCTTGCATTTGCATTCGCCCTTGTGACATAAAAACATAAACCTTAGTCGGTATTTTTGTTATTTGGTGGTAATTTGGTAAACAACGTATAAAGTGTCCAAACATCGCCTTAGACACAGACAGATGCATTACTATCCCAGAGACAACCTCACTGTGACATTACATCAACAGCACTGTAGAGAATTTAACCTTTGCGGTCATTTAGTTATTAACTCTGGGACTTTGTAAAGAAAAAGAAAATAATCAGTAAGGTTGAAATTAGAACAAGAAAAGTCTAGGCAGCATAGGCGTCAAAGTGTAAAACGTAATTAATTCACGCCTTTTGTTCGGTGACCAGTCAGATCACCAAACATTAATTCACAAACTTTTACTTGACAAGCAACGATTAGAAAACACATTATTTGTCATTTCATCAGTATACAACAACAAGTTTAACAAATAATTCACTTCGCAAAATAATTATCACATAAACTTTTATTTAATAACGTATTATTTGACAAACAATTCATTATGTTTTCGTTTTATCTCATAAAACAACGTTTGAAATAAAGACGTTACACAAATTGAATGTGCCATTTAAAAAAAAGAAGACAATAAATGAATTTGGTTTCCTCTATGCACAAATTTTGTGACAGAAATGAATCGCTGCAGAACCGACTCCACGTAGTCTTTTCTGCCCTACCCCTAGAGTGTAATTTAAGCCCGCGTAGGTGCGGAGGGGCAAGGCGGGCCGCGAGCTGAGGAGCAGGTGGCTTTAACACTCGCCGCCGCGGCTGAGGCTGGCCGGCTTCAGCCGGCCAGCAAGCCGAAGCTGCGGTGGTGAGCGTTAAAACCCTCTGCGACGATAAGCTCGCGTGTGACCGCCGGAGCCCCGCAGCACCGGCGCCGTGACAGAAACCATGCCTGCTGCATGTTGCATGCTGCATGTTTGCATACTGCATGCTTGCTGCTTGTTGGTTGCATGCATGCTGCATGCTTGCTGCATGCTTGCTGCGTGCTTGCTGCATGCTTGCTTGCGTTGCTGCTCGTTTGCTGCATGCTTGCTGCTCGCTTGCTGCATGCTTTCTAAATGCCTGCTGCTTGCGTGCTGCTTTCTTGCTGCTTGCTTGCTGCATGCATGGAGTATGCCTGTTTGCATGTTATGAAAAAACTATGCATTTCCTTATTTTTTTCTTAAAAAAGAGTAATACAAAAAATACTAGCCTGTAAATTATTTTGTTGAAACGTGATTTGTCCAAACGTATCTAAGTAAAAAATGAAAAATTTATAAATGAATAAATATCATCTGATGCATTTGATAAAAGAAGTATTTGCCAAATAAATGTTTGTAAAACGAATATTTTTAAAATAAAACATTTGCGGAATAAGTTGTTTGCGAAATAAATAGTATACGAAACGTTGGTTGTAAAATGAAAATTTGTCAATGGACTTTTGGTAAAACATTAGTGAACCCTTTTGTTCACATACAACATAAAGCCGATCCCTACAGTACAGATGCGCTTACACTTTAAACTGAAATACATACAGCAATCTCATATCCAAACCTGGAATGTGCTTGTTACACTACCCTTAAATCGGAACATCGCTTGCTCTGCACAAAAAAACTTAAAAATGTAAATCAATAATGCCCCGGACAAGCGACGCGACAATATTTTGTGAAGGATTACAAAGAACGACATACTACTATACTACTTAACGCATTTCACTTCGCAGACCAACATAAAGGTGCTTTTGCTACCGACAACCAAACGTGGCTGAGTGACCTTGATCGACCAAGGACAACGTGGCAGCTACACTCACTCCAACCAATCACTTTCACAACTCTTCATGCAATAATGGCGCCCAAAATAGGACGTCATTTCTCCATAATGACCAGACAACCGCTGGTACACTAATGAAACAGGCTGGCTGGCCTATCGTTCGTACAATTTTCGTAATCCTATTACATAAATGTGCCCGCGGTTAGTGTGCTGACAAAATATACTGACATAACACCGTCCAATATGAGTCTCATAATAATTGCACAAATATTGGAGGACTGAACAAAAATAGCATCATGACAAAAGTTCTGGATGACTTTTTCAATTAACATCTTTTTAAAAAAATGCGATAAAAATTATTGGTAAGCTAGGATAATCATGGATTAGATCAAAATCTCCATTTAACTGAACATTTAAAAGTATGGATGCAAAAAGTAGTGACGACAAAAAATGGAATTCAGCTTATATAAAATACAAAAATAAAAAATAAAAAAATATAAAATACCAAAGGAAAATCTCTGCACATAATATGGAACGCATACCCCAAAACTTCAACACTTATTTTAGACCACCCCTCATCAACCCAAACAAAAACTAACTACAAATAAAGTTATATAATCAGACATTGACCTGCAAACATCTAAAGAAAACATAAATTCTCAGAACGCAAAAAGCGGTTCTCAAATTACCGTAATCCTTAAATGTCGATTGCAAAGATGACGCATGGCTGCAAAAGAAACTTAATTCGTGGTTATCGTTATCCTTATTACAAGGAAGAAATTCAGGAAGCTCGATTTTAATCAAGTAATTGATTCGTTTCGCAGAAACAATTTAGGGCCCAAAAACACCGTCAGGTGGTCTTCATTAATGGAATTCAAATGGAGTTTGGCAGGACACCTATCAAAGCGCAGTGACAGATGGAGAAAAGCTCTGTGTATGTGGGCAGACGACATTTTTGCAATTGGGGAGAAAGCAAAAGTAAAGTGGGTGAATTCAGGCTGTGGATGATGATGAACACCATTTCAGTAGCACTCACAGATTGAACTGACAAAGGAGTCAGCTGAGAGTTAGCAATAAAAGTCCATGCACACAAAATTAAATGCTAATGATGATGTACTGTGACTATTAAATATACAAGTGATATGTCTCTATTTGGACTGCACCTACAATTAGTCAATATTGCCGATAAAGGCAAACCAACTGAAGGGTGTTTTCCTAAAATCATGCAATCAAACGACGCCTTACCGCATAAAACACCAAAAGGTGCAAATAAACAACACCTTTAATAGTATATGTGTTCTAGGTCAGTTCTATGATGTCTTTTCACTGGGAACCAGAAACTGTTCATGTTTGCAATATCTTTGGTCAAAGCTTAACCTGACCAACCTAACATCGAACGCTGCCCTGCAATACATCTTGTGTAAGTTATCGACAGATGTTACAACTCGTGTATAGTTTAAATAACTTCATAGATTAACCAATTTAGCATATTGCTTAATTCACATGTTTTTTCTCACGTTGATTTTTATTTGGTTTTCAACTTAAATGGCTTGCTTTCGTCGAAACGGTAAATGCATTCGACATAATATTTTTGTAACTGTAAATAATGATGAATGCATATTTTACCGTGGTTATTTTAAAGAGATTATTGGCTTATCGCCCCAGAAAGTTGAATTTTACCTTTAAAGAAGGCTTGATTCTTTATTACGATAAGAGTATCTTACTCGGATTCCTCAAAGCCAAAGTCATTCCATTTATTTCAACTAGGTCATTTAAAGGCACTTTTGAACGTCAAAAATTGCATTTTTAGAACAGGCATCACCTATTTTTCTGTTTTTATCTGCTTATAGCGTTGTTAAATAAATAACATAAAAAAAGAATAGATTCCAGTTGTTCGATGTTCATTCAAAAATGTTTGGAGAAGAATTGAAGACGTTAGAGGTCCTACGACTACTTAAGATTACTGTAATAGTAAACGCACGTAGGATGATGTAATACAACAATGTGCGGTCGCCTCCCGGAAGCTGCTCATGAGCGGATAACTAAATAATCGAGACTTCGATGATGCTACCAAGATTCCAACTTGCCATAGACCTCGTAATCTGGTGCATGTGCATCCAGATATCCACGACTGCGCGAACGAACGGAGCATAATAATATGCCAACTGTAAAAACAAATACTTTGTCGGTAATCTTATTCATTCAATGTTAGAAAAGTGCAAGTGAACGTTTATCTATTGATGATTATAGAAAACCTAATTATTTTGACAGAAAAGATTGGGCGCAGTTAGCTTTACCGCGAATTAGTACGGCATGAGTTATCGAATTACCAGATAACAAATTCAAGAGAAGCGAGGCATTTATAAAAAAACAATTACTTTGTATTATAATAGTTATTTTCAACACACTTGCTCAAAAAATGCATTTACGAAGCCTGTATACATTGTTCGAAAGTAAAAAATTACGCACCATACAATGGACCGTGCGGTAAAATAGGTACTCTCACCTAAGTACCTATTTTACCGCACTCGTGTGTTCTTTACGGTTTTTATTTATTTCCAAAAAAAAAAAGGATCCCACCAAGGAGTTTCACATTACTTATACAAGAATAAATAGGCTGACTGATCGAACCTCCTTGGAAGTGCTTTTGCTCAATACGTTTGTCTCACTTTAATACAAAAGAGTAAGTGAGACGAAAGATGTAGTTCTAATTTTCACCACGTGCATGTGGCGCCATTTTCATAGAAACGTCAAAGATTGTTTCCTTTCCGACCGATAAACAAAATAATAATATGAGTTCAAGAGAGGTATCAGATGTTAATATGGAATCTACTGCAACTGATATTTTGAATGAGGTGCAAATAGCTGAAAACAGTTTCTTGCCGCCAAAATCGCGAGAGCGCTATTTAATGATTTACAAAAATTTTGTGTGACTTTCTATACAAAGAGTATTACGATCCGATTGATGCGATGCGTCCGATGCGGACAGGTCGACGATTAGTCGCTTACCTTTAAAAGATAGCTAACATTTCACTATTAGACGGTTGGTAAATCTATATACGGTATCGCAATATACAATGAAATCAATATGAATTTAATAACAACGGGACATCGATACGCCCTAGTTGTTTGTAGATTATTTACATACATGTATTACTTGACCATGTCACTGTGAAAATGGCCTAGTCTATTTTATTATAAGCAAATATTACTGCTGAAACATTTCTATTTAACTTTTAAAACAATGGAAAGAACCTATTTGTTTAACAAAAATATCTTCTACTTTATAATAAAAATCTCGCTGGCAAGGAAAAGAGCTCGTGGCTAATAACGGCTTCTTGGCTCGTTGTTCAGGTTAAGCCACGCATGCCTGGATTGGACTGTGGATGGGTGACCACCCTTACATACCGAGTTTACTCCGTGCCTCTGCACGCTAATCCCTTGGCCATGGTTACCACTTGTAGATCTTTACAGGTCTGACAGTCGTTACAGGTCTGACAACCAGTCTTATCAAGGGGTATCGTATTATCCGATATTAACTGGATTAAAGAGTTCAGATAGGCAATGGTTCCTTGTAAAATACTGGTATTCAGCTGTACCGGATTAGACTGGAAGCCGACCCCAACATAGTTAGGAAAAGGCTAGGTAGATAATGACTTTATAATAAAATGTTTTTCACTTCTCATGCTCTAAAAGTACGCCATTATAGCCCTACGAAGCGGGATTAAAGTGACCGTTTATTCCCTAGGGAGTAAAAAGTAATTTAAAAATGGAACGATCTTTTTTTACTCTGACACATGGTCACAAAAGAGTAACAATATATTTTTTTTTGATGGATCAAAGGTATTATTTACATTTCGAATTGGCTTGCAAATAGAAAGCGGTTTATTGAAAAAAAAAACTTGAGAGGTGTCAAGGGACACCCGGATGGAACGAAGTTCTTTCGATTAACTAGTGAAGGAATTGTAATAAAATTTTATTTTTTTTAAAGTTGTAATAATATTTTTTTTATTATTAACAAATATAATGTTCACTCAACAAAAATAATCGTCGCGACACCACACTGTTCAATGCGAAATAGAAATGAAACAAACGCATTGCAACCTTCATTTATTTTTAAAAAGAAAAAAAGTGTCGTGACAACTTTTTCATAAGATTTTTTTCCGTCTAGCCCCCTTTCACAACGCGCGATAAGGAACTTCGTTCCAAAAAAACAAATGAACTCTTCAACGCGAGAAAAATTATTGTTGTTTGTGTGCATCGTTGATTTTGAAAAGTATATGCAATGCCTCTGTTGCTAGCCGCTGCAGTAATGTAGGTACTAATTATCTGTGGAGTGTGGATCATCTTCATTGCGACAATGTTGAGAGTTTGTGTTTTGTTTTAAATTGTTAATGTGACTGACCTGATAAAAGAAAACACTGTCCGCTCAGTTCAGAATTTTTGTCGAGTGTAAATTTGTTCGGTTTTAAATGACTATTTTTCTCGCACTCGAAGTGAAAAGTACAGTTTGCACCTCGAGACTAAACGCCAACTTAACATACCCTCGCTTTTTAATGACTCCCTCGCAAGCTCGGGAGTCAAACCACCTCGGGTATATCATGGCTTCGTTTAGTCCCTCGTTATAAAATATACTATATTTCACTGACGGTCGTCGCACAACCTCAGCCGCACAGGGCGGAAGCATCTAGAAGTATCTTTAAAATAAGAAATCTCCGATACACAGAGGTTAAATAACTTGTATGGAAGTTTGTCTTTGTTAGCAGAAGGAAAAACTTGCAGGAAAAACGGATTGTTTAAAAAAAATATAAGTTATGGACAATATCTTGCAGCACCTGACGGATGAGTGTTAATTTTATAGACAAAACAAGAAAGTCATATAACAGAACTATTGTTATTCCTCGTAAATGGAAATAATGTCATAGATATGATTCACTCTACAATACTTATTATAAACTCATAACATTTTACTTCAAATACCGATACTGTTAGTGATGCAAAAGAATTGTAATACAAGTATAATGCAAAAGCATAATGACATTTTGCATATATATCTTCTACAGTAATCCTTCGCAGTGCAACCATTTTTCACAACTATGCAGAGAAAAGTAAACAATAAGAAATCAAACAATAAGTAAAAGATAGAGATAAAAAAGGCAGCTCTATCATTGTTGTTATCTTTTTATATACTATGGAACCTGTGGGCTCTATTCTCTACTCTATTCTGTGTGAGAGCAAGTTTACGACCACGCGGACTCTACTCGGAATTAAGATAATAGCATAATAGAAGTCCAAACTGATGTGTTAAGAGGTGTGTACATTTGTATACTGAAAGAAATTGAAAAAAAAAACAATGTACTTACAAATAGTAATTCAGTGAGTAAAAAGGAATGCGACACTTTGATAAGTAACAATGAAATTAACTTGCGATTTAATAAAATCAAATTGATAAGATGACTCATGGCAGTAAAGATGACTCATGTCACGCCTTTTGCCAGCCAAAAAACCACAGAACACACTCCTTTTCTGTTCCCGTATGAAAAAAAACAGGGAGTATGTGTGACAATGGATTTCTCTTTTTCAGAACATAAATGAGACAGGTAATTTCTTATGCTTTGATTCGCTTAATTTACATGCTGAGATTGTAAATGTTGTAGTGAACAGTAAATAAAAGTAAAGGTACCAACCATTACTTTTACAAACTTTTCACCTGATACTAGATGTTTAACTGTGACTGATGAAAAAAAAATAGATACTTTCGATTTAAGGCGATTACACGAGCTAAACGCGAGTTTTATAATTACTAAAAGTATATGATTCACTGCTATAAACAAGACCAGAAAAATATATGATATTCTTCAGGATATATGCTAGCATGATACTGTTTTGAAAACATAATACAATTAATTTGGCTCGATAAAAAGAAATCACGAACTTACCTCTAAAAATATCTTTCAAACAATAAAAAACATACTAATATGCATGCGATCATTCTGATTTTTAACCGACTTCCAAAAAGGAGGAGGTTCTCTATTCGACTGTATGTATTTTTTTTTTTTTTTTTTTTTTTATGTATGTTCACCGATTACTCGAAGACGCCTGAACCGATTTGAAAAATTCTTTTTTTGTTTGAAAGGGTATACTTCCAAGTTGGTCCCATAGTCGCCAAGTCGGGATCTGATGATGGAATCTTGGCGAAATCGAGGGAACTCTTCAAATTTTATAGGATAACGTACAGCAATTTTGGTATTTTCTACAACAAGTGAAGCATTCGCGTTTGATAAGAACCATTCTACCATCAGATCTGATGATGAAGCCAAGAGTCACGGAACTCCATAATGAGACAATGTATCCTAGTCGTGTTTGGGCTTGTTGTAATTGTAACGGTATGCACTTTCTATGTGAACCACTAAAAAGTGAAAAATAAAAACTTTTTTGCAAAAAATAAAACCGACTTCAAAAAGAAAAAGTGAAAAATAACTTTAGCTTCTGAAGTCGGTGACAAAAAAATTAAATCAATCATACAAACGTCACCGACTTCAGAAGCTAAAGTTATTTTTCACTTTTTCTTTTTGAAGTTGGTTTTATTTTTTGCAAAAAAGTTTTTTTGGCAAATAATTCTACAAGCAATATATTAGCATGATACTGTTTTCGTTTTTTAATCCAATCAATAGTTTTTTTGTAAATCGATCGAAACCACTCATTTCGCGCTATTTGGCCCGCAGTGGCTGACGTAACAACCACTTTGTAGTGCAAGCTGATTAAAACTTTATTCTAACAGCATTTCAAACGAAGTTTGAACCACCACAAATAGAGTTGCTAATTTAGCTCGTCTAAGCGCCTTAATTAATGTATTTTACTAGAGCTTAGCAACTTTACAGTCTAATCATATCGTCAATTCAATCTGATTGATTTCAAGATTCTAACAATTTAGGTATTATATTTATCTATTATTCACATAATACATGCTTACAATGTTTCAAAGGTTCAAAAGGTTTTAATTTAGTGTAATAAACCACTTGTGTGTTATAAACAAGCATTATACAGTCATCTTAAGTATTTTACTTTAATTTAAAATGATGCAACGTTTTGACATTGAATTGATTACGTGATATACAAAATATTATGTATTTATATTAATTGTATCAATGTCTTTTTTTGGCCTACATGCATATAAATTTACTGCATTTTTAATTTACATGTTTCTTGCAAAAATTAACCATCCGACAAATGCAAATGTGAGTGCCACTTCACTAGGCGGAGCCTTTGAAAATACTGTACCGTATCAAATTAATAACAATATTGATAGGTTTGTACTTACATAATAATATAATGGTTCATTCTATTCTTCTTTGGCTTGGTGCCTACATGTAGCTGAAATATTTATCGTCTGGGATCTTGGACACCCATCTTAACTGCCGATGTGGGTGTAGCGACCCTGTAGAGTGTAGACCAAATATTAAATAATAAGATTCAATAAACATTAGCACATAGCTGCCTCAGTCAAGGCTGGAGATCCTTGTCATCAGACAATTCCACCAAGTGGAAAGGTCAAAACTCATTTACTTTGTTATTTCATAGTGCGTTTGACAACCGTTTGATGTCAGAGAGGAAGCATTAGTTTCATTCTGTGGCTACCTTGAAATTGAAATTAATACTGACTGCTGGCGTGGACATGCCAGCTTTGTTTCTGTAATGGCTGTCCCTCACCGCGTCGGCAGTCTATGAAATTCACTTCATGCAGGTCTCTGTTTCCCGATCATTATCTAGATCTCTTCAAAGTTTCAGTGAATTTATTTCTTCTAGGTACTTGTGGTTCACCCTAGGCTAGGGATGGGCAAGTAAAAAAAAATATATCGATATTTATCGTATCGATATTTTAAAACAGTATCGATAATTATTGAGTGAATAATATCGATTTATCGATATATCGTCAGTTTTCATATTATGATTATTCTTACAATATATTCCCAAACCATTCAAATTTCGTAAAAAAGAATAAAAGAAAATAGTATTTTTATTGATGCTTGAGCCTAAACAATAATATACAATTTAATCAAACCAGTACACATCAGACATGGACACGAAACCATAGTTGCATTAAAAAAAAACGAAATTGATACGAATGCGATACTCTAAAATTAATTTCGAATATCGATAAATCGCGATTAAAAATATCGACGATATATATCGATAATTGTTTGAAAAAATATCGACATTTAGATATATCGATATGTTTTGCCCATGCCTACCCTAGGCCACGTCATCGCTTCTGCAGCAAAAAAGCAAGCCTATTTCGCTGAAAAAAATCCATTGGTTCCAAGGCAGTGACTACTTATGATCCAGTGCACCGTCTGCTAGTTAACTTTGGGTAGTAATAAAAGCTCCGACATAAAAAGAAGAATTGCTCTTCTTCAAAATATCACATCGACTGCCTAAAATACTAACTTTCCGACTACTTTTATCCGAATAAAAATGACGAATCGACCGAATAAGATACTGAAATCTTCGAAAAAATAAACTGTTTATTGCTATAATACTTTTCTACCAGCATAAATTACGTTCTACTGAAAACTATGCATTGGAATTTTTATCTTTACTTGCCTACTTAGTATTACTATTAATTCATAAATTACCTTTCATAGTTCATAGACTGTGGTGCTATTTTAACTGTAACATTATACTAAAAGTATTATTCTGAGTGGTTATACAGAAACTTATAAAAATATAAAAATGTACTTGTAACAATAACTTTTACTTGCATCATAACATCATGAATTTTACTTACCACGGGTATGCTTCGATATCGGTACCTATTTCATGCGTTAAAAAGTCAGAACAGTCGTATTCATGTTTTAATCTAAAACCAAGTAGACTATAAAGGGTGTAAAACACCTCTTCACGAAGCCGAAAGGCACTTATTCTCCCCATCATTGCGATCATTTTTTTGTTCTACACCATACCTGGGAACCTTCTAGTTACGGAGATATGGGGGGTCAAAGTTACAACTTTTTGATAAGTTTTTTTATATATACAAGTTTTTTTTTGTAAGATTTTAACTTTTAACACCTCCACGACCCCCGTACTATTCAATCCATCCATCAGCACAATGTTTTAAGTGCGTTACATTGAGTTCTACCACAAAACATGATTTATAACCTCAAAAAAAAAGTTGTTTCCCAGCAATATTTTTGCTTAGTTAGCAATATTTTTTGATAAGTTACTTAGTTTGATGTACAGAATGCTTGGTTAACGGCTTTGTGATGAGGTGGTTTACACCCTGTATTATTATTCGACCCTTGTTTTTATAATGTCAGCGAGAACAAAGATAAAAATAAAACAAAACTCAGTTTATTATGAGAATGTAGTGTTAACAGGTCGTAGAAAATGTTAGGTATATGTCAGCGTCGCATTGTAAAAACCGTTTGATTGTAATGTAACTAGCCAGATTGTAAACTCTCGAAATATTGACCAACGAACTTTAACGAACATACTGCTTACAATATGACGCATTATTTTTCGGTGGATTATAATCTAACGAAGTGAAACCGTAATATTGTGAAATGTACCTTATGCGATGGAAGACAACTCGCGCGGTGTGGAGGAGGGGGAGGAAAGGGGTGTCCCCCTTGCCCCGTGGTACTACTCTCATGAAAAGATAATGCAACATTCCTGAGAAATACAGATTATATAACCTAACCTCAAAACTCTTTATATTCCCCTAAAAAGCGTGGTCGACGACTATTTCAGTCTGCAGGGTTTGAAGGAACTTAAGGAACCTAACTAACCTAACGTGCCCCAAGCCCCGATTATGGGGGCAGCGATACTTCGGTCGCATGCATTTCACAATATTATGGTTTCACTTCGATAGGTTACAATCTACCGAGAAATAATGCGTGATATTGTAAGCGGTATGTTGACAATCTTTCGAGAGTTTACAATCTCGCTAGATACTCGTAGATTACAAGCTAACGGGTTTTACAATTTTACGGTGACATATACATAATTGTACTTATGAACTAAATAGGGAGGCAGGTGAGAAAAATAAATAAATTTGATAACCAACATTAGAAATTAAAAGAGTTCATGCAAGTTGTAAAAATATGATTATTTTGACTAAACCTCTGTTGTCACCTGTCGGTAACTTAGTAATTTTGTCGGAGGTTCAGGGCCTCGATTCTGCTATTACAATAGTGTCAGAGTATTCGATCACTGATTTCACAATGATCAAGTTCTGTCAAATTTTGACAAGTTTGTTAATTCTACTATCATAATGGCGTCATTATGACTTCTCAATGAACACCCACTGACACTCCATTGAAAGAAATTTCATAGAATATTAATCTCGTACATGAAATCTGGCTAGAATAAATGTTCGCATTTAGTAGTAGATTTCGAAAACCATTTGTACTAAGGGTTTTATAATAATGACAATACGAAAATGCCATTAAACCACAATTTTATTACGAGACCATTGACCGACCATTGTGAATTTAGCAGATTACGAACTTTAAGCAAAATGACAATGGGATGAGAATGGAATCGTGTTTGAGTGACGAATTTATTAAAATAGCAGAATTAGGCCCCAGTATTCTATTCGGAAGTTTAGTTTGGTATTGAAAGATCCATTTTTTTAGGAGACAATGTAATTAGAACATGCTCTTATTTGTTTGATAAATGATATTTTTATTCGTTTATGTTTTGGGTTCTTTTGTCGGTAATTCATTATAACGCTGGTTAATTAGAATAATAGTCGGCTACAGATCACTTTGTTTTTTCGGAACCATTATTATTTCCCGTTAACTTTCATGCTGGTTACTGTAAGCATTTGTCATCATACTGCTAAGCAAAGACGTCTTCCCGTGACTATCCATATTTGCCCCTGATTGCAAGAGCTGGACTCTTGTTATATGTCGATTACTAGGGTTTGTTTCTCAGTTCGTTCCGCCATCTTTTACTGGTCCATCACAACAACATGAATGTACCAGAGTTCCACATACTTGCTATTTTGGCACACAGCCCATTTGGACATACGTGGCCAGACTGGCCAGCTTGCTTTAGTAGTTTCTTGTATTTTATTTAACATTGTGGTTTATTGATACCGTATTGTCTTTGGATACTGTAGTACTCTATCTAGTATTGGCAGTAGGTAATCATGAAACTAAATATTACTCGTAGTTGCCATTTTGTCTTAGTTAATCTTCATGGCAGGTGTAATAGTCTAAGTACCTACTAGCATCTTTCATAACATCTCCAATTGCCAGATTGATCTAGTCCGTTAGAAACCTGTCAAATTTAAACTAAGATACGAACGTTCGATCTCCATGTAAAGCTGCTGACACAGTTAACAGCGTTTTTACCTGTTTTTGTCCTAGAAAAAATATTCGTTCTAAGAAGTCGCGATGAAATGAAGCGAGCGATTCAAGCCTATACCAGTTTACCTTGTTTGTGAGCAAGTACATTACGTTCGCACTGTGGATCAGTGGACATTTGGAGCGATATGGGTCAGATCGTAAGTAAACGAGATTCGATGACACGTAATCGATGTTATGCAACTAGATTTAAAAATAAAGCTGCAATAAAACCGATTAAAATAGTTTCCGTTTACGAAGAATAGAGTTTTTACGTTTTTGAGTGCTTTGGCTCGTTTCCATTTGAATTTAAACGGATTGGTTTTCTTTTTATTCAATCTTTATCAAGCCCCTCATTACCATACCATAATAATCTCATAAAACTAAGGGATACACTTGAAAGCCCGTATGACAACACTAGAGGAAACATCCCACAAAGGGTTAGTATCCAGTTTCCATTAGACGACCTCTTGATCACGTTCCACATTTTGAAGCATATCTTTATTAGACACAAAAGTTTTCTAACTTAATTCAGTAATATCCTTCGGTCGTAAAATGAAAAAAAATGTCAATAGATTAGATTACAAAAGTGTACAGAGAACTTTTTGACGAAACTCGTGTTTTCGAATTCTACAATCAGGACCACTTTAGTTAATCGTCACAATAATGGGTCAGGTAACGTCGTAATGCATTTCCAAAGATTGAAGAGAATACGTAGAATTCCGTCGACAGTGATACGACAAAAAAATTGTGTGACAAAGTTCAAAGACTCCTCTTTCGTCTCATAAAGGATTAGGGCCCTCGCAGCGGGAAGCGGTAAGTGGAGGTGGTCCTTATCTGAGACTGTTTCAACAGCAGTCGACTGCGTGGTGGGGTACTCGCGCGCCACCACTTCGCGCTCCATCGCGACTCACGCAAGCCGCGCCCGCGCATACGACCGCTACTTTCAAACAAGCTATTTTCGATATTCAACTTTTAAAAATGTATTCGAATGAAGTGAGGTGAATCGATGAAAACTGTTCAGTGAATAATAAAGTGAAAAAAAAAAACCTAGTGATTTGGAACAAATTTTTGTGAAGGATTTATTTTTGTTAAGGAGCAACCCTCTACAAATTCAAGGTAATTTTCGTTGTTTTGTTATTTTAGTTGTTTGTCCGTTCGTGTGTTGCGGCAACAGCAACGGTGTCGAGGCGACTTATTGCAAGTGCAGTTTCGTATTGCGGCTACCTATTTACAACATACGTCGTCGGAATGTCCGGTTGTGGACAGACTTTCTCGCGGGTGTTTCGCGAACTGCTTAAGTATATCAAAACAAACATTATTTTTATTGGAACAAATGGGCCGCTTTACTACCACTCAGGTGTAATTTAGTATGATGGGCAAATAAAAGAAAATGTCTCTTTTTATGACAAAACCAGTATGGTAGCGCAATTACAGCGATCGTAAGTGTAGAAAATCTAATTTAAAAATACGAAGAAAATGTTATCAAACAGTTATTACATTACGTAATGTTACATATTTAAGTGCACCTAATTGAATACTTACCTAATAGCTTGATTTACTTTAATTGACAATTTTTCACGGGTGCTGACACGCTTTCTTGTACAATGAGAACTTTTTTTTAACAAAAATTGTTATTTGGACTGTTGAATAAGTAGATTATGTCCCTTTGTCAACAATTTTGACATAAAATATGACATAATGATATTTTATGTCAAAATTGTTGAATTTGCGCACCCTACTTGTGAACCTGAGCATAGAGCGGGTGACAACGGCGGTTAAACTTCTTTTGTTTTGGCAACTATATGGTCTTCGTGGAATTTACCTAATAGAGTTACTCTGTAGTGCAAGAAATTTTTGTTTGTAATTTTGTCTAGATCGAAATTACAAATATGTATTGCACTCTTGAATTTTTGTTCGAAGTTTCCGATGTTTTTAAAAGAAAAAACGTTTTTTGAACATTGTTCAAGACACACTTCCTTATTTGAAAATTACAATTTGATTTTATAAAATATTAATCTGTGCTCTGCTTTCTATAATTAATCATGTAAAGACATTTGAGCTATGTGTGAGAAAATAGAAACCAAGCAAATTGATGAAATAAATCTTCTCATAATGTATTCGTGTTAACATCGATTTTCTCAAGTTTTCCATACAAATTGATGGCTAGGGAAAGTGTCGATTGATCTCTAATGCACATCACTTCAAGCGAATCCTTTTGCAAGTAGTAGCTAAATGCTTCTCGAAATATATCTCAAAATTTTCGAAATTCCAGCTCAAAATCAGTATAAATCATACCAAATTCAGTTTTGTTTTATTTTCTTGAGTTTCATAAAAAGTCTTTTTGCTTTTAGAAAATCTTGCTTATAAAAAAAAAGTTTGCAATTATATTTTTTAAAGTTACAAGTCATCATGTATTTTTTTTTTCTTTTTTGTCTTCCAATCTCAATCACTTGACCAGTTCGTTATTCGAATAAAACAATATAGACGTTCCTGCAGTGCAAGTACGTAAAATTCGATAGGACTCGATTAGATAAATTTGACAGTTATTCTCGATAAAATGAGTTTTGGACTCGATAAAACCTCATTTTATCGAGAATAACTGTCAAATTTATCAACACGAGTCTTATCGAATTTTACGTACTTGCACTGCTGCTACGACTAATAATTCTACTAATACGTAACACAGTGGAAACTAGATACGAAACCTGAGACCACGATGTGTAGTTTTATCCCATCAGTTAGATCATAGAGAAAGTAGGTGCTGCTATGACCGTGTGAACTAATAGCAAAAAATACAATTGAAGCCATAGATAGCATTCCACTTTTAAATTGTTATTTTTTTTATCGAGTGATGATTTTCTATACTTATTAGCATAATAAGTTGTGTTCGCGCCTATTTATTTTACCTTGTAAGTTATTGTCGTAATTAAAATGTAAATAAATAATGCATGTTGAATGCTTTGTGATAAATTACTAATTTATACGAAGAAATAGGTGAAGTTCATCAATATAAGAAAATTATACAAAAATATTGTTTCCGGTTATTTAAAATTACAATGTTATCTGTAGTTTATTTACCTTACGGAATTTAGTAGCCTTATAAAAACAAGTATTATTATGAATATTAAACGGTCGTTTTGCGTGGATTTTTTTCTTGAGTAAAAATATTTGGCAAGGTCGTGAAAGACTTTTTTTAAACTATAGCATAGTTGCTAAATAAAAACATGGAAGTGACTGTAAAGAGTCACACTTTTAGGCATCTATAGCAGCCAGCAGGTCTGTATGGTATTTGTGGTTCAGTAATGCAACATGATAAATTATAAAAATATTTGGTGCCATTTGGTTCGTTATTTCATTCCATTTTCATTCTAGGCATCATTCAATAAAACTAAATGAAAAAAAACGCGCCAAAAAAAATTGCCTTTTATATTATTTATCGATAACATAAAGTGCCGTCACTATTCTGCACGAAATTACAATGAACTTTCTCAGAGACTCGTCCCACGAAAATATAATATGTCATGTTTAAACAACACAGTTAAATATTCCCAAAATAAATGTTAGACGGATCAGAATGATTGGGTGAAAAAAAATTTTTGTTAATTTTTGATAAGCAAGCATTGGTAGTAAATAACTCTTATTTCAAACGTGATATGTAACGACTGTTCCTTTTTATTTTTTTATTTACCTTCCGTACTGTTGCTTATGGGAAATTTTCTTTTCAAGCAGTTTTTATTAGGTTTCATGGATTGCGAAAGAAACTAGGCAGATATTTCCACGTAGTACATAAGGAACCCCACCCACAACCGCAGCCAGTAGTAATTATTAATAAATTACGCATTAGTTAACAATACATTGAACTATTCAAATTTAATTTAATCCTATAAACCAAAAAAAACATCAATAATTTTCTGGGTGATTTACCAGAGTAGTTCATTTTGCAATAACTATACTTAATCGTTTTGTAAATAACACGAACAATAAATGTTCTTTTTAACCAACTTCCAAAAGGAGGATGTCATTAATTCGTTTATTTATTTGTGTGTATGTTCAGCGATAATATCTTCTCCCATTGATAACCGATTTCGATGATTCTTGTTTTTTTTTGTCATACCAGCAATGGTAACCTCCTGTAGACCTTTCTCAATACAATAAAGGCTATAAATTGATTTGAGAATTTACACCCGGGGAATCCCTATCTATAACCACAAAAAACCTTCCCTCATCCATGTATTTTTAGCTGACGTCTACCTGCTGAACAAAGGGTTTTTTGTGCAACTTTTAAGGGTAGCACGTAACACGTGGTTACCTGCGATGTCCAATTTTGACATTGTCCTAAGATTTTTTTACCTTTGCCATCGTTTTTTTTTTTCTTAACAAAAAAGGGGACGGTCCAAAGTCCAGAAAGTGTAAGAATCATATTATCTTGTAGCAAAGAAGTTGGACTGTCATTCTGATGTAATATCTCTGCCTTGGAAATTATTTAATGCAAAGTGGTTGTCATTTATATGTAGATCTTTGATCTAGAGTTAATAGTAAGTAGATACAGAATTGCTACAGATCCATAAGATGGTCATTATCTTCGTAATTTAGTTCGAACGACTCCAAAAGTTCCTGAATTTGCGATTTGAAAAACGAACCTGGGAGATCCTTGGATTCTAAGCCCAAGCTTTACTGCGGTGTTCTGATTTTAGTGTGCTTATCATTTTATAAACTCACGTAACATAACGTTACCCTGGCTCACCTGGCTGTTTTACGTTTCCAATTCCAATTCTAATGGAACGACTGCCTCGTTGGGAGGTCTAGTTTTCCCAAGCCTGACTGCTTAGTATGAATTTCTATGTGTGTTTCGTAGGTCGGGTAAAAAGTTTAAAGATTTTTCCATCAGGTATTTCTTGTAGTTGCACCCACAGTTTCCAGATGCCCAGTTGATGGCAATAGGCTTTCCCTGTATTAAATGGGATGGATCTTAAACGTAACTGGTGAAATGGGGGTTAACTGTTATGTTATTCAAATGGAAATGGCAATATTGTAGTTTTTGCGACACCATAAATTTAATTAATTTTAGTACACTTGCTGAGCTAAACCAGTCCTGCATTCCCAAATGAATGGTTTTTTTTTTGCATTATTTTAATTTTATCATAAAATTACACTAATTAACATTAAGTAATTAGTACTAGGTATTGTAACGTGCATATAACAAATTGTTACTCGTTAGTAACAATGTTTTCAAGCTTTAATCTCAATCATGTTAGTTCCACGTGATGTTAGTTCAAAAATGTATTCATGGATATTATAATAATTACGATAAGCTATAGTTTTACAAATTAAACTTTTTTCGCTTGATATATATTTTTTGTTGATTTAATAAGTCTCGGGTTAGTTAAGTTTTTTTGTGAGAAAATCATTATTTTCACTAATAATAATTTATACTTAATTTTATGAAAAGGTATTGGTTTGTATGTAGGGGTAATCTCCGAAACTGATGATTCAATTTTGAAAATTCTTTCACTAGCAGAAAGCAACAGTGCGGGCGAGGTGCTACCAAAACATATAAATCTTTTATTTATAAATAAATAGTCGTTGTATCCGAGAGATACTCATTATCCAAGACAGAAGATGTATGTCAATGTTTCGTTGTTCAATCTGGCCAACTCATACTAGCATAGCTAGAGTTGATGAAGCATGAAATTCAAAAAATAAAACATCTTTCGTGAAGGTGATGAAACGAATAGAACCGTATTGTCACAGGCTGAGGCCTTTTAGGTTGTAAACCGATAAAAACAGAACCCCAGCTATGAAAGAGTAAAGAGCGGTGTTATAGGCTGGTGATCCTGAAATGACTAAATTATTAATAAAACTATCTTTATTTATACAGCTTGCAAACAAACAAAACTGTACCACAATCGATTATACGTTTAGGAGTTATAATCCCATGAACAGATTCACATAATGTCTCTCTCTAACTCTCTCATGTTTAGAAGAGTAAAAGACTTTTCAGTTCGCTTGTTCTAAATTTTTGTAGCAAAACATTTCACTTACCTACCTCAAATATACATACACTATTATGGTTTGTAATGTCATCATCTGCTTAGCCTTTTACCAGCTATGTTGGAGTCGTTATTTTACATGGAGCGACTGACTATCTGACCTCCACAACCCAGGTAATACGATACCACTTGTTAAGACTGGTGTCAGACTTTTTGGGCCACTGACTACCTGTAACGGCTACCAAAGATGGAAAAATGACAGCCGGGACCAACAGCTTAACGTGCTTTCCGAGGCACGGAGAAAATTCGGTATGTGAGGGTGATCACCCATCCACAGACCAACCCAGGCAAGCACGGTTTAACCTAAAGATCGGCCCGAGCGGCTGTTATTATTTAGCCACGAGTTCCTCAATTTCCTCACTACACTATTATGGTTTGTAATGTCCCATACAATTAAAGGAACAATACATCATGATCAGTGCCCCTGTCACGTCCTCTTGCTAAATTGTGATTGGTTAGTTAAGAACTAACACGCACACCTGATCGTTTCGAAAACTTTAACTTCATGAATCAAGGTTGGTGTTGTGAATTCGAGAGAGATCGCCTTCTGTTTGCGCTAAAAGATTTGTGGCATCGGTTGCCAGTGTAAAAAACCTTTTAAGGCAATCAAGGTATTACCTCCTTGAACAGTTGTTCTGATTTACGCTGCGTATAATGTTAACAGGATAGATCTATAAACTTGTATTTTATTTTGTATTTTTGTTTGTTTTGGTTTTTTTTTTTTGTATTTTGTTTGTGGTATTTTTTTTGTGGTAGTTCTTTAGTTCTCCTCTAGTCTTATAGCCATCTACATTCATACTCAACATTTTATTCTGTACATTTCCTCTGCATATCTTGATAATCATCCCCGACTTCACCCACTGCTGGGTTTAGGCCTCTCTTTGTCTGTGCCAAGCTCTCCACGCTCTTGTGCCCACCTTATCCAGGATATTCTCGCAATAGCAACAATATCGTCTGCCCATGGTCGCCGCTGGACGACCAACACTTATCTTTCCATTCCTAGGACGCCACTCGGTCACAGCTTTACTCCACCGGACATCACCGCGTCTTGCTAGGCGAACTTAATGAGATTCAAAAACATACCTAGTACTGGTAACAGTTTAGTCAACACTGACTTAATTGCACTGCTTTGGAATGACTCATTTGGGCATCTTTTGAAAGTAAATCCTGTATCGAAGAAAGCGAAATCTTACATAATCATTTCTATTTAATAAAACTCGCAAAATTGATTTCTTGAAATTCTTATTTAAATTCTAGAATCTAATGCAATTTCTTAAGGTGAATCAACTTTTAAGTAGACTGTGGAACGCGTAGGTGTCAGGTAAGTTTGGCTTGAACTAGCTTGTTTGCATTACGGATATAAAAGGAGCATTTATGTGAAAGGTTCTACGTGCATTTTAAGATCTCACCTGAGCTATGGGTTCATCACAAGCTACAACTACATATTT
This sequence comes from Xestia ashworthii, assembly GCA_950022955.1. Classification (NCBI taxonomy): domain Eukaryota; kingdom Metazoa; phylum Arthropoda; class Insecta; order Lepidoptera; family Noctuidae; genus Xestia; species Xestia ashworthii. Next base: position 17,105,822 of record OX465553.1, read on the forward strand.
GCGTTTGTTCGAGATGTTCATTTTGATAGCGACACAAAATTTTCGAAAGGACGCCGCAGTGAAAAAAAAAATGACAGTCTCGCAAATTAAAAAGTATCATGTTCACGATGAGTTCCGTTTTTTAGAATGTCATAATTGTTTTTTCTTCTATTCTTTTATTGTAAGTGGTCAGATCCAGAAACTTCCAGTATTGCCCACGTATAAATAAAAATGTTGGGCATCATTGCCCACTTCTGGCATCTTCAACTTGCCAGGGATACCATCGAGTGACCTTTCGTTTTTCAGATCTCTGTCAGTTCTTTCACTCAGTAACCTTCCACCTCAGGATGATCACTTGATGACCATTCTCCGTCGTCTTGCACTCTTTGTATCCATATTTCTTCGTAAATACTTCGCAAGAACTATCAAATCATACAAATAAAGCAAGAGTGAGTAACATTTTAAAGACTTGTTTATTTGCAACATAGTGAGCGTTAAACTTGCTCAATAACAGCGAAATAGGATCACAATGTCCCCCAACCTGTCACTATTTATTTAACGTCCGTGCGATAAAGTCCACTACGTTTTGGAATAGAAGAATTTAATTGAAGTTTTAGTGGAGTTTTGGACGTGGTTGAGACAAAGACTTAAATTGTTAGATTTACTCTTTCTCATCAAAAAATTATCAAGTTTCTTTTGTTAACCATTGAATAATATTCCTTCGCTCACTGAGATGACTGTGTGAGCTCACTCCAATCAGCACTTTTTCGTGTGTACGTGTGTTCGGTGAGAGCGCATCTAACATCAACGTCTTTAAATCTTTGTTCCCTTTTCTGAGATGACTTTTATAGGTAAGTAAATACTAGTACAAGATAGGAACAAGAACAACTCTGTAACTTTCTCATAGTTTTAGTAGTTTTACCAACATGAAACAATTATAAATATGTTTTGTTTCAAGTTGAAACAAAAAAGTATTTATAATTGCTTAAACTTTCAACGGTCTATAACAACATAGCTTTTCATAGCTTTCTGCTTTCCAACACATTTCGGGATGTTTATGTTTTTCCAAATTTTCACCTGTTCGGTGTAACCGTAAGTAATCATAGCGTTTATAGCAATTCGGCAAAGATTGCTTTGCGAAACAAACCAATCTTTGCCATTCGGCAATGATTGGTTTGTTTCTATATAGCTATAAAATGTGTGAGAAGGCAATGAAATTGAATGCGAATTATGTTTTCATTTATATTTATATTTATCGCAAAGAAACTGGTTTCAAAAATCGTATTTTATGCAAAGTTCACACAATGATTGACCCCGTGAGGCTTCGTTTTTGAGGACGATGTTGATTTACGTAAGTTTAAAATTAAATATTTAATTTAGCTTGTTTTATATTTTATTCATCACGTGGCTAAAGATTAGGCTCAATATTCAGACCTGTGGACGGTGAGCTATGGGCTAGCTCGCCGTCCGTCCGTCTTATGACGACAGGCCGTGTCGACGGCGCGTTCGTGTTCCACGCGCGCCTCTAAAGATGTCAGCAAATTGAAGGGGCCCGGGCCGAAGCCTGCCGGGTCTGCGGGACTGTTCGAAAGAGATACCGTGGCCCCGGAACAAAAAAGGCGAGGAAGGAACATGGATGGGTTTTAGTCAGTAAAAGTCTGACACTCCCTCCCGCTCCGCCCAGAGTGGGAGAAGTCATTTGACGATTTCCCATCCGAAAAAAAAAATATACATACAGGGTGCATCGGAAATGTGTGGTCATATTTAATTATGTGGTACGGGCCATCAAACTGAACACTTTTCTCCATAGGACCAACATCGTCATTTAAGAAAAAACTTAGACTCCATACAAAATTTCAATAACTACTCGACCCAAACTGGACGGGTGAATATTTTTGAAAAACGAACTAGGTACAAAAGACGCGAGTCAAAACATCTTCCATTGGCATTCGCGAATTGTGTTTTAATTTTTATCGATGTTGTTTATCGATATAAGGAAATTGCTTTTAAATGTTGCAACATTTATTTACCTAGCTCCCTTTTACTTCGTACATAATGGCGCGATTCTTTTCCGTTTTGTTGACGTACAACAGTAACAAGCGTGCCGTACTAGTGGTACATTAAACAACGTGTAACTTACACCGTTAGGTAATATCGCCGCTTTATATAACACTATTGTTTAATACAATTTAAAATGTCGGATTCTGCAGTCGCATCCCAGACTGTATTGTTTTACAAGCGCATTTTTTTATTTTTGAATTATGCAAGTTGTCTCTTTATTCGACGTAAAAATGCAAGTACATTGCAATTTTGTAATAGTACATTGTTACCCTAGGGGTAAAAGTAACTTATATGTAGTCCCGAGACGGGGTTTGCCAATAGCTCGAGGGACTAAATAAGTCTTTAACCCGAGGTAAACACTGTGCTTTTCATTACGAATGCAAGGAAAATAAAAATAAAAACACGAAACAACTCGAAAAAAAAGAAGATCGGATTGCCGCCTTGCCGCCAATTTTGTTTTTTTTTTCTGTGGCCGGCTATTTAGACTTTATTTTTCACTTCCGTCACTGAAAAAATAGTAAGTATTTTGCATAAATCTACGTTATTTTAAATAAATATTTTTAACTAAATTATAACTAAGCTATTTAAAAAAAAATATTCTTTAATTACTACTGAATTTTATGTTATTTCAATTTTACATCGCGCTGTAATTTAGAGGCTGTGTAGAAGTCGGAACATGATTCAATAGAAATGTGAAAATAGAACTAGTTTTTTTTTTATAATTTGACAGCTGTCAGTTGAAAGTTATTCTCCCTAGGGCTGAAAAGTGTTACTTTCAACCCGCTCCTCAGGCAACTTCAGACCTAGTTTCCGAGTATGAGTAATGAAAAAGGTTTTTTTTCTACTTTTTTTGTTTTGTGTAAAGTATGTAACGTAAAATTATAACATTGACCCAGAAAAACTATACATTTTTTGTGAAGAATTGTTGGTAATAATTATTAAGCTAAGGTATTAAATTATTCAATATGCTCACGTCATCAAAGACACCGATAGTTTGGCAGGTACTACGAGTATTAAATATCGATAAAAGTTAAGTTCATGGCCAACCCTTCAGGTGACGAACTATGATTTACAACATCAACTTGGAAGATACGAATTAACATTTTCGCTCAATTAAAAATGACACGTCTGCCTAATAAAGGTTCGTTTCTTATTCATTGACACAAAGTTGTTAAATAAATCCACAAAGCAATAAACGTATACTTATAACGCATAACACGGTGTTACATACAGAAGACATCTTACGAGTAGCATTAATATAACTAATTCACAACTATTTAAAAAAAAAAAACAAAACTTAAGGTGGACGCACACGTATCCGCGCCGAAGGAATCGACCGCGCCGAAAGAATTTTTTCTCATACGTATGACGTCACCTATTCGTCCGATTCGACGCGGATAAGTGTGCGAGGTTTAGTAGGATTTCATACAAGTAATTCTAAAATTCGATTCTTTCGGCGCGGTCGATTCCTTCGGCGCGGATAGGTGTGCGTCCACCTTTTATGAGCCATGACACCTCTTTCGCGCCTTCGCGCCTATAGCTAAGACCTTGATTTTTTCGCAATTTTTTTTTCGGAATGCGGAAATTAACTAAAATTTATACATATGCCTATGTAATTATATGTATAATTATCTTTATGACTGCTATTTTATCAAATCTACTAGAAAATTATAATAACTAAACGTCGCTGTAGCAACAAATTGATAAAGCGAACAGTACAATGTATGTAAAAATATTTCTCGACTATTCTTCTATTATGAGGGTGAAATATATATTGTCTCTTAATTTAATGTAGAATTTTTTTTTTAAATTAAGAAGTTAATCAAAAAGTCGAGAAGACCATATAGAGTTCTAAATATTTAATTTAATTAAGATTAAATGTAAATAAGTACAAACATAATTTCATTTATTTATTTTCACTTCTCATGCTCTAAAAGTACGCCATTATAGCCCTACGAAGAGGGATTAAAGTGACCGTTTATTCCCTAGGGAGTAAAAAGTAATTTAAAAATAGAACGATCTAGTAAACTCTGAAACATGGTCTCAAAACAGTACCTAACTTTTTTTTTTTTTAATGAAGCAAAGGTATTATTTAAATTTCGAATTGGCTTGCAAATAGAGAGCGGTTTATTGAAAAAAAAAAAACAAATGAACTCTTCAACGCGAGAAAAATTAGTGTTGTTTGTGTGCATCGTTGATTTTGAAAAGTATGTGCATTGCCTCTGTTGCTAGCCGCTGCAGTAATGTAAGTACTAATTATCTGTGGAGTGTGGATCATCTGACAATGTTGAGAGTTTGTGTTGTGTTTTAAATTGTTAATCTGTGACTGACCTGATAGAAGAAAAAACTGACCGCTCAGTTCAGAATTTTTGTCGAGTGTAAATTTGTTCGGTTTTAAATGACTATTTTTCTCGCACTCGAAGTGAAAAGTACAGTTTGCACCTCGAGACTAAACGCCAACTTAATATACCCTCGCTTTTTAATGACTCCCTCGCAAGCTCGGGAGTCAAACCACCTCGGGTATATAATGGCTTCGTTTAGTCCCTCGTTATAAAATATACTATTTGTTCGGTTTTCCTTAACCGTTATTGTTTCCCATTTTGTTACATACAAATTAATAATAATTAACAATAAAAACCGTATTAAAAATCTTTAATACGGCTCAGGCTTCAGCCCCACTTTACTTAAAATAATTAATATAAGTAATTAATTATTATACAAGGCTACATTTTAAGTTTTATCTATATCGATTCATTTTTTTAATGGCATCTCGCAAGTCAACCTATGAGGCTGCCTTCTGCTTAAATATACCGACACATCATTTTGAATGGTCGAATATTTTGACAATTCGATCAATTTGATCTCTAGTGTGTGACGTTTTCGCTTATTCTGAGTCGATAATCCGCATTTATTTGTAGAAAAGAGGTCAGCACGTCGTGACGTTTTAATTAATGCACGTTGAAGGCAAACTGGACACCACATTATGCCATAGTATGTAAGTATGGTGTATAAACTACCCATTGATATTTCATTTATACGGAAGCTTGAGGAAGGAAGGGATCAATTAATTAATTCTCCATCAGTTTTCATTTAAAATTTAAAATATTGATCAGCATCGTTGGTTCGTGCATTTTGAAGGGTAACGACCTCTTCGACGTACAGTATTACACCTAGTAGGTCTAGGTACGGTGCCACCCATCCATTGATATTATAATCAATACGGAAGCTCCGGATAGGAAGTAATCAATTATTTAATTCTCCATAAGTTTTCTTATAAAATCTTAATCAGTTGTCAAGTCCGTCATTTATGCGTTTATTTTGAAGGATAACGCCTTTCGGTTTTTTGACGTCATAAAAAAAGATTCGAGATATAAAAGTTAATCGCTGAGTAAAGTACCTTGTTTCCATGACATTTAGTTTACGGTTTAACACATTTTAAGAGAATGTGGAAGTTTTCACCGCGTTTCCCTATAATTAATTACTTAAATATTACATCGTTCACACCTGTCCTTTGAACTTTAAAATCTCATAAATTCACCTGAGAACTGTATGTATAATTTTCGACACGTCTCTTAATTTAACGAATTTCAAATAGGTACCCACCTACCGAAAACCATTTTCAAGCTCTCATCCGTTTCGGGGCTTTTACTAAAATAATAACAGGCGATATTAAACCTGTATGTAGCAAAAAATAACATGACCAATTTCACGCTTGCCCACTTTCTGATCGGCGTCAGATAAGCATGCGATGCAGAGATCCCAAACAATGACAGACAGATCTCATTTAGATAGACTGTACATAAAGGTATGTACAATCACTTTTTCCATATACCACGCTCTATACAATAACATGCTATTGAAATGAAACTATGACTGAATTTCAGGTCATTTTAAACACTATTCAGAGCAATGGCTTAAAAACTGGCTCGGTGCGAGTCGGAATCGCGCAAGAAGGGTTCCGTAGCATAGTAGTAAGGGATTCCCTTTATTTTTAATTTATTTCTATCATTTCTTATTTACGTTTTAGCAAAGCTTATAGCGTCAACAGAAATACACATTCTATGAAAACTTCAACTGTCTACCTATTACGGTTCATGAGATATAGTCCGCTGACAAACAGACGGACGGACAGAGGGGGCTTAGTAACAGAGTCTTCAGCATTCAATGATTTACGTATTCAGTTAAATATTTTACTGTGTGTTATACAAATCGGTGTGCTTAGTTATCTACTTAGTAACCTATTATAATCTCGGTGATTATGTTAAGGAAGTGAAGGTTTTTCCGTTAACTTAAAACGCCCTTTAGTAAGTAATAAAGATAACAAAAAACTTATGCTTTGTTTGTAAGTATGTGTATGAAGTGGAATAAATCTGAAAACAGAAATAATATTGTAGGCTTGTTACAAAGATGTAGGCCTTGATTGAAAAAAGAAACGCTTCGGTTTACTGCCTGTCCAGAGCAAATCTTGGTACTAGAACTTACTGAGCTACAACGATATTTTGGTCATTTTGATTTTGATCTTTTCCATTTTGATCATTTCGTGATTTTGTTTTGTAAGTTGACAAGATGGCGACGTTAGTTGCGGTTTTGACCGCGCTCCAAATGCTATTAATTGTACAGCTATATCGTTGTTGATAAACATCAACCAACCATGTTTCAAAATCAGAACACTTTTTAGTCCATTTCTTTGCTACAAAAAAAAATACTATGGCCACTAGGTGGAAATTCTGGTTTTACTTGATTCAAAGTTAAAAAAAAAATATGATTATTATTTGCTGATAGAGCACCGATCATACATCCTACCTATCTTCATAAGTTTGAATTATTTTACCTGTAATATTCAATCAATCAACTTAGCCATAGCATTCCGCAGCTGGATATGATTTAGCCTCTCCCAAACTTCGCCATTGGACCTTACCAGACACCTGCTTTTTTTAATTTCGTCCAATTAGGTACTTACCTTTAATTATGCAAAAACCTAATGAGATTCAAAACGTGACTAGTATGACCAGTTTATTTTATGGCTTTAATTCGCTGTAAGTAAAAGTTTTTCCTACAGATAATATTCAATTTATTAAATTCAAATGGTATTCGATAATTACAAATTTACAATCTTTAAGATCAAGTCAAGGTCGAATCAGTAACAGGGCTGTACCAGATGGTCTTTAAACCAGTTTACTACAATATTACTATTTAAAAAAAGTACGTTCCTAAATATATTCATCATCATCGTCAGCATATTAATGTTCCCACTGCTGGGACAGGCCTCCTCTCTATGAGAGGGGATGGACTACAATCCACCACGCGGGCCCAGTGCGGATTGGTAGATATCACATGTCTTCGAAGTGTTTGGTTCTTGGACATGCCGGTTTCCTCTCGATATTTTCCTTCACCGTTTTAAGAACAGCGGTATATGTATTTTGCTCACTAATAATTATTTTATTTACGATGTTTGTGATGCACTTGAAGCCGTTGGTCACGGACTCACGGCTGTCATTTGTAGATCTTTGACAGTCGAAATAGGTAGTCCAGACCCAAAAGTCTAACAAGCAGTCGTAACCAGCCAGCCAGTACTTACGAACTGAGTTGTGGAGGTCAGATAGGCTGCCACTTCGTGTAAAATACAGGTATTCAGCCAGCTGCATCCGGTTAGACTGGAAGCCGACCCCAACATACTTGGGAAAAGGCTAAGCAGATGATTATGAATAATTGCGTTATTTTATTGCTCTACTTACAATGTATTTTATTGGTATCGTTCCAATAAATGGCTCCTTAAGTGCTTATTATATCAATACATTTATGTGTCATAAAATGATGGTTTAATATCTTATAAACCATAATTATAATATACAACGTGTTTTTTTTGATATGCCATAACTCTAAGGTTATATTCTGTAGGTAAAAATAAAACTAAAACTCCAAGACTATGTGGTCCAAAAATGCCTAGCTTCGGAGATATCATCAATCATAATTAAATAAAGGCAAAAATAGTCACCAGTATGACGAATCATTACTTTTACTTTTGATCACTTAACTAAAATTTTATAAAGTTCACCTACCTCATTTTATTTGCTTACCGTACAAAATAGACCCTCGATGTGTCTAGGTATCTAAGTTTCATTGATAAATACGAGTATTCATTCATATTTAAAGCTAAGAAAATGCGACGTTGTCATATTTCACGTAAGGGTGTTTTACATTGATAATCGTGACTTTGTCGAATTACTTTGTATGAAAAAAAAAAAAAAAAAAAAAGGATGATTGAAACATAACACATATGCCAGTTGATTCTTTGATATGGTCTCAATCATACCCTAGAGTTATGGCATATCTAAAAAAACACGTTGTATAATTATTCCGTCCTCGATGAATGGGCTAGCCAACACTAAAGAATTTTCAATTAGAACCAGTAGTTCCAGAGACTAAGTCGAGTTCAACCAAGTAAACAAACTCTTCTGCATTATTGAGTATAAGATTTCCAAATCTTAACAGTATGATGATTTCGCAAGACAGAAACCATTTGAACCTACTCATTATTCAGCACGATACTTAATTATTTCAACACAAAATTCGATTGCTCACACTACAATAATCTACTAACTTAAGTACACTGGATCTTTTAAACACAGGATAATTAATCACTGAATCATCTATACCTTTTTTTTTTAGATATAACTTAGTAATTTACACGCCAAATTAATTCGCGTATTCAGGAAACAGAACACATGCTATGCCGTTCACTACTTGTATACCTACGGCCTTTGGGTATAAATAGGTTTTGTTAACTTAAATCTTTAACGAAATATTACCTACCAAGTGTAGGCCCGACAACTTAATTGTACTTAGTAAGATTTGCATTTGAAACTGCCAATGGTTACATAATATACGAACGAAACATTGTATGAATGCCAAATTGTTTTAGGTTATTTTTTTGGAATAAATGTTTTTAAATGAGGTTATAAATTAGGGGAATAGGTCATCAATCTTCCTGCGTGGAGTTCGGCTGGTCATTGATTACTGAGAATATTTGTTTAATGGACCTTTAAAAAGCTTAAGACGCTGCAATTTGCAGTGTTTTAATAGTGAAGTTCATCAGGGAAACAAAACGTCATTGTCACATTTAGAGTGCATTCAAAAGCTTGTCAGTGTCATGTTTGCTGTAAGATGAATGACACTGAATTCTCTTGAACACAGGTGAAATCTCAGAACAATAACAAGGTGAAATACTTCTTAATGTCTGATAGTGTAGACAGAAAAGTCCTCTTTTGCGTCAGTAACAGTGAGTACTTCAAAAGTTTTTTGAAGTGAAAACTTCTATAATAATGAACAAAAATCATGAAAGTCGCGTGACCGTCACGTATGCTTTTCGTAGCACTCGTAGCCGATCCTCTACGTCGTAGCAGTAGCGGTTCGGCTACGAGTTTTCACTTCAATCGACAGTGCCCAAAGACTGCTGTGCATGTTTTTTACTAGGAGACTGTTTCCTTATTAACTGTTCTGCACTGTCATAATATTTCAAATATACATTAGTAAATTAAATTTATTCACTTTAAAAATTGCTGTGCCCGACAGGGTCCATAATTGTTACTATAATTTTATTTACCACCATTTACCATATTATTGTTAAAGCAATAAATGAATTTGATTTGATTTGATTTCAAATTGATAATCACGTGTCTAATAAATAACACGCAATTTTTGAATTATTTAATTTACATAAATTCGATTTCACAGGTCAATCCCATCGATTATTAACGATCCAATAAAACTGACTTTGTTTAAAACTAGTTTTAGTTGTATTTGAAGTACTATTTATTTTTGCTTTATAACATCACGCTACGACAAATAGGAGAGCAGCATCATGAAAAATGTTGTCCGCATCAAAATAACGCATAAATTGTAAATGCACTTCAACCAATTTATCTCTGCAGGCGGGAAAACACAGAACTAAAATAAATGTACCAAGTTTGACATATCCATGAGTATTTGCTTGACAAGCAGCGCCACCTGGAACTGCAACTTTAAAGTAGTCTTGTGTAAATTTACGCTTTATGCGTCAGATTTTCCTGTATTTTCTTGTTGTATATTTCAAGATTTACTCTTAAAGTAGGTACCGAATCTTCATTATGTTTTGTCATGAAGACGAAGTCAAGTCAAATAGATGCCTGGACACATGACCTACTTTATTTAGGTACCTATTTAAATAAAATTAATCACCATGTCCATTATGAAATTAATGATTTAGAAAATTGAGCGTAAAATATTAAAATAAGATACTTTATAATCAAACACCTGAATCACGTTAGATAAAGTTAAATAGGTACATAAATTGCTGTAAATAAGTACATGTAACAAATACCTAATGTCCTTTTAAGTTAAACCTGTCCTCTCCCATAACTTGTTTCAACCAAGTTTAGTTAAATCACTCGATTAAACCTTCGAATTTTATAAACAGGTTTATCTATTTCGCAAACTCGACAAACGGTTACACAGATCAGTACCAGGCTATCTGGCAACTTTTCGTGTTACGTGAATTGGAAAAACCATTTGAAAAGAAAAAACTCTTCTCTCCCCTCCGCTTCTACCTCCCCTCTGCGGCTTTTCTGCACCTATTTCTGCGTGACAGCCAGTCACCTGACAGCAGCCGACCCGCGCATAGGTTGACCCCGGACCACGAAGTCTACGGACTCTACCCTTCGTTCTGCGGATTGCGAATCGGAAATCTTGTGAGCAAATAAGGTACTCCGTGCGGTTTCTGATGGCAAAAGTCAGACAAAACCTTGTCTTTCCCCTATCTTCTTCTTTATAGTGTGGTTACTCCCTAACCTGGTGTCTTAGTTTTTATGCCGCCCATAAGCCTCTGACATAGCTTTACATGCCCTCGAGAAATATCTCTTAGGCATGCTGGTTTCCTCGATTTTTTTTTTCTGTATCGAAGCAAGTGATACAATACGCACATCAATTCGAAAAATCCGAGCTGTGGTTCTGTCAATAGTTTGGACGGATTGAAGTAGTAGCTAATAAGGCTTTATTGAGCTACTGTCAAAAGTCTTAAATTATACCAAAAGTACCATCTCCCCTTGTTATTTTTAAGATCTTTTCAACACAGTGCTATTTACTTCATCCATTATAAAGATACATTGTGGTTACTGCTGCAAAAGTGAGCGATTAGCGACCAAGTCACAGTGTTGGAGTTACATCACAACATTGCACCGACAGTGTTGTACCACGGCGACTTGCAACACTGCTTATTAACCCTCCCGCCGCCGGCACTATCTTCCTGGACATGACTTCACGAACGTAAATTTGACACATTGAAGAGAAAAAGAGATCGACATTGTGTGACAAAGACAACGCTCTACAAAGCAGCACTTTTTTTTAAAACTTGGTGTGCGATTTTTCCAGGTACTTCTTTCTACCTGAAGAAAACTATTATTTGCCATTGCAGGTGACATCGCAGTGTTAATTAGTCAGACAAACGCAGCACTGTCCACATCTTTTGTGACACAAAAGTACCAGGAATGTATAACAAAGAGGTGGCTAACTGTCTCATTGTTTTTGTTTAGAATGTATACTTACAAACAAAGTCTTGACAGACTTAATGACGCTTGTGAAATATGACATTGCGATCATAAAAGTTATGGGAAAAAAGAAGTAAGTAGATATACAGGTCAATGTCTTCTCAAAATTTTTAAACGATTTCGACCTGTTGCGATTTCAAAAAACAACATATTTTTATGTTATGGGATACAGAAGTTTGGGACAGGTCAATGTCTTCTTGAGCTGACCGGATCTCCACGGAAAGTATTGGCATTTCAAACAATTGACAATCATAAAGAATTGAATACATACATTCCTAAATATTGAACGGAAACTGAACACAGATTAAAGTAGCTGCGAGTAACAAGCGGAAACGGTTGGTGGATCGAATGTGCTGTAACCAGAGTTATCGCAACACTGGTTGCCGCAATCGACGGCACACATAACCGATGGCCGTAAGCTTGTAGCAGCTCATCGCCGCAATGAAAGGCATCTGCCTGATATTACAAATAAATAATTAATAAATAATATAGCTGGAAGAAATAGATTGGTATGCAAAGAGAAAATGAGTTTTAGAATGCGTCTTGCGAAACAATAAAGTGAACGGAACGCAGACATATCACACATTTAGTGGCAGACTGATATGTTTTCAAAGTCGTAACACATACTACAGCAAACATTCTTCAAGAAAAATTGCAACATCATCAAGAAAACGACCACGACCTAACAAAGAAAGGTATGAATGAATGACATACTTGAGCGAGGTTGACTTATATAACGTACGGTTAACAATGGACATGAAATTCTCTAAGTTCGTGGGTCGGGTCAGTTCGGTTTCTTGGAAATCGCGTGCTCCGGTCTTAGGTCAAACAGGATGGCTTTCATTGCAGTGGGCAGAGAAATTACACTTCACATGGACAAAATTTAACAATTGCTAACTGTGTAAACGATGGGCTAAATTATGAACTTAAGAACGGTGAATACGAACCTAATTGGTGAATGCTTTGCACGCATGACTTAGTCGAAATCCGACATCTCTGTCCGGTATTTCGATCGTCATCGTGAGCACGTGCATTTCTAGAACTTTACAACTTTCATAAAAAATACTATGATAAAATCCAGTATCGTAAATACTTTCATACCGTGATTAATTTGTGTTGATTAAATATTATTTTACACGGCATATTGCTCATATATCGTGGATAGAAAGCGACTGCATGCATGCGATGATGCGCGCGCGCTCATCGGCACGCGACGCGCCGCAAGCGCATTGCTCTATTGCGATTAAGAATAATTGCCGCGAAACAAACAAAGCACAATCATCTTGTGTCAACAAGAAACTACCGAACATTACCCTGGGACAATAGAGTTTCGAAACCAGAGTCGTTATTGACACGAATAGTGAGCTCTCATTTGGACAAAGTAAACAGACCTAATAAAAATATTTGTCAACATTAATTGTAAGGTGAAAGTCTCATACTGTACAATTAAAACCTGAGTTAATTAGAGCTCAGTGTTTATGAAAGTTAACAGAAAGTAACAACCATTTTATAATCCGGTTAGCCTCTCAAGTGCGTTCACGTTGTAATCATTCAAGTTCATTCTAAAGAAACCAAAGAAAAACATTGCAACCTACTTTGAAACATATTTTAAAGATGAGGAAGAGCAATGAAGTAACTAAAAGAGGAAAACTGAAAATAAAATGATGACGTCCATATTTAGAAAAGGACACATGGATATAGGGCTAGCGGAGCATAGCAATCGTCTACAATCAGTGTTAGTTGCGGAAGTGGTTGGTGAATGAGGAAAGCCCATCGGTGCGGAGCCTCGATGCAGCCTCGTGTGCTCCATTTGCCTCGACGACGCAGCCACGACCCGGCCTTGGAGGCGGCCTCGTTTCATTGACTTTCTGAGAGACGTTAGAAATTTTGGTGCAGACATTTCTGGCAAAAAAGGTTGTTGAACAAGACACTTTGGTTACAGGAAACAAAAGCACTAGAGCGAAAACCCCGTTTTCAGAATCACTTTATTCTGAAAAAAAAACAGCATTACTTTTACATACTTATATAAATCTGTAATTATTTTATTCTTCTCCAATGGTGTTTTCAGTTCGGTGTTTCGCAATTTAATAAAGCACGTGATAATTGAATCATAGATTTTTTTTATAAGTCGTCCGTGTCAGACCACTTTGTCTAAATGCGTGATATTTGGCAATAAAGAGAATATTATTCGATTTTAAAGCTTTAACACGCTCTGGCCTTCTAACTATCACTATATCTAATGTATACTGCAATACTTAACTGCCTGTGGATTACCTGTTTAATGCCCTTGCGCATGCAATACATTATGACTTCTATCAAAATCCTTCACGACATCAAGGTCCAAAAAGAAGGCATAAATATAAAAAGACAAGGGCGAGTCGGAGTCGCACAGGAAGTTTTCTTTTAAAAGCCGAATAAAAACCTCTTTCCAATTTTGTTGTTTATGTTGGCCGACAGTGTTAAAAGTTTCAACTTTCTATAAATTACAGTTCAAAAGATACAGTTCTATGACAGGCGGCCGGACAGACAGACATGGTAGAGTCTTAGGTACTCGTATTAATCCCGTTGTGGACCCTTTTTTGATACTGAACCCTAAAAACGTTGTTTGAAATAAGATGTACTTGTGATCATGTATTGCGAGAATTATAAGCAGGATCATTTTACAACTTAAAGTAATGCATAATTTTTGCAGTGTCAGAATTGACAGCTTCAGTCAGATCCTCCTACTGCGAAATTGCATAGTAATTAACCCAGTAATTTTGTACAGTCGGGTTCATAAACATATGTCATTGCCGTTTATTATTTAATTGTAGTCTGCAATCTCGGTGATAATTTCAGATTATTGTAATTAATTGATCATCGAGATTATCACTGACCTTTTTATCATGTCAGGCTGTTTTAACTGCCAGGACAAAAAGGTCAACTTGCGGAGTCTCGTGCATGCAGTTTTTTTTCTGAAATAAGCAGCAACTGTTCTTAGTGAAACAAAAGAATGAAATTAATAGAGTATGAAAAAGAGGTTTTATCAGCGTCCTTTTAGCAACTTCAATAAAATGTTTTCATTCACATTTTTGTTACTGATGGTACTCGTACTACCAACAAAACAGTGTAAGTTGGTTGCAAGAACATTTGCCAACAACAGCTTGTAACCGCGATATTTAATACTCTCACGTAACGGATGATCTTTAAACACATGCCAAATATTATGTAAAATATGTATATTTTGTATATAGTCATGTTTCTCACGTGCTTGTTCGTGACATAGTTATATGACATCAGTAAAGTATTCTTTTGACTCGGTTTTATTGAAGATTTACGACTATACGGGAAGCGAATGAGTTTTTGTTTACAACGGAATAGCAGCGCTGGTCCTATTTTTTTACCGATACTTATTAGTAAAAAACTACGTGTCGGATGCCTTTCCC
This sequence comes from Xestia ashworthii, assembly GCA_950022955.1. Taxonomy (NCBI): domain Eukaryota; kingdom Metazoa; phylum Arthropoda; class Insecta; order Lepidoptera; family Noctuidae; genus Xestia; species Xestia ashworthii. Next base: position 17,120,868 of record OX465553.1, read on the forward strand.
AATATTTCTTAACCAAGTGTTGAAAACCGTAGCGTCCGTTGAATCGTTGCATCTGAAGAATTTGACTTTTAGTAATTTCCAATGAAAAAGATTTATTTTGGACACATTACTACAAATATGCATCATAATTTACTTATATATTTATAATTTATTGTATTTATTCATAGTTATTGGTCAAGGCGTTTTTATACGATTTGTTTTTTTTTTCAATTATGCTTCTAATTGATACGCTTATTGACGGCGGCCTCTTGGACTACTAAACAGTTGGTAAATATTAATATTATTATTTATTTATGTAAAATTGTAAATACATACATAATTACATATGTATTTCAGAAGCCTTCACAGTCTTTATAAGTGTACTTAAATAAAATTATGATTGTATTTACATGCATTAAAATTTTGGCATTCACGCCAAAAACTGTTTTAAAAGGTTTCTTGTATTTTGACTCATGACTTTTAACTGGTAAATATTAAGTTTCCGGTAATAATTATGATACTTAAAATCTACAATTTATAAGTTCACAATTGGTGCCAAAGAATCCAGCATTCTTTGGCAACTACAAGTTTACCCTACACCTCTTGAACTAGTTTTAAATGGTAGTTATTCTTATGGTTGGTAGTTATATATTTTTAAATGTTTTTTTTTGTGTCATTGTGAAATATTGAAACATGTAATTTGTATGTATAGAAATTAATAAAGTAAGTAATAATAATAAAATTCTTTATTACCATAAAAACAGGTTACAGACAAATGTGAGACCCTGGCTCCAGAGCTAGGTTGGAGTATCTGTATTTCAGGAGCCAGTGACTTCCTCCATAATTATAAGTTCCATTTAACAGTATATATTAAAATGAAAATTGAAGCTGAAATATGGGTGTTAAAATTAAACACACATCTTTAAATAGAATAACTGCTAAGAAACAATTCCAAATAAATCTACAACCACAAAAATTGTGTTATGATCATTAAAATTCTAAGCAGTTAAGCACGCTAACTGGCCCGCAGTTACGATTAGGACATTAGAAGCCTCGCCATTACCAACCACGTTCGTTTATATTGCGTGCGCATAATTAGAAACGCGTATTAAGAACATTGACAACCCTAGCCCCTAGCCATTCTTTAGGAACGAGGTAACATCGTAGATGACACTATGACCCTAATCTTACATAATTTAGTTATTAAACCTGTTATTATAATGTGATAAGTTGGTGTTGGAAAACTGCCTAAGTGCGGTTTGGTTTTCGAGTTTGTTTGGTAGTTTATTTTTAATATGTCTCTTTGGTCTAGTGGTCGCAAGAGCAATACTGCTGAGTATGAGGTCGCGGATTCGATTTCCGGCTCGGGCAAATTGTTATTGGGTTTTTCAATCACGAGTTTCTCAGTAGCAGCTATGTAGTCTGGATTTGGGCCTGGTTGATGGTAATAGGCTCGCTCCCTATTAGATACATCGGACTTACATACACATAATTCCCGAATAAATAATTAATTATAATTGACGACCCTAATGGCGCAATGGTAGTGAGGCTGCCTTACGTTCTTAGAATCCCGGGTTCGAATCCCGGTAGGAGCAAATGTTTGTGTGATGAGCATGGACATTTGTTTCCGAGTCATGGATGTCTATATGTATAACTAGCGGACGTCCCGCGGTTTCACCCGCATAGTTCCCGTTCCCGTGGGAGTACGGGGATAAAATATATGCTATGTTACTCGTGGATAATGTAGCTTTCGAATGGTGAAAGAATTTTTAAAAACGGTCTAGTAGTTTTTAAGCCTATTCATTACAACCAAACAAACAAACAAACAAAGTTTTCCTCTTTATAATATTAGTGTAGATAAGTATGTATTTACAAACAAAAAAGTATGTATGTAGTATATCAACTATCTGGTGTCCACGACACAAGCCTTGCTTAGTGTGGCACTAGATGGCACTGTGTGTAATGTCGAGCGAAATTTATTTATGTATTTACTTCTGCCATGCCTTTCGAGGATTGTTGGCTACATTTTTATTTTTGGATATTATTTTTATGTTTTAAAGAGGCAAGGCCATCCTGACCAGTATGAATGTGACTGTAGAGTGAATAAAACCAAAGAAAATGTTAATGGATTGTGTGAAGAATCATATGAAAAAAAAACGAAAATAAAAAACTAAATGATAGCTTGACGATTGACAGGGGCGAAGACCCTAAGTAATATAGGACAGGAGTATGGAGGGGCAAGGTAATCAAGCACCTGATGATAAGCGGCCCCGCATATGGGTAATTCTAATATCAGTGATAGCGCAGTTCCTTGGTCATCCCAGTAACCAAACTGCAATATATATGCCTGAAAAGTCAGCACCCAAACCATAACTTAAAAATATGTTTCTTTTTTCTGAACACGCTCCCTTACAAAGAGGTTTACTTACTCCTAATTTGTTTGTTTTCGTAACAACGATGTATTCAAACAATAAATAAGATTGTTGTCTTACTAATTATGACATAATGTGTAGTATGTATACGACACAGTATCATTGTATGAGTTGCTACTGACAAATTCATATATGAGTCAATAGTCAACAATAAGTATGTTTATTTACCCACGTTGAGATTTGTGTAACCTCAATACTTATCGTATGAATCAATAAGGCGCTTAGTAATTAACAATAGCATTTAGCTGTGTACTAAGTGGTAAGGAGTTCCTAATTATTTGTAAGTAAACTTAACACCTAGTAGAAGCATTTAATTACACACTTGAGTAGGTAAATACACGCGTGATTTTGTAATAGGTACTACGTGCAAAAAAGTTAAGTAATTTTAAACAAACACTTTCAAACTTGACCAAATAAAAGTTCACTCTCTACCAGTGGCGAAGAATCCATACAACTCAATTCCTACCAGATTGCCTTTGAAAAATGGCACAGGCAGTATTATAAGTAAATAATATAATCACATTAAAGATTAACCCTTCTTTCATTATTGCTCTCTACGTGTTTAAGCGTCAGTTCACAGTCACACCGAGACGTGACGCGAAGCGGCGCGACGCCGACGGTACTGGAAGTGATTTCGCGCATCGCAATGAAATGAGTATCGTTTCGTGTAGTCATCGTGTAGTAAATAAGGTAATACTTTAGGTTGCGCTATTAAAATGTGCGCGCAGTGAATTGACTTGTGAATTGACCCTAAGCAGAAGAAGTTTCTACAAAACTACTTTATTGCAGCTGTACCTAATCAACAAAAATATCACGTACCCAAGAACATCAGTAAGTTAGGTCAGTAACTGTATCTACATCTTCATCTGCTTATCATCCTGAATTCATGACTTATGGCTATGACTGTGTATGTGTATTGGTTTAACTTAGACCTAACTTAGAATACACTTCTCATTAAAAGTCAACAACCTCGACAAATTAATAGGTAAGGCCGTCTGCTTCTTTCCGTATGAGTGCATTTGCACCCAAAATGAATCAATTCAAAACCAATTAATTGAGTTTTGCAATCATCTCTATGATTATCTTGTCAAAACGGGATTTCTAGAATTCGAGTTGTGAATTAGCGATCATTTACTTAAATGTCAAGAATGAAGTGAGGTGCTGTTTTGAATATTTTAAACGATCACGAGTAAGGTAAGGTAAGATGCAAAGCTTCAGAATATAATTATAAGAGGCAATTTCCGTATTAATTATTAATAAGCGTTCTAATCTTTGTCTCGATCTGCCATAAAAGCCTGTACATTTATTTTTGACACGTTTTTGAGATTGATTGTCGCTGAGAACTTAAACGTTTTGTAAGCGAGAGCAGGGTGCCTAAAATGGCCGCTCGAGCAGAACCATAAGAACGTTACAACTCGCAACATGGTCACAAAGTGACAATTCATAATCCAGTGGAACCTGGATAACTGGCACATTCAAGGGACCTGCAAATTGGCTTCACTTAAAGAGGTATTCTACTTACCCAGTGTCTCAGATTTCCAGGCATAAATGTCGGGACCTCAGCATGAGTTCCAGCTATGGAGGTTTCTCACTTAACCAAGTTTCACTATAATTAACTGAGTCTGTGACCATTAAAAAAAAAATGTTACATAGCTTATGCATAGCTATTTGCCATAATAGGCCCCCTAGTCTTTAGAACTGCTAATCGTCTTTTCACATATTACCGTTTCAGTTGCCTTATAGCTCATGGCTCATTCCTCGCATGGTCCAACGCTATTTCGCAATTTGTGACCAAAAATAACTGCTTTTATAATTTTACAACCATTTCGCAAGTCCGTAAGAAATAGGTACGTAAATTGCGAAAGTGTCTCCGTCACTTTTATAGGCTACGATTATTTCAACCTGTGTCAAGGTTCTACGGTATGACAATGACTTCAAACTCGTAATTAATCAAACATTTTATGCTGAAAAAAATATAATGGTGTTAAACTAACAGAAGCTGAAATCATAAAACGATTTTGAAAAGTGTCAGGGTGAGAAAATACCAAAAAGTGGGGTCATTTAGAGGTCAAGATGCGTTTACTGTCTATTAGATTCAATGCCGAAAAGTGATAATAGTTCAGTATAATCGTGCCAGTGTTTTCACTACCACTAGGGGACAACTAACTCATAGTCCGGTTGAGCAGTATGGCAACCTTATAGAATTTAACTGCGAGTGGCCCTGCCTAAAAATAACAAGTGGAGCAATGCCTAAATCAAAGCATGCAAAAGAAAACCTTCATTTATAATACGATATATATGTACTAATTGGATATGGCAAGCAAGCAGGTATATAATATCCCTTGTATACGTCTTGTAAATACTTTTTTGTAAACAGCATTTTTTTTCATTTATAGACTAGAAATAGTAATAAAATGTATGCTTGTTTATACATAGAAATAAATACATAACTTGGTCATAAAGTATACGTAACCGTAAAAGTACATAATACAAATTGTAAGTCAATCAGTTTTTCCAGTCTGAAGTCAATTTTAATCGATTATGATTGACTGAAAATTGTTTTGTTACAACACAGACCGTAAAATTGGCGGGACAGAGATTGTGTCTCTATATAAATAAGTAGGTAGATAACAAAAATCGAAAGAAAAGTAATTAAGCTGTTGCAATTTTTTAAATATAATATTAAATGGCATTGCTTTGATTTTCCGTCTTTTTTTAGTAAAAAGTTAAAAACCATATTGCAAAGATAAATTGTCTTTGTTATAATCTATGTGCTCTAGGTATGTACCTAAATAGTAGCCGTTTGTAATACAGGCCATGAATTTGAGGATAGAACTGTGACTTCATAGTCTTGCCAAGGCGAATCGTGTTTCCCAGTTACTGGTTGTTCATGTACTTAGGCAGTCGTTTCATGTAAAATTCTGGTATTAAGCCACGTCTGATTTGACAAAATTGATATAAAAATGGAAGACTGTCTCTACCACACCAAACTATACCCAAAACTCCGTAAAAGGACCATATTCTTGCCCGAGCACAGAATATTTATTATAGCAACTTTCTTTATATTTTATATTTTTTTCGACTTGTAAGTTACGTTTTCGGCTAACAATACATCATAGTTTTAATAGACTAATAAAGGAAAACAAACTCAGGACAATCGCCATCAAATGCGCCTGCGCACGATCCATTTGACACATGACGTAAACCACGCAGAGCCGTTGACCGGCCGCACTTTCACAACACCGACTGCAATCTACTTCTATTAGTAGTTGCGAATATGTATTTACATATTTCTTACTTAAATAGCTTGTTATAGAAAGTTAAGTGAAAAGTATTTTTAAACTATTTGTGTTGTTTTGATAATAAGGTTGCTCTTACGGTTCGACAAATTGCGGACCGGCGGTTACGGACATCGAATTCGGAAATACACTTCAAACTATTATCTGGAAAGTCCAGGGTCTGAAGCTTCGTCCGCAATTTGTCCGAACAGGCTTTATCTAATAATTTTGTCTATATTTGCTTTTGTGTTTAATCAATGCAATTAAGCTCAGCAAAAACATACTATAATTGCCATACTTAAGTTGCAGTGGGCAGGACACATTGCTCGCAGAACGCCCACTAGGTGGACCGATGACCTGTATGCTTAGTGCGAGTTTCATAGTTAAAATTCGAGTAACGTCTGTATCGCGTAGATCGAGTGTACGTCGTCGATAGTGACAATCCAGTGCCTCTAAGAAAGTAAGGACCGTTTCGAGCACATTGCTAACATTAGCATGTATAACGCGAGTGCAAGTTACAATTTCGATAGTTTTGACAGCTTGAATACGAAACACAGTCACTTGCGAGCGTGAAATTTGTCACTTAAGATTTTGTGGTGAGAGCATCGTGAGAGTGGTCATATAACAAATTAATTTAATTTAATTTCATATTGTGAATAAAACTTACAATGGAATCTCGTATTATTTCGTTTGGAGAATGTTTGAGACCGCAAAAGCACAAGATAAGCGTAATTTACCGCCACAAAAAACACATGTTCACGTAAACACGGTCACTTAAACAATGATAGAGTGCTCCACTACAAGCCACTCGGGCATTATTAGATCATTTGCTTGGATCTCCATGCTTAAAAAGTAACAAACTTAGTTTGACAAACTTCACAGATGGATCAAGGTCACTCACTACACACCAAAAGATATAAATGACACTAACTGCTCCGTTTATGTTACCAACATTTCAAATTGAGACGGGCTAGTCTTTATTTTTAACAATAATATTCAAAACTGTATGCAAATCACAACCAAAACTTTCGTAAACACAAACAAAACTAATGACCATTGACCACAGATAAATAATATCGTCTAACTTCATTGTATAACCACAACTAGTTGAATAGGCAGTCGCTTCTGTTATGAACACAAAATACGACTGTCAATTTATTTTGGCCGGTTACTAATGTACGCGCCGCTTCTCGCAGTGAATTAACACGAAACAAACGAACGTACTCTAGACACTCACACTCGCAAGTTAACAATTGTCGATGCGTTTAGCATTAGCACTTACAATATGTTGTTCTCCCGTATTACGCTAGATGGCGCTTACTCAGCGCCATACAAATTTGCGTAAACGCTGACATGATCGATACGTACAAAAAACTCGCACTAAGCATACTGGTTGCGGGGATCCGTTGGATACGAGTCGCACGGGACCGGTCAATGTGGCGACACTTGGGGAGGCCTATGTCCAGCAGTGGACGTCTTTCGACTGAAATGATGAATGATGATGATGAAAAACAAACTACTTTGCTTAAAATGCAAGGCATTTTCCAGTACAAACAGATTACGCGTTCTAACAAAACCATTCACAATCGCAATCTCATCAGATCTCATCTCGCATATTCGACATAACCTTCTATGCAGTGCGGCTCACCTTCCATTGTGTGAGAGAGTAACGACCTCTTACATAACTAATTACTTACGTTTAAAATTACTATGCCAACTATCTTCATCAGTTCAACTGAAACTGTCCTTTATAGTATGACAAGTTTTAGTGGAGCTCGTGGCTAAATAACAGCCGCTCGGGTCGATCTTTAGGTTAAGGCGCTTAGACGAGCTATTAGCAACTCTATTTGTGGTGGTTCAAACTTCGTTTGAAATGCAGTTAGAATAAAGTTCTAATCAGCTTGCACTACAAAGTGGTTGTTACGTCAGCCACTGCGGGCCAAATAGCGCGAAATGAGTGGTTTCGATCGATTTACAAAAAAACTATTGATTGGATTAAAAAACTAAAACAGTATCATGCTAATATATTGCTTGTAGAATTATTTGCCGAAAAATCACAATGATCGCATGCACATTAGTATGTTTTTTATTGTTTGGAAGATATTTTTAGAGGTAAGTTCGTGATTTCTTTTTATCGAGCCAAATTAATTGTATTATGTTTTCAAAGCAGTATCATGCTAGCATATATCCTGAAGAATATCATATATTTTTCTGGTCTTGTTTATAGCAGTGAATCATATACTTTTAGTAATTATAAAACTCGCGTTTAGCTCGTGTAATCGCCTTAAACCGTGCTTGCCTAGGTCTGTGGATGAGTGACCACCCATTACATACCGAGTTTTCCCAATGGCTTGGAAAGCACGTTAAGCAGTTGGTCTCGGCTATCATTTGTAAGTAGATCTTTAACAGTCGTTACAGATAGTCAGGCCATCAATGGCCCAAAAAGCCTGACAACTAGTCTACCAAGGGCTACCGCACTACCCAGTACTAACTGCGGGTTGTTGAGGCAGTCGCCCCATATGAAATACTAGTATTTAGCTGCACCCGGTTAGACTGGAAGCCGACCTCAACATAGTTGGGAAAAAGCTAAGCATAATAATATGATGACGGTATGACCACTTTTATTGTGCAGTTCAAGGCGGTGTTGCTAGCCAAGAAAATATGTTTTCCTGCCTACACATGCAGGGTGTAAAGGGACCCTGCACGAAGCTGTCAACCAAGCATTGTACATCAAACTTGTACTTACCTATCTCTACACAAAAAATATTGCTGAGAAACAACTTTTTTTTTTCTGGGTGAAAAATCATGATTTAGGATAGGACCCTAACACTAAAAACTTGAATATAAAAAAATGTGAAAAAGTTGGAACTTTTACCCCCAATTTCTCCCTAACTAGAAGGTTCCCGGGTATGGTCTAGAACTCTAGAATAAATAAAAAAAGGATTGCAATGACGAGGAGAACAAGACAGTGTCTTTTGGTTTGGTTTAGTGTACTTTTTACACCCATTATGAGTTGGTTGAAGTGTACTATCCTTTTCTAATGATCGCTTAGCATGACTTCATTATCACTTACTTTTTTATCACTTCATAGATCTTAAGAAAATTGTAACTAACACTTATATGGATTGTGATGTTTAACAGATTATGTTCTTACTAAGTAACAACGTAGATCTTAAGAAAACTGTTACTAACACTTATATGGATTATGTCTGAAATAAATGGATAATAATAATAATTATTAGTCGAGAATGCAGTAAGTAGGTATCTATAATTATGTAGGTATACGTCAACGAACCGTACAAAATTTCTTGCCCTCGGCAGAGGTCACTGGTCAATACACAACCAACATAATTTAAATATATTTTATTTACTCTATTGGGCCAAAAAAAGGTTCATCAGTAGATTATCGAAACCCTAAATTGACTTATTTTTTTTTTTGAATAAAAACAAATTAGGACCTGTTTGTCTCTTAAAATGTTTAAAAAGCAAGGAGTAACAAACTTTTTTTAATTTGAGGAACTATTAGAAATAGGATCTTTTATAGCTCTTTGACAGTCGTACCTACCTAGTCAGTGGCCCAAAAGTCTGACAAGCAATCTTGCGAAGGGGTATTTATTTATTTAAGTATTTAAACTTTATATACAAGAGTGGTACATAGCGGACGTAATGCCACAAGGCATTACAACCAGTCAACCTTTGGGTCAAATAGGACAGCATTGTGATAGAGTACAATAAAAATAAACATATCATTTTGTAAGCATAAAATAAAACACATAAATTGGTACCTGGTAATGGGTATCGTATTACCCAGTACTAACTGGGTTGTGGAGGTCAGATAGGCAGTTGCTCCATATAAAATACTGGTATTCAGTTTCATCCGGTTAGACTGGAAGCCATCCTCACATACTTAGTGGAGTTAGGCTAGGCAGATGGTAATGCATCTCATTGAAATAAGGCTTTGCTAGCCATGTTCATCGTTTTCATCCGGGCCTGGATGTAGACGAAGTAAACACGGAAAGCAAAATTACTTAGAAACCTATTTCTGAGTAATAAGATTTCTTTTTTTTTTAAGTATTACAAAATGTATACATTTAGGCGCAAAAAGGCATAAAGAGTACCTATTCCATTCTATTGTATTGTATTCTACTAACATGACTCGTTCTATCATATGATAACTTTTCTAATAGGTATATCTACGATACAAGGAAATTAGTTATCGCAGTTAGAAATCCATGATTATAAATATTTTGCAAAAGCCATCACGTTAACGATGTTCGTCATTATGTCGTTTGCATATTTTAAAAGTTATATTATTGGTTATTAATCAACATAAGCTTATATAACGTTAGATATGCCTCTACTGGTTCAATATTAAAAACGAATGAGTGGTTTGAAAATGATCACAGAGACTGGTAAATTCGCATGTTCGTTTGAATGTATATTTCGCGTCAATGTCTTTTGTGTGCACGGGGATAAGAATATTCTTGTACAAACAGTTTACTTGGGAAAGTTAAAGAAAAAACTCCTCAAGGAATGATGTATCTGAGGCCCTACTCCCTTTTTTTTTTAAGATGGGAAATCATCAAATGACTTCTCCCACTCTGGGCGGAGCGGGAGGGAGTGTCAGACTTTTACTGACTAAAACCCATCCATGTTCCTTCCTCGCCCTTTATATTCCGGGGCCGCGGTATCTCTTTCGAACAGGCCCGCAATCCCGGCAGGCTTCGGCCCTTGCGGGCCCCTCCCCTTATGCTGACATCTCTTTGAGGCGCGCGTGGAACACAAACGCGCCGTCGACACGGCCTGTCGTCACTAGACGGACGGACGCCGGCTAGCTAGCCCATAGCTAACCGTCCACAGGCCCGCATCTACGGTGGCCGGCAGCCAACACGTGGCCCCCGACGCCCAGTGCGTCTCCCGCGGCGGCCGGGAAGGGAGGCTCTCTCCCTCAGGCCCTACTCCCTAACGCTTCGTCCGTATATTCAGATCTATCCGTCTCCCTCGCGCACGTCTGCAGTCGAGTGCGTGTGAGAGAGGCGGACAGATCCGAATATACGGACGAAACGTCAGGGAGTAGGGCCTCTGCCTCGTTGGCCTGGTGGTCGCAAGCGCGCCTGCTGAGAATGAGATCCTCAGTTCGATTCGAAAAGAAAAAAAAAGAAAAACAAAAAAAAAAGTGGTTTCATTGAGATTTTCCAAAGGATTTCTCAGTATCAGACACGGAGCTTGAATTTGTGTCCGGTTGATGGCAATAGGCTCGCCTCTATTACAACATCATCATCATCATCTGCCTAGCCTTTTCCCAACTATGTTGAGGTCTGCTTCCAGTCTAACCGGATGCAACTGAATACCAGTATTTTACATGGATCGACTGCCTATCTGACCTCCACAACCGCAGTTAATACTGGGAAATACTACACACACTGGGTAAGATTGATGTCAGACTTTTTGTGCTATTGACTACCTGCAACGACTGTCAAAGATTGATAAGTGACAGCCGGGACCAACAGCTTAACGTGCTTTCCGCGGCCCGGAGGAAACTCGGTATGTAAGGGTGGTCACCCATCCACAGACCAACCTAGGCAAGCACTGCTTAACCTAGGATATTATTTAGCCACTAGCTCCTCTTAAGGCTCGCCTCTATTAGGTACATGAGAGTTAAAAACGTAACTGGCCAAATGTAGGTGTACATAATACACCACTGCCTAATCCCTTAGGGATTAGTGGCGTGACGACAAGCTCACTTTTATCGTGCAAATCTTGCTACATTGTTCTCACATAATGTACCATCTCAACATGATTGATGTAACCAAGATTTTGTAACAATATTTTGATTTAAAAAGAGTGTCCATGGAGTTTCTTGCCCGTTCTTCTCCATAGAGATCTACGCTAGGGAATGGGCAACTACAGTACTTTCACAGTTTTTATGTCTTGTGACTGGGACTGTAGCTACATTAAATGTTCATTTTTGTTTCGACAATTCAAAAGTGCCTGTAACTGGCCTACTTGAAATAAATGCTTTGATTTTGATTTTGATTTTGCTCATTAATTTCAACTTGACCTCCTATTTTCGTTAGCTTATGTCAATTTAAGAGGGCTATCTCAATGTTTCTTGTAGGTACGTGTGTTTAGTCTATGTGTGATTATGGCTTAAATCCATATTTAAGCCATAATCACACATCACGTTGAAATTAATGAGCTTGTCGTCACGCCTCTAATCCCTAAAATTTCTCCGGCATATGTTTTTTTTTAATTTTGTGGCCATCCACAAATTTAAAAAAAAACATATGCCGGAGAAATTTTATAACTTCTTTAAGAGTGCTCAAAAAAAATATCTCAATGTATCTTGTAAGTACGAGTATTAGACTCAAACACACACACATACAAGAAAAACTGTTAAACAGTTTCATCGTCGTTATCACTGACTCATTTTATATTACTTAATGTAAGACTGAAGTTCGATCGACATCGAAGGAGCACGAGTTAACAGAGCGATGTAATAGGCATGACGACAATATCAAAAAAATAACAAATCTATTTAGTCCGTCAGTTAGAGTATTGAAAAATAATGGACACGTATTTTTTGTTTTTGTAAATCAATGAATATTTACAAAGATAAAACGCATCAACACTCGGTAGTGGGGGCTCTTTTAAAAGCGTCGTATCTTCGTCAATTTTAATTTATGTAACAAAAGAAAAAGTATGGGTCAAATATTTGTTGATAATATAAATATCGGACTAATGATTATTTTTTTGTCGTCTAGGTACCCTATTGTAAATAAACGATATAATCAGTTGTTCTTCAACGGGGTTACATTACAGTTTTTGCGTTTGACCGTAATTCCGTTGCGAATGCATGTCACAGTTCCGTCCATGATGAAGTGTTCGTTCCATAATTCAAATTCGTTTTGGGCACCTATGTATTGATGAACGCAAATTAATGTTTCGAATCTCCGTAAAAAATGATGGCACAGTCCGACACACATTCAGTCTAGGTTTTTGACCGAGTTATGAGAAGTCAGTTTTAATAAAGTTTTATACTAAGTATATAAATGAAGTGTATATAAGTGAAAGGTAGCTGTCGGTCGGTCAAGGAGGTCCGCACCGATGGTCTACATACATACTTATCAGATTTATGTTTTTTAATCGGGTACAGAATAATTATAACCGTTTAGATTTGTATTTGAGGAAAATTGTGAGGAAAACTTGGAAATACGTATTCGTAGGTTTTTCTCGGTGCTTTAAAGCGTTTAAAATGGGTGTAAATAAATACCCATAACGAAAGCCACTTGTTCTCCCCGTCATTGCGATTATTTTGTTCTGGACCATACCTGTAGTCAAGGAGATATTTAAGAAAAAAAGTTTCTACTTAAAAAAAAAAACAAAAAAAGTTTACTTCATGACCTCTGTACTACTCAATGAATGCATCCATCAGAACAATGTTTTGAGTACGTTGCATTGACTACCGTAAAACGTGATTTTTCACCCCTTAAAATGTACCCACTTAGGAATGCTTGATTGATGGCTTGGTAAGGACACTGTTTACACTTGTATATGATGCTGTTGAGGTCTTGAGCCTCAAATCTTGTTTTCTTATGTTTGGTCGTTTAGGATCAGCTGTTTATTTAATGTTCTATTTTTCACGATGTTTGCAAATAACACTGTGGTGACCTGAGGTAGTGACATTATTATTAGGGGTTTTAAAGCTACAGAGTACAGAGATCATTTTGTTCAGTTTAAGTTGTTTCCTCAATGTATGTAAAATACATTATAACTTGTGTAGGCAGTAATAGTTACGATATTCAAGACAGGAACTCTTAGTAACTATAGTTACGTACACTAGAGTCGAGTCTTAAGAAACATCTAGAAGAAATGCATCGTATAAAACGACCTGTTTATCTTATCATTAATACTCGTAAACAATGCCACACAAGGTTAATTCCTGACTGAATAGGAACTAAACTTGCATCTATATACCTTCCAAGTAGTAATAAATAGAAGTTACGAGAAGAATAAACGTTTGAATTGTATTCCCAAGGGCGTAACGAGGTACGGGCAGCTGCCCCCCTAAGAAGATGTCATCAAGTACCTACCTACTCAATATTACATAAAGGGTTTAAAACACCTTTTAACGAAGTCGAAAGGCAATTGTTCTCCTCGTCATTCCAATCATTTTTTTGTTGTACACCATACCTACCTGGGAACCTTCTAGTTGGCTCAAAGTTCCAACATTTTGACAAGGTTTTTTTTTAAATACAACTTATTATTGAGAGATTTTTACTTTAAACACCTCCCTGACCCCGTACCTACTATTCCATCCATCCATCCATTAGGACAATGTTTTGAGTGCGTTAATACGTTGAGTTACAGCACAAAACATGATATTTCACCCCAAAAAAGTAGTTTCGCAGCAATAATTTTATAGCATCAAGTTACTTAGTTTGATGTACAGAACACTAATTGGTTATCGGGGCTTCGTGATGATGTCGTTTACACCCTGTATGTAGCCTTTAGCAGCATTAATAAACAAAAATAAAGTTGATTCTACCGATAAGAATCGGCGAATTTTATTAGATTTTACCGGTTGTGAACGGTTGAATCTAGATTTGTTTTTAATTTTTAACGTAATCTGTCCCATCGCTCATGCAGTAGGTATTTACCTTAGAATATTCTTGGTTTGTCTACGCCTGCCCCCCCCCTCCCCTTAGCTACGCCCTTGTGAAGAAGACTCGAGTCTTCTGTGAAGTTGAAGGTACACGTGTTCTTGTCAATAGTGCAACGGAGGTTGGCTCACAACTTCTAACTTAAGGCGATTAGACGAGCTAAATTAGCAACTCTATTTGTGGTGGTTCAAACTTCGTTTGAAATACTCTTAGAATAAACTTCTAATCAGCTTGCACTACAACGTGGTTTTTACGTCAGTCACTGCGGGCCAAATAGCACGAAATGAGTGGTTTCGATCGATTTACAAAAAAACTATGAATTGGATTAAAAAACAAAAACACTATCGTGCTAATATATTGCTTGTCGAATTATTTGCCAAAAAATCAAAATGATCGCATGCATATTAGTATGTTTTTTTTTGTTTGAAAGATAATTTAGACATAAGTTCGTGTTTTTTTATCGAGTCAAATTAATCGTATTATGTTTTCAAAACACTATCATGCTAGCATATATCTTGAAGAATATCATATATTTTTCTGGTTTTGTTTATAGCAGGGAATCATAAACTTTTAGCAATTACAAAACTCGCGTTTAGCACATGCAATCGCCTTAAACCATGAGGGTAGAGGCAGCTTTTAATTTAAACATACCTTAGCTTTTTCTGCCCAATTCATAATGAGAGTGGTGTCTCTAATAATCATCTTCCTATCTTTGTCCCATGTTACTTGGAGTCGGCGCAACACGTTTTTTTCTTCCATTCTCCCCTGTCGACCGTCACGCAATAAATTATTCCTTTTTCTTTCATATCATTCCTCACACAATCTATCCATTGTTTGCTTGGTCTTCCTCTCCTTCATCCATCAACATTTAGATATATTAATCCTTCCTCATTGTCAATAAGTGTGGTCTCTCTCTCTTAATAATAATTATGTTTTTGTCCTTGGAATACAAGGGGTCACTTTTGTTCAGTTTGATGATCTGTTGCACACCCTTGAATTTGATCAGAATGCAAAGCGACACCTTTAATAATAAGATTTTTTGTAGTCAAAATACAACCTTACCACCACGTTACTAACAGTTTGGTTAAGAGTTTCAATAGTCTCTAATGGTTCTTAACGCCTATTAATCGAAACTCAGGTAAGGCCAGCGGATAAGGCCGTGTCTAATTACCTAACTACCTTTAGATTCTACGATCTAGATTTAGATACAGATATAACTTGGCGTATCAGGTGTCTATTTCCAATAGGTTTGCCTGTTATTCTACGTTATCAATGGTATTCTGACATGTCGCTTTGTGCTCGGAGTTTTTCGGCCAAAGTTGGATATGCTAGCCCCTTGAAAGCACTTGAAAGAGCAGCACACCAAAGCTCTCTACATCCACACTAGAAAGCCATCGAATGCAGTCGTTAGATCTTCCTTTGAAGACTTGTTCTCCCTTTGTACCTTAGCGCCTTTCGCTTTCGTTACGAGTGTTTTTACACCCTTTATGCAGTGCTATGTACTCTATTTTGTTTCTATACTCGTCCTTGCTACAAACGGCTTTACTTTATTACCAGTATGACATTAACTTATAAATAAATGAGCTCAAAGCAGCAACCACAAACCCATAAGTTAAACTGACAGTTACAACAATGATTATAAAAGATCATCATTAGGGGACGCTTGATGATTTATTATGATGGTCAAAGAACTATGTGTTGTGGCTGATCCTTGATTAGTCAAGCCTCATTTGAGTCTACTACTAACATAATATGTACACACTATAGACTATAGCTGGTGATTTTATTAAGTTGCTTACATAAAACGTACTGGTTTACTTAAGAATTTACCTAAACAGACCAATTTAGAAAAAACCTGTTGACCAAGTAAACCAAAACCAAAGGAGATATTTTTTTTGGGTCCAACAGGTCGTTGCATTTATTATTCTTAATAACACCAAAAAAAAAGTAACCATTTATTTAGTATTAAACGAAATATTACGTAGAAATGAAAACGGAATCCTAAAATCATATTAAATAAGCCATGTTATGATATTTTTTGCGAGTCAAATCATTCCTGTTGTGGTCAATGTCATTTGACAGCAAATACTTACGTGAATATGGGCGTTTTTAGGGTTCCGTAGCCAAATGGCAAAAAACGGAACCCTTATAGTTTCGCCATGTCTGTCTGTCTGTCTGTCCGCGGATAATCTCAGTGACCGTTAGCACCAGAAAGCTGAAATTTGGTGCCAATATGTATATCAATCATGCCGACAAAGTGCAAAAATAAAAATTTAAAAAAACATTTTTATTAGGGTACCTCCCCCAGACGTAAAGTGGGGAGCGATTTTTTTTTTAATTTTGACCCTGACGTGTGATATATTGTTGGATAGGTATTTAAAAATGAATAGGGGTTTTCTAAAATCATTTTTTGATAATATTAATATTTTAGGAAATAATCGCTCCGAAAGTCAAAAACAATGTGTCCCCCCCCCTCTAACTTTTGAACCATAAGTTTAAAAAATATGAAAAAAATCACAGAAGTAGACCTTTATATGAACTTTCTAGGAAAATTATTTTCAACTTGATGAGTTGAATAGTTTTTGAGTTATATAGCACTTTTTCAAAAAAACGCAAATGATAACTTTGTTTTTCATACAAATACTATGAAAAACAAAGTTATTTTTGCTGACGAAAAATGTTGGTATTTTTAATGGTCTGGGAAGCTACGGAACCCTACAGTGAGCGTGGCCCGACACGCTCTTGGCCGGTTTTTTTTCTGTTTACTAAAGGTACCTACCCGTTGGTAATCATATCTGCTATAATTATTATAGAATCAGAAAGAATATAAAAATAAATATTATTAAACTGTGAGCATTTTTAATGCTATTTTTAAAGGTTTACACTAAAATCGCATAGATGGTTTAAACAATCAACGTGGCACGGAACGTTATAAACCCACTTTTTTAGTGATTGACAGACAACTTCATTATTTTGACATTTACTTTTTCTGTTTATTTGGGTTTTCGTAAGTGTTTTTGCAGATTTTTCACATTTATTCCGGTTAGACAATTCTTAGCTAATTTAACCACTTGAATCTAGAGGTTATAAGGAAGAAATCAATGTGAGTTTCATTATTAAATGCTACAATTTATATGCAGGTGGCCTAATCCCCGAACAAAAAAAATTGTCTCCTTTGTTTGACTTCGGGATTACATTGACAAGCAGTTTGAAAAAACTATCTAGAGATTTGTAGGGTAGCTACCTACTTTAAGTACATTCATACAGTACATGTTGGAGGTATACTCCAAATGGTTGGTGCGTCAGGGTAACCGCGAAATAAAAATTTTATTACGTTTTTTGCAATTTTCAGGACAGTGCTAGGTTGTATGTTGATAAAAATATCGTTCGCAATTGTAAGACGTATGTAGTTACGGAAATTAATAATTCAAATTATCAATAAAGGTCAAATCGTTCTTAGAGCTTTATGAACTTGGAGGCATGTATTGATAATTTTAATATTTGATTGATATAACATTTTGGCAGTTGTCTTCTTTATAATGAAGACTCATGTAATAAGCGACGAGCCTATGTTACTGAGTAATTCCTTGTGAAAAACCCGATCTCAGAATTGAAACCAGGTGTTGCTACACATGAGATCCTGGTAGCACATGGAGATTAAAATAGTTACTAGTTGGAACAGTTTTTCACTTGTTTCGCGCGTCTTTTGTTTAGTTATGGGAAGACAGAACCGGTTTTCGAGGAAGTATATTGAAAATACTTTCATTTGTATAACTTCTAAATAGTTTGGTTCATCGTACTTTCCCAAGATATAACTTTGTTTTTTTCTTGTGGTCCCAAAATACCACTCAAAAATATTTAAGGGGAATCCGGGACCGCGGTCCCAGTCCCAAAAGTCCCCCGACCCAAAGTTACTAGATGGGACGGACCCCTTCACTAGACAGACCAACAAGGCAGTTCGATGATTTTGTGATGATTCTATGACTTGTATTCATAAATCGGGTTTCTAGAACGTTCTGCAAGTGAAATATGAAAGTAATGACTGTACAATATTGATCAACATGGAGATTAAACGTCGAATTATAATTTGTTTTGGCTAGCAGTGTTTCCAACTATGAAATTGGCCTTATCAGATGGCGCGGAAAATTGTACATACCAGTGTTGATGTTGCTCTGTAATCAGTTTGTCTTTGGTTATAAATTTTAGGGTGTGCCATTATTGGTCTATGGTACACCTCTCCCCAATCCTTTGAGGTAACACAGGTGTGATGTTATGTTCTCATCGAACTCAAATGACCTCGAATCCTATTTGTATGAACTAGTAATATTAAATGTTAAATTATCGGTTGTTGCAATGATTACGACTCAATGTCGCAACGAGTCTGGCAAAGAAAGTCAGCGGCCGTGAGCCGACCTCCACAGAACGGATTATTCACGGTTTTTGCAAAAAACATTAGTTATTTTTTTTTCTTCCACAGTTTAGATAACTGTACCTACATTGAAAGGTTGTTTCAGTACGATCACCTAAGATTGCAGATGGGTTACTGCTTTAATCTCAATCAAAAATTAGTAAAAAAACGCATTCATCTATCATGTCTCCTTAAAATTGTTGACGTAGGTACGTAGTAAGTTTAAAAAAAGAACGAAAATGTCAACGCTCTAATTTCAAATATTTCTCTGACTCTGTAAAAAACAAATGCTAGTACGTACCTATGAACCATTTCTCATGAAACAGCTGAAGGCTTCAGTCTTTCACAACATTTTCAATGTTCACTGGCTAAACATGCGCCTGTGAATTTTCGCTTTCTAGAAAGCTTAGTGTATTATTTTGTAACTACTTACGACAAAGGAGGTTGGTTATAAAAGAAATACTACCGTCCCATCCTTATGACACAATCTCCTTTTACGAACGGCTTAGCATGAAGTCACACGGTACTTCCCTATGTTGAAACTTTAACCACCATTGAGTCAAAGAGGCTGCCAAACAATTTCTTACGGTTTATAACTGAGCATGTCTTAAAAACACCTGCTGTTTCGTAAACCACACTGTAATGAACATCTGTGCTTCAACCGCAAGTAATCACGGTTATTGCTGGTCCTTTAAGCCGTCAATCATGACACTTATTCTCCTGAGACTGCCGTTAAGCTGTGGTTTAAGGACGTGTTGCAAAAAATAAAAGTCATATCATTAATTGTTGATGAGCCTCACCGCATTCCGAACAAGCTGTCTTATACTAGCGAAGTCTATTTTCAAAATTATCTGTGTACTTATTGGAAACTGTTTGGAATCTGGAAAGCGTCAACCTTCAACAGCAAAGTTTTTGATCAGTCAGTTTCACTACGTAGAACCTGTGTGTTTGGTCAGTCAATTTGCGAATCCTACAGTTGCATGGCATGATTAAATAAGGATAGTATTTAAAAGTACTTCAATTTATTCCCATTTCATTTACCTAATTTTGCCTGTGTTCCACCAAATATACTGAATGTGCACCAAAATATAATATTTAACAATTAAACACTGTATATTCTCCATAAAGCGTAGTCGACGGAGCCCCGCTTCGCGGGGCCCCTATTTCCGAGTGCAGGGTTTAAAGGAACCTAACTAACCTAACGGGGGGGTGCCCTAAGTCCCGATTATGGGGGCAGAGATACTTTAATATTTGGTGCACGATCAGTATTATTTGGTGCACGATCAGTATTTTTTGGGGAAGAAAAGATTTTTGGTGAACACAAAAATATTATCCGATTTATAAGATGAACCAAGTACCTATTTCTCACTTACACTCATCTTTTAAGGCTGATGTTCTAATGCGGCCAGGCAAGCTCATAAAGGTCTAGGAGCGACTTTGACCTTGAAAAAGTAATTCCTAGACCTTTATGAACTTAGAGGGTTGTATTGATGATTTTTTTTATTATAATTCTGTAACTACATACGTCTTACAGCCGCAAATCATATTTTCATCAACAAACAACTTAGCACTGGCCTGCAAATTGCAAAAAACTTAATAATTTCGCGGGCTACCCTGGATCATGCACCTTAACTTCTCTTTATTTTGTACTGTAATCGGGTTTCCGTGTTTTTGGTTCTCTTTTTATGCAGTAGAGTTTGGTTTCAAAGTCGAGTCGATTTTATTATATTTACAGGACAATGAACTTTATGATAATATTTAATTTCCATACATCAAAGTGAATTGCCGAAGTTTTGATTTTTGCTTTTGATGGCACTGCCAGCTTACCGGGAAATATAGTACTTACCTCGTTTAGCTATTTTACAATTAAATCAACGATGATATATGACAATCAACTATTCTGGAACGGATTGCCATTTGATCTTTAAGTAAATTAAGTTTAGGGAACTCTTGGGTAGGTTATGGTCTCCTTGCCCACGACTTTCAGTAGGTATCTAAATTTTTTTTTATTTCTATGATAAATAATAAAAATACTTACTTTTATTCTAAAAAAAATGTTCTCCCATGATATTTTTGTTCCGGTGTGGTTGGCATAATTAGTAATTTGCACACATGCTTTATTACGGTGAAGCGTTAGATACTGTAATGATTTTTTAACTTGAAAACTTCTTACAATCTGTTTCAATTTATTTTGTAACCAGCTTTTACCCGCGGCTTTGCCGGCGTCGGAAGATATACGTACTACTCGGGATAAAAGTATACAATGTCCTAAACCAGGACGTGGTTATCATTTCATGAGACTGGAAGGCGACCCTAACGCAATTGGGAAAAGACTAGCCAGATGATATGTCGATTATATAGTCTATGTCGTGTTATTGTGTGTTAACTCTATTGTTTGTGCACATAAGCTATCCTCTCCTGCAAATCTCTCAGCACAAGTATGGTTTGCTGTAAGAAAACCCAATTCTGGGTTAAGCTCGCCGTTGTACATAAGCTATATTTTGTAATTTTGTGTATATTTTTCTTTATAATTTTTTGTGTGCAATAAAGAATAAGAATAAGAATGTACTTTCCTAGCATAACATAACATTGAACGTACCTACACAAAAAAAAACGAATTCAAAATATCTGTGGATTTATCAAACGGACGTGCATTAAACAGTTCGAAGTTTCGCACCTACGATCGGTGACACTTTGCATCATCAATACATACATTAATCAATGTCCTCAGTGCACCTATTTAGAATAATTAGTCATTTATATTGCATAATTAGTCGTAATGGCAGCGTTAAATGCGCTCATTAAACAATACATGTGTCTAAGTATTATGGAAAATTGAATGAGTAGACATGGCTCATTATTTAATAACTTTCCGACACAATGCATTATGGTTTACCTAATTGGATTCTAAACTTAAGTAAAATGTAATTAATCAACGGGTTTTTCTATGAATGCAAAGAACACAATTTCAAAATGGCAGATTAAAAATCTATTGAAAACTAGGTGAGTACTTAGCTACTAGGCTCGTTTTACCGCATAATGTTAATCGTTAGAACGAGCCGCAATTAGAGCAATTACTATGAATCGGCTTAACGTTTAAATATCTTGTAATTGGGAATGAATATATATTATTAAGACTTGATAACTCTTGAGTTGCTTAGTTTAAATTCGCAGATCATGGTTTGCTGTACTCGTAGGCGTTATATAATACGCTGAACCTGAAGATGTGTTGAAAATTATGTCGTTTGCTTAATTTGCAAGCATCCTTTGCAAACCTTCCCCTGCATTAACCAATAACTAGAACTCATGTCTAAATCTAAATTTAACAATCAAGACGCTGTGCTAAACAATCTCGGACACTTAATCGTTTTCTATACGTTCGAGGTGAGATCTCTTGGAATTTAAACATAATACAAATATCCGCCATTATCGTTGGTATACATGATCGCAAAGGTACCAACAATAGGGTTTTATCTTCATATGTTATCGACCACTAACCCATTCAAAGAAATGGAAATCAAAATCATAGGTATAAAACCACAATTTCTATTGAATGTCATGTTATTCATCGATGACTTACCTTTCTTGAAATCAAACTGAGGTACCTACAGTAAAAATAGATAGTATATTGGCTCATTAACAAAAAGATAATGTTTTTGTTCATCTTATTCTGTATCTATATCTAACTCCATATTTCTTTGTTACAGATGGGTTGCAGGCTAACAATCGTGGACGATGTCCTCAACAGATCCTTCTACAAACTCGGCCTGGTCGTTGGGCGGCAGCCAGGCTACTTCATCATCATCCCCATTCTTCTCTCACTGCTCATGATCACAGGTTACCAAAGAATCCACTATGAAATGGACCCAGAATACCTGTTCTCCCCCGTCAGTGGACAAGGCAAATATGAGAGGAGGATCGTAGAAGAAAATTTCAAAGTTAACTATTCACATAGGTTTAATGTTGGCAGGATAACACGGGCAGGTTGGTAAAACACTATTTGTTAACTTAATACCTTTGCTTTGTTCTTTTGTTGGTTGACCACAGGAACGTGACGATGAGCCTATGAGAAACCGGTCACATTACTCATTTTCGTTGGCACGCCTTAAGCCTTTACTTTGCGGTGTTTTTTTTTTGTTATAGCAATTATTTAGCGAGACGTTAAACTCTTAATCCAGCAGAAAACATTAGCACTGCGATCACTAACTTCCATAGCTGGGTGTGCTTAGTGACTGCGGTCACCATCCTTATTAGAAGACATTAAAAAAAAACAACTTCTTGTACTCAACTAGTGGCAATTACGTTTTTTCCTACTCCTCCGCTATACTTTCTGATTAATTTCGTTGCGGGATCCAAGACATTTAAATTCATTCTCTGGGACTTCGTCGAGCTTCATTGTCTCGGCGCTTTTCTGGTGGTCGCCACTGTTGATTCTGGCTTTCAGGAGTTACAGTTGTTTGGGAATAGTGTGGCAGGCTTTTCCCAAAAATTACTCGTACTCCGTCTATTGTGACTCTAACAAATCTCTCTGTTTCCAGGCCGATTCGGCAGAGTAATAATCGTAGCGAAGGACAACAATACGAACATGCTGCGAACAGAAGTGTGGAAGGAGTTGCGACAGCTAGACGAGCTGGTACAGAACATGACGGTCTCCATGCCGAACGGAGACACCTTCACTTATCAGGACGAATGCGCGCGGTGGGAAGGGCAGTGCTTCACGAACGACATTCTCAATTTGGACAAGATTATTGGCGAGGTAAGACAAACTTAAAATGCTCAACTAGGTAAGGATTCGTTGGTCGAACTACGGTCGACCACTAGGGTCGCCAGTGCGACTGCGGAGCACGAGGACCTGGGTTCGATTCCCGGGTCGGGCAGTGTTATTAAAAATAAAAAAAATAAAAAAAATAAATAGTGTTTTATTGCAGGCAAGAATACCCATAAGTAGACCACAAATACAATTGAACCCGATAAAATAATAGTAGCAAAGAAATCAAAAATCATAAAAATATCATTAAATTCATTACAAATCATAAAAAAATTCATTAAATTCATTACAAGTCATATCAATATGTCACTCAAATTACTTAATTAAAAATCATAAAATATTATTCAATTAATTAAACATTCATTAAAAATAAAAACAACATCAATAAGACCCTTAAAATATTAAAAACATGGAGGTATGTATAGGTACCCATAGTCTTCAAAAATAAGATTAATTTTTTCGTCATTTTTTGTTTCCGCTATTATAATATTGGGATCAAGGGGGTGAAACTTCCATACATTGGCTTCAAACAAAATTTTCATAGATAGTGGATGCCATCTGTGTGTCAAGGACACCAACTTTTCAACTGTTTGACAGCTTACAACTGTCATAAACAGAACAGCTATTTTAGACAACTTGTCAGTGAAGTAGATAGCCTAGCGGTGACAGCGGTTGCCTTGTGAATTATAGTTCCCAAGTTCGATAGTTCCCAAGTTCGATTCCTGGGTCAAGAATTACTTTTTGTATTTATTTGGTTGAACAGAAACTAACAGCGCCATCTAACGGTTGAGGTACACTGTTTTAACAACGAAAACCAGAGTTGCGCATCTATCTCAGTTTATAGTATAATAATTAGTCTATGATTGTGATTTTCCATTACGAATTTCTCTGTAGCAGCCATGGAGTTTGGATTTGTTCCCGGTTGATGGCAATAGAGTTGCCCCCTAGTGAGTGTTGACGACACATAAAATCTATTTTTGATACTCTTTGGTTTTACTGTTTTATTTACATCCTTTTTTGTCGTCATTGCCATATTCCTTTTGTTCTGTCACTGTGCTTCGATAAAAAACTGTAAGATAATTGACCAATTCTTTTGGTAAACTAAAAAAGCATTAATAACCGGCCGCATTTGGGAGTTGGGACCTAAACAAAACTGGAGAAATGTGTGTAGTTTTTATTAGGTAGGTAGTTAGGTAGTCCTTTCAGGAATAACAGGCTGACTTCAAAATATTGACAAAAACGCTTCAATCAAACAATAAAATTCCAGGCTTGCAATACCTGTTATTATGTCAACTAGATCGTTCATAAGCTCATGTTATGCTCACGCATTTTTAAACAAAGTTGCAGGACATGTACACATGTATCTGACCTAGTCTAAACTCAATACCTACGAGAGTAGGTAGTAAGGAGTCGTAGTAAGGATCTGAACAATCCTCTTTGTCATTGCGCTTGTTATTCGCGTCCCCCTGATATAATTCTAGAAAATACTTATTCTATCATTGCATTTGCACTGGGCTTGATTGAGATTAATTTGTTAGTCACATGTTACTCATGTCTGCGTCCTCAGATAGACCCGTGATTGTTCTTTACTGAGCACTAGAACTTTAAACTTTGATGCTAGTCATCAAAGTTTAAAGAAGCGGAATTTCGAGGGGAAATTGTACGGGCATGTCAGCTCCTTCCGTAGCTGAAGTTGTTTTTAGACTGCATTAAGTGAGGTCGACAAACAGAAACGGGACGCTTGTGCGACAAAATTGTACTGCGCTGCGACTCACCTTATTTCGAATGCAGTCTTGTGCGATAAACTGAAACTCGACATCACGCTAGTGCGACAAACTGAAGTCAGATTATGGTGGAGTTTGGGACCAGTTTATTGTGTCTCATAAACAAACCATGTTTTCCACTACAACTATTTATGACCATATTTTCCAAATTCCTTTTAAGTACATATTAATTGCAATGGTTGGAAGCAACTTACCTATTATGCTCTGTAACATGTTTTCCATTTTCCCAATTCCATTTTTCTAAAGTTGTTTCTCAATCAAAACAACCTATTATGCTCTATGTGGCATTGTCTGACAGCCAATATAATAATAAATAAAAGTACATAAACAATAAAGTGATGTCCACCTTCAAGTTAAACGAAACACGTGCAAATGTGTCTAGTAAAACTGAAACTGGCGCAAATGTCCTATATATGTCACCGTAAAATTGTCAAATACGTTATATTGTAATATCTCTAGCGATATTGTAAAATCTCGAAATATTGTCAAATGAACATACTGCTTACAACAAAACGCATTATTTTTCGTGAAATGCATGCGATGGTAGTCAACTCACGCGGTGTGGAGGGAAGGAGGAGCCCCCCTTGCCCAGTGGTACAACTCTCATGAAAAGATATTGTACCATTCCTGAGAAATACCGATTATTATAACCTAACCTTAAAACACTTTATATTCCCCTAAAAAGCGTAGTCGACGGAGGCCCGCTTCGCGGGGCCCCTATTTCCGAGTGCAAGGTTTAAAGGAACCTAACTAACCTAACGGGGGGGTGCCCCAAGTCTTTATATATTCTATTTCATATGACATGTTTTCTTGGATTTTATGTATTAATTTAGATTTATTTTTTATTTGATTAAGTTTTAGGTGACATTTTAAAATATTTCATGTTTTTTTTTTTTTATTAAGTATGTTGAAATTGTATATTTTTATTAATTTCATTTGATCAAGTGATGGTATATTTTCTATTTTCTATTTATTATTAGTCGAAAAAGTGATGGTATATTTTCTATTTTCTATTTATTATTAGTCGAGTTGTGTGTGTTTTTTTTTACTGTGTTTATTTTAACTAATCTAAACTTTTTTATGTAACGCATTCAGACACAATTGTTATTGTTATTGAATAAATGAAATGAAATGAAAAGTCCCGATTATGGGGGCAGAGATACTTCCGTATGTTCAGTTGACAATAATTCGAGATATTACAATATCGCTAGAGAGAAACACGTTATATTGTAATATAACGTGTATGACAATTTTACGGTGACATATACATACGTAAACATCAACATAATTATTGCTTTCGATTTCTTTGGGTTTGGACTTTCTCTTCGAAGACGTTTCTTGAAAACAGGTGCACACACTTAGGTCCAATATATTATGTTGATAACTAGACGATACGAAGGTAGGTACCTACTATGTATGTAAATCATGCTAAGCCGTAGCCAAGTAAGCCATGATTATTTTACTTAATATTTTTATCCTAGGTAAAGTTAGTACCTGCTTGGACCATTTGTTGTAAACAAACCTAATTAGGTATTTAAATTGTCTCGTTTCCGTGAACATTTTTCAACGCCCTGTTGAACGCCAAGTTGAAATATGTTCACGGGAGCGCAACAATTTTCATTTCCAAATCTACTGAACAGACCCCATATTCACAACGCTTCAATTCGGAAGTCGTACCTATGTCTATTTTGCTCGTTTTCGTTATGCCAAAAAAGGATAGACATACGACTTGTCGAATCGAAATTCATTCCGAGCGTTTGTTAATCATAGGTCTCATGTTTCGAATGAGAATGTAAGTACCTACCTACTATGCCTAGAGTCGAAAAACTTTTACAGAACAACAAGCGTGACAGCTTCTACTGTTTTTAGGGTTCCGTAGCCAAATGGCAAAAAACGGAACCCTTATAGTTTCGCCATGTCTGTCTGTCTGTCTGTCCGCGGATAATCTGTGACCGTTAGCACCAGAAAGCTGAAATTTGGTACCAATATGTATATCAATCATGCCGACAAAGTGCAAAAATAAAAATTTAAAAAAACATTTTTATTAGGGTACCTCCCCCAGACGTAAAGTGGGGAGCGATTTTTTTTTTAATTTTGACCCTGACGTGTGATATATTGTTGGATAGGTATTTAAAAATGAATAGGGGTTTTCTAAAATCATTTTTTGATAATATTAATATTTTAGGAAATAATCGCTCCGAAAGTCAAAAACAATGTGTCCCCCCCCCCTCTAACTTTTGAACCATAAGTTTAAAAAATATGAAAAAAATCACAGAAGTAGACCTTTATATGAACTTTCTAGGAAAATTATTTTCAACTTGATGAGTTGAATAGTTTTTGAGTTATATAGCACTTTTTCAAAAAAACGCAAATGATAACTTTGTTTTTCATACAAATACTATGAAAAACAAAGTTATTTTTGCTGACGAAAAATGTTGGTATTTTTAATGGTCTGGGAAGCTACGGAACCCTACAGTGAGCGTGGCCCGACACGCTCTTGGCCGGTTTTTTTATTTACATTTACCGAACAATACAATGCTATCGCAATGGCGAACCATGTCAATGACATTGACGCCATCAGGAAATTCGCGTCAATACCATGGGTTTTTGACTCCTGCTTTACATTCAATTCATACCGTATATTAATACCGTACCTACCGTATATTGAGTCAAGGTAAGGCAAGTGAGAGTTCGTTCAATGATTCACTACAATTAAACATTAAAGTTTGTTAAACAATGGTCAGTTAAGATATAATATAACAGTACCGATCAAAGGTATAAGCGCTTTTAACCGTAGACCGCACACTGAGCTGTAACTATTTAGGTAGGAAGGTGCAATGGAGACGGAAAACAAACATTTTATTTGGTTGGTATTCAATCTTATGAAAAGCCTAGAGTAGACAGATGAGGTCCCCCTTTTACCTTCTGCAAACATTTAGTGTGTTCTGGCTTTCGTTACGCAGATGGGTACCAACCATTTTCGCAATCACTTTAGACTTGGACATTTGGAAAACATAAACGCCAGGGAAATTGAAATGTAGGTGGTTCTGCAATGTTTTTCCTCCCATCGAACTCACCCACAAATTCTATTTCAAAAACGAATCTATGAAGAATCTAGAAACGAAGCTATGAATTTGCAGATTCTAAAAGCAAATCTGACATGCAAAATCTGTTTTCGTAGTACAAAATGATTTTGCTTGCACATGTCAAGAGAATAATCATTAGCGTAACTCACTCCCACCTACATCATAGAATATGTACCTACCATCATAATGTCCTCTCCTAGCCATAAAGAGAACAATGACAAAATAGCGCCGTACGCAATTTTGTTACGGTATAGCTTTCAGTTACTGCAATATTAGGCAAATACACGCTTTAAGATTACACACATACCTACCTTTGAGGCAATCTTTCTATTGTTATTAAAATTACAATAAAAGCCAAACACAAATCATGAAGTAGTCGATTACGAAGGCATAACAATATTAACAATGTGTCATCCGTCATTTATATTCCAAGCATCCTTCTCAAGAGATCTTGTACCCACAAGGATTTGTCATGTCTCTCGCTAGTTAATGGAAATTCTTTGTACGTGATTAGACGAATGTCACGCCTTCACAAAACATGGCTGCCCTTTAAGGAACTAGAAAAACCTTTACCTTTGCATTGAGAAGTACCTTTTAGACTCAATTACCTTCGCAGCGAATCATTCTACCTACATCCTAACGCTTTTCCGGCGTACAGACAAGGTCGTCAAAGTGAAGGATGAACTAAATATCTACTCATGATCATCATACCATGCGCACGAAAAGCACTTTGTATTTGTCTAGTTTTTCATGAGCCGTTTTGTCTAACGCTGATAGTATTCCGCGGGCATTAAGCAGGCTATAATGAGACTATAGATATCTTCCATTATATCGATGGCACGATTTCCATTTTAGCATTTAAGTAGGTAGGTACCTAGTATACCTATATTGCTAATGTCATTCATCAGTGCTTTGCAAATGGCCATTGCCATTGGCTCGATTTGCCTCCCGTACCCTCGACCACGAACTTGAAGAACACGAGGACAGTCATCCCATTCTTCAGCTTTACTTTTGTTCTCATGGGGATATTCTCTATCGTTTATACCTACCTGTATGATGGGCGACTGGGTTCGCTCAAAACCATGGCTGGGTTTGCTGGGCAACATGTCGGCTGTGATGGCCACTGCAGCAGCGTTCGGATCACTACAGCTCACATCCTCCCCAGTTAAGAATTGCGGAATATTAATTAAATAAATTAAGAATGCACCTGATGATATGCCTTGCTGTTTTCGTCCCACAGGTAGAGCGCGGCGAGTTGAACCTGACGTTTCCCATAATGTTCAATCCTGTAACATGGGAGGCGCATGCGTTCCCAGTGTACTTCGGAGGCTCTAAAGTAGTGGATGACATCATAGTGTCCGTGCCGGCTGTCCAGCTAGTCTGGTTTGTGGTCACCGACACTAAATTACAACTGGAGGGCAGGTGAGGTTTTTTTTTTAAGTTTCACTAAAATGAACAAACAACTTAATCAGCTAACAGTCAGAATGCAGATCGTGCGTAGATCAGTATTATCTTACATGTAATAGAGGATATCCTTTAAAATAACTGTAAAGTACCTACTACAGCCATGCATGCAATACAAGGAAGACATGATTGAAGCGGTGATTAAGTTTTGAAAGGAAACAATGAGCGTTTCTATAATAGATTACTTATGAGTACTTAAACTTATTACGCTCATTCTGCTTCATTTAACTTTTTATGACTTGTTTTGAATTTCAATAGCATTACACTTTGTGTAAACACACGACATTAAAACTTAGATAATAGATTTCGATCTTGACACCGTTTAAGAAATCGTTACGAATACTAAACACTGCGTAATATTGGACAAGAATACGAATGGAAAGGCAGATAGTTTTCAACCAATTGTGGGTCAATATTTCGAAAGGTCTGTTCCTGGTAATCTTTCAAAGAAATACGGCTTCACTAATGTTTAACGTCATTAACTAGGTTGATAACTCAAAAGCTCTAATGAGTAACGTATTCAGATAAGTACTTCGTTTTAAATTACAGGGGTGCGGCCTGGGAAGACGCTTTTCTGGATGCAGTCGGCATAGCGGAAGACACCGGTCGCTTCAAACATATATCCATAGCTCGATTCGCCTCCCGTACCCTCGACCACGAACTTGAGAAGAACACGAGGACCGTCATCCCATTCTTCAGCTTCACTTTTGTTCTCATGGGGATATTCTCTATCGTTACCTGTATGATGGGCGACTGGGTTCGCTCGAAACCATGGCTGGGTTTGCTGGGCAACATGTCGGCTGTGATGGCCACTGCAGCAGCGTTCGGATGCGCCATATATTTAGGAATTTCTTTCATTGGTATTAATTTAGCTGCACCCTTCTTAATGATTGGTAAGTTTCTACATAGTACATTTAATACCTCTAAAGCCGTGTACGCACGTACGAACACGAACATAGCGAACACAAACATCAAATCTGAACATTTGGTTTGTACGTATGGACGGCATATTTGAACACGAATGCGAACATAGTTCGAGTCGAGTTCGCGCACAACAGTCGTGAACTCTATCTTAATAGCCATGGCGGCGCTGTTGGAAGTTGTCGATCGACATTTATTAAAACTCTTCGAACACCGTCGCCAACATGTTTGACGAACAGAGTATTCGATGTTCGTAGAACCAAGTTGTTGCGTATCATGCAACGCAACAAATTTGTTCGTACGTACGTACACGGCTTAAGACCATCCTTTTAATGAAATTCGTTGTTCTAGTTTCCTTTCTGAATAAAACCTATCCTCGTTTTCATCAAAAGGTAGTTTTTAGTCATTCTTTTTATTACTTACAAACGTGATGTAGGTACCTATTTCCGTCACGTTTTTCAACCTTTTGTTAACTTACACCACATTGTGCTAACTATTGTTTCGACCATATTATTATAACCACGTGTTTTCGAAAACTATAAGTACTTAAGTTTACCTACATTGCAATAATCCAGGGATTGGTATCGACGATACGTTCGTGATGTTAGCGGCGTGGAGAAGAGCCTCTCCGAAGCTGCCGGTGCCAGAACGGATGGCCATCATGTTGTCAGAAGCAGCGGTGTCCATCACAATCACCTCCGTTACGGATATGCTTTCGTTTTTCATCGGTATCTTCTCTCCATTCCCTTCGGTGCAAATATTCTGCATGTACTCTGGTAAGTTCAATGAACTTTGGTTTTGTACAAAACAATACCGTAAAATCCACAATTAACTATAGGCCCGCTACTGGGAAAAAAAGAAGTCAACACAACAACAACGATCAATGTAGGTACCTACCTACCTACCTATTAATTACGTATGACCTGTTAACAAGTTTATAGGTAAAATAAGGTAGGTACCTATTCTCTGGGTACCAGTACCAGGATCGCTACATGAATCATCATGAATGATGAATTTATGTTCTCAAACTCAGAATCATCTGAGTTTGAGAACATAAATTAATGTCTACCTATCTAGAACAACAATAGGAACTTTATTTTACTTTTCACATTACAGGTCTCGCGGTTTGCTTCACTTTCGTGTGGCATTTGACATTCTTCGCCGGATGTGTAGCTGTATCAGGTTACCGCGAGAAACAAAATCGACATACGATAACTTTTATGAAAGTGCTGCCAGAATCGAGGGCCAGGAAAGGTGAGATTTATAAATTGGAATTCTTAAAATTCGGAACTCCACCACGCTCCACTCCACTTCTTCGGAAATTCTATGGCTGCTGCCAGTTAAGATCGCAAAAGCGGTCATTGACCCACTTATTTAAGTCGAAATCCAAAAAAAGCCTGTTCAAGTCTTGAATCCTGAATCATCATCTATCGTGATCTTTAAACTTTTTTTTAATGTGTATCGATAGGTACAATTGTTCATTTATTTTGGTTCGTACGAAGAGAAATTAAGGAAAGAGTAATGACCGCTATTATCTTCTATTTGGCAGGAACTATACCACACTTTGTGGCTGGTTAGTGGTTGCTACGTATTATGTTGAGCAGGTAGCAGCACATTTATAGCACTGTTCAACCCTTCTGGTACCTACTAACCATTTTCAATGCTGACCAACACCAATAAATGCTCTTTCTGAAGTTGTATTTCACTAAAACCAGCATAAAAGTATGATAATATTACTGACATTATACCTACTTTCAATTCCAGAAGAAAAATCATGGATGTACAGAATGTTTTGCAGTGGAGGCATAAACCCAGCCGATCCAGACAACCCAATAGACAACAAGGAACACGTCATCATGGCTTTCTTCCGCACCACTATGGCAGATTTACTGAACACCGGCTATGTTAAGGCCATAGTCATCGTAATTTTCATCGCATACCTGGCAGGAGCAGGGTACGGAGTGACCAATCTCAAAGAAGGGTTAGAAAGAAGGAAACTCCCCAAAGTGGATTCATACTCTGTAGAGTTCTTCGATCGTGAAGATCTATATTACAGAGAATTCCCGTATAGAATTCAGGTAAGATTTTAAGATATTTTTGTAGTACGAGATCAATTTCGGCTCAACATGCAGAGCTCCATACACCAGCTACCAGTTTAATATTAAATTCAACTGCATGTTTCCCTGGATTATTAACATAACTAATGAAACGCGTGCAAACATCCTTGAAGCCATAATTTTAGTGCTTTCTGACAGAATCTGCAGTTTTTTTTTTTTAATTTTCGTAGATTGCAGTGCTCCTAAAAGCAAGTTTATTTTTTCGTTTGCAAACAACGTTTAAACAAACATAAAACCATCTGCTATTTATAATTATCGATATATTCTTTTCCAGGTGGTTATAAGTGGCGAATACAATTACTCGGATCCAAAAGTGCAAGATGAAGTAGAAGCTTTGACCAAGAGCTTGGAGAATACATCGTACATATCCAACACGCTATACACGGAGTCTTGGCTTCGAACTTTCGTCGACTACGTATCGAGAAACAACGACTACTTGAACGTAACTATCGATAATGAGGATGAATTCATTCAGAATCTTAAAGAGGTTAGTAGGTACCCACAATTTGGATTAAATTGGACAATTTAAATTACTATGATTAGTGGCGTCCCATGGCACGCTCGTTACAAACATTTGTTTCGTTTCAATAGGCGTTAGCATTTTACCAGACTTTGTATCTAAGAATATTCTACATTTTTTTTGTTCTAAGTCATAGGATTCTCTTTTCTTTTTCAGTTGTGGCTATTCCCAGCAAACCCATTCTCTCTAGACGTGAGATTTAACGAGGAAGGAAACAGAATTATTGCTTCGAGATTCCTAGTTCAAGCAGTAAACATCAGCGGAACAAACCATGAAAAAGAAATGGTCAGAGCATTGAGAAACGTCGTTGCTCAATCTCCTCTGAATGCCTCTGTATTTCATCCTTATTTCGTATTTTTCGATCAGGTATGTTTGAAAACCCTTACCTTGTAAGCATTTAAAAAGTGGATATAAAGAATTCAGAATAAAAACACTTATCTTATTTTTGTTTCAGTTCGAACTTGTGAGGCCAACTTCTCTTCAGAATTTATGCTACGGTGCTCTTATGATGATGATCACATCCTTTGTATTCATCCCTAACATCCTGTGCTCTTTGTGGGTGGCGTTCAGTATAATATCCATTGAAATCGGGGTTGTTGGCTATATGGCTCTCTGGGACATCAACCTTGATTCCATATCCATGATAAACTTGATTATGTGCATCGGCTTCTCTGTTGATTTCACCGCACATATCTGTTATGCTTACATGGCGTCAAAAGCCAAACACCCCGACGAAAAAGTCAGCGAGTGTCTCTACTCTCTTGGACTGCCCATAGTTCAAGGATCATTTAGTACTATTCTCGGTGTAATAGCTTTGCTCCTAGCTGACACTTACATATTCTCTGTGTTCTTCAAAATGGTTTTCATGGTCATATTCTTCGGAGCAATGCATGGCCTCTTCCTACTCCCAGTACTTTTGTCACTATTCGGACCTGGTTCTTGTACTAGAAGGAAAGATGACATCAAAATGGTAAAATTAGAAAAACCGTTTCCCAATCCCTACTGCATGCCGCACCCACAGTTAGTTCTAAATGACCAAATATATAACGGCAAGAATTTAAATCCGAATGGAATTTATAAGATATATGGCGATGATAAAGATCTTGGAATAGGCACATCAGGCGAGGACACAAGTGAAAGCAGTTCTAACCAGTCGCAACGCCGACAAATAGGTGACGATGAGAATGGCCAGAAGAAATACGACGTCGGGTGGAAGCGGTCTAGTTACTGCCAGAACTCTGCAAGCCAGTTTCAGCCATCCGGTGAATTAGATCTTTATGGCCACGATATGGATCGTAATTGGCAAAGACAGCGCTATGAAGACAATCGTCGCGTTTTTGACAATTACCGGAAACCTCCGGCAGTGTCACGGACGCGCGATGATGAGTGGGTGTCATCGACGCGGAAAACGAGCGACGCAGGACCGCGACGTGAGGGCACGTACAGAGTGATGCGAGCCCATTCGCAGCACAACATCCACAGGACGCGCGCTCCCCGACGCTCCAACTCACATCACAACTTAGAACATTTAGACTACGTCGCAGAAATGCGTTTTCCCTGACAGTGACCGCCAAACCTCTCTAAAATTATATTTAAAATAAATCGAGTGCTCAATTCATGGACCAAAGTATAAAGCTACCTTCGTAAAAACGAAATCAGTAGTCAATTTCCTAGAAAGTGAAGAACACTAAGTTGTTATATGAACGCTTTTTCTTGAAGGTGTCAAGTGTTTTTCGGGAGTGATATATAAACTGTTTTTCATGTACGTTTAGTTAGAAATATAAATGGAGCTTTGTATAAAAGCCTTATGCCAAAATCAAAATAAGTATATTATAACAGTCGACTACCTTCTCACAGCTGTTCAGTTTTCTGCTTGTTTATTTAAACATGTACAGGGTGTTTAAAAAGACCAAATCTGTAGTATACCATAGTAGCTCTACCGTCACAAATACTACTACCATTTATTTCTCCACATCTCAGGAAAGATAATTATGTGCGTTGACAGCTGTGGAGAATGTAGATAAATTGCTATAATTTTATCTTATATAAGATTCGTTTTCATAAGAATAGCTCAGTAGTACACCAAAGTACGATCGGTTCAATAACGATAATATCTGTAAGTAAGTTATTGATTCGGGAGACAAAACATATGTAATTATAATATTACTTAGCAAATGTAACAAGTAGGTTACTTAGTATTTCGAGATTTTGGTACAAGGCTGAATTAGGAGAGGTTATGTTTGTTAATCGCTAATTGCCTAGTATAATATGTATTGTGAAAGGCCGCCGAAAAGAATTTGTGTAGTTAGATACTTTTTGTTACACACCCCATTGAATTGTAATGAATTGACCACATTGAATTGTAATGAAAGCATACAACCAAATATGTTGCAATTCAATCTAAGGCCCCTCCCTATTTTAAGTATCGATATAGCTTTCGGTTTTGGCCAGTAATGAATACTTATCGATCTACATGTCAATAAGCCCGTAACGAAAACAAGGCGATTCGAAGTTTCATTGCAATGACGGTATTTGCAAAACTACGAAAACGGTACCTACAAATGAGTGGGCGGCCTAAAATATACTGATGCTATAAGTATATAAGCATTCAAATATTTAAAGGAGCGAGTGAAACATTCATCTTTTTACGAAATAATTTATTACAACTTATCTAGTTCCTAAAACTTAACAAATAAACTACCGATTCAGTCAGTGCGCTCGACCATCATCTAATTTGGTAATCGTATCTTTCAAAATAATACGAGTTTATGACGTCTATTTAGTGTGATATACAATTGGGATGGGTGATTATTAGAGATGTGTAAATAAGTGTGTAAGGCGGAGGTGCAATGGAAACTTTTTGTTTCGGAAACTTTTCGGAAATAAAGAACAGTATCTAATTATTCACATGCATTATTGCTATTTGTAGACTTTTTTTTAATTTTCATCTTACAAAAATATATTTTTTTTCAATTGACAAACAATTATTGTAATAATTGTTAAAATTTTGTACTTTGAATTTGTCTAAAAAACGAGTCCACGACTGCGATGTATTTTATTCTTTACCCTCAGATTTATTGGAAAATATTCATCGAAACTTTCTTAGAAAGAACATGGAAAGAACACTGTTTAGATTCGAATTTCGAATCGAATTGTTTCCGAGAATAAGTTTTTACTGTACTAATTATGAAAAAAATGAAGTCTTCATGTTTATAAAAGTAAAGCTTTAACCAATACCTCCTTAAATGGGTTGCTGTAAATATTAGTTGTGATATTATATCTCGATGCCATGTTCCATCCCTGTCTTACGTTTATGTTTATGCTATTCTACAACTAATATTTTACTGTATGTCTTACAAATAATTATGTGCTGTCTGTGAAGACATGTTCTGCATTTGTGGTGATAACAGCAAGCGGCTCTGGTGTTTGTTCCGTGTGTTATGTAAGAATTTAATGTTTGTGATCGCTAGCGGTCAATCATCATGACTGAATAATGTAAATATTACCTGTTTTACATTAAATAAAAAATAGTTTTAATAACTCTGGTTTTTTATTTAATTTCTTATACTTAATTGAGATATTTCTATCATAATTAGGTACCTATGTGGTTTAACTAAATACTAAAACGTAACTCGCATTCAACGAACAATATGCGGTTTTCTGAACACACAAATTTAGTCATTCACAAAGAAGTATCATACAGTCATAACATCGCAAAATTTGCTACATACTGGATGTTAAAATACATTTATAATAAAAATCAATGTTATAACATTACGAGAAATTAAAGGAAGGTAAACCACGTATTTCAATAATAAAAATATGATATTAAGATACGTGATCGTAGTAACAATATAACTAGATACGGTCCACTGTGGTAGAAGCAGTCTTACACTTGCAATCAGTCTACACATTGATACAATCAAACAGTCGAGCAAACTCGCAGTTCACCACTTACCATGTGCTATATCTAGTCAAAACATAATATATTTACAACTCTACAATACTGTAAAGCAAATATCTACGGTAATGAAGGCTTATCATACACAGATTTCAGCAGCTCACTACAAAACAGTATCAAATCTTTGGGAAGAAACCTGCCACACATGTATTCTCGAATAAATGATAATTCCTTATTACCATGGTTCTGTACTGTGGTGTTATTCCACTGGTCCTCTAACACTTTATTCAGAAGAGTCTTAGCGTCAGATGGAGTGATCTTCTTTATTAACACATCAGTTATAGC
Source organism: Xestia ashworthii (assembly GCA_950022955.1). Lineage (NCBI taxonomy): Eukaryota > Metazoa > Arthropoda > Insecta > Lepidoptera > Noctuidae > Xestia > Xestia ashworthii. Next base: position 17,158,534 of record OX465553.1, read on the forward strand.
ACTGAATGGCAGTTTGTCAGCAATCTGCTGGATAGAAGAGTCTTCTAATTGTAAGCTAACTTGCTCCACAAAGTCTGGTCTCTGGAAAAATAAAATGAATATAAAAAAAATGCTTATTTTTATTTGCATTAGAATGATCCTTTCGTGAGAGAACCTGATACAAGCAAATAAAAAAACAAGGCTTCACTGTATTAGCTTCCAAACATTCAGGGTGTAAACACACCCATCACGAAACCAGGCATTCTGTACATCAAACTAAGTAACTTTATGCAACGTCTGTCATGCAACTATTCATGTATAGGTTGAACAGCCAAGGAGATGCTAGACCGCCCTGTCTAACACCTCTAGAAAGTGTTAGTGTATTCCCCATTTATCCTAACAAGCACTAGTCTTTGTATAATGATTTCATTGCTCTTACCAAGCACCTGTCCACACCATACATGGATAGAGTTGAGTCAACCCCACCTCTTACCTCCACAACAAACAACTTCAATACCCACATTTTGCACTACAATTTTTTAAATTAAATTATATTCAATTTAATGATTTATGAATAACAAATTGAAAATAGACTTTATTCAGAATTTGAATGGACTTGACATTTTTTTACATTCACTTTCATTCAGGTACTATAAGACAGTTGAGATCAAAATGCTTACCTCTGCTAAACATGATTTAACAATATCCGCAGTAGATTTACTGCCTGATTCGTCAGTCTGCACAATCGTATGCGCAGTTGGAGTATTCTCAGTCTGTACACACGTTACACTCATAGGCGTAGCTACTGTTTGTGCTTCCGTCTCGACGCACACATTAGTAAATGTTTGCACTGCGCTATCTTGGTAAGTCTTCATGTCCAGGCAAGGCATAGGCTCATCAAATAAAGCCTCATCAATCTTCACCATCACATCTGAAGGAGTTTTCTCCTCCCATTTAGAAACATAATCAGTTAACACTTTCTTTGCAACCTTGACTTTAGGTGCTTTAATGCATAACCTGTTAACTTCAACTTCCGTCAGCCTTGCCAAATCGCCAACCGTTGTCACTTTTCCTATTAATTCTTTTACAAGCAATGACTTCATTGTATATGAAGATAATCCACTGGCAATGGTGTCTATGTGGTCCTGACAATTTACTAAGTCCGGGCATATAGGATCCGTGTCATTTAACTCGCTAGCTCTGACAATTTCAACCACAGGAGTTTCGTCTAGAGAGAATGGTTGAGTATCATCAGGAGTACTAACAATGGTAGATTCTGCGAAACTTTCTACAGCTCTATTCAATACAGTGTCTAATTTGAATGCATGGTCTAATCTTTTAGGTAATTTTAAAGGTGTGTGTTGGCGCATTTGTCTTTCAAGGCGTTTATGAGCTGAATTTTGCGGAGATCGTACACCACCCGGGTCAATGTACTTCTGAACTGATACCGTCGTTGACACTGGAGGGTCATGGAAACTCACTCTCTTTCTCTGAAAAAAAAGAATAGTCACGTTATGAAAGACATTCTTTTTTTAACAATTGTCTTGTCTTAGGCAACAATAATACTCACTTTACTGGCAGGCGATATGGTAGCTTCGTCAGAAATCTCTACGAGTTTCCTCTTCAGAATGGGACCTGATGGACTGCTGTCGACCGCAGGAAGCGATCGCCTGAACTTGAGGAAATTCTCACTGTCTTCACTTTCACTGGAAGGTTCAATATTTTCACTAACAGAGTTGTACAAGATTCGTAAGTTCCTTCTTGCTGGTGTACTTGTGGAGCTGGTCTTTTTAATCTCTTCTGTTTCAGTCTTTTCTTGGTTTATAATAGCTTGGACTTTATCAGGTACGCAACACAGTCCTAACATTTGTGCTGCGCGACCTCCTGCTCGCACTTGAGGTCTATTCTTCTTGAGAGATAGAGAAGAGCTAGGACTAGTGTTAGTCACAGTGATTTCAACTCTAGGTGGTGACTGATCCCTTTTATCAGGAGATACTTTGTCCTCGGTAAAAACTTCAGGTGAGCCACACTTTTCAAATGGTTCCCCATTACTGTGAACAGGCGATGATAACGTTATTACCACATAATCATTGCTAGTCTCGGGTGATGGTGATTTTTTGTTTCTGTCAGGACTCATAGTTTTAATCGGTGATATCTCTAAAGTGTTGTTTAAGAAATCTTGTTTTCGTTTAGCTTCGTCTCCGAACGATGAGGGCGATGAAGCTCCGCTCTCTTTTTCCAACTCTACAACTGCTGAATCTGATAAAGTTATTGTTACATCTTCTTGAGAATTAACTGATTTTTCGCTGATAGATTTATTTTTAGTCGGAGATTTTTTCTTATTGTTCCCAGGAATTTCATAAGTAGTAGTCTCAACAACAGTCAAACTTGTATCGATATTCTTATGTACGAGAATACCCTCCATGAAGTGGTTAGGATCAGTTGGTTGAGTGTCAGCTTCAGCGATTTCTTGTGTTTCTGGTCCAACTTCAGTTTCATCACTGCTTATAGTCAGTGGCGCTGGCAAATCGTCATTTGCGATCATAACCACTTCTGAAAGATCTTTATCTTCAATTGGTTCAGTATCCATGTTTTCAGTGAGAACTGCTTGACTTAGTCCTTCTGAAGCAGTTTTGTTCAATGGTAATTCACTATCATCTTTACCCTGTTGATGGGCTTTTGCCGATTCTGAAATGTTGACCATTACACAGTCTAATATGCTCTGAGATTCATTCATTTTGCCTGAAAGTAAGTTTATTTTTTCCAAAGACACGACAGGAACCTTCTTATTAGCCTTCCTTGTTGATTTAGCTGATAAAGTTGTAATAGTGGAGTCTTGTGAGCTCTCAATGACATCGTCGGAGTAAGGCATTTCTTCTGTGAATGAAGTCTGATCTTTTATTTGAGTATCTTGCCCTTGACTGTCATCAACTGCCAGTGAGGAGTTTGAACTAGAGCTATCACTATCTCTATTTTTCTCTTTTGTTTTCTTGTCATTCTTGGCTCCAGATTTTAATTTGGTCAGCTTCTCTACTAAAGTTTTTCTTCTGCCTGTGCAAGCGGATTCTAAAGCTTTTCTGGTCAATCGTTTTTGTGACTGCATTTTTAAATATGGGTGTCCCTCTACCATGTCTATTGCTAATTCATTTTCGATCCTCGATTTTCTTAAGCTCTTTTTAGTGGTTGACTTTTGTTCTTCGGCCCCTTTATTCTTTGTTTCTTGTTGAGGTGTTGATGGCTCTTTAGCATCTTTTTTGCTAGGACTTGGTTGTTTTTCACTTGATTTGTCACCATTTTTGTCATTGGAGATTTCTTCCTTGTCATCATAACTCTTATCCTTGTTATCATTAGAGCGGTTGTCATGGACGTCACTAGACTTTTCCTTTTCTTTCTTTGTTTTTTTTTCCTTAGTGGTGTTGATCTTATCCTTGTTGTCAGTACGGGGTGGGTCATCATGGATGTCATTAAACTTTTGCCTATCCTTTTTCAATTTTTTAGACTTAATGGTGTTACACGTTTCAACCTTATTATTTTTTGAAGCCTCAGTTTTGTTGCCACTAACCATTTCAATCTCCTTTTCAGTAGAACTATCTACCTTCTCATTCATGGGACATTGATTTTTTTTTCCTGCAGAATTTTTTAACTGCTTTTCAGTAGTAGAACTTTCAACTATCTTGTCAGTAGAACTACTTTCATTTGAAATTTCGACTCTTTTTTCATCCAAACTTTCGCCCATCTTTTCAGTAGTAGAACTTTCGACTATCTTGTCAGTAGAACTACTTTCATTTGAAATTTCGACTCTTTTTTCATCCAAACTTTCGACTTTCTTTTCATTTGAACCTTCAACTTTCGCCTCTTTTAAACATTCAACTTCCTGTTCATTTTCCATATCATCATTTTTGACATTATCCAAAGTGATATCTACATCCATATTGGTAGGTACGGCTTCTTCTATATCTTTTTCATTTTTGATATCACTTTCTGTCACTAAATTTTCATTTACTTGAGTAACTTCATTGGCATCAGAACTTTTAACATTTTCAGGGACTTCTACATCATTTACTTTAGTCATCTCTTCTTCACCAGTAACACTAGCACTAGCTGGAGGACTAGGATCTTCTGAAGAGTCAGTTGTGGATAGACTGGATTGTTTTGAGTCACATTTCAGGCTTTGTAAAGATTGCCGCCTCTTTTTAACACCCAAAAGTAACAGCTGCTCATCAAACTTTTTAGGCTTTCTTTTAACTCGTGAGGGCCTATCTGCTGAAATCATTGGAGGTGCAGAATTTACGATATTAGCCGTATCGTCGCTTTTAGACTGTGTTGGGGTTTTTATAATGCTTTCAGTTTTATTTAAATCTTCAGAAACACTTTTGTTTTCTTTATGAACTTCTAAATGTTCAATCAAATTTCTTACATTGCGAAATACGCGATCTTTCAAAGCCATACGAGGTGATTTTGTATTTTTAGGAGTAACAGCCTCAATTTTCTTAACTTTTTTATCTGTAGGTAATATTTCTTTTGCAATGGTAGGACTATCTTTCTTTACGTTTTCAGCAAAGAAACTTTCCAATATTTTAGGTACAACATCAGAGCTTGGTAAGTTTGAAAGCATTACCGTAGCAGTTTCATTGCTGCCTGACTTACTACAAGATTTGCTTTCTGATTTACTACTATTAGATGTGTCTTGAGAGTCTGTCTTCCATGAAACAAGTTTGAATTCATCTTGAGATTGTGATAAATCTTGATACAAAGCAGGAATATCTTCTCTCTTTCTTTGTAGTTTTTCTTTTTGATTTTCTGTTAATTTTCTGGGATTGAATTTCCAGTTTGATTTTACTACAACATACTCTTCTCCGTTTTCTACGACTGTATTCACGATACTTGCTTCCTTTTTCTTATTCCTTTTTTGAACTTCTTTTGTTTTCGGTGTTGTGAATTTATTTTTATCGGAATTTTGATTATTATCTTTAGAAATTGTTACATGTTCAACATCATCTATGATTGCTTTCAGTTTTTTGGAAGTAGCATCTGCTTCATCAATTTTTGACTTCAATGTTTTCATAACAGAAAGAACTGAATTTTTTGTGGCAGATTGTTGAGAGAGAAATGCTGAACTATCTATAATTTCGTAAATAATAACTGGAATAAATTTTTGATATGATTCAACTTGTACTAATGAATCTAATGACTTAAATAAAATTTCAATGAAGGTCAATATGTGGGAGGCCTGCAACAAAATTAAAGAGGTTGTTTAAAATGTACTGTGTATTATACATAATTAAAAGGCACAAACCTATACTTTAATTCAATACTTACATCAGTTAGCTGTTTGCATGTTACTGTCATCACTTTAATCATTTTCTTCATACAGAATAATATGTAGCGAGCAGCAGTTTCATTAATGTTTGTTAATATAATACTGACAGTAGCAATCACTCTATCTACCAGTAGAGGAAATAGTGGTTCATAGTTGTGGTAGTTATCAATACGACTGGTCACGACGTGAAGCAGTTCCAATTCTCTTTCAAATGCTGAACCTGCTGCAAGTTAAATTGCAATATATAATATAAGTACACTTAAAAAATAAAAATAAAATTTTTCATGTTGTTTGAGCAGCATCATATTACTAAAGAATCATCAAACACCCGTCAAAGTAACTAGCTGAACCCAAGTTGCCTCATTGATTAAAATACTGTACAACAGTTCACAATATTCTAATTTGGCTTTACATTAGAAAATGTTGTGATGTTGTTAACTGAGCCAAAAGTATTGCATTTCTGAAATATGTTTTCGGAAAACAAATAAAAAAAACTGGACAAAAGGTAAAAATAAATTATTTAAAAAAAATGCAATAGTTTTGTTTCATCAAAGTTGTTTCTGTCTCACTGATTTTACAATGAGCAGTAGATTGAAGCTACAGTCACCAAGATTACAGTGAGTGGGTCTTGGGCCGAGTCTGAGCTAAGTTAGCTGTTAACAGGATTATAAGAATGCCTTTTCTAATCACCTGTTGCTCATACATATAAAATAATTTCTAAATGTACATCTGTTTTAATGTACTTACAATTTTGTTCAGCCATTTTGTTCTTTAACACGCAGAGTGTAACACACAGTTTCAAAAATATCGTGGAATGGTTGACTGCCGTCGCAGTATAGAGGAATGTTTGTATAGCCTTATCAAAGATCTCAAAATGTTTCAGTTTAGGATAAAATAAATCGTACAGTGGATACCATGTCATGGCAGAAATCTTCATCTGGAAATAATATAGGAAGTTAGTATAATCTATGCATAACAATTAGTCTGTGTAAAATTTAATACAAATTGAAGCATACAAACATACATAAAGTCGCGCTTTTTCCCCACAGAGGTAAGCAGAAAACAGAGCGCACTTAGGCAGGAAACAGAATGCTACAATCCATACATACTCCTTTTGCCTCGTCCACGTTCATACATTTGGACATACTCGCACGCCAGTTACGAGTACTGCACAGCTAAACTTTCTAGAGAACCTCACCAATAAGGACAGTGTATGTCCTTCTAGCTAGGGCCTCCCCTACCGGCGTTGCCACTCACATCTGTCTGCCTTACCTAATGTTGATCGCCTTTCACTCATCCTCTCCAGATGTCTGTCTGTTGGCAATAAACTCAAATACTGCACCGATTTCCATGCTATTTTCACCAATGGATAGAGGTTCTCGAGGAAGGTTTTTATATAATACTAGCTTCTGCCCGCGACTTCGTTCGCGTGAATTTCCCGCTCGCAACATTTCTTATTGCTGCTCCGCTCCTATTGGTCATAGCGTGATGTTATATAGCCTATAGCCTTCCTCGATAAATGGACTATCCAACGCAAAAATAATTTTTCAATTCGAGCCGGTAGTTCCTGAGATTAGTGCGTTCAACCAAACAAACAAACTCTTCTGCTTTATAATATTAAGGCGCTACCCCAGGCAAAATTAGCAACTCTATTTGTGGTGATTCAAACTTCGTTTGAAATACTATTAGAATAAAGTTCTAATCAGCTTGCACTACAAAGTGGTTTTTACGTCAGTCACTGCGGGTCGAATAGTGCGAAATTAGTGATTTTTATTCTTTATAAAATCAAATTTCCGTCTTTTGAAAAAAAAAAAAACTAGCATTATGTTCATTATTAAATTGTATAAGAAGCAAATCAAAATAATGTTAACTTTACGAGAAGAAGCATGTTATAAATATTTTTTTCTCATTTTTGTGGTTTCATTGTGAGGGGATTTATTACACATTATGAGACTTGAAATAAAAAATAAAACTACCACTTTGCAGTCTAAGAATATGTAGAAATTTAATGTATTTTTATTACTTGGTATTTCTTTTGGATAAAGAGGAGTTGGCTCCAAAAAACTGCACAAAAAACGGCTTTTGCCTGGGGTAGCGCCTTAAGTATAGCTAGTCTTTTATAAAATAAAATAATCTTTTTCATGTGCCCATGAAGTTTCGCTGAATTATTTAAATTGACGCTATTTAATAATTACGCAACACCACACTGCGCTCTAAAACAAAAATCACTGACGTTGCTGAAAAAGCCGCCAAGCTAAAGTGGGACTGGACACAAGGCGACGCGGTAGACCTCGGAGGAGATGAGCTAGACAAAACCAACGACCAGTGGTCCACATTGGTCCTGGATCGAAGAATTTGGAAGTCATGGGGAGAGGCCTTTACCCAGCAGTGGGACGACACAGGCTAACAGTAACAGTAATTAATAATTTATATGTACTTACATTAGTAAATAAATTTACTGGTTGCAAAGGCCACAGGATCGTCTCAGCCAGTATTTTTTCACAAGAGACATGTTGTGAGCCAAATTCAAGCATTGACTGTGCAAGTGCAGTCCAGACAGTCAAACCCATTTCAGTTGCTGGCAAGTTCTGTAAAACAAATCCTGCAGCAAAAATGGGTGCAGAGTATGTGGGATCTAATAGGAAGTCTGTAACTGCTCTCAACTTTTTGACCATCACTTCGAAGCTGCAGCTGCAATAAAATAATTTGATTAAATAGGCTGGTTTCCACCATGAATAAATTGCAAATCTATTTAGTCCGTAAGATAGAGTATTGGAAAATAATGGACACGTATTTTTTGTTTTTGAAAATTAATGAATATTGAGAGAAATAAAACGCATCAAAACTCAAAGAGTGGGGGCTCATGACGTCACAACGTACTAAAAATTATACCACGGCGTGACGTATTGAGAATTTTAAAAGCGCCGAATCTTCGTTAATTTTGGTTACCGTAAAAAAGGAAAAATACGGTTGAAATATTTTTTGATAATCTGACTAATTAGATTTTTTACTTTTTAACTCGCGTCAGGACACGTGACCTGATCGAAAATTCGTAAGACGGAGGGAGAGTAGACCGCCGCGCCGCCGCGGCGCGGCGTAGGAGAGGAAGTAACATCCCATCCTCTTTCTACCGCACGGCGAAAATGTATGCCTGCTCCTGCTGTTTCGTTTTAGTTTTAATTTATTTTTTCTTTTTAATGTAGTGTTAAATTTTTAATGTAATATAAATTGTCATGTTTGTGTACGACAGCGCAATAAATGAATATTGTATTTTCCCACATAAATGATAGTACTTTTATACTGATAATTAAAGCAATTCGTGCGAAATTATTCCCTAACCATTCCAAAATATCAAAAACGCACAACATCAATGTTCAAGTTTTCACTTCTGCCGGCACTCCAGGAGTGCAACCCGTTGTTTTTGTTTTGTCATCCTTATTATAAACATAAGGTAAGGGACACTGTATTATCCTGTAATGCTACGGCCAGACTTGCAGGCGAAGATTCGTGTTCGCGTTGTCGCGATAAAGTTCGTGTTCGATCTATGACGAAGTGCTTGGCCACACTTGAAAAAATCTTTCTACTGTCGCGATAATTCATTTGCGGGTAAACATGGAAGAGGCGGTTGCGATGTATCACATGGCGGCTAATAATTTTTTACTGCATCTTTCCTTATCCTCTCATTATTCCAATCCGTGATTAACAAGTTCAATCAAACACGTTCAAACCTCGCGGAGTATCGCAATCAACTAGAGCGCGCGAAGTGTAGCCAAACGCACGAACTTTGTCGCGACAAAATCCTTTGATGTGCGGCAATTTACCGACAGCGGCGCGAAGGGCATTCGTATTCGCGAAGATGATCGCGATAAGACGAATTCTTTGGCCAGACGTGTCGCGACAACGCAAATCTTCGCGTTATCGCGATAGTGTAGCCCCAGCATTACCATAAGTTCAGTACTTGATGAACGCTGGAGCACCTAGAATCATGAACTGAAGTTACCGTTGAGGGGCCGGTGGAGCATGCGTTTTTCATACAAACGTAATACCTACCAAAATAATATGAAAGTCAAACATATTCTTAAGGTAGTGTGTATATATTTCGATTGGATTACAGAATTTCTGTTCCCAAATAAATATTTTGAAAGGGCAATGATATAAAGATGAGATATGAGGAATTTAAAATTTCTATAGAAAAAATATTTTTCTCATAACTCTTTTTAAAATCAGTTTCCATTCAAAATATGTGTAAGAGCAGTCTTAAAACGGCGAAGGAGAACACGATGAAGCTGGCATGTCTTAGAAACAGAAATGTGATATCTACCAACCCACAACCCTTCCCGTTCCTGGTGCCAGCACCAGGAACTTTATCAACTGATTATGCTTTTTGCTAGCATGAGGTCATTTTAGTTTGAAGTTTAAAAAAATTAGTTACAAAATACATAAAAAATAGTCACAAACTAAACCAATACAGTACCTCTGATAGGCAAGATGAAATGTGGGGTCCAGTAAAACTAGTATAATAGTGCACAGTGGACGATTCTCATCGGTAGCTTTGGTCTTTAGGAGCTGTTTGAGTCTTGTGTCTTCATCAAATAGTGATAGTATCAACGCATTGAGCATTATCTCCGATAGCTTGGCATTAGATTCACATTTCTGAAAGAACCATATTTTACTAGTTAAATATGAATATGATATAAACTTACAAAATGATTTAAGAAGAAATTAATTAATTACCTTCACTAGCTCTGATATTATGGATAACATTTCAGCGAAAAGATCTTTTCTTATGTTATTTTCAGGTAGTTCACCAATAGTCATAAGAAATGATTTCCACAAACATGTCAATTGTTGTTGAGTCAAACCATTGTCAGTATTTGTTGAAATCATGCAGGTTGAAGTTAAAGAGAAAACCCACTGGTTCCAGTTATCCACTAAATTCTTAGTGTTGATCAATTTGCCACCACTCAATTTAGGTAAGGCAGTGCAACCATCACAATTGACATGGCCAACCATGTCCACAAGCGCCTGTATACATTGTTTTTTTACTGCTGTAGAAATTTGTCCAGGAATTAAAAAGGACTTATCGGAGCAACTGTGTTTACCAAAGCAGAAATGCAAAAATGAAACCAAAACAATGTCAATGAACTTATCTATTTTGTTTTGGAATTTATCAATTAAATGCCACCAACTCTTGAACTTAGCTAATGCTGTTGCTTCAGCTTTGGCATTATTAGACCTCAGTGGAATTAGTAAAAGCTTGAGTCTTTTGTTTATGTTACTTTCATTTGTTTCAGTGGAGAAAAGGTCAATGAGTACATTCCAACAATCAAATGCTCTACACCGGTTCACCACATCTACTTTGAATGCTGCCTCAACAACAGGCAACATGGAATTTATAGGAGTTCCTATGGTACCCAGAGGCTGTGTAATTTGGTGCTTTAGAAGTCTTATGAATACTATCCATACCCTGTGCCAAACCTCACTCCCTAGTTGCAAAAGAGTCTTCATGATAGCTGGGTAGCTAGAAATGAAAAAAAAATAGAATTAAGAACATAAATGATTAACCTTTTGACAGCCACAGCATAAACGCTCGCGCATGCCCTCCACACCAAGCCACAATTTCATATACTATTTTGTCACATATTTGTATCGTTTGGCATACAGGGCACGTGCTTGCTTGTCACGTATATGTGACAATGGCGTCCAAAAGGTTAAAACAATCAAATTTGAGGGCGAAGTCACACAGAAACTACAGAAACAACTTTGTAAAGATGATTAAGAACCTACACTAGAAAAATATATTGATAATTATAGTGCAAACTTACTTTAGTGTACTACAAATGCACTCCAGTATAATGTGCCAATGTGGACTGTTGGTGTAGTCGATTGTTACAAGTTCATCAGTCAGAAGTTCCAGTGTTTCTACCACCTTAACATTATCAATGACCTCCACAACCATACAAGAAGGAATAATTTTTGTAAACCAAACTGATAATCCTTTTCTTATGAACTGGTTCTTTTTTTCTGGTGGTAGTATTTTTATTAATCTGTGCAAAACCATACATGCCTGAAAAAAACAATATGCCTCAGACCGCTTATTTATCTGCAAAATTTTATAAAGATTGGTTCAATGGTTTGCAAGTCAAAATGTGACAAACCAACTAACATTGTTACTTTTGCATTTTATAATATAGAATGGATTTTTTTTTTTTTTTTTATGTTATCATATCTGCTATCAGCCCTATTAGCTTTAATCAGATTTGTTGATTTGTCATCTCTTTTCGATTTGCACATCCAGTGATGTGTCATCTCCCGTTTTCAAACAATCATCAGATTGAGGCTAATCTAGTCCTTTTCAATCTGAACATGCAGTTGTTGGTGTTCAACAGTGTTGTGGCTAGATGATTTCTGTGTTGTCTGAGTCTTATCTTGTATGCCTCACAGGAGTTTTCTATTTCTTCTCTGACTGTTGGAGTTTTCAAGTACTCATGTATTTCTGTGTTCCGTATAAACCATGGTGAATTGCTCAGGGTCTTCAATACTTTGTTTTGGAAGCGTTGGAGAATTTCTATATTGGAGTGACTTGCTGATCCCCAGAGTTGTATGCCATATGTCCACACTGGTTTTATAATGGTTTTGTAAATGAGAAGCTTATTTTCTAGACTTAGTGACGACTGTCTACCTATTAGCCAATACAACTCACAAAACTTTTTGTTTGCCTGATCCCTTTTAGCTTTTATGTGCTCTCGCCAAGTAAGCCTCCTGTCCAGATGCATACCCAGGTATCTGATTGTTGTTTTTTGCGGCAGGACAGCATCATCAAGCGTCACAGGTGGACAAGTCCCTCTCCTTAATGCAAAAGTTATATGAACCGATTTGGCAGGGCTAGCTCTTATTCTCCACTTCTTCAGCCAGGATCCAATTTTCACAAGATGCTCTTGTAATTTTGTGGATGCTGTAGTAGGATCTTTGTGGCTAGAGAGGACTGCAGTGTCATCTGCATAGGTTGCGGTGATTACTTCTTCTGAAAGAGGTAAGTCAGCAGTGTAGATTATATATAAAATTGGACCCAGTACCGAACCCTGGGGTACTCCTGCTTCTATTTGGCAGATGGATGATAGGCAGCCTTCACATTTAACCTGGAATGTCCGGTGTTGCAGATAAGACTTTAGGAGCATGTAGACAGTATTTGGCAACTGAAGTTTTATCTTATATAAGAGGCCTTTATGCCAGACACGGTCGAAAGCCTGCTGGATATCGAGGAAAACTGCTGAGCAGTATTCTTTTCTTTCCAGCGTCTGCCGTATTGTGTGAGCTACTCGGTGTATTTGCTCTGTCGTTCCATGATGCCCACGAAAACCGAATTGATGATCTGGTATTATATTTTGTTCTTCAAGAACTGGCAGAATCCGTCTCAGAACTAGCTTCTCGAGAAGTTTTGACAGTAAAGGGAGAAGACTTATTGGCCTGTAAGATGTGGCTTCAGTAGGAGGCTTTCCTGGTTTGGGAATCATGTTTATAATGGAAGCTTTCCACAGCTTTGGAAAATATTGAAGTCTCAATACTGCATTGAAAAGGATTGTCAGTAGGACTATTCCTTTTTTTGGCAATTGTTTCAGGACTTCCGCTGTTATCAGGTCAAACCCTGGCGCCTTCTTTTGCTTTAGTTGTGTTATGGCTTTCCGAACTTCTGCTGGTGTAATCAGTCTCAGAGGTAGTGACAGTTGTTGATCGCTGTCCAAGACTTTATTAATCTCTTCTTCCGAGTGTATGTTGTCAGGTTCATTGGGTTTAAAGGCGTTCTTTAGAAACTCAGCAAATAACTCGGCTTTATCTGCAGGTGTTCTTGACCAATTTCCGTTTGCTTTTTTTAGTGGGGGTATATGTTTCGTTGGCCTTTTTAATGACTTGGTCAGCTTCCAAAGTGAGTAGTCTTCTGCTTTATAGGGCGATAAGGTCTTTAGTTTGTCTTGCAAGGTGTTATTCTCATTATCTTTAAGTAATTCTTTTAGATTTTTTTGCGCCCTATTTAGTGCGTTTTTGTCTTGTCGATTCCTGCTAGTGTGCCACTGACGTCTTAATCGCCGCTTCTCAGCTATCATCTGTTTAATTTCCAGAGTGATGTTTTGACTATGTGGTTTGGATTCTATGTAAGGAGTTGATAGCCAGGCCGATTTTTGAAATAAATTGGTAGTGTAACACGCAGCATTTTCTATGTCATCTTCCGTTTTAAGAGGTATACACAGGTTAATTTTTTCTTCAATGTAATCTCGAAAGGCTTCCCAGTCAGTTTTATGGTTGTATAACGTCTCATGCGGTTGTTTCAAGATGACTGTGGTGCTTATTGTGTAAATCACTGGTGTGTGATCAGAGGAGCCATCTAAGCATGACTCTACTTTACTGTATAATCCTGATATGTTTTTTGTGACAAAGAAGTCAAGAAGGTCAGGTATTTTGTTAACATCCGTAGGCCAGTATGTAGGTTCACCTGTGGACAGAGTTGACAAGTTATTTGCATCGATAGATTTTTTTAGTTCACGGCCCCTGGTTACGGTGAGTCTAGAACCCCAATCCGTATGTTTGGCGTTCCAGTCGCCACCTGCTATAAATCTGTGGCCTTGCTTCTTAAAGAACTCGGTAAACATTTCCTCATTGATTTTGTGTCTAGGAGGGCAATATACCGCCGAGATGTTAATAAGGCCTAATCGATCTTCTACTCTTATAGCCGTGGATTGTAGGTGTTCTGTCACAAAAGGTTCTAGTAAGGAGTGTTTGATGGTGTTTTTTATTACGATAGCACTGCCTCCATGTGCTCGACCATCCGGATGAGAGGTAAGGTACACACAGAACCCTGGAATACGTATTTCACTTCTTGCGGTTGTGTGTGATTCTGATATCAGGCATATGTCGATCTTGTTTTCTTTTAGGAAAACTTCTAGTTCATTTGTGTTGGGTGCAATGCCATTGATGTTCCAGGCTGCTATGAATAAGCAAGTCATTTTGTAAGCTTGGTGACGAGGCTGGTGATTAGACCCACTAGGGAGCCTATTTGTTGGATTAAGAGGTCCATCTTTTCGCTCTGTTTGATTAGAATATGATGTAGTGACTCATGCTGTTGTTGGTGAATTTGTGGTAGATCATGGGTTGTAGAGTTTGGTCCAAATATTGCTTCTGCATACGATTTCTCATGCGTGTTTGTTGGCGCTCGTATGTTGAAGGCAGATGTAGTAACTGGAGCGGCCGGGTCTTTTGTGGCAGTTTGGGTACACACCCTTTCTCGTGGAGTGCGGTTTTTGTTTCTCCGAGTTAAGATCTCTTGATAAACCTCACAGCCTTTATAGTTGGCTGGGTGGTCACAAGAGCATAGTGCGCATTTGGCTGGTGTAGTTCTATCTTTCTTTGTGCATTCTGAAGTTTTGTGGCCTTCTCCGCATTTCACACATCTATAAGGTCTCATGCAATTGTTCTTAGAGTGCCCATATTGTTGGCATCGCTGACACTGAACAATGCTTTTTGATTTGCGGGGGTCTTCTATTTTAACTTTTTGGTGGAAAATATATTGAATGTTCTTTATCTCGCGATTGTGAATGCTTTGTTTGACATTCACAAAGAAGGTCGAGGTGGGTCTTTTATCTGAGCCATAACGAGCATTAATTATCTCGCCAACGATTTCGTTATTGGAGGCTTCAACTGCTTCCCTTATAGCTTGATGAGGGGTAGTGTGGTGGAGGTCTTTGATAACAAAGCGGTAGCACTTAGTGTTTTTAGGTGTGAACGTATGTCCAATAAGTCCTTTTTCTCTAATGATATCAATGGTTTTTTTATAGGCTTCTATTGTGTTTATCATAACACGTAAGCTGTTCTTGTTGATTATCCGGTATTTATATTCAGGAGGGCTAATGACCGTCTCTATCAATTTGGTTAATTCCTTTAGATCTTCTATTCCATACAATATGATCGGTGGAGGCTTAGTATCTTGCTTGGGTTGGTGAGTTTCATCCTCTTTCAGGTCGATGGGTAAGCCAGCAAATCTATTTCCTGCCTGGGTTGATGCAGGCGGAGGTGACAGCTCCGTGACCTTTCGTTTTTTAGATGATGGCACACGTTGCCAAGTGGGGGGCTGCTTTGCTATATTTGGCATTTGAGAATCAGACGCTGTTTTGTCTGAATTGATTAGTGGTGCGCCTGGATTAAGCATTATAGGCACAGTGGCTGTACTGCATCCTTTGGGCGTAGGCTCAGTGAGTGAGTTGGATCTCTGTCTGGTAAAGAGAGAAGGATGAAATACTTGTTGAGTCATGGATTTTTTGCTGCTTGTGGGGGCGGTTGCACGCGTTGGTTGCTTAGGCGATTCTGGTGATAGCGATTCATCAGTAATATTTACTACTCCAGTCATATTACTACTAGTTTCACTATTCATAGTAGATATTAAGTTTCACAATGGCAACACTCTTCCAAATGTCAGATGACATATTGACATGACACAATAAGAACAGTAATTGTCACAGAAAAGTAAATAGATATGTGGGTATGTGAAGAAACTTTGAAAAAGAGGATTGTCACTTCGTAGTTTTGATCACTTTTTTCTTATTAAATCACACGCACTTTTTGCTACTAACAATTTCACATAATTATCACTATCAAAAGTACATTTTTATTGCATTTCCAAACACTGTTAAGCAGTTTTACACTAAAATTAACGAAAATAACCAACAGCACTTTTACGCGTGTTGACAGTTGACATTGAGCAAGCATCATATAGAATGGATGATGACAGTTTAATCGCTTAATGCTTCATTAATATATGTAACAATGCTCTACGCTTCCAATTTAATTTTGCAAACTTCTGTAGCGTTCACTGCTGGCTTCCTGTTTCCCAATTATTATAATCTAGTTCTCTTCAAAGTACGACGTAACTGGTTAGTAAGGGACCGCCCTAGGCTGCTTTAGCACTTCACATCCAGACTTGCAGCCAAACACAAGCAAAAATAAAACATAGAACCAAATCAGTATATTATCTGCAAAGTTTTGATGTCAATGGCAATAAAAAAACCAGCTAGTCAAGAGCAGCAATATGTTAACACTTTACAACTTTTAAAAGTGTCTTTCTCCTAAAGTTCTGATTAAAATCTCATATTGTTATTCTGGAACTCTAATTCTTATAAAAAAGATCTTATCCCTATATTGCTTTTACAGGAAAGTTTTTTTTTTAAGGAAAGTGTATACAAATTGGTGCCCGTGACTGTACTGAAAATCGCAAACAGCTGATCAAAACAATATTACCTATTAATGTGCAACACTCAACTTATCGGTGAGTCATAACTTCCAGACAAGTAGTAACAAGTTTACAGTTTTATAAGTAGCAAATGAGCATTATACCTGCAACCTCATTCTCACAGGTATCTTCATATGGCAGTACACGTTGAAGATCTCCATGATTTCCTCATGATGCTCCGAGGCAGCTATAAGTGTGTCAGTAGGGTATGATAACAGTGTGTCAAAGCATAACTGCTTCAGTGAATCCACCTTGCTCAGTAAAGCAGTCGTTTTTATTATATTTATAACCACCATAGCAGAAGGCAACAAGTCTGGAGCAGGGTCATACCTGCCATTCTGTAAAATTGTTAAAAATAGCATGACATTATGAACTTAGTGGAGGTACATAACAGTCTATATGGATTTCAATTACCTGTACTCTGGATACAATAACAGAAACAATGTTCATGACATTGGCAGTGTACCTCATATCCTCTCTCATGTCGTGTACACATACTGCTAGTAACCTCTCAGTTAAAGATAAACTTAGTTCCTCATCCTTCTGCAGAACAGTAAGGATTTTGTTGTAAGATTGGGTTCTACATAAATGGTTCGTCAATGAATACTGTTCCAAACTGTTTATTGCTTCGTTCACGTCTCTGCCAGTGCTAATTTCGTCCGGCATTTCTGAAATAGAATTCCAATGAAAGGCGAAAGGAAAAATCTGTTTGAATACACAAAGAGCTCGAGTTTATCTGTACACGCAAATGGCCTCGTTGTCAGCAAAGCTTGCTATACATGCACAGAGTTATACAAAAAAGATATAGGCTCAGATAAAAACGAAACAAAACCAAGCCAATGTACTCTCTGCTATTTCGTCTAACTTTGTAAACGAAACTAAAATATCTTATTGAAATATCAATCACATGATAAGTACGTACTTGCTTAGATATATATTTTACATTAAAAAGTTCGAAAACTGCACGCTAACTAGTTACAGAACATTTCAAAAACGAAATAAACCCAACACATTTTGACTGTTTGACATTTAATGCTTTTCTGGCGCGAAGTACGACAGACGACAGGTAAACTATTGCCATGAAAAAAATATTTTATCATAGACTAAACTAATGGCATTATATGGACAGGCCCCGTTCCCACTGTCGCGACGGAAATTCAAATTTTCTTACGTTTTTTTGCACATAACAGGCCAGTGCTACGTCATCAAAATCATCAAATCAACTCTCCAACTTCATAAAGGCCTAGGAATTGTTTTTTCAAGGTCAAAATCGTTTCTAGACCTTTGTGAACTTGGAGGGTTGTATTGACGATTTTAATGATTATAATTCTGTTACTGCTTAGGTACGTCTTACAATCGCGAACAATTTTTTAACAAAATTGGCCTGCAAATTGCAAAAAACGTAAAAAAAAAACGAATTTCCTGGGCTATCCTGAAGCATCAGCCGGTGAAAGCGTCAGGGTAGCTGGTAAAATTCAAATTATCTTACGTTTTTTTGTAATTTTCAGGCCAGTAGTAGGTTGTATGAAGTTCAAAATATCGTTATAAACTGTAAAACGTATGTAGTTACAAAATTATAATCATCAAAATCATCAATACAACCCTCTAAGTTCATGTAAGTAGAGGAACGATTTTTTCAAATTCATAGTCGTTCCTGTATGTTTCGTGGCGTGTGGGCGTGTGTATTTAAATGGAGGTAAGGTAAGGACTACACGATCATGACTTTTGCCAACAAAAAACCAATGACGCGACATACTGGGGACGGCCGGGCCTTACTGCTTCTAAACGGGTAACACTTTTTCGTCAATGTAATAACTTGCCGGCAACATTGGCAGCAATGGCTGTGTACTAAACGACAATATTTAAATATAGCTGGGCCATTGATACGAGAAAGAAAAGATAAAACCATTTGCGAATTAT
This sequence comes from Xestia ashworthii, assembly GCA_950022955.1. Classification (NCBI taxonomy): domain Eukaryota; kingdom Metazoa; phylum Arthropoda; class Insecta; order Lepidoptera; family Noctuidae; genus Xestia; species Xestia ashworthii. Next base: position 17,177,028 of record OX465553.1, read on the forward strand.
GGTTTTATTGTGTTAAAATTATGCAGATGATATGACAGAGCTGTGACAGTGAATCAATGATGTCTTAATTTTAAATATAACAATAGAAACTTATAAACGACAATATGAAAGAGTATTTACACCACATTCACCCCCGCGTCAGAGAACGTAATCCAGGAGACGAGCTGGAGCTCTCTTCTCTCGTGTGGAACGCCGAGGTGCTACAACATCATGAGCGAGAGAGTCCTCTACTGTTGGTAACCCTGGAACATTTCCAGTTGTAATCTCTGCGTCACCCTCGGCGTCCTGATAGTGATCTTCGGAATCGTCATCACTCTCCAACGGCGACAACGGAAGAGGTGCTAGCTGCCTGTTCGATATGGTCGTTTCACGGCCATCTGGTAATCTCACATGAGAATATAATGGATTAGCCTCTAAAACCTCCACTTCTTCCACTTCGGGCTCGTATTTGACATATAATCTTCTTACTCCTTACTAGTGCTGGCAGTATGATTATCTATACTCTGTGTGTATTGTCAACTTATATTACCTTTGACATGTAAACAATAGTTTCTCATTGTCATCTCGGATTCAAGTTAATTAAAACCAAATATCTAATATTGGTTCTTCGTTTAATTATGCAACAATTTAATTAACTTTATTATGCCCGACACAGATGCAAAACCCACGCCCAATGTGGCTAGGTACCTAAGACCCGAGAAGTTTGACGAGGACCCCACCGCAACAGAAGCGGACTTAAAGTGGATCCATTGGAAATATACTTTTACCAATTTCTTACTCGAGGAGATTCCTAACGGTACCAATGCACTAAAACTAAAGCTTTTAATGAACCATTTATCGGCTCTCATTTTTCCTCATGTTCGCGATTGTACTACCTTTGATAATGCCATGAAAGTTCTTGATAAAATGTACCTTAAGCCCAAAAATGAAATACTGGCTCGTTACTTGTTAGCTACGCGAAAGCAAAAGTCAAACGAATCTATATCCGACTACGTGAGGTCGCTCAGACTCTTGGCCCGTGACTGTAAATTTGAAGCTGTTACTGCTACAACACATGAGGAAGAAGCTATAAGAGGTGCTTTTATTTCTGGAATACTGTCGCTGAAAATCCGAGAAAGATTGCTTGAAAATCTTTCTCTCACATTAGATAAAGCTGTCGACAAAGCTCTCTCATTAGAGACTGCAGAAAAGGACTCCCAAGCAATGTCAAGTGGCGCTAATGAAACAAATTTGAACGCTTTGTCAGTGGCACCAGTGTCGAGTCGCGTATCTGCGAACACTAAAAACTCTCGAGTAACTACAGCAGAACCGAAAACTAAATGGTGCTGTTTCTATTGTGGAGGAAATAACTTACACCGTAGGCCTAAGTGCCCGGCATACAACGCGCAGTGCCAGCTTTGCTCCAGAAAAGGGCATTTTGCAAATGTATGCAGATCTATAAATGCTGCCAATAACGCCATAGTTGCCACAGAAGATTCTCTCGTGGACTCTGATGATTCTGAAGTGGCAGCTAATGCTATCTCAGCTGCTTCTCCATCAAGCCTTTCCAAAGCCACTACCCCTGTAACCCTTAACAACTTTAACGCCGATGCTTTGATTGACACAGGGAGTTCAGTGAGTTTTATAGATGAGAAAATAGCACGTCTAATGAAGCTGAAACAGAAGACACACCGGCAGATTATCACACTGGCCTCTACAAATAATGTGTCCTTCGTAAAAAGTGTTTGTTTTGCAACTGTCACGATTAACAAATATACGCACAAACACCGACCATTCCTTGTCGTCAGTAACCTTTGTGCCGACGCTATCATCGGCCATGATATACTCAAAGAACATTCCAGTATCCAATTCAATTTTGGTGGACCGAAAGAACCTTTAGTCTGCAACGTAATGCAAGCCTTAGTACCTCCCGCCTCCTTATTTACTAACTTATCTCCGAACATTAAGCCTATTGCCGTGAAGTCCAGACATTATAGCGAGCAAGACGAAAAGTTTATCACAGAAGAAGTCACAAAACTGTTGGAAGACGGTGTGATCGAACCAAGCGTTTCTCCTTGGCGTGCGCAGGTCTTAGTAGCGGGAGGGGGAACTCATAGAAAAAGGCTCGTGATTGACTACTCTTTGACCATAAATAAATTCACAGACTTAGACGCTTACCCCTTACCTCATATCGAAACAATCGTGTCTAAGGTCGCAAAATACAATGTATTCAGTCAGATAGACTTAAAAAGTGCGTACCATCAAGTGCCAATTAAAGAGGGCGAAAAACTGTACACGGCATTTGAAGCTGCGGGAAAACTCTACCAATTCACAAGAATCCCCTTTGGAGTCACTAACGGAGTCGCCGCATTCCAGCGTACCCTTGAATTTATAATAGAAAAAGAAAAATTAAAGGGAACGTTTACATACCTTGATGACGTCACTGTATGTGGAAAAGATAAAAGTGATCATGATAAGAATTTGCTTAATTTTCAAGCCGCTGTGAAAAAGTATAACCTGACATTAAACGATCAAAAATGTAAATTTTGTCAGGATTCCATAAGCTTGCTGGGCTATACTATTAAGAATAATTCCATTGAACCGGACAAAGAACGGCTCAAACCACTGCTACAGCTACCGATCCCTACGAACGCCGCCGAACTGAAACGAGCACTAGGGTTATTTGCCCATTATGCGAAATGGGTGAAGGACTTTTCATGTAAACTCCAACCTTTAACGAATGTAAGCTGTTTTCCTTTAACTGAAAATGCTGTTACTCAATTTGAGCGATTAAAGTCAGACATTTGTAAAGCTTCACTGATAGCAATTTGTGAAGACGAAATCCTGACAGTGGAAACCGACGCGTCGGAGTATGCGATAGCTGCTACACTCTCTCAAAAAGGTCGACCTGTGGCGTTTTTCTCCAGGACATTATCAAATGCTGAACGTAAACACCCATCAGTCGAGAAAGAAGCCTACGCTATTGTTGAAAGTCTTAGAAAATGGCGACATTTCTTGATGGGAAAGTACTTCATTTTAGTAACGGATCAACAATCCGTTTGCTACATGTTCAACCAAAACCACTCCAGCAAAATAAAAAATGAAAAGATACAACGTTGGCGCCTTGAATTATCCTGTTATAAATATGACATCATTTATCGACCCGGCTCACAGAACACCGCTGCTGATGCGCTATCAAGAGTTTGCGCATTTATGAATAATGACAAACTGCATGAATTACACGTCCTACTATGTCACCCTGGTATAACGAGGATGTACCATTGGGTACGCTCAAAGAACTTGCCTTATTCGATTGATGACATCAAGACTATGACTACATCTTGTCGAGTGTGTTCCGAATTAAAACCTCGCTTTATGAAGACACAGGGACAGCTAATAAAAGCATTGGCTCCTTTTGAAAGGCTGAATATCGACTTTAAAGGACCTTTGCCTTCGAATTCTGAGAACAAGTATTTACTTACAATTATTGATGAATATAGCCGATTTCCATGGGCTTACCCCTGCAAAGATATGTCATCTGCTACGGTCATCAAATGCCTACAAGAACTATTTAGTACATTTGGACAACCACTTTACATCCATAGCGACAGAGGGAGCTCTTTTATGTCCGAGGAGTTAAAAACTTTTCTAAGAGCTAACGGAATTGCTTCTTCCCGAACTACCCCGTACAACCCACGGGGTAATGGTCAAGTAGAGCGTCTAAACGGAACACTGTGGCGCGCCGTACAGCTCAGTCTTCGTTCAAATAACATGGAAGTAAAATACTGGGAACGAGTCTTGAGGAATGCTTTACACTCTATCCGTTCGCTTCTCTGCACGTCTGTGAATGCAACTCCGCACGAGAGACTTTTTAACTACCCGCGCAGGTCACCAACTGGAGAATCGATGCCTACTTGGCTAGCGCCAGGACCAGTCCTCGTTAGGAATAACGTTCGTTCGAAAAACGATCCGTTAGTGGAGGAAGCGGAACTCTTGGACTACAACCCACACTATTCGGTGATTCGTAGATCTAACGGCTTGGAGAGTACAGTGTCCAATAGACATTTGGCTCCATTACCAAATGATACGCGATCTACATTTGCAGATGAAGACTCTCCCTATGAAGATTCTATGGAGAATCCTGAAGCGGGTGAATCTAATCCAGACCCTCAGCACAGAGACCTTCCGATCAACTCTCATGAAGTAAGAGAAGAAACACCAGCCTTCGAAAGACCCAGAAGGAATCGCCGCCTACCTACTCACCTTCGTGACTTTGTAGTGGGAGAAGAAAACATAGACGGGGAGAATGACATATAATCTTCTTACTCCTTACTAGTGCTGGCAGTATGATTATCTATACTCTGTGTGTATTGTCAACTTATGTTACCTTTGACATGTAAACAATAGTTTCTCATTGTCATCTCGGATTCAAGTTAATTAAAACCAAATATCTAATATTGGTTCTTCGTTTTGTCCTAACCTTTGATTAATTTTGTTACTCATTAATAAGTTGTAGTGCGAACTAATAAGTTGACTTTGTAATGGTATTTCTTAATATTAAAACTTCAATTAAATACCTACCAAGTTTTTTTGCTGTAAAAGCCCTAAGTAGTGACATTCGTATTTTTTTAATTATGCAACAGTATTTAGATGCTCTGTGATTTTTCCGCATCAAAACAGGGCCTGATTCCAAGATATCAGCCTTTAGATTTAGAAAAGAATCGACAGCGTCTTTTCCGAGAGGAAATTCAGAAACTTTTGTCAAGGGGCTTATCTTTCCCGAGAAATTCCGAATCCATTTTGAGTAATGGGCGAACATGCCCAGTGTCCTTTTAAGTGATCGCGAGTCAGTGGGCACGGGTAAGTTCATTAGAGGATTAAGACGGTCATCATCGGGTCGAATGGTATTCTTTTCAATTTTGTATCCAAGTAACTTAATAGACTCTTGTCCGTATATACATTTGTCCTCATTTAGAGTGAGATTATATTTAGCCACAACCTCCTTGAATCGAGACAAATTCTGATCGTGTTCTGCTGCTGTTTTGCCACAAATTGTGACGTCATCTAAATATGAGTAGGTGCCTGTCAGTTTTTCTTTCTTGATAATATAGTTAAGCGTTCTTTGGAACGCAGCGACTCCGTTTGTAACTCCAAATGGTATTCTTGTAAATTGATATAAATTACCGCAAGCTTCGAAAGCCGTATATTTTTTTTCAGTTGGCATGATTGGCACCTGATGATATGCACTTCGTAAATCAATTTGACTAAAGACGTTATATTGGGCCACCTTCGATACGATCGATTCTATGTTTGGCAAAGGGTACGCATCCAGTTCCGTGAATTTATTGATCGTCAACGAGTAATCAATGACGAGACGTTTGCGGTGCGTTGTACCTCCTGTTACCAAGACTTGAGCTCGCCATGGAGAGTTACTGGGCTCGATGGTCCGATCTTTTAAGAGCTTACTGATTTCATCTCTTATGAATTGGTTATCTGCTTCTGAATGTTTTCTTGACTTTATAGCAATGGGTCTAATATTATTCGAAAGATTACTAAAAAGTGATACAGGGGGCACCGCAGCTTGCATTACGTTGCATATCTTAAGGGGTTTAGCCGAGCCTCCGAATTTGATTTCTACTGAAGAATGGTCGCTTAGAATATCATGACCAATGATAACATCAGCACAGAGATCTTCTAAGGCGTAAAGAGGCTTCTCCTTGTAGATGTGCTCGCTTAGCTTGATCGTTGCATAGTAAAAACCATCTATGAGCGAAGTCCGTTTATTTGAAGCCAGTGTTACCGTTTCCTTCCAGGGATGGCGTTTCAGGTTTAGAGATAGAGCGAAATTTTTATCTATAAAGCTCGTGGAACTCCCACTGTCGATTAAGGCTTCGGCTTTGTGTTCGTTAATGGTGATTGACACTGTAGTCTTATGAAGACTAGCCGGTGACGCTGCTGAAATTGCTGATAAATCTAAGTCTTTTGGTTGCACTACAGCGTTGGTACCTGGTTTATCGGTTGTGGCTCCACTCCTACAAACTTTTGCAAAATGGCCTTTTTTTCCACAGGTTTGACAAGTTGCATGAAAGGCCGGGCATTTTATTCTCTGATGCACGTTTCCCCCGCAAAAGAAGCAGCGTCTACGTGATGGAGCCGCAGCCAGATTGGAGCTGTTACCCGCTTCGTCAGAATTTTTGATTTGATAGAGTTCCTTTGCAGAGATGTCATTATTTCCGATCTCTTTAGAATTATTTTCAGCCATTTCTAGTGATATAGCCTGATTAGTCGCCTCTTCTAGGCTAATTTCTAAATTTTCAAGTAGCCTTTGACGAATTTGTTGGGAACGTAGGCCCGCAATGAAAGCGTCACGCACATATTCGTTTTTATATTCTTCAGCAGTAACAGACGTGAAAGAGCACTCAAACGCTAGTTGTTGTAACGTGCGTATGTAGTCTGCAACTGTCTCTTCTGACTTTTGTTTTGTTGAAGATAGTATGTAGCGAGCATGGATTTCATTTTTCGATTTTAGGTATGTTTTATCTAATAGGCGTATAGCGCTCGAATATTCTCCTGACTCTCGTATGAATGAGTAGACGTTAGGTGACACATTGTTAAAAAGTATTTTTAGTTTAGTACCGTCTGGTATTTTTGCTTCATCCGCTTCTGCCGACAAATAGTTCGTGAAAGTCTCCTTCCAGTGACGATATTTTAGATCGGCGGTTGGAGTCCCCGGATCGACATCTAATTTGTCTGGTCTTAGAAGTCGCGCTATGGAAGCCATCGTATACTGACAGAATCTTAACACCAACAGAATCTTACATGATCAACAGTATGGTTTCACCAAGGGACGTTGTACAACTGACGCCGGTGTGACCCTATTAAAGCACATATTTGCTGCGTGGGAAGAGTCCCAAGACGCAATAGGAATTTTCTGTGATCTCTCCAAAGCTTTTGATTGCGTAAATCATGACACATTACTTTTGAAACTGGAGCATTACGGACTGGGTAAACTTGCACTTAGCCTGCTAAAATCTTATTTGAGCGATAGAAAACAACATGTTCAAATAAATGGTGTTAATTCACAGGGTTTGAATGTAAAAATGGGGGTTCCGCAAGGCTCAATATTGGGTCCTTTCCTTTTTTTAGTATATATAAATGATCTACCCTATTTGTTGAAACACCAACCTCAAAATATGGTGTTGTTTGCTGATGACACTTCTCTAATTTTTAAGATAAATAGACGGGCCCAAAATCTAAATGACGTGAATGATGCCCTACTTCAGGTCCAAAATTGGTTCACAGCAAACAATTTGGTATTGAATGAAAAAAAAACTAAATGCATAAGATTTTCATTACCGAATGTTAAAAGTAGTGATTGTGAGATAATATTGAATAAAGAGAAACTCGAATTCGTAGATAAAACGGTTTTCCTGGGGCTTACGCTTGATTCAAGGCTACAATGGGGTTCTCATTTAACATCTCTTGCGGGGCGCTTAAGTTCAGCAGCATATGCCATTAGAAAAATCCGTCAATTCACTGATGTAGATACCGCTAGACTGGTCTATTTTAGTTACTTCCATAGTATAATGTCTTACGGTATTTTGCTATGGGGACGGGCTGCTGATATTGAGTCTATATTTATTCTGCAGAAAAGAGCCATCCGAGCCATATACAATCTTCGTAGGCGCGATTCTCTAAGGGAACTTTTTAAGGATATTGGCATCATGACGGTTCATTGCCAATACATCTACGAAAACATAATGTACGTTAGAAAAAATCTGCATCTTTTCGGTAAAAGAGGCGACAGACACAATTACAGTACTAGAAATAGGGACCAACTAGTTCAGCCAGGCTTTAGACTCTCTAAAGTAGACTCATCTTTCATGGGGTACTGTTTGAGATGCTATAATAAAATTCCACAAAGTATTCTTGAACTGAATGAGACTAAATTTAAAACATGCATTAAACGCACACTATGTAAGCAAGCATATTACAAGTTGAGCGATTATATCGCTGATAAAAATGCTTGGCTCAATGCTGGTCCTGCTCCACAAGGACAGGGGCTCAAAAATTGATAGCATTAAATGGTATTGTTGGAGCTGCTGAAGATTGTACAACTATCTTTGCATTGTATAGATTCAATCTATTTAGTATTATATAAACGCATAGCCCATATTGTGTGAGTACTATGTACTAGAAAGCTATCATTCACTGGAAACCTACTTTAGTTTTTGACTTGAATGTGCCCTGGCGGTTGAGAGTATGTCATGCTCACTCAAATGTCTCGCTGATCATGGCGCGTGTGTCGGACCATTTAGTTCCCTTCAAAATGGTTGAGCTGAATGGTGCTGATCCATGCGTCATGTGCGTGAACGGGCGCTGTCAGTTGTGACTGGTCATCTCTTAGTCGCCATGGTTTATTTGAATTAATTATTTTGTTTTTGAGTTGTATTTTGTTTTTGTTTGGCTATGGACACTTTTAACGTGCACATCTTGCTACATTGTTCTCACATAATATAACATCTCAACATGAATGATGTAACCAAGATTTTGTAACAATATTTTGATTTAAAAGAGTGTCCATGGAGTTTCTTGCCCGTTCTTCTCCATAGAGATCTACGCTAGGGAATGGGCAACTACAGTACTTTCACAGTTTTTATGTCTTGTGACTGGGACTGTAGCTACATTTAATTTTCATCTTTGTTTCGACAATTCAAAAGTGCCTGTTATTGGCCTACTTGAAATAAATGCTTTGATTGATTGATTGATTGACTGCGTTTTTTTTTATTTAACACAATAAATAATAGAAGAGAGCTCCAGCTCGTCTCCTGGATTACGTTCTCTGACGCGGGGGTGAATGTGGTGTAAATACTCTTTCATATTGTCGTTTATAAGTTTCTATTGTTATATTTAAAATTAAGACATCATTGATTCACTGTCACAGCTCTGTCATATCATCTGCATAATTTTAACACAATAAATTGATACGAGAAAGAAAAGATAAAACCATTTGCGAATTATGGTTTTATTGTGTTAAAATTATGCAGATGATATGACAGAGCTGTGACAGTGAATCAATGATGTCTTAATTTTAAATATAACAATAGAAACTTATAAACGACAATATGAAAGAGTATTTACACCACAGCCATATAGAGCCACAAATTTTTGGTATGGCTAATGCTTTGTTATTTTTTGCACGCCAGGCTACAGGATAATCCAAAATATCGCGATGTTGCCCGGCTAGTTCCATTGTTGTTTCTTGGTGAAAGCGCCATAGTAGCCCGCGAAATTTAAATTTTCTAAAGTTTTTTCAAATTGCAGGTCAGTAAGTTGTATGTTGATCTCTCTGATACCAAAAATCTCGATAGAACTTTTGAAACAGATTTTATTTTATTTTTTTCAACACACTTGCTCATAAAGTGGCTCTAATTTCACCGCAATTAGGCACATAATGACACCTGTAATCAAACTGTGACTTTTTCATTGCTATTATTCACAAGTGAGTTATAGGGTTTTTTTTTTATTTTATTGGTTGAATTGCTTTGTTCTTAAAAAAGTTTCGATACAAAAAAGATCGTGTTCAATAATACAAATAAATTAATGTACCTATTGCTTGCTCATTTCATACAACTTCGTATCTACATAGATAATTTCAACTTATAAGTTTTTAATAAATAAAACTTTCACTCAAATGCAACTTTTGTTTTCTTTTTTTTTTTACTTTTTTTTTAATAATAAAACTTCGAATTCCCCATTTCGTACGTGGCTAAAACGCTATCCGCTAAAAGCCAAAAAAAAAAAAGGAACCTCATTCTTTTAGTCTATGGGCGATCGCCATTGTTAGATGCGCGCGCATAGGAAAACTGATGAATTATTCCCGCCATTGCGAAAAAAAATTCACAACTCGTTTTCACTGTTGAAATTATAGTTATTTTTAGTATTATTTTATTCTCAAGTGTGTTGAAAAACGTCGTATGATACACGTGTGTGTTGATGATTACCGTCTCGGCTCTCTTAAGAACCTCGCCTAACGGCTCGGTTCTCAATGGCGCCTCGGCGGTAATCACCAACATTACACACTTGTACCATAATGTACTATTGCAAAGGAGACGGGGCAAATTTGTATGGGTCGTGGTCTATGAACCAATAGCGACACTGTTGTGGTATTCATGGGGGGATACCTCAACTACACTTACGTGCGAAGTGGCATATAAATAAATCTGACCCGGCAATTTTGAGAGAAATAATACTTCAGAACTCCTGATTTTACTACATTTTTTTTCGTTCTGCGACTATTCTGGAGATGTTTAGGTTGGCTATTTCTGACTGTATTATACTTCAATAACGTGTTTTTCAGCTAGATACAGTCACTAATACATAGTTACGGCTGCATCTAGTAGCGGAGCACAAAAATATACCAGCGCAATTAAACAACCTCATACTCAACCCGTATGTAATAATTATATTCGTCTACTAGCTTCTACCCGCGACTTCGTACGCGGATCCTGTTGCTTTTGCCAGCGACACCGGGTTCGTCAAAATCGAAGATCTGAAACGTCGAATTCTAAAAGCCTGGGGACGGGAAAATAACGGATCTTTCCCACCTGAGCAACACATACCGTACCGTACTTTTTGCCATTTAACAGCTTCACAAAAAGTATAATCTTGAACCATACCTCCGGAATATGTGGAGTATTCAATCATAGGAGTATACGTAAATGAACTCCGTTTCTTATCAACCCAAGGAAGGTCGTCATGCCCTGAGAGACACCCGATTCTTCAGATGTTATCGATATTCTGTTCAGAGAATGTTCTTTCACTCTCACATTCTAACTGATTAAGAATATTTTGTTGTGTGCGTGTTTGGGGCAATGTATGATAATCTCAAGCAGCAGTTAGTCGCGCATCACGTTCATCGCTCGTTTCAAAAGATCTGCAGTTAGTAGATGTGCGAATACGCTGAGAACTCAAGCGCAATTCTCTATCCGTGAACGCAGTCAGGCATCTATTCTTCACTGGTCTCTAGAGACCAGAAGAGATGAGAGATGAAGATGCGTAAATTCGCTGAGAACGCAAGCGTGCTTCGCGATCGGAAGAAGTTTCCACGGAGCAAGTTGCAGCCTGATGTTCTCGAACAGCATCAAGTCTCGCCTGACGCTCTTTGGTAGATTCTTGGGATCTTATGATCCTCAATCTTTTAGCTCCTTTGGAACATTGGGAAAGGTTTGACCTCTTTCTAGGCATGGTTATAGTTTTGTTGTGAAGATACCTGATCAATTAAAATCTAAGTGCCCTGCGTTACCGGGTAGGCTACCGAGTCACGAAGATAAATGGAAAAGGAAATTAAACACTCAAATAACATAAGCCCGAAGACATATTTATTCGATAAAATGAGTTTTGGTCAGTAGAGTCAAATTTTCAATGAAAATAAGTCCTAAACTGTTACCGCCTTAACCGCGTGGAGGTACTCCCAGTTTTTGTTATTATATAATTTTATTATACAGTGAAATTAGTGATAGCTTTGCAATAATTTTCACATCAGATGTTTCTGATCTTCGATTTTTTATAAGTCAACAGGAAATGCCCATCAGACCGAACTACTTTTGCTAAGACGTCATTCCTATATGTGTTATGGTGTAGCTGGTCTATTGGAGTTCCACGTTAGGTGTCCCAGATCTTCGATTTTTATAAGTCAACAGAGAGTGCTCATCAGATTGAACAACTCTTGCTAAGACGTCACTCCTATATGTGTTATGGTATAACTGGGCTCTTGGAGTTCCACATCAGGTGTTCCAGATCTTCAAATTTATTCTCTCAGCAGAAAATGCTCATAACGTGGAACAATTTTTGCTATGGTGTCATTTTTGTATCTCTTATACTTAGTTTAGCTGGTCTGTTGCGGTTCTACATCAGGTGTTCAGGTTTCCAAGATAAATTATAGCCTATATGTTGCCCAGACATAATATTATCTATACAACGAAAAAAAAATCATTCAAATCCGTCCAGTACTTCCGAAGATTAGCGTGTACAAACAAACAGACAAACAGACAAACAGACAAACAGACAAACAGACAAACAGATAAACAGACAAACAGACAAACAGACAAACAGACAAACAGACAAACAGACATACTTTTTTTTTGGATTCGTAGGTACTCTATTACTTTTTCTAAACCCCCTTCAATTTTTATTTTTTAAATATATTCAATGTACAGACACAGCTTTTTTACTCTTTTATTATATGTATATAGATATAGATGTATAGATGATAATGTATTATTCATTTGTTCAAAGTAAGATATTTTACCGGCATGTCCTAGAACCAAAAATTCGAAGACATGTGACATCTACCAATCCGCACTGGGCCCGCGTGGTAGATTATAGCCCATTCCCTCTCATTGACAGGAGGCCGTGTCCCAGCAGTGGGAACATTATCGATACTGGAAATATGAAATAACGTAAGGGACATTTTGTCGAAAATGAGTTATATATATCGTTGGTTTCAGAATTTTTTGCTCTATCGACTGGTATATTTAAAATCTCGATATCTTAAAAAAAATGTCCTTTACATCACATATTTTCCGTAGGCCTAAACCATTTTTTTTCTAGAAACTAGCTGTATATGACATTCAAATTATTTTTTTTATAAAAAATAATGTAAGTCTCTTTACTCACAGTATTTGGTATTTACATTAAATCAAAATCGAGTACATTTTACAACATGTCACATAAGTTATTCCATAATTTGAGATGTTTTATTATTGTCTTATACATTAGTCTTCCCTGAGAAGGTACAAATACCATGTCCCTTACATTAAATTGTGACTAAACTATCATAATTATGCGTCTCTGTCACACACGTAAAACGGTGCAACTTGTCTGAGCTAGATAGCAATACGGATTAGGTGTGTGATTTTGCTTGTGCAGTCGTGACACTTACTGTGCTTCGTATTTCGCCGGCAATCGTGCGCCACGTGCGTCGATAACATTGTTTACGTGCGTCTAAAAGTAACAATCGTCCGCATGGTGTCGGACGTAAAGAATAGCACCATCCCATATCTTCCCGTGGGTGTCGTAAGAGGCGACTAAGGGACTAACCAGAGAATGGGCAGCAGCGTTCTCTGTGCTTTTGTAATAACCGTACTGCGATCGCCAACCCGCCTGCCAAGCGTGGCGATTATGGCAAAACCCCCCCAAAAATGAACACCGCATTGAATAAATGGCCCCTAGTGCCCGGCAGCCCGTCTACCCTCGATTACGGCAGCGGTCGAGGTTATGGCGTGGCAAGGGGTGCTAATAATCCCCGGATGGGATCCGGCTGCCTATACCAACGACTGGACCTGGCAACGTATAACACGCGCACACTCCGGACCGACGAGAAGATAGCGGAACTCGAAGAGGAGTTGAGCAGGCTGCGATGGAGTATTGTGGGAATATCTGAAGTCCGAAGAGAGGGGGAGGACACGATAATCCTAAAATCCGGCAACCTGCTTTATTTCCGAGAGGGTGACCGCCAGTCCCAGGGTGGTGTTGGGTTTATCGTCCACAAGTCCCTCGTGAACAACGTGGTGAAGATCGAGAGTGTGTCGACCAGGGTGGCGTACCTTATACTCAGAAGACCTCGGCACACCCCGACGACGAAGTGGAGACCATGTATGAGGATATCTCTAAAGCCATGCCTGGTTTCAAAACTCACTTCACCGTTGTCATGGGGGACTTCAACGCAAAACTGGGCAAACGAGACGGGGATGAGCTGCAGGTGGGGCAATTTGGAGTTGGACGTCGGAACAACCGGGGCCACCAACTGGCTAGTTTTATGGAGAAGGAGGGTCTCTATTTCATGAACTCCTTCTTCAAAAAGCGTGAGCACAGGAAGTGGACTGGCAGAGCCCAGATGGTGCAACAAAAAACGAGATTGACTTCATCATGTCAACCAAGAAGCAAATGTTCAATCATGTCTCTGTGATCAATTCGGTGAAAAAACGGGAGCGATCACCGTATGGTAAGAGGCACATTGAACATCAATATCAAGCTTGAAAGGTCTCGACTGATGAAGTCTACGCTCCGTCCAGCACAGATCCAAATCCAAAATCCCGAGAGCTTTCAGCTCGAACTCCAGAATCGTTTCGAGTGCCTAGGCAGCTCAGTGGACGAATACAACGATGGGTTCGTGAAAACTGTCCATACGACCGGGTCTAAGTTTTTCAAGACACGTCGTACAAATCAGAAAAAGAGGTTATCCGATCAAACTCTCGAGCTTATGAAGGAGCTTATGACGGAATTACGGCCGAACTCCTGAAGGTGGGTGGAAAACCGGTACTTAAGAACCTTCAGAAGCTGTTTAATTCCGTCAAATAGAACTCTGCAAAGAAATGCAAACTGGAAGAAGGACAGTGAAGGGTAAAGGGAAGGGCAAGGGCCTTGCAAAGAATGATCAGTCCGAATTAGAAAGTAGTAGCATAGACAGCTTACCATTTTATAAAAGAGGATTAGTGAGCACAAATAAAAGTTTTGATCTATTTTATTCGTTTATTTTTTATCCCTATGAGTCAGCAAGTAGTTTTAAACTGTATGGCGTAGGCATAGTAGGTCACGAATGTATAAAATTCTATTTATTATATTTTTATTAACAGCATTAACAATATAGAGTGTACCATTATGAGACCTTTACTTTGAAAAACTCTAAATGTTTATTTCCTAAAGTGTCCCATACATCAATGCCGTTTATTTATATCTAAAATTTTGTAAACGTATATCACTCGTATTAATTATTATTTAACGTAAGGGACATGCTATCTTTGAAACTGTAGGCTTTATTGATTTTTTACTATTTTAGCTTCAAAGAATGAAGAAATCTAAGAAACTTTGTCCTAGACACTTTTTACTTATAACATATAGTTAAAAAAATATTGCCAGTTTTGTAAGAAAAATGTCTTATTTTTGCTCTCCTGAAAACCTTAGTTTTGTCCCTTACGTTATTTCATATTTCCAGTATCGTTATAGGCTGATGATGATGATGATGATGATGATGATGAAGATATTTTTACACTACTTATATGTATACAAAGTACAACTCTAAGATAATGATAAAAATGTGTACCTACAAGTATCAAAATTAACGGTTACAGGGCGTCAAAAAGTTCATCCACATCGCTGTCAACAGGAAAAGTACCCAGAAGGCTGGCAGCATTGCCACGTTGGATGGCCATGCTGATTCTTTGGCCAAAAACTAGGCCCGCCCTCTGGTCACGTAAAGAGTAGGTAGACCAACCGCTTTCCGATTTCTCGAAAAACTAGGTGGTCACTAAGACCCCCCATGGCCCTAGTGTTTCAACCCCAAACGGCTCAATCACAAATAATTACCAATTAATATTTGCGCTGTTTGAGATTTTCAGTACCTGCAGCAGCCGCCCCAACGCAGCACACTGTGCTAGGAAGATGGGATGGCGCAAGGGAGTCGACGCAAGGTGCGTCCCACACCAAAGACCTACGCAACTTCCATGGCATGGTCATACCGGTCTCTTCCCATCGACGCGTGCCAAGCTGGGTGCCGCTGGGGTGCCAGCTGTATTAGAATTTAGAACCCACTGGGGTTCGGCGGTTCAGCGGTGGCAAGAGCACGACGGATGAGATCATTAATCTATGATATTAGAATCAAATCAGCTGGACGTAATATTTAATTGACATGATATGACCGCAGCATCCCAGAGTACGCATGCCTGTCTTGCATGAACAATAATAATGTTTCAATGGATCCAACCCACGACCGCTTTCGTCTACCAAAATTGACTGAACCTTGCCTCTTAGTAACCACGAACCTTCAATACCGTGGTCTCTAAGGGCAGCCTCTATATAATTTAATATTATAAATTCCATTTCTCACATGAAACTCCCTAGAAGCTATTACAGTGAGCACACTGTAATAGCTTCTAGGTAGTTTTAATTGATACGTGCCTAGTGCAAACACAATTAGTTCACTTTGGGAAAAGCGCGGGAAGTTCTTTAGTGCTGGGGCGCTGGTTAGCCGTCTCTGGATTGACCTCAGCCTCATTACCATGGGTGCCAGCAGGATTAGGTATTTTATTTCCAGGGGGGTGCATCTTCGTCTTCAGCTCCATTTATACTTATAAAAAAAAATTTGGAAATTTCAAGCCCCTCCCCAATTTAGGGGTTGCATCAAAAAAGTTTTAATTTAAAGTTGTCCGTATTTTTACTCAGAATGATAAAAACGAAAAACATTTCAAAAATTTTCCATAGGAAAAAAGTTATGGTCAAAAAACTGATTTTAGAAAAACCGCCCCCCGCCGCCCCCTATGGACGAATTCCGTCCATTCACGAACTTAGCCTAAGTTTTGACCTTTTCGATTTTTTGGCCAAGTTTGAAAGCAATCGGTTCATAATTGCGACCTGTAGAGTGTGGCGGAACCTCAACCAGCTATAGCTGCGGAGAGGGAAATTAATTACACTGAAAAAAGTATTTAACAGAACTAGTTGAGTTAACTGACAAATAGCCAAACCTTGTTAACTAACAAACGAATTTCATTTACGTATTGATCAACTGCTTTTGTTGCATTTTACAAAAATATTTTAGCTATTTGAGTTGGTTGAAAACTACCAAAGTTTATGTTATCTAATACAACATTCGATTTCGGTACTATGCAACATAACATGTTTTGTTATAATTAAAGACACCTGTGACTTACAGTTAACCCAACTAAATCTATTAGGTAGATTTCTTTTTTTTGAAAAAAAAAAAAAATCTACCTATTGGTCTCTCACCTACGGGGATTATATGAATACGTATGTATATGGGTGACAAGCAAAATTTAGCCACACTCTACAGGTCGCAATTATGAACCGATTGCTTTCAAACTTGGCCAAAAAATCGGTACGGTCAAAACTTAGACTAAGTTCGTGAATGGGCGGAATTCGTCCAAGGGGGGCGGCGGGGGGGCGGTTTTTCTAAAATCAGTTTTTTGGCCATAACTTTTTTCCTATGGAAAATTTTTGAACCGTTTATCATTTTTATCATTCTTAGTACGAATACGGACATCGTTAAATTAAAACTTTTTTGATGCAACCCCTAAATTGGGGAGGAGGTTGAAAATTCCAAATTTTTTGCGAAAAAAAATCATATCTCCGAAACAGTAAACATTTTGAACGTCGCAAATATTTTTTTTTGAAAGCAAATTGTTTACTTTACAATTGTTACCTTCAAAGTTTAGCGATAAAACTTATAGTTTTCGAAATAAAAAATTATAACTAAACATTTGAGGGCGTTTCCATGCTAAACTCTTATGAGAGAATTTAAAAAGGGTAAAATTTCCATTACAGGACAACGATTTTGAAATCATATTTTTTTTTTGTAGATTGTACACTTAAGTACAACTCTTTATACAAATTTTCAATAGTCGGACGCTCCAGCACCTTCTTCGAAATCTACCTCCTCCTGCGGCTTGCCGGAGGGATTTTTTTTAATCGATTTTGTTGCTATTTTTCAACTCTGGTATTAGGTTGTATCTAGCTGTAAAGTATTGTTGAGATTTGTGTTGTAAAGTTACTACAAACAAACAAACAATTTGACTGAGACCAACTAATATTGATTATATTGTTACTAGAATATTTTTGGTCATCAATAACACAGCAATATATTAGGTGGTGATTAAAGTTATGCTGCACATAACGAAACGTTTTGTTTCCGCTTGCTGATAGTGTTGTGTCAAATCAAATGGAACCTGTTGAAACCTGTTCTTTTCTTCTTTTCGTTTTGCGAGGCGAGACAGCCGGTGTGCCGCGTGGTTTGCGTTGTTTTTTGAAAGTTCTAGTTGTTGTGGGACAAGATCAGTGTCCCCAGTGATATGTGCAGTGGTAAAACAGTAGTTGTAATTTGCATGAATATAGTAGGTATATCAAGCAACATCACAAAACTTTAAAAAATAAGCTGCCGCCGACAGACGACGCGGCGCGGCGGAGAAAACAGTCTGCCTGCCCGGCGCGCGGCGTAGAGGAAACGCCGCCGCCGCCTCATGAAACTCTACCACATTGTCAATGATTGAACATTTTGGAAGTTGGACATTTTGAGAATTGGATTTTATGACCCTGAACGAATCTCAGACTATCTGCGGAAGCCTATATTTTTTAATATTAAGTATTCCAGTGTGTATAGCTAGGTTAAGTGCAAGTGTAGTGTAAATATAAGTTCATACTAAAATGAATTGATTTGATACATAAATATACATTATAATTGTAACAAATAAAGTTATTTTTCTTATTCTATGTAGAGATCTCAAGTTTGTAGCCGAAATTAGTAAGTAGGTAACTAAGTATATGACGAGTTTTGGTAAGATTTGAGGAAGGATATAATGCATAATTATATCTTGCTGAAACTTCTTATACTTAGGTACTTACATATATTAGTTTCGGCTATAAGCTAAAAACCTATTATAACCTATAAAAAAACACTAATTAGTAACTAAAAAGTTATGTTACTTTTAACCGGAAAGTTCAGTTACAGATAACAAAATAGTTTGGTTACAGTAATAATAAAGTGATGTAACTAATAACTGAACAATACCAAACCCATGACCAAGTTTCAACCAAACGGTTTTGTACGCGCTAGCAAATAATGTGGCTATTTTTACATAACACTTTGGTATAACGTGAATTAAAAATTTGTTAGGAAATAATCATTTTTGTCGAGCCACTAATAACATAACTAATAATAACAAAACTGAATTTGTCTACTAGGAACTATAGTTATGTAGTCACTATTTTTATGTAATAGGTTACTCAATTGTTTGTTATCTGTTACTCAAAACTTTTTTCAGTGTACCCCCAGTACTTATTCAAAATAATTTAACCCACAGGCTTCGTTTCAATTTTAATTTACCTACTTTTTGTTTACCGTCTTCTAATAAAATAGATTATTTTGTAATTAACAAGTAGGTACTTACATAAATAATAAGATGAATAAATCACGTTAACTTTCAAGTTCAACCATGTTCAAATTAGCAATTCTATTACTTAGGTAGGTACATTATCCGCCCACAAGGTTCCTACTTACTACCTACTTAACTAAATTAATGCCTCATCATCACCTACCGGTAATACCGACGTGGACTCGTCATCACATGACCCTGGTGTTATGGTGTATTTATTAATCCCGTGCTCTTATTCAGTAGTAGTAATAGTAACAATCTGTTGTAACAATAACAACCCACTAAAATTTTAATCACGACAGTATTGTTAGTCCTCAGCAACATCAAGCAATAACCGACTTTATTGAAAGACAGACAAAATAATATTTATCGAAGTACAGACTGTTTAACCAGATTATCATTTTGAATTAGGTACTATAATATGTTTAAAACTGCTTTCAAAGTTTGCGTGTGAACCTCAGTTCGTTAACATTTCTAATATCTATTGCATCTTCTCTAGCGCTCGTTGCGGTGGCTCGCACACGCCTCGCCATTTGAAGACAAGTGCCGCGGCGTGCGCCCGCGCATATGTGCCTCGTAACTCTCCCGCCGATTGCATCGTTCGTTTGTCGAATGTCCACGCGATCCGTGCTGAGCATAACAAACAGTGTCTCCCAGCAAAGCATATAAATTACACACAAGACCATATCTGGCCGGTACGCGCGAACGTGTGGTGGTAGTTATGTGTCCAAATGACTGGTGCTTCAGTGCGCAAAACATCCTAGAATCGGTGTGACGGCTCATAACAGTCAGTGTTAGTGTTCTCCTCGTTGTAAGCAATGCCAGGACACGCGGGAAGCCCCTATTGGGCTGCCGTAGACTTCGACAGCGAAGGAGAGGAAGCCCAAACACCGCCGAGTAATCACCGAGTGTACCTCGATCCTTGGGATAATGAAGCTTACGGAATGATGCAAGCCGAGACCGCGGAATCCAGCCAGGGAGACAATTTTAATTCATTTGCCGGCGAGCCAGTCAGTGCTAGTTTTTACTACGTGCCTACGAAAAACTATGATTCTGGAGAAGAGCCGCCGCTGCCACCGCCAAGGTGGAAGAGATCTCCGCCTGAAGAAATCATTGCTCCAGAGTACGCGATGTACGGTCGCAAAGCTTCTCGCACAATCATTCCAGACTTTCCTCCTGATGCAGCTATATACGGCGAGAGACCAATAAGTGAGTAACCATGTAATTAACCGGTTTTCAATTGACCGCTATTAAACAGATTGTAATGTGGGTAGACGTTAATTACTTTTAACGATTGCATGGATTAAAAATGAGGATTTAATTGATTTTTCCATAGAAAATGTTTGGACCCAGCTCACCCAGCCAGGTAGTTCATAGTAGTAGTAATTTCACTTTCTGTAAATAATTAGGTTCATTATATGAAATACTCCATTGAAGAGATTCTCGTAAAAACTGATGAAGATGCTTATAGGAATCTAGACAAGTAGCACTCAAGAAGTTAATAAAGAAAAAGAAAAGAAGAAGATATAATATTTTGTTTACTGCCAAGGAATGAAGGAACTTGGTTTTACCCTGTTAGACGCCTAGATATTTTGGTAAGTAACCAACATATTGATTTACTAGTTTCTGCCCGCGACTTCGTTCGCGTGAAGTTTTGATGTCGCAACGCATCCATCTGCTCAACGGAAGCTTTTTTCCCGCTTGCAACATTTCTTATTGCTGCTCCCCTCCTATTGGTCATAGCGTGATGTTATATAGCCTATAGCCTTCCTCGATAAATGGGCTATCCAACGCAAAAAGATTTTTTCGATTAGAGCCGGTAGTTCCTGAGATTAGAGCCTTCAACCAAACAAACAAACCAACAAACTCTTCTGCTTTATAATATTAGTATACAGGGTTACTGGTAATTCGACTTATTCCTTGCAGGACGTTATAGTAGGTATAGTATATTGCAAGAAAATAAGCCACCAAATGTTTTTGAGTTAGGTCGATTTTTAGTATTTTATGAAAAATCCCAGATTCAATCATTTGAAGCCAAATTAAAAACGATTTACGGCGCGAATGTACTGAAATTTAAGTTATTATCATAGCTGATGAGTGATGACACAGCAGACCTGTGAAATTCAAAACTCTTATTAGAAATCACTAACGAAACAATTTTTTTTTTTAAAACAGTTTGTAATTTTGAATACCAAAAACACAATTTTCGGACACCAGTAGCGTCGCACGTTGTGATTAAATTGAAGATAAAAAAACCTATTGCAAACAGTCTGCAAATCTTGTTTTCGACTGACATTGGTCAGTCGATGCGAATATTTAATTTCTAATACTGTTTAGGAATCTTAGTAGATGAACGAGCACATTGAAGGTATTAAGTTGAGTTGCCTAAGTTTGCACATTATTGCGATATTCTTTGGCAACCTAAGACGATCATGGTCTTGACGTAACTTTAATCGACAACACGTTACTAAGTTACTAATTAATATTATTTATTCGTTGAATGAAGGTCAGTCCCCTAGACTATTTAATTGAGTGCACGAACAGAGATTGCGTGTTCGCTGACTCGAGTCCACCGCTACCACGTGTGCTCTCACATAATTATGTGCGCGAACATTTCGGTGAACACGCGCATATTTTGTTCATCATCACTAGAACGAGTCCACCGAAGAAAACATGTGGCACACTGGTAAAACGTCTTAGTCGAACAAGACGTGTAAAAATGAGTTAATTTATGTTTTAAAAGTGAAATTGATTAAAAATAATAATAATAGGTACACGAAATTCTTTTCTTTCATTTTCCGCATACCTTTTACCTTTTTTTTTTCTTTTTTTACAAAATCAAAAACTTTTTTCATTACTTAGTCCTTATCTTTTCAATAAGATTTATACCATTTTAGAGAGCTGATAAGACAAGGATATTTTTTTTTCTAGTATTTTGTACATCTGGCGTAGTATTCTTTTTTTTCACTATACAACATATTTTTATGACGGAATGGCAAAAATTACAGAAAAAAAAATGACTCATAAGTGATTTTTCCTAAAGGTGTACATTTTTTTTCATCCCCCCATCTCGGAAAGAGTATTTTTGCTCTTCGATATCTGAGTGCAATAGTATATTTTATAACGAGGGACTAAACGAAGCCATTATATACCCGAGGTGGTTTGACTCCCGAGCTTGCGAGGGAGGCAACGAAAGCGAGGGTATATTAAATTGGCGTTTAGTCTCGAGGTGCAAACTGTACTTTTCACTTCGAGTGCGAGAAAAATAGTCATTTAAAACCGAACAAATTTACACTCGACAAAAGTTCTGAACTGAGCAGTCAGTTTTTTCTTCTATCAGGTCAGTCACAGATTAACAATTTAAAACACAACACAAACTCTCAACATTATCACAATGAAGATGATCCACACTCCACAGATAATTAGTAGGTAGGTACCTACATTAATGCAGCGGCTAGCAACAGAGGCATTGCACATACTTTTCAAAATCAACGATGCACACAAACAACCATACATTTTACTCGCGTTGAAGAGTTCATTTGTTCTTTTTTTTTCAATATACCGCTTTCTATTTGCAAGCCAATTCGAAATTTAAATAAAACCTTTGACAAGTTATTCTTTTGTGACCATGTTTCAGAGTAAAAGATCGTTCCATTTTTAAATTACTTTTTACTCCCTAGGGAATGAACGGTCACTTTAATCCCGCTTCGTAGGGCTATAATGGCGTACTTTTAGAGCATGAGAAGTGAAAAAGCCGTTTTTATCGTCTTGAGGTTAAAGTAAATTTGAATTTAGAACATAGTGTGCTGTGCACTAAGCATGTGAATTCAAAACATCATTAAACCTATTTACTTCTTCTACCTCTATGGTGCCGAATTTGTCATATTTTTTTTTTAATTTGTTAAGAACTCTGACTCGGAACCTTCTTGGTGTACTTTTTTCAAAAGTTTTGCGCGCTCCATTTTCTTTTCACGTCATATTGTTAGCACCTTAGGTTAAAACAAGGAATCCAACTTGAAAAGAAGTGAAAAACCTAAAATGACCACTCATTTATCTAGCGACGAGGAAGTTTATTTGACGCCAACAGAATTAACCGTATTTGTTAATATAATATAATAATCTTTATTGAAAAAACGAGGAAATACATAATACATCACAATATTGACACAAGTTCAATAAGTAAGTAAGTAAACAGATCAAAATGAACCCTAACGTCTAAACTAGGCCAAGCCTGTATCTTAGACGTTAGTCTCTTCCAATGTTGTTACAATCAGAGATGAGTATAGTGTGATTAAACATTACTAGGTAGAAATATATTACTAAAAAAATGTATGTGCTCAGCTTAGAATGTGGGTAGATAGTTACTATCAAATATTATTAAAGTCAACGTATGACTGTTTACCTTTTTTGTTTTCTAAGTACCCTACATTTGACTTAAATCGCAACAGAAACAACAAAGAGTATGAACTTAGGCAACTTTCGAAAAAATGAAATTGATTATTTTTTAAATAGATAAGTTAATTATTATTGGTGAAATTATTGATATTTTTATTTTTAAAACAATACTGTCTGCCGGATTTTAATAATTATTTCAAAATTGCAAATAGCTTTTCTACGCTTTCATAGCTTTGAGATTTCAGCCAGGATATTAAGACCTTCTTGCATGAGTGTAAGTTTAATGGATATATTTGTAAAATTTTATTTAATTTGTTATACAGCATTGGCCCAAGATAACATTGAAATTTTTCGATGAATACTGATTTATATGGAACCGTAGGACACACCCTACCGATGCGTCTAGAAGTCATTGTTGTTTTATCAATAAATTTAAGCTTTTGATGTTGAAGAATTACGGTTTCTTTAACGAATAACTGTCTAATAGTTAAAACATCACACTCAGAGTATAGATCGACTGTAGGATACCTGAACGGCTCAAAATTCATCACCTTAAGCAAAGCGCGTTGTGCACGCTCAAGTTTAATAAGATGGGTTTTTCGTGCTCCACCCCATGACGTGATGCAATAAGTTAGGATAGATTGTGCGAGTGCAAAATAAACAGTTTTGCGGAGATCAGTATCAGCCACGTGCCTTAGTTTCTTAAAAACATATATCAACTTTCTTGTTCTCCCTGCCAGCAGATCAATATATGGACACCACGTGAATTTTTCGTCAAGGAGAATACCAAGATACTTAATTGTTTTAACCCGGTCCAGGTATCCACAGTCGCATGTATGTAGATGGGTTGTGCTTTGACAAGAGTGAATTTGTATTTTTAAATTTTGTGCTGTTTTAAGTGATAATTCCGTACTAGCAAAAGTTATGAATTTTGTTTTTGATATATTAAGCGTAAGTAAATTTTGACTGAGCCATTTGCTTGTTTTGTGAAGACCTATTTCAGCGTAACGTCTTACTTCATCCCATGTACTACCATAAAATATTAACGCCGTGTCGTCAGCAAATGTAAACATTTTACAGTTTTGTAACGTTAAGCTACATAAGGAATTAATATAAATTAGAAAAAGGGTAGGGCCAAGAACGCTACCTTGTGGGACCCCAAATGATACTTCCGCGTCAGGACTGTAGAGACCGTCTATAGTAACTCGTTGTGATCTATTACTTAGATAATCTATAAACAAATCTAGTACCTTGCCCCTTATACCAATTCTTTCCATTTTTTTGATTAGTATTGGAACAGAGACGGTGTCGAAAGCCTTAGCCAGGTCTAAGAATACTCCAAGGCATTTATTTTTGCTATCAATATGAGTAGCTACGAGGTTAGTAAGTTCAGTGACTGCCTGTGCTGTCGACCTGCCTGCTCTAAATCCAAACTGATTGTGGGCTAAAATTTGTTGTTTTTCTAAGTACAAAAGTAGTCTCTTATTAATAATTTTTTCCAAGATCTTAGACAGCACTGGTAACACTGAAATGGGGCGGTAATTACTGACACAGTCTCTGCTTCCTGCCTTGTGAACAGGATGGACGACCGATATTTTAAATACATTAGGAAAGACGCCAGTCTGTATTGAAAGGTTTGCAATACGAGTTAAAAGTGGTACAATAATGTTTCTTGTCATTTTGATTATTTTTGTGGAAATTCCATCCCAACCCATTGCGCTATCAGGTTTTAAGTTAATAATTATAGACTCAACTTCTTCCTCAGTTGCCTGCAACATGACCATAGAGTTAACCGGTGAAATAGAAGACTCTTCAATTTGATCCGAACACGGAACTATCTTTGAAGCTAATTGTTTTGCAATGTTAGTAAAATAAAGGTTAATACCTTGTAAGGCTAATTCTGGGGTATTTTTTGTTTTTAATAGATCTAATGGCGGTGGTTTTTTAGTTTCTCTGTTTGTGATGTTGTTTATTATTTTCCATGTCATTTTAGGGTTTTTGGCATTTTTGTTAAGCTCATTTGCAAGAAAATTCCGTTTCAGACGTTTTAATAAGTCATTGCAAAAGTTTTTATATCTACTGTACGTTACAGCGAGAGTAGCATTGTTGGGTTCAATAGTAGATCTTAGGTGCATGCGATCCCGGTTCCTAATGCAGCGAACCAAACCTGGCGTGATCCACGGTTTGATGCAGTGTAATCTTCTAGGAGTTAGTAATTTTATAGTGTTGTTAATAATTGATGTGTTAAGGATGTTAAGTAACTGCGCTGAAGACCAATGCGCATCTTGAGATTCCATTATATAACTGAAATTTATTGATTTTAGGTCTGTAAGAATCGCTTCATAATTAACTTTGTTCATAGTCATTGGTTTTAATGGTTTAATTGGATGTTCTAATGTAACACAGGAAAGTACCGGAGAGTGATCAGTCAGAAGAGACTGAAGAACAAGTGTAGTTGTGGAGAACTTAGTCTTGACCATAGCGTGATCTATGCAATTATTTTCTCTTGTTGGGTATAGATGGCCAGGAAGGAACCCATGGCTAGCTAGTAAATTGAGGTAATCTGTCGAATTACGATCCTCATTATTCAGTTTCACGTCTATATTCAAATCACCCATAATTATTATATTATTGTGATTTTTGTAGGTGTTTAGAAGGCTATCTAGAGACGTTATAAATTTATCTATATTCGAACATGATGGTGACCTGTAGATACCTATAACGACGGTGTCCGAGCCAATCTGTATTACTAAACAAGTAGCATCAGTCAAAGGTATTTCTGCAACTGAACAGCTGAGTCCCTCCCTTGTGTATGCCACAATACCATCATTTTGATTACGATTATTTTTTGTGTAGTGGGTCTCATAGTTTTTTAAGCATGGGATGTACGTAGCTTTTGAATTCCACGATTCCGTCAGTATAAGTATTTCACAAGATATTTGTAGTCTAGTTAAAAAGACTTCAAATTGGCAAAAGTTTTTTGTAATACTTCTAATATTTTGGGTTAAAATTTTTAAATGGTTTTTAGTTGTTAGATCGGATGTCAAGAAAGACGCAGATGATTCTGGATCACATAAAAATGATGGCCCAGCAGAGATATTGTCTATATCATGTACTAAATTATTATTAGTTGTGGAATCGAATTTTGTTTTAGAATTTCTGGTGACTTGATCGGATGAAATACTATTTTAATAACCATTTGACATGGCAAATTTTGTCGTAAGATAAGTAACTGTGTCCATACCAAGGAAGGGTTTAAAATGTAATGGAAAGTAGATCTAATATTCCACACAAACTGATGAGCAACATAACAAATAACGCAAGAACAAAAAACTAAGCAATATTTTGAGCACGAAACTAAACAATGCAATAAACAAGAAACTAAGCAAAAGGGTAAGGCTAAAACTAAAAATAAAGGTACATGAAAAACTAAAAATAACAGTAAACACAGAACTAACCCTAGTCAAATGTGGTTTCGGAGAGTAGCTAGTTGAGATTCGTCTTTTACTTCAATGCGAGGAGCCCCGATGTCTTTGCGGAGATATATTTTGCCGTAAGCCGTCCAGCAAAATTTGTATTCCTTGGTCTTCGCTACGTCTCTTGCGACGAAAAATAGACGACGACCTTTACTTGTTAAAGCCTCGGATATATAAATTGGAGAATGCTGTCCAGGGAATCCTATATCGTTCGAGTTAAGGCGTTGGTTTGGATGATGCTTATTGTAAGACTTGATTCCTTGAATGACATTGTGCTTTAATATGACAGAAGTAAATTCAGCAACAATTGTACCTTTTCCTGACTTCGAGTTTACTCGGAAAACATCTCTTAAGGCTGCTTCCTGCACATTTACATCAAGTGCTTTGCAAGTATTTTGGACAATTTTGGCTAGATCGGTTTTTGATTCCTTTTCAGATGATATTGGGATATTTCTCAATTCAATAGACGATGACTTTGAGTTTGTTTGGATATCTTCAAGTGATGATTCAAGCATAGCTATCTTTAACAAGTGTTGCTTACGTTCACCCTCTAGATTTACAACATTTTTGCGCATCTCTTCATACTGGTTATTAATGAAGAGTAAACTTTTTTCAATTTCGTCATTAGAATGTTTTATTTCAGTGTTTTGCTTCTTAATTTCTGAAAGCTCGGCGACAAGTTTATTCAGCAGGCTGTTTTGGGTATCTTTCCATTCGTCAAGCATGATTTTGATCTCTTCTTTAAAAGAAGCAAGTTGTTCTTCACTTGATAGTCTTTGTCTTTTATTTCGCTGGGATATAAAAGACGGCGTGGAAATCCCAGTGGCAATATTTGACACATCAGAATCAGATAAGGCATGTTGCACGCCACTTCCCGTCGGTGTCTTGACCACATTAGCCATAACTACAGTTTTTGTTTTTTTTTTTTTTTTTTTTTCTAAGTTCGGATTCACTGTGGTCGCTTAATTCGATGCGCAATGACACCTTTTGTCTTGCTCGAACGGTGATAACCTTTCGCACACTACCGATTCACTTTACTGCGAGCCTAGTACTTTCACTTGAATTAAAATTGAATATTTTTTTGTTAAATAGTGATATTTTAATGAATTTAGGAGCTAAGCACACACGTCTATACTCCAATGAAGTCGGACGAAGACTAATGACGCGCATTTTTTTTTTGCGTTTATTCATTTCCTCGCTGAGGTGGGATGAAAAGTTACGTGTTGCACTCTCGTCGAGTGCAAAGATTTTTTACCTCGAGCTCTTTTGATTGCCTCGCTAACGCTCAAGATTCTAAGTTTTGAATCACTCGCTTCGCTCGTGACTCAATTTTAGAATCTTTCGCTTGCTCGGTCATCAAAATTGAGCACGCGGTTAAAAAACAACTTTGCACTCTTGTACCTATAACAAATAACTATTAAACTTTTAGTTATTTCAAAAGGTCTGTTGCATCGTCAGCTATGATAATAACTTAAATTTCAGTACATTCGCGCCGTAAATCGTTTTTAAATTGGCTTTAAATGATTAAATCTGGGATTTTTCATAAAAAACTAAAAATCGACCTAACTCAAAAACCACTGAATTTCGGTAGAACATTTGGTGGCTTAATTTCTTGCATTATAACCCTACTATAAAGTCCTGCAAGGAATACCTACGTCGAATTACCAGTACCTAACCCTGTAGATTGGCACCTCTTTAGTTATCGAAAATTACCCATTCATTATGGTGAGCGTATACATTATTGCTTTAGAAAAATAAAAAAAAAAAAACGAAATGCTCTCAAGAGCGTATTTTTTTGATGAACTGGCTGACGTTGCTAATTTAGTTTGTCTATTGTGGTTAGCTGTAAGTCTGTCACTACCTACTTAATGTACCTAATTTGACATTACCATAATATTGTATCAATCCGTTATAATAAAAGTTGGATGATATTATGGTGTGGGTGGCATAATAAATATTCCATTTATGAATGCGAAAGGATTCAACAACGTTGCGCTCTTTCTCTGTTACGCGGTGACTAGACCGTTACTGTTTTTAAGAGCATTTTATTTTTTTATTTTATTTATTTAAAATAGGTGCACCAACAGTACATACATAAAACATTTATAATTAAAGGTCCATTAAAGGTTCTTGTACGTACCAATTATAGGTGTACACAACATTCATAACAAAATAAAGCAACTATGACTTAAAACTAAAAAAGAGATCAAATAACAGACTTACAATAACACACATAAAATAATAAAGTATTAAAGACCAAAATAAAATAACAAAATTTAAATGTATGTAAAGACTGAAAACAAAAATAAAAAATTACTTACTTAAAGCTACGAGTATTTAAATGTCGGTTTAAATGGGAGCGCAACAGGGTTTTGAACCTGGGTACATCCAAGTCAGGCAATTTTGAATTGAGTTCGTTCTATTGAATGCACATTCTTGATATTGGTGAGTGTCTCCCAATGTTACTTCTACTGGTTGGTGGTTGAAATAGTCTAGAAATTGGCTGTCTAGGACGGTTATATGGGACTGACAACATGACACGTTCGAGCAACTGTTCGCATTCAATTTGACAATTCACAACCTTATGTAGAAAAACTAAATCATGGACAGTACGACGGTTTCTTTAGTGACTCAAGTTGAAAGAAAGCCAGACGTTGTTCGTATGGACATCTGTGTGATATTCCTGGTGGACATGTAAGCAATATGTCTTGTAAAAGCTCGCATTTTAAAAAGGATAGTAATAATCCGAATTATACCAACAAGTATGGATGACCTAGATTATCTTATTTTTGTTATTCATTCGCTACTTGAGCAGCGATGGGCCAGTGGTGGCGGGCCAGACAGTATGTCGTGGATTTTAACCCAGCCAGGCGCATTACTTTGTGTAATTTTCTCTGAAAACGGTGGAGGAAAATAGTGTGCGTTACCCTGGCAAAATGTTGTGCATTTGAGAGGTGACACCATAACAAATAATGAGTGTATCATGAGGAGCAATTTGCTTACTAATAGCAAAATTTGTGTGAATTGTAGCTGTTGTAAAGTTATTTGAGAAAAACACATTTTGCTGGAGTAACGTTTGAAACGTTATGTGGAAACGTTGTGTTAACGTTATGGTACGTTACGGAACCAAATACATGAATAGATAGCTTTTGTGATGTAGTAAATGTTAGTAAATAGCAAAATTTGTGTGTGATATGGTTCTCGAGTTATTGAAGATTTGGTTGCTGTAACGTTTTGGGATTTCCCATAACTCAAAAGCGGCTCAACGCAGAAGATTGAAAAAAAATATCAATAAGAGGCCTCAATTTGCTTAAATTTATTTTATCATTAGTTTTTGATTTGGTTGTCGTAAACCAATGGTTTAAAAATCAGATAAAAACGGATTTGCAAGTAAACCAAAACACTTACCTATGACCAATTAAACAGCTGTAAAAAATACCCATGGTAGACGCTTATAACGTCAGGTATGTAACTTTACATGATATGAAGACAAAAACAAATTTGATTAATTTTAGACTGGTTGTACTTTAGCGATGAAATAGGTACCTATGCAGTTCTCAAAACATTGAGATACGTGGAAAAGTTTAAGCAAATTAAAATGATTCATGAACATTAATTAATTCCTGTTAGTTTCAGGTTTCAATTACGTCTGTAACGAAGGTTACTTATATCAAAAACAAGAATATGTCAGCAATAGGCTTGTTTCCACCATCAATAAATTGCAAATCTATTTAGTCCGTCAATTAGAGTAAGTATTGGAAAATAATGGACACGTATTTTTTGTTTTTGTAAATCAACGAATATTGACAAAGATAAATGCATCAAAACTCGGGAGTGGGGGCTCGTGACGTCACTGTTCGGTATCAACTCACTAAGAATGATACCGAACAGTGACGTATTGGGAATTTTAAAAGCGTCGTATCTTCGTCAATTTTGGTTTATGTGACAAAAGAAAAAATACGGGTCAAATATTTTTTGATAATCTAAGTGACGGACTAATTAGATTTTTTCAGTTAACAAGCCTATTCTCTAATAAGCCGACTAAATCGAAAAGGTCACGAAAAAACGGCCGCACCATACGTACGAGTAGTCTTCGCAAATTAGCAACTTAGTGTCCGATGTTTTGTACAGAAAAACGTTATACGTGAAACCATTTTTTATCGTTTGAAGTGATGGTACCATATTAGACACAATTTCTACTAGTTTTCGATTTTATAAATGAAAATCATGTTATTTAAAAGTAGTTAAAACAATTAAATGGATCATAAGTAATTATTTAAAGTCAAAGTACTTAACTTAAAAAGGTTAGACATAATCTCAGTACCTAAGTACATAATTTAAAGTGTGATTTAAAATCCATACAAATATGTTCGGGGTGGAAGGGACTCCGACGCGAAAATACAGTACTTAGTTTGTTGTTTCTGTTTATTTGTTTTTACTAACCTGACCAGTAAACGGAGAGAGTTGAGCTATCCATGTGTAGGTTTCAATTGTAAAGATGACGCCACGTAGACAGTCAGGCAGGCCCAATCCTTTGAATTGACAACAAGTCTGACACGATATTTCCTAGATGTGACTGAAAGGTTACAATATAATAGAACAGGTCATTTATTTTCAGGAACACCTATTGTGTTGTATTTGTAGTGTATAACGGGCTGGGGTCCGCAATTGAACGTCATACTTAACGCGTATTTTGCGTATGGGCTATAATCCACCACACGGGCCCAGTGCTGGTTGGTAGATGTCACAATGTCTTCGATTTTTTTGTAAGACATGCCGGTTTCCTCACGATGTTTTCCTTCACCGTTTTTGAGAGCAATGATGATGAAATAAATTACACAAAGTAATGTGCCTGCATGGGGTCGAACCCACGACTTAGGTACTGTTCTTAAATCGGGGCAGCCACCACTGGGTACCACTACCAATACACCTATTTTTTTTAAATAATATGACATAGACACGTATGTAGTTTACGTGCCTTTTTTAATTTCTATCTCTTAAGCACAATTAAAAATTAACAACTAATTAATTAACCGGTCAATGTGGCGACACTTGGGGGAGGCCTAGTGTCCAGCAGTGAGTTTCTCGGCTGAAATGATGATGATGATGATGATGTTGATGAAACACAATTAGTAAGGAGGAGCTCCTGGCGAAATAATAACAGCCGCTCGGGTCGATCGTTAGGTTAAGCCGTGCTTACCTAGATTGGTCTGTGGATGGGTGACCACCCTTACATACAGAGTTTCCTCCGTGCTTCGGAAAGCACGTTAAGTTGTCGGTCCCGGCATGTCATTTTTCTATCTTTGACAGTCTTTACAGGTAATCGTGGCCCTAAAAGTCTGACAATCAGCCTTACCAAGTGGTATCGTATTACCCAGTATCAACTGTGTTGGAGGTCAGCTAGGCAGTCGCTCCATGTGAAATACTGGTATTCAGCTGCATCTGGTAGGTCTGGAAGCCGACCCCAACACAGTTGGCAAAAGGCTAGAAAAATGATGAAGCACATTTACTAATCGTCATAATACACCTTTTGGCAGGTTGAGCGTGGGTATATTCTAAGTATACGTAGGCACCGAACGTTTCTGTTATCAGTAAAAGTTATCGTGTAACGTTTTCTAACTTCATAATCTTCATGCTTATTTTGAAATCTAGATCGAAATCGCACGTACTGCGTGCAAACCCTCCTATGTATTTGTACATTTCAAAGTCACATTGCGTGAAAAAATATGTTAGAATGGATAAGTACATAGCTAACATGGTAAACGATATGTCACCGTGAAATTGTCAAACACGTTATATTGTAATCTCTCTAGCGATATTGTAAACTCTCGAAATGTTGTCAAACGAACATACTGCTTACAAGAAAACGCATTATTTTTCGTTTATCATTATCTTTTCATGAGAGTGGTACCACTGGGCAAGGGGGACCCCTCCTTCCCTCCACACTGCGTGAGTTGACTACCATCGCATGCATTTCACGAAAAATAATGCGTTTTATTGTAAGCAGTAGGTATGTTCGTTTGACAATATTTCGAGAGTTTACAATATCGCCACAGTCTAAAAATTTTTATACTGTGATATCGCTATAGAGCAGCGGTGGCCCAGTGGTGGCGGCCCCGACTTATGAACCGTAAGTCGTGTGTTCGAACCCAGACAGGCGCATAACTTTGTGTAATTTATTTCATCACCGCTGCTCTCAAAACGGTGAAGGAAAACATCGTGAGGAAACCGGTAGAACCAAAAAATTCGAAGACATGTAACATCTACCAATCCGCACTGGGCCCGCGTGGTAGATTATAGCCCATTCCCTCTCATTGAGAGGAGGCCGTGTCCCAGCAGTGGGAACATTATAGGCTGATGATGATGATGATGACAATATCGCTAGAGAGATTACAATATAACGTGTTTGACAATTTTACGGTGTTGTACATACGGTGACATATAACTTAAGTCTTATTTAAGTATTTGTATGTCATATTATTTATATACTACATGTGGAAACAATTACACACTGTCTGTTTAGCTGTAAGTTTTCCTAAAATCGAAATAAATAAATATAACCTAACCTTAAAACATACTTTATATTTCCCTAAAAAGTGTAGTCGACGTTTCCGAGTGCAGGGTTTAAAGGAACCTATCTAACCTAACGGGGAGGTGCTCCAAGTCCCGATTATGGGGGCAGAGATACTTCCGTATGTTCAGTTGACAATATTTCGAGAGTTTACAATATTGCTAGAGAGAAACACGATACATTGTAATATAACGTGTTTGACAATTTTACGGTGACAGATACACTTCAAAACATTATCTTAGTTTGGGCGTTTTGTCGCAGACAAACAAACTCACCAGTCACCATGTATATAATTTACAGCCAAGGTAGCACCTATTTATATCAATGGTAGCGCTCCTACTGAGCCTCTAATCTTTCACTGTCACCAACTTAAGGCGCTTATACGAGCTAAATTAGCAACTCTATTTGTGGTGGTTCAAACTTCGTTTGAAATGCTGTTAGAATAAAGTTCTAATCAGCTTGCACTACAAAGTGGTTGTTACGTCAGCCACTGCGGGCCAAATAGCGCGAAATGAGTGGTTTCGATCGATTTACAAAAAAACTATTGATTGGATTAAAAAACTAAAACAGTATCATGCTAATATATTGCTTGTAGAATTATTTGCCAAAAAATCAGAATCATCGCATGCATATTAGTATGTTTTTTATTGTTTGAAAGATATTTTTAGAGGTAAGTTCGTGATTTCTTTTTATCGAGCCAAATTAATTGTATTATGTTTTCAAAACAGTATCATGCTAGCATATATCCTGAAGAATATCATATATTTTTCTGGTCTTGTTTATAGCAGTGAATCATATACTTTTATTAATTATAAAACTCGCGTTTAGCTCGTGTAATCGCCTTAATTATAACTAACATTTCTCTAACACTGCACATTACCTGTAGTCCTGCTGTAACGTTTGTAACCTGTTTTTAGTATTTCTGTGTTTGTAACATTTATAATCAAGGAATTAGAATTCCTCTCGATATTATTATACTCGTAGTTACTTTCTACCTATAGGACAAGAGGGAAGGCGCACCGTCTTGGCCTTTTTTCCCGACCACAGCAAAGCCAGAAGAAGAACAGGTTATATTATTCTTAAAAAAAACATTGCCCCACCCAAGAAACTTCTTCATGTTATACATATTTTGTATGTTTTAGTATATTTTTAAGTTGTAATTTATTTTTGTGTATTTTATCTATGGGCCTTCAGAGCCTGATAATAAAATGAATGATTTGATTTTGATTTACAAACAATTAAACTCTCATTTACACAAACAGCCAGACCCAGAATAAGTACCATTCAAATACATTTATTTTGTGTATTGTAACATGGTATTTGTTCCGTGCTCATTCACTCCGCGACTACGCCTACTATAGTCCTAGTACCGCATGCGAAAGTTGATTCATCTGAGTGTCTTGGAATAATTATTTATCTACCATTCTCCACATTCCAGGGGATCGCAGGAGGTCCATGTTCGTAGAAGAGCCGACGTACATGCCTCACCCGATGTTGTATGAGCCACTCTACGGAGGCGTGATACCGCCAGGATACATGCCTCCACCACCGCCCAGGACACGCATGTCACTCACACATCCTCCAGAATATGTGATGGCAGGTCTTGGGTATCCCAACAGTAGAAGACACTCGAGGTAAGGATTTTTTGAAGTTTGAGAAAACAAGTGCAACTCTGAAAGCTTAGCAGAGCTATCAAAATTGCAATGCTGATGTCTTCTAAATAGTTGCAAAAGTCAGCGTTTTTCACCAAGCAAGCAAAGTTCCGGACCTCACTTACACATGCATGGACCATAAAAAAACGATAACTACCTACCGCAGATTCAAATGGGGTGCATAATATCTAGTTGCATTGCATGCTCCTGCTCAAGGTAGCTGATTACTTCATTAATGCAATGTAATTATGCTCTTCGCTCTCGAAAGTGCAACAAAAAGCTGATAGCTAAAAAACGTGGAGACATGTTCTATTCAATGAGAACTCCAGTGTCGAAGTACTTACAGAACCTTTATCAAAGCGAAGTTTCACGATCCTGGCATTTGCTTAAGTTCGAGCGAATATCAGATATTGGGATCAAATAAACTAAGCACCCAGAATTTAGATTTGAATGTGACTATCCGGTTCTGCTCATGAGCAAGTGGTTGAATCAAACTGACTTTAAGTATTTGGCATCAATCACGTCTATCTGGAAGTTTAATTTTAAAAGATGCTACAGAAGATTAAATTATGATACTCATAAATACAGTTCTAAGTTACTGACCTAGCCAGTTAGAAAAAGATGCAATAATTGTAGCTTGCGTTACACTTGTTGATCAGCAGGATAACGATGTGTAAAAATATTGTAAACAGGCAAAGAGCTAAGAGTTACGCGTTGTGGTCACGACATCGCGTCACTCCAGCCACCAGCCACCACGACAAAACACGAAGACGTTTTCACACTAATGAGATAAATAATAGACATGCATGAACATCTGCGGATTTCTACACTTGTTGTACAGCACGTAATTACTAGGCAACGGTGGTGTGTGTAATCATAGCAAATGCTCACACTCTGCTGATAGTGAAACTGTCTAATAGCACCCAGTCAGTGGCGAGATCGTAAAATATTACTACATTATCTACCGACCGGCTTAATTCAAATTAGAGAGCACAACATTTAATTACTATTATCTTCATTTTAAAACCGTATCTAGGTACCACATTAATTAGTAAAGACTTGCATGAAGTATTTTTGTTAAAGAGCAATGTTTATTGAAAAATAAAGGCGAGTTGGCGACTCGTGTTTGCCACTTGCCATTTCAAACTGCATATCTGTGAATGGGAAGTTCGCGTTCCCAGCACTTAAGCGTGACTTTAGCTTCCACGGAAAGTTCAGCGGCAAAAACGGCCATCGTTAGTAAAGGCAGTGTGAGGCGAGCGATTCTGTATTATAATAACAAGCATTGTACATGTACATCCGTCGTGTGAACGCGCACCAGTTTTTTGTTTCCTACAAATGAAAGTTGCACTTGTGAGAATGTAGCTCGGCTCACATACGTACATTTGTGTATGTAGGGAAACTTGTTCCTAACATTGACCTTAGTGGGCGCTTTATTTACGTAATTACTCATGGTCTTGCACCAACGACATTTTACATAACACTATGGAACCGTCAGCCTTGCAATTGCAGCCAGCAGTAACGACTTGACTATCAATTTTTGAAAATATGGTGGTTGACCATTTGGTTCTTATGCTAATGTACACGCAAAGTTGTAAATACAAACCAGGCTTAGCTGGAAAAAAATGTTTTCATTTGTTTATAAAATATTCGTTTGTTTATTTTGGCAGTCGATGCAGTTTCACTTTCGATTCCTGTGTTAGCCAACATATATTTTGTATGCACTGAGCCACTAGCCGATTTCAACGATGTTGTATGTATGCGATAGGTGTGCGTTTCCTTATTCGCCTCAACAATAATTACAATTAGATACCTACCTATAGCAATTACGAAATGACGTCTGATAGGCAGCGACTACCAAATAATGTTGCACCAGCGGGTAAAACCGGTAAAGAATCCGTCAAACCACATAGTTTACCTTTTTAAACAACAGGCTTTATAGCAATTATTCGGGTAACACACCACTTTCTAGTCACGGATTACGTGAACGCAGCTTTGTGAGGTAAATTTAGCGGATAGCTAGAAAGTCAGTCATGCCACTCATGATGGGTGTCTTCATAGGTAATCGTCATAACGTGAAATAGTGCGAAGTGACGGCGACGAAGACGACGACGCTAGGAAATGGACCGATTGTTATCTAATCCGCCTCCGATCGTGTATTGACACGGATGGGAGATTGCGTGCGTTATATTGATGCTGATTTTAACATTAATCCGCGAAAGCCATTAGATGTTATCTGTTATGAATAGAACGTAATCATTTCTCGCTACTACCGCAATTGGGTGAAAACATGAGGCACTGAGAAGCTAATTGAGGGAGGTCTCAAGATTCTTCGTCTTCCTCGTTCCTTACACATCTAATCTAAATCTAAGGTCCAAGTTTTGCGGCTTTTGAGGTGTCGTAATGGTGAACATCTTGCCTTACCTTTTAAAAAAATTGTTGCAAAGCTTAAGTAAGTACTTGTTAGACACTGAAAACTTCTTCCAGTCATGCTAATTTGTTTGTTAACAGGATGACCGATGGCTACGAGCAATTTGCGTACGAGAGCCTATCTCCGGAATATGAAGACTGGGCGCGACCTTTTCCGAAGACCGCACCGGATAACTTCCATTTATCCAGATACGGACACCTCCAGATTGACTACTCCTGCAGTTGGAACTCCCTGGACAGGCTTATTCGTAGCCAGCACCGAGGGTAAATGGTAACAAAAAAAAATCTGACTGAGACCTGGAGCCTGAACACATACAGACAACCGAATCACATCGACAACTGTGTGCATCATGCATGCAAGCCTCAGTGTGTGCAAACACAATCATAGTTAATAGTGCTATTTTAAAGTAATTTGTATGTTTCGGTCGCGGCAGAATCGTGCGCATTTTTGTGAACCAACTAAAAATGTAAGTAGAATAGTTACGATGAAACTCGTGCGCTCGCTGTCAGACGTATGGAACGGATCGAAAGTTGGTTCCGGATTCTCTAAAAACTCCGAATGCATCCCTGCGCAAGCACATGATACTTTAGAACGAACATTTACGAATGCAATGGTATGAAATCCCGTTACGCGTAATTTAATGTGTATCTTCCGCACTTCTGCCAATCAGATGCGAGTGTTTGGTCCCTTTAAGATATTTTAACTGCCAATTTGGCCAGTTGGTAAATGATAATTACTCAATCTTACATAATTTTTATGGTTTAGGAATGTAACTTCCGCAATTTTTCGCTCTTTTAATAATCAAGAATAGGGTAAATACGCCAAACATCGGCCACCCCCCAATCTTCGGCCGTCTGCACATTTTTGGCTTGCGTTCATTCAAACGGTAATTAAGTGGCAATTTTACCACTTGAATTGCAACCTTAGTTCATACTCTATAGGTTAAAAGCGTTACTATCCGTTTACGTCACTCGCACTTCGCACACTCAGCATCAGTAGCGATGGCGCCGTTGAAGCGTCAAATTCTTAGTTAAAATAGCTTACTTCCTGAGAATACCCACGATCCGGGGATTGATGTTACAACGTTAAGACGTTTATTATTTTTATTTTTAGCTTTGTTATCACTAAATAGTTATTTTTACTATATTTTGAGACAGTATTTTCAATGTTTTTCACTACTCATACTCGGAAAGTAGGTCTGAAGTTGCCTGAGGAGCGGGCTGAAAGTAATACTTTTCAGCCCTAGGGAGAATCACTTTCAACTGACAGCTGTCACATTATTAAAAAAAAATCTAGTTCTACTTTCACATTTCTATTGAACCATGTTCCGACTTCTATACAGCCTGTAAATTACAGCGCGATGTAAAATTGAAATAACATAAAATTCAGTATTAATTAAAGAATATAATTATTTTAAATAACTTAGTTATAATTTAGTTACAAATATTTCTTTTGAATAACAAAAATTTGGGCAAAATATTTACTATTTTTTCAGTGACTATAGTGAAAATAAAGGCTGAATAGCCGGCCACAGAAAAAAAAACAAAATAGGCGGGAAAGCGGCAATCTGATCTTCAATTTTTTTTCGAGTGGTTTCGTGTTTTTGTTTTTATTTTCCTTGTATTCGTAATGAAAAGCACAGTGTTTACCTCGGGTTAAAGACTTCTTTAGCCCTCGAGCTATTAGCGCCCGCGCTACGCTTGGGCGCCAAACCCCGTCTCGGGACTAAATAAGTTACTTTCACCCCTTGGATAACAATGTACTATTGCGTATTGCTTTATGGGAAAAATAGGGGGCCGCCATTAGAATACCAGTTTCGACTTAAAATCGTATTCTCGGCCGGGGCCGGCTTTAAAGTAAAAGCAGTCTGTTTTATAAATTCCAATTCTACCCGTTCCATTGGCTTAATAGGAGAATTTACAAAGCATTACGGTAAATAAATTTATTTTACGTTTAGTCGCCAAATACCGGCCGGGGTGATATTAGTTGAATCTCGAGAAATAAGGTACACAAAACAGGGGCCGACTTTAGAAATATTAAAGATCGTAATGTCGGCCAGTCTCGAAATCGAGCACCACTATACAGGCTGATTACTTTTATATGTTTTCATTGATTGTGTGGGTAGTAATTTTTAACTTATTTATTTACTTTCTTATTTTCTCAAAATTGAATATTTTATTATGTATTATTATAATTTATTAGTATGTATTACAAATAGTTTGAATGTACGAGTTGACAATTTGGAAACATATCTATGATAGCTAAATATGGTTTGTGATACAAATACCTATAAATTATTGCTCTTTTGGAACTTGCTATTGCTACCCGAGTTGACAATTTGGAAACATATCTATGATAGCTAAATATGGTTTGTGATACAAATACCTATAAATTATTGCTCTTTTGGAACTTGCTATTGCTACCTATCTATTAATCACATTGCCCTATGTGCTTACAAAATATGTAGCGTTGGTTGTGAAACTGTAATTGGTTAATATTGGTTATTGATTTATATTGTTTAATTATATTTTAATTAAATAAATGCAAATTCAAACTGTGATATTATACTCCTGCCGAAATAAATCACATTAATAATATTTTTATATGTCTTAATTTGAAACACCCTGTACCCGGCCGACATTTGGGAAAAATACGACCGACCATGGGCCGTGAACGGCCGACTTTAGGGTTTTTCCGACCTGGACGCATTTAAACCTTATTACTTTTTTCTTTTAGTAGTAAAGCCAACCTTTTGCTTATAAACATAAAATTGATTAGTCAACCTATCTAAAACCGCATCACAAGCTATCCTTTTGTTGCAAACTGATGCAGACTGAGCGATGCAGTTTAGAAAATCCGTAAGGGGGCCGACATTTAGCGTATTTACCCTATCAAGATCAATTTTAATCTGTGTACGTATGTTAAGGTTGTGAGAGGCTGCTTGCTTACGTAAGCGGTTATGGACAAAATGGTTCAAGTAAGGTGCTAAATGTAATTATTTTCGATTTATCGTTCTTCTAATCTTCAGAAACTAAGTGCTAGCCAAAGATATTAAAATATAATTATGCTTATGTTTATTTCATTATAGTTTTAGCTACTATTGTTGTGCTTTAGATTAACTATGAGGCTGAAACCAATAAAACACCGTCCTAGGTGTACAAATAGGTACATAGGTACCTACTTTATAAATGAAATTATGTTCTTATTTTTGTAATATTTTAAGAAAAGACAACTGGAATTATAAAAGATACCAAAATTATATGCTTTCATTTTAAATCATGTTAGAAATTCCCAACTTTTTCCTCTTTACTTACTTGAGCGAATAAGAAAGTCTTTTAAGAAAATTCCTGTTATTACGAGAATACGCGCTTACCGCCTCATTATAATAGAGCTAATATCGCGCTTTCTTACGGCACGAGCTGTCGTTTATGTTATATTGACTGCAATTTAGGTTTATTATCCTATGGTGTGGTTAACTTTCAACATTTTCATTAGATCGAGAGTCTAGACTAGATAAGCTTGGCAATGCATCCTTCTCTCTACACTTTCACTGTTAGACAGCATTGAGTCTATTTGAACTGAGGCACTGTATTTGTATAACTTTCCTATCTTGCTTTTGTCTAAGTATGTTATCGTTGCGAGTCTTATGTTTTATAAAAATCGATCAGAGTTCGTACGTACGATAAAGTACCTAGGTAAAAATACAGGTGTTCAACTCAAAAGATAATGTGTCTACGAATTGTACGCAATAGGCCCGGTTTACACCAAAGCGGAGAGGAGCGAAGAGGAGATATGTGACCAATCACATTGGTTGAAGTCATCGCACTCATCGCGTCTCTCGACTTTCCTGTGATTCGTCGAATCTTGGTCATCTCATCTGGAAAAGGGGCTTAAGTGGCTTACCCAGATGATACCGAAGCTGTGTATCCAAGTGGCCTTTTTACGTTTTCCCTAATTTAATTAAAGGTATTTAAGTATAATTCAATGCACAAATTGCATGTCCAAACAGTTTAGATGGCCCACTAATATTTCGTGCCTACTTGTAATTACAGGGCATAAATTATTTCTAACCAAATAAAGTGGCTAATAAAGCAATTCACGCTTCAGGGGAAATAGGTAGGATTTAAACGACGATATGTGGGTCATATCGTGATGTAACTTATGAATATTTACCCACTGTTGTAGTCATGTAGTTATTTTTCATAATCGCATTCTTATTCGTTGTAACGGGGTATCAGATAAAGCAACAGCTAAATTAGAAAGAGCCACTGTTGCTAGCATAATTGCTTTTTCGTTACGAATAGTTATTGTGGCGAGACTATGTGTAATGAAATAATTATACTACCTACCTACTGGTCATTTCGTAGTTATGAAATGGTTATATTATGTTTAATTTTGAAAGGTTTATTAATATTTTTCTGTGGAATTCTATTGATATAAAATGAATAGGTACCATAATGAATTATTCGGCTACTGCAATACATAACAAAAACAGAAAGGAGGGCCATCAGACGAATACTTTTTATCCGAACTCAAGGTAATGTTTCTAAGAAAATGTCTCGGATATGGTACTGAAGAAAAATACTTCTCATCTGACATTTCACCCTCTATTCACATTTATGTACAAGTATTGTACAACGGGCTGGTGTCCGCAACTCCACGTCAAAGCGCGTATTTTGCGTATGGGCTATATCTACCACGCGGGCCAGTGCGGGATGGTAGATGTCACATGTCTTCGAATTTTTGGTTCTAGGACATGCCGGTTTCCTCACGATGTTTTCCTTCACTGTTTTTGAGAGCACTGGTGATGAAATAAATTACACAAAGTTATACGCCTGCCTGGGTTCAAACCCACGACTTACTGTTCGTAAGTCGGGGCCGCCACCACTGGGCCACCGCTGATCACAATTATGTACAAGCAAGCAGAGATGTACCGGTAGGCCTTGGTATCTCTACACCTTCATTTTGCCAGTTACGTTTGGTTCCCATGTGTTTATGTTCCATAGGGGGAGTCAATTCCCATTTAGCCAGACTCCAGACGTTTGCTGGAAAATTCCAGATGGAAAAACCCTATAACGCCTCGCCTGCTCTGGAAACCGAAGCCAGGAACTCTTCATGCACGGCAGTAGAGCTTGCAACCACTATACCAAAGCACCTACTACTAATCGCAACATGCATCAATCGAGAAAAGGATTTAAAAAAAAAACAATGCTAAGAGACGATACACACGTGCAGTTTATTACAAAAAGTGATAATTTAAAGAATTACTCACAAAAAATAAAATCTCTTCAACTTCTCTTTGACAAATTAAAAGTCTTGAAAGTCTTTATCGTTGTAAAGTTTCCTTTTCTTTGTTATAGTGAACAGACTTTTCTTCTCCGAACTTTTCGGTTTAGGAGTTCTATCGTTGTTATCGTAATAAATTACTTGCAGACTGTTTGTGGTCTTCGGGGCCTTATTTTGGGATGGTAGCAAAGGATATTTACGTGTCACATCCTGTACTGGGTCCTTGTCTATGGTATGATAGTCTGGGTAAGGTTCCCTATTGGCTGAATAAGGTCTTTCAACGTGATTTTCAAACTGAGAAGGGTAACTGCTCTGTAAGTATTGCTTGAATTGACTCTGTTTTAATTTCTCTTCCAAATCCTCAAGTCTCTACAAATTGTAAAGTATTTGTTTATGTAAGTGAAAGCGTTTTATAATCTTATGTTATTT
Organism: Xestia ashworthii; assembly: GCA_950022955.1. Taxonomy (NCBI): domain Eukaryota; kingdom Metazoa; phylum Arthropoda; class Insecta; order Lepidoptera; family Noctuidae; genus Xestia; species Xestia ashworthii. Next base: position 17,220,188 of record OX465553.1, read on the forward strand.
GTAACAATAACTACGATGATGTTATGTTAAAACGCAGTTTTAATGGCCAATGACGGGTGATACAGATGTGTAATTATATTGCTACGAGCTAAAACTACGGTTTGTTACGTTGAGGTTAGTTATAATAAATGTCCGTGTTATTTAAGTGTAGGGGTACGCCGGAACCTACTGCCGTCTCCTCTCTCTTTAGACGATCCATTAATTCTGAGAAATGGGTGGGGCGATTTACAATGTTTCCGTGACTGCTTGGAAGATGGAATGCAAAAGTATGGTCTTGCATAATCGATAATGAATGATGTACATAATGGTGTGATTGAGGAAACGACTTTTAATATTGATGCTAAAAACAATGTATCTGTACATAGAAATTAGCTAACAGATTGACTGTCATGTGATTGTCTGACTCATTTGATTTGCCGGACTGCTGCATATGCACATAACGTAGGTAAGTTTGGCAGTCTGCTATAGCCAAGCCTGCCTCTTCTTAGCTTAACGATGCCAATCTAAATTGTGTCGGCCCAGCACTGAGCTGGAGCTACTATACATAGTTTGTAGTTTTCGGTAGCGTCCAGCTGTAGTAAATAAGTAACAGTACACGCAGAACACAATATTAAGTGCCTTGTTTAGCGTCAAATTGAGAACCCATGGCCCAAACTGTTTACAGATAACACTATTAACACAGAGGAACTATATGGGGCTAACTACCGGCTGCTGTGGAGCACAAATCGCACAGATAAAGTACCTACAGAATATTATTCACAATAACATATATATATACCTATAATCAATCTTAATCATGTAAAGACAGCTCCCATCTAGACCCCTAATATGATACTAGTTACTGCAACACTAACCCGTCGATAGGCATCAATGTTCAGATCAGTGCGCGCAGTCTCCCGCGCCAACTCTTCTTGTAACTGCGTCGCACGCGCAGCTTCGCGCTGAACCTTCTCTTCGTACTCCAGAACCACCACATTGATCTGTAATATTCAGCGACTTCTTTAGAAGGTATGATGAATAAAGGTGTCTAAGCAAGAATCAAACACGCAGAGCGGAGTAAAATCTGCCCATGGGAGAAATGCTGATGCCGAGGCGAGGGTACAATGTTTAGCGTGTATTGCTGAGTGTCTATATTTTGGCTTAAGGGAGCTTTAGAGGAAACGATTTATTCCAGATTTTTTTTTTAGGCCATACACGCCGTCACTGGTCGGCTAAAACAAAATGCAAAAGTGTACAAATAAGACAGCAGAATAGCCCATATCCTAACCATTATCTCGACCATTCCCATGTCGCGTACATGCCAAGGGCATATTAAGTATAAATACTAATATTCCGCTGGATATATAAGCAGACCCGAAAATAGTTGAGAAATCCTTGGTAGATGATGTTGGAATAACTTTAAGAAAGGTACCTTCTCCCTATGCTCAGCTTCCATTTCTCTCATCTTAGCCCGGAGCTCTTCGATGACACACGTGAACTGCGCCACCTGGGCGTCGCATTCATTTTGCATCTGTTGAACTAACGAGATTCTTACATGACACCGCTCGTCCGCGCGGTCGGGCGGAGGCGGCGAAGAGAATTGGCAGTGAAACGCGCGGATTCGCGGCCAACGCCGCTCTTCTGCGCGGTCCATGCGGTAGCTAGAACTTTGGCTAGAGCTACGTGTGTTCGGCATCAACGGATTTCATACAAGCCAATACGACGTGAGATCCACTTCACCGGGCAACCACCCAAACGAGCGGTCGTGTGTTAACCGTCTAAATATTCGATTATGAAATGCTAATGAAGGTGAACGCACACTTATCAGAGCCGAAGAAAGCGAAAGAGCCGAAAGAATCGAATTTTAGAATACTTGTATGAATTCTAAAAAAACCTCGCACACTTATCCGCGTCGAATCGGAAAAATAGATAACGTTGTACGGCTGAGAAAATGTTTGTTTCGGCGCGGTCGGTTCTTTAGGCTCGGACACAGATAATATATGAGGAGTAACCGATCAAAGTGTATGTCAAGCCCGCCATGCCTAGCCGCTACGTCACTTCCCCACCACGGGAGCCTGCCCCGCCAAATAGCGAGCCGGGGGAGGTGAAGTAGCCGCCAGCCAGCCATGCTTATAAAAGCCCGGAGCAATGACTTTGTGTACTCACTTTTTGATAATAATTGTAAGGGAAAACTCTGCCCGAATAAAAGTTTTAATCAGTTGCTGCTTATTATTTACCACTGTCGTTATACGAATTAACTAACGTACGATTTCCGAACCTATATAGACCAACCTTTTGAAAGACAGTACTTTCAGCAGGACACCTTCTACCTCAAAAATGGCCGGTAGACATTGGCGAAGGTGATTCTTTCAAGGAAAATCGATTTAGAAAATGACGCCACAGCACAACGCCATCTACTGAAGAGCTATATTCAATACTGCACGCAGTTGATCCCCAGATATAGTCCATAGATGGCGCTGTTTTAATATTTAATTCGGATAAACTTGAAGTTGTGAGACCAAATTTTAGTTCTGAAAATATCTTTTGATAGCCTGAACCGATTACAATGAAACAAAAACTAAATGTTACTTCAAACGCTAAATCGTTGTGTATAAAAGTTATCTACATTGATTTCGTACATTTTACGTGATGCTGTAACTACTTACTAGATCTCGTTCAAACCAATTTTCGGTGGTAGTTTACATGGTACCTACCTAATGTACGTAATACATTTTTTTTAGTCTTATCATTCTCTTATTTTAGAAGTTACAGGGGGGGGGGACGACACATTTTACCACTTTGGAAGTGTCTCTCGCGCAAACCATTCAGTTTAGAAAAAAATGACATTAGAAACCTCAATATCATTTTTGAAGACCTATCCATAGATACCCCACACGCATGGCGTTGATGAAAAAAAAAATTGAGTTTCAGTTCTATGTATGGGGAACCCCCTAAAATTGTTTTTTTTCAATTTTTCTGTAAAAATCTTATTGCGGTTCACAGAATACATCTACTTACCAAGTTTCAACAGCATAGTTCTTATAGTTTCGGAAAAAAGTGGCTGTGACATACGGACGGACAGACAGACAGACAGACATGACGAATCTATAAGGGTTCCGTTTTTGCCATTTGACAACGGAACCCTAAAAAGTGACGAAGAAACAGTGAAAGAAAATGAGTGAGTACCTACTTTATAAAAATACTAGATGAAAACCCGGCTTCGCTCGAGTGAAATGTGACTGTGTGTACATAATGTAGGTAGATATTTCTGTTGTATTAGAAATTGTCATGTTTGTGTACGATAGCGCAATATATGAATATTGTATTTGACCACATTAATGATAGTACTTTTATACTGTTAATTCAAGCAATTCATGCGAAATTATTCCCTAACCATTCCAAAATACCAAAAATGCCCAACATTAATGTTCAAGTTTTCACTTCTGCAGGCACTCCCGGAGTGCAAGCCGTTGTTTTTCAAAGTGACCTTAATGATGTAGGTATTTTAACCTTAAGTTGTCCGTGGGTAAATAATAGTGCTGTGTTTTATCATGATACCAACTTTCCCTTTTACTATCAGCCTTCAGCTCTTCAATCTGTTTTTCATATGCACTACGCAATTTCATCACATTTTCATTCTGTTTCTGCAGGGTATTTTCTTTGTCCTGTAAAGTAAACACAGTTTGGGCTTATTTAATTTTAGCCACAGTCCTTTCATACTTAAGTAATTATTTTAAATCCGTCCTTGCATTGCTGTCAAAATCATAGCAATCTTTATTATAGTTGCAATAAAGTTGTTTCTAGGTTGCTATCACAAGTCTGCGATTTTTAACTTCCGTGACAACACTAAACGTAATGTTGCTGTTGGGCTACAGCTGTCAGAGGCTACTGAATTACTGATAAAATAATAAGTATGAAAAAACTGTAGCTACCTAACATTCGGTTGTAGGGGTACGGTGATGATGAATGATAATTACAAACATATAACTATTCTCTATTATTTCATCATACATATACCGGGTATCAGACTCGTCTCTCTGAGTCAGGGGAACCGTGGGTCGACACTTATACTTGGACACAAAATAACGTGAGGGGTTACCTTTTCAATATCAGCAATATTTGTTTCCTTCAAAGATATTTGTTCCTTTAACTTCTTTACATCCCGCTTCAGATAAACCAGCTGTGACACAGTTTCCTGAAGATTCCCTATCATCTCCCGCGACGTCAACAAATGGTAACGATGAGACTTCTCCATTTCACGAATTCCTTTCAATTCCACTTCTAACTTTGAATTAGCTTCACGTAATTTATTGCATTCCTCATTTTCGTTTTTAAAATCCTGTGTCATACACATTAATTAGTACGGTAGGTATATATTTTGAGTCAACGTGATACTTATATTGTGTAAAATTTAGTAAGTAATTTCGTGCTCACAATTTTGCACCTTGATAAGCTGTTTAGTATATTTTGAAGACGACCATCAAGGACAGTTTTTTCTTCTTCTTCTTGCTTGCAATCCATTCCATTAAATATTTTAATTTACGGTTAATTAATTGTTACTGGAAGCCAATTTCAATATTTATTTTTTTGATTGAAAAAGCCCGCTATATTTATTTTTTTGTTTTAATTGATTCCGAACTCGAGCAAAGGCACTACGCACGACAAGGTCCTTACTTTTTGCGTGAAAACCTAATGTACTAAAAAACTTTGTATTAAAATTAGCTAACAAAATAATACATTGTTCTAAAGTTTTAATTAGAACCTAGAATATTTCATTTTATTTATTATTTTTATTACCTCTAAAAAAAACTTTGTATTCAATTTCAAATAGACATAGATTCTGGAAAAGCTCGCCAAAAGCCGGTAGGAGAATCACGGTGTTAAAACTTAGGTCAGGCTGAAATGTCATAAAAAACTACTGTTCTACCATTAGATAAGAAAAAAAAAGTTTTTGTTTTTATTTCTTATAGGGCCCTTTAAAATTTATACATACCAGTTATTATTCTCATTTGACTTTTGTTAGGTACATTAGGTTTAATATTTTCATACATAAAAAGTAACTAACAGAGATAAAGTTTGTAAAAAGGTTAATAAAAAATACTCAAGTTTTTCTGTTCTCTCTTTATTTTCGTCTTGTCTATGGTGTACGTTTATCTTTGACTTGTGTCAATGTTGAGTGACATTATAGAATCAATCTAAAATCTTCTAGGTCTTACGTCTTTGAAAATCTGTGACATTGGCATCGACATCAATTGCCATAAACAAAAATAGAATAGAAAATCTGTGAATAGAATCGATTGTCACTGTCAAAGACGACTGTCACAAAAATGTGTTTGGAATAGTGTGTCAGCGTAGGTTATAATAAAATTTATAATATTACTCCAGTGTTTCACTACAACACGAAGATTTTGAGACTGTGATATAAATTCAACCTAAGTAATTTTAACATTGTGGTTGTAATACCAATTCAGAAAATGGCCGCGGCATACGGAATACATTTGGGTAACCATTCGGCATCGTTAGCTTCTTATTCTAATGGTGCACCGTTAATTATCGCCAATGATGCTGGAGACAGAGTGACTCCTGCTATTGTAGCCCTCAACGGCACAGAATGGGAGATAGGATTGCCAGCGAAATCTGGACAGGCGTCCTCCAAATCGATCATAAAGCACAATAAACGCCTTATGAACAGCGACTTCAATGCAGATGACCTCGCGTACGTAGAAGCATCCTCATCATGTCGCATCCAGAATGAAGAAAAAGTGATATATGAGTTTGAAACAAGTGAAACTACTCTCTATTCCAACCCTGATAATATTGCTACTAAAATCTATGCTAAATTGTTCACAATTGCCAGCCATGCTATGAATAACGAAGGAGATTTGAAATTAGTATTGGCCGCACCATTGCACTGGTCTACTTCAAGTACAGAAAGGCTTGTGAAGTGTGCTGAACTTGCCGGCTTTGATGTTCTACAAGTTATCAGTGAACCAGCAGCTGCACTTCTTGCCTACAACATCGAAGAAACAGCTGAAGATGTCAATGTCTTGGTGTATAGGCTAGGAGGATCCTCATGTGATGTCTCTGTTGTAAAAGTATCTGGTGGATTCATGACAGTTGAGAAGAATATCTACCGGTCAGATTTGGGAGGCCAGTGTCTCACTAAAGACCTGGCTGATTATATTGCACAGGAGTTCAGACAAAAATGGAAATTAGATCCTCAAGAAAGTAGAAGAGCCATGGCAAAACTACTAGTTCATGCTGACAATTGCAAACATGTCCTTTCAACACTGAACTCAGCTCATGTGTTTATCGAATCACTATTAGATGGTGTTGACTGGAGCCAGAATGTGTCACGTGCAAGATTTGAAAATGTCATATCATCAAAGATAAATGCATACACGGAGCCTGCCCAACAAGTCATCGAAAGCTTTGGTGGACCTATTCACAAAATCGTTATTTGTGGTGGAAGTATGAAGATACCAAAACTTCAGTCTGCAATTGCAAATCTGCTACCTGAAGCTGAAGTACTTACTGGGATAAGTCCAGACGAAGTGATTTCTGTTGGATGTGCCCGGGAAGCTGGCTTGCTTTTGGATATTCCAGAGTTTTCTTTGAGTGATTTGAACACAGAAGTTGAATTTTTAGGGAAAGATATCTATCTCAAGTACTTAGATCAAACAGTTCAACTTTTCAAAGAAGGCACTCCACCTTACGCTCAGAGTGTTCAAAGTATTGATGCAGGAGGAGATACCACAAGCATCAGTTTTTCTTTGCATGAAAACCCTGAAAGTGAAGAGTTTGCAACTGAAACTTTCAATGTGGAAAGTTTGAATAAACCATTTACATTAAAAGCCACATTACAACAATCGAATGTCTTGTTACAAGTAGAATAAGATTTTTTTATATGGAAAAATAAAGCTATATCAAACAATTCTTGTGTTGGTAACTTTTATTTATTGCAAGCAATAATTACATAGAGTAAAGAAAAAATTACAAGGTACCTTTTTGTTTTACGCTCCAGACAGGTCTATTGTGAACGGCCGAAAGAAGCGAAAGAATCGTACTTGTAAACTTGTATGAAGTCCTATGTAATCTCGCACATTTATCGCGCCGAATCGGACGAATAAATTTTACGTATGATACAACGTTTCGTCCGGCGCGGTCGAATTTTTCAACATTTGGAATAGTGCGGTTTGTAACCATCAGGGTGGTTTTAGTATAATCCCACATTCCCCAGTCTTATGCCCGAAAATCGGTCAACTTTTGAAGGTTTTCCACCGAAATAACCGTCCTCAATCCCTACCGTCTTCAAACCAGTGTCGACGACCGTTTTCTGTTTCTGCAACCGTTTTCGGATTTCCTCGTTGGGCAAACGGTTCCGTTTTGTCCGGCAAAAATTCGACAACGACCCACCACTGCAAAACATTTCGTGTAGTTTCTGTCATCACTACTGTGAAGACTAAACATCGAAACATCGTGAAGAAAAAACACTGATACCGGCATTACCTCAAACGTCTGTGCCTCAAACCTTTTGGGATCCTCTTTTTGGTTGGAGTAAGTGCCGAAAACATGTCTGTGGTATTTATCAATCCGCCCCGGGAGGCACAGGCACAACTAGATTGCCCACGTTCTAGTTCTAGTACACAGAAGAGGTCTATATTTTGTAGCTGTGGGAACGAACGTTTCTAGCTGATATGCTAGTATCCAAACCATGCAAAAAAATAACAGATGACTATTCAATTGTCATTCAACTGTCAAAACTGTTATGTTATTATTTTGATAGAAAATCACAAACAATCACATTTTCGCGGAGTGAAATCAATTTTTTAAGTTCAAACTCTATTTTTGGATGTAAATTATGAATGTATTAATTACAGCTTTTTGCGTAGCTCTAATATACGACATAGCATCAGTGGGGTCTTTAAAAACAAATCATATTCGGCATCATTTAAGTTCACGCACACCTTACAGGTTTATAGCTAATAAGAATGATTCGAGAATAAAGTTTCCCGGTAAGTAAACTAATTTAACATCTTTATTACTTTAGTACCTAGTTTTATGTATTAGACCTGCATTTAAAATGGATTTACTTTTATAATCCGCAAACGGAACTGTAGGTAACCCACTTTTCAAACGAGTTTTTAAAACTAGATAAGGAAGCCTATTTGATGATGCGAAACTTTGTAACTTCCTTGTTGGCGAGGGCTTTTAAAAAAATCGGATTATTGACAACGAATTTTCTAAAAGCGTAAGAGTTGAGATATATAGCTAAGAATATTACAATAATTTACATTTCAGATTGCAAAGATACAAAAATATGGATGGTGACTCGTCATGGCACTAGATTACCTGGTGGTAAAAATATAGCTGGTGCTGAACAGCTTGTAGGCTTGAAGTATGAAGTGTTACTGCAACATTCTCAAGGCAACGGTTTGTAAATATTTATTTCAACTTCTAGTATGATAGTGGCGAACTTAATGCCACAAGGTATTCCGAACCTGTCAACCTTTGGGTCAACTAGGATAGCATTGTTACGGAAAACAAATAAAACCATTTAATTATCTTGTTAGTTGGATCGTTTCATTTTCACAGTTAAGTGAAATAGAACAGGTTTTTAATTTTTTTAATTATGTTTTTTTTTTTTTTTTAAATATCTATTTAGTTGTTAAAAAGAAACTTTTTTTGCATGATGTAGGTACTTAACCATTTTGTGTTCATATCTCTTCCTGCTTGTATTGTATGGTATTGTAGAACGGGCTTGTGTCCACAACTCCACTTCAAAGCGTATTTTGCATACAGTTCCACCTTGTATATAAACATAATATCCATTTATATTTTCTCTCTTTCAGGTCAATTAACAAATGAGCAATTAGACAATCTAAAAGACTGGAAAACAGACCTTAATCCTGATGAAGAAAGTTGGTTGACATTGGAAGGTCAGGATGAAATGATATTATTGGCTGAGAGGATGCAGAAAAGATTTCCTAATGCTATCAAACAGAGATATAGCAACAAAACATATTTAGTAAGTATAATTAAATAAAATATATTATAAAATAAAAATACATTAATTCTAATAAATATTTTTGGTGCAAATTTGGTAAAGAAAGATCTTTGTCAGACTCTTGTTGTCTAAGAAACCAGTGTTTTTTTTATGTGACAATAAACAGTTACAATATAAAATATTTACATATTTTAATTCAATATAGCGTTATCAACATGTTAGCGTTATGAACATGTTAACAGAGGATGATGCGATGGAAAAAAGAGTAGCGTGACGATTAACAGGCAAAAATGGGGGAAAACACGTGTTGCGCCGACCCAAAATAACATGGGACAGAGGCAGGAAGATGATCAATAGTTTTAACAATATTGCTAACCACTACATTATCTGCATGTTAACAAAATTGAAATTAATTAAAAAGTAATCCCACACTGTGGGACCAGTGTGTCTGAATTATCTAAACCATCATCATCATCATCATCATCATTCTCTTGCCCTTATCCTAATTCATTTGTGGTCGGCGCAGCATGTCTTCTTCTCCCATACTACTCTATTTTTCTTCATCTCATCAGACACTTCTTTTCTTGCCATATCATTCTAAACACAGTCCATCCTTCGTTTCTTTGGTCTTCCTCTACTCATTTAACCATCCACATTCGTACTCAAAACATTCCTCAGGACATTTCCTCATTCCTTCGCATCACATGCCCTAAGGAATGTAAATTATCTGAACCAAGAATAATAAAATTTATACAGCGTGTTAGGTTAAACGAGGGACATATTGAGGGAAGGTATTCAGTATTCGATTCTCAACCCAAATATGTAAAAAACCTACAACCTTTATTTTTGACATAATTGTCTAATTAAATACATTACTCATGGACACTGAGCGCGCGAGTAGGTGTCACGCGGCAAAACACGTGCCGGACTGCCCATGCCGGTCCTGAGCTCCGTGCGCAAACTCCGCCCCATTCCTTTGTGTAATGTCCCCGATGCACCGACAGGGCACATCCCCGCGCCGACCTCAGTGTATGCGCGAGCGCCGCCACTTCCGCATGTCTAATATTGCGTTTCCGCGTATCGCAAAACAAACAACCCCGCTTACTTCGCATACGTCTTATCATCATTCCAGTGAAGAATATTGGGATTATGGTTTGTGCTTAAGTGTTATCTAGTGATAGTGTGCGAGGAACCGTTAATTATTTTGCAAGGTGTCAATCAACGACTGCGAACATTCGGTCAGTACCTAGATATTTACCTGTACAAAGCCAGATTTAAAGTATGAAGGGAAAATGGATTATATCTAGAAAAGTCATTGACCCGCACACATGTTCTGCGATAAGCGCATGGCGCACACGTTGCGAGACTTAGGTGAAGTTTTTGGTATCCCCGATGGATCTATCTGTTATTTATTACGGTTTTTATTTTTGTTCGTATGTTTATTAGTACTTACTTATCATGTAATGTACTATTGCGGGTTTGAATATGTCCCTCGTTTAAACTAACATATTGTATTTAGTCTATGACATTTTTTTTTTCGTATCGGGAACCGTCAAAAGACTCCTCCGAGGAAGTGTCAGACTTTGACTGACTAAAACCCATACGTCATATCCTTCCTCGCCCTTTATGTTCCGGGGCCACGGTATCTCTTTCGAACAGTCCCGCAACCTAGTCTATGATCTGAACTAAACTTTCTTTTGTTATTATAATTCCAGTTCCGCTACACAGCAACACAAAGAGCTCAGCAAAGCGCAAGGTACTTTACCAATGGCTTGTTCGAGAAAAAGGAAGCACAAGACATCATATTTGCACCAGCCACAAAAGTCGACCCAGTATTACGAGTAATATAAAATATTTCAAAATATTAATTATGATTAGACACATTTAATTTCAACCGAATTCTCAAATTACCTCTCTGTCACTGTAAAATGTAATTGTATTTGTGTATGCCGTATTAGACACCAAGGTTTGCGATACGCACTTTTAGGACGGTTGTAATAAGATGGCAATGCACAAATAAAATGCGCTAACTTGATAAGGCAATCGATTTTAGGAATTGATTTGAACAAAATGACCGCGCTTTTGCATTGCCGTCATCATAACTGTCTTATGGCCGGGACTTTTAACCAAATTTTTTTTATTTGTCACAAGAGTCCGCTTACATCTGCATAGAATATTGCAGCCGGGGTGCCAGTTTCAAAACATCACCTAAATAACCGAGTATGGACCTAATCCCGCAAAAGTATGGGGAACTCTCCGAACAAAACAGAACTAACTCGCCAAGGCGCATTAATGCACACAGCGGTTTTTTAGTGTGTGTTGAAAGCTCGACAGTTACTTGTGCACGAAGACGCGCGTTGAATACCTACATGACAATTTCTCGGCGGTCATTCTTTCCAAGTATCTGGGATTTAAGATATCTGCGGACAAAAAGCCCTCGTCTGCGCAACCGTGACAGATGATACCCTTTCGAAAATTCGGCTGTTGATTCTTAGCTTCTCTCTTCATTCAGTTGCAATTTTTCAGTTTTACAAACACTGTGACCGATGGCTAAGTCAGGTTAAGAAAAATCCTGAAACTTACAAGGAGGTAAACCTGTTTAGTCATAGCCATGAAATGAATAAGGCGCTGGAGTCTGTATCCCATAGACTGGGCCTCAATAGAGTGCTGGATTTTGGTTTGTAAGACTTGAATGCCTCGCTGTATCGCTGAAACTCGCTTTGCTTTGCTCGATTGTCACACCTTCTAATCTTAATTAGTTTTCAATGTTCCTATTTTCACTTTTATCCTTAACTAGTTGAGCAGCGCACTAAGTGCGTGACCGTTTGGCTAGAGCTAGACGTCCAAACGCCAGCCGATTTGCTCAAACGACTGCGGAAAAAACAGTTGAAAGTTGTAAAATTGCTTATAGTATACCACCCCGACGCAACGCGACGCGAACTGCAACGCGTAATTTGTGTACGAAATGCCTTACTCATGCGGAGAAGACAAGTGAAACGCGCGTGTTGTTTGATGCAATAATTCGCATCGCCTCAGGTCGAGAACGGGCGTAGGGCGTAAGCATGACTAAGTAAATGGAACAGACTATAAGCTTCATACAACCCCGCGAATCGGTTGCACCACGTGCGTGACCACTGGCCGCTTGTCGCATACGTGGCGAGAGTGGAAAAAACCGGTTTACGCTGTCAAAGTCAGTTGAAAATCTCAGGGTTGTCAGGGCAACACACGTTGTTTTTTTTCATGACAAGTTAGAATATTTTAATGTCAAAACTTGGTATTTATTAATAATGGTAGTTTATTGTACTGCTTGTATGAATAATACTAATAATATACTATAATTTATTTTCTCTTTAGTGTTGCGCCTGTGATGAACCATTGCGTAGTAGTCGCAATCAAAATTACACCATATTCGCACAGATCAATTTACACACATGCAAAATGATTTGTATGAAAAATTGTGAGAGGTCTCGCCCTAATGTCGCCGGTTATTGTATTCGTTGACGCGCTGCTCTGCCCAGCTAGAACATAACCCTATTGATACTTAATTAATCCTGGCATTTATTATGTACGCAGTATTTTTCATGCTTAAATTATCAATAGTAATCTTTTAAACAAACACGTTTATGTACTAAAGCTATATTTTAATTTACTTACAGACACGGTGAATTTGATGTATAAGTTCTGTGGATATGAAACTGCATGGGATAAACATCACATATCGCCCTGGTGTTACGCGTTTGATGAGGACAGCATTAAGGTAACTACTGAAGTCGTGGCAAGCCGAGTCGTAAGAGCGGTATCCGACTAGCTTATTTTTTAGCGCCTATAAGCTCGTATTTAGCTAACGCGCGCCACTGTTTGTACTTCAAAAACCGAATACACGCGGTCATTTCGGTGCTTTCGCGCCGACGAGTGGGTCTGCGGGGAGGAGACTCGCTTATACGAGCTTATAAGCGCGTTAACGCTCGTAGGAGTTTCACGTTTAACAAAAGGCGCACGTTGGTACCGCGAATCAAGAGAAGAATCTCTTAAATGACAGTACTGGCTTTTTTCCAACTCTTCAGTTTCCTTATTACTTTCTGCTTCGGATGACGACGAAAGAAAACATAAGCAGTGACATATTTTTTAGGGATGTCTCGATACGCCTTTTTGCCGATACGATACCAATACCGATACTGTTATAAAAATATCGGCGATACTGATACCGATACCGATACGCTTATTGAATTCAAAAAAGGAAGGTAGAATAAATAAAACACAATTAATTAATAGTTTTAGTTATCAAAATCAACATTTATAAGATTATTATTTAAAAGCAAAGTATTCTTAAGTTTTGCGGGCAAAGGCGATTTTGCAAGTCTGTTTGAATAAGACCTGCGGTGGAAAATAGTCTCTCAGATGTGACAGAACTCATTTGGAAACTAAAGTACTTCTGCGCCATTTTTTTCAAGTTTGGATATAAGACGCCATTTTTAAAGCGCGAAATTTGAAAAGTATCGTTGAATCTGCCATAAAAATATCGCCGATACCGATATATCGGCAAACCCGAAGTATCGCCGATATATCGGTATCGGTATCGGTATCGGATGCATCCCTAATATTTTTATCAGATTGCCAAAAAGGGTTATGTTTTCTTCTGCATTGGTTATAGATTTGTTCTGACTTAAAGTCACTCGCAGCATGTTTATTAACTCCGACGCAAAAACGACGGGGTGTTTTAAGTTTGACATGTCTGTGTGTGTGTGTGTGTGTTATTGTTTGAAAAGTAAATTAGTCGGGAGTGTTCTTAGCTATGTTTCATAAAAATCAGTACAAGATGGCCGCCGCCTCAAAATGGCGGATTACATACAGGGTGTAAACCACCTAATCACGAAGCCGTCAACCAAGCATTCTGAACATCATACTGAGTAACTTTACGCAAAAATTATTGCTGGGAAACGACTTTTTTTTTGGGGTGAAAAATCATGTTTTGTCGTAGAACACAATGTAAAGCACTTAAAACATTGTGCTGATGGATGGATTGAATAGTACGGGGGTTTTAGAGGTGTTTAAAGTGAAAACGTTACAATAAAAACTCGTATTAAAAAACAAACTTGTCAAGAACTTTGACCCCCAATATCTCCGTAACTAGAAGGTTCCCAGGTATGGTGTAGAACAAAAAAATGATCGCAATGACGGGGAGAACAAGTGCCTTTCCGCTTTGTTAAGAGATGTTTTACACCCTTTATTTATTCAACAACTCCCTCAATAAGGGTATCAAATGAAAGGGCTTGACTTATTTTCTACTAAATCGCACTACTCGTAAGTCGCGTTAAAGAAAATTCATTCCAAAAAAAATCTTGAAATTATGACCCTATGTGTCGGGGGTTTATTTAATTTTGAATTTAATATATCTTGTTTTACTTACTGTTTCAGGTGTTCGAGTATTATTACGATCTAAAAGCGTATTGGATCGATGGCTATGCTCACGAAATAACGTATCGCCAAGCCTGCTTATCAATGAGAAACATGTTTGATCATTTTGGGTAAATAATAATTGGTTTATCATCAATTCTCATCTTCTAATTTTCATATTTTTTATTCCCTTTTTCTGTGTACTTCGTAAATATGAGATATTGAACTTTGGAAATGGGTTATCTCGTTGGTTCAAAAAGGCGCTCTACAATGCCGACCCTTTTTGCTTTAGCCCGACTACGGCGGTGCCACAAAAAGGAACCAGTGTTTTTAATTATGTTGGGCCCACAGAACATAAAAGAGGTTAGAAAGGAAATAGCTCCTGTTTTGTATTAGCACGCGTGTCGTCGCTAGTGTCCTCTTTAACTTCACTACAAGCAAGATACCCATACGTACGTGCATTATGCACACAAATATACTACTCACAGTTAGATCGCGAGCTTGCTGTTGTCATTGTCACATTAACTCAAAAAAAATAAAACCGACATCAAAAAGAAAAAGTGAAAAATAACTTTAGCTTCTGAAGTCGGTGACGTTTGTATGATTGATTTAATTTTTTTGTCACCGACTTCAGAAGCTAAAGTTATTTTTCACTATTTCTTTTTGAAGTCGGTTTTATTTTTTGCAAAAAAGTTTTTATTTTTTACTTTTTAGTGGTTCACATGGAAAGTGCATACCGTTACAATTACAACAATCCCAAACACGACTAGGATACATTGTCTCATTATGGAGTTTCGTGACTCTTGGCTTCATCATCAGATGTGATGGTAGAATGGTTCTTATCAAACGCAAATGCTTCACTTTTTGTAGAAAATATAAAAATTGCTGTACGTTATCCTATAAAATTTGAAGAGTTCCCTCGATTTCGCCAAGATTCCATCATCAGATCCCGACTTGGCGACTATGGGACCAACTTGGAAGTATACCCTTTCAAACAAAAAAATAATTTTTCAAATCGGTTTAGGCGTCTTCGAGTAATCGGGTAACATACATAAAAAAAAAAAAAAAAATACATACAGTCGAATAGAGAACCTCCTCCTTTTTGGAAGTCGGTTAAAAACTGTGCCTGTCGTGCACTCACACACGCTTCGTACGTTGTCCTCGCCCACAAGGCCGTTCTAACCTCTTTTTAACCGACTTCTAAAAAAGGAGGAGGTTCTCAATTCGGATGTTTCTATTTTTTTTTTATGTTTGTTCGCGCATAACTCCGTCGCTTGCCAACCGATTTGAAAAATTATTTTTTTGTTGGAAAGGGTATCCTTTCCAAATGGTCCCATAGTCACCAAGTCGGGATCTGATGATGGAATCTTGGCGAAATCGAGGGAACTCTTCAAATATTATAGGATAACGTACAGCAATTTTAGTATTTTCTACAACAAGTGAAGCATTTGCGTTTGATAAGAACCATTCTACCATCACATCTGATGATGAAGCCAAGAGTCACGAAACTCAATAATGAGACAATGTATCCTAGTCGTGTTTGGGCTTTGTTTGTAATTGAAACGGGATGCACTTTCCATGTGTACCAAGCACATGTAAACCACTAAAAAGTGAAAAATAAAAACTTTTTTGCAAAAAATAAAACCCACTTCGAAAACAAAAACAAAAATGTGAAAAATAACTTTAGCTTCTGAAGTCGGTGACAAAAAAAATAAATCAATCAAACAAAGGTCACCGACTTCAGAAGCTAAAGTTATTTTTCACATTTTTGTTTTTTATCTGTTCTGTTCTTGTGCCCTATATGTAGGAGTACTGTATTTATAGATACAGCTGTTTCTCTTTATTTTTTAGTAATTCACGTGTATTATAGGTTTAAATAAACCTATGTCAGGCTCAGTCTCACACAAACTTAGCAGTATGTTTATGCACTATGTTAAAATCTCAGATCAAATAAAAAAAGTAGATACCGCACGGCCTTTGCCAATAGTGAAGCCACAAAACTCTGCTCATTCAAGTAAACACACGCACTCACGCACACACATGCACCAAACTATGCTCATTTTTGTTATTATCCTGCGGGTCGTCGTGCAGTAAGTTTGCCTTAAAAATGCCGTCGTGTGTTATGAAATGGTGTAAAAACAACTCGAAAGTGAACAAAAAGTCTGAAGGAATATCGTTTCAGACGTAAGTACTCACAAGACTATCTTTTTTTATATTATTCAAACACAGTTTTGAGGTTATTCCACATAAATAACGTCAATGTCCCGAAATGACGTATCGAGAGAGTGTTGCCAGGAGTTCGTATTTGTAATACCCAAAAATGTGGGTAAGTAAGTTGTAGGCAAAGTCATAGCAAAATAATTAGGCACAGAGTGGACATAATTATTGTTTTATTTTATAATCACTTCATTTTATGTAAATAGTTATTTTTTTTACTCGTTTCTTTCTACATTCTCGAGTACCTACTTACCTTCTATTTTTTTACTATCAAATATTATTGGTTTTAGGTTGCCAGCAAATATTTTAATAAGAGATGAATGGGTAGCTGCTATTCGACAGAGTCGAAATGATTCCGTCTTTTTTTGTTTTATGTTATTTATTTTTAATAAACACTCTGTACATAACCTTGTTGTATTTTTTTTCGGGACTATCTGTTGAGACCATTTATAAAGTGTTCCTACACACCTCCTACATATTTATAATGTTATTGTAATTTATGAGACATTTATTTTCCCATTGGCATATTACCTATTTTACGCAATTTTAAGGGATTTTTTTTCAAAACGTGGCAATACTTCATTTACTCACACATACTTGAAAAAATGGCGACACTTTCTTGTTCTAAGTGCGGTATCTACTTTTTTTATTTGATCTGAGGTTAAAATAAGTACAGTGTACAGTAAATAAATGTTTTTTATTTGCTAGCCTACATAGTGTCCCACTGCTGGGCAAAGGCCTCCCCCTTCTCCTTCCATACCTCTCTGTCTTGTGCCATGTTGGCCCTAATAAACGTATATGTCACCGTAAAATTGTCATACACGTTATATTACAATATAACGTGTTTCTCTCTAGCGATATTGTAAACTCTAGAAAAATTGACAACTGAACATACGGAAGCACGGAGTAAATACAAAGAGGAGATGTTCTAATTAGATTTCCTTAGGAAACAACGCGTGACACTTTACGGGGTGAAGGGGTGCTAGATCCCGCCCACTTCTCTATTTTCCGTCTACCGGTCAATAGCAAAACTATTCGCTCGTTCTGTCAATTTTGTTTTGGTAGTTACGTAACTATCTCACACTAGATGTCACTAAGTGCAGGATGCAACAGGGTCGTACTCAGAATTTTCGTACCGGGTAGTACTGTTTTATTTTAAACTATTTTTTTTGCGAACCATCTTAATGCGTATTTTTTATTTAAATTGTGATTTTATTATGAAAAAAAAAAAGGTTTCTGATGAATGACGAATGAAGATTATTAGATTTTCTCATATACAACATTATTTTTTGTTTACACTAAACCCGAAAAGGGGTCATTGTACTCATCATTTTGAACAACTTTTTCTATGGGACGAACCTTGAAATCGCGAAAAAAAATCAGCTGTTCCTTACATTTATGTTCGCATAACTCGCCAATTACTCGGCCCAGTGGTACCACTCTCATGAAAAGATAATGTACCATTCCTGAGAAATACCGATTAATATAACCTAACCTTAAAAAATCTCTATATTCCCCTAAAAAGCGTAATCGACGGAGCCCCGCTTCGCGGGTCCCCTATTTCCGAGTGCAGGGTTTAAAGGAACCTAACTAACCTAACGGGGGGATGCCCCAAGTCCCGATTATGGGGGCAGAGATACTTCCGTATGTTCAGTTGACAATAATTCGAGAGTTTACAATATCGCTAGAGAGAAACACGTTATATTGTAATATAACGTGTTTGACAATTTTACGGTGACATATATATTACTAAAAATGTTTACACAATTTTTTATTATTTCTATGCAGCAAAGAACGTGGCTACCGATCGATCTTCTTATTCAGTCACTCTGGCACTGTTCTGAAGATCCTCACTTACCTGAAGCTCTATCAACCGCCACAGCCGCTCAAAGGTGACCAAATTGTGAAGGACAGGGTGTGGAGACTGTCCGAAATAGACTGCTTTGGGGCTAATTTGGCGTTTGTGCTGTTTAAGTAAGTACTTACTTATTAATATCATGGACTGTCATCATCATCATCAGCCTATTAATGTTCCCATTGCTGGGACACAGGCCTCCACTCTGAGGGAATGTGCTATAATCCACCACGCGAGCCCATTGCGGACTGGTGGTTGTCAGATGTCTTCGATTTTTTTGGTTCTAGGACATGCCGGTTTCCTCACGATGTCTTCCTTTGCCGTTTTGAGAGCAGTGGTGATGAAATAAATTACACAAAGTAATGCGCCTGTCTGGGTTCGAACTCACTACTTACTGTTCGTAAATTAGGGCTGCAACCACTGGGCCACCGCTGCTCTCATGGACTGTACCACGACGCAATACAGCTGAATTTTGTTAAAACATCTTACTTCAATTATTGTGGGAAAGAGATGGAGTTATGCGACATAAACAACGTGTTAACGGACCCGTCAATCAAGCATTCTGTACATCAAACTAAGTAATAACGCAAAACATATTGGTGGGAAACGACTTTTTTTATGGGGTAAAAAAACATTGTGCTGAATAGACTTTCAATAGTAATACGGTCGTGATGGTATTTAAAGGAAAGTTACAACTGTCCCGTTGGAACTGTCGGATGCCCAATATCGTACCGTACCTAGTAGCAGGTTGCCAGTACAGTCTAGAACAAAAAACAAATGCCTTTCGTCTTCGATAAAGGTTTTTTATTATTAATACACCACGCGAGCGGAACCACAGGTACCTACAGCTAGTAGGTACCATTAAAAGTAACAAATGAGATCAAACCATTAAGGTATAAAAGTAGCACTTCATCCAGATTTCTTAGCGTGCCACAGAAATTCAGATTAATTGGCACTTTAGCGCGCTAATGTAGACAACAAGTCATCATATAAAATCTCGAACAAAATAGGAACGCAGTTTTATTGTAGAAAATGTTTAAAACTGTTGCGAATAATCTGTTATGAAGAAATAGGTTAACATTTTGTTTTAGTGTTTCGTTGTAATTTGGAGAAACAGAACACTGACGTAATTAGTTTATGTTTGGCATAAAAAGGTAATAGAAAAGAGTAACTTTCCTGTTTTGGCACTGAGTAAGCGTGGCCGTGGTTGGCGAAAATTCGCTGTTTGGCTAAAGATCTTTGTCCAGCATTGGCGATTTCTTGTACGGTCGAACAGGCTATTTGGTTTACACTTTATAATGTAATTTGTTCGTTAAACTGTAAACCAAATAGCTTGTTCGACCGTACTTACAAGAAACTAACTTAACTTGGTCACCACGTAGTGTTAATAATGGTCCCTAAATGCGGCGATTTGGGGATTAAATAATACCAAATTATATCTAAAAGAGCGAAAATCTTCACCTTGCTAACATTTTATAACAACTTTATTAATTTAACTTTTCTGTCCCCAGATGCAAGACCGGAGACCATGTTTTAACTCTTCACCAAGAAAAAATAATTAAGCTTCCGATGTGCGAACAGGAATTATGTCCACTGAAGCATTTGAAGGAATATTTCCACGACAGTATTTACAACTGTGACTATAGCGATATGTGTAGTCTTGACTCCAACTCCAATAGTACTAATAGTAACGGAGGGAAAAAACGCTTATGAATTGTTCACACCGCAGGCCTTGAGGTTCGGACAAACCGTTACGCACACATTGCGGAAGCGGTTCCGTACACCGGACTTTGACAGATAGTACTGTACTGAAATCTGTCACTGTCCGATGTCCGCAGCCAGCCTACAATTTGTCCGTACCTGTTTGTCCGGATGTTAAAGGCTCTTGTTGACGACCGCTTTTACCCGGGCCGGCGCTGGATTAAGCTTTTACATGTAGGTACCCACTACCCAGTTTCTAACCAAAATAAATGTGATTTGGTTTGCATACCGACGCCGACCCGGGCAGGAAACGGGTCGTGAACAAGAGCCCTAAGGTAGATGGCACCAAACAACATTTTAAAATATACATGTGCTTATTTGCTTTTGCGCCTGGGCCATATAAAATGTAAAGGTATTCTTGAAGCTTTACTGCATCGTCGTGCTATGCAAATAGCTATTTTAAAACAAAACACGCGGTTCAGAAACTATTGTATGTATAGTTGTATACACTAGGTATATTGTGTCATATTGCACAATTATACTCGTGATATGCCTTGTCATGTTATTCTCAGTACATTCAGTGCATAATATGTATATTTATGACGTCCAGTGGAAACTATTTAAGTTCCAGTGTTAATTTATTACGTGATAAGTTATGAATAAAACTTCAGTATTAAAATAGAAAAGACAATTAATGATAGAAAAAACGCAAAGACTTAAAACATTGCGACACACAGTCGCCAGTTCCATGAATGAAAAAAAAACTTATGAACTTGTTATACGCAAATTAATTGCTTGAAATTGTTGTATTCAATAGTTTTACAATGAATTAAATGTTTACACTGTTATATAATAATATATCGAAATGTATGTATATATATATATGTCACCGTAAAATTGTCAAACACGTTATATTACAATAAAATGTGTTTCTCTCTAGCGATATTGTAAACTCTCGAAATATTGTCAAACGAACATACTGCTTACAATAAAACGCATTATTTATCGTGAAATGCATGCGATGGTAGTCAACTCACGCGGGGTGTGGAGGGAAGGAGGGGTCCCCCTTGCAATATCGCTAGAGAGATTACAATATAACGTGTTTGACAATTTTACGGTGACATATAAATGACATTGTTGAATTGATCATAATAAACGCTACACACGCTTTAAGTATACCTACTTGTGTTTTTATTTGGTGGCATTGGTGTTGTCCCAGCCACACGTGGGCCTAATATTAGAAATCATGTTAAAATGCATCATGACTGGCCAGTGACCACAAATTAACAATAATGAAAGTTAAATATCAAAACCTCGTATTCACTTGAAGTCCCACAAGCCTTGATAAAAGAGACGTCCAGAGACATCGAAACGATGAAGAAGGTCGTGTCGTGAGTAAACGTACATGGCGACAGTGTTCGTCGTAGCCTGACGTCGCCTGACTTCACCTGACATCTGTGGCACAACCGCAATGACATAATGCGCGACGTTAAAGATACGAGACTTCATGTGGCAAGAGGGTAAACAGCCTTTGTTCTCAATAGTCGTAAGGGTACACATTTTCTAATATGTTATAGTTTCCCTCCACTGGGGGGGAAGTATTCGAAATACTGGAGATAGCAAATTTTACTCAAAAGAAACAACCTTTATTAAAAAAAAAAAAACATATTGCATTCACAGATTTTCGAAAATTCGCTTGCCACACTCGGGAATCGAACCGACTAAAGTTCGAGAAAATAACATCCTGTACTTTTTACATCAATCGATAGGCAATCGTATGGATCAAATCTTTCTATCAAACATGATAAATTAAATGAAGGGAAAACCATGAAATCTAAAGAACCGTTTTAAATTCACTACCAAGATAAAGCACTTTTATTAGTGGTTTTTCATTCATTTAAGTAATTTATTCATGTTTGTTATAGAGATTTGATCCATATGATTGACCCTATCGATTGATATCAAAAAGGTACAGAATGTAATTTTTTCGAACTTTAGTCGATCTATCCCGAATGTGGCAAGCTAATTTTCGAAAATCTGTGAATGCTGATTTATTTCTTAAAAAAAAAATGGTTTCTTTAAGAAAAAAATTGCTATCTTCAGTAGGTACCTAAGAGTACTTGCCCTCCAGGTGGCATTGAAAAAATCCAGCCTGTATTATATCTCAAAAACTAGCGCCTAGCGAAGATGTTTTCTCCCATATTTTGTCGCCAATTTGGCAATTTGTCGCAAGTTACAAATTTAATTGGGTCTTAGTTTGGAAGTTTTAATGAGATAAGATGTAGTCCAAGAGCTAGATCGAAGAGTCCATAAGAGTTCATTCGATCTAGGCTAGATCGAATAAACTCTTATGGATTCTTCGATCTAGATCATCTAAGATCTAGAGCTAGATCATCTAGCTCTTGGACAGATACAGACCCATCGCACCCCTGGCAGTACCCCTTACACCACTAGTGTTACAACACTATATTATTACTATAGGGTGAGGATACTCTATCATTGACTTCATAATTGTTGATTTTGATAAGTATGGTAATCTACTAACATAATGGCGTCATTATGACTTTCCTATGGTCAACCACTGACACTCTATTGAAAGAAATGGCATAGAATGGTAATCTCGACTGGTGCTATTTACGAGCTTCTTACTACTTCAGATTGCAGATTGCTCATAACACTTATAAAAAATAGTGGCAATTCGATAATGTCATTATAAACCAATTCTATAACGAGACCATAGACATAGTGTTGGAATGATGAATTTATAAAAATAGCAGACTAAGACAACTGGTGTCATCGTTTAACTTTAAAACACCTACCGTACGACCAGGGTACCTACGGCCACGGGTACGGTGGGTCTGCAGTTTCTTCGACTATACCTTACTACCTACCTCAAAATGAAAATCCCTGATGGTGGCTAAGCTAGTGTCAATCACACTATGTTTTGATAAATTTCTTCACGGTGGGCATTTTTTTCAGACAGACTACAGCAGCAGTAGGCAGCAGCAAGCGCAGCAGCAGCGGCAGGTAGCAGTTGGCAGTTGTAGGTACTTACCTCAGATCAACATAAAAAGGGTACTTACCTTATAATAGGTATTGTCTAAGTTAATGAGGCATGTCTTATGCATCAATAACTAATTGTGTAGTCGTATCGCCTACGTGTGTTTCCAATAAACTAGTTCATACCAACTTCCTACTTCCGTTTGATCACTTGTGTGAAGTCGTGTGGGATGTTCATCATCTGATATCTACCTAACTAACTGTGTGAGGGTAATTACGCAGAGCTTTCGCGTAATTTTCTAAAATAACTGGAAGAAATCAACACGGTGTAAAATCTATCCTTTAAAAAACACCTGTTAGAATTTCAGCACTTGTGTCAAAACTTCGAAGCTAAGAACTACAGTAGGCAAGGCCAGTACCACTAGGCCACCGTTCCATTCTTTCTCATTCAATAAAATCATCAATCCTCGATAGTCAGCCAGTTATTGCATTAGCGGGGTGAAGGGCTGCTGGACAGGTTACAAGCGATCGAATCTGCGACTTGGTGCCCAAAGGTGCACAAATAAAATACACGATTTTCACTTCTACGATTTTCTTAGTCTGTGACACCTAGGTACAGAAGACGAATTGATAACGGCTCGGTAACTCAACGCTGAACTTCAATCAAACTTATGGCACTGTAGTTGAAATCTTTGATGGACGCCTTTATTCTCGAGTTTATTACTTCGAATTTCACTCCGTCTTGATCGTGATTGCAGCACGGATCATTGGTTTTGTGACAATTGGTTTATAAATAGAATCGGAATCGAATCACCTACGTTGGTAGAAGCTAGAATTGTGGGACGACAATTTCAGGATTGCGTTTAAATTAAATTTTATGTTGATTGAATGCTATGTGTAGGCGTTTGCTATCAGATACTGCAATGACTTTACGGCCTCTGAGTCAATAATATTTATTTCAATTTCACATCCCACACTAGGCCGTGTAGGTATCGGGATTGGTTTTTCGGTGATTAATCTCGCTTTCACAAACATCCGAAACACCTGAATTTGTAAGGAATTACTTGAAAGCTTAAAGATAATTTGCAATCTCGCCATGTTTATTATTGACTTTTCTATTTCAAAATATTAATTAGGTAAGTAGACAGCTACAAAGGAATTAAGGATTTTCATAAGTAGGTACTAGGTAGCAGTGCAAAGTGAGAATGTAGGGTCATACAAACTGTTAAAAGGGCGTTAAAGTGGAATTTTAGTACGTGACCCATGAGAGGGAAGCATGCGAACATCACATCGTCCGGACAGGCTGTATGTTAACGACGCCTTTACCCGCTATAAAGAACATCGTTGCTGCAACAAGAAAAGCAACAATGTACCTAAGAAGACGTGATAAAACCTCTTGAAAGGCTTTAGCACCCACTTTCTTGTAAATATATCGTTTTCAGACAATCATCAGCATAAAACATAACGTTAATGTCGAAACTTCACTGAAAGCTTAGCGAGCTATGGCTGAAACGCTGAACATGACTAAATTCATGCAAGCTGTAACGAAATATACCACCCATTTTGCAAAATAATTTGTTCTCTTGTGAAAATATGTTACCGCTTTTAGCGCAGGATAACTACTGTGATGACGTTAAAGTTAGAGAAAAGCAAAATATCTCGCAATGGGTGTACCAGTTCTGCATTAATTATGAAACAAAGTAGGTACTGTGTAGGTTACATCAGAGAGTTAGCTGAACAATAAGTACTAAAATACAAACATTAGAATTAAGAACGGGATATTTACCATGTTTACCTATTGTTGTTTTTTACTAAAATAGTTTCTGCGTTTTCATTTACAGTGACTTAAATTTTCCGACTGAGCTA
This sequence comes from Xestia ashworthii, assembly GCA_950022955.1. Taxonomy (NCBI): domain Eukaryota; kingdom Metazoa; phylum Arthropoda; class Insecta; order Lepidoptera; family Noctuidae; genus Xestia; species Xestia ashworthii. Next base: position 17,245,207 of record OX465553.1, read on the forward strand.
GAAAATTCTGTAGTGGCGTTGCGTGAGTAGACTGGGTAGTCTCGTAGCCGCCTTCTAGAAGGTGGACCAATGTGTTGGTGGAGGTAGTGGGAATCTGGTTGTTGCTGAAACCGTAGGACCGGTGTGCAGATGACTGGGGCTGTGGCTTCTTTTCAGTAATGGACATATTCCAGCTTAATGATAATGATGAATCCCTTTTTTAAGCTAAACATGTTATCACTGTTTGCAAGTCAAGGCGGCAAAGTTACTGCCGGGGTTGCGGGACTGTTCGAAAGAGATGCCGCGGCCCTGGAACGTAAAGAGCGAGGAAGGAACATGGATGGGTTTTAGTCAGTAAGAGTCTGACCTCCCTCCCGCTCCGCCCAGAGTGGGAGAAGTCATTTGCTGATTTCCCATCCTAAAAAAAAAAAAAAAAAAGGCGGCAAAGTTAGGTAAGCTCAAAAGTAGCAGCCGGCATCATACAAAAAACTCCAAAAAACCTGGTGATACTGTGAGTGCGTTTTGTCGTGACTTAGTGTCGAGTTCCAATAGTGCGCGTAGCAAAAGACAAAGAAAGAGGTTAGACAGATTTGTCTGCTCGTAACAATTTTATTTTCCATCCACCCGCAGTCTCCAGTCAACCCGCGATCATGGCGCTTGCAACAGGCGTCGAAATATCGGGAGCTCAAAACAACAAATAATCACGGAAGATATCCCGTAAGTGATAATATAAGTTTAGGTAACAACCTACTCTTAATAACTACAACAGCTTTGCCCCAGTCCGATGTAGCAGCCAGTGGCTTCGTTCGAGAATTACAAATTGGAACGAACAAAACATTGGCCGTTTTTTGCGTCAGCGTAGCACAGTCCAATACAAGCACAAAGAGGAAGCCTTCTTCGACATGCTTTGTGCTTTCAGCAAGCGAAAATATTTTGTTTTGTTCCGGTTCTGTCGAACGATACAATTTATTACTGGCACGTTTTATTTTACTGGTATAATTAATTATTTCACCATTGTAACAAGTTCGCCGACTCATCGCGTTAATGACGAAATTCCTGGTAATCATTGCGAAAACAAACCGATGCGATTTGTGTACGTAACAGTTAATGAAGCGAGAGATATCTTTGAGCTCCATGTTGTTGAGTGACTTGGATTAATGTGTTTATTCGTTACTATTGAGCCTGTATTTTATTTTTGTCACTAAACTGAAATCTGCGGTACTGGCACTCACCAGTACCGCACCTACCGTGTGTTTTATTGATAACCTCCGCTAGGAGTAATATTGTTCTGTGTTGATAACTAACTCATGCCCGCGGCTTCGTCCGCGTACAAATTGTATAACTAAAACCTTTCTCGAGAATCACTCTATCCATTGGTGAAAACAGCATGGAAATCGGTTCAGTAGTTTTTTGACTTTATCGCGAACAGACAGAACTCTTATTTTATAATATGTAGTGATGGCAATAATATTACCTACTATTATTGATCCAATAGTTACTGATGAATTAAGAAGGTCACCAAGGTTAAGGCAGCGACGTCTTACTGTCGAGGAGTCTGACATCTATCTATTCAGTAAATGCCACTTGTAGAGCGTCTACTAAAGCACTCCCAAACATTCCACACAATTTATGGTAATCAACAGAAACGTACACGCGTATATGTTTAGGTATATCCCGTACTCACATTTCAGATGTGCTCCATATTTTGTGACAAAAATGTTTGCTATAAGTACCAAATTGTGCTTTGTATTAAATCCTGCTGAGAAAATCCTAATGGGTAGGTTAGGGACCCAGCGGGATTATATACAAAGCAAGCAAGGCATGGATTTTATATGTCACCGTAAAATTGTGAAACACGTTAGATTGTAAAATGACTAGAGAGATTGTAAACTCTCGAAAGATTGTCAAACGAACATACGAGTACCTACTGCTTACAATAAAACGCATTATTTTTTGGTAGATTGAATCTATCGAAGCGAAACCGTAATATCATCACATCGCATAAATTGTGAAATGTATGCGATGGAAGGTCAACTCGCGCGGTGTGTAGGAGGGGGAGGAAAGCAGGGGTCCCCCTTGCCCCATGGTACCAATCTCATGAAAAGATAATGTACCATTCGTGAGAAATACCGATTAACATACCCTTTTCTTTTTTTTTTCGGATGGGAAATCATCAAATGACTCTCCCACTGTGGGCGGAGCGGGAGGGAGTGTCAGACTTTAGTGAATAAAACCCATCCATGTTCCTTCCTTGCTATTTATGCTCCGGGGCCACGGTATCTCTTTCGAACAGTCCCGCAACCCCGGCAGGCTTCGGACCTTGCGGGCCCCTTCACTTTGCTGACATCTCTTTGAGGCGCGCGTGGAACACTAACGCGCCGTCAACACGGCCTGTCATTAGACGGACGGGCGGCTAGCTAGCCCATAGCTAATCGTCCACAGACCCGCAATATACCCTAACCTCAAAACACTTTATATTCCCCTAAAAAGCGTAGTCGACGGTATTTCTGTCTGCAGGGTTTAAAGGAACCTAACTAACCTAACGTGGGGTGCCCCAAGTCCCAATTATGACGGCAAAGATACTTCCGTCGCATGCATTTCACAATATTACGCTTTCACTTCGATAGATTACAATCTACCGAAAAATAAAGCGTTATATTGTAAGCAGTATGTTCAGTTGACAACATTTCGAGAGTTTACAATTTCTCTAGTTATTTTACAATCTAACGTGTTTGACAATTTTACGGTGACATATACAAGGTTATACACAAGCACAATTTTGTGCGTGCCAAACATTTTCTCAGTTGAGGTTAACATAATTTTATTTGTATAAAATGATAAATCCACTGTTATGTATGACTCCCATTCATCGTTTCGTTATTGAAAAGGCCGGGCTACATAAATAAATAGGTATATAAATACTGCTAGGTATGTTTTATACCTATTATGTGCCAGACTCCGTAGATTTATGTTCTTGAATACCACAGAGGACAGATATCTACTTTGTATAGCTCTGAAACTCGTTTTGATGGTCCGTTACAATAACAACAATGCTGGAACTTTATTCGGGTCATGAACGTAGGTATTTAAATGGTTTGTAAATCCGTTCTTGAACAATACGCTTCATTTTATGGCTCATTAAAATGAATACCAACTGTACGAAATTGAGTAATGGCGTTGAATAATATTATAAGAAAATCTTTTTGGGAATGGGTTCTCATAGTCATTTAAAATATCGTGAGGAAACCGGCATGTCCTAGAACCAAAAATTCGAAGACATGTGTCATCTACCAATCCGCACTGGGATTATGGCAGTGGGAACATTAATCTAGGCTAATGAGGATGATGATAAGTCTTTTAGGAAAGTTATCTAGACTTAAGTAAGTACCAAATAATCTATACCGCAAAGACGTAAATTCTGTAACTCTGTACGTAAGGGATAATCGTTGGAACCACTGAACCTATCAGAAAATTCTTTTACTTACTGGAAACTTAGTACATTATCCCAGAGTGTCATACTCATGCTGCAGGACTGTTCGAAAGAGATACCGTGGTCCCGGAACATAAAGGGCGAGGAAGGAACATGGATGGGTTTTAGTCAGTAAAAGTCTGACACTCCCTCCTACTCCCTCCAGCGTGGGAGAAGTCATTTGATGATATCCCATCCGAAAAAAAAAGAGTGTCATACTCATAGGCTGCAGTTAAAATGTTCCCGTGGGTTTATTTCCGTAGGTACATAACGGGAGTGAATACGCGAGCAAAAGCTACTTAGTCTACACTAATATTATAAAGATGAACGATTTGATTTTTATTTGTTTGTTACGGTTTTTCTCAATAACTACTAAACCGATTTAAAATAGTACATTGTGATACAAGGGGCTAAAATGACCCATTATAGACGAGGTAGTTTTTACTACCGAGCTTTAGCGAGGTAGTAAATAGGAACCGAGTTATAATGGGATTTTAGCGCCGTGTGTTACACCGTACTTTTCACTACGATTGCGAGAAAATAAAATAACCATATTTAATATGAAGTTTATTTTATTAAAAATGAAATGTACAATTTGTACTGTTGTTCTAATGAGATGTTTTTTCCCGGCAACATAATCTCAGTTCTCTGTGAAGACGACTATAATATTGGTCGTCTGTGGGGTAAACGTAGGAGATAAAAAGGAATACCTACTACTTATAATTCAAATAAATAATACAGAAAATATCTTAAAATTTCGCGCCAATGCCTTATTTTATTTCTTCTGTAGCTGGAATGCAACGCACACATCCTGCCAAAGAGTTCGGCGTTCGGCGCGTTTGGTTCCATTTTTAAAATAAAATGTTCTTTATGAATTATGAGTAAAGACTTTGCGTTTTCGAACACCGACGACGAAATTTAAAAAAAAAAAGCTTATTTTCCCAAGGGCTATATCTCTCGAGGGTCTTTTCGAGCAAGAGGAGTGAAAAAAAATTTTTCACCATCTTTACCGAGTTACATGGCTATAAATTATATTGATATAATTATCATGCCAATTAGCCGAGGTAATACTATATGCTATTTCCGGCCGATTATTGTAGCTACACATTGTGTTAAAAAACATTGCCCGTGTAGTGCTCGTTCGTGTACTAAATAGCAAGTGCAAGCTAGGAGAGAAGCGCGCCAGACGCGCGAAACCTATCACAATTTTTGCGGACGAATTCGCGGGCAAAGTGCTACTGGTTGATAATAGTGGTACTTATTGGAAACTTTTGGGTTGAACGTTCGGAGGTGAGTACTGTGAGGTACAGTCAAGGACTTTTATTGATGAGCCACTTGCCACTATTCGTATTTTAGCCGTGCATTACACGGCTAAAATACGAATAGTGGCAAGTGTGCAATCGAGTTCAGTCGGTTTATTCGTACTCGTGAATGACATGTTAGAGATTGACAAGTTGAAAGAAAGCCAAACGTTGTTCGTATGGACATCTGTGTGATACCTGTGGACATGTGAGCAATATGTCTTGTAAAAGTTCGCTGGATGCTCTCGAGACGTAGTGAATGTACAGCATAAGTACATAGGATTCCAGGCTATGAGTTCTACCACAAAACATGATTTTTCACCCCAAAAAAAAAGCCGTTTCCCAGCAATAACTTTTCCGTCAAGTTACTTAGATTGATGTACATAATGCTTGGTTGACGGCTTCGTAATGAGTTTGTTTGCACCCAGTATAAACCTGAAAAAAAATATTTTTCTGTTTTGAATGCTTTCGCTATGCCGAAAGCTAACACGCCCATCATCAGGCTTATTTTTGGCTTTAAGCACTTTAATAAATGTAGGTGGGTCAATGACCGCTATTGCGATTTTTACTAGCAGCAACCATGTCTGCGTCGGATGGCTGGACCAAGAGAGATTTTGGAAGTTTGAGCAGTACCAAGTTTTAGTACCTATTTTGTACTATTTGGTACCAGATTTCAAATAATTTGTACCTCGCTAAAGAGGGAAAACTATTACGAGAAAAGTGGTTTCACCTAGTTGTAGGCGTTAACCATGGCAATAAATCGTAACTGATTAACAAAAAGCTATTTATAGTATTGCAATGACTTACAGCCTTGCTAATAAAGTTCCGAGTAGGTACTAAGTGGGTACCTACACCAGTAAAAACAATGGCGTGTTTTTTAATTAGGTCTGTCTAGTGTTATACATAGGTAATAACAACCGTTCCCAAATATATTGATTATCATATGACATAATTAGGCATGCCTATAATAATTAACACGTTGATAATGGTGACCTCAACTCGTATGACACAGGTAATTCTAATTAGTAGGTAGGTAGTCTCTTATTTGCGATATTTAATGCGATAATTTTTATAACGGAATATATATTTTTTTAAAACCCTTCAAGGATTTCTCCTGTATAGTGGGTGCGTTTACAAACACTCACTCACTAATTTAAACTCACACACAAACAGCCAGAGTCGGAACCTGTAGAAAACTGTTCTTTTCGCACTACGATTAGGTTCAAAATGCAGTGTATTTCACACTCGTGCGTTTTTTGTAATTTTTTCCACACGTGTGCGGGAATGAAAATGGCCACAGATAGATATACCTTTAATTAGTCCAAATTGATTCAATGCCTATAGTCGGCGGTGATTGTTTTTTTTTAATCTCGGTAAAGAGGTACCTGATACTATCTTCTCTTTACGGTCTTTACGGATTTAATTTTCTTTGAATACCTATTTAAATAATGTTTCTCAATAGAAGATCAACAAATACCATGATTATTTAAAAAAAAAAACAGTTTATGAACAAATACTTTTATTTGTGTTCTAAATTTAAAAAAAATATATTTATATTAGGCTGTTTAGCGGCCTTAGCCTTTGCTTCTCCTTCAACCTGGCGAAAGCACAGCTCAGAAAAATAAGAAAATTAAAAACATAGTTTCGTAACAGTTAATGACAAAAATATTTTTTCATTTTTTTATTTTATTTCTTCAAAAGTTTATTTAAAAACGTCGTTTGTTGCACGTGGGCATTTGTTATTGCAGTTCTCGGCTCAAAAACTCCCTCGACTACGGCTCGTGTGTATATGTCACCGTAAAATTGTCAAACACGTTATATTACAATATAACGTGTTTCTCTCTAGCGATATTGTAAACTCTCGAAATATTGTCAACTGAACATACGGAAGTATCTCTGCCCCCATAATCGGGACTTGGGGCACCCCCCCGTTAGGTTACTTATAGGTTCCTTTAAACCCTGCACTCGGAAATAGGGGCCCCGCGAAGCGGGGCTCCGTCGACTACACTTTTTAGGGGAATATAAAGTGTTTTAAGGTTAGGTTATATTAATCGGTATTTCTCAGGAATGGTACATTATCTTTTCATGGAGTGGTACCACTGGGCAAGGGGGACCCGTCCTTCCCTCCACACCGCGTGAGTTGACTACCATCGCATGCATTTCACGAAAAATAATGCGTTTTATTGTAGTATGTTTGTTTGACAATATTTCGAGAGTTTACAATATCGCTAGAGAGATTACAATATAACGTGTTTGACAATTTTACGGTGACATAATATACCGCCTCGAACACAATAACAAACTTTCTCAACTTGTATCAAAATGTACTAGGTATTGTCCCGTGCGGGGATCGATCCCGCGACACGCAGCGCAGCACCCAATCGCTCAGCCACTGCACCAACCGTGCTGTAATTTAATTATCCTCACTAATTAATTAGGTCGAACTTAACCATCATCATCTGTCTAGCCTTTTCCCAGCTATGGGTGGGTCGGCTTTCAGTCTAACCGGATGCAGCCGAATAAAAGTATTTTACATGGAGCGACTGCCTATCTGACCTCCACAACCCAGTTAATACTGGGTAATACATTTTGGGCCAGTGACTACCTTGTGATGGCTGTCAAAGATGGATAAATGACAGCCGGGACTAACAACAACTGCTTAACGTGCTTTCCGAGACAGGAAAAAACTTAGTATGTAAGGGTTGTCACCCATCCAGAGACCAACCTAGGCAAGCAAAGCTTAACCTAAAGATCGATCCGAGCGGCTGTTATTATTTAGACACGAGCTAGTTATCTTTACCTTTACACAATATTATTCCCGGAATGCTAATACGATTGGTGACAGAATATTAGATATCTGCGCGCAAATTGTTTCAATTCAGACACTAATTACCTGCTACATGAATATTAGTATGCAAACGTTAATTGGGGTCTAGCGGCAACCACGTGCAGTTGCATAGCGCCTCTATCTAGATGTGTGTCAAGCAAGCACAATGAACTAATTACTTGGTAGGTACGGATGTACCTAAACATATAAAAGATTACCTAACAAAGAAACTACTTACTATAAATAATACAAACATGACTAAGAAGAGAATACGAATGAAACGATTTCAAAACAGTGATTTCAATTTCCTGTAGTTAGCTCTTTGGATTTTTAAAGAACCTTGTCGCCACGGTTTGGATATGTCACCGTAAAATTGTCAAACACGTTATATTACAATATAACGTTATATTACAATATAACGTGTTTCTCTCTAGCGATATTGTAAACTCTCGAATTATTGTCAACTGAACATACAGAAGTATCTCTGCCCCCATAATCGGGACTTGGGGCACCTCCCCGTTAGGTTAGTTAGGTTCCTTTAAACCCTGCACTCGGAAATAGGGGCGTCGACGACGCTTTTTAGGGGAATATAAAGTGTTTTAAGGTTATGTTATATTAATCGATATAATTCTGAGAAATGGTACAGTTTATTTTCATGAGAGTGGTACCACTGGGCAAGGGGGACCCCTCCTTCCCTCCACACCGCGTGAGTTGACTACCATCACATGCATTTCACGAAAAATAATGCGTTTTATTGTAAGCAGTATGTTCGTTTGACAATAATTCGAGAGTTTACAATATCGCTAGAGATAATACAATATAACGTTTTTGACAATTTTACGGTGACGGATATATTTTTTAAGTTTATTAATATTCTTATCTAACATAAGTAATCATTTACTATTTTCATTCTTCCAAAGAACGGGAATTCTGTTGAGCAACTGCGTTCAGTTGTGAATATACCCAAGTAAGTAAGGTAGGACTGGTAGAGCTTACCTACATTTCGAAAACATTTCGCTCCGTAAAAAATCAATTAGATCCTTCTGCAACGAAAATAGAAAAGATTTGGCAATATTGCAAATCCAGTTTCACATTTCCCTGAACTCATATGGGTACTCTTAATGTTTCTAGGTAAAATACGGCTGAAATAACCAGAACGAAAGCACCGCCGGCTATTTGGGCGGACACTCGCTGCGTCGGTCGTTGCGAATGCCGCGATCCTAAAATTACTACACTAGTATGAATGGTGTGTGCAGTTGGCACGCACGCGGCGCAGTTATGGTGCCACGGTGTTGGCAGCGTCCCCGGTTGCACGGGCACTGTGCCATGGACCCCCAGTTCAACGGCACCGCACTAGCCCAGTTACTGTTGCAGGAACGATCGGCAATTGATTAAACTTCCGAGACAAGATTTATTGCGCATACTTACCTATTTATCTCTTGGTATGGTATGTGCATTTTAAATTGGATGTGTTAGTCATGGGTATGCCGAACGCTCCATTGTAAATACTAACCTACATGCTTCAATATCATGTATAGGTTAGAATTTGTTAGCAGACCAAGTACTAGAATTTAAAGACGAGTTGGACAAATTATAACAAACAAAAATATTATATCCAGACTTGGGATTTCAAGAATACAAGCTAACTGGGATCATAGTAAAGGAGATCAAAGGAATGTAGATACTTCGACAAGAATATCACCCAATAACAAAGATAAATTTTATTGGAGGGTGTTAAAATTCGCAGACAAGATGCCAGACACGTGTGCACTGTGCAGTGCTATAAAACCAGTTAAAGATTACACGTTATTGCATTGCATGGCGCATGCCTCATTGAGAATTCATAATCCAATATGACAGGTGGTGTAACCTATGCGGTAACATAGATTTGTCGAGTGTGGAGTGCCAAGAATATTGAGACAACTGACAAGGACTGCTCACCTATTCAGTTATTTACGATAGGTAAACTTTACATATTGATTAGTAAAATACTAGTTACTCTAGTCTAGAACATTATCTATCTAGTTTGTAATTTCCCACTTCTGGGCAAAGGTCCATTGGCCGATCTAGAGAGCGATCAATTTTGAGCTGCAATTGATATGCTTCATACGCAAATTTTCAATTATTTTGATAATTAGACTAATTGTAACTATTGAATCACTTACCTTCGAGCGGCATAAATTCTAGTGAAAGCGACGATTAATATTTCCTAATGGAGTTATAAACTTTCTAACTACATTTAAGTACTATCTTTACTTTAAAACAACCATTTACCTTAATAAAGGAGAAAATAAAGAAAAATTGGCAATGGAGTGGTTTTCTCTTCGATTAAATTACCACTCTCTGTATTGAAAGTGCCGCCCACAAGTTAAATGATAGCTATTATTCGCTAAGGAAAGCTTTGAATTAGTTTTTAAATTACTGTGTTTGTGGAACTTATCTTTATGCTTAGGTACTACTCTAAGGTACTGCTCCATGTTAGAGAATTTTGAATAGTTTCGCCTAAATGCAGTTTAGTTTTTTTAGATATATACGTTGTATTTTGTATAGTCTATCTAGACTCCTGGCAGATATATCGGCAGAATATGCTTTTTTGTACCAAAATTACTACACAGTTATTTGATAACAATGTCTATTTGTACAACGGTTGCCACCGTCATTGCTGATTGCAATAATTATCTTTCCTTTAAACCTGTGCTTAGTGCCGGATGAAATGTATGTTTTTTCAGCTCATGTGTGAAATGTTGACGGCTTCAATATGATTTTGCGTGAATTGATCTGCAATTCAACGGACCTAAAATAGCCGCTTGCAGAATCATAATATTATGAATCACGTTATCAATTTTAAATTCTTAAAATGGACTTTATTATCTGTAGGTAAAGCTTACTCAGATAGGTATACCTTTTTTTCGGATAGGAAATCATCAAACGACCCCTCCCGCTCTGGACGGAGCAGAAGGGATTGACAGACTTTTACTGACTAAAACCTACCAGGGCCGCAGTATCTCTTTCGGACAGTCCCGCAGCTCCGGCAGGTATCGGCCCTGGCCTAAGTACCTTAGGCCCGGACTCCACCAAAGCAGATACGAGCGGAGATTTGCGAAGCGGAGAGGAGAGGCGATGCGGGTGTATCCACCGAAGCTGTGCGAAGATGTGCATAGTAAGAGGAGAGGAGATGTGCAAAGCGGCATGCAGCTCACAACATACCGGTCACCACACGACGCCCGCCACGCCACCTACAGCACACCGCTCACCGCACGCCGTTCACAGCACACCGCTTAGGCCCGGTTTCCACCAAAGCGGAGAAAAGCGGAGCGAAGAGGAGAAGTGTAAGATTCGACATGTCAATATAGAGACGAGAGCCGCGATTAAAATTTCAACCAATGTGTTTGGTCGGTTTGCACACTTCTCTCCACTCCGCTCCTCTCCGCTTTGGTGGAAACCAGGCCATACAGCGGTAAGCGGTGTGCTGTGAGTGATTAGGTGGCCTAAGTCAGAATTACAAGACGTCTCCTCCCCTTTCTGCTCAACCGTTTCCAGTAAAGGTTGACGAGAAATGTAAATAACGAAATTTGTTTACTACAACAACTCTCCTCTCCGCTTCGGTGGAGTCCGGCCCTCTTCAATGACCTTAACTTCAATATCATTGAGACATGCAATAGCAATAGAATACTAAGGTCCACCGAAAAGATAACTGTCTGATTATCTAAAAACAGCTGTCACTGTGACATGTTCCCATACGAAAATGTGTTTTAAACAGCTGTTTTTAGATAATCAGAACGTCATCTTTTTGGTGAACATGGACCTAAGTAAGGAACCTGGGGTTCTAAAATGGCCGCTTTAGCAGCATCATAATAAGAATCACGTTAAAAATTTAAAATTCTTAAAATGGACTTTATAGTTATCATGTGTAAAGCTTACTCAGATAGATACCTTTTTTTTCCGAAAACCCCTATCGTAATTTATGTTTCGAATTAACATTTATCTAGCCGTCTACCCAACTCCACTATTCGTGAAATGGAATCGATTTTAATACTAATTCAATCGAACTGAAATACTAAAGCAGTGCTACTGAATTTCAATAATTTACAGAAAGCGAGGCACCAAGAAAACTTTCAAACGAAATACTACATATTGAAATCTGAATAGGCATTTTGGGATCTGCCCGTGAAGACTCTGATAGGTATTCGTTTGAAAACCAGTGCCAGTGTAATGTGCCCTCCGTAGAGGAGCTGCTAGCTGTATTATACTGTATGGCTGGACTTATTAAAGTTTGGTCTAACTTCTATACAAGTACTCAGTAGTAGATTTCAGTTGTTTTTAAAATGTGGTTCTAAGTCAATTTCTAATGTTTAATTGTTTTTCTCTGTCCAAACACTAATCTTTTTTTCTAAGATAAAAGTAACTTAATTTACTCCGTATAACATTAGCTATCTGCTAGTAAAAGTCCCGTCAAAATCGGTCCAGCTGTTTCGGTTTGCCAGAACATCAGACAGACTGACTGACTGACATTTAAAAAGTAAAAGTATTGTTTTTTGTCCTATTTACATACCGAAAACCGATACCGATAGGTATACTTACAAATGCATTCTGTAAAAAGCTGTTATTATGAAATTACAAACAGACAATTTTATTCATTTTTAGAGATATTATAATGACACTGTTCAGCTCAGGAGCCAGGGTTTCACATTTGTATGTAACCTGTTTTTATACCAATAAAGAATTTTATTATTTATTATTTACTGTTAATCTGCGGTGGTTTTTTGTTTATATTTTGATACGGTACTGAAGTATCCATCAGTGTACTATTTTGCGCAGCCGGTCCCCAATTTGTCCGTCCAGTTTCACCGATCTCTTCACGTCACGTACAATCGCCATGATTTATGCCGTCGTGTACGGAAACTTACAATAAAATAAGATTCATTTTGTTTGATCAGGCAGGCAGTGAGGTAGGTATAGCCTTAGGTAAGCAATCCTTTTTGGAACTGGGCTATTTTATTGGGTAATTATTTCAATTGTTTCACTATATCTACATGTCATTGTGTACAGAATCGAATACGCAATACTCACCTTCAATACTTTGTCCGACGGCTCCGTCTTTTAACTATTCACAGTAGTCTCCCTGTATTTTGAGTGCGCGTTAGTCATTGGTTCGAGAATATTCGAGAAGGGTAGCTACCACACTACCACACGAGCACACGTGTCTGCGATTTGTCAGTGACTCAACATTTTATGGCCTGCAGGCACAATTTGTACACCAGGGTACACCTGGTCTAGCTGTTTTTGGTGCATTCTTTTTGATATCGAGAGGGGCGAGCTTGATAGTGAAGTCGTTTTTTTTTCTGATGTTGGTAATGTCCGCTAGGCGCTAATACATATCATCATCATCATAATTTCAGCCAAAAGGCTGGATTCCCGCAACCATCACCAGGTCATTGGTCCACCTAGTGGGAGGTCTTTCAACGCATCGTCTTCCGGTTCGCGGTCGCCACTCTAGAACTTTTCGACCCCATCGGCCATCCGTTCTGCGAGCAATGTACCCTGCCCACTGCCACATAAGTTTGGCAATTCTTCGAGCTAATACATTTATATCACTATCAGTCAATCAATATCAAAAAGTCCTCCATCGCGTCTGTGCGCGATAAAACCAAAAACTACTGCTCCGATTTTTATGCTGTTTTTACCAATGGATAATGTGGTTCTCGAGGAAGGGGTTAGTATATAATTTGTACGCGGGCGAAGTCGCGGGCAGCAGCTAGTTAAGTATATACCTTAAATAAAGGCATGTAAAGTCTTCGGCGCACTCCATGTCTTTCATTGATGACAATCATTGACAGACAAACTGTTACCGTGAGGCGTGAATATACTGAAGACATGCTTTTTCCAAGCAGTTTTCAAGAAGGAAACATTGTGATCATAGTCCACAGCCTGAATTCGCCCACTGCTGGGTATAGGCCTCTCTTTTCTTGTGCCAGCCTCATCCATGTTTTTCCTTCCTGGGCTGCACATGTCGTCTGCTCATCTTCTCCCAATTCTTAGACGCCATTTGGTGACAGCCTTAAAGTCCACCTGTCATAAACACCGTGCTAGGTGTCCTGCCAAACTCCATTTGAGTTCAGAATATACAAAATAATTAATACAAAGGAACGCTTATTAAAAAAATATACCGTTAAATTTTAGGACAATCATCAGCTAATTACTGCCAACTAAATTGGAGCTTAATTAAAGTCTAGAACAGCGTTCTCATCTCAGCGATACCTATCTCTACGTTTCCCTCCTTTGTGTCCCTCACAGCAATAGCACAAATCCTAAATGAAATTCTACTGAACTAAATCTAAATCGTATTTAGGTTTATTATTTGATTTCAAAGACGCTTGACTACATCGTAAAACTGAATGAAATAAGACATGGAACTGGAATAATTCCTTTGATAGAAATAAAACTGTTACCTCTTACGACCTTTGTACTGAATGAAACTTAATTAATGCAAGACTAGGTAGGTAAATATCTGGATGATATAAAAAACCGGCTAAGAAATAGTCGGAATCGTGTTTGAAGGGTTCTGTATCATCGTAGTAGGGGCTCCTTTAATTTGAATTAATATCTATTTTTATCATTTGTCGTGTCTTTCTTTGAAGCTTATCATTTGAAGCTTGACCAAATCGGTCTGCCGCCATTGTTTAACTATTGTGTTGACTTCACTAACAAATGCAGGTTTATACCGGAAACAGAAATACATCATCAGTGAAAATTTCATTTGTCTAGCTATCACGGTTCATGAAAAACATCCTGGTGACAGACAGACAGACGGACTGTAGAGTCTTAGTAATAGGGTCCCGCTTTTAACCTTTGGGTACAGAACCTTAAAAACCTGCTAACCTACATTCTCCCAGTAGGTATGGCAGAAGAAACTGATTTTGTACAAAATTGTGTATTACACAAAGGAAATAAATACCCTTTGACTCTTTTCTACGTTAATATAGGGTATGATATTATCTCCCAGTCTCTAGATTACCTCTTGTTGGGGTGGTTTCCTATCTTTTTAATATAGACTTGTTGACATACTACCTCGAGCTTATGAAAGTATCTTATTGACATTTCTTTCTTTTATATTACAGCTTTCATCTAGCTGTACGTGTAATGAATTAACGATAAATTACAAAGGTACATTTACGGGTTGTCAGAATACTGAAAACGTGGGAACAAGTCTGATCAAAGGCAGTCGTTACATGATGTTCTGGTCTTCAGATGCATCTGGTCAGACTGAAATCTGGCTTCGTAGGTGAATTATGAGCCCGTCCCTAATGTAGAGCGTTGTAAATGGTTGTAACCTATAGTGTGAAAATATTCTAACACGAAAAGAATGACAAAAACGTTTGAGTTTCAAGTTTCAGTACTCTTGGCGGTTACAATTCAACAAGATTGACATTTCAGCTTTTTGGTCGCTTCTCCTTCTTCAAGGAGGCATAAGGTCTCTCCCAAATCTCTCAACTTTTTGGCAGTTTCGGTTTTGTTTATTCGGTACCTAACTTATCGCTAGCGACCACGAGCTCCTCTATTCTATTTATTTTCGTCATAACCAAGTATCAGAGCGTTCTTAGGACATAATTATTAATAGGTATATACGCAACCTCTTTCTTAGGCTTCTATTACTTGCGACCTAAATGATAAAGGACAATAAAAGGTCAGTGACTGGTTAGCTACTTACTCGCTTACTTTTAACTACTTAATATAAACTTAATTACTTAATATTAACACAGTTATGTTTATGGAGCATAAACTTATCATGTCAATCAGTAAAGTTGTACCTTTTAGCTGAAACCCGAGAGTACCTACTCGTTATGGCCATGGGTCCTTGACATTTCGTCGTTGAAGTGCAGGCACCATGTAAGTCAAAAACAGCAGCTTTACAGGACATTAATAAAAATAACGATGGACTGATTAAGGTGAAAGCGTCAGGGTGGACCGCGAAATTCAATTTTTTTTAGGTTTTTAGCAATTTGCAGGGCAGTGTTAAGTTGTATGTTGATGAAAATATCGGTCGCGGCTGAAAGATGTATGTAGTTACAGAATTATAATCATCAGAATCATCAATACAACCCTCCAAGTTCATAAGAGTCGAGGAACGAATGTTTCACGGTCAGTCGTTCCTCGACTTTTATGAACTTTGAGGGTTGTATTGATGATTTTGATGATTATAGTAAGCGGACTACCTTGGAGCAGCAGCTTTTAATACATTAAATTGTACCTTGTAATGGTACAATACCATTTTTGAGTAGTGTCAACTTCAAATCAACTAGAGACGTTGCTTGTTTCAATATTTAGCTGAAATAAATAACGGGTCTTCCGATTCTCTAGCAAATGGCATCAAAAATGAAAATGATAAAACCACCTTATTTGACCTACGGGGTGACTGGTGTTATAACTTCAACGATGATTTGTAACTTTTATCATCAAAAAGGACTATTCTGATTTGAATTTGTAATGAGCGTTACTTTCTAATGCGCATTCACACACCATAGATCACATCACTTTTTTTTAAACGTTGGTTTGAAGGTATCTAACTGTCTACTTATTCTTTTGTATTACTCATACTCGGAAAGTAGGTCTTAAGTTGCCTGAGGAGCGGGTTGAAAGTAATACTTTTCAGCCCTAGAGAGAATCGCTTTCAAATGACAGCTGTCAAATTAAAAAAAAACTAGTGATAATTCCACATAATTCACATTTTTCAATTTTTTTTTTCTATACAGCCACTCAATTACAGCACGATGTAAAATTGAAATAACATAAAGTTAAGTAATAATTAAAGAAAATGTATTTTTTGAATCACTTCTTTATAATTTAGTTTCAACATTTTTTTAATAACAGATTTGGGCAAAATATTTTCCTTTTTTTTTTTCAATGATGAAAATGAAAGATAATTGCTGAATAGCTGGGGCCGGCCACAGAAAAAAAAATAGGCGGGAAAATGGCAATCCGATTATGGTTTGTTTTTCGATTGATTCATGTTTTGCCTTTATTTTCCTTGTTTTCGTAATAAAAGCGCAGACTTATTTAGTCCCTCGAACTATCGGCGATCTCGGGACTAAATAAGTTACTTTTACCCCTAGGGTAACAATGTACTATTTTAACTGAATAAGTTAGGTAGTAGTTAAAAGTTCATCTTTCCCTAGACCTACCGGTAATGGAAAACTTCGGAGCGTTTGTTTAACGGCTTGTCGCTGCTCCACATCATTGAGTTTAACGACGCGCCCTGACATTTCATTACAGCATTACGCATGCGTTATGTCAACTTTGCTGTTAGATTTTAATTGTAATCACAAACAAAGCTTCGTGATTTTATTTTATTATGCAAACTCCCACTCGGTGACTGCACAGCTCTCTCTGTTTTACACGAAGTTTCATTAATATTCGTTGAAAGCGAAGAACCTTAGTATGTTGTAAATCTTGGTGATGGATCGAGGAATGATGTGATAAGACACCGCTGCGTTCTTTTTAAGACGATAGCAATTAAGACGTAGTGGAAGGTCCTAGAAGTACCCTCGTCTTATGTTGTTTAAAAAGTTGGTGGTTGACGAGCGAGCGAATCGAGGCGATTCAACGTACTCGTATTTCTATACGAAAATATCGCCTGATTCTAGTAGCGTAGTGTTTAGAAAAACGTGGCAAGGACGATAATCTCTCGCTCGTGGAGGCGGCTCCTAAGAGAAATAGGCTTAAGTTACAGTGTTCATTAATATTTCAATGCGTTTATAAGGTAGCTGAAAGTACTAAGTTTGTTAACGTCATCATGTATAAGTTCCCTATGTCACCCTTTTCTTCAGACAATAAAAGATCTGGAGAGCTTCTTAGGGTTTCAGGATGCCTCTTGTGGCATAATGGGGAACCTTGATAAGAAATAGGACCGTTCTGTTGCTATACTTATCATTATTTCGAGTAGATTCTCTAAATTCTATGTCAGAAAGGGGGCCATTTCAATAGAGTTAATGAAATCATGCCACTCAACTGCCAAGTGAAATTTAGCAAGAAGCAGTTACAGTCAATTATACAAGGTGTGATGTTTAGCTGTCATTTACCTACACCTGTTTACAAGTACATTACAGATATTAATAGTCGTCGATACATCAAAGGCATTCCCTTGGCATAATAATTAATCAACTAAGTGCTACCGCGGATCGATGCTAGCAGTTAACACTGCTAAAAACATTTTTACGGTTATTCGATCTAGTGAGTGATTTAATCTCACACAGCACATATTGAAAACAATCTTGCGAATTCTTAGTTTTTAGCGAAATTCTTTTATAGTCAGCATGTGGTTAGCACATCCATAAAATTGAGATCTGGTAAACTTCAGCTGCTGATATTTACGTGGTAGTGATTAATGGCATCATTGTTTCGGCGTCTGGTAGGTATATAAGGAACTATAGTTAGTATAACTGTCGAGGTGATAGACTACTTGTAGGGATTTACTCGTTTTTTAACGAGCAGAGCAAGCAAACCGTGTAATGATTATGCAGTGGCGTTAATCCCGTCTGCAGTGTAGTCGTGCCCGCGGGTCGGTAATACGCGCACACGCACTCCGCGATCCCGGCTTGTCGTACTGTCGTAGTGCTTGCTGCGACACCGCTACGTTCATATAGTCTGTGTTTATGAGTGACAGGTGTGTTACCATAGTTACGCGTTTAATTTCCTAGTTACCATTGACATTTTGCGCGCGTTTTTTAAAGTTCTCGGTAGCAAATGTCTTTGTTTTTTTTTTCTATAATAAGTCGTTGTTTTGTGTTCTAGAACCGAGCAAACAATGAATTTGAAGCTGAACAATGACATCAAAGGTTCGATCACGACGGAGAAGTCGTCAGATTCTCTAGTGAAGGTAACGCATATGAACACTTTGAGTGAAACTAACTTGGTATTTTAACTTGCTGGGTTTAACAAGTAAGTAAGTATGTGTAGCTGTATGTAGTACTGCTGTGTGTAATGTATGTAGTTTTAACTTCGACATAGGTAGTTGTTTTGGTAAAGTTTAACTAAGCAATTACTTTTGGACCGAGAGATACACCGCATCAAAGTTTTACATACTTGGTACTTACTTGTTTAGCATTGTTGACATTGCTTGGAGGTCGTTCACACTGCAAAAGAAGATATGCACAAACTTGGAAAAGCGTAGAGAATATTAATAATTTTAATCCCTTTCGTTCTAACGCTTGTTTTCGTTGTTAAAGTCTTATTTAAAAATGTTGTAGAAAAATCTTAATAAATCTATAAAAAATAATAAAATTGAAGTATCTGTTTAAAAATTTCAAAGTAGCAGCTTTTTACTGGTTTCATATGAAAGTTTTATATGTATACGGTACTTATATAACCAAAAACATATTTTATATTTTTTCTGCATGTCTGTTTGTTGCGGTTAATCTCCAAAACTGCTGGACTGATTTTGACGGGATTACCTAATGTTATTGAGTAACTTAGGCTATACTTTTATTTTAGAAAAAAAAAATAGTATTCCGTGTGATTGAAATGAAACCCTTGAATATTTTAGAAATTGAAAATAAGTATGTATTTACTGAGTAGATCTGTGTTTGCTAAATCTACACCTGCCAACATATTTCGTTTCAAAGAAAGGGAGGTTTTCCCGAAGCCCGCTATGTTGTTTTACGAAGAAATCCTAATATGAGACAGTTATTACCCGACTGCAAGAAAAGGGTTATGATTTTCTATAAAAAATAATGGGTCTTATGTTAAAAGAAGGGGAAGTGAAAAAATATGGACAATTATGAATATTTATTTATTATTCATAATTATCCATATTTTTTTTCCTTTCACAAGCTGGAGAAAATTTTCAAAACCTTGTGATTGCGAACCTTGTCTGGACATGGAAAATAGGTTAGAATTTCTTTTGTATTTTCACTAGGGCTTATCTGTGATTTAACTTTTTTAAATATTTTAACAACTCGTTTCTCCGTAGTTTATCGTTTTAGTGCCTCCTCATTAAACGTAATATCGGAATAATACGAAATTATCTTTTTAATGATGGCCCGAATGTTTCTGGGAAGTAAATCTTGATGTTTAAAGAAATTTTAAAACGATCGTACCTAACAGTTTAATAATTTTCTTTCAACAAATTTCAATTTAAAGATATTTTATCGTTATCTTACTGAAAGAGTTTATTTTTAATGACCTCGTAGCCTATGGTTTACTACATTCATAAACTTTGCACATTTTTTATTACAACTAATTATAAATGTGAATCACATTCATCATTTTGATTTGATTGTTCCTATTAAACTCACGCACTGTCAAAGATATCCCGAATGGTTTCTGACTTTGTACGTGCAAACTTATCGAAAGCTTCGAAAGAAGCCGAAATTAGTCGGGAAATCCCGAAGCGCCCTTTTCAGTAAACTCGTTCGCAATCATGAACTTTTCTTGTTAAAACTCGTTCGAAATTGTGTATGAGTTTCGAGAGAAGAATCCATGTTGCTGATAGATAATATTTCAATTTACGAAACATTGTTTATTTTGTCAAGAGAGCCTGCGTCAGCGTTGCATACGTATTGAAACAAATTGCTCAATCGGAACATGATATAAGCATTTTGCCACCCACCTTTCACCATAATTTCTCTACAAATCAATAAACAATGACAGATCAAGAAAAATGAACCAACAAATCCTTACTAAAAATAATTCTCACTATCTGTTTACGCCACATGAGTGAGTCAAACGCGAATCAGAGGTAACAAAAATATGGCGGGAGAAAAATGGGGGTTTGCGGGGAACCCAAAAAAACGGCCACAGCGCGGCGGGATAAAGTTAATAATATAGGAGTGAGTTTCCCGAGACCGACCGTTCGGACCTCGGGGGAGTCGGCTAAGCCGTCTGTCCACGTCCCCATCAGCTGTGGCCGCGGGGGTACTTTCAAAACCAGACAACACTGAATAATCTCCTTTGTGGCCACAAGACTTATGACGGATGTTTCATATTAAAATGCGAACTTTTTTGAGAGATCACAATACTATCTGTAATGTCGAGTGCTTTCATAAATGACTCATTGTTATGGTATCACGAATCCAGTTATATTATCCATGGAATAGAGTGTGTCACAGCCGATAGTCTTACATCATTGGCCCATTGGTTACTATCCTGCCTTATGACATAAATAGTTTGGCCGAACTGTTACGTACATTGTAAAATATATACAAGAGGATAAAAGAAGACAAAGAATAAACCTGAATATATCGCCTTGCTCTTCTTTTGCAGGATGAGCAGAACGCCAAGCGGTCTCAGCGAGAGGTACGTTAGTACTACATGCTAACATACACAGTGCTAACTATATTAAAAACACAATAGTACCTCATGCCAATAACAATTTAATTGAGAAACCTTATAAGCCTCACAAGAAAGGTAACGGTTCAAAGATCGTAACATTGCTTGAGATTTACTGAAGATAACTTGAAACTCACCATTAATAAAGCTTGGAAACAGTTTAAGAAACATGTTTCACATGTCCACACTTTTTGTCTTAACTAAGGATTCACTCACAAAAATCGCTTCTTGGTAACGAAGAGATCCCCTGGAATCTGGGTACAGGACACTGACTATCAAGGCGTGAGCTGCATTTCATGACGTGGAAACATATGTGTTGGTGGTGGAGGTCATATGTCTTTGAATTTCACTTCACACAGACACACACACCCGTAATTACAAATGCGTCGCGTGAGTGTCAAACATGGTATGACGTGATAAACCTGGTTAAAACAATGTCATGTTCAATTACTGCTTCGGTTCCATTTTCTATGTCGGTAACTGTTACCCGGAGACATTGTTCACATAAAAAACGTCGTCCCCTCATTAAATCCTTTAGAGGTCGAGTTTCAAAATCACTTTTCTTGGTGACCTACTACTAAAGTAGTTTCTAAGAAACTTGTTTTTCTGAAGCCATGTTTATTTCTTCAGTAGTTTAGAGTGTGTTTTATCTTCCAAAGTATCAGAGCTACGTTATCTACATTTCACTGTATGGACAGTCAAACCTGTGTGATGTTTTTCTCTACAGACTACCTCAGACACGTTTAAGGAGCTCAAGATGTTAATGAAATGTACTTATTTCTATATTCTATAGAATTGAAGGGTGTCTTTGGCTTCAGAGTTTTCAGAATAGCCAGCTAGGAAACACCGACCACGTCTAAAAACCAGATATTAAAATCATTAGATTCTAATAATTCGAATATCTAGTCCCTTTTAACCAATTTACAAAATAAATATAATTTATAAATTCACATAGAAGTTTTATCGTTGCTTTGCGGCTATCTGTCACAATGAGTTAACAGAACAACAACAAACCTTAACTATTATTATGTAAACAGAACTTGTTATGGACGTTCGCAACATCTCGAGACAAGCGGTTACAGGAATGAGATAATTTTATATTCGAAATGATAAATATGATGAAATAACAGTAGTTATGAATATTTGGGCTTTCAGGGGCACCGATAGACAACTTGAGCTTGATTAAATTAGCTTTGTCAATATTTAAGTAAATACAACTTCTAGCAAACTGTAAGAGTTGGTAGGTTCAATGTTCTCTCACTAACATCTGTCAAATACTCGATTAGATGTTTTTCATGCTTTTGAAATGGGCATAATATTTCGTTTACTAATTTACTTAAAACGCAAATAAAATTGCAGGCAAAAACTCGCAATAACCTTCAATAGGCTTGTGTCCTGAAAAAACCTAATTACGAAGAGAAAATTGACGAAGATACGACGCTTTTAAAACGCTCCCGAGTTATGATGCGTTTAATATTTGTCAGTATTCATTGATTTACAAAAACCAAAAATACGTGCCCATTGTTTTACAATACTCTAACTGACAGCCTCATTAGATTTGCAATTTATTGATGGTGGAAACTAGCATAAAATTTATTAGGTAGGTACAAAAGCCCGCTTGCAAAAAATCAAAGAATGAAAGCGCCCGCTAAAAACGTTTCTCTTTCGATCCGATCGATCGATGTAATAAGACAAACATCAGTGTTTGATGTTGCAATAACCGCCTCGTGTCTGTCTCAATCTGCGCCTGATTGAATCAGGGTTCCCGATTGATGGCTGATGCGGTTCACACACGGGACCCGTAGGTGCCCAGGGACGCGGATGGTCGCAATGTAATCACAACCCTAATATTGTTACAGGCTATATCGGCCCGTGTTTGGTTACAGGGGTCGACTAAAAATAGATGACACTTCATCAGTTTATCATATTGATTTGTTTGAGGAAATTGTTAATTTGTTGGTAATTGTTGGTGATAGTAATCTTAAACTACAAAACGAAGGCAATAAACCAATTACACCGATGATTACAGTTAGGTACTTATGGATTGACTTTTTATCGTCACTCGGACTACCAACGTAGTTAAAGATATTTCAAATATTATTTATTTAGCCAACGAAAGTTTACATTTTTATACCAAACTTTACACAGACAAAATACAGTTTTTACAGCTTTTAAAAATGATTTACAACGCTCATGGTTAAGACAGGTATGTACTTTACATTTCCTCAATTTCAGTATCTATTATCGGAGTTGACTAATCATAAATCAATCAAGAAATCGCTCTTGTTGATGTCTCGGGACATTTTCGTTTGATCAAGAAAAACGAAAAACATTTTCCTCTAATTTAAAAGCAATTTTCAAACTGTGACGTCATAAGGGATAGAGTAAAAACATCCGGGAGCACTTAGCTCCAATAAATAGGTATCACTATTTCGTATTTTTCATTCTGTCCTTGCTTTAAATTCTTTTCAATTTGTCTTGTTCGTGTTGTAAAAGAATCAGTCGTGCACGTAAATAAGCGAGCGAAATGTTTCAAAATTGCAGAGAGGAAACGTAAAGTTTGTTTCTCGGATACATCATTATGTTCTTGTCTTTGTAGGTACCTAATATAGCCAATTTGTCAACGCGTTAGACGTTTTTGAATGTCGCTTATTTTACTGTGAGGAACAGGTATTTCTTTCTGGAGCATAGAACAATTTGATATGCTATGACGTTCAGTATTGTTATGGAATCGGCTCCATTTTGACTAAAATGTTAGACTTGTATTGCAAATGCAGCAAACATGCACATAAAAAGGTGCAACTAAACCGACAGAAACCGACTTGAAACATGCTTCATCCTTCCACGAGGATGTTCCAAATGTGTTAACTCACCGGCTTCTGTTGATGTTACATTACTCGTATAATAGTCACAACGAATGCATGTGAATTTATTGCGGGTGGGTGAAAGAAGCATTCAGTATTCGGTTCCGATCCAAAGTAAAGCCTGAATCTAGTTTTTATGAGAGTGAACCTAAATATTTTTGCATAGCATTAACTTAACTCGGTTACAAAAATTTCCGATGCCGCCATCGTACGAAATCGCAGGAATACGTCTCTCGAAACATTTCGTTAACAAGTTGTCTGACACGTCCAGCGAGGTTTTGCACTGTTCGCGCCATATTGCAAGCGACACCGGGTGGCTATAGAAATCATTTTGTTGTATTGTGGAGACGAGGCGATATGAGGACATGTTTCTCTTGTATAACATTGTTTGTTTTTGTTAAATGTTACTGGATGAGAAAAAGAAATAACATATGGTATAGCTAGAAGCAAAACTATAGAGCACAATTGCATTTTTGCCCAGCTACTGAAACCTAAACTCATCATATTGTCATTTACGGGATATCTTCCGTGATTAATCAATATTTTGAGCTCCCGATATTTCGACGCTGTTGCAAGCGCCACGATTGCCGGTCGCGAATAATAAATAATCACGGAAGATATCCCGTAAGTGACAATTTGAGTTTAGTTTTAAACCGTGAAAGCTTTAAACAGTGTCTAATGAAACCTACTTTCAATCAGGGTAACAAGCTTTAAGTCATAACTTGAGGGACTTTAAAGAGAATGCATACTCTGTATCGTAAAGAGTACTATTTAACAGTCTAAATGCATAAATAGCCCGCTTGTTTTTTTATCCTCATTCGATTGGATAAAATCTTTTTTTTCTATGGCCAGATTCGTCGAGTTTTACCTTTAGGCAGTTTCTATTTGATAGCAGTTGTAACATTCAAAATCCCCTACCACATGTTACAGGAAGAACGCCGGCGCACTGGGCGGTACATGGCCATTCTGGTGGGTATATCCCTCTTCATCCTGGCGCTGTACCACGCCTGGGTGCGACGCATCCCCATCGTGGCCAGCCTCGTGGTGCCAGCACTCATCATGTTCGTGTACGTCGCCTGGATACTCTACACTGCCTCCCGAGAGAAGAACAGGGTAATTTTTCATAGCAGCAGCTAACTAACTAGTGTGTTATGTTCGCCTGGTCATCTGATATGGACCCTTGGGCTTTGGACAATGGTAAATATAGGGTGTAAACCACCTCATCACGAAGCCGTCAACCAAGCATTCTGTACGTACGTCAAACTAAGTAACTTTACGCAAAAATTATTGCTGGGAAACGTTTTTTTTTTGGGGTGAAAAATCATGTTTTGTTTTAGAACTCAATGTAACGCACTTAATACATTGTGCTGATGGATGGATTGAATAGTACGGGGGTCGTAGAGGTGTTTAAAGCTAGTAGTAAAAAAAAAACTTGTCAAAAAGTTTGAACTTTGACCCGCAATATCTCCGTTAGTAGAAGGTTCCCAGATATGGTGTAAGATTGCAAGGACGGAGAGAACAAGTGCCTTTCGGCTTCGTTATTAAGAGGTGCTTACACCCTTTATGTTATAATTACCTGTGTTTAACCACATCTATGGCTAAGTTTGGATGTGTTCTTAATAGGAGGTATAGCATTCACAACAATCTATTTTGACTTTTTTAAGCGTCAGGTATTTATATTTGTGATGGCTCTTTAATAAATTGATCCCACTCAATATGCAAGATCGACAATTAGATATATTTGTCTAATAATGATACAGCTGGCTGGTTAGATAAATTCATAATTACATTTAGTAAATTGCAGAAGATGAATAATTACACAAACAAGTACCTACTGAAACGTTTGAAAAACTGCCGGTGTTTAAACATATTAATAATGGAATCATCCATGAAATTGAAAATGGATATACAAACGTGAAAAACAATGTTTTGTAAGATCTTTAATGCTCTCGCAGTGTACAGTGCAAGCACAGCACAGTTTTCATATCAATATGTCAGCATTTTACCTGCGCCGGGCCGGCTAATTTAGTACACGAATAGCATTCATACCGCGTGCACTCATTTATCATGCAATCATACTTTTATCAATAAATATCAATCAATCAGTTATCAGTGTATCAATCAGCATCAAGTCAAGGTGTAAGGTCCCTAACCGTACATCTTAATGGTCCTTCGAGCCGGATAAGCGGGATCCAATCACGTTGCGAACATAATAGTGGTTGTTCCTGTAAACACGACCTGTGGACGACGGTCACCGGTCTACCAATATCATCAAGCCATCGACTGCTGACCCATCATCACAGAGGGTGCTTTGCTCTTCTTTCCGTGGTTGCGAATCGGTTCAGCCGGCCTCCCACAAGCGGGTCTCACCGGTTGGATTGAGAAGGCGCTAATATCGCGGAGAGTTCGCAAAAGTAGTTCTTGTAGACTAGCGGTCAGAAAAATAATCAAGAAAACTATCAACCATGAGTTCCACAATGGAAAACATTTTAGCAAATCAAGATCAAATCATGCAAGCTATGGAGCAGCTATTAAGGAACTTCAAGAAAGATTCTGCAGAACGTAAGACTCCATACAATATCAAGAAACGACTACAAACTCTGGATAACTATTGGTCTGAGTTCCAGTCGTACCATTTGAAATTATGTGAATACGAAAATCGCAGTGCCAACTATTTCACCGATAATTGCTATCAAAAGACGAAACTCTTCTACTCTGAAGCGCGGGAAACTATCGAACGATACGAAACGAAGGTTCCTAGTGAAAGTAAGAGAGATCAATCTCCGAGCAAGCCATCAATACAAGTATCGGCACCGACATCTGGTAAACATTATCAAGAATCTACAAGTACTTACTCAGCTGACCCCGATCAAGCAAACAGCAACCCTGGTAACAGTAAGTCTACGTCACTGTGGAAAACTGTTTCTCAAGGAAATGCGAGCAAACTAGAAGAAATGCTGCGAAAGCAAAAAAGCAACTTCAAGGCGTTGTCTCGTACAATCAAGAGCGTGGAATTAGAGAACATCTCTGAAAAATGGGAACTCGAAGATCTACTGCGTAATGTACAAACAAGGTGGTCAGTCATCGACTCGTTGCACTGGGAAATTGACAGTGAGCTGTACGAGGAGGATGAAGATTATGAGCAACCGTACAACAGGTATGAGCAGCTATACAATGACATGAAAAAGTCAATCAATATTAAGATGGGCTCAATTTCACACCGTGAAAATTGTACCCCGAAAATCGACATTCCTATATTCAGCGGGAATTACCTCAAATGGACATCATTCAAGGATCTATTTATAGAAACGATCCACAACAACAAGTCAATGTCGAGTGCTCAGAAGATGCAGTTTTTGAAGAGCAAGCTAAAAGGTGAAGCAGAAAAACTAGTCCAACACTTAAACATCAGTTCTGAAAATTATCAAGTATGCTGGGATATCATGAATCATCGATACAACAACGAAAAACTCATCTTTACCTCGCATATCAGCGCACTTCTGGCAATACCTACAATGCAAAATCAAGCAGATTATCAGATCAAGAAGATGTTCGACACTACCAACGAATGTCTTAACGCCATAAAGAATCTCGGCGTCAACATATCAAACTGGGACCCACTTATTGTGCACCTGCTGGCACTGAAGTTGGACAGCGAGACGCATGGGGAATACATTCAATCGCTAACCAATCCTAGAGCACTGCCGACACTCGACGATTTCCTAACATTCCTGGAAAATAAATACACCGCTCTTGAATCATCTCGGCGGAAGCAGTATACTCCAAAATCAAAGCAAGAAACATTCAACAGAAAAGAATCAGAACATCAGCCTAACAAACAAAGTAAACCTAATCAGCACAATAATAAGAACGATGCAGGCAAACCATTTTTCCGCAATTCAACGTTTAAAAGTTTTGCAATGAATAAACCAAACTGTCCACTCTGCAATAACAACCACGGACTTTTCCATTGCAAAATATTTATAGAATCTAGGCCAGGGGCCAAAGGAGATATTGTGAAACAACTGAACCTCTGTAAAAATTGTCTCTATGATCACAAAGACAAGCCATGCTACTCGGAAACAAAATGCAGAGTATGTCAAGAAAAGCATAACACCTTATTGCACGATACGCTCCACTGCAACGGCGGAACAAGTAGCACGAAGTCGTCTGCAGAAGAACAACCGTCCATATCACGAGAAAACAGGACACGGGAAACTGTCAACCATGTCTCAAATGAAAGTATTGTAGAAATACTGCTAGCAACAGCCCTCGTTCGTGTCAAAGCACGAAACGGGACATATCACACATTGCGGGCTCTTATTGATCAAGGTTCACAAGTCTCTCTAATATCAGAAAGCGCCGCTCAAAAACTAGGACTCCCAAGACAAGCATGCAAAGGCGTCATATTTGGCATCGGCACTAGTCAAGCCAATTGTAAGGGAGAGATCAATATTACTGCGTCATCAATGCATACTGAATTCACATTTCAAGCAGATGTGCTGATAATGAACACACTGTTACACAACCTGCCCAACAAGACATTCTCAAAACCATCATGGGCATACCTACAGAGCATACAACTAGCAGATCCAGGATTCTATACGAGCCGACCAGTAGATCTACTACTAGGGGCCGACGTATATTCCCAAATTATAATGGGAGGCATCATCAAAGAAAACGAGTCACTCCCTGTAGCACAACAAACTCAACTTGGATGGATATTAAGCGGAAACGTCAAATCATATCACTGCAACGTCGTAATGAACAATATTGAAGACATACAAAGGTTTTGGGCCATTGAAGACATAGCAGATGGCAATATCAACATGTCGAAGGAGGATCATCAGTGCATTCAGCAGTATCAGACTGAAACTTTGCGACGGGAGGATGGCAGATATGTCGTAAGACTACCGCTAAAGCCAGAAATAAAGGAAAACTTGGGAGAATCAAAACCCAAAGCAGTTGCACAATTTTATCAATTGGAAAACAAATTTGGAAAAAACCCAAAAATTGCGCAAGATTACAAAGCATTCATCGATGAATACATCAAACTAGGTCACATGCGCGAGTGCACGAGTAAAAAACAACCAGATTGCATTTTACCTCACCTATGTGTATTGAGGCCCGAATCAACAACAACAGCATTACGTGTGGTGTTTAATGCGTCAGCAAAAACATCGACTGGCTACAGCTTAAATGACTGCATGTATAGTGGCCCAAATCTCCAACAAGATTTATTTACGTTAATATTGAGATGGAGACAACATAGATATGCAATCACAGCGGACATTGAGAAAATGTTCAGACAAATCTACTGTCATGACGATGATCTGCAATATCAAAAAATCATTTGGCGCGACTCACCTCAAGAGAAATTACGTGAATATGAGCTAACAACAGTAACATATGGCACCAAATCCGCACCATTTCTCGCCATGATGACTCTTAAGCAAATAGCAAAAGATGAACGCTCAAAGTATCCTGCTGCGGCCGCAGTTGTTGAAACCTGTTTCTACATGGATGACTTGTTGGCTGGACATCATAGCATCGAAGAAGCTAAGCAACTAAAATCTGATCTTATCAAATTACTCAGATCAGGCGGATTTAATTTGAGAAAGTGGTCGTCTAATAAATTAGAGGTATTAGATGACGTCACCGCAAACACAGCGCAATCATTTGAATTCAAACATCAAGAGTCAACTAAAACATTAGGGCTGCGTTGGCACCCACTGGACGATCAATTCAAGTTCGAAATGAAGATTGACACAAAATCAACAGCTCCAGCTACCAAGAGGTCCTTATTGTCAGATATATCCAAAATATTTGACCCACTAGGCTGGCTGGCTCCTGTCTCGACCAAGCTAAAACTTTTATTCCAAAATGTCTGGTCACTAACACTCCAATGGGACGACAAAGTACCAGCACATATCAACGAGCAATGGCAGAAGATCAAGAAAGATCTACCAGAAATAGAACATATCAATGTACCGCGATGGCTACAAACACAGCAAAACACAGAAATTGAACTTCATGGTTTCTGTGACGCATCCACAAAAGCATATGCTTGCGTGATTTATTGCAGGATCATCAAACAGAACAATCAGAACAATCACACTCCTGTGACCATAATAGCAGGAAAATCAAAACTTGTTCCTGTCAATAAAGCGATATCATTACCAAGATTGGAGCTTAGCGCAGCACATTTATTATCACTTCTGATGAAAGTAGTTCAGAATACTTTACAGAACTACAATATCAAGATATACGGATGGTCAGATTCAACAGCAGTCCTGGGCTGGCTTCAGGGAGACCCAAATCGCTGGAGGCCATTTGTGGCAAATAGAGTGAAACAAGTCACTGAAGTAATCCCAATCAAGAACTGGCACTATGTGAAGTCAGCTGAAAATCCAGCTGATTGTGCTAGCCGAGGATGTTCAGCAGAACAGTTAAAAGAGCATTCACTATGGTGGCATGGTCCAATATGGCTATCATCATTTGAAGAAAATGAACATAAACAACAAACATATGTTACGCAAGACGAAATGAAAAAATCAGTACAAACAAGCGTCATTCAACAAAAAGATGACATTGCTCAAAACATATTAAATAAATGCAGCAATTTCAACAGAGCAACCCGAGTACTAGCTTGGACTTTGCGCGCAATAACACGTAATCAGTACAAACCAAAGTTTTTAACAATCGGCGAAATGAAGAAATCAAAACATTTCATCATCAAGCAAGTACAACAATCGGAATTCAGAGAAGATATCATCAGTCTTCAGAAACACAAACAAGTCAGCGCAAAAAGTAAGCTGTTGAAATTGAACCCATTCCTGGATCAAGAAGGCTTACTGAGAGTTGGCGGGAGGATCGCTAATGCGAATATCAGTCAAAATATGAGACATCCACTCATAATACCTAAAAACTCTCATCTCAGTAACTTGCTTGTGGATCAAGGACATCAGATGACGTATCATGGCGGAGCTCAAATCACGCAAGCTTGGCTACGTCAACAATATTGGATTCAAGGCGGAACTCGGGCAGTCAAGAAACGACTTAGAACCTGTGTCAAGTGCAGACGCCACGATCCAATCAAACAAGAACAGTTAATGGGAGACTTACCTGCAGCACGCAGCAATCCAGCACGACCTTTCTATCACTCAGGGGTTGACTACACTGGCTTTGTCTACGTTAAAACAAACAAAGGCCGAGGAGTAAAGACGACAAAAGGATACATTGCTGTGTTCGTTTGCATGGCCACAAAAGCTGTGCATCTGGAATTAGTCTCAGATCTGAGCTCCTCAGCATTTTTATCAGCATTACGCAGAATGTCAGCAAGAAGAGGCACCCCAAAACATATATACAGCGACAATGGTACAAACTTCGTAGGAGCAAGCAGAATTCTAAATGAAGAATTCATCAACATTCAAAAAGTGTTAGACGTGAAATTTCACGAAGCAATCACCGACATGGAGATCAATTGGCACTTTAACGCCCCATCCTGGCCAAGCGCGGGAGGTTTATGGGAAGCAGCTGTGAAGAGCTTAAAGTACCACCTAAAGAGAGTGATTGGCGAACAAAGGCTGACGTTTGAAGAATACTCAACAGTGCTAGCACAAATCGAAGCATGTTTGAACACACGACCATTGTGCGCTTTAAGTGAAGATCCAGAAGATTTGGATTACCTCACGCCATCCCACTTTCTAGGAAGCGGACCAACCTTGACGTTAATCGAAACTGAAAAAGATTTACGTACGAGATGGCAACTCACCCAAAAAATCATGGATGACTTATGGAAAAGGTGGAGAACGGAATACTTAAGTCAATTGTCAGTGCGTAGCAAATGGCGACAACCGCACACAAACTTGAAGATTAACGACATTGTCATCATACACGACGTACAGTTGCCATCAGGAAAGTGGGCAATGGGAAGAATCACGCAACTTCATCCCGGAAAAGATGGGTACGTCCGGGTGGTCACTATTCGGACAAAAAATGGATCAATGAAAAGACCAATATCAAAGTTATCATTACTGCCCATAAATGAAAATCAATCAGAAGAGCAAGAACGTCAAAAATCCGCAAGTAACGTATCAAGTCAACGAACACGACAATCGTCATCAAAATTATGCAACTTAATTTATACCATACTCATGACTCTTATGGTAATGGTACCTACAGCAAGAGGCGAATACAAGTTCTCAAGCCTGAGCAATAATCAAAGCATATACTTTGACAAGGTAGCCAATATGCGGCTACAACGTGAAGAATGGAAGCTAATAATTTACTGCGATATGGCTCCATATTGGCGAGGAATAGATGTACTCAACAAATATATGAATCACCTGGAAAACATATGTTTAACAGATCAAATACCACAATGTGACGTAGTTCGATTACAGTTACGTCATGGGTACGCCGAACTCGAACACTACAACAGCATTTTACTTGGTCAGCAAATGCACCGATTGCGCCGACGTAGAGGCTTTATCAACGGAGTAGGCTCCATCGCACGTAGTTTATTCGGAATATTGGACGAAGATTTTGCCGAAAAATATCAGAAAGATATTGACCTTATCAAGAAGGATCAAAAACATCTTGCCTTATTGTGGAAAAACCAGACATCAATCGTTGAAGCAGAATTGAATGTCATCAAACGAGTAGAAACCGCCTTGGAAAAACAACACAAACTCGTTAATCAATACATGATCAACTGCAACCAGGGAATGAACAAACTGAAAGAGCAGATTCAAAAGACAGACAGCAGAAGTGACTTCACTTTATCAGCCTTGGTAGCAAACAATATGCTGTTAGACCTGAAAAATATCCAGGAAACGCTAGTGGATACAGTGGCGAATATTTTCTATGAAAAATTCAACTTTCACCTCTTAACGCCAACACAGCTGAGAGATGAACTCAATACTATAACAGGACAACTTTCAAAGGAGCTGACCATACCCATAAATAACATTCAAACGGATCTGGCAAAGATATATCATTTACTAAAAGTAAAAGCAAGAGCAACCAAACAATACATGATTTTTGAAGTCAAGATTCCTCTTGTAACTAGAGAAGGCTATGAGCTTTACAACCTCATACCAATCCCACTGCAAGTAGCTGAAAGCATGGTCACCATCACACCTATCGCGCAACACTTAGCGATAAACATCCACAAAGACTCCTACATTCCGATATCGGAAGCCGATTGGGGAAGATGCACGCCTTACGACCAGGACGCCTTCATTTGTCCTCTGAAAAGGCCTATTTATCAGATGACCTCAGACAACAATCTGTGTGTAAAGGATCAAGTTGCAAATCAATGTCAAACCGAAACCAAAGAATGTATGGATCAATGGACCGAATTAAGCATCGTCAACTCATATTTGTATTATTGTTGTGGACAATGTACGGTGCGAGTCATATGTGAGGATCATATTACTGCTGAACGACTCAGCAAGGCCGGGGTATTGACACTCGGTGAAGGTTGCGTTATCAAAGGTCAAACATTCACGATTTATTCGCATCAAAGCTTAACTAACTCAGTCCATACAAAAACAGACGTCATGGATATTGAGATTCCGTCCATAAATCACATCATCAATCTGACTATACCATTCGCTGCCGCAGTGAACGACACCGAAGAGACTATCAAACGACAAAAGGATTTGGAAGTCATCAGTCTCGCCATCAAGAATGTCAGAGCGAAGGAAGTTGAGGCATTGACAGATCAAGTATCTTCACACGACATCCACCACTACATTGCCATATACACTGTGGTCGCAGTGATCATAATCGGTGTTCTCATCTACGGGTGGCGACGGCTGCGAGCGCAGAGGGACACGGTTCAACAGGATCATCAGGAACCCAACGTACACTACACGACAGCTGCAAGGACACCGCCACCGACCATCGCTACTGTCGATAATAGCCACAGCAGCACACGCAGAGTTGACAGGGCGTCATCACCACGTTTCGGAAGTCAATACAGATCAATGTAGTGTTATTTAAGTTATTTTATAAGAAATTATGTTTTATCATTATGTTTTATCACTTTGTAACTCATCACGATTCATATCATCCTGTGCACCCTTATCTTCTCCGGGCCTGGAGCATGTACAGTGCAAGCACAGCACAGTTTTCATATCAATATGTCAGCATTTTACCTGCGCCGGGCCGGCTAATTTAGTACACGAATAGCATTCATACCGCGTGCACTCATTTATCATGCAATCATACTTTTATCAATAAATATCAATCAATCAGTTATCAGTGTATCAATCAGCATCAAGTCAAGGTGTAAGGTCCCTAACCGTACACGCAGCTTCTGTAAACATTATTGTATGCTCGTGGAAACAACATTCATGCATTGAAAAGTATACAAACAATAGTACCTAAATTAAGCTTTCTTAATTACAACATCATTTTTAATGAAGGTTTTAAAATTTACTTTCCAATAGCATTATATGTACAACATGTTAAGAAAGCAGTAAATTCCGCAACGATGCCTACTTAATATACTGAACAGCTGACTTTTTTTTGCAGAGTACCGCATCGTCCAAGAAGTTTTATTAGTTATTACTATTGTATTGTATTGTATTGTATAACGGGCTGATGTCCGCAATTCCACGTCGGGCGCGTATTTTGCGTACGGGTGGGAACTTCACTCGATCCATCCCAGCTCCCCAAAGAAGGCCAGCAGCGCCCCGATGTTGCCGACAATCTCGCGGAGAGTACCTGGACGACCGAAGTACTTTGCCCTATATGTTGCAACCACTGAGCAGTGTAGAAGCACGTGGGCTGCTGTCTCGTCTTCCTCCATGCATGCGCGGCACAGGGGGCTGTCTGTGACTCCTATGACAAAGAGGTGTTTGTTAAAAGAGCCGTGTCCGGTGATGGCGGCTGTAATTGTGCGCAGCTGTGGCTTGGTTAGCCTAAGCGCGCGTTTGGTGAAGCGGCCGTCGATGGCGGGAAGTGCCTCCTTGGCTTGCCTACACTCGCAGTGGTCAAGCCACAGCTTGTGGTGTCTTTCACTAGTTCGTTTCCTTACCAGTGTGCGTAGGTATCCGAAAAGGAGTGGTGCGATGGGTTCTGGTCCCACCGCTGCCATGCTCGATCCCCTTCTAGCGAGTTCATCCGCCGCGTCGTTGCCGCGGGAATCGCTGTGTCCTTTGATCCATTGGATGGTTATGTTATTGAGATTACCAACCTGGTACAGGCGTTGATGACACTCGTGTATTAACCCGGAGTTCACTGTGTGGTTGTTTAGAGCCAGCAGCACTGCCATGCTGTCCGACAGTATACGGATTGAGTGGCCCACAACGTTCCTGGCAATGATGGCCGATGCCGCCAGGGAAATGCCCATGCATTCTGCCTGAAAAACCGTGTTGTGGGCCCCCAGAGGTGTGGCTATGTGGATGTTGAGGTCTTCCGAGAAGACTCCCGCCCCAGTGCCAGTACCTGTTTTAGATCCATCTGTGAAGATCCGTAGTTCCGCGGGGTTTAATCCCTCGCAGCGGTGGTCCTCGTGAAGCTGGATTTTGTATTTCTTGTCGAATACAAATTGTTTCGGTATCCGATCGTTAATTGCTTTCGCCATGGGGAACTCGAAATAGAATTCCTCCAGTATCGCATTGTGCTGTGTTGCTTTCTTACCCCAGAGCTGAAGTGTTTTAAGGCGTACTGCCGTCATCGTCGCCTCCTGCTGTATGAACAGATGGAGCGGTGGGAGCCCCAACATGGCTTCGAGAGCAGCAGTCGGAGTTGTCCTCATGCAGCCCGTGATTGCCATGCAGGCAAGCCTTTGCAGGCGCTGCAGCTTGATGGATGCTGTACTTAGTTTAGTGCATGGCCACCAGACCACAGCCCCATAGGCAATCATGGGTCGGATCACCGCGCAGTATAACCAGAGTATAATTTTAGGGGATAGGCCCCATTTCTTACCTATCATTCTCTTACATTGCCAGAATGTTATGCAGGCTCTGTTTGTCTTGTTATCTAGGTGGCTGCTCCAGTTTAACTTACTGTCTAGGATGACACCCAGATACTTGACCTCATCGGCTAACTGGAGTTCCGTCTCGAAGAGTTTGGGTAGGCGATAAGGGCCTAGTGTTCGTTTGAGGGTAAACAGGATAAGTTCAGTCTTCGTTGGGTTCACTGAGAGGTCGAACTCTCTGCACCATCGTTCAACGATACGTAGAGCTCGCTGAGTGAGGTCGAAGATTGTCCCCGTCACTTTCTCCGAGATGAGAATAGCGAGGTCGTCGGCATACCCTATTGTGTAGAGGTGGTTCTCGTTGAGTCTAGTGATGAGGTCATTAATCACCAGATTCCAGAGGAGCGGGGATAGAACCCCTCCTTGGGGGCAGCCTCTGGCTATCATGGCCATTTGCTGTTCCCCTTCAAGTCGAACCACTCGTTTACTCAGCATGTTAGTAATCCAGTCTATCAGTACCTGTTCTACGCCACGGCGAGAGAGCGCGGTGTTGATGCTGGAGAAGTTTGTTTTATCGAAGGCTCCCTCGATGTCTATGAAGGTGCCCAGGCAGCTGCCCTTCTGGTGAATCGCCTCTTCTATCCGGCTGACCACTAGATGGAGGGCGGATTCCGTGGACTTACCCGAGCTGTATGCATGTTGATTAGTATGGAGTGGGATAGTTTTCAAAGCGCCGTCCCTCAGCTCTCTCTCGCACATTTTCTCCATGGTTTTAAGTAGGAAGGAGGTTAGGCTGATGGCTCGATGGGATTTGGCGTCAGTATAGTCACTCTTACCCGGTTTTGGAATGAATATGACCTTCACTTCTCTCCATCCCTTTGGAACGTATCTGAAGGCCAGACACGCTCTCAGTATCGGGACCAGTCTGCGGGCGACTGAGATCCCTCCCCACTGGAGTAGGGCAGGAAAGATCCCGTCCGGACCAGCCGCCTTGAAAGGATGGAAGCCTTGGATCGCCCACTGGATTTTCTCCAGCGTTACGACTTTTTGTGCATAGCGCCAGTCATTTTCTGACGGTGTTTGGGTTACCTCAGTCCAGTCGATAGCCTCTGTGAAAGCACAACCTGGGAAGTGAGTTTCAGTGAGGACGCGCATTGCTTCTCCTGGTGAGGTGGTAAGTGTGCCGTCGGGTTTGCGGAGAACAGCAGGCCCAGTCGGGTTCTGCCTTGCTAAAATCTTCCTTACCCTGTTTGCCTGTTGGCAGGATTCGATGCTGCTGCAGTATTTACGCCATCCATTTGAGCTCCTGTATCTGATGCATTTTTTATAGCATTTTTTGGCCGCGTAGTACGCGTCCCAGTCTCTATCAGCACAGGTGTTCATGGCTCTGTTTAGGGCAGACCTTACCTTCCCACGCTTACGTTCCAACTCCGGTCCCCACCATGGTTGATTCCCTGGTGTAGCGCGCGGAGTGGTCTCCGGGCAGGTTGAGCGGAAGCTGTCTACCATAGATTTGGTGAGATGACTTACACGCTCGTCGATCCGCGCCGTGTCCTCGTAGGCCATCTCGTAGTTTTTTGACGCAAGTTTGGTTTCAAGGGTGCGTGTGTAGGCAGCACGGTCTGTATTCCGTGGGTTTCGCCGTGGCAGTGTTGGTGTCACACAGACCTGTATATCGAACCGGATCCACCTGTGGTCCGAGCAGGAGGCCTCTTTTGAGACCTGCCAGCCGGTGGTGAGGGCAGCCGCCCCCTCCGATGCCAGGGTGAGGTCTATGATTGTTTGGCTGCGTCTGTTTACGAAGGTTGGTTCGGAGCCTGTATTTAGTAGGGTTAGGTTAGTTGTAAACAAGTATTCCACTAGCGCCATACCCCTTGCATTTGGTGTGTCCATGCCCCACAGAGGATGATGCGCGTTTGCGTCGGCGCCTATGACGACCTCCAGCCCAGTGCTCTCGCAGTAAGTCACGAGGCGGGCAAGGTCGTGCGGGGGCGGCTCTTCTGCCTCAGGCATGTAAGCGGAGGCGAAGACAACAGCTGTTGCTGTGCCTTCCCGCTGTATCAGCATCCTAGCTGCAGAGACGTCCCTGCAACAGAAGTCTGTAGTTGTTACTATTAAACAGTTCTCTTTCTGAAACATCGAAACTTTTTACAGAAGCATCATATATCGTTAATAATTATTACGGATCAGTAAGGCCTACCTATATGAATGCGTAATGAAAGGAATACGTAGACACACTCAAGTGAAAATTTGAACATATGACGTCATTTATAAATCAACAAAAAGCAACATCAAAGTACTAGAGGACAAGGTAACGGGCATGGTCGGCAGTAAACGTTGTCTGAATCACCGCGAACGTGCGTTTACGATAACGCAAACATCTGCGTTTGCGTTAGCCCCCGATTGATGCTTCTTTGACAGCGTGTTTACAAAATGGGGTGCGAACGATTAAAATGTGTACCAGCCAAAGTCAAGAGCGTGGTTACTCCTAATAATCTTATTAATCTTCCTTCTTATCTTATTTTATATCTTACTAATATTACAAATGCAAAACTTTGTGAGGATAGATAGATGAATGTTTGTTACTCATTCACCCAAAAACTACTGAACGGATTTGGACGAAATTTTGCACAAAGATAGTTCATAACCTGGTATAACAAATAGGATCGCTATAGGAGCTTTTTATCCCGGTAGTATGATCACGTGGGACAATTATCGTACTTCACGCGGACGAAGCCACGGGCATAAGTTATCAAATAAATTACTTGATTATCACTGAATTAGATGTATTGCCTAATTAACGCTGCCGGATTTCAGTTTATTGTGAGCGCTCTATTTTCTTGTTTGAATTTAGAACGATAGGTTCTTTTTCGGGAAAAGTCGTAAATCGTAAGTGATTGATTCTTACAACTTTTACATCAGTGTTTGTTGCATGAATGTTTGAGTATTTCTAAGGTTTAAAAAAAACTAGAATTTTCTTACTCATGCCGTCATGTTTAGACAATTTACCATGATTTTACCTGAAAAATGCTAAAATAAGCTTCTATGTATAATCGGAATCAGTGACTTAACGAAACGGATGGAACAAATGTTTTTCTTTTAAAACATTTTTGGTCCTGAGTTTAGTCAGCTTCATCATAAACTATATTTGAACATAAAAGTGCACTTCATAAAAATATTATACGATCCAATCGGGTGTATGTTATGATGAAACTTTTATGTTCCGTGTTTTGTCTACTGTGCAACGATAAACTCCTTGGTGCAACGGGAAAGTACACGTTGAAATAGCAGTTTCATACCAGGTTTTACGAACGTTATACATACCTAAAGCTAGGGATACACATGCCCGTAGCTTGCACACTAGCATGACAGCTCCTAGCACGTGCCAGCTACTATCATATGTATACGCTAACTGGCATGCCGGTAACTGCCTGTGCATGGCATAGAAGTAACTAGCACAATACTTGATTTACTTGCATGCCCGTTGAGGGAGGGGTCGCGGGGGTTGGTGAACAGACGCGACAGTTACGGGCATGCCAGTGCCGGTATATAATACTGGCACGCAAGGACACAACTTGCATGCCAGTATTACTTGCAAATGTATCCGCAGTGTTGCAGTTACTCGTACATGCCAGAAACTTTCATGCCAGCTACTTTCCTGATTTACTGGCAGTGTATCCCCCGCCTTAATATATGTTAATATATCCTGTTTTTTTTTACTGCATGCTACAAACACACACCGTTCTGTTGACTCCTCAGACATGAATATTAATGAGGGAAATATTAGTTTATTGGAGCCAGATGTCAAATCTATAAACCACTGCCCTTGCCGACAGTCTAATTTCCATAATTTTGTGCTATTCGTAGGTATGGGACGCGCTGTTACGAAAGTAGCAGGTACCTCATAATAGTAGCACAGTCATCGCATTTATCGCTTTCGTAGACCCTTAGGGCAGACACAAATCAGTACAACCATTTAGAACATCTGTAGGTCATATTAAAACTACCAACATTGTTTGCAGGAATTCAATCCAAACTCAGCTCCGACTGCCAATTTCGTCAAACATATGACGATATCAAATCGTCTGTGAGAAACAACAACATTCTGGAATGGTCTGAAGGCTTTGAAAGCCCTGTGTTTAGTCTGCATTTATAAATAACAATGCGGCATCGTAACTCGTACCGTATGCCATACATACCGACGTTTGGAAGGCATTTATATCCTTTACACATACTTCAATCAGAGAAAAATATTTAGAAAACTGTGTAGTAATTAACATACTTTTTATAGAACTGCTGAAAACTTTCTGGTTTTTTAAATAAATTGGAACGAGCTGTTTATCTCAAACATCGTAATTCACATAAGCACGTGTTGGTTTCGTACTTGATTTATGTAACTTGTCTTACATGTACGAAATCATCTTTCTAAACTAACGAAAGATTGTTTATAGAAAAACATGCGGTGTTAGAGAACTGCAAAATATTGTTAGTACCTATCGATGGATGGTGTTCGTCAAATTCCTCAAGGTTCACAATTATAATTATTTCGTACATCGCCACTCAATATCCGCTCCGCCAACGCTTTGACAGCGATAGTAAAGTTTCGCAGACTCCATTGATGAGTTGAAAGGCGCAAAGTTTATTTACCAACTCAATGTGTTGTTTATGAAACTTAAATTTTAATTATAATAACTCAGCAAGGTTACGTCAACAAAGTCAAGAGCGCCATTAAATTTGGTTGCTTTTCAAAATTAAATGCCAATAAATTTTGATTCAAACATTTACTGACTTGGGTACAGGAATGAAGAATGGATAAATAAAAAAAATGCTTTGTTTCGCATAAATCTGCTTCTGCAGAAAATAAATAGATCTTTGCCATAAATAATGTTTCTGGTCGTTATACACAATGGTTTACGTATTTATAAAAGCTGTACGTTTTGTATCAATATTTTTAGAGTAAGTAAACAGAAAAACGAAAGAAAACATCTTACTTGTTTGTGAGTTTACTTATGTACCATACTCGTAAGTATGGTAAAATGCGGTGGAATCGATATTTTCCTCATGGAAATACATTCATAGACCTTTATACATTCGCGTTAGCAAGCGGCGCAAACTCTTTAACTTCTTGAAAAACTCTATCACACGAGTGTACTAACAAGTTTCATAGAAACTCAACTCAACACAGAAAACTCAATATTGTTATTCTCTAAACATCACTTTGCAATTCAGATACTCGAGTTTACTATCAAATTGTGACCGGACACTTGATTGGGGTCCGAGTTTAACTCCACAAGTTTCGCCGTCACTATTCAAATATCCAAGGAAACACGTGAATCATCAAGCCCAGACACGTAGCCGTTTATCTAATAAAATATTACTTTAGCAAGATTTATTCGGACATAAAGACGAGCTACGTATGGCCAAAGAAAGTGCCTACAATCAGTTCCAATATAAGAAATCCTACTAATATTACAAATGGGAAAGTTTGTGAGTATGGATGTATGTTTGTTACTCGTTCACGCAAAAACTACTGAACGGATTTGCATGAAATTTTGCACACAGATAGTTTATAACCTGGATTAAAAGATAGGATACTTTTTATCCCGGTAGTAAGATCCCAAGGGACAGTTATCAAACTGTACTCGGGTGAAGCCGCTGGCAGAAGCTATATCGTTCTCTAATAAATCACTGGGCTAAACGAACTTTATTGTGAACGTGAGGGGAAAGTGAAGTAACTCCCCGAGTATGTCGTAACTATAGTAAGTCCCGGATCATATGTTGGCTTTGGGCCAAAATGTATACTGACCGCAACTAATCGTTTCCGCTCATTTGTAACCGGCGACCGTGTTGCTCAGTTAATGATTGTTGAATATCTTTTTGAAAGTTCATGCTGTGCTTTATGCTCATCTGCATTTATGTCGAAAGCAGCAGTGGTGATAGTTAAATATATTTTAAAACTGCGTATTGCAGTGGTATGAAGACTTTGTAAAATCACGCTTACCATCCCGGAAGGGTTAAATAGGGTTGTACCTGAAGTGCATCCACATTATGACAGTTATTTCACGGGACTTATCCCATATACATAATGGAGGCGAAGCTATTGCTATCAACCGGAAATCATTTATGTCATCGTCAATTTATAAACTTAGTTCCCTTGTTTATTTTGTGGTGGTTGGCTCCCATTCTGATAAAATGCAAATTCAGTGACAAAGTTTTAAAATTCTTAAAACTACAGAGTTCCAACGTCAAGTTTTTACCGCAGGCACCAAAACTTCAGGATGACAGCACTCCAGACAATACGACCCGATTTTTCTTCTCTCTTGAGATTTCTTCTATATAATGCAAAGCAGTGCTACGAATACATCTAGGACGAACGGGAGATTCTATTGATTTTTTAGAAGTATTATAGGACATCTGTCGTACGCAGTAACAACGGTTTACCGAAGCCTCGATTACATAAAGATCGTTTAGGTATTATGAATGGCAGCGTATCGAGAGGGCTCGTTGGAAATTTTCGTTTTATTTTTCATTGATGTTAACGAGAGTTATCTTTTTCCACATATTTGCTCGAGTTTCAGGTAATGTGACAATATTTTGGGAGCCAATGATTTTTAATGGTATCATGTTTTTGTCGAGTCCAAATCAGAGGAGGAAGCATATTAAATTATTCGGTAATAAGCATGGATATGGAGATATCTATTATTGATAACTGGTGTTATGCCTGTAGATATCTACCTATATTTCATAAATGTTATAACGCCAAAAGAAGCGTCAAGAAATGAAGCAAATATACCTATAAACACCTTGTTCTTTTTCATTTAATTCTTGTTTATCCATAAGTCAAGCTAGGTAGCTTGGCTTATAGATTAACAATAATTTGTGTGGTATACTAATACTGACACTGTTAGCCTGCGTCATTCCACTGCTGTTCAAAGGCCTCTTCCGATGACTTCCAGTTTTTTCTATCCAGGTGGTCGTTGGTTTTACCTAACTCGTCCCGCCATCTTCTACGAGGTGTGCCGCGACGCCTTCTGGCTGTGTCAGGGCTCCAGAAAGTGGCAATTTTGGCCCATTGCTCATTGGGCATGCGGCAGTTGTGGCCAGTCTAGTCCCACTTCAGCTTAGCGGTTTCTTGAGCAACGTCAGTGTTGTGTTTTGGAGCGCAATGTGGTGTTGCGTACACGGTCGGTTAGTTTGAAGCCTAGTATGCTGGACTCCACTGCACGCTGCCAGACCTTGAGTTTGGACTTTTAAGTCTGGGATCGGTATGTCAAAATAGGATAAATGCATATGACCATGATTTTTCGCTTTAGTAACAAAGTAAACTATTTAAATTCGGGGTTTAAAGGTTAAAATCGATTCCCCCTATTGATGAAGGCGGTTAAAATGTAGCCTATGTTTCCCGGGCCATAATAACGAATCGATTGACACCTTATACATCAAAATCGGATAAATAGTTTAAGCGCTACGGAGAAACATACCTACATAAATACTAACACAAGTATCTGAGTACATAGACTGCTGAAATCATAACCCTTCCATTTGCCTTCAACGTAGTCGGGTAAAACAGCAAGATTATTTCTGTTATCATTGAAACTATCAGTTTATTGTTCAATAAGTGCAAAATAATCAAATTTTAACGCACTTAGGGAGCATTATTCTACAACAGCGGAAACCACATAAAACTCATCATACTCTAATTACGAACGTTTAAGAAACAATGAACTTGGCTAGTGAACCGTAATCAATAAATAATGAATGTGTAAGGTTTAGCTTCATTAGTTGCGTATTTCGGTAGATTCGGATAAATCTCGCAAATGGCACAATACTCATAAGATTTGTTTCACAGTTCGGTTTTACGACACCTTTGTGGCTTTCGACATGCGAGCACGTCATGGTAATACAGGGTGGAATTAATGTTAGTTGTCAAGTCAATATTTACTGGTATTGACAAACTTCGCATTTCACTTTTTTATTCGATTCTCGCTTACTGTGTTTTCAGATGTCTGTTAGCAGGATTTTATTTTGGGCATCATAAAGTTTTCACTCTGTAGGTGCATGTTGAACATGTATTTTATTACATATCTACATAAACATATATAGGTAGGTGTATGTTGTTTATTAACGTCTCAAACGAACTTGTGCGATGTTTGTTTGCTCTCAGTTCGACAATAGAATTTGTTCGTGAGCAATTACCGCCACAATGTTACTCCTTGTGCTCCAAATATAAGCTGCAATTAATTTTCATTACAATTTATACAACGTTCTGGTTGGCATTTAAAATTATTTTACAGTTGTGTGTGTGTACTCAATCTACATAAAGTTTATTTTAAGCTTTACCGATGGGTGATTAATTTTACATGTTCAAGAGGTTTTGTGCACTGAAGTTTAAATATTATTCTGCTTCTGTAAATATCCTAAAACGAAAAGGTACATATTTATTTTCGGCACACTGCCCGCCGCCCGGCTCCGATATAGATTCTTATTTACCTTTCTCCTTTACAATTCCTGATATCAAAATTGGAAAATGGCAGGCAAGGTGATTTGAGATGAGGTTACTGGGAAAAACAGCCGTAACCTTTCAACATTTATGTCTATTATCTAAGGGATCAATGTCAGTAGTGTTCTTTTTCAGCATAATTACTCTCAGAACTCCGTAACAAGATCAATCTCTATCTTAAATAATAAGAAAATGGCTGCTTAATTATCTAAATTGTTTGTAATTCCAGTTTCGCTTGTTCGACGTGGAGATGGGGCAGGCAGAGTTGGAGGACGCCGAGGGCGATGTTGCCATAACAGAACTAACGCAAAACAATGTCGAGATTTCTGTTGTGTCTGGCAAGGAGCCTTCCACCTCAAGCCCCGAGGACACCACAAACAACTGGACTGAAATATCCACAGCGCTCATGAAATGTGACAAGAATATCCGCACGGAAGTAGAACACAACCGTCTACCCATAATACTAGTGAACGACAAACCTCCAGAAGATTTAGATCAGAAATGGTTGAACATTATCGAGTTGTCAAACAATGATAAACTCAAAGTTTTTCACACTAGAAGAAGGTATAAACGAAAATTCTGTAGGAGTAGGAGGCATGCTGCGTTTAAAAGATCTTACTCGATTGGCTGATGACAGTTTTTTGTTTTAGTTTCTGGTGTATCTCGTAGTTAAGTACTGTGATTGTATGATATAGTATATTTTAAGTAAGCGAAAGAACTGCCTAATCTTACAATATAAGTTAGCGTTAATTAAATACATTGACGGGCACGTTAACAAACTG
This sequence comes from Xestia ashworthii, assembly GCA_950022955.1. NCBI lineage: Eukaryota > Metazoa > Arthropoda > Insecta > Lepidoptera > Noctuidae > Xestia > Xestia ashworthii. The sequence continues at coordinate 17,290,187 of OX465553.1, forward strand.
CTTTTGTCTCCAAACTTTAAGACACAACATGGCTCTTCCCAACTCTGTTCACAAGACATCGAATATTTTCGTAGTAGTAGTGACTGCGTAAATATTTGATCAATGGTAAGCCATTTCTTTACATTGCGAGAATATCTTCCAATTATTATATTTCAGCAGTAATCGGATTTTTGGAAGCCTGATCTATTTTCGGCGAACTGAACTAATTTCTGAGAGAAATGACAACATAATAAATTGAATGGGCTGTATGAAAAGCTATTCCTTGGTCCAAGGGATAGTTTTTTACTGTTAGGTCACATAAATTGATGCTTTTGAGAGTTGTTACAGTTTTTTATGTCGAAAAACCCAGTTTAAAATAAATAAATATTAGGTAATTTCTATATTTTATTTACTAGAGTGTATACACATTCCTACTTTGTGTTGGTATTTACCTAAATATTATGGAAATTAAAAAATCGTAATAAAAACATGAGTTTATGTTCTAATCTCGTCAATATGTTCTCGCCTCTAAGTAACTGAACTGACAATAATTAATTTTTAGAAGCAACGCTTCGAAACGCAAAAAGTCGTTGAAAGGGCTTTTTTTAACCGACTTCCAAAAGGAGGAGGTTCTCAATTCGTCCGAAACATTTTTTTTATGTATGTTCCCCGATTACTCGAGGATGGCTGAACCGATTTGACTTTATTTATTTCGTTTGAAAGGGTATACTTCACAGGTGGTCCCATAATCATCAAGTCAGGATCTGATAATGGGATCCTGGAGAAATAGAGAGAACTCTTCAAATTTTATAGGCACACATGAAGCGATTTGGGTAGTTTTCGGAAGAGTACTTTCTTGGAGAAGTCCCATTTCAATTTCGTGAAGATCTGATGAAGAACTTCGGAGATAGGCAACGGAACTCCTCAATAAATGATAGCAAATGGACTGGGATTGCTGAAATCTCATATCTGTCTATTGTTTACACCAGTTAATAACATAACATCACGCCAGTACGCTGTGAAGGGGTAAGCGCATGTACACCACTAAAAAGTGAAAAATAAAAACTTTTTTGCAAAAAGTAAAACCGACTTCTAAAAACACAAAAAAGTGACATATAACTCAAATGTAATTTTACAGTAAAAAGTATGCATTGGGGAGAAGCATACGACTCATTTGTCACTGAGATTCTCGCTGTTCAGAGAGTTTCTTCAAGTTAAAGCTACGATTTTATCTGTGCGGCACCTTCCTCAGTTATTATTGGTTTAGTTACCCACGTTTTCTACATTTTCATTTGTTATTTCTTGTGAAGCATGCATTAATGTTTTGAATGAGTGGGGTTCTGCCCTAATTCTAAATAATCAGCACCAGTTATCTACCGCAGTGAGAGCAGCATAACTCATTAGACGACATGCACACGGATTGCTACTCAAAGACCATATTTCATCACTACATATGTAAGTATTATAAAAAAAAAAAGTTCTCCGCCGCGTCCGTCTTTTCGTTGTTCGCGATAAATTAAAAAAGTATTACCGCACCGATTTTCATGCTGTTTTCACCAATGGATAGAGTGGTTCTCGAGGAAGGCGCGTATGTAATTTGTACGCGGGCGAAGACGCGGGCATTAGACTTTTTTTTTGCTAATGTCTGCGAATGCCATTCTAATAAATATACGAAATACATGGACGTGTATAAAACAATACAAGTACAAGGGTCTCCTAAGGGACAAAAGCGTGAGTCAGTGTACACATAACATTGTAATATAATGTGTGGGCAGATAGGTCAGACAAACCACAGTTCGATTACGTCAAAATTCTCGAAATTCCAATAAGTACCGAAGTCATTATAAAACATATGAATACGGGTATTTATCGCGAATTTACCTTTAATTTCCCGCGACCACGGCGGGTGCAATCCGGTCGAAACGTCGGGATTAAATTAAAGGTAAATTCGCGATAAATACCCGTTTTATAATGTGTTTTATAAAGTTTAAAAAAGACAAGTACCGAAGTGTGAGTTTTTGTTTGTATTTAATTCCGGTAGCAAATGAAATGCATACGCGAATACAGGGATTGCGGAGGTATTTGAATGTAAAGCTACACATATGTATAAGGCTTTTCGATTTCGAACTCATAGCATCAAGCCTGCTGAGGCATTAAGCAGAGGTGTACCTTCATCGACATTTTGCTAGATATGTGAAGTTCATATAAAAGGAGGCGAGCATATTGCCACTAACCGGGCTCAATCCTTGACTTCGGGCTCTCTTCTTCAACCCTTGGCTACCCAACTTGCTTAGTGTAAGTCTCTTCCAAATCTTTCAATTGTTGGCGGTTTTGTGCCATAGCTATCCAGTTTCTTCCGGCCACTTTATGAAGATCGTCTGTCTGACTTCGGGCTGCCACTGAGTAATTGCTGATCCCATTAACATCGCTCAAACGCAGAAATCTGCAATGGATTGTCCATTGCGGAATTTGACAAGAGCAAAAAAGGCAGACGCACGTAGGACCTTCAACGTGTCTAATTCAAGCTCCCCAAACAGTTGTTCGTAGAGCTGCGTAACAAGGATTGCGGTAGGCAATCCTTAATCGAATAGTTTCATTGGCTTTGCCCTTGGTTAGATTACAATCAATTTGCCGGAGTAGCACGGCGTGTACCGCAGAGAGGCGTGGTCGTTAGAGCGCGCCAATTAAACCCGCTGTACGCCGCAGCCTCGCAGGCCCCACGGGACCCGGGTCGCTTTGAACCCGTTAACCCACGCAGTAAATAGACAACCAGTACATTGTATCTTACAGAGCATAATGACAGGTAATAGCTCCCCGTTAAGAGGCCACTCCACGTGTTTTTATTACCCCCTGCGCCAGCCATTAAGAAGGACATTTTATTCCAATCGTAAACAAGTGCATAATAAATCAATTGGGTCTGTTACCTTTGAACTGCCGGATTTAACGCCGATTCCGGCAATTCAAAGGTTGATTAAGGTTAATTTAATAATCCTCGTATCGTTGTTGATAGTTTTGATTATATCTATCCTGAAACAAATGTATGTATAGATCAAATATGTACATATTAAATATTTACTGAAAATGACAACGGATTCGCAAATACTAAAACATGATCAAATGTAAGTAAACTGTAAGTCTGCCATCGTATTAGCTGGCTTTAAAAGAATTCATTTTTCAAAAATACTGGCATCACAATCAGTTACAGGCACAAAAAAAAACTAAAGCACGAGGAGCGCTCGAGATTTGGCCAATCAGAGGCGCAAGGCGTGGGCGCTGTGGATCTGTTTGATTCGCAAATATCAAGACACCACAGATATTTTGTTACTTATTTGAATTCCGAACATACTCCGACGGGATTTCGCGTGTGATCGTGATCGTTCGCTTGAATTCTTCCCGCAGATGTTCTACGAATATCAATGTTTTTTTTTTTATTTCGATTCAGGACCTAGCCCAGGTGAATTGAAAGCCGCTTTGTAAAAATAACACGTTGCGCGTCGTGTCTGCTTACGAGGAACGAGGACCGGGTTTTTCTTTGAAATACCAATCATGAAGTAAATTAAATGTTTGCTAAGATTGTTTTTGGACTCGTTTTCACGTGGGTGTTGCTAGTTATTCAATTCATTTCACTCACGTGTATTGAGATTGATTGGATTTTCTTTTTGTCTTGTTTACATTTCTCGTATAGAACCTATTTTTTTTCATTAAATTATTGGAATATAATTTAGCCTTTTACCGTAAGTCCTTGATTTTGGCCTTTAAATTCCAAAAGCTGTTGAATTTTTTTTAAAGTTCCGCCACTGCCACCTGAAGAAAAGGTAAGTTGAACTGATTAACATTGAAAGCTATTTCCCAACCGAAAAAAAGGGCATGGCGACCTTCCTTGGGTTGATAAGGCACGGAGTGCATTTACGTCTCCTAGGATTGAATACGCCACATATTCCGCCATCGGAGGTATGGCTAAAAATTGTACTTTTTGTGAAGCTGATATAAGCAGTCACAGTAAAAAATATACAAAACCGTTCTCGATTATACATTCACGTTGCAAAAAGGTTGTTAAATATCTTCAGGTCGTCGAATTTTCATGAAATTGTTTCCAATATTACTTTATGTCATAAGGCCGTCAGTTAGTTGTTCATAATGATAACTAAACTGAAGTTTGTAATCTGAGTGCGACGTGGGCCGTGACCATGTTAATTGTGGGCCCGATATTAATTAATTCCATCATGTAATTATATGATACACAGCCGTGACTGAAGTTTTGGTTGAATAAGAGCATCTATAGCCTACCTCTTTGCTTGTAGTTGGGAAGAGTACGTTACTGGTTATCCATTATTGGAGTTGTGAAAGAGACAGTATGTAGTATACAGGGTGACTGGGTCTGGACCCGCCATAGCAAATTCACATATAGAGGAGGTCATTGTCTAATTACTGAACCCTACTTTCTCTAACCAAAGTTTTATAGTTTAGGAGGTCAATTTTATACTTTATTGAGATTTTTCCAAGATTTTACCTTCAAGCATTTCATAACTTTTTTTTCGCTTTATTTTTGTGAGGTTTTTTTATTACTTGTTGGTTGTCATAAACATTGGTCATTAAAATACTTCGGGACTTCCCTAAAACTAGGGTAAAAAATTAAGATAGTACGCTTTTAAAAGAAAATAATGCCAAATCAAAACCATTACGATCAAATTCAACCTCAAATAAAAAAAAAGCTACGGCCAGTGCAGCAAATAAAATAAATATTATTTCGGAATGGAATTCCAACGAGATATTCAAATTATAATTATAAAGTCTATTGAAACGTTCATAAATAAAGTCTTATTTAACTCCCTCAATATGGGTATCAAATGAAAGGGCCAGCACCAAAAACCGGGAAATTATGAGCCTACGTGTCGGGGGCTTTTAAATTTTTAATTTAATGTAACTTGTAAACAGCTGTTTTTAGACAGTCAGACCCTTTATCCTTTTGGTGAACATGGACCTAAAACGTTGAAAAATTAAATCATCATCTTGCGTTGGCACAACCTACACACACTACTTCTTCTATGAGCATGTAAAGACTAAAACTAAAATAGTTATTTGTTATACAAGAGTGCAAAGTTGCTTTTTAACCGCGTGCTGTTTTGATGACCGAGCAAGCAAGGAAGGAAGCGAAGAAAATATTAGAATCCTGAGCGATAGCGAGGGAATCAAAAGAGCACGAGGTGAAAAATCTTTGCACTCGAGTGCAACACGTAACTTTTCATCCCGCCTCAGCGAGGAAATGACTATATGCAAAAAAAATTGCCAACAGTTTAACGGTTTCAGTCGTTTCTGTTGGCGTCAAATAAACTTCCTCGTCGCTAGAACCACTCATTTTAGGTTTTTCACTTGTTTTTAAGTTAGGTAGAAGTAAATAGGTTTAATGATGTTTTGAATTCACAAACTTAGTGCACACGATGTTCTAAATTCAATTTACTTTATTAGGGGGGGATGAAAAAGGTATTTCTCAGTTGTAAGCAGTCTGTTTTAAAAATAGGTAATTAAAATAACACTAATTAGCATTGAACACAAAAGTTTACACTCCCACGATTAAATTATACTTTATTTATGAACTTTTCATACATAGACTTTATAATTATAATTTGAATATCTCGTTGGAATTCCATTTCGAAATAATATTTATTTTATTTGCTACACTGGCCGGTTGTATAAAATGAACGTGATTCTCTCGCAACAAAATGGAATGCATTACGAACAATGAATGATTTATTTTTATAGGGCTTTAATTATTATTGGGCTTGAGTTTAAAATTTTGTGACAAAGGTTATAGATAATTGATTGAATGAATATTATTTTTGTACGAGGTTTGATAATAATGTACTAGCAAAATGCTAATGACTAAATTAATAAAGTGAACAACACTACCTACGAACCCCAGAGAAAAACTTGAAAAGGGTCTTCTGTTTACACTTAAAGTACTTACGGGATTATATCCGTGATTTTAATCCCGTAAGTACTTTAAGTGTAGTGAAAAACCGTGAAAGTCTAAAACAGTGGATCTTGTGTTTATAATAATAATTCATTTGCTGCACTGGCCATTCATTTATTTATACAAGGACTCATTAATTCACAGAAATGAAATACATGCACAAATTATACACTCAAGCACACTGAATACATTATAGATTACAATAGGTACAGTACAAAACAATGACCATACAAAACATTTTTATATTGACAGCCGACGATTATAAGTGACGTGCAAGTCACTGCAGCGTCTGATGTATGGACAGTCGAGCCTGGCGGATATCATCACCAGCATGCTGTTAGCTGCCGCGAACTCTGCGGACCAGGGATGGGTTTTCATGCGCACTTCAGTTATTTTAGGTGATCATTGTCATCATCATCATCGTCGTCAGTCATCATCGTCTGCCCATACATTTCTCAACATGTTGGGGTCGGCTTGCAATCTAACCGGATGCAGCTGAATACCAGTATTTTATATAGAGCGATTGCCTATCTGACTTCCACAGTCCAGTAGGTGGTCGTACTACCCAGTAAGATACCTCTCGGTAAGACTGGTTGTCAGACTTTTGGGGCATAATTCGTCTAATTTCGGCTATTCTTGGATATGAACCCAGCTTCGTGTCAGGATCAGATATGATGGTTGTAAGTACTTCTCCGCACTAGCTGTTTCACAAACAGCTCTTCTTTTATATAGGTATCTACTACTAACCAAGAGCTCAGTAAGTACTAAAGTAGACATAATTTCAAATAAAATATAAAATCTGGATTTGCTAATAATATTATAGTCTTAATTAACCATTCAGTGTAGCAAGCGCTAGACGGTAAACGCCAACTTAAAGTCTTGGAAAACAGCTCTAGGGTAACATACAGAAATGGTTTGCTTGTGAAAGAAAAACACTTGCCAAGCCTATAATTCAAAGAATGATTTCCCTTAATTAAAGATACTAAGACATCTAGAATGTTATAATAGCTATATTTACCCAGTTTGTTCTACGTAGACTCGTGAAGCGATCATGCGAATTATGCGAAGTCTGGCAAGGTGTTAGCCGACGCTGAATATTCATCAAACTCTCAAATGCGTAAGCCGTAATTAACCTACGCAGATAACACACACCCATTTGCAAACTAAGAAGTTCCACGACACTAATATAAAGTGGGTTTATAGGATTCTCCGTACATTACCATTTGCATTTGCGATCCGAGGAAGTGGATGGAATTTTGATTAAAACGTTTATTTTTAGGAAATCCTTTAATAACATCAAATAAGACTTGTTAAACATGGTAAATATCCCATTTTTAATGTTTGGATAATCCTCTAAGAAGATAAAGATAAGTACTTTATTGTACAGAAAATCTGTCATGACATTTTAAAGTAAATAAGACAGTCTAGTGTCTGAAAAACGATGCACGCTACTTTTTGAAGTAAAAAACTTCTTTAGGCGCGTTTAGCACTTTTTGGGTGAACAAAAATCATGGAACTCGCGCTAGGAACGCTTTCATAGAACGCTTTCATAATCAACTTAATACAATTAAGGTAAAATTTATTTTGGATTACTTAGTTTTCTAGACTGCGTCTTTGGGGACTCTCGATAGAAGTGAAAACGTATGTTTTTTTTATAAATAATTTCCATGCACGCCGACAGATCTGCGGGCATAAAATCGGTGTTAGAACGTTCCGACTATCAGGAACAGTAGAACACAAGCTCCGGACACGTTCGACATTTCCGTCGGCCTACGAGTTGTGAAAAGAGAAACGAAGACGACTAAGTAATTATTACTTTCAAAGGGTCCGTAACTAACAACTACAAGTACGTCATTAGTGAATTCTCAACAAGGGACTCTTCTCACAAACCGTTTGTCACTGTCGCTTGCTACGCGAAATGCTACGGCGTAGCTCGTAGCTTGGACGCGCCAAATTATATTCCACTACAAATTAATGTTTATAGGTGATTCAGTTATTTGGTAGCCAATTAGGACAGACTTCAATCTATATTCTGTACTATATAATATCATAAAGATTTTTTTTTTATTTTTTTTTTATTCAAATGGAACAACAAACAGCTGCAATATAAAACATAGAAATAGGAAATATATACAGAACTTAAAAACAACATTGCAGCCCACAACGCTGTTCACAGATTAACTCTAGGATACATAATTTTAAAAATAATCGCTAGGGTTACAAATACAAAAAAAAAATTATTAAAAATACTTAAAAGTTGTAAAAAACAAGAAAACAATAAATGGTGTATAAATATTTAAGAAAACTCCTTTAGTATGAGTTTTTTAAACTTATAGTGAGAACATGCAAAAATGTCAATATGCTCGAAAGTTTTATTGTAGGAATCGACCATTCTGCGGACAGGCGAACGCAGGCCAGAGAAAAGAAGAAAGATGAATGTTATGTTATGTGTTTGAATTTTTGTATTTTTGTATGTTACGTATAAACTTAAAAACTACTGGACCGATTTCAAAAACTCAGCCATTAGAAAGCTACATTATCCTTGAGTAACATAAACTACATTAATTACTAGAAAAAATTAGAGATCCTTAGGAATTTCTACTAAAACCAAACCAAGTTGTAAAAAAATAGCCGTAAAACTTTTTTACAAAAAATAAAACCGACTTCAAAAAAAAAACAAAAAAAGTGAAAAATAACTTTAGCTTCTGAAGTCGGTGACCTTTGTTTGATTGATTTATTTGTTTTGTCACCGACTTCAGAAGCTAAAGTTATTTTTCACTTTTTTGTTTTTTTTTTTGAAGTCGGTTTTATTTTTTGTAAAAAAGTTTTTATTTTTTACTTTTTAGTGGTTTACATGCGCTTCGCACACATGGAAAGTGCATACCGTTACAATTACAACAAGCCCAAACACGACTAGGATACATTGTCTCATTATGGAGTTCCGTGACTCTTGGCTTCATCATCTGATCTGATGGTAGAATGGTTCTTATCGAACGCAAATGCTTCACTTGTTGTAGAAAATACCAAAATCGCTGTACGTTATCCTATAAAATTTGAAGAGTTCCCTCGATTTCGCCAAGATTCCATCATCAGATACCGACTTGGTGGCTATGGGACCCTTTCATACCCTTCCAACAAAAAGAAGGTCGAAAGTATACCCTTTCCAACAAAAAAATAATTTTACAAATCGGTTGGCAAACGACGGAGATATGCGCGAACAAACATAAAAAAAAAAAAATAGAAACATCCGAATTGAGAACCTCCTCCTTTTTTAGAAGTCGGTTAAAAATATCTTTCATCGCATGCGCTGCGGAAAGTATTGATGATAGAACAAAAAAATGTTGTACAATATTACAGAACACAATATGATCTACAAAACATTTTGCAAGACCATAATTATGTCCAACTATTGTAGTTATGTCACCACATGGGTCCACAGGTCTCCACATGGACAGGGGTGCAAAAATTGATAGCATTAAATGGTATTGTTGGAGCTGCTGAAGATTGTACAAACTTATCTTTGCATTGTATAGATTCAATGTTAGTATTATATAATCGCATAGCCCATATTGTGTGAGTACTATGTACTAGTAAGCTATCATTCACTGGAAACCTACGGCAGTTCTTGACTTGAATGTGCCCTGGCGGTTGAGAGTATGTCATGCTCTCTCAAATGTCTCGCTGATGGTGGCGCGTGTGTCGGACCATTTAGTTCCCTTCAAAATGGTTGAGCTGAATGGTGCTGATCCATGCGTCATGTTCGTGAACGGGCGCTGTCAGTTGTGACTGGTCATCTCTTAGTCGCCATGGTTTATTTGAATTATTTTGTTTTTGAGTTGTATTTTAATTTTGTTTTGCTATGGACACTTTTAACGTGCACATCTTGCTACATTGTTCTCACATAATATACCATCTCAACATGAATGATGTAACCAAGATTTTGTAACAATATTTTGATTTAAAAGAGTGTCCATGGAGTTTCTTGCCCGTTCTTCTCCATAGAGATCTACGCTAGGGAATGGGCAACTACGGTACTTTCACAGTTTTTATGTCTTGTGACTGGGACTGTAGCTACTTTAAATGTTCATTTTTGTTTCGACAATTCAAAAGTGCCTGTAACTGGCCTACTTGAAATAAATGCTTTGATTTTGATTTTGATTTTGATATAACTATAAATACGTTTTAAAAGTTGATAGAAATGCCGATCAAAATCAAACCATGTTATCCATACCTTTGTATTGATTCTTATCCAAATAAAATACTTCGTATTCAAGACTGTTTCGATACCTGTTGATTACTTTTTGAATTATTGAAATCGAACTTTCCATTCAGAAGATTTATATTAAATTAAATTAAATTACGAAAATCAAAAATATTCAATATAACACGCACCGTTGGTTGTGGCTCCACGCAGTGCAGCGAGCAACGCGGCGCGGTGTGCGCATCTATGAAATAGGTAGCCGCGCGGCTACGTGGCTACGTGCGGTCGGCTCCCTACGCGGTGAACGCAAGCGACACTGAATATTTTGTATTTTTTTTTATAACACACTTTTATGTTCCAGTAAAAAGTTATTTTCGGAACTACTAACCAGCGGGACCCTATTAGGTGAGGTTAGCTAAGTTAGCTTAAATGCTGATGAGTTTGGTTGTTTGGTTGGTTGAACGGCCTAATCTCAGGAACTACTGGTTGGAATTAAAAAAATAGTTTTGTGTTGGATAGAAAATTTATCGAGGAAGGTTATAAGTCATATAACATCAATCTACGACGCGACAATAGGAGCGGAGCATAAATGAAAAATGTTGCAAAAACATATGAACGTATGGAAAAATGTATTTCTTTTGTTAGGTTTTTCTCTCTTATGTGACGCAGACGAAGTTACGTGGTTCAGCTAGTTCTGAATAAAAAAAGAGTAACTCTAAGCGAGTGATTGAAGATGTAAAAAACTGACTGACTGACATGTTGAGCCATGAGGTCCTGGGTGGGATTCCAGTGCCGGGCAAGTTGTTATTGGATTTTTCCACCAGAATTTCTCGGTAGCAACCCCGTAGTCTGGATTTGCGCCCAGTTGATGGAATAGGCTTGCCCCTATTACAAATGACTATGAATGCACCGCTTCGCGGGGCTCCGACGACTACGCATTTTAGGGGAATATAAAGTGTTTTAAGGTTAGGTTATATTAATCGGTATTTCTCAGGAATGGTACATTATCTTTTATGAGAGTGGTACCATTGGGCAAGGGGGACCCCTCCTCCCCTCCTCACCGCGTGAGTTGACTACCATCGCATGCATTTCACGAAAAATTGTTCGTTTGACAATATTTCGAGAGTTAATTACAATCTCTCCAGTTATTTTACAATCTAACGTGTTTGACAATTTTACGGTGACATATATAAGTCATTTGTAATAGGGGCAAGCCTATTCCATCAACTGGGCGCAAATCCAGACTACGGGGTTGCTACCGAGAAATTCTGGTGGAAAAATCCAATAACAACTTGCCCGGCACTGGAATCCCACCCAGGACCTCATGGCTCAACATGTCAGTCAGTCAGTTTTTTACATCTTCAATCACTCGCTTAGAGTTACTCTTTTTTTATTCAGAACTAGCTGAACCACGTAACTTCGTCTGCGTCACATAAGAGAGAAAAACCTAACAAAAGAAATACATTTTTCCATACGTTCATATGTTTTTGCAACATTTTTCATTTATGCTCCGCTCCTATTGTCGCGTCGTAGATTGATGTTATATGACTTATAACCTTCCTCGATAAATTTTCTATCCAACACAAAACTATTTTTTTAATTCCAACCAGTAGTTCCTGAGATTAGGCCGTTCAACCAACCAAACAACCAAACTCATCAGCATTTAAGCTAACTTAGCTAACCTCACCTAATAGGGTCCCGCTGGTTAGTAGTTCCGAAAATAACTTTTTACTGGAACATAAAAGTGTGTTATAAAAAAAAATACAAAATATTCAGTGTCGCTTGCGTTCACCGCGTAGGGAGCCGACCGCACGTAGCCACGTAGCCGCGCGGCTACCTATTTCATAGATGCGCACACCGCGCCGCGTTGCTCGCTGCACTGCGTGGAGCCACAACCAACGGTGCGTGTTATATTGAATATTTTTGATTTTCGTAATTTAATTTAATTTAATATAAATCTTCTGAATGGAAAGTTCGATTTCAATAATTCAAAAAGTAATCAACAGGTATCGAAACAGTCTTGAATACGAAGTATTTTATTTGGATAAGAATCAATACAAAGGTATGGATAACATGGTTTGATTTTGATCGGCATTTCTATCAACTTTTAAAACGTATTTATAGTTATATCAAAATCAAAATCAAAATCAAAGCATTTATTTCAAGTAGGCCAGTTACAGGCACTTTTGAATTGTCGAAACAAAAATGAACATTTAAAGTAGCTACAGTCCCAGTCACAAGACATAAAAACTGTGAAAGTACCGTAGTTGCCCATTCCCTAGCGTAGATCTCTATGGAGAAGAACGGGCAAGAAACTCCATGGACACTCTTTTAAATCAAAATATTGTTACAAAATCTTGGTTACATCATTCATGTTGAGATGGTATATTATGTGAGAACAATGTAGCAAGATGTGCACGTTAAAAGTGTCCATAGCAAAACAAAATTAAAATACAACTCAAAAACAAAATAATTCAAATAAACCATGGCGACTAAGAGATGACCAGTCACAACTGACAGCGCCCGTTCACGAACATGACGCATGGATCAGCACCATTCAGCTCAACCATTTTGAAGGGAACTAAATGGTCCGACACACGCGCCACCATCAGCGAGACATTTGAGAGAGCATGACATACTCTCAACCGCCAGGGCACATTCAAGTCAAGAACTGCCGTAGGTTTCCAGTGAATGATAGCTTACTAGTACATAGTACTCACACAATATGGGCTATGCGATTATATAATACTAACATTGAATCTATACAATGCAAAGATAAGTTTGTACAATCTTCAGCAGCTCCAACAATACCATTTAATGCTATCAATTTTTGCACCCCTGTCCATGTGGAGACCTGTGGACCCATGTGGTGACATAACTACAATAGTTGGACATAATTATGGTCTTGCAAAATGTTTTGTAGATCATATTGTGTTCTGTAATATTGTACAACATTTTTTTGTTCTATCATCAATACTTTCCGCAGCGCATGCGATGAAAGATATTTTTAACCGACTTCTAAAAAAGGAGGAGGTTCTCAATTCGGATGTTTCTATTTTTTTTTTTTTATGTTTGTTCGCGCATATCTCCGTCGTTTGCCAACCGATTTGAAAAATTATTTTTTTGTTGGAAAGGGTATACTTTCGACCTTCTTTTTGTTGGAAGGGTATGAAAGGGTCCCATAGCCACCAAGTCGGTATCTGATGATGGAATCTTGGCGAAATCGAGGGAACTCTTCAAATTTTATAGGATAACGTACAGCGATTTTGGTATTTTCTACAACAAGTGAAGCATTTGCGTTCGATAAGAACCATTCTACCATCAGATCAGATGATGAAGCCAAGAGTCACGGAACTCCATAATGAGACAATGTATCCTAGTCGTGTTTGGGCTTGTTGTAATTGTAACGGTATGCACTTTCCATGTGTGCGAAGCGCATGTAAACCACTAAAAAGTAAAAAATAAAAACTTTTTTACAAAAAATAAAACCGACTTCAAAAAAAAAACAAAAAAGTGAAAAATAACTTTAGCTTCTGAAGTCGGTGACAAAACAAATAAATCAATCAAACAAAGGTCACCGACTTCAGAAGCTAAAGTTATTTTTCACTTTTTTTGTTTTTTTTTTGAAGTCTGTTTTATTTTTTGTAAAAAAGTTTTACGGCTATTTTTTTACAACTTGGTTTGGTTTTAGTAGAAATTCCTAAGGATCTCTAATTTTTTCTAGTAATTAATGTAGTTTATGTTACTCAAGGATAATGTAGCTTTCTAATGGCTGAGTTTTTGAAATCGGTCCAGTAGTTTTTAAGTTTATACGTAACATACAAAAATACAAAAATTCAAACACATAACATAACATTCATCTTTCTTCTTTTCTCTGGCCTGCGTTCGCCTGTCCGCAGAATGGTCGATTCCTACAATAAAACTTTCGAGCATATTGACATTTTTGCATGTTCTCACTATAAGTTTAAAAAACTCATACTAAAGGAGTTTTCTTAAATATTTATACACCATTTATTGTTTTCTTGTTTTTTACAACTTTTAAGTATTTTTAATCATTTTTTTTTTTTGTATTTGTAACCCTAGCGATTATTTTTAAAATTATGTATCCTAGAGTTAATCTGTGAACAGCGTTGTGGGCTGCAATGTTGTTTTTAAGTTCTGTATATATTTCCTATTTCTATGTTTTATATTGCAGCTGTTTGTTGTTCCATTTGAATAAAAAAAAAATAAAAAAAAAATCTTTATGATATTATATAGTACAGAATATAGATTGAAGTCTGTCCTAATTGGCTACCAAATAACTGAATCACCTATAAACATTAATTTGTAGTGGAATATAATTTGGCGCGTCCAAGCTACGAGCTACGCCGTAGCATTTCGCGTAGCAAGCGACAGTGACAAACGGTTTGTGAGAAGAGTCCCTTGTTGAGAATTCACTAATGACGTACTTGTAGTTGTTAGTTACGGACCCTTTGAAAGTAATAATTACTTAGTCGTCTTCGTTTCTCTTTTCACAACTCGTAGGCCGACGGAAATGTCGAACGTGTCCGGAGCTTGTGTTCTACTGTTCCTGATAGTCGGAACGTTCTAACACCGATTTTATGCCCGCAGATCTGTCGGCGTGCATGGAAATTATTTATAAAAAAAACATACGTTTTCACTTCTATCGAGAGTCCCCAAAGACGCAGTCTAGAAAACTAAGGTCCATGTTCACCGAGAAGATAACAGTCTGATTATCTAAAACAGCTGTTTAAAACACATTTTTGTATGGGAACATGTCACATTGACAGCTGTTTTTCGATAATCAGGCTGTTATCTTCTTGGTGAACACGGACCTAAGTAATCCAAAATAAATTTTACCTTAATTGTATAAAGTTGATTATGAAAGCGTTCTATGAAAGCGTTCCTAGCGCGAGTTCCATGATTTTTGTTCACCCAAAAAGTGCTAAACGGTACCACTCTCATAAAAGATAATGTACCATTCCTGAGAAATACCGATTAATATAACCTAACCTTAAAACACTTTATATTCCCCTAAAATGCGTAGACGTCAGAGCACCGCTTCGCGGGGCTCCGACGACTACGCATTTCCCCTATTTCCGAGTGCAGGGTTTAAAGGAACCTAACTAACCTAACGGGGGGTGCCCCAAGTCCCGATTATGGGGGCAGAGATACTTCCGTATGTTCAGTTGACAATATTTCGAGAGTTTACAATATCGCTAGAGAGATTACAATCTAACGTGTTTGACTATTTTACGGTGACATTTATACTTAAATAACTGGCGAGGTGTGGGTGTACTAATGGATATAGCCCTGTGTGTTATGTTATGTTATGTTGTAATGAATAATAACTTTAGTATTAAATCACGTTTCAGTTGTGTTCAGCGAAGAGAATAAAGTATGAGTACATTTTTTGTTAGACGTTTAATTAAAGACTTCACTGTACGTCTGAACTCAAAGCTCAACGTTACAATTTACAAGATTGCAGTGAATATAAATAATTTAGAAGCGAGGCGAAAACTCAGTACATAAGTTGGTTTTCAGTTGGCTGCTGAGATAAATAATTGTGTTGCAGACGGTACAGCTGTGTCGCTCAAATATGTATATTACAAGCTTGTCGGTGCATGCAAAGAGCGCATCAGATTTCTGACTGACATGTTCATTAAGTCCTCCCCTCCTCTCGTTTCTACAGCACTCATTACAGAGCACCCTCTATAAAGGACCAGAGAGGAAAATCCCCAGCTGAATTTGGGTCAGTAGTTATACATCTTTTGTATGTTGGCAAAAAAGAATGACTTACTCATTTTTTGCAAATCTCTTCTTAGCGCCGAATATATTTTATAGAAATTAGCATCTGTTTAGCGTTTCCCGACTGAGAAACGCAGTAACGTGTAATTTGATCTGTATGTAATTATATACCTATGTCCGTTTCTTTGCTCCTTCGTAACTCCTAAACGGATAAAATAATTTGTATAATAATACGTCGGGCGAATTTCACTGATTCCATTAAAAACTAAAAATGGCGGATTTCTGGACCCATATTGTGTTGTTCTTTTGGTTTTTCATGCCCATCGGGGGATGGAAGTTAGGTTTCAAAGGTGACTGTAATAATATGTTAGTTGTATTCGTATAAAAAAGTGAAACTAACTAAAATCTGGAAAAAACAGTTATTAAAGCACAAAAAAACTGACTGCAGTTTTTTTTTCCTTTTTACAATATAGCTCTAGTCTCGCCGTCTACATGTCGCTTACTTTGGTGTATTGAGCCCGGTACAGTGGCCAGAAAGTGCCAAGATAGATAACTTGGCCTAGTGCTTGGGAGGATTATCCTTTGCATCTCTTCAAGTAAGTACATTTTGTTTCTGATCTGTTCGAGGAATGCTTAAATGTTCAGTACGATACACAGGTTAAATAACTTAGACGTGTAGCACGTGTGTAGTACGTCAGCACTTACATTTGAGTCAACAACAATTTTCAGCTTGCTTATTTCAGTGACCTATGTAACCCAAAACAGAATTATTAGATTTTTATTATTTCTGTTTACATTTTATCAGTAATGGAACCGATGCAGAATTAGATCTACTTATATAAATCTTCATCGTGTGACAGTGCATGAAATGAGCTCTAAATTCAATCTAGCCGCTTCGTTGAAAACAAATGGCGGAAGTATCAAATAGAAGCTCAAAAATGTGAGTTGTAGAAAATTGAGCAAACCCGGGAGCTCTGGTGACACACTTATTTATTATTCACGCAGTCAAATTGCACGGCTAAGCGAATTTATGAATCGTTCCAAAGGTTCGGATTCTTAAGCGCCGGCCACACCACCACCTAGCGAGCAAGCGAGGCTCTATTCAGTTTCGGCTCTTTCATCGTACCCAATGTGAACCAAAGTATGAAAAGACGTAAAACGAATGCCGGTGTGGCCTGCCCATTAATCTGTTTGACTACGCATAGAAAATCGCCTTTCATCGGCTTAACGATACTTATATATACATATTTGAGACCCTCGGGACTTTAATTTGCGGTACTTTGATGAGCAAAGGAGCGTGCCGTACTTGTAGATGTACTCAAACGGGGATTATATTTCAATTACGCATATTCGTATTATCGTATTAATTTGATCAGTTTAGATGACGTCATTTGCCGATACGAACTTTACCTACGTACGCTATAAACCGAAGTTCATTACTAGAATGGAGATAGGTACATATTGGCTAGCTGATAATGAAGTCATCAAATACAGCAAAACGTGCCTAAACAACGATGCCACAGAATGATAAACATATTGAGAAACTCCAAAATTACTCGACGTTAATGAATTCAAAATCTAAAACGAGACATCAGAAATTCAGAATGCTACTATCATGTAATTAAATAGGGTCGTTGGATATTACAGTATTTAGTTGAAAGGATTTTAAATCTTGAAACTCTCGAGCACTGAAATAATAAAATGTCAATGACACTTCATACGATGAAAGTTAACATTGTTGTAGATTTATCATTTTACTTTTGAATTCATGAAAAATATATTTATAACTGAATCAGGTGAGAGTGTGTATACTATGAAATGGCATTACAAGAACGGCATTACAATGCTATTTTATAAGTATAAGTTATAAAATATTTTCATGGCGCTACCCTTGTGTATTATACGAAGACTCATCTTCTATTCTATATACTTATAATAAATCTGTAGAGAGGTCAATTCTGTACATGAAATATATTTACAAAATAACTATCGGGGGGTGATTAGTGATCGATACTGATGCCAAAAATGCAATCAGTAAAATTTTTGTCTGTCTGTCTGTCTTTCTGTCTGTCTGTCTGTCTGTCTGTCTGTATGTTATTTATAGAAAAAAAAACTACTCGACGGATTTTAACGAAACTTGGTACAATTATTCTACATACTCCTGAGCAGGTAATAGTATACTTTTCATCACGCTACCATTAATAGGAGCAGAGCAGTGAAAGGAAATGTTGGGGAAACGGGAGAAGTTACTTGGTTTTTAGGGTTCCGTAGCCAAATGGCAAAAAACGGAACCCTTATAGTTTCGCCATGTCTGTCTGTCTGTCTGTCTGTCCGCGGATAATCTCAGTGACCGTTAGCACCAGAAAGCTGAAATTTGGTACCAATATGTATATCAATCATGCCGACAAAGTGCAAAAATAAAAATTTAAAAAAACATTTTTATTAGGGTACCTCCCCCAGACGTAAAGTGGGGAGCGATTTTTTTTTTAATTTTGACCCTGACGTGTGATATATTGTTGGATAGGTATTTAAAAATGAATAGGGGTTTTCTAAAATCATTTTTTGATAATATTAATATTTTAGGAAATAATCGCTCCGAAAGTCAAAAACAATGTGTCCCCCCCCCTCTAACTTTTGAACCATAAGTTTAAAAAATATGAAAAAAATCACAGAAGTAGACCTTTATATGAACTTTCTAGGAAAATTATTTTCAACTTGATGAGTTGAATAGTTTTTGAGTTATATAGCACTTTTTCAAAAAAACGCAAATGATAACTTTGTTTTTCATACAAATACTATGAAAAACAAAGTTATTTTTGCTGACGAAAAATGTTGGTATTTTTAATGGTCTGGGAAGCTACGGAACCCTACAGTGAGCGTGGCCCGACACGCTCTTGGCCGGTTTTTTTAGCTTCCGTCGCGTGTGCAGCCTTAATGGTTAAAGCTACATAGAAATCATGCATAACGGAAATATTCCACATAAAATTATATAAAAAATATCCCACGACAGCATATGTCTATCTTTTATAGTTGACTCACAATAACACGTGTAACTCCCGATAGCTTAGCAGTTCGGAGAATAAATGTGAATGTAAGTTTGTTTGTTGCGCTTTCACGCGACAACTACTGAACGGATTTGGATGAAATTTTGCACACAGATCACAGACAATCTGAGAAGAATTACACAAATGGATGAGGCCTAACCGCACTCGACCGAAATAAATTGGCTCAAAAACTACATCGAATTATATAAAGAAAAGCTGCTATTTCTCATTTAGAAATGGCGCAGTTTTGATTAGGGTGTCTCGAATAAGATTCGCAAGTAATATTATTTCATTAAACAGCGGAGGGACACCGAGATTAACTTATTAGGGAGGAGAAGTGGAGTCGCGGCGATGTCTTCAGACCAACCTGTTTGCTCGGGGGTCTGCGGCCAACGGAGTGGCGAGAAGTAATTATGTTGTTTCAATCTGTATTTCTACGTATTTATAGACATTAAATGTGTATAAATAATCATCTGTTGCTACACAAACACTCCTGCTACGATAATGAGGTTCCGTATTTTTTAAATTATATTTTGGTTCAAAATTACCGTGAGCTTTACTTATATGAAAGTTAATACTAATTGAGATAATTAGGTTCGTTGGCAAATGTTAGACACATACATAGGTCAAACAGAATACGTGTGAGACATCGACCCTAGTAGCATTTTTTGTTGGCATTTAGTTGGGCCACATACCTCTGGTTAGTTGGCAAATGCATACAATTGGCGGGCAGTTTGCGGGTTGGGCCCAAAACTGATGGCCTACGTGGATTTGCCTACGAAGGCCCAACATGCGATGGGGCCAACGTGGATTTGCCTACGAAGACCCCAACTACTACCAATGTTTACTACCGAGCTGGTAGTGTTGAACTAACAACCTTGTGTGAACACTATTAGGGTTGAAATAAAACCAAATTGCTTTCTGATCTAAGGCGCGGGTCATATACAAGTGGCTTATGGCGGTGGCGCGGCGCTGGCGCGTTAGTGGGGGGTGAGGTAGTGGCGCCACTTACACGCCCTCCCGCGCACCCGCGCCACCGCCACCATACGCCATACGCCACTCGTGCTCGTCCCGCGTCTAGGCTGGTTATATATTTACTAAAATTCACTCGAACCCAACCAAATCGTGGTAACACAACGATAGCGACTTCTAATTGGACTACAACGCCATCTATCGAGGTTGGGGTACAACTTTTGAACCTTTACGATATTATCATTACGGTTTCGGCATGAACATACCGCCCACCAAGGACATTTAGTGACGGAATGTCCTTCTTAAATTATCCTTAATTTTCAATTTTGCACTTTGTTTACAGTATAAACCATAAATCTCAAATATAAACAAAAATATAAAAATATGTTTCGTTAATCTAAGAGTTACTAAGAGTTAAGAGAGTACTAGTAAGCTCATACTGGGTAATTATACCTATACCAGTATAAACGTATCATCCATAACAGGCACATTGAAAGGTTTAAGTTGGACCGATGTAAGTTGTTATCATAACTTAAATCCCTACAAAAAACTCCCAACAGTAGGAATAGAAGCAGCAGGCCCGTCGTTAGTTAGCCCAATGTTGTTTTAGTAATTTAAATCCCTACAAAAATCTCCCAATAGTAGGAATAGATGCAGCAGCCCCGTCGTTAGTTGGCCCAATGTTGTTATAATAACTGAAATCCCTGCAAAAATCACTCAAAAGTAGGAATAGTAACAGAAGGCCCTTTGTTGGCTATTCGTTGGGCAAATAGTGCATGTTTATGACAATGGGCCTATTTTAAGTTTAGGTTGGCGGAACAACTTACCGTCTGCCAATGCATTCCCAACTGTTGGCATAAGGATGCCAACGGCAAATGCTACTAGGGGAGATACTCAGTATTACTTTCAAAGCCCTAGTCCATCATAAAAACAGCAAATAACGAGTCAGCATTAATGTTTCCATTAAGATAAACGTTATTAATTGCCATGCCGACGGCCATTCGTAAATGTCTAGCAATTCCTACGTCATTTCACAAAAACGCTGACGTAAAATATTCGCTGGGACGTTTGTGAATTTCACATAGTAATCTTTTCAGCTGTAACGCGCGACAGCCAGTTACAGAATGATGAATACTTGCGTGTTGGGTACGTCGGCGGACGAAGCGGTTTATCTCTTTTAACGAAGATTTTAAGCACGCTACAGTAGTCTTTATTGTGTGCTGTGTATGGTTGATTCTGGAGTGCCTGTGTAGGTTGTGATATCCCAGTGAAAAGTTGACGTATGTAGACATTAGCCTCCGCGTGTAAACTGGCTCTATACCGGTAATGTATGATGTACTCATACGCTCGTGTTAGCACCTTCGTCAAACTAACAATACATCATCCAGCGAAACAGGTTTCCTCTTCTCACGTTAATACTAAAGAAATATTACTCTTAAAATAAAATCTCTTTTAGCTCCAAATGTTTTGAGGACTTCGATTCTGTTGTGCACAAACTAAACGTAATTTAGGCTATTGCTATCTTTTTGTCTCTAACAAAACGAAAAAGAGACAGACGTAATTTAGAGCTGTCAAATTTAAATGGAACTAATATTTCCATACAAATGAAGGGTGCACGTAAAACTATGTCGACTAAAAATACGGTGAAGCGCAAGGCATAAACTAGTTTGACATCTCTAACTTAGTTCATAGCTATAGCCGTCCTTTTCTCGCACTGCCTTTTAGTAAAAGATAGCAATAGCCTAAATTAAGTTTAGTTTGTGCACAACAGAATCGACACCAATTTCCAATTGCCAAAGACTTCTGCAAATTAATAAAGCAATCTGGATTTTCAAATAAACGTATTTACTTGTTGTAGATTAAATTAGCTAGTTTCTAATTTATTAAGATGGAGTTTAGAGTAAATAAAGATTGTTGTTTGTGTTACCAGGTGAGAATTATTGAGTGTTTTCAAGGACTCGACAAGTTAAAGCGGTCATTCGGACACGTGATTCGTGAAAATAATTCCCATTAGCTCTTGACCAAAATAATTCACACGAATTTGTCCTGCTTTGACCATTTCGTGTATTAAGCTAAACATGTGAAGTATATTATACAACATACCTATGGAATTAAAGTAATTGCAAGAGGCCTTAGAAATACGTAGAGCTTTTAACATAATATGCGTAGCTCTTAATAATATCACATTTTATATATTCTGAGTCACGGTTAATTCAGTGAATTGGTCCTAACATTCGTTAATAATAATGAAAATTAAGACTGAAATTCCAACACTAAAGGGTGTAAAACACCTCTTTACGAAGCCGAAAGGCACTTGTTCTCCCCATCATTGCGATCATTTTTTTGTTCTACACTATACCTGGGAACCTTCTAGTTACGGAGATATGGGGGGTAAAAGTTATAACTTTTTTTTAAATACAAGTTTTTTTGTAAGATTAAGATTAACTTTTAACACCTCCACGACCCCCGTACTATTTAATCCATCCATCAGGACAGTGTTTTAAGTGCTTGACATTGAGTTCTACCACAACACATGATTTATAACCTCAAAAAAAAGTTGTTTCCCAGCAATATTTTTTGCGTAAAGTTAGTTTGATGTACAGAATGCTTGGTTAACGGCTTTGTGATGAGGTGGTTTACACCCTGTATACTAATATCCAAAATTCGTTTATTTTTGTATTGACTAAATAAAAATTCGCATAAGCACCGTTATGACGACCGAAAAGTAATTTAAATATTCAATTTAAACGAGAACCTCGTGTTCAAATTGCCGCCGGTCTGAAGGAAATCAGGACGAGATTACTTTTTCTATAGGTTTTTTTTCGCAGCGACCCAAGTGGAGTTGTTGAGTGCTTATACGCGTTATCTGAGGGCAAAAGGTTCTATCGTTCACAAAGGATTGTAAGAGATACTTGTGTGGTTAAGTTGGCGAGTTAATTAGGTAATGTGTGGAGTAAATTCTAGGTCGTAGCACGAAACTCGTAGCGCGTAGCTTGTAGCCCGTAGGCATTGAATACTCCCACATTTACTACTACAATTTTTAGTAATTTAATCAAAATGAAATAATTAAATCTCCTGTCTCCTCTCCAAAGAATTTAATCTCCTGAAAAATCATAAAAACTAATAGAAAAGGTAAAAGTTAAAGTTCTTTTTTCAAATTCAATGGTTGATGATATTGGATTATAGTTTGGAAAATATTGGTTTAAAGTAAGATGTGAATAGATATATTTGAAAGTAGACAAACGTTATGTTAGAAAAAATCAAAGACACGTTAAAGTGTCAGTCACATGTATGCTCTATGCCACATACTTAGCATTGAGACATTGCCTTTTGGTTTACTATTTACAACATTCGCTTCCAATGCTGTAAAAGTTGGGGCCCCATTTTTTCAGAATTTCCATCCCACGATATAATCCTAATATTTAATATCCTAAAATAACAGATACCCACTTCAGGCCCCTCTAGGTCTCTAATTATGTAGGTATATTCACGTGGGTCTAGCCCAATATATTATAACATCTGGGCTCTATAACATTCCCTGATAAACGTATGTAGTGGCTATTGGGTAATATGAGTTATGTCTAAGCAACGAAGCCCGTAGTTAATCTTGAGCGATTTAATGCTATTACTAAATTATGCCTAAACTTGTTAACTATTCGCTTGCATTAATAATACCGCAGTTTAAAGTTTCTAATTGGTATCTTAATTACATAATCTGTCTTGACTCCACAACTTTAGGCAACTTGATCCTTGAATTACCGCGTCCGGTCGGTGACCTTTGGAGCTTTCAGTGGATAATACTGTAATTTATTAAGTTATTTATAAGATTTCAAAAATGTTTTAATTTTGTCTTAACTTTCTTTGGTCTTAAATGAGAACAAAAGGGATTAATTAACTGCAATTTTTAACTAAAATAATCTATTTATTTTAGTTAAAAATTGCAGTTAATTAATCCCTTTTGTTACAAAATTTATATAAAAAGAATAATGCAATGTCACTAATTACTTTTTGGTAGAGAGCATCAGCCATTCTTCAGAGTTAAATATGTCAACATACTTGTCATTCAATTCAATTCGTCGATGCTCCTTTAGTAGCAAAAGCCTTCATTTTATCACATTATTATTTATTTATTTAGTACATACAGCATAAACCATTAATACTAAATTAAATAATCTTTTTACTCAATCTTCTCACAGAACCATAAACATTCTATCATTATCGTCTTCCATTAATCAGCAAACAAGTGATTGGACTTGTTTGTTTGCCAGGGTTGGTCTCCACGAGCGCGTTAAGCATCGTAAGCATACGCGGTGTATACTAGGGGGAGTGGATCGAGCTACAGTGCGACTAAATTGGACATTAATTATTTTATGTTTTTTTTTTTCAATAATTTATTTATTTGCTTTTTGGTCTAGTGGTAAGTACTAAGTACGACTGTTAAGCATAAAGTCCTGGGCGCCTTCCATCAAGAATCTTTCAGTAGCAGCCCGAGTCTAGATTTGTGCCCGGTTTATGGAAATTCGCTCGCCCGTATTACATAATTTGGGTTTTAAAGAACTGGCTAAATGTTACTGCTATTACCTTCGGGCATAAGCATGATGTTGTTTTTAAATACATCGTCCTATGAGGATAATGTTTCTCTTTCTGCTGTGTTCAAACAGTATTCCTTTCAATGCAAACTGTAACTGCCAAAGCTATTGTAATTCTATGTTTACGATATAAGGGCGGAAATGTTATTGCATCGTGACGTGACTAGTTTATGAAAACCGCATGTCACTCTGTCTGCATAAATAACACTCTGGGGTTATTTTATCTTCAAATATTGTGATGTTTCTGCTAATCATGAACTAGTTTATTTTATTTAGTTATGTTTCTTAATGAAAAGAGTCCATATGGGACCAATCTCAGCGGAGAGTAGCCATAGAGACAGGAAAAAACACAGTCCATTGGTGTGTGCATGTCTTGTAATTTAATACTCAATACTCAAACTTTATTTGCATTCCACAATGTGTGGTAAATTAAAAATGAGATCATTATGGACCCTGTTGTCATTACAGCAAAAGACAAAGATATAGTAGGAGAGAGGAAGCTTGAAAAATACAAAAAAATATATCTAAAATAAATCCAATAGTACCATAATAAGAATTCTTATACATACACATAGACATTTATACATTATTAAATTATATTTTATCGTTTAAATATTCATTTATGCTATAACAGCATTTTTCTGTTAAAAATTGTTTTAGTTTTTTTATAAATATGTTTAATTTTTCTTCTTTTTTATTATTTCAAGTAAATTGTTATATATTTTTATAGACATTACATAGGGGCTAGTTGAGTGTATTTTTAGTCTAGAATGCGGAATGTTTAATCATGATTTGTGTCGGAGTGTGAAACGTGATTATCTAAAGATATATTTAAAGATCTTTGCCAGTCATTACCTAAAGTCTGATAACCAGTCTTTACTAGAAGTATGGTCCAGCACTACCTGCAGGATTGGAGGTCAGTTAGGTAGTCGCTCCGTGCAAAATACTGGTATTCAACTGCGTTCGTTTAGACTGAAAGCTGACTCCAACATAGTTGAGAAAAGGCTAAGCAGATGCTGATAGTGTGTGCGCGTCTGTTGGACTTCTTCACTTCTTCTCATAGTTCTAAGGAAGGCAATCTGACGGCTGGGAAGAGATCAGTCAGAAGACTAGGGGCTTCACGTGCTTTGTGAGGCACGGAAGCATCATTTGCCGACCCGAATGGCGCAGCGGTAGTGAGGCTGCCTTACGTTCTTAGGGTCTCGGATTCGAATCCCGGTAGGCGCAAATGTTTGTATGATGAGCATGGACATTTGTTTCCGAGTCACGGATGTTTATATGTATAATAAGTATGTATTTACAAACAAAAAGTACATAATTATGTAGTTTATCAACTGTCTGGTGACCACGACATGTCGCTGTGTGTAATGTCCAGCGATATTTATTTAGTTCTCCAACCCTTACATACCAAGTTACTACTGGAAGTCTTTTTATATAACATTACATCTCGCCTGTTATCCACAAAGGGTTAGGCAGAAGTGTACCTAATAGTACACTAACATTTCGCCAGTTATGTTTAAGTCACTTGAAATAGGGGGCATTAATTAAGGGGCTAGCCTATTGCCATCAATCGGGCGCAAATCTAGACTCCTCGGCTGCTACTAACAAAATCCTTATGAAAAATGCTATAAAACTTTGCCATACCTGGGATTCGAAACCGGACCTTATGCTCAGTAGTCGCGGCCGATGAGGCAGTCACGTCTTTTTAAGAGGCAATTATAAAAGCAGTATACTCCTTTTTGATACTACGACCTTTTTTTTCGGATGGGAAATCATCAAATGACTCCTCCCACTCTGGGCGGAGCGGGAGGGAGTGTCAGAATTTTACTGACTAAAACCCATCCACGTTCCTTCCTCGCCCTTTATGTTCCGGGGCCACGGTACCTCTTTTGAACAGTCCCGCAGACCCGGTTGATACTACGCCTCAAAGAACCGTTTTCACAGCATGAGTGGGAGAATGAGATAGTACATGGTTCTTTCAACCTGTTAATGAATACGTTTTGGGCTAGTTACTATTGCTTTTGCCACTAAACAAGTTGTTCAGTACTGTTTCCTCTATTTTTATTTCGTTAAGTTGTAAACTCACTCTTATAGTCCGTGTGTGGGTTAAGTGAGTTCACTTGCTAACTTGAATTGTGTGCACTTAGCTTTAACTTAGCTCCCGCTGAGTAACACTTACAATACTGTTATATACGCCTAAGAAAGCGGACTGTCGTCGCTTAAAATGATTGTATTATTTACTTAGATGTTACTTTTGTACATTAGAAGAAATTACATTGCGTAAACTTGTTTAGACACATTTATTTAGAAAAGATCAATTTGTTCACTTGTTTAAATTATTGCGTTGACCCAAAAAATAGTTTTTTGTTGTGCTAAACACGCTTCCACGTGTAATTAGGAAAGTGTCTAGTAAGAAAAAAAAACCGCTTTACTGTAAAAAAATCAAAAATCCACTTTCCAGAAGAATGATACAGGAAAGTCATTACAATTCCTTGCACACCTTTTAACAAAATTACCACGCAATACCTAGTAACTTTGTTGGTACACGTGTAACGACAAAAAACCATTAATATTCATGTAACAGTGTCAAATTAAATGTGTTGTGTAAATAACATCAAAGTTTCACAAAAACCGGCCAAGAGCGTGTCGGGCCACGCTCACTGTAGGGTTCCGTAGCTTCCCAGACCATTAAAAATACCAACATTTTTCGTCAGCAAAAATAACTTTGTTTTTCATAGTATTTGTATGAAAAACAAAGTTATCATTTGCGTTTTTTTGAAAAAGTGCTATATAACTCAAAAACTATTCAACTCATCAAGTTGAAAATAATTTTCCTAGAAAGTTCATATAAAGGTCTACTTCTGTGATTTTTTTCATATTTTTTAAACTTATGGTTCAAAAGTTAGAGGGGGGGGGGACACATTGTTTTTGACTTTCGGAGCGATTATTTCCTAAAATATTAATATTATCAAAAAATGATTTTAGAAAACCCCTATTCATTTTTAAATACCTATCCAACAATATATCACACGTCAGGGTCAAAATTAAAAAAAAAATCGCTCCCCACTTTACGTCTGGGGGAGGTACCCTAATAAAAATGTTTTTTTAAATTTTTATTTTTGCACTTTGTCGGCATGATTGATATACATATTGGTACCAAATTTCAGCTTTTTGGTGCTAACGGTCACTGAGATTATCCGCGGACAGACAGACAGACAGACAGACAGACAGACAGACAGACATGGCGAAACTATAAGGGTTCCGTTTTTTGCCATTTGGCTACGGAACCCTAAAAAACAGTAGAAACGTTGTCAAAGTTAGCTTTATCGACGATTTTGATTTGATTAGGACGATGTCAAATTGGATGGGATTAATTCATCGATGGAAGCTGTATTTTCCCATTCGAGTCAAAGACAATCATTACAGGTACATCTGCCCGTGATACGCCTAAAATGTGAGCCTTTTTAGATACCCTTAAATTGCAAGGTTGTAACAGGATAAAATAGTTATACCATTAAATATGTCACCGACTGTTTTAACCTTAGCATGTTTTTTATTCGTAATTCATCAATCCTAATTACATAGAGCATGCATCAAACCACTTGGTCAGCAAACACAACAAATCTAAGCGGATATTCAAGTATCTGCAATAATACTTGTGTCCAAATAAAGCTCGTTGTCATTCATTTCGTAATGTGACTTCGGGAAAAATATGCCATTGTGCTTTAAATGTTTGAACCCAATGATCTGTATGTATTTGTCGCCGTTTATTGCATCTAGTAGTAAACAAGCGAGTTTTATTGCATTGTCCCTACATTTTATCAAGTTGCCCCTAACCCCCCCCCCCCCTAGTTGTTAAGTTGTCCCTTTGACTGGCCATTAACAAGTGGTTCATTCGCCGAGCTCTATTTATTGTTCGACACACAATATGGACGACGACGTACCGTCATGCCGTCGTGCTACTTTACACAAACCATTGCTCTTGTTAGACTACCGATGTCAATGTGGGTCGAAGTCTGGGATAAAAACTTTCATGGACGTGATTATCTTCTGCTCTTTCCTGCCGCTTCCTTTCCATAATAATATCTTTCCTAATCTAATCATTTAGGCGAGCTAGGTTTCAGATTTTTGAATGCAGTGTATTTAGTATTTTCGATTATTTCTTTATTCTTTCTTTTTCGGGTGGTTAGTGCTGAACCTGGTATAGTTTTATGCAGCCCACGAGCCTCTAACGTGGTTTTAAATACTGTCGAGAAATATCTCTCAGGCATGCTGGTTTGGTTTCCTCAAGATGTTTTCCTTCACTGAAAAGCAATTGAATTATTACAATACGCATAAGCATGAATCCGAAAAATCAGAGGTACGTGTCTTGGGTTCCAACTTGAGACCTTTGACTGGCAATCACTGCTATATATTAAATTATTTATTTGAAACAATACATTGTTGTATAATTCTACTTTGGAACATGGCTTTTCATTTTAATATCCAAATGCCGGAGTATCGACGGCAAAAAGTTCAACATTTCCATACATAATTTAGTTCATAATCAAGAGTTCTAGTTCTTCTTCGAAAACATTTTAAACAGCTTTCTTCTTTCTGGGAAGCCGTAGGTTTTGTTTCCAGTATTTTATTGTACTCCCAGTGAATACCAAACGTGTTCCGGATTTAAGTTGAAATTGCTGTTTTAGGCAAATAAAACAACTTCCCATTCAATTTTGTTTTAACTTTAAATCGTAGAATCTAATTACTACTTTAAGCTCTTTTGAATGAAGTGCAGTGGGGGTCGCTTGAAAAAGCCATTTGGTCTAATAAATCTTTTGATCGGTTTCCGCGGACTTTTTCCAACAAATTGATTAAATCCCGTGAGGCGCGCGATCTCCGGGGCTCGTCGATCTCGTCGCGTGAAACCTTTGGAAAGTATTTTATTATCTGTCTCTTTTAAAATCCCTACTTGAAGGAGGAAGTCGCCTACATTAGGAACCGTGCGTTGGTATTACGACAGCCAATATAATAAACGCGCAACAGCAGCAGCTTTTGGTGTGCTTATTTAAAAAAAAAAAACCGGTTAGATCTAGTATCCGCTTTTTTGTAAGTAGGAAATAAGTAGCAATGATATTGTTAGTAACACAGAACATTATAAACTCCGGACCATAAGCATACAATTTATGGCATAAACAATGTTCTAGCGCAAACATGACTCACACATCCAATCTGAAAAATTCAATGCTTTTACCTCCTCTGCTGAAAACATAATCAATACATTTCGTTCGGTCTCCACACCTCATCTGTAAAGATTTATGCAGCTCTGGTTTTGCGCCAGCGCCATTTCTTCCCATGCGTATAAACAGAAGAAAATTGTTTATTTCCTGTCTCGACGGCTTTCGGAGGCTTTCGGCTTCATAATGCGCCGTCGGCTTCTCTCGAGACGTTTGTATTCGTCAACTGTTTATCTTAGCCATTAGTTACTGTAAGATAGCATTTACTTTAAGGCTCTATTGTTTTCGGAAATTGGGGGTAATTCACTGTCAATATTTTGTTTGAATTAAGTATTTGTATAACAATGTTTACCTAATATGTGCCGGTATACTTTTGGATAAAATATTTCAGAAAACTTATTTTCGGTTATTGTGGTATTCATGTTATTTGATCACTATGTTCGTCTAATGTTAGGAAATTCGCAATTTCGCTTGAAAAAGTAGGTACAGGTGACCCAGGGTTTTTTGTTCTTTATCAGTATCGTAATTCCTTACACTACTTATATTACTACGAACAGACATTAGAATAATGGATAAACAGTTTTTTGTCAATGAGAAGACCTAGAAGGTCTTCTCGTTGACAAAAAACTGTTACTGTTACACTGAACAGCTGTCAACTCTTACTGTTTCTGTTACTGTTATCTAAAATACTGGATAAATTAATAATAAGAATTTTACGCCCACAATCAAGTATTATAAGTACCATTAAGTGTCGTATTAAGTTCTCACATTGTTATACATGAAGGGTAAAGGTTATTTACAGTCAAAAAAGTTTAGATATAGCAAGTAAGATAAGAGCTTTTAATTTCCGCTGGTAAGAGAGTATAAAGAGGTGGTAACAATAGGGTGACCAGTCAGTTCACCAAACATTAATTCACAAACTTTTACTTAACAAGCAACGATTAGAAAATACATTATTTGTCATACAACAACAAGTTTAACAACTAATTCACTTCGCAAAATAATTATTTAATAACGTATTATTTGACAAACAATTCATTATTTTTTCGTTTTATCTCATAAAACAACGTTTGAAATAAAGACATTACACATATTGATTGTGCCATTCCAAAAAAAAAGAAAATAAATGAATTTGGTTTCCCATAAGCACAAATTTTGTGACAGAAATGAATTGCTGCAGAACCAACTCCACGTAGGTGCCCTACCCCTAGAGTGTTATTTAAGCCCGCGTAGGCGCGGAGGGGCGTGGCGAGCCGCGAGCTGAGGAGCAGGTGGCTTTAACACTCGCCGCCGCGGCTGAGGCTGGCCGGCTACAGCCGGCCAGCAAGCCGAAGCTGCGGTGGTGAAGCGTTAAAACCCTCTGCGACGATAAGCTCGCGTGTGACCGCCGGAGCCCCGCAGCGCCAGAGCCGTGACAGAAACCATGCCTGCTGCATGTTGCATGCTGCATGCTTGCATACTGTATGGTTGCATGCTTGCTGCATGCTTGCTGCGTGCTTGTTGCGTGCTTTCTGCATGCTTGCTGCATGCTTGCTGCTCGCTTGCTGCAAGCTTTCTTCATGCTTGCTGCTTGCTTGCTGCTTTCTTATTGCTTGCTTGCTGCATGCATGGAGTATGCTTGTTTGCATGATATGAAAAAACTATGCATTTCCTTATTTTTTTCTTAAAAAAGAGTAATAGAAAAAATACTAGCCTGTAACTTATTTTGTTGAAACGTGATTTATCCAAATGTAACTAAGTAAAAAATGAAAAAAATATAAATGAATAAATATGATGCATTTGACAAAAGATATTGTATTTGCCAAATAAATTTTGTAAAACGAATATTTTTAAAATAAAACATTTGCGGAATAAGTTGTTTGCGAAATAAATAGTACATATACGAAACGTTGGTTGTAAAATGAAAATATGGCAATGGATTTTTGGTAAAACATTAGTGAAACTAACAATAGGCCGGAATAACTACGCGAAAACGAAAACACGTTTCCTCGACATACAAAAGAGACCTATCGGGTAGTCGTATAAATTACCCACCTATATGTAAATTAAAGCAATGTTCGATATGCGCATATAGTGGAGGTGATCACACGGGTGTCGTGCGGCGACGACTTGACGGGTGTCGGAGCTGTCGGGTGTCTCCGCAACTCGTAAGCGAGCAACCAGCGCAGACAACTTGCGTAATTGACTTGTCTCGCCGCGCCGGCCACCTTGCTTCGTTACTCAGAAACTCTTGCTAATCCCACGTTCGGAATCCAATATTCTCAGTAAAACCCGCGGATTAAATACCTTGTGCTAAGATACTTAGGTTACTTCGAAGTTCACGTTTATTAATTACCCTTGTTTAAACGTTCAACTTTCCTTTCATATTCTAATCGTCGGGAAACCTGAGCTTTGAAACGTTAAGTGGGTACGAGTATTACGATGTGGCTTTTGTTTAATATGAAAACATTTTGGCTAATTATGCTGTGTAAATATTATAGAATATATGTGTCACCGTAAAATTGTCAAACACGTAATATTGTAATATCTCTAGCGATATTGTAAACTCTCGCAATATTTTCAAACGAACACACTGCTTACAATAAATCGCATTATTTTTCGCGAAATACATGCGATGGTAGTCAACTCACGCGGGGTGGAAGGAAGGAGGGGTCCCCCTTGCCCAATGGTCAATGGTACTACTCTCATGAAAAGATAATGTACCATTCCTGAGAAATACCGATTAATATAACCTAACCTTAAAACACTTTATATTCTCCTAAAAAGCGTAGTCGACGGAGCCCCGATTCGCGGGGCCCCTATTTCCGCGTGCAGGGTTTAAAGGGAATCTAACGGGGGGGGTGCCCCAAGTCCCGGTTATGGGGGCAGAGATACTTCCGTATGTTCAGTTGGCAATATTTCGAGAGTTTACAATATCGCTAGAGAGTAACACGTTATATTGTTACATCGGACCTACTAGAACATTCGAGAAAGCACGTGATTACAGTATGTGTACTTTGGAATTTCGAGAGCTTTCTATTATTATTACTTTTAAAGTTAGGTAGGTACAAACTCGCGAACTATTTATAAAAAGACATTAGAATTTCGACCGTACGCCTAGGTCATACGGTTCATATTTGTTTGTTTGTACACGTAGCTTATACCTACTGCTTTTATTACCTACCTAGCTACTTACCTACTGTTTTCTTACGACCCTCTAGAATATTCGTGGTTATTCTGGTGTGTCTGTTGGCGAGTATAAATAGACCGCTCAGGGCCGCGACAGCCAGCCCCGACCCTTGCTCGAGCCAGCCCGCGATGCTGAGCCTGTAGTAATAAAACAGTCCCTAAATAATGACAACAAGATCCAGCCTGTCCCTTTGCTGCCCCCAGCGACGCCCTAAGCCGCGGTCCGTACCCTACAGGGGGTGCCCTTAGAGCGCTGTCGCTTAGTTTTTAGTCATTTTTGCCCTGGCTGGAGGCCTTAAATTCAAGGCATCCATAGGACTTGCCCGGTTAAGCAGAAGCCAGTCTTCCTAGACTGAACTGCGAGATGACCTACACAAAAAAAAAACGCGACAGTCAGTCTTGTTTTGGCTATGTAACGAAGTGCGAAGTTGAAGTGCGATATCTAAGTGAATAGTGAACAGTACAGTTGTACTTAAGTTTAAATTGTTTTGTGGTTAATAAAGTTAATGTGTTGTTTAATCGGTAGTAATTAATTTATCTCATACCGAGCTCGTAACAGTATTGTAATATAACGTGTTTGACAATTTTACGGTGACATATATTACTAGTTACCGCGTTATATCATTTTCAAATCACAGGAAGATATAAAACTTAAAATAACTTGAAACGCAAACATGCTCCAAAATATTCACTTGCAAAATAAATTCACCATTTTAGAGGTGCGACAGTTGTGGTAATTAATCATTGGCAATTAATCATTGTAAAGAGAACTGTACGAATAAGTAATTAGTGAGTAGATTGAAGTGGAGTGGCAATTAAATTTATATTTCTCACTGTCCAAATTATATCGTAATGTTGTAAATACAGGGTTTTTGGAAGACGAACCGATACAATTTCATTAGGAGCACGGGATGGACGGGGGACGGGGAGGGCATATCCTCCTTTTTACCCACAGAACCTGCTTTTAGTGTCAATTTCCTTTATTTCGCGAAATTATACCTACATATACATGTCATCAAAAGTTTTTGAATGAACCATTGATGTGTAAAAAAGTTTGAACGCAATTATTTATGATCTTTTCCACAAATGTAATTTTTTAAATTTATCTTTAACAGTCATTATGGAGGAAAAGCCCGCGACGTTCAGACCTTCGTTATTTTATAAAACCTGAAAGTTTCTCTGTGTGGCATACACAGAGAAACTTTCAGGTTGCAATTTCTGTCTTTGTATGGTAGGGACCAACCCAAGTCGAAGTACGACTTGGGTTGGTCCCATAGAAGCTTTTGATCAGTATTAGAAACAGGACCGATTGGCATCAACTTTGAGGTTTTGTAAAATAACGATGGTCTGATTGTCGCGGGCACTTAGTCCATTATCTTTTCTGTGCAAACAAATGACATTCCCAATTCCTCAAAAAATGTGTAGTTTCTTCTACTAAACACCTAGGGACTGGGATAGTATCTGACAGTATCTACAACTAAATGTTGAAAATGACAATATTTAAATTCGATAATTATTGGAAAAAAATACCGAGAAAATGAAACCAAAATGCAGATTCAAAGAAAAGTATACATTTTCGCATAACACGAAACCAACCAAATAAACAAATTGTTACGAAACATTTTAACTAAAAATAATACGCAAGCTGGATTAATTAATTGAGTCAATCACAAAAACATTTCATTAATGTCGATTAATCATGTCGACTGCAGCTGTTGAAGTCTTCCTCCATACTGGCGTAAGAATAATCGCACAGCAGTTGTCACGAAGACGAACATCATAATTAAAGGGAGTAAAACACCTCTTCACGAAGCCGAAAGGCACTTGTTCTCCTCGTCATTGCGATCAATTTTTTGTTCTTTATTGGGGGTCAAAGTTGAAACTTTTTAACAAATTTTTTTTAGGCACAAGATTTTACTATTAGATTTAAAAACCTCCACGAACCCCGTACTATTCAATCCATAAATCAGCACAATGTTTTGTGTGTGTAACTGTGTGGGTAAATCCGCAAGACGTCCGCTAGTTGTGGAATAAGGTCCATGCTCACCTAAAAGATAACAGTCTGATTATCTAAAAACAGCTGTTTAAGGGTCATATTCCTATTAAAAAATGTGTTTTAAACAGCTGTTTATAGATAATCAGACCGTAATTTTTTTGGTGAACATGGACCTAAATATATATGAATTGATCAGCCGTTATGGAATACGTTTGACGCAAAGGGTGACAGCTCAAATTCAAAAGTTGCCCCCGCTTCCTCAACCTTGTTGGATGATTGCGAGATAGATGGTTGGATTGCGACTAGTGCGACTACAGGATGAAATGGGCTTTCAAATAATGTGACATCTTCGTCGTCGTGTCGATGATTTAATTTTTTTATTAGATTAAATGAATTTCGACCAGAACTCTGCCATTTCGACGTCGTTGAGCGTGACCTCGGTCAGGTTCCTCTCCTCAAAGTGCAGGCCACACCTATGTGTGCTGCAGGACAGGAGGTGAGCCAAGTTTGAGATGAGGCACCGCGACGTAAGAACTGTTATGCAGTCTGGGTTACCCACTGTGAAACTAACATTTTCGTATATGCGATTTATGTATGTGTATTGTATAGGTATATGTCACCGTAAAATTGTCAAACACGTTATATTGTTATCTCTCTAGCGATATTGTAAACTCTCGAAATATTGTCAAACGAACATACTGCTACTAAAAACGCATTATTTTTCGTGAAATGCATGCGATGGTAGTCAACTCACGCGGTGTGGAGGTAAGGAGGGGTCCCCCTTGCCCAGTGGTACCACTCTCATGAAAAGATAATGTACCATTCCTGAGAAATACCGATTAATATAACCTAACCTTAAAACACTTTACATTCCCCTAAAAAGCGTAGGCGACGGAGCCCCGCTTCGCGGGGCCCCTATTTCCGGGTGCAGGGTTTAAAGGAACCTAACTAACCTAACGGGGGGGTGCGTGCCCCAAGTCCCGATTATGGGGGCAGAGATACTTTCGTATGTTCAGTTGACAATATTTCGAGAGTTTACAATATCGCTACAGAGAAACACGTTATATTGTAATATAACGTGTTTGACAATTTTACGGTGACATATATACAACAAAAAATAATCAACGGCCCCATACAGAATTCCAATACCTACTCGACCAAATGTATGAGACAGCTGATTATTTTTTGCGATTACGATGGTGGTCCCATGGAGAAAGTTGTTCAGTTTGATGATCTATCGCACACCCTTCCATATTTCCATATGACTATACCCTTTCTGTTACACATTTGTTTATTGTATTGTGAAACTAACATGGTTATGTATCGTGCAAAAAAAATATCTCACTATGACTCAGGAATACGCGATTTTTACATCCGCCTGGATGTTAGATTACTTTGTTATCTTCACACTCAATATACGTATACTCTTTACGTTCCTATTCCCATTATCCAAAAGAAGACAGTAGTATTATTTATTGTTTCATCATCATGATTTCAGCTGAAAGACGTCCACTGCTGGACATAGACCTCCCCGAAGTGTCGCCACATTGACCGGTCCCGTGCGACTCGCATCCAGGGGATTCCTGCAACCTTCACTAGGTTATCGGTCCACCTAGTGAGAGATCTTCCGTCACAACTTCTTCCGGTTCGCGGTCACCACTTCAGAACTTTTCGGCCCCATCGGCCATCCGTTCAGCGAGCAATGTGCCCTGCCCACTACCACTTAAGTTTGGCAATTCTCCGGGCTACGTCGGTAACCTTTTATTATTTATCTTTCAATTCATTTATCAGTCAGTTGTTCGGGTGTGTAATATATGATATAATAACAGAAAGTATATTTACACTTGAAATAACGTTCACATGATATAATTTTCATATGCTATAAAAACAAATAACCTAATTTCATGTGATCTAATCTTATATTTCAAATAAACTTCTTTTACTCTAATAACATTTAGTATAACGTTCATTAAAAATAATTTTCAATTTGTATAATGCTGTTTTAATATAACGTTTAGTTGACATAACTTTTATTTGACCTAATTTTCATATTTCCTAATTTCCAGCCGAAATTCTGTAATGAATAAGTAAATATCAGGAAACATCATAATGCCCTGTCAAACCTCAAATAACCCAAATGATTCACCTACAACAGTGAGGATCTGTCGCTCGGCGGCCGCTACCGCGGCACGCTCGCTCCGCTCGCTCGCCTTCGCGCGCCAATAGGTCACAAACCTAACCTAACCCACATCATTCACCCACTATACAGGGTAATGATTCACCTGCAACAGCGAGGATGGCGCTCGGCGGCCGCGTTGTGTAACCGTTTTAATTAATTTGTAATGTAAAGTGATGGCCTGAAACACAGGTTTTTAAACAAACCTAGTTCGGGCAGGTCCCTACCAAACATTTGAATTCCAAGACATCATCGTTAATTGCAACCGTTAAATATATATGTCACCGTAAAATTGTCAAACACGTTATATTGTAATCTCTCTAGCGATATTGTAAACTCTCGAAATATTGTCAACTGAACATACGGAAAGTATCTCTGCCCCCATAATCGGGACTCGGGGCACCCCCCCGTTAGGTTAGTTAGGTTCCTTTAAACCCCGCACTCGGAGGGCTCCGTCGACTACGTTTTTTAGGGGAATATAAAGTGTTTTAAGGGTAGGTTATATTAATCGGTATTTCTCAGGAATGGTACATTCTCTTTTCATGAGACTGGTACCATTGGGCAAGGGGGACCCCTCCTTCCCTCCACACCGCGTGAGTTGACTACCATCGCATGCATTTCACGAAAAATAATGCTTTTTATTGTAAGCAGTATGTTCATTTGACAATATTTCGAGAGTTTACAATATCGCTAGAGAGATTACAATATAACGTGTTTGACAGTTTTACGGTGACATATATATTAGTTGTAGTTTACTTTTAAGCTCTAATTATACACCATTGTTTGAGACATAACACTACTGCACCTAAATGTACACATTTGTAATACTTTTTTAAATAAATGATTCTTATTCATTGTGAAATCACAGTTTAAAATGTATCATTCGTAATTCAGTTTTCGTGTGATGATACTTAAATACATGTTTTCGGATTTAACTGGAGTGTTTCTACTGAACTTGATTTTGTATTAATCAAAGAGGTTTTTCCCTGGATTTGAACAGTCATGGGTACAATGTAGATACGGACAGCTGCCTAATCTCAGAGGACCTCTGTGAGGAGATCACAACAGAGCCACATGATCCAAAGCCCTTTGTAACGCGCATGTGTATTAGAGATGACGGGCAGGTAGGTAGACACCTGCTTGAATTGGTAAGTTGGCGGAAGCTATGGTTCTAGTTTCATAGATGACGGCTTGAAAACCACAGTAACCAATGTAAGCGTATTTTGAAACATGGCTCATGTTAGCTGTGCGTTTATGTTCGGTTACCTACCATGTATCATTTCTGGGAAGACAAAAACTGCTCAGCCAATCCTAGAGAAGAGACATACGTACATACGTAGATAACATACGTAGAATAAATATCAAAATGGCAAGGAATTATAGCGTTGAGTACGATAACCGTTTTCAGGTTTTGAAATTTTCCAATTACACTTGGTATTAGACCAAGTGTAAATGCCATTGTAACGTTCAGCTGCGTTGACGTGGGGTGAGTATTTTGGAGTAAAATGTAAATTGGGAATCTTATATTTAGTAACCATGCTTTTGAGAGTAGCGCTAACAATTGTTTCCCATTATCGAGTATTATAGTAGAAGGAATCCCATGACTAGGAATACGTTTTCTTCTAGGATTCTAGTAATGATTTCTGCGGTTGCTCGTTTGATAGGAAACAATAGGCAATATTTAGAAAAGCAGCACGTAACGAGGAATATATAGCAATTTTGCATTCTCGTTGGTGGTAATGGTCCGACCAGATCTACACTAATGGTTTGGCATCACATGAGTGATGGCCAAGTAGTGTGATCGTCAGACTTCTCGAGTTCGAACCCAAGGCAAGACCTCTGATTTTCGTATTGTATAATTACCACTTGCTTCAGTTAAGGAAAACATCGTGGGCAAACCAGCATGCCTGAGAGATATTTCTCGACGGCATGTAAAAGCCAAATCAGTCAGTCTCTGACACCAAGTAAGGTACTCACCACATGATAAACATGACTTGGTATTCACATAAATACACACAATCATTTTCTATTAAAAGTTAACTTTTTGTACCTAAAGTTGCAAAATGTTGGGCAAACTTCAGTTTATGGAGGCGTGTAACTTTTTTGTGACTATATTTTATTTTTAAACTTCATTTAGGTAAACCCACATCCGATATAATAACATAACAGTAGTGTCAGTAAGGATTGTTTTGGAATAACCTACCGTTATCACTGTTGGAGTAAGGCTCGCCGGATATGTGCATGTTTGTCATCATCATTTCATCATAATATGGAATTGTATTTTTTTAGCATAATTTTCAGTTCAATTTTGTTATAAGCAGTTGATTGTTTGATGTGATTCTTGACACTCGTTCATATATCAGAAAATGTTTATTAATTCTGTGAGTTATTTCTTAATTATAGTGGTGTCATTGGTTGAAAGTCATTCTCAGTCATGTAGTAAAGGGCTAATGTAAGTAAATTAATTTAAAAATAAACTCTTTACCGAATAATAATCTTATTTGCGTCACCTCCCGAGGGGCGTGGGGCATATAAGCAAAGACCACTAACTGAGTTTTAAATGTGGCTTCTGATTGGTGGTTAATCTCCCATAGTAGCATTTGTCTACAGAATCCACCACATTGGTCTGTAATGTTCCGATTTACTTGTTTCTGTACACTTGGATTGTTACATTACAGGCAAATGCTCCGGTGAGGGAGCGCTTTTAATCCATAGGTAAAGAAGCCAAATGACGTTATTAGTTTTTTTAAGATACATAATGAAAGTCTTACTTAAGGCGACTACATGAGCTAAAGTAGCAACTCTGTTTGTGGTGGTTCAAACTTCGACTTCGTCGTTAGATTAAAGTTCTAACCAGCTTGCACTACAAAGTGGTTGTAACGTCGTCACTGCGGGCCGAATAGTGCAAGATGAGTGGTTTCGATCGATTTACAAAAAATCAATGGATTGGACTAAAAAAATAAAACACTATGATGCTATATGTTGCTTGTAGAATTATTTGCCAAAAAATCTGAATGATCGCATGTATTTTAGTATGGTTTTTACTCGTTAAAAGACATTTTTAGAGATAAGTTTGTGATTTTTTTATCGAGGAAAACTAATTATATTATGTTTTCAAAATACTATCATGCTAGCATATATAGCCTGAAGAATATCATATATTCTTCTAGTTTTGTTTATTGTAGTGAATCATATACTTTCAGGCATGAAAAAAACTCGCGTTTAGCTCTTTTAGTCGCCTTAAGTAAAAATTTGATCTCTAGACAAGAAAATTGATCCCAAACCTTGGATTAGCCCTAACTATCGCCGTCGAATTCATATTTAAAAAACTAAGGTACAGTGGCAACGCTTAGCCTGTTAGGCAGTTAGGCATATATCGAATACATACTCTCACTGCCATTAGAATAAGAGATCAATGTAGCATTGAAGTGTGCTTCGAGAATTTAGTTTACAAGTCTTGTAACTTTGCTTACCATTTTTTCAGAGTCATTCAGAGGACTCGGACTTCATCAATAACGGTATGTATTCTATTGTCAGATATTTTTTAACATTTCGCTTTTATTGCCAAAACTTTGATGGAGAATGAAGGAGCATGCTCTATCTAATATTTAGAGTAACCCCTTACAATACTTACCTATTAGTTGTGTGAGAATACGTAGCTTAGGGTGACATTTTTTTTTTTTATTGACACCAGCCTCGTTGCATAGTGCGGCACTGGATGGCGCTGTGTGTAATGTCCAGCGATATTTATTTATTTTCAATCATAAAACTTATAAAAGAAGCTGCCTGCAATCTCATACGTCCTCAGTTACCAAAAAGTGTGTTCAGCAATACTTCTGTTTTCAGAAAATTAAACCGCAGGAAATCCAGACGTGCTGCGATGGATATCAACAAGAAAATTTGTATAGGTAAAACATGTTATGATATAATATGTTACAGGGTGTAAACCACCTCATAACGAAGCCGTCAACCAAGCTTTCTGTAAATCAAACTAAGTAATTTTACGCTAAAATTGTTGCTGGAAAACAACTTCTTTTTGGGGTGAAAAATCATGTTTTGTGGTAGAACTCAATGTAACGCAAAAACTTGTCGAAAGTTGAAACTTTGACCCCCAATATCTCCGTAACCAGAAGGTTCCTAGGTATGGTGTAGAACAAAAAAATGATGGCAATGACGGGGAAAACCAGTGCCTTTCGGCTTCGTTAAGAGGTGTTTTACACCCTATATACGAGTATTTGCAACCGACTTTATTGTCCGTGTTAAACCTTCGAAAGTATCCCTCAGTTTCTAACCCATTTTTTATTTAAAGTTTCTCTCAATCGCTCGTCACTGTCTTAAAATAAAGTTTAAATTTAGGTAATGAAAATACACAAATAAAAAAGTATTATTCTAATTTTCAGCTTAGCCATTTGTAAACCAATATGTAAACCAAATTGTACGAATGGCTTCTGTGTATCACCAAACATGTGTCTATGTTTCTCTGGATATAAACTTGTGAACGGCACATGTCAGCCTACATGTAGACATCAGTGTGGTAACGGTACGTGTAAGTCAGACTTCTGCTACTGCTTTCCTGGGTTCCAAATAAATTACTTAAGATACTTAGGCCATGAGGATGGGCCCGTGTGTGAACCAATCTGCAAGGACTGCGCAATAAAACAAAAGCTTTCAAGAAGCAGCAAAAACGCGACCACATCAGCCAATTATCCATTAACAGCGGTGAGAACAAGTAATAGTCAAGGGTATCACACTGAAGATACAACGACGACGGCAAAGGTTCCACACATAACGATGACCACATATAATAATTATAAGTATCACACTGAAGATACAACGACAACGACAGATAATAATTATAAGTATCACACTACAGATACAACGACGACGACAAAGGATCCACACATTAGGATGACAACATATAATAATTATAAGTATCACACTACAGATAAAACGACGACGACAAAGGATCCACAAATTAGGATGATATCATATAATAATTATAAGTATCACACTGAAGATACAACCACGACGACAAAGCATCCACACATAACGATGACAACATATAATAATTATAAGCATCACACCGAAGCTACAACAACATCAACAACTACGACGCCAAATTTTGTGATCAACAACAGCAACAGCAGTTCAGCAGAAACAGCTCTTGATAATGATGCGAATAATAATGTCACTTCCACAGAAATGTTACAAAAGTCATGGTAAGTAGTTGTCTTCTTTTTCCATACTTCTCTATTCGTCACCTCAGCAGTCACTTTCTAGCCATGTCATACTTCACACTCCATATATCGTTTCTTT
Source organism: Xestia ashworthii (assembly GCA_950022955.1). NCBI lineage: Eukaryota > Metazoa > Arthropoda > Insecta > Lepidoptera > Noctuidae > Xestia > Xestia ashworthii. The sequence goes on from OX465553.1 coordinate 17,332,563, forward strand.
CATATTCCTTCACTCAAATGGCTATTTTCCACAATCATTCTCAAAAATTTTCTTACGACTTGATGTGTCCGTGTGTGACAACCGATTACCACACAACTTTTCTGTCACTAGCGGCACTTTCAGGTTTTGAATTTTACTTACGGAAAATATGCGAATGATATCGTACCCTCAGGATATCATTCGCATATTTTGACAGAGGAGAATGGAAGAAGAAAACGTGTTGCACCAATCTCAAATAACATCGGTCTAGGACAAATCCGAACAGTGCTATTTTGAGCTAGTTATTTTGCATCCACACCGCAGTTACTTTTTGTGGAGTAACGTTTCCAAATGTTCCTGAGCAACATCCGATAGCAAAAAGTTATTTAATACCCGTGTTGCCGTGTTAGTTTATGTTGAGTAATGTTGCCTAACTTTTGAAAACAGCCAACATGGTGGTTATAATTGATAACATTGTTAGAGAATGTTATCAATATCATGTAACATAGAACCAATGCCGTGCAACTCGCTTGTTGCTGAAAGTTACTCTTTGTTAATTATATCTTTGCTATTTGTTAATTTATATTACTCGCGTTGTGGACAAGATAATAAAATTCAACAAATAGTAACAAGTAGCTCCAAAAGTTACAGATTGTTACTAAATGAAATCGTGTTGCACAGTGCAACTGAAATTAATTAATATATGATGTCTTTACTTTTCAGGATGGAACAACATGGAATGTATGTTTGGATACCTTTAATATTAATATTATCTACTGCACTCATATTGATACTTGTTTGGCAAGGGGTACCTATGGTCATCATTAATTTCTACAAAGGAGTTAGAAATAGGAAGAGTTATAATGTCAAAGGTATGTTTTACGAATTGATACAAAGCATCAAATTTGCAGTCCGAGAATGGTTGGGCAGCGGTGTACCTCATTGTACAGCCATATTTCGTTAGTTGTGTTTAAGGTAATATGGGGATAATAGGGGATAATAGGGGGTAAGCCTAGTTCCATCAACCAGGAACAAACCCAGACGCCGTGGCTGCTACTGTGAAATTCGTGATGAAAGACCCAATAACACTTTTCCAATCTGTGAATCGATCCCAGGACCTCATGCTGCCTCAGCAGGAACGCCTAACTACTTAGACCAATGAAACAATAGTTTTAAATTTAAGTTTAATTAATAAAGAGTTAAGTGGAGGTGGAAGCATGCGTGATTTCAGAGTGACCTGGAGACTTAGACAAAGCGGCATCCCACAGCGGGTAACCACTAACAAAAAACATGCAGTGCAGTCTTTGGCGACCCAAAAAGTGCTCAACACGCCTAAAGACGTTTTCACTTCAAAAAAGGTGTCGCGATTTCGATAGTGGTCCCATGGAAAGAGTTGTTCAGGTTGATGGTCTGAATCACAACCTGAAAATATGACCACCGTCTGGTACACACTGTTTTAGTAATGACGATAAAAGAAGAATGGGAAAGTCAAACATGAATTATTGTTATGGATTGACATTAACTTATGAAAGGCTTATTATGTCAATCTTGTTGAATGTCTCTGTAGAAATACAAAACGCTTTGAAAGCGAATGCCATTTCTCCTTATATCAAGCAAAGTGTGCAATATGGTCAAGATTTTTTGCCAATTAAAAACTGTGAAACGAATGGCGCTAGCAATTCATTCATATGTAGTTCCAAAGCATCTTCATTCGTTGAAAATCTGTTAATTTCATTTGCAATTTCAAAACAGCTTGATGCGATTGGTTTGATTTGGACGTAGCAATGGTCACGTCATCTACAATGAGCTTTGCCACACCTTCTCTATTCTTTTGGTCGCTATACCCCGTTCTGATATTGGCACGTAATTCAAAGTGGTTTTTTTCAGGTGCTTTCCGAAAACAAAGTTCATCAGGTGCGTTTGATAGTTCGTGCCTAGAGTTCTTACCAGACGAGAGGGGACCGCAGAGTTAACTAGCAGACTTATGCTGTTTCGATATACAATGTGTAAACAAACCCTTTGAGAAGCCGCCAACCAAGAATTCTGTACATCTAAGTAACCCTACACAATAATTATGGCCGGGAAACGACTTTTTTTTGGGTGAAAAATCTCGTTTTGCGGAAAAACTCAATATCACTAAAAACATTGTGCTGATGGTGAAAAACAAGGATTAAAAAATATTAATAAAAAGTTGGAACTTTCACCTCCGATATCTCCATAACTAGAAGGTACGGTTCAGAACAAAAAAAAAATGCAATGATAAGGAGACCAAAATGCCTGTTGGTTGTTGTATTGCAGAAGCTTTTTTTTTTTCTGAAAAAAGCAAGCTTCTGCAATGCAACAAAACTAGGAAACTTTAAACCGATTCAGTTGCTACGCAATCTCAGTACAAAGGTTTCCATGTGTAATTGTATATAATTACGGCAATGCTCTCTCTTCTATTTCTCTCGATCGAATCGGTAAAGTTTTGATGATAGTGAGTACGTACAGGTAGTTCCTAATGATATTTGATTACTGCGACTGTAGGTCTACATTAGTCTTATAAAATTATGTTAACAGGAGTGTATGTAATTCGGTATTCAATAGAATACCTAGGCAATTCGGCATTCTGTAGAATGTCTAACAAGTTGAAGCAAAGTATGAAATAAAATGTTTTAAGTAGTAATAAAATGTATTATGTATATATGTCACCGTAAAATTGTCAAATACGTTATATTACAATATAACGTGTAACATCTCTTTAGCGATATTGTAAAGTCTCGAATTATTGTCAACTGAACATACGGAAGTATCTCTGCCCCCATAATCGGGACTTAGGGCACCCCCCCGTTAGGTTAGTTAGGTTCCTTTGAACCCTGCACCCGGAAATAGGGGCCCCGCGAAGCGGGGCTCCGTCGACTACGCTTTTTAGGGGAATATAAAGTGTTTTAAGGTTAGGTTATAAAAATCGGTATTTCTCAGGAATGGTACAATATCTTTTCATGAGAGTTGTACCACTGGGCAAGGGGGACTCCTCCTTCCCTCCACACCGCGTGAGTTGACTACCATCGCATGCATTTCACGTAAAATAATGCGTTTTGTAGTAAGCAGTATGTTCATTTGACAATATTTCGAGATTTTACAATATCGCTAGAGATATTACAATATAACGTATTTGACAATTTTACGGTGACATATATAAGTAAAGTATCGTTCAGTCGGCATTGTGTAAATACTCAGCGGGAGTTACTTTAGCAAGTCATTTTATGATGCAACCAACTTTAGATGTAGCCCATTTTAATTTATTTTTGATACTTTAATTTTATACTTTACCTGAAGTTCTATAAGCGTTCTACACAATGCCTAGATATTGTATAAATTAGCTAGGCAGGATGAACAACGACTTTTTCGGAGCCTTCAACTACAGGCATTTTTATGCCTAAATGGAGACTCCTTGACATGCAATGTAACCCAAATTGATACGTAATAAACTTATTTTATTAAAAAAAAAAAGATTTTAAATACCTGAACTTGTTTAATATTGTAAACGTGGTCAGTTCAAGCACCTACTAAAATAAATTAAAGTATGTGGAAACAATGCATTTTATTCATTTCAGACATCATGTTTCATACAGACATTTAATCGATATCTAAATAGAAATAGTGTAGGTTTTTTTTTCGGTTCGATTCCCGAACGGAGTACAGATGTGTTTTAAAATGTATGAATGCAGTTTTTCTTGTTATTAAAATCGATGACATGGTTCCTCAGAACAGATCTTCGTATGTCTTATAGTTTCAGACTTTCCCATACTGACCGATTTGAATGAGACACCCTGTATACTAAAATTTATTTTATAATTTGAATAGATAGGCTCGGCATTGTGTACGTTGCCGGTAACATATGTTTATAAGAACAGCCTCACTTTCACATATGAACATAATTTCTTAACAATAGGATGTCTAATAAAAAAGCTCTGTACCCAAAATTATGTTTTCAATTGTGTGTGCAATTGCATAGATACCTAGCAAACAAAATGAAAAATAACTTATGAATCATAGGTAAAATCTATTTTCAACCCATCAGTATCCTGAAGTTCTACATATTCTCAATTTGGGTCAACTGCAGCCTCCTATAACGCTCCCTTAGCCATATAAATTATATCTTCTATTTATCAAAACGTCGGCAATAAGGAAAGTCCCAACGTTATCAGAACGTTCCGAATCTTTTCCTAAAAGAACTCGTGATAGATGAGAATTCTACCGTTTGCTCTCGAGTAATTTACTTTATCTTGCAAAAGTATTGGCACACATGCTATTTATTACAAAATGTTGACTTTCTTTTATCCATATGGTTTGGTTAAGATCGGTTTTTTGGAAGTGCATACCTACTTATTTCAACATTGTAGTTTTAAAATTGCTGAGATGTAGATGTAGAAGAATAGGTACTGCGCTGACCCTAAATAAATTGAGATATGAGGACAATGACGACGATGACTTAAAGGTAACCTTATAAGGTCCATGTTCACCGAAAAGTTAACGGTCTGAGTAGATGAGTAGAAGGGACATGTTCCTCTACGAAAATGTATTTTAAACAGCTGTTTTTAGACAATCAGACCGTCATAATTTTGGTGAACATGGACCTAAGTCAGTTTTGTTTTGAAGAAGTTTACATAATCGAAGGAGAGGGGAGGAACTAGTGGGCAAACATTTAGATTAGATTGATAGTAATTATGTACCTATTTAGGTTAAATAGATAAGCTAGATTGCATTGTCTAATACCTTAGGCTTCCGAGAACTGTCGAGAATGTCCGTTCACACGTGTTGCGAGGAATGTTCTCAAATATCTGTGTATAATTACTACACAAGTAACTTGATTAACGGCCGAATACTAAAACGTCACTCGTGACTCGTAGCACTTATATTTAACAGATATACTTAAAATTGACGTTTGGCCATACAAAAATTAAAGTTTAAGAGCTGCTCAAATGTTAACCAGCCCAGTTACACATTGTGGCAGTTATATGTATCTGTACTTAAGGAAACCATAAACATAATACCTACTCTTCATTATGAAAAACTTTACTTTAACACACAAAAAAAAAACATTCTACTATTCCTTCTATTTCGATGATTAACATTATCATCAATTAATAAAGGTCCTGCCTCGCGTCTTGACTAATGATAGCAGCTTTTCCTGAGTGGGGGGCCACCACCCAACACTGAAACTGAATAATTACATCTATAATACATTACTGTGCTATGACACAATACAATACAGCTCAATCAGGATTTGCGTAATTAGATAACACTATTGATAGCCTTCGGGGTGTGTCAAGCATATTATTATGGAGCATTAATTGGAGTGGTAATGAATACTTTAATAATAATAGCTAATAAGGGATCAAAGGATGTATGTCAATTCTCACTATAACTACATGAATTACTAAATCGTCCTAGAAACCTCTTAGTCTTTGAGGACGCTTTGGTTTACTAACACAAGAACGGTGGAGCACTCGATGTAGGGCACATTCAATTACAGTTGGCAGGTACTTAGAACCTGTCTTCACAAATAGGTGAATGAACGTCAGAGAGTACCGCTTGATCCCTTCCAAACAAACGATAAAACCTGAAGAGAAAGGACTGTTGTTTGCACTCGTTCACTATGCCGAGGGTGAAGGAACCTCATAACAATAAGAAGTCAAGTACTTCCCCAAAGGTTCCATCAAATTGAAACGTTACAATCTCATTAGATTCCGATTGAAAATGTTTCAGCAATAATACTAAAATTCCACTTCAGATTTCATTCGAAGTTCTGCCAACTCACGTTTGAGCGCAATTTCAGAGATTTGTGCATTATCTTCAGAGGCAATAACCAATAGCTTAAAGTCTCCTTTTCCAGTTATTGAATTTTATAATACTCGTTTAAAATCTATTCTCCCACTCGAGTGTTGGAATTGAATCATTATATAACCAGGAATTATTTTCAGTGACACCCAAGGCGCCAAAAAAGGAAAAAATGCTTCACATTTTTAATATCCTTCTACTCGTATATACGACCATCGTAAAAATGTTTTACGGGTCTATAGGTGTATTGTAAGCTATTTTAGGAGAAAAATCTTGAGGTTTGTGTTGCCCCGGCCGAGGTCCCTTGTCTCGCACGTAATGAATGTCGGCTACCCCGCGTATATTCAGAATAGGGACATACTTATCTTTGCGATTTGTCTTTTAAACGATGTCGTTTCGCTGGTGGTTTTATCCAATAAGATCGGCTAGTAAGATAGTTTTAGTAATGCTGGGATAATACAACAGTTTGTCTAGTTCATTTCTTAGATCCCTGTTTTTGCTCATTATGTGTTGAAGCGCGGCTCGGAACGCCTACGCGGAGAACGCTGCAGATGTTCATTAAATTACGAATGAACATGGGAAATTTAAAAAGAAAGAGAATATTCAAAGATACTGCAGTAAGTAAAATAAGAAGTGAATTGTTCTCTTTGTTGTAGGCGGGAAAGTGGGGCGTTAAAGCACAGAGTATCTACGTCTACGTGAGCTAAAGTACTAGAGCTCCCTGTCTCCGAGTGTGTACGAGAAATTAAAGTTGCTGAACGCTTGACTCTTTCTTTGTACCGGTTGTAAACAAACTATGTTGTAGTTTGTTCATCATCAAGTCGGGTACTACTGTAACGTGTAGAAAGAAAACTTTGTCATCCACATAACGTGTGTAAATATAACTGCCTGTGTAACATGTGTAAAGACTTCAAAGAGAGCGGGACAGTAAAGAATAAACACTCTGTTTTGTTCAATAGTAAAGATGGTACTCTACGACGACCTAAGATTGTTAAAACCACCATTAAGGCGCCACTTCACCAGGGCTAAACTACACAAGTCTCTTTAGCTTCGCTATGAATGTCCACTGCGACCCTCGACTACTCTACGCACGAAACAAATGAAACGTGGGTCTCCCCACACATCCTACATACCAGTGGACGGTCGACTTTACGTTGATGTGTGGAGATACCGACAGCAGCGTTTTCAACTCATACACACAAATTGTTGTTCCGAACATTACATAAGTGAGTTTGTAATACTTTTTAAAAGTAAGTTTTCGGGTTTGACAGCTCGCTTACTTGTGCAAAGAAAAAGCTCTTTACTTGTAGTCGTTTGGCACAATTTTATGTAATATATTTTAGATCCAGTTTTCTTTTCTATCGAAATTGTGATGACATAAAATGAACATACTAGGTATTTACTGCGAGAGCACAATATTAGTGGAACTAGTAAGTAGCTAAATAATAGCAGCCCCTCATAGATCATTTCATTCATTACACACCGAGTTTCCTCCATGGCTCGGAGAGCACGTTGTTGCAACGTTGGTCCCCGCTGTCACTTGTATATCCTTGACAATTGTAACAGTCAGTTACAATTGTCAAGGATCCGAACGAGTTTCACAGTCGCCAGTGAAACACAAGCGACGGTGAAAATCGCGAGTGCTTTAGAGTTGGCACATTCAGATTTTAATTTTTATTTTTGTCGTCAACTCGCGCAACCTTGTAAATCTGACGTAAAATACGTCAGATGTACAGTCAGCTGCGTAAACTTCGTATAAAATATATAACCTAATAATATCTTTAAACGAGCAAAGCTTGTCTGTACTTTATAACGTGCATCCGAGTTGATGACAAACAAATAAATAAAAAATTTGTAGGTGACAACTCGCGAGCACTCGCGTGTTTCACAGTCGCCAGTTGACGAAAATGTCAATTATTGTGAATAGTGTTAAACTATTATCATCATCATCATCATCTGCCTAGCCTTTTCCCAACTATGTTGTGGTCGGCTTCCAGTCTAACCGGATGCAGCTGAATACCAGTATTTTACATGGAGCGACTGCCTATCTGACCTCCACAACCCAGTTAATACCGCGTAATACGATACCACTTGGTAAGACTGGTTGTCAGACTTTTTGGGCCACTGACTACCTGTAACGACTGCCAAAGATGGACAAATGACAGCCGGGACAACAGCTTAACGTGCTTTCCGAGGCACGGAGGAAACTCGGTATGTAAGGGTGGTCACCCATCCACAGACCAACCTAGGCAAGCACGGCTTAACCTAAAGATCGGCCCGAGCGGCTGTTATTATTTAGCCACGAGCTCCTAGTTAAACTATTATATGGTATCATATAACCCAGTAATAACTGGGTAGTGGAGGTCAGATAGGTAGTCGCTCCATGTATAATACTGGTATTCAACTGCATTCGTTTAGACTGAAAGCTGACCCCAACATACTTGAGAAAAGGCTAAGCAGATGCTGATGGTGTGTGCGCGTCTGTTGAACTCGGTCTTCACTAACTCTTATAGGTCGAAGGAAGTCAATCTGACGTCTGGGAAGTGATCAGTCGCAGGACCACCGGACCAGCTGCATTCGGTTAGATTAGAAGCACGCTAGGCAAATGATGACCTTTTTAGTCATCATCTGCATATTATGCGGTGAAAGCACATAATTATTTCAAAAGATATTAGAAAACACACTGACCTTGTTGGTAATGTTCCCAGATTCAGAAAGATCAGGTACGTAGGTAGTAGTTACCTTGGGTTGCGGGACTGTTCGAAAGAGATACCGCGGCCCCGGAACATAAAGGGCGAGGAAGTTTTAGTCAGTAAAAGTCTGACACTCTCTCCCGCTCCGCCCAGAGTGGGAGAAGTTAATTGATGATGGCTCTTTTTTTTCGGATGGGAAATCATCAAATGACTCCTCCCACTCTGGGCGGAGTGTCAGACTTTTACTGACTAAAAACCATCCATGTTCCTTCCTCGCCCTTTACGTTCCGGGGCCGCGGTATCTCTTTGGAACAGTCCCGCAGCCCTGGCAGGCACTACGTGGGCCTTGCAGTGCGGATTGGTAGATGTCACATGTCTTCGAATAGGTATTTTTTTTTGGTTCTAGGACATGCCGGTTTTTTCACGATGTTTTCCTTCACCGTTTTGAGAGCAGCGGTGATAAAATAAATTACACAAAAGAAAGAGAGGAATCTGGAGAAATCTGAATAGTTCCTTCCAATAATGAAAGGCCAAACTTTACTACAGCTCACTTCGAAGCCTTACTAAGAAACTACAATCCGATACTCATCTTAAAACTTGGCACTCAATTCGTGGGCGAGCTGTTTTGATACTAAACTACTCAAGTTTACTCAAGTGATCTTGACACTTAACTCTTAAGGACTAAAGTACACTAAACTAAAATTCCGCATTCGGACACGAATCTACACTAATACTAGCTTCTACCAGCGGCTTTGCCCGCGTCAAATTTGAGAATTGACCCATGGGATCTTGCTACTAAAGTACTAATGCTATAACATAATAATATTGTAATACCAAATGATTTGAAAAGAGTAACTATGGAATTTCTTGCCGGTTCTTCTCCATGGAATCGACGAACGCGAACCGTGCACCTCTTTCGACGTTTTATAAGTGCCCATCTGGGCCTATGTGAATTGTATTTTTATAATACATAATTGAACGAGAACGAAGGTCGGTAGCAACAGCTAGTATAATAACTATTGTGTGATTAAAACGGGATCTTTAAACAAAAGGTGTAACAAGACCTTTTTTTTTTTTTTTTTAGGATGGGAAATCATCAAATGACTTCTCCCACTCTGGGCGGAGCGGGAGGGAGTGTCAGACTCTTACTGACTAAAACCCATCCATGTTCCTTCCTCGCCCTTTACGTTCCGGGGCCGCGGTATCTCTTTCGAACAGTCACGCAACCCCGGCAGGCTTCGGCCCTTGCGGGCCCCTCTCTTCTGTTGACATCTCTTTGACAAGACCTGGCGGGATTATTAAGTAAATTAAGTTATCTACTGACTGTTTGACTAACCTTGTTAGTTTAGATGACCCAAGCGACAGCCGAACAGGATTCATAGAGAAGAAACCCAGGTCGAGCTATAATTGGGATTTTCTGAGAAAAAACCTCTTTGTAGGAACGGAAAATTAGCGAAACGTGGGGGACATTTCTCTGGTTACCCGAGATTTCGAGAAATACAAGCGACATGTGATGCTATAAAATCAGTTCGCTTGAAAGATTCGTTTGACCCTTTCGAAGTTCTGGGAAAAAGCGGGGAACTAAACAGGTGTTGGCAGGTCTGAAACTCTGAATAACCTTTGACGATTTCATGATAATTGAGTCAGTCGTTTTACCAATTGAACGTTTAGGTCGTTTCTACGGTCAAGTTTTATTAAAAAATTAAAATGTTTGGTTTTTATTAAAAATTTCAAGGATCGTTTTTCACCCGATTGCGGCAGACAAAAGGAAGTTAATGTTGTTACTCATTTATAAAGTTATCTGTGTTAGTTTAATCCGTGCTAAGTACTCACCTTTGTTATTTTCTAGTACATAGATGAAGAATGAAGTATATTGCATGCAAGCTATCTATGCCAGTACTTGGAATTTTGTATCTACGCTTTAGCAAGATTAATTCGATCATTATGGATGCAGGTTATGGCTGCGGCTTCGCTCGCGTTATGGCAGCAAATTATTCCACGTGAACGTCTTAAATATGGCCCTAACACTCGAGGATATTTTGTATCAATACATACGCAGGGCAGGGCACATTGCTCGCAGAACGGATGGCCGATGGGGCTGAAAAGTTCTAAAGTGGCGACCGCGAACTGGAAGACGGTGCGTTGGAAGACCTCCCACTAGGTGGACTGATGACCTGGTGAAGGTTGTGGGAATCCGTTGGACGCGAGTCGCTCGGGACCGGTCAATGTGGCGACACTTGGCCTATGTCCAGCAGTGGACGTCTTTCAGCTGAAATGATGATGATGACATACGCAAATGTCACGCGCGTTTTGCTTCGATTCAAACGCGCGCTTTCAGCGCCTTTGTGCTATTGGTGGTGCAGGGAATTTCATAAAAATATTTGGAATTTCTTAAAATATGTATCACTCACAATATGACTGACATCTCTTCAAACTTAACCTAACCCTTTGCACTAAAGGTAGTTTGTTACTTGCTTATAAAGTGCTCTGTCCTTTTTTAACATAATAATATTCGTTAAGGTTGTTGTTAAGGTTGTACATTGTTTCTGCTCGAGAAGCCTTCCTACCTATATTGTTTCCTGGAAATTATAACTTGTTCTACCTACGCAAGTATTCCTATTAGGTATTCAATAAAGGAATAATTGACTGCATTTTTTGTTTTCTTTTTTTTTCGATTGACTGACGGTTTAATTAGATTTTTTTTGTCGTGTATGAAAAGAATAGGTTCTTTTTTTTGGGCCACAGAAGAGTGCCCAATTCGAAGGTATAGTGTGGTTATAACTTTCTTTGACCTTAGCATTAAAGATCATAAGATATTATATATATATTTTTAACATTTATAAAAGAATCTCTAAATGGACTAGAGTGTTAGTTGGTCAGATTTCATGTTTAGATACACCAGCGCTCGGCAACACTTCGTACTTGTGGCCCGTGAATGTTTTGTAAATAAGTTATAAAATAAATCAAAATAAATGTATGAACGAACCGCGATCTACCGTATAGTGTGAATCCCGACTTTTTCTACGGGATATGTCCAATTATACGTAGGGATATTGGGCTTCTAGGGTTAAAATCACAAGTGCGGCCCGCCTTTCCTTGTAGCCCTTGCTTGCCAAAAGGAGGCCGACCGCTGGTCTCACAATAGATTAATATTGAATTCAGACATAACACGTTCAAGTGTACGCTACACTAATCTGCAAGTTCTCAACCCTATTGTTCTATCATTAACCCGACGCTTTACGATACTGCACCCGACGGAAGCGGGTGTGTCTAATACCTTGCCAAGAACAACACGATCAATAACAACAACAGAACATAGCAAAATACACTCCCAATAAAAACCGCAATAAAGTCCAGTTATAAAATTTTAATTAACAATAAAAAACGGAATGAACATGATAAAGCTAGGCGATGTTAAAAGCGATATTGCTCGACAAATGGATCACAAAGCGTACATTGGTGGAAATAAAAATTATTGTTCAATAATTTCGTACAGTTGTGACCCGGCGGCGATTACGGGCGAATGTTTGTGCGAATAGTCCTTCCCGGCCACTGTTCCCGAGCATTCAATTACAACTAAGATCAACAGTTAGCGTGAAGTTTCTTGTGGTAAAGGAGTCTGATACTACGTAAGCACTAGTTGTAGAGATGGAGTCTGTTGATCATTGCGTTAAGGTTGATTTTCAAACTTTTGAACGAGTGTAGACACTGAACAGTTTACACACGAGTCGTTTAAACTATCAGACAAGCCCTTCCTGGAATTCCTTAAAATATTGTTTCAAAATTCGATTGTTTTCATTTGCTTCTACCTAGTCCTTTGTCGGTGTACCAGGAACACTGAACGAGATTGAATTTCTGCGATTCTTGGAATGGTACTGTGAATTATTCTATCTTCTTCTCTTTGTTTATTAACAATTTCTATTTGCATTTCGGGATACAGTTCCATGTATTCCATCTTTACACGTGTAATTAAGGCGCTTAGACGAGCTAAATTAGCAGCTCTATTTGTGGTGGTTCAAACTGTTATATATTGAAATCAAACACTATAATTAATTAATATAGGTTTATTATATTTCTAACTGACACAAGCACAGCAGAGACAATCCGAACCAGAGGCAGAGACAATTCTCATATCCAACACTCTCCAAAACATAAAAAACTAAAAACTTATTTTATACTTAGAAACTAAATACTTAAGAACTTAAATTGAATCTCAATTTAATGAAATCTGAATATACTTACTTTCTCTCCCCTTACAAATAGGAAACAAAAAAAAATAAACAAAAAGAACTTATTTTTATGCAGAGTAGTCAGTAGTCCTACATACTGTAACAATATTTATTATATTTCTACATCGTCACCACATCTTAACAATTGATTTACATGTCTTTTCCACCTAACACCATCCACATCTACAATATAAGTTACCTTTGGGACTGACTCTTCTATCACAATACCTTGAATCCATGGTTTGTACCCTTTCCTATAATCTTTTGCCATTACTTTTTCTCCAATTACAAACTCTGTTTTTCTGTTTGTTGTTTTACTTATTACTTGTTTCTCTAACATATCGTAAGATTTTTCTGTCATGGCTGGTGGTCTCAACAATGTAAATCTATTCCTAAGTTCCCTACCTAACATAAGCTTAGCCGGTGTTACACCTGTCAAACTATGTGGCATGTTTCTCTAGTCGAAAAGAAACAAATTTATTGCAGATGCTATACTGTTACCACTTTCTTTGATTTTAGTAACATGTGTCTTAAAAGTCTCAACCAACCGTTCTGCCGCTCCATTAGTAGCTGGATGATACGGTGGTGAATAAGTGTGTTTCACATTTATTCTTTTACAATAGTCATTAAATTCTGTACTTATAAATGTTGGTCCATTGTCAGTTACCAAGTGCACCGGATATCCATATCTAGAAAATATGTTTTTAAATACTTCTATTGTTTTACTTGCTGTAATATTGCTCATTTCATAAATTTCAGGCCACTTTGAATAACTGTCAATGACTACAAGATACATTTTGTTATAAAACGGTCCTAAGAAATCCGCATGAATACGGTACCAAACCGATGGTGGTGCTGGCCACGGTTTCATAGTCTTCTGTGGATTTTTATAATTTTTCATACATGGTAAACAGTTGTTAGTAATATTTTCTATTTCTTTATCTAATCCTGGCCACCAAAAATATGACCTTGCTAATTGTTTCATTTTCACAGTCCATCCTTGTCGCCAATTGTTATATATTGAAATCAAACACTATAATTAATTAATATAGGTTTATTATATTTCTAACTGACACAAGCACAGCAGAGACAATCCGAACCAGAGGCAGAGACAATTCTCATATCCAACACAAACTTCGTTTGAAATGCTGTTAGAATAAAGTTCTAATCAGCTTGCACTACAAAGTGGTTGTTACGTCAGCCACTGCGGGCCAAATAGCGCGAAATGAGTGGTTTCGATCGATTTACAAAAAAACTATTGATTGAATTAAAAAACTAAAACAGTATCATGCAAATATATTGCTTGTAGAATTATTTGCCAAAAAATCAGAATGATCGCATGCATATTAGTATGTTTTTTATTGTTTGTAAGATATTTTTAGAGGTAAGTTCGTGATTTCTTTTTATCGAGCCAAATTAATTGCATTATGTTTTCAAAACAGTATCATGCTAGCATATATCCTGAAGAATTTCATATATTTTTCTGGTCTTGTTTATAGCAGTGAATCATATACTTTTAGTAATTATAAAACTCGCGTTTAGCTCATGTAATCGCCTTAACTTTTTGCTGCAGTTACTTGAAAATTCTTGGAATTCTGTTTTAATTGTTATTTCCATACCAGTTTCTTTTGAAATCCGATATTTGTTGACTAGCATCAATACCTCGACATTAACAACGAGTAAAATCGATACTTATAGCAAATGTGTGAAAGGTTTGAGCGGTATAAGAAAGCAGGTGCCAAACACATGCAATCTAGGCATCTTTCGGTGACATAGGTTGCGATTAGATAAATGGATATAGATATAACGATACGAGGAAATGAGAAAAATAAATGGGATATGCGATAGCAACTAGAAGATAAAAAAAATACTGTATAAAAGTAAAGGTTTGCGGGGCATGCATATATCTCCTGTAATCCTCTAAAAACTACCGTTTCGCCTGTTGTAACACTTAAAAACCTGCATAGTAATCACTTTGTCAAGCTTTACTGTACAAAACTTCCAGCATACATCATGCCTTTCGAAAGTTTTCCTCTTCTACCAATTTTATTTATAGCAAACTCATATCTCGCTTACTCATACGGGGAACATAAATCTCTTAAGGCATTTCCCCTTTCGGGTGTGATTTAACACCCCATCGGTATGTGGTTTTGGAACGCATCTTACGACTCTCCCCTTAGTTTGCTTGTTTGAGAACTTATTCTGATTAAACTCGGATTCCGCGCAGTCTCAAGCACGCGTTCCTAAAATACTTATACGAATGGAATAGGGTCTTCGAATATCTGTGTCATTACTTATTTTAGTACTAGCTGTTGCCCGCGACGTCGTCCGCGTAAACCACCCTTGTTACATAGGGGTATAAAAGAAGCCTTCGACTTGTTCTCTGACATAGCAAGTATACACAAAAAAAAAAAAAATCGGTGAAGTCGTTTCGGAGGACTTCGATAACAAACAATGTGACACGAGATTTTGATGTATTAGATAGCTTTGTCTGCGGCTTTGCTCGCGTTGAATTCGGGGTAATTTTAATAAAAAAATGAAAGAATTTCATTGCGCTTAAAACAAAGAGTAAGTAAAATTCAAGATCCAGCAGACTTTTAAAGATATACATATCTGGGTTGCTCATAAATTAGTTGGTTTCAAAGCAGAACAGAGGAACTTTGCAGAAGTATTGTGTAAAATCTTAAATTATTGTCTAGGATGGAATTACTATGCCCGGTAAATTACATAACGATACGTAGCTACGAGGACAAACAAAAATTAAAGAAAATTTAGATTTGTGTTCAGTGAAAACCATGAAAACGACACCCATGAAGGAAAAACGAAAAAAAATCCTAGGTACCTTCTTGGATTTTCATTTTGACCTTATTTTTGTTATCAACTACTCCGAAAACCACACAAACGACACCCATGACGGAAATATTAAAAAAAAACCCTAGACGGCATCTTGGATTTTCATTTTGACCTCATTTTCGATATCAGCGACCCCAAAAAACATGAAAATAACACACATGACGAAAAATTTACTTCAACGCTATTTCGATTTTCATTTCGATCTCATTTTTGTAATCAGCGAGCTCGAAAACCATGTAAGCGACACCCGAGATGGAAAAACAAATACTTGTCCTGGGCGCTATCTTGTATTTATCAATAGGATAGGAGTACTCTTGTGAGGTTTCGAATGAAATAGTCTTACCAATCTTGTTTCCCCTTAGAAACATTTGAGGTCCGTTTCACCCCTTGGAGGGTAAATTTTGAATAATTCTTTCTTAGTGCACCCCTAGACTACATAAAAAAACATTCTTTATTACTAACACTAGTATGTAAGCTCGCAATTTTACTAACAAACATGGATGTAATCTTAGGATGAATCTGAAATAAATGATTATTATTATTATTCCCTTTATTCATTTTTAAACAAACTCTTTACATTTTTAAATATTAATATAAAACAAATATAAAAAACATTTAAAAATATAAAAAATTGTAGCCCACCGGTATCGGGAACAGGGTCCAAGCTACCGGCGGTCAGGGCTCCAGAGAGAGGAACCTCCTAACAATACGAGCCGTGTCAAGGAGTACCGCTTTCTGAATCAAGCCCTTGATCCAGCTGCCTAACGAGAGCCTCCTCAGGTATTGGTCGAGGCTCTTGGCAATTAAGCCATGGGCCGAAACGACTATCGGCACAATGATCGCCGAGTCCACTTCCCACATGTCGACAACCTCGCGAGCCAAGTCAAGATACTTGATTTGTTTATCTTTCTCGGCTTTCACGAGGTTGTCATCGTGCGGGACCGTTATGTCAACAATCATTGCGCGCCGCTCTGATCGATCCATCACCACTATATCAGGCCTATTAGCTATAACAGTCCTGTCAGTGATGATGGATTGATCCCAGTACAGTGTGATACTGCCATTAACGAGAACTGGGTCGGGCACATACCTATAGTAGGGCACTTCCGATTCCACAAGATTGTATTTTAGAGCAAGTTGCTGATGGATAATCCTGGCTACAAGGTTGTGTCTATGCAAGTACTCTCCGTTAGCTAGACGAGAACACCCGGAGATAATGTGACGGATTGATTCGCCTGGACGGTGGCATGCCCGACATATGTCAACCGTACCGTCCTTCACAATAAATCTCCGGTAGTTATTCGTCATCATTACTTCATCCATAATTGCACAGACAAAACCTTCGGTTTCTCCGAAGAGGTCCCCGGAACGTAGCCAGGACACGGACGCTAGAAAATCTACATCGGGCCCATGAAGAGCCCGGTAAAAGCGCCCGTGAAGCTCCTTGCCCTGCCATTCTTTCCTGCGATCATCAGTAGTAAGTACTACAGGTTTGCGCCAGTTCTCTTTAGCCAAGGAGAGCGGGGTGAGGCCCTTGTCCATCGCAACCACATCTCGATGCATCTCCACGTCAGCTTCTAGGAAATATTCCCTGAGACTGCATATCTCACGATTGTGGAGGGTCTTAGCGTTTAATAAGCCTCGACCCCCACACTTTCGCGGGATATACAGTCTCATAACTGAAGAACGCGGGTGATGCATTCGAGATGCCGTCAACAATTTACGGACCTTAGTATCCAGGGCGTCTAGTTCGGTTTGAGTCCATTTGAGTATGCCGAAAGAGTACATCAAAACTGGCATGACCCAACCGTTGAAGGCACGCACCTTATTTCCGCCCGATAAAAGACTATTAAATACTTTTTTCAGGCGGCCAAAGAAGCGCTCCTTCAACGATTGCTTCATGTCAGCCACACTGATGCCCAGCGCTTCCGACATACCCAAATACTTATAGGTTTCAGTTGCTGAGAGGGATCTAAGATTTATGGAATCTGAGAGCTGGGTTCCCACAGATTCCACAATCCCCCCTCGCTTTACATGCATGACCGCACATTTGTCCACACCAAATTCCATCCTGATGGCGCTACTGAAGGTTTCAGTTACCTTCAGTAGCTCCATCAGTTGCAAATCGTTGGGGGCAAAGAGTTTCAAGTCATCCATGTAAAGGAGGTGAGATATAACCCGACCATCTTTCCGCAACTGATAGCCTAGACCTGAATCCTCCAGCAGTGTGCTCAGAGGATTCAAGGCTAAGCAGAACCAAAGTGGACTCAAACTATCTACCTGAAATATACCTCGCTCTATCCTTATCGGCTCGCTATTCCTCTGAATTTGCCGACATCCTGGATAGCGAAGGACTGTCCTCCATTGCCCCATACACGACATTAGGAAAGTGCGCAGAGTTGCATCAACTTTATACAACTCTAGCACCCTCCTAAGCCATGTATGTGGCACCGAATCGTAGGCCTTCTTATAGTCTATCCAGCATGTCGACAGATCCTTTCGGGAACGGCGAACCTGTTGGCTTATGGCCATATCAATGAGGAGTAGCTCCTTAGTACCGCGGGACCCGTTCCTACATCCATTCTGAGAAGCTGACATAACAGAATTTTCGTCAATATGTTTAGTGATTTTAGCTCTCAAAATAGATGTAAGAACTTTATAGACCGTCGGAAGACAGGTAATCGGTCTATAATTTTTGGGTTCCGCAGTACTACC
Source organism: Xestia ashworthii (assembly GCA_950022955.1). Lineage (NCBI taxonomy): Eukaryota > Metazoa > Arthropoda > Insecta > Lepidoptera > Noctuidae > Xestia > Xestia ashworthii. Next base: position 17,350,855 of record OX465553.1, read on the forward strand.
CGATTTATGGAGCAGATGGGTTATACCTGTTGTCAGGAACTCTGGCAGCGACCCCGACTCTAAGGCTGATTGGAACAGGGTCGCCAGGCGAGCATGCGACCTTGTGAACCATTTTATCCAGAAATTGTGCAGCCCATCCGGCCCTGGAGATTTCCAATTAGGCAACGGACGGACTGCACAAGCTACGTCTTGGGGGCTGATAGTGATTGCCCCCATTTCTGGTACTGGATCGCACGCTCGCTCAACCACCCGAGTCCATTCACCCTCAGCATGGCTGACAGGCACCGACCAGATGCTGCGCCAGAATGAACACATTGCATCATCATCTGGCAGGCGCGTGTCAGCCACACCTTAGTCCGGTCGCTCCCAAGCCCTGTAAACCCACATTTCATCTCTTTGGAATGTGCGATTCTGAGTGTATCGGTCCACCCGCCGCTTATACCTACGAATACGGCTTGCCCATGCATACACTTTCTGCTTCAGGAAGTCGATGCGCTCTGTGACACGAGACATATAGTCTCGAGGACTGATATCAGTCCCCAAGAACGCCCGCCTCACAAAACGCATCACCCTAGGGCGAGTATTGCCCTCCCTGAAGCAGATCAATTTGCCGATGAGTGCTCTGGCCCCACCAATACGTTGTTCAATCCTGTACTGCCATGCCGGTACGGCTGGTTTTGGTCGTGTAGCTCTGTCATCAGAAAATTTAACATGAGCTACACGACATGCCGCTACGGCCGCACAATACAGGATCGAGTGAATATCGGTGAGGTCTTCGCAGCTATCAAAATAATTTGACAATTGCGAATCCAGAACAGCCACCAGCATCTTATTTTTGTTGTGCATGGGCAAACGAGGTAAGCGTGGTCTAAGTTCGGGTGTCATGAACCGATATTCCCGAATCGCACCCTCCAAAGCACTCCTCACATCCTCACTGCACTGGGTACTTACATTAGTAACCATGTCACTACTCACGTCACCATCGCAATATGGTGTTGTTACGGTAGACTGTGGTGGAACCACAGCCTGCGACGGCGGCGTGGCCGTGACACGGCTACTCTGCACTTCAGTTCGCAAGCGATCAAGTACGGTGTCATCCAACATACGATTACGCTGGATGACTCGCACCTGATCCGACAGTCGTTGTGCCGACACGTTGACAGCTGGCTCAAGCACCTGAAACAGAGAGAGCATCCTAACACGGTACGCGGTCAGGTTGTTTCCCCCCTCTGTAGCCCCATAGTATGCGCGCATGACGTTTTCGTTATTCGATTGCGTCCATCGCATGCGCTGCACACTTCCGCCGGGAGCTGGGACCCTATCAGAAGCCGGTGGGCCTCGAGGTCCTAAGCCGTCCGGCGGCCGGCGTCCTCCCCGTCGACGAGCAGGTGGTGGCGTCGTGGGCGGAGAGAAATACTCGTCGCTTGAGCTCGACGCAACTGCCACGGCCGGTGTCACAGCACTCACGATGGGGCTGGGTTCCGGCGGCGGCGAGGCGGAGCTGAGCGACGGGTCCGGAGGCGGTAGGCGTGCGCGTCGAGCAGCGGCTCGGGTCAACATAGTCGTAATTTAATTTTACATAATATTTTGATCATTTCGTTTTCACTCACTCATGACACATGTCATTCCGTGTCACAGTTTTTTTTCGTTTCATGGTGTAAAAATGGATAGTATATTGCTGTTTATATGTTTATTCCGTAACTGTTGTATTTATAAAAAGGGGGCTGGTAGCAGGTTCTTTGAAATTATAATTATATTTAGTAAATTGTTTGAAAAAAAATTAGTGAAATTTTATTGACTTGTTGACTCGTGTGTTGCCAGTTATTATTATATTTATTATTATTATTATTATTATAAGGAACCTACTTGCCAAATTTGGAATCAGTAGACCCAGCAGTTTGGGCTGTGCGTTGATTTTTAGACTTTGTCACCCCATTTACCCCTCTTAGGGGTTGAATTTTGAAAAAAACTGAAACCCGTTTCTTCTCATTTATCAATAGGAGTGCTCTTGTGAAGTTTCGAATAAAATAGTCTAACTAATCTTGTTTCCCCAGACAAACTTTGGGGGCCCGTTTCACCCCCTTAGAGGGTGAATTTTGAAAAATCCTTTCTTAGTGCACCCCTAGACCACATAAGGAACCTTCATGCCAAATTTGGAATCTGTAGACCCAGCGGTTTGGGCTGTGCGTTGATATATCACCCTGTCAGTCAGTCAGTCAGTCAGTCATTCAGTTTACCATTTTATATATATAGAAGATTTCTATAACTATGAACTTGAACCTATCTAGTATTGGATCTTAAAGAACAGCTTTAGAATTGTATGACCAGCCCGCTTATTATGACCACCGGAGAAACGAGAGAGACTCGACAAATCTTTTGTTCATCTGTCATTGAATTGACAAAATGACAGATGAACAAAAGATTTGTCGACTCTCTGTCGTGTCTACGGTGGTCATGCTACGCGGGCAGTTTAGCTAACCTACATACTGTTAAAGGTGAACGGTAGAGTTACAATTGCCCAGCTCCATACACAATAAAATTATGACATACCATCACGCCGGTAATCTCCGAAGGATACGGCAGTGGTGTACGTAATTGAACGCCCACATTTCGGGCATTTCATTCTACGAGTAAATAGCATCTCATAGAATTACGATTTTCTCCGACAAGATCAAATGAAAATTATTTGTGTTTTTTTTTGCGTAGGTATACTTTTAACGCGACTCCAATGAATACCAAAGTTTCTTAATTACAAAAGCTGTAATGAGTTTTGGGAAAGTAATAAAAAAATATAAAACGATATTACTTTTTTTTAGAAGAAATATAAATAAAAGCTGGAATCACGATGATACCGGGCTTGGTTTGTGTAATTTATTAGGGGTGTACATGTGACCACTTTGTCTTTCTATGTACATTTTTTCCCCTTTCCGCATATACGTTAAGGGATAGCCTAGTGCCTGCCATCTTTTTGTTATCCAACAAGAAGAGACTATAGACGAAAGCCCGTGATGGGTCTAAAAATTGTGACTAGATCTTCTTAGCCCTCCTTAGAATCCCGATAAGTATTTTACAGGTACATCATACTAAGCTTACGTCGCATTGCAAGCTTTAAATAAAAACGTGTTCTCAAAATAACTTCACACTTCTAAACTTCCTCTAAACTTGGGTTTTAATGATTAGACTTTTAACCACATAAAATGGATAAAAGCCAGCGAAAACCAACCAAACTAATAAGGTTAATTACCTTATATTATTGCTCTAAACTTTAACACACAGCTGTTCGAAATACCTCTAGCTATAATTAACAAACTTACTTAATGATTACCTAATGTTGTTGAATAGCGACGGATCCTATTGACTAAGTTCGGCACTTCGGTGGTGTGGATAGAGGTTACGAGCCGCAAGCTAAATAAAAGTTTACTAAAAGCTTCATATGCAGGTTGCTATAGAATTCCAATATTCTCGCGTGCTTTTCTTAGAATTTTCATATTCATACATGATCATAGCATATTGAATTGCCCCAACGTCGAAGCCAGCAGCTGTTCGACGAATTGATAAATAAAATTAAAGGTAAACACGGGAATAAATTACGCTGTATTTGATTTTCAGTGACTGTCAGAGCTGACAACAATTCCAACTACACTCGTATTTATCGCGCTCAACGATACTACCGTGTCGTGACGATTAACTTATCGTTGATTTTTAGTTGCCCAAAGTCGCGTTGCGTTAATTGCGTCGTCCTATATGTGAACACCTCCATACTTAAAACTACACGATTATCTGTCGTCACGACATCGACATAGTGGGTCCTACATAAAATTGTATGTTGTTATATCATAGCTGTATCTGTCCCGTGTCTGTGGTCACGAAGGGTTAGTTCCTCACTTGTTGAGCGCTATTTTTCGCGCCGGCCTGAGAAGGGCGTCTCCCTCCCTCCTCCTCCCAGTCTCCGCAGGGGCCTAATTTGCAATTCCCGGGCCTCCGGCGCCTCACCCCCGCGTCTTCATACGACCACTTGCGGAAGACACCCTAATTCACTTGTTTCATCAAGTCCTGTTTGACAACACCTTCACATAAGCGAGTGTTTTAATTGTTTGTTTAGGCTCACGTCGGACTTTGATTTAGTGTAACATTATTTAGTTACTCGTCAACATTTTGGTGTTTGACCTTTATATTGTGACGGATCACTCTACTCGAAGCTTGTAACATTTAAAATGTCTGTGGCTTATTCGTCGGTACTCTTAGAAACGTGACCTTAGAGAATATCTCCAAATTTATTTAAGCGGGTAGAATGAAAAAATCTTAAATGTTAAGTCCCACGCCTTCAAGTTGTAAAGTCCTCATTAAGATCAAATAACCGGGACAAGTCCTGATGGACTTTAGCGGGAAAAACATCATTATTTTCTTAATACTCATCTAAATAAAACAGATGAAAGTGGCTGTCTTGTACCTAGTTATAAATATTTTATTCGTAAATGTAACAAAGAAATATGGCAAGTGCTGTAGAGAGTCTAACACGCATTGTATTGTGAATTTTAAGTGGAGGTATCTCGTGAATGAGGGAAGATATTGATTGTTCATTGTTAGGGCTAGTTTTTAGATTTGGTGAAATGGTCGCTATTCTAGAGAGATAACGGGGAACGCGCGGTTCCTGATAATACTAGGGCCAATATCAACTCTCATTTCAAAAGTCCCAGTGGTCCCATAGGTCGTTTTGACCATTCTTAAGATATCGATTGGATTCACAGACATATTACTTTTGTATAGATACAACGGCTTTATCATTTTTTACAGCAGAAATTCTGTGCTCAAGTGACAATATGAAACCTAACATAAAGACATGAACACTATCAATTTCTACATTAATAATATTTATGGCCCACAGAACCCTAAAAGTGAAACAAGAAATTGTTCATAAGCGTGAAAACGGTAGGCTCTTAACGAAAATATATCTTTCATTTTTCTTATTTTTTCGACACAGGGATTTTAACATATTACGAAATCAGCGACACATGAAATTACTCGTGATGAATACAAAACAAATCTCACCAGATTACTTCTTGGTACTCATTCTATAATTATTTGAAAACATAAGCTTTTATGTAATAAATCAATTATTGATATAAAAACCGTCAGAATCTGCCGCCGACACAGCAATTTGCGAAGGTACGGTTTGATAGCATTCCTTATATTACTTCGTACGTATTTTCACCACGCGCACACACTCATAGAAGATTTATTTCTTTTCTATTATGATGCCCATGCGTTTGGAACTTTGCAATAAAAATCCCATCTACTGATGACAATAGGAGGAGAGGCAGGAAGAGGAGTGTATCTGTAATATATTCGGGAACACGTTTTGTGTGTTCCTTCACTCAAGTCACAATATCTGTGAGAGAAAGTTTGGGAAAACACGGAACACTTTATCCACTTACTGTCGTGGTAGGCGGGCAGCAACAGGCGCGCCTGTACGTGTCTACAGCCTCTACAGGTATTGTCTTCGGTACTTACGCTTTTCTTCGCTACAATGCTAAGAATCGGTGAGATCTTTTGTAAAACAGTGCCAATTGAACTTTAAAATAAAACAATACCAATTAAAGTGCGTTTTTTGCAAGCTTTTAGTTTTTTGCGAACAGAATTAAATAGAGCCAGTTAGTCCTTTATAGTAGTATCAGGCGACACTCCGATGTTTCGTTTATTGCATATTGATTGGGTGAATGCTATCGTTTCGGCGCGATCGATACGTTTTATTGCAATTCATTACAATTTTGATTCAGCCTTTATCCAAATAGCTAACATAAATATTTATTGGACGACGATTTCATATTTGAAATACTTTTATGTTGTGCATTTAAAAAACCAATTTGATCTTTCTTATTTTTTTATAATGTTGATGTTTTTCATTGAAATTGAGTTAGAATAGGTTTGGAAAGACCGCGCTATCTCAGGTTCACAATACTTTAATTGTAAGTAGTATGCATTTTTTTTGTTCTGATTGTTAACCAGCTACGATTTTTTTTCAGGTATTTAAATAGGTGAGTGGTATATTTTCAATCCTTAGATTCGTTCCAAAATATTGGTTGGGTCGTGTGCTGGCGTGCGGCGGCCGGGCAGGCGGGCAGCGCCACTCGTCCTGCGACCGTCCCGAGCCGCGCACGTGCCGCGCCTCGCCTCGCGCCCCCACACGCACTCCACAGTGCGCTTTCAACTACCCGAACTGTACCTAGTATGTGCTAAGTGAATTAACGACTGCCAATATGAAGGGTCGTCACCAGTTCAGGCGCAGATTCAGTCTGCAACCATCGTTTATGAAAGAGGATCATGAGGAGGAGAGGAGGCCCCACAGGTGATCATATACTTTAATCATACATTAATTATCAATATTCTAAAATATAAATAAAATAATTACAACTAAGTAAGATTTAATTCTTCATCAAAAATATTCGTAGCCTTGGCTAATTTCGTAGCAGCGTCTACGAAGACGGGCGCGTCTCGTAGCGCCTCGTAGCTGTTTTGTTTGGGTTTGCTACGCAAACTCACAAAACATTATTACAATATTACGCTGCCAATTAGGAGCAAAAGGTCATGATGAGCACACAACCTTTTATATGAAACGTTTGATAAAAGTTAATGTATTCTGTAACAGAGCATTTGTTAAAGCTCTTGTCACAGTTTGTTTAAGATAATCTAATGTATGTGTTCGCCCACTTTGTATCGCTGATAAAATATTAAAATAAGCGCCGTGTTTGTGTGAAACATTAATAACTTTCTTATCGTTTATCGTTCGCTACTTTCATATGACAAGCCTCACTTTCAGGGAACTCGTTATCTTGGAAAAGGGAAGGCAATTTTCTGCAATTTACTTTCGGCTCGACTTCATCTCTACAATGAATATTCCGATAAGATCGCGACGGTACAGGATGTGATTTTTTTGTCACACAGTTTCTTGGAAGGGTTTCATATTACAATATTTTCGGGAAAATATTTTTAGTTTTTGTAAATGGGTATCCAGCTATATCCAGCAAAAGTTAAAACTCCAAAAAAATTAATAAAAATGTTTCATTTCTGAGTATTGTCCATAAGAAATACCAGGACGCATAATGAAACAAATTTTTTTATTAAGACGTCATACACATAGTTAAACTAAAATTATCGTGACGATATTGGTATCGTGTTTTTATAGATGCATGCATTTAATATCAATTCATAATTTTTTAAACTATCCCGATGACAGCGATGCGGAGGAGTACTTTGACGCCTAAGTGTCCTTTTGACATTGTTGTATATATATTGATACTAGTTTTACGTTTAGTTTTATTTTTGTAATTATATATAGTTTTAGATGTAGTATGTAAATATTGTACTTATTTGGAAACTATCTAAATTACACATTGGCTTTTTGGTGGATTTTGTCTTCGAATGAAAAATAATCCGGATACCTATTCGGATTATTTTTCATTTGCTTTTTTTAAGGGCATAAACTAAAAATGGTATCCTGTTCATTTCGGAATAGTTTCGAGCATGAAAACACATTATAAGGTTAGAAATAACGTAAGTAAATCGAGAAAACTATATTTTTATAGGGAAAATACCTATTGGTGAAAACAGCATGAAAATTGATGCAGTGGTTTTTGAGTTTATCGTGAACAGACAGACAGATGCGGCGGAAGACTTTGTTTTATAATATTTACAAGAATATTAAAAAAAACACAAATGAAAACAAACTACTGAAGACTCATATAAATTGTTCCAATTTACACTTGAATGCAAAACATCAACATTTTAATAAATTTATATTAATTAAGTACTCATCTAAAACACAGTCGAATAAAACATTTATAAATGCAAGATGCTGCATAGTTAATCCCGTTGCAATTCTTACGTTTCTCCGAGATCGCAATTTAGCTTCAACGCAATGAAACTTCTTTTATATATACCTATGTCTGAAGAAATAAAACCTCTAACGGAAAAGCTGATGAATAGACGGAATATCTTTTCAAGATTCGAACATATCTTGTACGGGTTGTAGTAGTTAACTCCGTACACCGATTTGTCGTGAAGGTTTTGTAAGTTTAGAGAAACGCGTTCCACTAAGATGCACTAAGTAGTTAAGTTTATTTAACGTAAAAGTAAGTTACATTACTAGAATAGAAGGCGATTATTTCTCTCAGTTGTTGATAGCTACCCAGTTATAAGTTCACTATGTATTTATTCGTTGGTCATGTAGTTTTATTATGCTAAATTATGACGCGCATCGTTGGCCTAAAGTAGGTTACCGAGTAAGCAGAAAAATGTACGGCGATAAGACCGTACATATCTAATAAAAAGAAAATCTTTAGTTTCGAATAAGATTCTAGAATATCTAAAACCAGTTTTATTTCGTCTGATTTGAATAAATTTTCGAACAAATCCTTGCGGTGCGCATTTTGCATCTGCATCGACTTAACAAGTCAATTTTATCGTATTTCGCCGGCCTAACAAGATTTGTATTCATTTGATCAGTAGCCTCAAGAGTATTGGTTTTTTCTTAACGAAAATTTGCCTCTACGACTTTATTTGATAAAATTTATCGCTGTTCTATTTGTTTTGAAAAGGGGCGCAATATACAGCTATTTATATGTTCAGTTTATTTTTATGAAGGGTATACGAAGCCGTTTGACCTGACTCGAACCTTTCGCATACAATACATGATGCGTCAGCGTTTTATACAATGAAACTATCCGTTTTATATGTGAATAAAACGCGGCGTCAACGACGTACTCCCCTTTCAGTATGCGGGTAGTTTGACACTAACCCATTGAACCGAAATTATTACATTTTCGTGCCTCATGCTGGTCGATATGGTTAGACTTCTTTTTCTTTGTTTCGTTGTAAACGTACTTAAATCCGTTTGTTTGGAAATAATATGTTTATGTAACGCCGCCATCATCGTGGACATAAACAAAATGTCCACACTATATTGTTTACCGAATGTCACTCCATATCAGACACGCCGTATGCCCATTTTCCTTATCGCGCATAAAGTGCTGTATTTATTACTTTCCTCTTTTCCCTTTCTAAGTAAAGTTTCGAGTCCTACTTACATAATGCCTCTCAAATGCCGTAACAACTATCGGATTTAAAAACACGATAGTTACGAAAGGGGTTTCTCGGCTATCGGCCGACACATAAAATAACCATTTATAAAAATAAGTAACTGAACCATGTACTCGGTTATTGCTTAAGAGGTGTGGCGGAGCAATGGACGCCATAAATTATGGATATTATAGCCATTACTCGCCAGACGTATTTAAATCTCACAGGGTCGGTAAACCTGTTAAAGGGTGGAACTGAAAGTATTTAATATTTTCTATGATCGTGATGGCCCAGAGGTTAAGGCCTCGCCTCTCATGCATGAGGGGTTCAAATCCGGGCCAGTACCAATGTGACTTGAACAATCCAAATGTACTTTCTATGTTTATCTTGGACATCCATCACAGACATCGGTGAAGGAAAACATCGTGAGAAAACCTGGACTCATAAATTAACTAGCTGCTGCCAGCGGCTTTGTCCGCGTGAAGTTTGAAATTTCCATGGGATCTTATTACCGGGATAAAAAGTATCCAATGTGTTAATCCAGGTTATAAACTATCTGTGTGCTAAATTTGATCCGAATCCGTTCAGTAGTTGTTGCGTGAAAGAGTAACAAACATCCAAACATCCATCCCTATACATCCATACATATTCACAAACTTTCGCATTTATAATATTAGTAGGATATAAGTCTGAAATCGCCAACCCGTCTTAAGCGTGGTGATCAATGCTCGTGCCTTCTCTGTTGCGAAGAGGCTTTTGCCCAGCAGTGGGACAGTAACAGGCTTATTGTTATTGACGCTTATGTAGGTTGTCGAAAGCCGTACTAATAGACAAGTTTTTTAATCTTGTTTTTGTAACGACTTCAGGTGTTGATTTCTTTACAGGCGTAGTAACATCAAACAAATCAGTTTCTGTGACAACTTGTTAACAGAACAAGTATCTAGTAATTTGATTCACGGATGACTAAAGTGGATCTATATCTACACCTACGTAGTTAAGAACTAAGTTCGCATTTCGTGACTAGCTGCTTGGATCTGCTTAACTCACAACAAAATTAAAAATCGGTTTTCGACATCATCTTACGACATGATTTCGTAATCTCTGCGCCCAAGCGAAGGGATTCGGTAATGTGTTCCATTGAATAAGTTACCATAATTACATGTTCTCATTAAAAGTTATTTAGATACGACATGCTTACCTATTGTTGGCAATTGGAAACAAGTGGGTATGCTTTCAAATATTGCTAGTAGGTACGTTATCTTCGTTTTGATTACAATTAAAAAAAAAGAGATAGAAAAACTGGTACCTATTTAGTAGATACATCGCAACTAGCTCTATAACTAGGTGATTCATTTTTATTGCACGCCTGTGTTTTTCTATTTCTGTTCAATGTCACCCTACTTTGATTTATAACTGAAAATATCAAAGCTTTTTTTTGTTAGGCTGTATGGAGAGCCACCGAACTCTCTAGGCTTTATCAACTTACGCTATCTTCAACGGGAGATAACATTGATAGCAATGCACAATCATAGCTATACATAGATATATATGTATGATATGTGCCCACATGAAGTACTATGGTTTAATAAGATTTCTACGTGCCCTTGAAACATTTATTAGAAGACTAGGCTTTAGCTTCGACGAAATAAGGTGTTATTTATAAAAACAACATCAAAGGCTGACCTTTTGTGAACATAGTAGATGAGTACATATTTCTCCTGGAAGATTCGTAATTCTTCTTAATAATTCAGCGAGTTGTGCTCGAAAAACATAATAACGTAGCCTTGTCATCAGCTATTCCTACTGATACATGAATTAACGATGTCATGTTTGGGAATTTCCAAACTAACCAGCAAGATATTCTTTTAAAACTTCTCCTAACAAAAACTTAAGAGAATATTCTGTGAAAAAACCATCTAAAAAGAAAAGAAGTTTCGTGAACTTGGCGATACTTTAGCGAAGATATCCCCTAAGGCCGTGTTGTATATGATAACGTTACTGCAACATACTACACCGCACATTGTCATTTCATGCATGAATTCAAAGATAAAATAGTTTAACGGTCGTTTGCATGATTCTAAAAGATGGCTATATTATTTTAGAATTATATTTTCATATAACTATTCCAAAGATTTTATTTAGAGTATCAGTGCTGCTTTTAAGTCTTTTTTCGTTTGAAATCTCAGCACACAGTCGAATGTCTAACTACTGAGTCAAAAACGTTCCCCCATAAAATATCTCCTAGACTATAACATAAGTGTCTGCTCATATGGAACAATAAATTGATATAAGTACGCCCTTCATAAAAGAACAAGTTTTATAGATCATTATTCCGCAAAATTACATAGTCTGGCTTTTTATTTTCAAATAAGTACACAAGTTAAGTTACTTTTTCGGAATAAATTGCCATTTGTTACAAACACATGGAGCTTGTAAAAAAGAGTATTATAAGGTAACCATTCGTTCATATTTGGTCGGAAGTGTCCGCCCTTTTGGATCCTTTGCCAGCCTTGTCATTTGTCCACACTTTTAAGGGGTTTTTTATTAATCCGATAAATTTACATGATTAAATAGAGAAGAAAGACATAAATATTTTATTTTTAGTTTTACATACAAATAAGAATTAAAATAAACGAAACTAACTTAAAGTATAAAACTTAAAAAAAATCTTCAAAAGCTTCTCAACGCTGTCAACTGGTAAAGACCCCATGAGACTGGCAGCGTTACCACGCTGTGTGGCAACACTAAGCCTTTGGCCAAGGTAAAAGCCAGCCCTAGGGTCAAGGGAAGTGTCTACTAAGCGTTTAGAAATTTCCTTGTTAAGGCACTCGCACTCGTACCCCATGGTTTTTTGACGCGATCTTTTAAGTTTATAGTTTAAGGCGATTACACGAGCTAAACGCGAGTTTTATAATTACTAAAAGTATATGATTCACTGCTATAAACAAGACCAGAAAAATACATGATATTCTTCAGGATATAAGCTAGCATGATACTGTTTTGAAAACATAATACAATTAATTTGGCTCGATAAAAAGAAATCACGAACTTACCTCTAAAAATATAAAAATAAAATAAAATAAAAATGTGTTTATTATCTTAAATCTATACAGTTAAGTTGCCGGGGCTTCCCAGAAAGTAATCCGAAGATACTTGTGATGGGATAAACCTCGCTATTCCTCGAATTAATAACAATTGTTTATCTGTGCTAATTAGGTATAAGTTACACATTTTTAAAAAGAAAAACCAATAAAAAGAAAAACCAATAAAAAGAAAAATAATAAAAGAAAAATTGAGAAGCGTGTTTATGGCAGTGTGTTTAGTATAAATGCGTGTCTAAAAGTGTGTTCATGAGTGTGTGGATGTGTTTTTTGTGTGTGTTTGTGTGTAAGAGTGGGTGGGTGTGTGAGTGGGCGTGTGTATGTGTGAATGAGTGTGGAAGTGTGTTGGAGAGTGTGTATGTGTGTGTGAGTTGGTGTGTGTGTGTGTGTGTGTGTGTGTGTGTGTGTGTGTGTGTGTGTGTTGGAGTGTAAGTATGTGTGTGTGCGTGTGTGTGTTAGTATTAGTCTGCTTGACGCTCAACTCAGAGTCGCCAAAATGTCTTCAACCGCATCATAATTTAGTGTGAAGAGCCATTCAGTTAATTTCTTCTTACACTCGTACAGCTGCATAGGGTAAATGTTAAGTATGCGATTTACTTTATTATAGACGCGTGGGGCTTGAGTTACATTCTGACGACTAGCAAAAATTGAACGTGCTGAGTATGTAGGGGCTACGATATCACACCGTCTTTTTTTAAGTTTGTCCTGGCTAAAGGGTAGAATTTTGTGATATCTTAGTACCATGTGTAGTATATGGAGTTTTCTGACGGAGAGCAGCTTAGAGATTGCGTACAGAGTTTCAGTAGGGAACCTGTAGGGTTTACAGTACATGACCTTAATCAAGGATCTCTGTGCCCTCTCCAAATCTATAAAATACGACTTAGCTGCTCCACCCCATACCGAGATACAATATATGATTACAGATTGGGCCAGTGCGATATATATTTTATTCTGTAGTTCTGCATTCATTACATGTCTCAGGGATTTGAAAACCCATATGAGTTTCCTCACCCTCGCTATAGTTAGTTCGAGGTGTGGGTACCAGCTTAACCTTTGATCTACGACAATACCCAGGTATTTGACGGAGTTTACCTTATGAATTGCAGGGCAACTACAGGTAGGTAGGGTTGGGGTACGACAAGAATGTATTCTAATGTTAAAGTCAGGCGCAGGCTGAGAGTTTGCGTATTTAGTGAAGCAGACGTAGTTGGTTTTTTGGGTATTTAGCGTAAGTAAATAAATATCTTTCAAACAATAAAAAACATACTAATATGCATGCGATCATTCTGATTTTTTTGGCAAATAATTCTACAAGCAATATATTAGCATGATACTGTTTTAGTTTTTTAATCCAATCAATAGTTTTTTTGTAAATCGATCGAAACCACTCATTTCGCGCTATTTGGCCCGCAGTGGCTGACGTAACAACCACTTTGCAGTGCAAGCTGATTAGAACTTTATTCTAACAGCATTTCAAACTAAGTTTGAACCACCACAAATAGAGTTGCTAATTTAGCTCGTCTAAGCGCCTTAAGTTACAAAAGAAAGATTGATATAAGTACACAGAATGTTTGATCCAGAATAAATCCTTTGTTATGCATTAAAAATAATGTCAGGACTTTTGGTTGCAAAGTCTGGCTATATGTCTGGATTTTTGTTTCGAAATCGTATCCCTAGTTTTATATAACGTGCATAAACAAAAGAATTGTTAAAACTTGATGGGTCCATCGAGTTACAATAGTTTCACTCGTTTTTCACAAAATATGTTTCTGCATCGCTCTCGCATTCGATAGACTGTATTTATAGCAGATTATACTAGCTTATTTGATCAGGGAACATTGTTTTAGTTAGTCATGTGCTTTAATTAACGTCGGTGTTTGTTGAATAGTTAAAATACTCCTTAATAGGGACCTACTAGTTTACATAAATGCGTTTATTTTACTGTTGTTTGTTGTGCTCCAAACTAATTTACATTGTATAGTCTTCTTGATCTTATAAATAGGCAAAACATAGTGTATTTAATCAACCTTCAACTTGAACTTAAGATATTGTTTACTACATGTAGACTCAGAGTAGAAGCTTACAACCTACCACCCACATACCTTTAACTACAACAGTAGGTACTGTCGACCACTTTTCACCTTTACGCCCTGAGTTTTAATTTTAAAAATTGGTCGAATGTCTGGGACTGTGATGGTAGTTCATATCCAATTTATAACTTTCATTATTGCTGCCAATTTTTATATCCCTTTGTAAAGCGAGAGCTGCGGATTACTGCATGAAATCGTTTTAAATTGACACATTGTTTGGGATTTCACATTCAGTGCTCTAGTTGAGACGTGTCTGTCGGATGATCGTAACCCTTGGTTACTCCAATTTGCCACTAGGGGACGCTTTCAAGTCCAGAGTCAGACGTGAAACAAAATTGTACAAAAAGAGGTTTGTAAAAGTAGAGGCAAAAATGTTTTGTGCGTACTTTGACAACGAGTGCCTTTGAAAAAGGCTTTTTTCAGAATGTCAACGGAATGTTAAAGGGAAAACGTTTTAGGAAGAATAGGTAGGGAAATCATTTGTCTATTTTTGATTTGTTTATATTTATATATATATATCAGTGTGCTGCGTACCTTAGTTGAAAATCATGTCTACATTGCGTTTAGATTATACTACTGGTTTATTGTGAAGGTTCATTTAAAAACAAAACGTATTACTTCAACTTGCTTCAGTGAAAATACGAATAGGACTAATCTAGGCTGGGATCGTTCTAACTTTGCTTTAAGAAGTCGGAATTATATATCTATGTGACTACATCTATACAATTCTTAACCAACACTGCTCTATTGAAAAAGGTTACAATATTTTCGAAAAGAGCCATTCCATTCTTATTACGATTGCACAGCAACTTTCTTTAAATAGTGTGTCAATATTTCTGAGTTCATTTTCATCATCAATACCTATCAATGAATACTCAGCAGAATTTAACTTAAAAGTCGATATTAATTGATAATAACGATTAATTTACCCTTTGACGTTGATGGCTCATCAAAGTCGCTTGCAGTTCTCCGCCTCCACAACTTTTCGATTACAAGATCATAATACTTAATTAAACATCGTTTTCCACTTACCGAGAAAATCTAATTTTCACGGAAATAATACCATCCAGTCAACTAGTTTTCGAACATGAAAAAGGTTCCTGTACAGCGTTTGTGGGTTTAAATATTAAAAAAAAATTAAGTTGCCATTATGTGTTACACGATGTTCGTTGGATTATTTTGTCAAAGGCAAAAATGACCTGTTCTCTGAACTTCGAATTCCATATGAAAAGTAGTATTTTGCATAACGTACACAACGCTGAACACAGAATATATTCAATAACACAATATGATTAAAATAAACTTCCATGAAAGTGGAATAGCCTGATTTCTACTGTGCAAATGATTTACTTTTAAATGAGCGTACTGAGAATAAAGAGACAACTTTAATCACAGTTCCTTAAAGAAACGATATCTAACTAAATCATTTATATTCACAACACAACATTTCGACTTTATGTTGCTTCAAAATCCCTAGATACAGCGAATTCGGTCATTGTTTTAGTCCAGCATTCCAAAGCAAATCTCCAGGATAATAGTAGCACGGAGCGAACGAAATGAATGAAATGAACGATCTGTGAACCAAATGAATGTTGGGCCTCTGAGGCGACGTGACAGGAAAGCTCATTACTGTACTGTCTGAGGTATTTCAAACTAGTATAGGTGGAACACTACGTAGCCGTGTACTTACAGGAACTACTTGTAGTGCGCGACTCAGTTCGCATACAAACTTCAACCCCACTTTGTACCCACTCTTAGGACTTACGGATTTCTTAGTGTTTCTTGAACCTTTAAGGAACATGTTTTTAAAACTTCACGAGAGTCTGTGGTTGCGGGGCGCTGGAGTAGTGGAGTTGCTCACACAAATGTTTGAATATATAGAAATAGATTAAGTATGAGCAGACATCCTTTTCTCATGAATGAGACATCTATGCTTATATACTCATAAATACATATTATACAGAGGAAAGATTTTTTGTTTGTTTGTACCGAATAAGCTCCGAAACTACTCGAACGATTTAAACCATTTTACCTCCAATAAAAAGCTAAACTATCAGAAAGTAATTTAGGCTATAATTTTCGTAAAAGGAATCAGTTCGTAAAAAGTATTTTCTTCTTTCAGAAATATTTAAACACTGTTTACGGCAGAAAAAAATAAAAAAAAAGGTACCTATGCTGCAGATATGCTTGTAAATATCTACGTGTCTTCAGCTGTCCAACCAGGTATAATACTATGGGTATTATTAAAATAAAAAGCAAAAAAGTTAGATCAAAGAGTCCCAGGTAAACAAACATAACAAAACAAAACACAAAAACACTAAACAAACAAACAAAACATTCATACGGTACGGTAAAGGTTAGTAGACAACGTGAAACGTAAAAACAGTTCAGATTGGGGTATGGTGTTTGATAGTCAAATCAGTCAGAAATGATGCACACTACAACCCCTTGGCGGATTTAGGTCGACTTAACCAGTAGTCCTGTATATTAATTTAACACATACGAAGGACGCGCGCAACAGAGATTATCTAATAATTCGGTTTTATTTTTCTTCCATCAAATTAAGGTGTGAAAACTTCTTCATAATTCAAAATCCGTTTTCGCACTTGATAACAAGATTAAGGAGCCCCGATTCTCCCTGAGGGCGGTATGAAAGGTGATTAAGTCGCTTATCTGATGGATGGACCCCCGCGATAACAAAACTGTGCTCAGATAACAATCTCTTCGCGAAAACTGCTGTTATTTCTTAGGCCTGTATTCCTCCTACGCTGTCGTCGGTCGCGTACGTCGCCGCGTCGGCGAGAAATATCGTAGCAACGTACGCGCCGTTGAAGTTGAACTTCAGCGGCTTTAGCGGCTTGTGTTCTATAGAACACAATGTAAACTCATCCTCGCGACCGACGAATGCGACGTACATCAGCGTAAGAGGAATTCAAGCCTAGACTTTGTCATGGAATAAACTCGTTATAACTTTGGTTGAATGAAACTAGCTAGTGGTGACGCGTTCGGTAATGATATTTGAAATCAATACAGACTGTGACTGGAAACAAAGGAATTAAAAAGATGATTTTATTGTACAAGATACTTTGCTAGTCATTGGCCTCGGCTGTCATTTATACGTATAGTCCGGGAGGTATCCATCGATCGGTCCGATCCGAGGATCGGTTGCCATCTTGTTCAATAGATCTCGAATATGTAAACCCATCGCTACGCCACGCTGCAAGTGCGGAGCTGCGCAGTGCGGTGCAACGCGGCGCAGCGCTGCGTGGTACAACGTATTCTGAATTCTCACAATGGAATGTGTATCTTTTCGTGTAGTAAATAAAGTTGTATTTTGAGTCACTCTATTAATTTAGCGTCTTGGTGTGAGCTGACCCTTACTTCTTCACAACCTCTACGAGTAGGTATAGCTCATATGGAGGTTAAAATATTAAAGTTAGTCAGGTTGATTACCCAAAGTGCGAACGACGAGAATATCCTTGAACTATAGTAAATTCATTACTGCGGACGATTTAATAACGGAGACTTTATTGAAAACCGCTCGAGCAATTTCAAAAGGTTATCTAATTTAATTCATTGTAAAATTTACGCAGCTACTGAATTTCAAGTTCTCTGTAAATCGCAATAAACCGACGTATTGATCTGGTAAAATCGTATAAACTGATGCCAAATATCTTGGTAGCGCTTCGCAGTGGTTTGTGGAACTCGGTCAGGAGTGAGCCGTAATAATCCAACTAACTATTGACTGGATACATCCATCACGGTACTGCGCCTGAAACTAGATCTAAGTGAACTGACCTATGTCAGACCGGATTCCTAGTACTTAGGTAAATAAAATAAGGGTTATTTACCTTCACGCGAAGTTGAAGGTAACATAACATTACGGTTTTGTTGTTTAATGTGTTCGTAAAAGCGGTTTAATATTTCCTAATGGTTAAAAGTGAATAATTCAAAAGTAGAAGAATTTTGTAAAGGGGTACTGAAATGCTTATTAAATGATTTTGTCGGAATTCTTCGTCAAAAATTGCTTACTGTGCATAGCTATTGCCTTTACGTAAAAAGATTATCATAAAGAATCTATTGATTTAATCTGGAGAAATCTGGAATTCAATTTTAGAGAGAAATAAGATTTCAAATGGAAATATTATTGGTATTTATATTTTATTTCTCTAGCTGACTAAATGTCTGTTATATTTTGTGCTTCAGTAGTAAGGGTTCTGTACCATCTTAGTAGTAAAATAAATTTAAAATTAAAGAGCCCTTTAATTTCTATTTATTTTTACTATTTTGGTGTTATAGCGTCAACAGAAATACACATTCTGTGAAAATATCAACTGTCTACAAAATATAGTTTTTCAGTCGAAAGACGTCCACTACTGGACATGGGCCTCCCCCAAGTGTCGCCACATTGACCTTTCCCGTGCGATTCGAATCCAGGGGATTCCCGCAACCTTCACCAGGTCATCTGTCCACCTATAGTGGGAGGCCTTCAAACACAACGTCTTCCGGTTCGCGGTCGCCACTTCAGAACTTTTCGGCCCCATCGGCCATCCGGTCTACAAATTACGGATCATAAAATACAGCCCGCTGACGGACAGACGGTCGAATGGACAGCGGAGGCTTAGTAACAGGGTCCTTTTTGGATTCGTTACCCTTCGGGTACGGAACCCTTAAAACTACAAGATGGTCGGACATTAAAACTGATGTCTCTTTCAATTCAGTTGATTACATACCTTAGTCATATTAGCCTAATAAAATACTGCTAAGTCAATAATTTCAATTTAAATTTTCCTTTTGCGAAAATTCTTGGTTGATCCAATATTAGATATTTATCTAACAATTTCAAAATACAGAATAAACTGAGATAATAAAATCACGCGAATAACTTAATCACCAGATTGTTATTTCATTATGAAGCTATGTCAACGTCAGCCCGAGTTTGGAAATATATTTGATTGCTCTCTCTGTAAAATAGAATTATTTCTTGTCAGAACAGATTTTCCTCTCTTTTGTTTAAGGGTAAGTATGCTTGAAAACCTCCAAAAAGTTATTGCCGTAATTTTTTTGACACATTTTGCCTAAAACCTTTTCGCCCGCCCACATAAGTGTATTTTATCGCTTGCCCGCACTAATAAACCTTAATGAACCGTTAATTAATGATCTTACATAAACTTAAAATACGGCCTAATGTGAACATTGTGTTACTTCAGTAGCTACCTTGAAGTCCCCATCTTTTCTTTATTAACGATGAACTGACCTGTAATGCTCCAATAATGGCTCATTATGTTTTCGAAGTATGGACCATTTTTGTTAAAACCTTAAGAGCGCGTATCCAAAAAGTTGGCGTCGTCGCAAATAGCTGTCAAATATGTACCTATTTTAATGAATTTGGCAATATTACTGTGTGGAAATAAGATCTGTGACTAACTTGTAAACCAGAATATTAATAGTGAATTGAAATCAAAACACTGCAAACACGCAATTTGATGTTGTAACAGGTTTATAGGTGTAGTAAAGGCATTTGAAAAGTTTCCAAATATGTAGTTTTTTTTCATCTTTAACTGATTATTCGTACGATATTTTATTTCTGTTACGATATTAATTATTGCATTTCATAATCAATTATTAAGTCCTCTAGTTAGCCATGTTTCTAATTTCCATTCAGTAATATTGCGAAATTAATTAAATCAGGTAAATATTTGACAGATATTTGCGAGGTTGCTAACTATCTAAATGCTAGCGTATTATATACGAAAACGTAAAAGGGTATTGACCGTATACAATGTTACAGCAACTCTTTGAGATAAAGTTTACGAACTGGCACAAGTTCAAAAGTTGAATACAATTTATTTTATGTTTGTATGGCTTTCTCTGTACTTCCTAGCCAAGAGTAGCATTTACAACTGTTTTATAATTACGGCCTTTCAGCTTTGATCATATTTTCGTGTGCAAAAAGTTTTACCTCGTTGCTTTTCAACCGACTTCCAAAAAGAGGAGGTTATCAATTCGTCTGTATGTTTTTTTTTTTTTTTTTTTTTTTTGTGTTTGTTACCTCATAACTTTCGACTGCGTAAACCGATTTTGATGATTCTTTTTTTATTTGAAAGCTGGTGCTTCCCATGTGGTCCCATTTTAATTTGCTGAAGATCTGATGCTGGTCTTCGGAGATATACAATGGAACTCTTCAAAAATGTACGGCAAATCTGCAGTGATTGCTATTATCGCTTGTAGGTTTATTGTTCATACAACATCATGACGTAATATCACGCCTGTATGCTCTGAGGGGGTACGCAGATGTGTACAATGCACCCAGATTTCGACAGTGTTTGTTACCTCAGTACTTTCGACTGGGTGAACCGATTTTGATGATTCTTTTTTAATTTGAAAGCTGGTGCTTCCCGTGTGGTTATATTTTAATTTGCTGAAGATCTGATCCGGATCTTCGGAGATATACAATGGAACTCTTCAAATATACACGGCAAATCTGCAGTAACTGCTGCAATCGCTTGAATGTTTATTGTTTATACAACATCATGACGTAACATCACGCCTGTATGCTCTGAGGGGGTACGCAGATGTGTACAATATTCCCAGATTTCGACAGTTAGGTGTATTAAGTTCCATTTATTGGGGATAAGCTTTTTTTTTTATTTTATTGGCAAGGGCACTTCAAGGGTAGTTTGATGAGAATTTGATTAGGTTCTGATTATGGGATCCACGACAAAGGAACGGAACTCTTCAATTCTTAGAAGCAAATTACCGATTCTCGGCCAAATCTTTTAAAGGCTATCCGGATATTTGAGTCACGTACCATAACGTCGTTATTAACCGACTTCAAAAAGGAGGAGGTTCTCAATTCAATGTTCCCCGATTACTCGAAGATGACTTTACCGAATTTGTTTTTTAATTGTTTGAAAGGGTATACTTCCCAGAAGGTCCCATAATCATCAAGTCAGGATCCTGATAATGGGATCCTGGAGAAATAGAGAGAACTCTTCAAATTTTATAGGCACACCAGAAGCGATTTGGGTAGTTTTTGAAAGAGTAGTTTCTCGCAGTGATACCATTTAAATTTGGTAAAGATCTGATGAAGAACTTCGGAGAAAGGCAACGGAACTCCTCATTAAATGTAGCAAATGTGTGTCTCTTACTGGGATTGCTGAAATCTCATGTCTGTCTATTGTTTACACCAGTTCATAACAAAAAATCACGCTGGTACGCTGTGAAAGAGTATGCACATATTGTGAACCACTAAAAAGTGAAAAATAAAAACTTTTTTGCAAAAAATAAAACCGACTTCACACAAAAAAGTGAAAAATAACTTTAGCTTCTGAAGTCGGTGACAAAAAATATAAATCAATCAAACAAAGGTCACCGACTTCAGAAGCTAAAGTTATTTTTCACTTTTTTGTGTGAAGTCGGTTTTATTTTTTGCAAAAAAGTTTTTTTGTTTGAAATATTACTCGTTGAAATAACAATGAGCTTCATTTGTTTTAAAGTCAAATGTTTCTCCAACAATTAGTAGGTACGGGACTGATGTCAGTTAGGAAACAAAAGAATTGCCTTCGCCGGTTGTATTCGCACAAATTGAGATAACATTGGTATCTGTGTGAAAGCGGCGTCGACGCCGGGAAATGCGGGACCCTTTCGTTTTATGTGGACAATCATCTGATGTGATCGTTGGATGCTGGTTACGAGCTCAAACACGTGTTCTATCCGGTTTTAATGCGAATGTATCACGAGATAAGAGTATTTGTTTTTTTTTACCTCATTGTGAAATTTATTTTCAACCTTTTATCTTAGGAATAGGAGAGTTAAACGCCTAAGTTTATTTGTAACACGGAAGTCTAGATAGGCTTTGTGAGTATTAGAAATAACATCGTAGAATAAAGTTTCAACAGTTATTAGGAGTCAATCTTTTGAGTTGAGATAATCACAAAGAACCTACAGAAAATAAAAAGACGTTGCATTAGAACTGATAGGTTGCTGATTGTCTTCTAACTTTGTTTTCTCCATAAATTTCCTTAATTGACTCCAACAAGTTGTTTTACAGATTGTAAAATATGCACTTTTAACAACACTAGTTGACTCACCAGCGCGCCACCGCTCCGGCCGACTGTCTGACAACGACTGACCGCCCCACCACTCAGACCGGTACTTATAACCGAGCGACGTGCACGCATGAGGCAACTTGTAGTGTGATATCTACATACACTACATCCCTTCCTTATTTTAGTTTATTTTATTTCTATAAGAATACTACCTGCTTACTACCTATAACGTTGACTATCACGGTTATCACTACTCACTTATATTACACGCAGCAAGGGCTTACGTGTACGTCTACCTCTCACGGTGTCTCGTAGTCGGAACGACTGAACTGAACGATTGACAGTGACCCCCTCCACTCGTGTCATGAGACAATGCATTATATCTATTGCATTGACACAACCACTACATCCTTTCCTTTTCAACAAATTGTATTTATTGTAAAGTTGTACAAAGACAAATACGGTTAGGATGGGAGCCTTCGGAAAACTTGCAGAATGCATATGTATTCAAGTCTAAAATCCCCCAAACACTGAAAACACTCGTGTACAACCAATGCGTTCTCCCAGTGATGACGTATGCTTGTGAAACGTGGACGCTGACTCTCGGGATACTTCACCGCCTGAAAGTAGCGCAGAGGGCAATGGAACGTGCAATGCTTGGCGTCTCTTTGAGAGACAGAATACGAAATGAGGACATTCGCCAACGCACCCGAACTACCAACATAGGTACCCAGGTTGCTCGACTAAAATGGCAATGGACCGGACATGTTTCCCGCAGAGACGACAACAGATGGTCGTACAGAACCTTTCACTGGAGACCTCGCACAGGAAGCAGAAGTAGACCACCTGCCCGATGGTCGGACGACATCAAAAAGACAGCAGGGCCGACCTGGACCAGAATCGTTGCATCAAGAGCTTCGTGGAGAGCCATGCAAGAGGCACATGTCCAGCAGTGGACTCTGAGATGCTGAGAAGAAGAAGAAGAGAATCAAAGTTGTTAGATAATCATACTGAATTACTTTTAATATTTTATGTATACAATCAATCTCCCATAAACTATTTTAGACAAACCGTTTTTTGTTTGCTTTAATAAGAATGCTTTACTTTCTCAGACTATACCCAGTTACATTTGAACATCTCCACCGAGTGTAAAGTAGGATTGAAGCTGTTAAACAGCGTTTAACATCTTTTCATATCTTTAAAACTTAATGGTCTACTTTAACCATTGGGTCAGTACGATGATATGACCTCGTCTTCCTATTTCCATATTCTTTTCTTTTTTTTTTCTTTGACGACCCGAATGGCACAGCGGTAGTGAGGCTACCTTATGTTCTTAGGGTTCAAGGATCGAATCCCGGTAGGAGAAAATGTTTGTGTGATGAGCGCGGACATTTGTTTCAGACTCATTACAAACAAAAAGTATCTGCGTAGTATATCAAATATCTAGTGTCCACGACACAAGCCTCGCTGCCCAGCGCAGCACTAGATGGCGCTGTGTGTTATTTCTAGCGATATTTATTTATTATTATATTTACTTATTATTTTGTTGAATGACTGTAACAAACAAGTAAAATCAGTACACCAATTCGGTTTGATATTACTAATTGACACAAAGTCAATTTTCTTTCTTTAAAGATTTGGATTTATCGATCTTATCCCTAAATCCCGGCAGGCACACTTCTGAGCTTCTGACATTTGATCTGACGTTTACGCCCGTTTAGTTGAGATTAATTCATTATGGTATTTTGTATAACTTGTTTGTATAATCTGTGTATTCTGCAAATATGTCGAGTCATAGGCAAAACCAATGTATCAAATTATTCATTTTCGATTTTATAAAATTACTCCGAATAGTTTACAGAAGAACTTTTTTTGTAGGTGTTCATTATGATGAGTGTAGACTATTAAAACAAAGTTTGATATTGACGCAGCATGGTACAGGATTCCATATATCCAGGAGCATTCTCCTACAACGTAACATATACTGAGAGAATTTCTCTTACATCGGTACATACAGTTGTTGTGTTTGTATTTTAAAATTATTACATTTTCCTTCTGTTTTCATTTTTTTTTTCTAGTATCTTAACTTTTAAACACAGTCCTAGTTATCTAATTTAAGGTTTGCTACACATTTAGTTATCAATGTATGTTGGAATTAGTATCTAATACTTTAATGTTTGAATGCCAATTTTTTATGGCGAAATGTGTCATTGTACGAGTATTAAGTACATATTATTTTTACCAACTTTTTTACTTACCATATTTATTGCAAATAAATATTTTTTCTTTGAATTATTTGACTTTGATCATATCTGCCCAATGCCCAATCTCTGGCTGGAACCAGCAGTGGGTTTAAAATCAATGTTTTAACATTTTATTGATAAATTTTGGTATGTGTAGCTATTGTTTTGGTACATTGGTTTTACGAGTACAATAATAGATTTTAATTTCTTAATCCAGTTCTCGAAAAATCGAAACCGAAATGGCAGGGTAGAGCTACTTTGCTGCCATCCCAGAACCATTGTCCTCAGTTTGTAAATATACCAAGATACGTTTGATCCCCGATCTTAGTCGTTTCTATCTTAGTCGTTTGATACCCATTTCAGCACACCTAATTACAACACTGTGCCCTTATTATCACCCAATTTTTTCGTAGTTTCCTTTTTACCAATTTATCTTTAAGTATATAAAAACTACAACATTTATATTTGGCTGTTCTGTTTTTTTTTTTTTTTTTTGCAACAACGTTCGTGTTATTTTTCAGAAACTTAGTTTTCGTTAGTTTCCGTTAATAGTATAATATTACCATACTTACAATACAATAACTTACTTTACAATACTTTACTTTTTTTTTCTTCGGTGCCCAATACGTGTAATTGAATGGACGCCCCTTGCTTCCAATTTAATGGATGCCATTGACCTACCACGCGCAAACAGTGCGTGGCAAGTGTGCTATGTCTTTCGAAGCATCGGTTCCAGGGTACACCCACAAATTTCATGTAGCTTCGTACTACCCAACCCACACACAACCAGTAAACACCAATCAATACTTCGAAAGACATGCCGGTTTCCTCACGGTGTTTTCCTTCACCATTTAAAGAGCATTCACTGGTGATGAGTGGAATAATAACACAAAATGCTGGCCTGGTTTCGAACCCATGACATATGTCTGGCTAGGCCATCACCGCTCTTAATAAATAAATATCTGTCATTTCTGACCAGGAGGTATATATTCTACTGCCATTCCCGTCATTACATGATGGACATGTCAATTCAATGACCAGTATGTATATTCTACTGCTAATACTGTCAATTTAATGAGCTGGGGCCCAAGTCTGCTATTTTTATAAATTCGTCACTCCAACACTATTCCCTATCCATCCCATTGTAATTTTGCTTAAAGTTCGTAATCCACTAAATTTACAATGGTCGATCATTTGTCGGTCAATGGTCTCGTAATAAAATTGTGTTTTAATGACATTGTCGTATTGCCATTATTATAAAACCCATACTGCAGATGGTTTTCGAAATTTACTACTAAATGCGAACATTTATTCATGCCATACTTCATTTGTAATACATTTTCACACATTTGTCAATATGTATGAGATTACCATTCTATGACATTTCTTTTAATGGACTGTCGTCATTATATGTAGAAACAGACTTTGACAGAATTTGACAGAATTTGCTAGAACTTGACATAACTTGACAGTACTTTGACAGAAGTTTACAGAACTTGACCATTATGAAATCAGTGATCAACTATTCTGACACTATTATAATAGCAGACTTGAGGCCCTGAAGGTATATGCTACTAATATCACCGTCATTCTCTGATGACTTGTCAATTTGACCATTAGATATATTTTACTGCTGTCACTGTCATTCTCTGATGACTGGTCAATTTGACCAGTAGATACATTCTACTGCTATCACTGTTATTTCACAACTGTCATTTGAATGACCAGTAGGGGTGTGCTACTGCTATCACTGTTATTTCACAACTGTCATTTGAATGACCAGTAGGAATATGCTACTGCTATTGCTATTGCTGTTATATCACAAGTGTCATTTGAATGACCAGTAGGAATGTTCTACTGCTTATTGGTTTATTTAATGTATGTGCTTTTTGTTTTATTATTTAATGTAGCACCAATCAAATAACTAAGCATTAGGTCCCGGGCTCGACCCATAAGTCGGGCAGCGTCACAGCTTCTTAATCAAGAACATCCCAATAACATGAACGACGCCAGCCAATATAGCAATAATAATGGACACATTATTGATTAGTATGTTTGCCCTCTATTGCCACATCCAGTACAGTCACTCACTTTTTAGTTTGGATCCGTATTTGCTTGGATGGTGATAAGCTACTAGATAAATTTGTTTTGTTATTATGACCGCTTACCCTCATATTTTGTTATTTTTTCTATGAGCATAAATGCGGAATAA
The DNA here is from genome assembly GCA_950022955.1 of Xestia ashworthii. Taxonomy (NCBI): domain Eukaryota; kingdom Metazoa; phylum Arthropoda; class Insecta; order Lepidoptera; family Noctuidae; genus Xestia; species Xestia ashworthii. Next base: position 17,377,627 of record OX465553.1, read on the forward strand.
TTCTGTATGTTCATAAACATGTTATTTATATAGACAAATAGATATATATTGTTGACGGTATATTTCCCCTGAATATTGTCAAACAGTGTCAATTAAATTACCAGCCTATGCTGCTTCCATATCATTACAGTGATGATATCAATTTAAAAATCAGTATTTTATGTTGTCTCTAGACCCAAATAGTTAATCGTTAGTCCAATATCAATTTAATGATCGGTATAACTGTTTAATAAACTGAATAAACTAAAAATAACTTTGTTATTTCCTTTGTATCAAATAAATGACTAGACACTACGTCGCCTTACTTGCTTCATTATGTTTTGAAATTATCCAAAATAACCACCAATCAAACACTTCCTCCTATCTCTTTGAGAAATAGAAGCATGAAGGTATCACACCAGCTTACCTTACTAGCCTCATTATGTTTTGAATCACGTACACACATCACACATAATATTGTTATCACTGGTGAGTTTTATAAACGTGATTGTGATTATTTGCACCCCACAAAGGAAACCAGTAAACCTCGTTATTAGTCAGTTTAGCAATAGATACATAATACTAATAAAAATCAAATTAATCGTTTCTAAAAACTGTTGGCAATGCATCTGCATTCCGATCTAATGAGTCGTAACACATTCAAGCGTACGACAGCTTTATAAGACTGCCGTCGCGCGTCGCCCCGTTTACTTTTTTTTTACTTATAAAATGTTTTGGTTTCCTACTTTAATTATAACATTTGTTGCGTAGTTGTAATAACACAATGATTTAAATATGATGATTGAACTTAATAGGTAAGCTGTTTTGGCATAGTTAAGGAACTAAAATGATAGTGTCGCACACTTTAGTATTCCTCCCTTATTTAGGTTATTTTAACACTATTATTACACTTGCATTCCATAGGTTTATCCTCGTCGCCAATGTAAAATATGCACTTTTAACAACACTAGTTGACTCACCAGCGCGCCACCGCTCCGGCCGACTGTCTGACAACGACTGACCGCCCCACCACTCAGACCGGTACTTATAACCGAGCGACGTGCACGCATGAGGCAACTTGTAGTGTGATATCTACATACACTACACAGATTATCGCGATCTTAATTAGGTACGTCTTAAGAGGCCTGCGGAGCATGCGTAGTTCATACAAACGTAATACCAAGATAATTAGTAAATTAAACATATTCCTAAAGTAGTGTGTATTAATTTCGATTGTAATTACAGAATATCTAGGTCCCCAATTAATTATATTTAGAGAGGACAATGATACAAAGACGAGATATGTGGAATTTAACAATTTCACCCTTTCAAATAATAATAAAACAAACAAAATCGGTCCAGCCATCTTCGAGTAATCGGGGAACATTGAATTGAGAACCTCCTCCTGTTTGAAGTCGGTTGATAACGACGTTATGGTAGGTGACTCAAATATCCGGGTAGCCTACAAACGATTTGGCCGAGTATCGTAAATTTGCTCCTAAGGATTGAAGAGTTCCGTTACTTTGTCATGGAACTCAAAATCAGAACCTAACCAAACACTCATCAAACTACCCTTGAAGTACACCCTTTCCAATTAAATATAAAAAAAAACAGTACATGTCACGGTAATAGGCTTATCCCCAATAAATGGAACCTAACACACCTAACTGTCGAAATCTGGGAGTATTGTACACATCTGCGTACCCTCAGAGCATACAGGCATGATGTTCTGTCATGATGTTGTATAAACAATAAACATCCAAGCGATTGCAGCAATCACTGCAGATTTGCCGTCTAATTTTGAAGGATTCCATTAATATCTCCGAAGATCAGCATCAGATCTCAACCAAATTGAAATGGGGCCACACGAAAAGTACCAGCATTCAAATAAAAGAAAGAAAGAATCACCAAAATCGGTTCACAGAGTCGAAAGTTCTGAGGTAACAAACACAAAAGGAATAAATAACAATTTTAATTTATGCTCCACTCCTATTGGTTGTAGCGTGATGTTATATAGTTTATAACCTTCCTCGATAAATGGACTATACAACACAAAAAGATTTTTTCAATTTCAATCAGTATTTAGTGAGATTAGCGCGTTCAAACAAACAAACAAACTCTTCAGCTCTATAATATTAGCATAGATTTATGCTATGGTGGACCGTCAATTTTTTTTTTCGAATCTTAGTAGTTCCCGAAAGTTAAATTTGGTCTAATTTTACCTCGACCACAGAAAGAGAATCACTTAAATGGTTCGTCGCTTCTTTAGTTAAATTTAATATTAAGTCGTAACTTAATGCTGTCGGTACTGTAACCTTCTCGTAAAACCGCATAGTTCAGATTTGTGTGGAAGCAGACGTAATTCAGTGTCGGAATTCATAATTTGTTGTAGCACGTGTGAGGAATCACGCCCCTTTGTTTAGCTAATATCTTTTGAGGGATTTGAACCGTTTAAACTTCGGTCTTTCAAAGGAAATGAAATTAGACGTTTAAACAATTAGCAGGGTTAAGCCCTTCATTTAAATAATGAAGTGTTAGTAAGAACCTAGTTATTTCATGATTTAAACTGAATAGGCTGATGAACTTATTAGGCGCCAATGCGGACATGTATGTGTATGTCATACTAACATAAAACTATGATAGTGTTGCTTTGGAAGGCCTCCCACTAGGTGGACCGATGACCTGGTGACGGCTGCGAGAATCCGCTGGCTGCGAGTCGCACGAGACCGGTCAATGGGCGACACCTGCCCGCTTAGCATGACCACCGGAGAAACAAGAGAGACTCGACAAATCTTTTGTTCATCTGTCATTGGATCGACAAAATGACAGATGAACAAAAGGTTTGTCGACTCTCTGTTGTGTCTACGGTGGTCATGCTACGCGGGCTGGAGTAGGCCTGTGCCCAGTGGACGTCTTTCGGCTGAGATGGTGATGATGATGTTAGTGTATGGCCTCATTAACCGTACATTTACTTTGCGAACGCAGCAACCTACTTGGATTTCGTGCATCACAAATATCATCACTATCACTACATATTATAAAATAAAGTCTCCCGCCGCGTCTGTCTGTCCCTATGAATGTAGATATTTAAAACTACGCAATGGATTTTGATGAGGGTTTTTTTAACAGAAAGAGTGATTCAAGATGAAGGTTTTAGTATATAATTTTACGCGGGCGAAGCTGCGGCATCGGATAGTACGCTATAATTGTAACTTTTCACTCCAAGCAGAGCGAGTGAGACAACAACTGTGGAACTTAAAACTTGTCAAGAGAAAGAATCGCTACCACTTTAACTATTGTAACTTCTGCATTTAAATATAACTTTAAACACAACTTGTGGTTCTCTCTGTGTACTCCACAACTTAACCAACATCAAATAAATGATAGTGTACGGTGCCTACAACCATTGGCTCCTACAGATAGAATTTCCCCAAAGGTTAGGTCGAGGTGTAGGTATAATGTCTGCACTACCTACGCGCCACCATTTCGCCAGTAAATGCAAAGTAGTATATAAACGGTGTAAAAAACTTCTTAACGAAGCCGAAAGGCACAGAATGCTTAGTTGACGGCTTCGCGGAGAGTCTGTTTACACCCTGTATAGGGTGACTGGTAATTAGTGTACGAAACTTAAACACGTTATTGTGCTCATGATAACAAACAACTTTTACTACGGGACCAATCCTGAAATCGCGAAAAAAAATCAGCTGCTCAGTACAATTATGGTGGTTCGCCTAATGTACTGAACAGTCACTCTATGCTCAGCAGAAATTAAAAAAAAACATCGTATTAAATTGCAAATTGATCACTCACAATAAAGCCCAACTGAACTGTTATATAACATTAATAGCTATAACAACGATTTTCAGGAATGGACAACACAAAATCGGCACGTTAAACTGATAATCCTGTGAGAGTGATAACATTTCCCAGCGCGTTGATCGTATCCAATCCAGCGAGACTGAAAATAATCGCCGAATCATTTTCATCCGAATTGAAAATACAGGAGCCACGTTTTTTCGTAATCGATTCGTTTATTTTATATTAGATGTTATTTGTAGCTTTCAATTTGAGATCTATTTAGCAGTAGGGAACGGCAAATTTTTGCAAAAGGTTACTCGGAGTGTTTAATGTGATTATATTATTTGTCTATTATTACAGTTTTATATTAATTATAAAGTATATTTTTTATAGAATCCTGACAGCGTCATTTTTCAAAAGGAATTAAGCCATTAGGAATCGGGTTGCATGGAAGCTTCGCCACTGCTATTTAGCTGTCATCAAAAAAGGAGGTTTAGTGTTAAAAACATTTAATTTCACATATACTTTATTGCCTAGATGGGCCCTAATAAAACGTCGGAAAAGGTGCACTGTTCTGGTTGGCTTTTCCTATGAAGAAAAACCGGCAAGAAAGTCCATAAAGTTTACTGTTGAAGCAAATAAACACGTATCCATGCCAAACAATAATATTTAAAATTAGTGTAGATTGGCCACAAGCGGCGCTATCTGCTCTAACTCGAGCTCGTCATTGTCTATAACTGTCATGGCAATTAACGGTTTCTTTTAACTTATTCTATTAAAGGTTAGGTTCGGTTTTTATTTGAACATTAAGAAAGATTTGAATGTTGAAAATCTGCCAAAAAAAAATATTGGCGTTTTACAAAAAAAAAAAAACATCATCAGCATCTGCCTGGCCTTTTCCCACTATGTTGGGGTCAGCTTCCAGTCTATTCGGATGCAGCTAAATACCAATATTTTACATATATACTGTTATATACTGTTAGTACTAGGTAACACGATACCCCTTGGTAAGACTGGCTGTCAGACTTTATGGGCCACTGTAAAGACTGTCTAAGATCTAAAAATGATAGCCGGGAGGAACTGCTTAACGTGCTTTCCGAGGCACGGAGGAAACTCGGTATGTAATAGGTAGTCACCCATCCACAGACTAACCTAGGCAAGCACGGCGTTACTTAAAGATTGGCCCGAGCGGCTGTTATTATTTAGCCACGAGCGAAACGTACCTACTTACCTTGCTATAGTAAGTAAAAAGGCTTTAAAAATGTTATCAGAATTTTACTCACACTTTATTATTTAATCACTACTTTATACTCCATTTAAACATAAAACCTACGTGTTTTCTGACATTTAAAATGTAGGTAACTCTGAAACTTTTAAAAACACTGCGGTGCCGCCGATATTTTTGGTGGAACTTGTTACTCCGTCACAAAAATTTGCCGAAATAAAAAGTCAGGCCTTTCAGCGCCGCCGTTTACTTTTTCTGAAAAAAAATACTAAGCAGTATTCTTAGTATATTTTAACAGTCGGTAACAAGAATTCTTGAATACAAGTAAGAAAAATAATGTCTATAATAGAACCTGCAATGTTTTTGGGATAAAACCATTGTTATTTTTAACATTTCTGAAAACACCTTTTTAACTTATTTTTACTGTTCAAAGCTTAAAATACAAAAACTTTTGTGTTTTCCTTCAAAGGGCATTGGCATGGTCGTCAGCATTCATGATGAATTTAAAATAATACTGGTGGCAAAACTTTCCTTAGCGACATTTACCTACTCAGTGTCACAATAGACCAATAAAATTAATATGATGCCACCCGCTGTTGAATAAAGCGCTTCGATCGTAAAGTGCCAATAAGCACGTCCACGACACTAATGCCGTGCTCTCAGTAATATACAGCAGCTCATCTACGATCGTGTCTCAAGCATTTTATTTATTTTACGGCTTTACTCCTCGTCCACAACCTCAGACGATACGGTTTACGTACGCGCGAGCGCCACATGTTTAATTCGCAAGAGTACTATCGCTTCGTCAGTTGAGGCTAATGTCTTTCATGTGTTTTGTCCGCTATCGCTTGAAGCTCACGAGCTGCACACTCTAGGTACACTTGTGTGGCCACGGTAAAGCTGAGAGACTTGTGAGCGAAACTGCTAGCGATACTACACATTGATGCAGAATCTAAAGATGTAGAAGCGTGATAAAATATTTGGGCCCCTAGTAACTTGATATTAGTGTTGTACTGGTTCACACGAGTAAAAAAATATCCCGAAAATACAGGGTGTAAACAACCTCATCACGAAGCCGACCAACTATTCTGTACATCAAATTAAGTAACTTTACGCAAAAAAATTGCTGAGAAACTTTCTTTTTGAGATGAAAAATCATGATTTTTTGTGGTAGACCTCGATGTAACGCACTCAAAACATTATGCTGATGGATGGATTGAATAGTACGTGGGTCGTGGAGGTGTTTAAAGTAAAAATCTTACAATATAAACTTGTATTTAAAAAAAAAGTTGTCAAAAAGTTGGAACTTTGACCCCCCAGGTACCAGGTTCCCAGGTATGGTGTAGAACAAAAAAAATTATCACAATGACAGAGAGAACAAGTGCCTTTCGGCTTCGTTGAGAGGTTTCTTACACCCTTTATAAGTAAACTGAAACTAGTTAAGTTCGTACCGTGGTTCTTTTCCACAGGTGTACCGTTAAACTTGCCACAAGCAAAACTCGAACGTTCAAAATTGTTGGTAAACGTGTAATATTGAATTTTTTGACTGGCTGAATTGGCGTTTGACCGTGAGAAACTAGCTAGTGCCCGTAATAAATGCAAAGGTCAGACAGAATTCAGCCCACATAAAATAAAACTTTAGACGTAGTTTCTAAAAACTTTAATATAAAACATAACGTCATGCTTGCCATCCTCTTATGTTAATACGGGCTGCCCACTTGAGAAACCGGGTTTCAGTCCCCTAGTTAAACCCAGGTTTTACTAGGGGACTGAAACCCGGTTTCTGTATGCCCCATGATTCAGGGCTATGTAGGTATATAAGTGCCGTGCCGTGCCTATTGCCAACAACTGGAAACGAACCCAGACTTGGGACTGCTAATGAGAAATTTGTGAAGGAAGAATTTTTTGCACTGCGCCAGAATAAAAATATTATCGTGTGTGAGTGTCTCTTTTTTGCCAAATGTGCAGTGGCAGGCTTTTAGCCATGCCACTCACAAAAATAATCAGAAAAACCATCACCCTTTTTAATTTCGAAACCCTCACACGAATTCAGAAAATGGCCGTAAACGGTCCTTCCAGTTTCTGTATAATTGCTCTGTACAACGTTTGAAGGGTAAGTGATCTTTGAGAGCTTAACAAGCCAAACGATTGCGTGATCTTCTCCCATTTATTTCTAGACGTGGACCATTATTTGTGTAGGTAATGTATTTAGACGCCCTAGCCAAGTAATCGCCACATAAAACTACTTAGTTAACCGATTAGGCGTTTATACCTTTTTGGTAGCATTTTAACCCACCTCATTTAAAAAGAAAATTTTAAATTGCCAAAATAAGATTATTTAATTATCCACTTCTGCGAATTCGTTCTCTGATCAATGAGTAATTACTTCTGATCAAAGCTTTTATGTTTTTCAAGAACTTTAACCTTTTTTATAAAGAAAGGTTATAAAATAAAACTGAATAGGTAATACTCCTACTTCCAATATAAACATAAAAAGCATATGGTACTTACATTCTATTTTGTTTATGTACTTTTCTATCTCGTATTTTAGTGCGTAGGTGTTGCTTGAAAGCTCCGGTTACTAGAACTCGACGCTGCGGTCTTCATAGGCTGAATACTGAACTCGATACCTAACATGAATAATAACCTTTTAGCGTCAGATGACCGGCCTGAAATCTCTAGGTAGTAGGTAAGTACTGTTAGGTTTTATTAGCTTACAACCAACCTTATATAAGACAGGCTGGTTATAACTGCATTCGGATTCTCAAAAGATTTAGGCAAAGAACACCACATTATCAGTTAAATTTTATTCTATAAAATGTGGACCATATTCTAAAATATACAGCTGCGTGAAAGCCTCTATTTGACGTAAGGTGTCAGCTCGTACAGTAACTATACTAAATATCTAACAGTAACTACCATTCATGTTTCGGTGAATTCTTTTACTGCCCGCTTTCTGCCAGGACTTACATTTTCCTACTTTCTGATCCTAGAATATGTGATGGTTTTAAACAGGTGATTAAATTAAGTATTAGTCGTTTATATAATGAGCTCGATTAAAACATTCATACTTTAGCAAATTGATAGAAGTCTCTTTTCTGTCAGAAATTATTGTGAAACAAACTATGTAAATTACCGAGCAGCTACCTACTACCCTAGTTAAAATACCAAAGTAACTAGTAATAACAGGTATTTTGCGAACGAAATACCCGTTACCACGAAGCGTTACCAATTTAGTGTTCGAAAGGAGAACGGATGTGTTTCAAATTGGTATTCGATACCTAGCAATATTTTAGAACACCTACCTAAGGGAATATAACAGAAATTACAGTACCAGATCAATAAAACAACACTAGAAATTGTAAAAAGATAATGAATAAGTACCTAATCGATTTTCTGGCTTGAACAGGCTTTTATCCACTCTGGTTATAAAACGTATAAGGGTAGGTATAGTCATATGAAAGGGTGTGCCACAGACCATCAAACTGAACAACTTTCTCCATGAGACCACCATCGTAATCGCGAAAAAATTATCAACGACCCCATACAAAATTCCAATACCTACTCGACCAAATGTATAAGACCGCTGTCTATTTTTTTGCGATTACGATGGTGGTCCCATGGAGAAAGTTGTTCGGTTTGATTGTCAGCTGTAGCACATCATTTCATATGACCATACCCTTTCCGTTACATGTTGTACAAGGTATTTTGTTTCAAATTGTTTATTGAACAATCTACCTATTTTTTTTTAATATTGAACTCGGCGTCTGTAAGAGACCGACCATTTACTCTTATTAGCTTATTCACCCTTGCTCTTTTGTTCTGCCAATTTCTGTTGAAAACAAAGACATGCTCCTTTTCTTTACTAATTACCTACTTATACTATAAAACTACATAAGCTATATTAATTGCAATAATATAGCTTATGTACAAAGGCGAATTACTTTTGTAAAGCTTTCATTAGCAATCTGTACCATTTTTTTTTTAATATTTTGTTGTTTTAAACGTTGCAGTTGTTTTAACGAAGTCGAGATTTTTAATCAAAATCTAATTAAATTTAGGACACAAAATATAAACGTCGTTATTTGATTAAAAGTCATTGAATTTAATATCGTGAATTTTCTGCGTATCGTCGTAAATCCTACTCACCTTGCAACGATAGAGTGGGAGTAACATTTGCATTTCAGCCGTAATTTAATTTCCATTTCAAAGAAAATAATAATTGCAGTCCCACATACTATACTTTGTTCATTGAAATGTGGATGTATTTCACAGATGTAGGGATTTAGTAATACAAATAAAATAGAGGGTGTAATATAATTTTTCCGATGTACATTTTACTAACAGAATACTTCAATGACACTTTAGAAACATTCTAGAAAAGGAACAATCCAGAACATACGAACAATTGATCTAAACTATCTATACTATTATTATAAAGAGGCATCTTAAAGAGGTAACATTTGTTCGTAAGGTCGTATGTTGGGAATAATTTCCGGAACGAATGATCCGAATCTAAAAATTATTTCGCTGACGGAACGTTCCCAACTACGTTGGGGTCAGCTTCCAGTCTAACCGGATGTACCAGTATTTTCAATGATGCATGGAGCGACTGCCTATCTGACCTCCACAACCCAGTTAGCACTGAGTAATACGATACCCCTTGGTAAGACTGGTTGTCAGACTTTTTGGACCACTGACTACCTGTAACGACTGTCAAAGATCTACAATTGACAGCCGGGACCAACAACATAACGTGCTTTCTGAGGCTCGGAGGAAACTCTTTATGTAAGGGTGGTAACCCATCCACAGACCAACCTAGGTATGCACGGCTTAACCTAAAGATCGACCCGAGCGGCTGTTATTATTTAGCCACGAGCTCCTCCAGTAAATTATATTTGTAACATGCTATAAAAAAAGTGTTAGCTCATCATCACTATCATCACTATCACTATCACTACATATTATAATAAAACAAAGTCTCCCGCCGCGTCTGTCTGTCCCTATGTATGCTTAGATCTTTAAAACTCCGCAACGGATTTTGATGCGGGTTTTTTTAATAGATAGAGTGATTCAAGAGGAAGGTTTTAGTATATCATTTACGCGGGCGAGGCCGCGGGCATCGGCTAGTAATATTATAAAACGACGCCTGTGTTCCTGAAAATCTTAAACTTATTCCGAGTTAATATGCATTTTTAATTACTAAACTAGAAACTGGAACCCGAAATAAGGCCCATCAGATGGGCTGCCATTTAGACAGGCCGGACCACCCGATATCCTTACCCATTAATTAGGATAGGATAAACTTTATCCTAACAAATTGCAGGAGAAATAATAGCAAGCAATCAGCTTAAGGAATTATGAATAGGGGCGATTAGGAAGGTTATAAGTTAAAGGGTATTGACCCCTACTCAGAGCATGTAAACTAAATTAAGTAAGTATAATATAATAGTAACGAGTTCGCAGAATATGTCATTCGGTCACCTTCTTCATTACATCTGCCAGGTTTTATTTTGTGTGTTCAAATAGTGCCTCATTTCATATTGGATGCGGAATGAGTAAAATATGAAGGTACATAATTATGTGTGTGTGGGTGTTGAATATGAATGTTCAATGTGACATATTCAAATATTTAAATCGTAATTTATCTGTCTACCTTCTCAGGCAACTCAATGCGATGCTGCTTTCACTTTTATTCAAAATGTTATTCATTTTAGCTGATTACTCCTCCTACGCAATCGGACAATCTAATGAAAAAAGTTAATTTTCTTCTCACTAAAGTTGTGTTTATATAGTAAAAGAACCATTGCGAAGTAGTCCTCCACTTAATTATTAACACAGGTGCTTTAGAGAAACTTTGTAACTAACTAAACTAAGTAATCATTGAAAGGGTGTGCTCATTTCTACACAAATCGCATTATGCATTGCCTGATGGCTTATAAACTGATTTGAATTCCTTGTTTTATAACATTTTCAATCATCCTAACATCTAAAATTACGTTATTATCTACCTATTTTTGAACTGACGTTCTTTATTATTCATATAAATTTATGCATATCTCAGAAAGACAAGTTTATACATCATTTAGCCGAGTGAAATTAGACAAAAAATACTCAAAAAGTGGAACGAAATTTATAGTGGTCAGATTTTCATGGGACTTTTTTAGGGTTCCGTAGCCAAATGGCAAAAAACGGAACCCTTATAGTTTCGCCATTTCTGTCTGTCTGTCTGTCTGTCTGTCTGTCCGCGGATAATCTCAGTGACCGTTAGCACCAGAAAGCTGAAATTTGGTACCAATATGTATATCAATCATGCCGACAAAGTGCAAAAATAAAAATTTAAAAAAACATTTTTATTAGGGTACCTCCCCCAGACGTAAAGTGGGGAGCGATTTTTTTTTTAATTTTGACCCTGACGTGTGATATATTGTTGGATAGGTATTTAAAAATGAATAGGGGTTTTCTAAAATCATTTTTTGATAATATTAATATTTTAGGAAATAATCGCTCCGAAAGTCAAAAACAATGTGTCCCCCCCCCCTCTAACTTTTGAACCATAAGTTTAAAAAATATGAAAAAAATCACAGAAGTAGACCTTTATATGAACTTTCTAGGAAAATTATTTTCAACTTGATGAGTTGAATAGTTTTTGAGTTATATAGCACTTTTTCAAAAAAACGCAAATGATAACTTTGTTTTTCATACAAATACTATGAAAAACAAAGTTATTTTTGCTGACGAAAAATGTTGGTATTTTTAATGGTCTGGGAAGCTACGGAACCCTACAGTGAGCGTGGCCCGACACGCTCTTGGCCGGTTTTATTGAGTTCCTAGAGGAGTGAAGAACTACTGCTGCTTGTATAACTGCAAGTATCTAACACAAACTATGTACTGTGTATACACGTTTAATGTATTAAGTATGTCACCGTAAAATTGTCAAACACGTTATATTACAATATAACGTGTGTCTCTCTAGCGATATTGTAAACTCTCGAAATATTGTCAACTGAACATACGGAAGTATCTCTGCCCCTATAATCGGGACTTGGGGCACCCCCCGTTAGGTTAGTTAGGTTCCTTTAAACCCTGCACTCGGAAATACCCCCGCGAAGCGGGGCTCCGTCGACTACGCTTTTTAGGGGAATATAAAGTGTTTTAAGGTTAGGTTATATAAATCGGTATTTCTCAGGAATGGTACATTATCTTTTCATGAGAGTTGTACCACTGGGCAAGGGGGACCCCTCCTTCCCTCCACACCGCGTGAGTTGACTACCATCGCATGCATTTCACGAAAAATATTGCGTTTTGTTGTAAGCAGTATGTTCGTTTGACAATATTTCGAGCTTTTACAATATCGCTAGAGATATTACAATATAAGGTATTTGACAATTTTACGGTGACATATACACATTTATTGTACACACATAATCAGATTCCACCATCACAATACAGTAGAGTTAAAAGTTAAGTTAAAACACACTATCATGGCTATCCTAGTTTCTACTTTACCTCGATACTTTGCAGACACACAATTTAAATTCCAAATGGAGTTTGTTGAGTGCTTCTATTCTATATTTAAAAGTTATTCCATAATAAAGTTACTATACACATGTGTTATAAACTTGGTGGTTGTAAGCCAATTTACGGTGTGAAAGCTTAGGTTGGTATACTAATCGACTGATATACCCTTTTATTGTTTGGTAAAGATAAGTAGGCTAAACTAAAATGTTTAATTTTCACCTTTTTGAATTGTTACCTTCATGAAAAACTTCATATAAAACAGGAATTAAACTAGATGGTAAACTAAACATAAATAGTTTATTGATATCATAAAAATAAAAAGGAAAATGGTCGTCTTTCAAAAGTTGAATACTACTGCTATTGTCGATTCTCAATAAGAAATCCTACTAAAGTTTAGTGGATCCGACCCGATCATAATGATCATATCATTGTTCCGTGCCGCCTCTGTTTAGACGAAGGTGCGAACACAATGGCGCAATCAGCACGAGCGGAAACATTCTGATAATAATGAGCGATTTAACTGGCCACACCGGAGCTGCCAAAGGAAATAGCTGCTCGGCGTAGTTCTATTGTAACAGCGTTAAACTCGTTAACAATGGGGGAAATAGTTTCAATACGGATAATATTTAACGATAACGAGTTATTAAATTTTTATGGGGGTATAGTAGATTGTATCATAAGGGAGCAAAATAATATTTTTACGGCGAGGGCGCTTTTTTGAATCCAGAGCGAAGTGAGGGATTCTAGAGTAGAATCCCGAGCGTAGCGAGGGATTCTTTAGTAGAATCCTGAACGTAGCGAGGGATTCAAAGTACGTCGCCCGAGCCAAAAATATATTTTGCGCCCGAGTGATACACTCTACTTTTCATCACCCACTATGAGAAAATAAAAGGCGCCTCATATTTTATTGTAATATTGATATTTAATGAAACAGAGTAACAACTAAATTGAAATTAAGTAGTATCTAATAATAAAACAACTAAAAACTTATATTTACATTTGAGACATTTTCACAATTTTGAAAATTAATTGTTACAGTTTTATTAGGAATAGAGATTGTTGTAGATTTAATTTTATTCTGCGTGTTTGAAATAATGTCAGAATGTGGCTCATTTTGAGGAAAATGTGACGGTGAATCTCTTTGTTTGGATGTAGATGGGCGCGGCGACAGTGGCATGGATGGATTAACTGAAGGTTGCAATTTAATGTTTTCCACGATGCGTTCACATGTTTTCGTCTTGTTCTCAATGGAATCTTCTATATATCCCTCTGCTACAGCACTCGACTTCCATCCTCCATGTCGCTTGAGAACAGTTAAGTCCGCTCCAGAATCTGCCAACAGGGTAGCAGAAGTGCGACGAAAACAATGTCCTGTATATAGCTTGATATCTGGTAACTTCAAATAAGTAGCGATTTCTTGTGGCATGTAAGAAATTTTATTTTTTCCCATAACTTGTTTGAAGCACTTGCCATTTTGATAACGGATGAAAAACCGATTGGTCTTTATATCAGCAGGACGCAGGTCCAGGTATTTCTGTAGTCGGTTTTATTTTTTGTAAAAAAGTTTTTATTTTACACTTTTTAGTGGTTTACATGTGCTTGGAACATGGACACATGGAAAGTGCATACCGTTACAATTACAACAAGCCCAAACACGACTAGGGTACATTGTCTCATTATGGAGTTCCGTGACTCTTAGCTTCATCATCAGATCTGATGGTAGAATGGTTCTTATCAAACGCAAATGCTTCACTTGTTGTAGAAAATACCAAAATCGCAACACGTTTTCATATAAAATTTGAAGAGTTTCCTCGATTTCGCCAAGATTCCATCGTCAGATCCCGACTTGGTGGCTATGGGACCATTTGGAAAGAATACCCTTTCCAACAAAAAAAGAATTTTCCAAATCGGTTGGCAAGCGACGGAGTTATGCCCGAACAAACATAAAAAAAAAAAAAAAAAAAAAAAAAAAATAGAAACATCCGAATTGAGAACCTCCTCCTTTTTTAGAAGTCGGTTGATAAAAAGTTCATTGCCACGACAAGCTCCATGTACTCCGAAAATTAAAGCCACCTGTAACAAAACCGAATGTGAATAAGACAAGTACCTATCTATCGAAGTACAGGTTACAATAAAATGCGCATTTTAAAACACTGGTTATACTTTACTAATCCACCATATATACATACATAGTTACTTACTTTTACGGCAAGAAAGATGTTGTCGGGTGCCTCATTAAGGAAAGTCTCCACGTTTTTGACTGAGAACACTTTGGATTTTTTAGGTTTGTAAATCCATCAGACATCCTCTTCAGATACGCTATTAATTTCGAATATGTGTCCAGTTTTACGTCGTTATTAGAACTGACTGTTGATTTTAGCGTTGAGTAGGTACTCCAAAGTGTGGAAGGTTGTTTAGTTTTGGCTAAGTACTGGAAGTAGGCCAAAAACACAGATTCTGAAAAATTCTTGGCGCGTCTGGAATTTCTCCATTCAATAAAATTACCATAAGCTTTCATATATTTCTCCCGGGATTTTGCAGGTAGTAGATTATCCATCACATTTCTTGCGTCAGTTCTAATACTATCAGGAGTTAATTCTATACTTTCACTGTCACTTGAAGAACTCATTTTTCAAAACAAAATCATGAATTTCTATCAATCCGTGAAAATTGACGAAAACGCGGGCTATAGTTTTTTTTTTTTTTTTGGTGTGGCACTAGTTGTACTTTGTGCCATTTTCAGGTAAAAATTTGGGAAACAGAGAAATAAAAAACGAAACGAAAAGAATTACAATGATAGAAAATATGGATCAGGAAAGTCATTAATATAATATAATATGTACAATATAATAAATAAACTAAAGCTTAATATCATTTTTATACAGAAAAGAGGCAATTAAATCATAATAAATTATTGGGTTATGTAATAAACAAATCATACGAGTGGGGAAAGGGGTTTTTAAACTAATAAGGGAATCAAGGAAATCAGAACGGTCATGACGAGAACATGAAAAAAATATATGGTCCAAGGTACCAACATCTTCCCCACATTCACACATGTTATCCTCTACAATACGGAGCTTGGCAAGATGGCAAGGATACATGACCCAAACGCATACGAATGATTTGACTAACAATCAATTTGGAGCACTTAACCTTGAAAAACCACGGTTTAATAGGAACATGAGGTTGTATAAAGTAATAATATTTTCCTTTTGTTTGTGCGCTCTCTCCCCATGAGACACTCCAGGCATCGCGAAGGTATGACTTGGGTAAATTCATGATATCATGGGAAAAGTTTATATAAGGAAAAGTGTCTCCATCATAGACAGCCTCCTTGGCCAAAACATCCGCCTTGTCATTTCCCTTTATGCCACTGTGGCTAGGAATCCAAACAAAATGTACAGCTTGCCCCTTCAGCCTTAGTTCATATAATACATTCCGTATATCAAATACAATAGGATAGAAAGCCTTCATTTTAAATGGGAACTTCTCAATTGCCTGTAACGCACTCTTAGAGTCGGAAAATATAACAGTATTTTTTAACTTAGCTAACAAAACATATTCTAGTGCCTTAAATAGGCCAAAGCACTCCCCGGTAAAAACGGAAGACTCCGGAGGAAGTTTTATTTTTTGAATAAGCTTATACTGTGCGTGGTAAACTCCTACACCTACACAACTATCCAGCGTTTTAGAAGAATCTGTAAATATTAGGTGCCAGTCTTTCCATTTATCATCAGTATTACTGATAAATTTAGAATTTGCTCCAGAATCAGTTTTGGCGATACCCATATCATATGTTATTTCAGGCTCTAAAAGTAGAGAGTCAAAAACGTTATCATTAAATATTGCTAGCTTTGGTGCATTATGCACAGGCGATTCAAGTAACTTAAACTTCCTGTAACTAGTAATTAAACAAGGAACAGATTTGCATCTCCAATAGTTGGAGCTTTCAATCAAAGAATTTAGATTATCTAGCCTAATGATCAATGGATGGTTGGAAAATTGCATGATTTTAAATAGAAAACTATCGGCTAACAGCTGTCTTCTCAAATATAAAGGAGGTTCATCACACTCTACTTGCAACGCATTTAAAGGGCTCGAACGCATTGCACCCGAAATGATTCTGAGAGCTTTAGATTGAATATTATCTAACTTTTTGAACCATTTTTTACTACCACCTTCTAATAAAAAGGTACCATAATCCAAAATACTACGAATTATAGCATTGTATAACAATTTCTGGTTAAAAGGATGAGCACCCCACCACACACCCGAGAGGCATCTCATAATATTCAACTGCTTTTCACATCTATCCACTATATAACTTAAATGAGATTTACCTGTCATTTTCTTATCCAAAATTAAACCCAAGAATTTAGCTTCCTCCCCAACATTTAGAGTATGATTGCAATAGGAAACTTTAGGTGGAGGAAAATCCCGTTTTCTAGAAAAAACTACTACAGAACTTTTTTTTGCCGATAAATCCAGCCCATTATTATCAAGCCAAGCCTTTAATAACGTGAGAGATTCTGTTAATGAATTACATGCGGTTGGGATAGACATGTTTATTGAATAAATAAGTAGGTCGTCAGCGTATTGTAAAACACTAACGATACCATTTAAGGACGCCTCAAGATCATGTGTATAAATGTTGTAAAGTAACGGGCTAAGTACAGACCCTTGAGGTAATCCCTTATAAACAGTTCGTGAAAGTCTTGAACCTTGGTTTGTTATTACAGATATAAAGCGAACTGATAAGATATTAATAATAAAATTAACTAAAATTGGCGGCACCTGCAATTTCATTAGTTTATTTTTGAGCACTGCTATGATTACATTGTCATAAGCTGCCGAAACGTCTAAAAATGCAGCAACCACCGATAAATTATTAGAAAAGGCCAAATTGATGTCTGTGGTAAAGATACTTAAACTGTCTATGGTACTTTTAGATTTACGAAAGCCGTATTGAGAAATCGAAAGTAAATTATTTCTTTCGATATGCCATTCAAGACGGTTCTTAACCAGGTGTTCTGCAATTTTAGCAATAACCAAAGATAAGGCTATAGGTCGATAAGCAGCCGGATCATCTGGAGATTTTTTAGGCTTTAGTATGGGAACTATTTCTTGAGTTCGCCAAGAGGTAGGAATGTTCCCAGAAATCATTATGGAATGAATTATTTCTAAATAATATAAAAGTGAGGAATCTCCCATATTTGAAAAGAAAGCATAAGGTATTCCATCTTCTCCAGGACAAGAATCTTTAACACTCGACAATACCCCTTTAAGCTCGTACAGAGAAAAAGGTAAGTTTAAACTATTCGATTCTTTTATTCCAGGATATAATGCGCAACAAGGCATCAAAGAATTTTTTTCAGGAGCTGTTGCAGGGGCCAATCTATCAAGGAAATCGTCAGCTAAAGCAGGAGACAACTGAACACCACAACGGTTTTGATTAAAAGCATTCCTAAAACGCTTTATGTTACTCCAGACTTCCGAAGGACAAGTTCTAGGAGAAAGGGAGGCACAAAATGATCTCCATCCCTTTTTTTTTTTTTTTTTTTTTTTTTTTGGGATGGGAAATCATCAAATGACTTCTCCCACTCTGGGCGGAGCGGGAGGGAGTGTCAGACTCTTACTGACTAAAACCCATCCATGTTCCTTCCTCGCCCTTTACGTTCCGGGGCCGCGGTATCTCTTTCGAACAGTCCCGCAACCCCGGCAGGCTTCGGCCCTTGCGGGCCCCTCTCTGCTGCTGACATCTCTTTGAGGCGCGCGTGGAACACGAACGCGCCGTCGACACGGCCTGTCGTCACTAGACGGACGGACGGCTAGCTAGCCCATAGCTAACCGTCCACAGGCCCGCATCTACGGTGGCCGGTAGCCACCACGTGGCCCCCGACGCCCGGTGCGTCTCCCGCGGCGGCCGGGAAGAGAGGCTCTCTCCCTCTCTCGTTCCGCCACCTCCTTCGCTAGCATGACTGCTTCGCAGAAGGAGGTGACGGCTTCCCATTCCGTCTCGCTCCGGACCATGGACTGAACCAGGGCCGGACGCGAGAGGTCGCCGCCGCCGATCGCCGCTACGAGGACACGGCGGTGCTCCGCCCACGCAGGGCAGACCTCCACCGTGTGCTCCACCGTGTCCTCCGGTCGATCCTCGCAGTGGAGACACCCGGGCGTTTCCTCCCGCCCGATTCGGTGCAGGTACCTCCCGAAACATCCGTGTCCGGTGAGGACCTGCGTCAGGCGGAAGGTGAGGACGCCGTGGCGCCTCTCTAGCCACTCCTCAAAGAGGGGACTTACCGCCACTATCGTGGCGTGCCCTGCACGGGGTTGCGACAGTCGCTCTCTCCATGTCGCCATGAGATCGCGCCGGAGGTCAGTCCGCTGAGCGGCAATTTGCCGCGGCAGCGGAGTTTCCCCCCGGCGTAGTACCTCCGCGCGCCATTCGTGTAGGCGCGCGAGGACTATCGCCTCCAGATCCCATGGCGGCAATCCGGCAAGCAGGCCCGCTGCCTCGCGGGAGATCGTGCGGTACCCACGGACCATCCTTACGGCCACCACTTTTTGGGGCGCGTTCAGATAATGAGCGGCACGCCGCTTCAAGGAACGCGCCCACACTGGGGCCCCGTAAAGGGCCATGGACCGCACGACCCCCGCGTAGAGCCTGCGGCAGGAGGCGATGATCTCCATCCCTCAAATTTCCTTTCCCTCAAAAAATCTCTAGTCTCATTCATTACACTAGTAAGTCTATTTAAATTTTCTTCCGACATATCCTCACCATACATTCTCTCCTCTTCCTTTCTTCTTTGTACTGCATACGAACATTCAGTATTCCACCAAGGAGGCATAGGTAAATTGTTTGTGCGGGAACTTTTTACAGGGAAAATCTCATCCGCTACTTCAAGCATGCAAAGAGCTAAGGCTCGAGAGCAATCATCTTCTCCTCCTTGAAGTATTTCAGGTAACTGTGACACTTTGACTTCAAGGACCTGTTTAAATTTTTCCCAATCAGCTCTACCTAATCTATACTTTAATCGAGGGGGACGCTTTTCAGTGATGGGATATTTGTCAGGAGATGCTATTACTAGGGGAAAATGATCACTGCCTAGTGTAGAAGAAGAGAAGACAGACCAAGTGAGTGATAAGGCCAAACTAGGGGAACAAATCGACAAGTCCACAGCACTCGGCAATTCATTGGGCTTGGTACGTCTAGTCGGTGTCCCAGTATTTAAAACACATAAATTATTATCATCTAATATTTGTAGCAAACGTACACCATCACTTTTATTATCACCGCATCCCCACGTCTGATGATGACAATTAAAATCCCCCATTATCAAGACAGGGCTTTTCAATGAAAAAAAAACATCACTCATCTCTTGTAGAGCAGCGGAGGAAGGCTTTGGAATATATACAGAGGCATATGATACATTATTTACCCGTACAGCAACGAAATCAACTAAAGAATAATGATTGGGTAATGTAATTTGAGTAAATGCAACATTGTTTTTGATTAAGATGGCAACACCACCGTAGCCATCAGTTCTGTCGTTACGAATGCAAACATAACCTGGAATACCAAATATTCGACCGTGTTTAAGCCATGTTTCACTCAATGCAACAATAAGTGGTTTATACTTATTAACTAAATACATAAGATCGGTTTTTTTATTAGTCACTGACCTGACGTTCCATTGAATAATCAAATCCATTATCGGTTTTGTCTGTCAGTAATTTACAAATCAGATCAGCGTTGTTCGGTTTTATGTATTTTTTATTTTGTAACATCTTAATAAGACTGTTAATTAGATCCATAATCTGTTCATGATCTTCTTTTTGTTCGGGTTTATTCTGTAGTGCACACCCATTACTGGGACTTGATAAACTAAACTCATTTATTAATGCATTGTGTGCTGCTCTGTCATATCCAGACGCAGATTTAGGAGGCGAACGTGGTTTTTTAAATACTGTTTTTTTATATGAAGTTGTCCTAGGACCATTATTCACATTATCATTAGTGTGGAAGTATGCGGATTTGGAATCTGATTGAGAAATTTTACTACCTGAAACAACTTTATCTGCATAAGACATAGAGGAAGATGGATGCAACTTACTAGCCTCCAAATAAGAAATACATGAATGAGCCATAGTGTTTTTGATATCTCTTTGTCTCTTAAACTCAGGGCATGCTTTATTTATAGCAAAGTGAAAACCAGAACAATTTATACAAGATGCACAATCCTCCTCAATGTTACAAGATTCAGCTGAATGATTTTGTCCACATTTAAAACATCTTGGCTCTGCAGCCCTACATTGTAATTTTGTATGTCCGTACCTACAGCATCTGAAACACTGAATGGTGGGGTACACATATATGTCAACATTTAATGCATTATAGCACATGAATATTCTCTTTGGTAGAACTTGTCCATCAAAAGTTATAACAATGGATTCTGAAGGTTTCCAAACTGGACTACCGTTAATCTGCACTTTATAATTTAACCTCCGAATTTTAATGACCTTTCCACACCCAACGGGTGTAGAAATATTTGCTTCAATTTCATCAAATGACCATTCTGAAGGAACACCACGCACAATACCCATTCTAGTTACATTGAAAGTCGGGATAAAGGCTTTGAAACCATTAGTACTTAATAAGTTAGATTTAAAAAAATCATTTGCATCATGGAAAGTCATAAATGCAACTGCACACTTATTGCGGCCTATCCTTTTAATGCTTCCATTAATTATATTTTTAAATCCTCCCCGTTTCATAAAGTTTCCAAACGCAATGGGATGTAATACAGTTCCACTATTAGGTAACTCGGTGATGCGCTGTACATGTATCAAATAAGGAGATACATCAGAATGTATGTACTCCCTCCTACCAACCGGCTCAAAACTTGCTTGACTAGGCTTTGACTGTGACTCAAGTTGGGATGATGCTTGGTTACTATGGGTATTTTCAAGAACAGTCTCTTGGGGGTTACAATTACAATCCATTATACTGATTTCATTCTGGCCATGACCTTTTCTGCTGCGTTTGCGAATTTTACAGGATTTGCAGATTCTCCTGCGTTTACGCGAAGATTTTTCGCTACTGTCAGTAGCCACTGAACCATCAGTGTCCATGCCACTTTTATCTTTATCATTAACATTCTGTGACATGATAGTCACATAGTTTGCGACATCCTCGGGGGGATTTAGGCCGCCGCCTAAATCCCCCTGCAAGTTATTAGGGGGGTTGTTCATACAACCCGGACTTAGGGACTATACATACAATAAGTATAAAAGACTTACCAAATAAGCACCTACGAACACTACTACAAATATATACAATTATTATACAAAATTATATACAAAAATAAGACTCAACTGATCCGTTTTACAATAAAAATGAAATTTCAAGAATTTGAAAAAACCGCGCGCAACCGAAGTTTCCCGCCTTTTTTCGGGCTATAGTTCGCGCGTTTTTAATTTTATTTCTTTTTTTTTTTTGTATTCAGCCGGCGCGCGGCGCTACTATGGGCCGTCGCACCAGCCAGTCTTTATTCAAACAATATTTGCGTTCGATTTCTTGGGCGCTGAACACAAGATGTTCCAAATTCAAAAAGTGCGCGGCAAAGATAATTGCGGCGCACTTATAAAGAGGATTAAAAACTCATTACTGCCCGCTAAAAGTTTCTTATAGAAAACACCACCTTTGGGTGCACTTAAAGGCGAACCAAGTCGTCTTTTTCGAATAGATGGGATGAAAAATTAATTACAAGGTACTAACTTCAATTTACTATTGATATTTGAACATTTTAATGGTCATCATTATTGTTAAGTCCAGAAGCCCGAAAGCAGTTTACCAGGAGGAATCCTGTTACCCACGTGACAGGGTGTGTCAGATGGACAATCGCTCAATGAAAAATAAGTGTATTCTGCTGCATCCTGTTATATTGCAAGTAAAATACGTCGGCAGATGCGATTTTCCTTGACTCTATCTATGTCGGTAATGTGTGTCTAATTCGGCACACCGTAGGTGGTCAGACTCGCTACTTTCTTGTTGCCTGGATAAATTGTTACCACGCAGTACTTCACCAGACATCAATAACTTATATTCTCTTTACTAAAAAACGTACAATCATGTTTTCATCACCATGAAAATATTT
This sequence comes from Xestia ashworthii, assembly GCA_950022955.1. NCBI lineage: Eukaryota > Metazoa > Arthropoda > Insecta > Lepidoptera > Noctuidae > Xestia > Xestia ashworthii. The sequence continues at coordinate 17,400,310 of OX465553.1, forward strand.
TTAAGGATATGTTCCTCTGTAAGCAATATATTGTTCGTTCCCCGCAAGACGAAGTGTATAGCCCAATGAAATGGGTCAATGTGTTGCAGATTACGGGTTAGAAGCCACAATGTCTCTATATCGGTCGCCTATACTGCTCGAGCATCGTTGCGGGCTCCTAGCAAATTGTTTACATACCTGTCTGTCCCCGACTCCAATTTTCCAAGTACCGATAATAACTGTGGTCGTTATAATAGCTTGTCAATAAATAACATTCAAACAGCACGTAGTACACGCCATTATTGATCGATTTGTTTCCCGATAAGCTGATGACACATCTAATTTATATTAATGATAGCAACACGTTGACACTGATATTCCAGATATCAAAATTGAGATAAAAAATTCATGACAGAATTTTTCCGTTCTGAACATATTGTACAGCACTCCACTAATTACTAATGTTTACCCGATCTGTTTGTCAATTAGCAGGGCCATATGCGGCCAAGTTCCGTTGATAAGGGGCCTAGTGCCCTCGCTAGTTATCAGGCACCTACGTGAATGTATTAGTTAGACATGTCATTCGCAAGGTTATGTCGAAGAACTCCGATACATCGTAATCCTCGTACTTGATTTGCATGATTATCATTCTGTTTGCAAAATACGTCCCACACGCTGTCGTAAAATTTATTGCCTGATTTATTTCTACAGTTAAATTAGGTCTAAATTCAGTGATCAGTTTTCATGTAGCTAATACATTCACTTGTGTTATTCATGATGATAGCACCCGTATAAACCGAACTGAAACTGAATTTATATCAAATCTCATATTACCATAACATTGATATTCGCGGTAGTAAATAGGACTTTTATTTTCAGGACCGACCGGACAGAGGACACGGTGTCAAGCAGTGGCAACCTCGCGACTAACAACGCAGTGCGACACAAAATAGTAGTTTTAGGAGCTGCGAAAGTTGGCAAGTCGTCGCTCATCACACAATTTCTATATAACACATTCTCACCGAAGTACAAGCGAACCATAGAAGAAATGCATCATGGGGACTTCAACGTGTCCGGAGTGAGACTGACGCTGGATATACTAGACACGTCGGGGGCTTACGAGTTCCCCGCGATGAGGACACTGTCAATGCAGTCCGCCGACGCCTTCATACTGGTGTACGACATCACCGACGCGAACAGCTTCACTGAAGTGAGGCTTCTCAGAGATCAGATCCACGAAACCAAAGATAGCACAGCCGTCCCTATTGTCGTGGTCGGCAATAAGGTGGACCTGGCGGAAACTGGCGCGAGACAGGTAAGCGATTCTTTTATACTTTAACAAGGTTCATTATAACTAGAAATGAGGTTTTACCTCACGTGATATTTTCACGTTCTTTGAACAATCTCGAGTTCGAACGACTGGATCTTTGCTTTATATTCTTACTTTTGGTGTTAAATATTTGCGTCTCATGTTTGTTGACTGTGTGCTGTGGGCTGAGCTACACAGTTTAGTGTGATGAAGGTTGGATAACAAAGTGACGGGTGAAGCGGATCAAGCGGGTGTCACGTTTCACACAACCCTGAGGGATATCCTCACATATTCTAAGAAATCCATGCGATGATAACAGTAGAAAACCCAGCCTTATGTGTACTATGTAAACAAAATTCTTTATTTGGCCATGTAGTACAAATAAAGAATGTTCGATAAAAGCTTGCCTTTTTCAGGATTTGTTACAGAATTAATGCATAAATCAGTAGCCTGCAATATAGGACCTATAATTTAAAACGGTGTGTCACAAACGAGTGAAAATAGAATAGTATTACCGTCACAAATCTTTTAAACCGATCTAGTGCATTTGACTGCGCATTTACTATGAAGTCGTTTCCAACGTGTTTGTGAGGAAAATTGAATTTCCGCGATGTCACAAGTTGCAATATGTAGAGCGAAAGGTCGCAGGAAACCTAACAACCAACGTTGACGCTCCGACAGCAACCGGATGTGACCAAATCGACTGCAATGCTTCACACAAGGGAATGAAATCATTCCTATTTCTTTGCGCATTTCCCTTTTATTATCATGGGAAGACAGTTCTTTTTCCTGTCGTTATTAATGCACTTCCTGGTTTTCCCCAATTACGTATTCCAATAGCAGCTATGAAAATGAAACGGCATCGTTTAAATGAAAAATGATGTATTGATTTGTGAGATTTGTAATTTATTTACAGTACAGTAAAACATTACTCATTATAACGAACAATATGACAGTTGGTAACTATTGCAAAATGCTGGAAGCAGAGTTGCAAAGTGATTAAGCTAATGTAAATCGAGTTGTTTATCCTTAAAGCAGCTGGAAAATTGAATTTATAATGGCGTGAAAAATATTGTTCCACTTGTTTCAGAGATAAGGGTCAAACTATTTGAAATCATTTAACATTTAAAAGTGTTTTGTCAATTCATATACAGGGTGTAAACCACCTCATCACAAAGCCACCCAAGCATTCTGTACATCAAACTAAGTCACTTTACGCAAAAAATATTGCTGGGAAACAACTTTTTTTTGCGGTTATAAATCATGTTTTGTGGTAGAACTCAATGTAACGCACTTAAAACATTGTGCTGATGGATGGATTGAATAGTGCGGGGGTCGTGGAGGTGTTCAAAGTAAAAATCTTACAAAAAAAACATGTACTTAAAAAAAAACTTGTCAAAAAGTTGTAAATTTGACCCCCCATATCTCCGTAACTAGAAGGTTCCCAGGTATGGTGTAGAACAAAAAAATGATCACAATGATGGGGAGAACAAGTGCCTTTCGGCTTCGTGAAGAGGTGTTTTACACCCTTTATTTGTTTGATCTAACTACATGTGTTCTATAAACTGATGGAAAGCAAAAGTAACAACTTGTGAGACTGACAGTGTCACAGTGGTTACATGATTAAAAAAACTTCGAAACCTCTTCCTCTATCATTTCTACGAAGATAGAGCGGAAGACCATAATGTCTCGTTCCGAATCCTTATAACTAGATGGCAATTTAAATTGATTACTTTCCTGTAATCATAATAATAAAATGAAAACGAACAAATGCAAGAGATGTTTAAGTACAAGTAATAAAATTAAGCAAAAAAAAGTTTGTTGGAAAAAAAAACTACGTTATTAAAACAAGAATACATTCATTATGTTGATAAAGCACGTTGTCGCTCTACTTGTTCATAATAAATGAACAATTATGCAATACAAAAACCATACAACTTGCAAAGTCATAATGATTTACTTCACAAAGGTATAAATTCCTGAAGTCAAAACAGTAATTGAAGCTACACAGAAGTTACTCAGACTAATAGGTATTTTATTAAGTTAGTACTGGGAGGACGAAATGCGAAATAGTTGAGTTGTGTCGAGTATCTAATATCCTCGTGTTCTAAGGGAACAAAGCAAAGTTCTGCCTGTCTACACAGACTGTTCTACACAAACTGAAAAACTTAACAAAAGTATTTCACTTCAGCTTTTGTTTTTGAGCTCTCCTTTTGCTCTGATACAATACAACGCCAATTAAAAAATTAAACATCGAGTGCGATTCCCGACATCCTCCAGGAAAAGCTTTATTGTATTTTCTTCTTGAAATGAAACATCTAATAACTCTTGCCTTTGTATTCTAGACGACATTTCATATCGCAGTCAATCATGTTTTCTTTTGAAATAAAACTGCACGTGTAAGATATATTTGCAATGATATACACATTAATGTTTGACTAGCATTGTTAGACGTATTTTAAGTGTTGCCATACCCGAAATAGAAGGTTTTCCGTTTCAGTTCGAACTCACTGTCTGTCTTACATAAAATCTATACATATAATAAAATCGTAGGAAACCCAAAACTGTACATTGAAAAATTTTTAACAAGAATACTTGGGGCGTGATCTACAATGGATATCGAAGCCAAAAATTAAGTTTTTAGAATTTTTGTCTGTTTGTCTGTTTGTCTGTATGTATGTCCGGGCTAAACTCAAAAAGTACTGCATGGATTTACTTCAAATTTTGCATGAATATTACTAAGAGGTCGGGTCAACATATAGGCTACATACAGGCTTATCACGCTATCACCTACGGGGGAGGAGCTGTGAATCTTTATGACTGACTGGGTGATATATCAACGCACAGCCCAAACCGCTGGGTCTACAGATTCCAAATTTGGCAAAAAGGTTCCTTATGTGGTCTAGGGGTGCATTAAGAAAGGATTTTTCAAAATTCACCCTCTAAGGGGGTGAAACGGAGCTCCAAAGTTTGTATGGGGAAACCAGATTAGTTAGACTATTTCATTCGAAACTTCGCAGTAGTACTCCAATTGAAAAATCGGGTTTTAGTTTTTTTCAAAATTCAACCCCTAAGAGGGGGAAATGGGGTGACAAAGTCCAAAAATCAATGCATAGCCCAAACCGCTGAGTCAACAAATTCCAAAATTGGCAAGCAGGTTCCTTATGTGGTCTAGGGGTGCACTAAGAAAGAACTTTTCAAAATTCATCCTTTAAGGGGGTGAAACGGGGCTCCAAAGTTTGTATGGGGAAACAAGATTAGTTGGACTATTTCATTCGAAACTTCACAAGAGTACTCCTATTGAGAAATGAGAAGAAAAGGGCTTCAGGTTTTTTTCAGAATTCAACCCCTTAGAGGGGTTGAATGGGTCGACCGTCTAAAAATCAATGCACAGCCCAAACCGCTGGGTCTACAGATTCCAAAATTGGCAAGTAGGTTCCTTATTTGGTCTTAGGGTGCACTAAGAAAGGATTTTTCAAAATTCACCATCTAAAGGGGTGAAACGGGGATCCAAAGTTTGCATGGGGAAACCAGATTAGTTAGACTATTTCATTCGAAACTACACAGGAGTACTCCTATTGATAAATGAGGAGAAACGGGTTTCAGGTATTTTCAAAATTCAAACCCTAAGAGGGGGAAATGGGGTAACCAAGTCTAAAAATCAATGCACAGCCCAAACCGCTGGGTCTACAGATTCCAAAATTGGCAAATAGGTTTCCTATGTACTCTTGGGGTGCAGTTAGAAATAATTTACAAAATTCGTCCTCCAAAGGGGTGAAACGGGGCTCCAAACTTTGAATAGGGAAACAAGATTAGTTAGTCTATTTTATTTGAAACTTAACAGGAGTACTCCTACCGATAAATGAACATTTGTTTCAGTTTTGTTCAGAATTCAACCACTTATATGGAGAAACTAGCTGTACCCGCGCGGTTTCACTCGCGTGTTTCATACGTTGGTGTTTAAAACAGCAATAAAATACCATCCTGAAACACCTCAAACTCAAATGGGAATAGTTCTCCCGCTGCCATGACTTCACAGGCGGTTCCGTAGGTGCCACGGCAAGACATTTCAGTAACGTATTTACGCATCGAACACCGCTCCTGGGTGAAAGGTTGAAACCTTTCCCAGTTGTAAGACACGTGGCGCACATTGCTGGCTCGAACACGTGGCCCAGACAGGCGCATTACTTAGTGTAATTTATTTCATCACCACTGCTCTCAAAACGGTGAAGGAAAACATCGTGAGGAAACGAAAGGAAAGGAAAGGCATGTCTTAGAACCAAAAATTCGAAGACATGTGACATCTGCCAAACCACAATGGGCCCGTGTGGTGGATTTGCCCATACGCAAAATATGCGCTTTGAAATTTAAATTGGCCAACGGAATCAAAACATCAAAATGACCTTCATTGAAGTTTCATGAGAATCGGATTATTTTTACTCCCTGTTCGTCCCTTGAAACACCTGGAACTCAAATGGCAATAATTCTCCCGCTGCCATGAGTGATGCACCAAATATGATAGAGATGAAAATAAGCATGCGCCATCGCCAGGAATATTTACTATTTGGCTAAGAATTTGCACTCCATTAGAAGTGATAATATTTTGATTATCCATTTAATTAAACAACGCTTACGACCAGTAAGTACCGTAAAAAACATTATTTGGAACGTAATTTTCTTTATAGCTATTCTTTTGCAACACCAGCCTAAACCAAAGATACAACTTTAAAATTAAAATACGATCGTAGGTATTCAAGGACACCTTTTCTAGTAAGAACGACTAATACTAAAAGACCTACTATTATAGTACATAATACCAAAGTGTGAAATACACAATATGTAATTCGCGAGGCAATAGACATAACAAAATTCCAACCAGGCAATAGGTAAGAACACAATAAAATGATTATCCTCCAATTTAAAATTACTAATGCTACGGCCAGACTTGTAGGCGAAGATTCGAACGCACGCACGAACTTTGTCGCGACAAAACCCTTTGATGTGCGGCAATTAACCGACAGCGGCGGGAAGGGCGTTCGTTCGTATTCGCGAAGATGATTCGCGATAGGACGAATTCTTTGGCCAGACGTGTCGCGACAACGCAAATCTTCGCGTTATCGCGATAGTGTAGCCCCAGCATAAGTAAAACATACCGAAACGAAGACAACCCAAACAACGATGAAAACGTCAAATATTTCAAATCAAATCAAATTAGTAGTAACAGCAAAATATCGCAGAACAGAAATGAGCTTGAGCTTGAGCGTGTTTCGCTTAAGTTCGTTTTTAGGGTTCCGTAGCCAAATGGCAAAAAACGGAACCCTTATAGTTTCGCCATGTCTGTCTGTCTGTCTGTCTGTCTGTCTGTCTGTCTGTCCGCGGATAATCTCAGTGACCGTTAGCACCAGAAAGCTGAAATTTGGTACCAATATGTATATCAATCATGCCGACAAAGTGCAAAAATAAAAATTTAAAAAAAACATTTTTATTAGGGTACCTCCCCCAGACGTAAAGTGGGGAGCGATTTTTTTTTTAATTTTGACCCTGACGTGTGATATATTGTTGGATAGGTATTTAAAAATGAATAGGGGTTTTCTAAAATCATTTTTTGATAATATTAATATTTTAGGAAATAATCGCTCCGAAAGTCAAAAACAATGTGTCCCCCCCCCCTCTAACTTTTGAACCATAAGTTTAAAAAATATGAAAAAAATCACAGAAGTAGACCTTTATATGAACTTTCTAGGAAAATTATTTTCAACTTGATGAGTTGAATAGTTTTTGAGTTATATAGCACTTTTTCAAAAAAACGCAAATGATAACTTTGTTTTTCATACAAATACTATGAAAAACAAAGTTATTTTTGCTGACGAAAAATGTTGGTATTTTTAATGGTCTGGGAAGCTACGGAACCCTACAGTGAGCGTGGCCCGACACGCTCTTGGCCGGTTTTTTTGAAACGTTTTTTTCTTACCCTTCAACAGACGCCTGCGTACTGAAAAATACTGGCCACCTAGAAATTGGCATAAAACTTTAAAACGTTATAGAAACTCATTTCAATACCTTTCAGCACACGCCTGCATATCACTGAAACATACTGGCCACCTAGAAATTACGCCCTCAATGAACTTCCAAATTCTTATTTCAAAATATGCATTAACGCGTTGTCGTAAAATTCAATTTGGATCCATATCGGTTTCCGAATTCTCATTTCAATGTAAAGTATGCAATAACGCGTTGACGTAAGATTCAATTTGGATGTTTAACTTTTTTCATACAAACATTAAAAACCCTTTTTTGTACCCTTATGGGCCGAATTTTGTAATACCTTTTCTTAGTGAGCACCTAGAAGCCAAAAGGAACATTCAGGCTTTACATTCATATCTCTAACTTTAAAAACATAGGACTTTCATACAAACTTTGACACCCCTTTTCAACCCCTTGGGGTGCGAATTTTAAAAAATCCTTTCTTAGTACGCGCCTGCACCCCCTAGAGAGTGCTTGTGCCAAATTTGAGTCCTTACGGAACAGTAGTTTCCGAGATTTCGTGATGAGTGGTCAGTGTATAGATTAACTTTTTCCATACAAACATTAAAAACCCTTTTTTGTACCCTTAAGGGCCGAATTTCGTAAAACCTTTTCTTAGTGAGCACCTAGAAGCCAAAAGGAACATTCAGGCTTTACATTCATATCTCTAACTTTAAAAACATAGGACTTTCATACAAACTTTGACACCCCTTTTCAACCCCTTGGGGTGCGAATTTAAAAAAATCCTTTCTTAGTACGCGCCTGCACCCCTTAGAGAGTGCTTGTGCCAAATTTGAGTTCTTACGGCCCAGTAGTTTCCGAGATTTCGTGATGAGTGGTCAGTGAGTGGACTTCTCCTTTATATATATAGATATATATAAAGGATATATATACCTCTTTAGCTCCAAACGATGTCATCTGAAAACATGCATTATATTTCCGGGAAGAAAAGGAACATTCAGGCTTTACATTCATATCTCTAACTTTAAAAACATAGGACTTTCATACAAACTTTGACACCCCTTTTCAACCCCTTGGGGTGCGAATTTTAAAAAATCATTTCTTAGTACGCGCCTGCACCCCCTAGAGAGTGCTTGTGCCAAATTTGAGTCCTTACGGCCCAGTAGTTTCCGAGATTTCGTGATGAGTGGTCAGTGAGTGGACTTCTCCTTTATATATATAGATGGCGTGACAAAGTCTGAAAATCAACATGGGTGTTGTTTGTATTGTGTATCGGGTTGGGTGTATTACAAAAACAATGATTTTAAGATTTAAGGCGCTTAGACGAGCTAAATTAGCAACTCTATTTGTGGTGGTTCAAACTTCGTTCGAAATGCTGTTAGAATAAAGTTCTAATCAGCTTGCACTACAAAGTGGTTTTTACGTCAGCCACTGCGGGCCAAATAGCGCGAAATGAGTGGTTTCGATCGATTTACAAAAAAACTATTGATTGCATTAAAAAACTAAAACAGTATCATGCTAATATATTGTTGTAGAATTATTTGCCAAAAAATAAGAATGATCGCATGCATATTAGTATGTTTTTTTATTGTTTGAAAGATATTTTTAGAGGTAAGTTCGTGATTTCTTTTTATCGAGCCAAATTAATTGTATTATGTTTTCAAAACAGTATCATGCTAGCATATATCCTGAAGAATATCATATATTTTTCTGGTCTTGTTTATAGCAGTGAATCATATACTTTTAGTAATTATAAAACTCGCGTTTAGCTCGTGTAATCGCCTTAATGTGGCGGACCTGAAATTCCATCATCCCATTTGGGTTGCAATGGGGTTGAAAATTAAAAATCGTTATGGGTGTCGCTTCCGAGATTATCAGGGGTGCTGATTACGAATATGGTATTTATTATGACATCCAGAAGATGGCGGATTCGACTTCTGTACAGGTTTATTGGGGTATCAGGAGAAATGCGCGACTTAATGGCAACTAAGGTTTACCCTGTAGAGTCAACATAACATCATCATAGTTGAATAAATAAATAAATCACCATCATCATCATCTTTAAAAATAAAAAATTGTGTCCATTCGGTAGGTTAGAAAACAAATCGTAGGCTACTTTTATACCCCTAAGTGACAAAGGTGGTTCACGCGGACGAAGTCGCGGGCAACAGCTAGTAGTTAATACCCAGTGTGTAAAACAAAGTTAATTTAATTTGTTAAACTATAATGGAACACTTATTGTCAGGCTCACGAGTACTGACACAATAGCTACAACTTTTCTCGCTACTATTGTTATTGTTACTTTGTTGGTAACTTCATGATGTGCGGATTTAAATGGGCTGTTCTGCGAAACTGACTAAATTTGATACATTATTTACAGACAGATATTGGATTGCCTGAAAGTTTAAATTATGTGCCTATGCCTAATGTGTTAGGTAACATATTACCAGTAACAAACGCACGACTTTGCCTGAGCTTCAGCGCTTTCAGAGAAACAACTGCACAATTCGAACAGATTGGACTCTCCATCGATAGCATAAACTATGTACATGACACATAATCGGCTTAATTTCGTATCAGCGAACTTCCAAACTGTACATGTAGCTAAGTAGATCTCGGTGTTACCGCTTTGGCGGCAGCATGTATATTTCATAAGCCGCGTGACGAAGTTAGCTGGTCGTCCGGGAATACGTCTCGTGTTCGTGGTGCGATAGCTGTGTCGGAACACTGCGCACAATAGCCCCGGGCGACGGGCGTCCGTCGGCTCACAATATCCGCTCCGCCGCGCACTCTGCACCACCATAACCTTGTTTTTATTGAAGAGAGAAACGACGCATTAATGGAGATTCGTTGCTGACTGTCTCAAGTTTTTATTGGAGATTATTGCAATAACTCTTCGCTTTGTTTCGTTGTGTCTGGTTGTGTCTAAAACTTTAACAGTAACGTAACTTTTTTGCTGAGTTGAACAGTATTATTTGATGACGCTTAGGTATATATATCTGGCTAAAAGTCTTCGTATGATATTCTAATTCTAATTTCGTTATTAATACTACTTACGAAAGTCGAGAGTTGGGTTTCTCTCGCGTAGTTTCGCGACACATATTTGGAGAATACTTTAAACTTAACTCATAAAACAAAACTTAGCGTAATAAATCTGTACGAAACTCATTTGGGTTAACTAAAACAGAAGTCGATTTCCCAACAAAGATATGGTAATTACTGATGACTTTATTCGGAAAACTTTGATAAGTGAAAATACCTTTATCTGGTTTTCACGAAAGCCTTACGTGAAATAAGCAATAATACTTATTCTCCAAACAATGTTGTCTTATTTAGATAAAATTCCAATTGAATAGACCTAAGCTTGTATCCGAAATATAACATAGGTATATTATATTTCGGATACAAGCTTCCTTTTTTAAATTCCACTAATATTACTTCAAATAAGAAAGTGGACATTTTCGCCAATGTTAACAATTTCTGAGAGTCTATCTGAAACTGAAATTGTAGGCAAAAGAGCCTCGGGAAATGTTAACGCAGCGGTTTGGCGTCTTCAACATTTGCTTCATAGGTAAAATGCTTCTGAAAGATTCATGATTAATAACTAAATATCAGAATAAGGCGAATTTATGTGCCTAAACTTGAAGGTAGAATGAACCATGTGATTAATAGTTCCCTCTAATTTATTTCGTAACTTAAAATAATTATCCTCATGTTACTTTCTTCCTGAAGTTTATCTAATCAGATCTCTGCGTTCATAACACACAAATGATTTTTAGGGTTCCGTAGCCAAATGGCAAAAAACGGAACCCTTATAGTTTCGCCATGTCTGTCTGTCTGTCTGTCTGTCTGTCTGTCCGCGGATAATCTCAGTGACCGTTAGCACCAGAAAGCTGAAATTTGGTACCAATATGTATATCAATCATGCCGACAAAGTGCAAAAATAAAAATTTAAAAAAACATTTTTATTAGGGTACCTCCCCCAGACGTAAAGTGGGGAGCGATTTTTTTTTTAATTTTGACCCTGACGTGTGATATATTGTTGGATAGGTATTTAAAAATGAATAGGGGTTTTCTAAAATCATTTTTTGATAATATTAATGTTTTAGGAAATAATCGCTCCGAAAGTCAAAAACAATGTGTCCCCCCCCCCTCTAACTTTTGAACCATAAGTTTAAAAAATATGAAAAAAATCACAGAAGTAGACCTTTATATGAACTTTCTAGGAAAATTATTTTCAACTTGATGAGTTGAATAGTTTTTGAGTTATATAGCACTTTTTCAAAAAAACGCAAATGATAACTTTGTTTTTCATACAAATACTATGAAAAACAAAGTTATTTTTGCTGACGAAAAATGTTGGTATTTTTAATGGTCTGGGAAGCTACGGAACCCTACAGTGAGCGTGGCCCGACACGCTCTTGGCCGGTTTTATCTATTTTTTGTACTGATTACTGATATTGAAGTACACAAAGTTCTACATAATAACTTACACGCGTCCACCCACCCTCTCCTCACCCCTGGTCCGGCGTACAGATCACGGTATTATCCTTAAGTTCAATGTAAACGGAACTAAGTATTTCTATTATAACTTTGATTTCTTTCACAGGTAGAGTTTCACACAACTGAGTCCGTGGTGACAGTGGACTGGGAGAACGGGTTCGTGGAGGCTTCGGCGAAGGAGAACATAAACGTGTCGCAGATCTTCAAGGAGTTGCTGGTGCAGGCGAAGGTGAAGTACAACCTGTCGCCGGCTCTGAGGCGGCGGCGGCGGCAATCGATGCCCACGGGTCCACAAGGCCCGCCGGGCTCCAGCCCCACGCCGCCTGCGCACGCGCCGCACGTGCCCTCGCCGGCGCAGCTCGCGCACCTCCAACAGATCCGCGAGCGACACAGCAATAAACGCAACTCCTGCGTCATCTCTTAGGTCAACGCGGTGACCCCGTATCAACGCTAGTTAAGGACCTCGGGTAACTTTCGAATTTTCTATACGTACCGATAAAACTATTTATATAAAACTCTATTTAAAGTGGACTTTGTATTAGATGTTCATGAAAATTCGCTATCATCGCTATTTTCTTCAGCCAGCCTCCTAAATATTTCACAGTGATACAGTAATGTAGGTAAGACTTTTATCATTTTCATGGTAATTTGTTTCGTAAATTCCAAAAACTTAAGTATGAACTTAAGTAAGTAATTATCTAATAAAACTAACACTTTTTGATGTGTTGACATAAATAATTCATAATATAGGTGTAAGTTATTGAATACAAAACTAGAAGGAGTTCCAAGTTAGGTTCATTTTAAATTAAAGTTTACAGTCATATTTCCCAAGTGTAATGTCATGTGAGTTCACAAGCAGACGTCATCTGTCTGGCCGGCCCAGTTCATGGTTCCACTAATTTACGATGATGTTATAGGCAATAAAACGTTTCATACGTGATAATGAACTTAGATCCATTAAGATTTGTCCATTCCTTCGTGATGTTTCTACTTTATATGTGTATAACTAGATAAGTAGTGGAAATAACGCCAACATACAAAATATACCTTTAGAGTTAAGGTTCTAGTGTATTACAGAGTGACAATGTAGGGAAAAGTGATAATGTAGAAGTGACGGGTTTTCGTGACTGGTTTATACTCTAGGATTATAATAAAGTTATCCTAACTTATAGGTAAGATAAGTACGAGTTTTGTGAGGAAGGAGCTACAAACGACTGAGTGTTCCACAATATATCAAAACAAACACAAGGTAATCAATTTTGGTATTGGATCTGTCTTCGATTATATTTGTGAGAGGTATGTACATGTACAAGCCGTGAGGGAGGAGTGATGTCGTTACACAAATTACTTCGGAAAGAAAAATTATCTAACGAGGGCGTGTAAAGTAACAAGGCTATCTGATTACTTGATAACATAATGATAAGACTCGTCTATACATTCCATTTGCCAAAACAGTATTAATGAATTTATAGATCTTATATCAATATTGTGTGTAATTGATAAAAACTTTCATTCAAAGTGTATTAGAGTAACGTGACTTGTAAGTTGTAATTGCTTAAATACTGTACCTACTATTTTCTGACTTCAACTGAGCGTTGTATTGTAGGGTTAACTTTTATCATAACTTAAACATTAAGACGAAAGTTTCTCTCTCGAGCAGTTATTGTGTTAGTCTGAATGTAATATGTAACAAAAATATTGTGTCATTTTGAATTCCGAGAATAACATATTCGGATCCGGAATTGTAAATTAATAGGTGTTTTGTGTAGAATTTAAATTAAACTACGTGGATTTTGTATTAAATACGAACCAACATTATTTGTGCCGGCAATGTAATCACGATTCACAAAACCTTATATAAGCATTGAAATGTGAAATAAAAGAACTGTTGTTTTTTTCTAAATTGCTTGATTTGGTTGTTGTATTTTTAGTTATGTTATGGATTCTGTTTGTTTATTTTATAACTGGTATTTAACTTTTTGGCATAATTTGAATGGGCACATTAACTAGGTAGGTACTACTTTAGGATTGCAGTAAACTTGTGAATACTAAGAATGGGATGACGGCTGACAAAAACTAAGTTATACAAAAACTAAGTAAAATTAATAAATTACATATAGGTTAAAAATAGTAGATTGTTACACGAGGGTCGAAAGGAATCAATTCCCATGCTAGGTATTTAGCCGCCCGAGTGCAGCGAGGGCGGCTATAGTCCGAGTAGGAATTGATGTCTTTCACCCGAGGTAAGCATAGTACTTTTCATTTCGAATATAAGGAAAGTAAGAAATAGCAGTTTTATTTTCTTATCTGCTCGCCACTTAATAAAGTCATTGTGTGTATTTTTTTATTTCTGGCAAAAGATTTTCGATAACTGTATTTGCCTCGTCTTAAACAGAATCTGGGGTCAGCATTTCAGAATTACTTGAACTCATTTTAATAAGATATTGGAAAAAAAAAACGAGATTTCAATATAGCTTAAAGAGTTAGTATCCCGCCAAATTAAATATTCTATTTAAAATTTAAACTATGGGACACACTGCGTCTCAGGCGGACCCGCTCAGTTTTTTTTAAATTCCTTCTGGCTGTTTATACACTCACTTAGATTTATTGCCTAACAAAATTTAGTTCTAGTTTTAAAATTCATTCCCGCCCTATGGAGGGAAGCAATTACTATGAGTCTTTCCCGCCCAAAGGTGGGAAGAAGCATTTTCCACCCGCTATTCGGATCAAACAAACACTTCTTTCCGAGTATGAGAAATGAAAACGTTTATTTCTTACATAAACATTTGCCAGTATAAGCTGCAACCCTAATTACACCGCAATCTTCTGCGAGTAGTAGGTAATTAATTATTTAGGTGACACTTAATTTAGTTACTGTAATCATTTGAAGCCGTAAATGTGGGACTTTCCTTCAGGTTTTTACTTGTTTCTTTTTTTCACTCAGTTGAGGTAATGAATATACGAACCAATATTATTTCTGACTTTAGATTCTCAATGAACGTTTCATAGTATATAACTGAACTTTAATGATTCAAATTATATGGATGTGCCTTTTTTAAAAGATTAGTCTTCTTATTTAGTAGAAATCGTAGATTTTGTTGAATGTAATCAAATATATTTATGACATTACAAATTCCGCTTAAAAAATAAAATGTGTTTGCTTCCTTACTATTTCGTTTCAAATACGTATACCTATTTCTAGTTTAAATGTTAGTTTATTAGAAAAAAAATAAAGGTAGATTTACATCAACACATATTTTTATTTTTAAATTTAAATAATATTGGATAACATTTAAAAAAATATGTGGTCTATCAATGTTTATACTTTGACGTACTTCTAGCAGCGTTCTGCGCACATTTACTTACGAAAATTAAAACATATAACAAAATATTATCTAAGATAAATTTTATGATCCTTTGTATAAATATAATAAAACTGTTCGTATAACTTAGCACAGAAGGATTTGACATGTGTAGTGTGTGTATAGATGTTAATTTTCCACTCAATTTTATGGTCACGTACTTATCTGTAGTAAATTAATTTATATATTATATGTTTCAAATAAACGTATTTACTTCATCATTTGTACCGATGTAATGAAATTGTCTCTGAATAAAATAACTAACTTCTGCAACGTTGTCTTTTGTTCTCAAAAACAAAAAAACTTACAAAGGTTTTTCCCACAGTACTATAGGGAAGAAAGCTTAACTTTATAATTTAGTTTGTTAAAGACAAAGTAAGACGAGCGTGTCCAGAGTGCGTAACTAGAATTCTTTGTAAGAATAATACATAATACATCAATTAATGGGCCTTTATTTGTGAAGCGTTCTTTACAAACTCAAATATTATAAAGTTAAGTACGTCTAAGAGTAGAAAGACGAGTGTGGCAAGAGAAATTTTAGCCTCTTATCAGGTAAATCTACGGAAAGATCTCTTTCTCCAAGGACTACTCTGTGCAATAGATGCGTACATGGATCTGAAACTTGAATAATGTTGCTCAACGCAGTATTGAGCGTTGCACGCAAGCTGCACATGTCAGTGACGTGCGTACTTCGTGTGTGCGGCGGGTGAGCGGCGCGGCGCGGTGGCGGCACGCAGCACCTCGCGGCCACCTCGCGGCACTTGTTGCGCAGCGCGTGCGATCAATACCCCCTCGGTCGCCGCGCCCACCTGCCGCCACCTCACACCCCACCTCTCACAGACACTTTCCATTCAGCGCCGAAACCATCCTCACACCCTTTGTCACCAACCAATTCAACAAAGAGAAAAATCTCACCCATTTCTATTTTAAAGTTTATCTCGTTCCGTTTTTGGTCCACAATAATATAATTATTAAGTACCATTTTCAAATAAAAAAATATTATAAATAAATTCAGCCATTTTCAGGTTCTGTTAAGTGGCACTGTCAGGTTAACTGTGTTCATAAATCGTAGGGAAGGGACCTCCGGCCGATATGCTCACTTAATTCGCACTAATAAATAAAACAGAGGAATTATTGGGCTCGTTGGAAAACTTAAATGTGATACCTTTCTTTCAAGTATCAACAGGTGCTATTTTACAGCTCTTAACGTTTTGTACCTTTTTATGCCATGTTTTACGCAAATAAATATATTATTATTATTATCAACATTATTTTTGTCGGTCACCTGAACATATTCTACTTGTCACGTTCCCGTGTAAATCGTTTACTAGATCGTATACAGATAAGGGTAGTTAAATAGGTATCATATATATCTCAATATTTGTGTTGGCTTAGCTCTCTGTACACATAATAGATAATCGCCTCATTACGAAACTCCGCACGAACTGCGGCTCGCGAGTAATATCCGAACACGTGTGCTACAGGCGATTAGCGCGCAAATCCGTAGCAAGACGTAGCCGCGTAGCAGCGTAGGCCGCTTTGGCCGCGTAGGCCGCTTTGGCCGCGTAGGACGCGTAGACCCGCGAACAAAGCCGCCCACATTTCGAGTCATTAAAGCCCACGGTTCGATACAAATGCTGATAGCTAGTTCCACAGTAACAACAAAAGAGTGTTATCTAATTTAAATATTGCACAAGCACATAAATCTGACACTTCACAATATTGTTGACGCGCGTCTCCGCTGAGACTCTTTTCATAAACTTGCATGCATAATAAACAACGCGCTTTGTGGTGGACGACAATAGTGTAGTCTGCGCTCCGCTTGCTTTTACCATCTCTAAAGGCAATTTATCTTTGCCAAGAATACTCTTCTATTGTGACAAGTTAAATAACTTGGTTGATTGATTCAGTAAACCCGCCACCTTCACGAAACGCTTTCAATCTCCAGAGCGCTTCTGTGAAGTTGAATATTTCAATCGAAACAGTTAATTGTGTAAAGCTTATTCAAATGCCGTAATAACATTCGCCCAAAATTACCTTTACATCTTATAAAAAAGGTTTCGAAAAGGTCGTTAAGATTGTTTACAGCAAATATTTTGGTAATACAAATCAAAGAAAATTAATGAACAGTCCCCAAAAGTAATAAATATTAAGAGTTCTTTTGACGTAGGTACCGCGAACTTTTGTTTCGGGGAATACAAAGTTTAATATTGAACGGGAACTGTGGTATTTATTTACTAGGTTTTTAATTAAATGGCCCTTGACAGCGGGTTCCGCGGAAAGTTTCCACTTAAGGATCGGCTCGTATAACACTAAACCGATGTAAACAGAGCCACCTCACAGTTAATGTTGCCATCAATTCTAATACTATGGCGTTTATATCTTTTATTTAATAAAACACGTGTAAGAAATATTTTATGAGACAGACTAATCCTTCACACGAAATTGAAGTTGAGTTTTACCTAAAGGCACCTTCACACCTTGAATACTAATCATAAATTAATTCTTCCAAGAAAAACAGCTTCTAGAACCTATAAAATTTAAGAGAAAACGAAACTAATAAGGATAAGAAAATATTTTGTCAGAATATTTTATCGAGAACAAACTCGATATAAATTACATCAAAATGTTAAACAAGTTGTTTGTTAACATTTCATTGAAGGTTTACGTTAAAGTGATCCCTAGTTGATCGCTCTATTTGATTATCCTATGATATCGGAAACTGAAAAACGATATTAGAATATCATTTAACAACATAATTATTTTCATACTGTTGTGACAGATTATACTTTAAATAAGCACGTGATTTCCTTATACTTAATTGTTAAAGTCGTAATATTTATAAACCCTGCAACATTTCTCAATATTAGTGTAGCTCTGATCCTGTAGGCGACTAACACAGAACATTAAACTATAATTATTCTATGCGTAGCCCAGTAGCACGATATTGCTCCTGCACTGTAGTAGGGAGCAATTTATTCTTCACTGTAGCAACTTCGTTATTCAAAAATGTTTAAAAATTTGAAGTGTACAAATTACTCAAAGAGATCATCAACACATTTTTTTTGTTATAATTAATGACCTTCTTACCCGCACCGCTGAAACCCGTCATTAAGTTCACCCTCAAAGGATTGTCTTATTCTTAACAATTACGCTCACTAAGCTTTATCATTCTTTCCCTTTTAATTAATTTTAAATGCAAAATAAGAGCAATAAAGCGCAACTTTTTAACTAAATGAAATATTTTTGTCGCGTTTTCGGGTCGTCTCCGACACAGTTAATTACGTTTTTAATTATGTTGTAAATTGGAGTTTAAATAAAAATTAAATGTTAAAAGTTAATTTATTAAGGCGATTATACGAGCTAAACGCGAGTTTTATAATTACTAAAAGTATATGATTCACTGCTATAAACAAGACCAGAAAAATATATGATATTCTTCAGGATATATGCTAGCATGATACTGTTTTGAAAACATAATACAATTAATTTGGCTCGATAAAAAGAAATCACAAACTTACCTCTAAAAATATCTTTCAAACAATAAAAAACATACTAATATGCATGCGATCATTCTGATTTTTTGGCAAATAATTCTACAAGCAATATATTAGCATGATACTGTTTTAGTTTTTTAATCCAATCAATAGTTTTTTTGTAAATCGATCGAATCCACTCATTTCGCGCTATTTGGCCCGCAGTGGCTGACGTAACAACCACTTTGTAGTGCAAGCTGATTAGAACTTTATTCTAACAGCATTTCAAACGAAGTTTGAACCACCACAAATGGAGTTGCTAATTTAGCTCGTCTCAGCGCCTTAACATAACGAGTAGTTTCTATTAATGTTTAAAAGTAGCGTGTTTAAAATTCGTAAACATATTGTACATATACTGGACTATTTGTAACATACAAAATATACGAAGAAAACTTATACTGGTGGATATTTAGGTGAAATGGACAGGGTTCATTACAGGTGGTTTTAGTCATCCAAGATGTTTACCGTAGGCTGTATGTCATAATGTAACCGCGTACCGTCGTAAATGTCTAAATAAGCATGTGATTTATAATATGGTCTGCCTGTAGTCTCTGATCATGTGATCATTCGACTATGTTAGAAGATAGCAGGTTCCGTTACATAGATACCTAAACTTAATATCTATTGTATATTTTTAGTTCATTTAGTTTTACCTTCTATAGGTATTAAACTTAAGTTCATTACTTTCATGTTTCGAATTATTTTTTATTTAATTCCCCGCTTCAAATTGTCCATTGTTTCACAAAGCCATTCTTCAATGTTGTTGTCGACTGATCATTAAACTCCTCACCGGCAGCCACGGACATAAAAACCGCCACTTACACACCCTTCCTCCCCTTCCAAGTCTCCTCTGGCAACTTGTAACCTCCCCAGATATTAAATTCTGATAGCAAGCATTTCCTGTTCACCTCACCTCAAAAGACGCTACTTTGCAAAATGGAATTTTGCTAAGTAGGAGAGAAAAACTAATCTTACTTTCAAATCTTTTAGGTAACTTTTAAACTTCTTTGCAAAATTGTGATAATGTTCGTGTCAGCCAGCTCTCAAAAAAACCGACAATAGCCTGTAGGCGATTCTCGTACCTATCCAAAGAGACACAGTAAGTACATACATCCCTCTCTTAATCTAAACAAATAGTTATTGCGAATCTGGACGACGCATTCACTGGAAACCTAAAACCCTTAATCCGGGAATAAAATATATTACCTGTGTTATACTCTCCAAGCTTTCACGTGTGTTTTCCTAGTTCAATAGTTCATTTCATTGGACATGTACTACTCGAAAAACTTCAAAAATCAAGCTTTTGTCTTCTGATTGGTTCCCAAATAGTTTTCCGCTCAACGAGAGAGCAATACACAGATCAAACGAATATAAGGTCAATTTATACTCAACCTTTGCTCTCTGGGGTAGAAATGTAAAATGGAACTGTGACGTTTAATAAATGAGTTATGCGTTGCGTTCACCTATGATGTGTGTGGAAGACTTTGACAAAGTCGGGTTGTTCGTGCATCCTGGCTTTGTTAGGGGTAGATTGGTGTGATTTGGGATGCTGCGTTAGTGTGAGGCATGTGAAAGTGCACAATCTACGCTTTCAGTTACCTCATTCTCAGAAACATATCTGACTGTTTGGTCGCTAATTAAGTTCCCTGAAGAGTGATGAAGCCTCACGGCTAACATCATGGCGGTTATTGTTGGAGCTCTTCGAGTTAAGATTTGGCCTGCTCAGTCGCCAGACTTGAACCCGATTGAGCATGCATGGGATATGCTACAGAGAAGAGCTCTGCCGAATATGGAGGGTATCCAGTCGCAAGAAGACCTTTTTTTGTTGTTGCAACGAACATGGGCGGCCATTCCACAGCGTGATTTGGATGAACTCATTTTGAGTATGCCAAACCGATGTTCTTGTGTTGTTAGTGTTCGCGGTAGAAACACGGATTATTAATTGTTTAAGTTACCCAATTAAATTTTAAAGAAAACTGTTATTTCAGTCTTTTTTTCGAACTTTAATGTTAGTGGTTCAAATGTCAAAAATCCCTTTATTAGGAAAATGGCAAATTTCTTTATTAATGCAAAGGTGACTTGGTTTATCGTTACTGTGACAAACGAAAACACTTTATTTGATGAATCCTTAAAGAAAATTTTAATTAATATCAATCAGGAGAAAAGTTATTGCAAAAATATATGTTGATCCCTAGACACTTTTGATGTGTGTACAAGTAATTTATGTACAAGTAAATCTGGGAATCGAAATTTTTGCAACGGTAAGTTTTTAATTTGGTCACATATTTTATTAAAGATTGCAGGAGCCATACAATCATTTCTTTTTAATAAGCTAGTATTATATACGTCCATGCATAATGGATTCTGGTATTGAGATCTCATAGCAGTAGTTCGTTTTCTAGTTTCTATTAAAGTTGCAAATAGGGTGACCATTCAGTTCACCAAACATTCATTCAAAAACTTTTACTTGACAAGCAACGATTAGCTGTTCGTAAGTCGGGGCCGCCACCACTGGGCCACCGCTGCTCTTGAAATGTGAATCTAGCTTGCTTTAAGGGGCCGGTGGAGCGTGCGTCGTTCATACAAACCAAAATAATTTGTAAACCAAACATGTTCTTAAGAAAGTGTGTATTTATTTCGATTGGATTACATAATATCTAGGTTCACAAATATATATTTTGAAAGGACAATGATATTTAGACGAGATATGAGGAATTTAAAATGTCTATAGAAAACTTAATTTTCTCAAAACTCTTGGGTAAATCAATGTCCATTAATAATATATATTTGGTAAACTAGATATCATTTATTTATTTATTAAAACTTTATGCACTTAATGTACAAAGGCGGACTTAATGCCTTATAATGTAATCCAATCGAAATAAATACCTACACACTTCCTTAAGAATACGTTTGGTTTACGAATTATTTTGGTATTACGTTTGTATGAACGACGCAAGCTCCGCCGGCCCCTTAAGTTTAAGAAAACAGAAATTCCAGTATATCTATGGCGCCAAAAAGTACGACAATTTCACAAAAAACAAAACACTATCTAAAAACAAATGACTGAATTTGAAATGAAAATAACACGGCTTTCGAATAAAATTTATTTAAAAGAGATTGCCCATCCTTCTATGGACCGCCGTTGCGCATGAAAATAAGTTGTATGATAGTATAAATTGGACATAAAAGAGGGGAGATGTCATATTTTGTAAGGAAATAAAAATGAACTATTTATTTTGTGGGGTTTTTATTGTTCTTTGATTTTCTGTTCAAGTTTTGAGGTTAGTTTTGTAGCTAACCTTCTACCAAAGAAACAGTCCTTACAACAATATGATTTGATTTCTCATAAGACAACAGAAAATAGTTCCATCAAACCAGTGAATAATCCTAAGTAAATAATATTAGCTAAACTCAAACTCAAATCATTTATTTCAACTAGACCATTTCGGCACTTTTGAATGTCAAATATACAAAGAAAAATCAAATCTACAGTAACAGACACAAGGCATAATAACTTGAGAAAGTACTGTAGTTGCCCATTCCCTAGCGTAGATCTCTATGGAGAAGAACGGGCAAGAGACACCATGGACACTCTTTTCAATCAAAAATGTTGTTACAAAATCTTGGTTACATCTTTCATGTTGAGATTATACATAATTATGTGAGAACGATGTAGAAAAACCTCCGTCTTATAAACCCCTACATTTAAATGTAGGGGTTTATAAGTCAGTATAGGGAATAGAAAATAATAATGCTTGAATATAGGAATAAAATATTTTTATTGGTTCATATGATCATCATAATTATTCATAAAATATGTCGTCTAAAAACGGAGCCGTCGGCTCAAATGATCGACAACGAGCCCAACCAAGATACCACAAAATGGTAATTACGTGTGCGCAGCATCCCACGGTTCGATTACCCACCAAACAATTGCAATAGTAACCAGCAATATCAGCTACTGAGTTACTTATAGCCCTATTAACTAAAATGTATGCATAGTACACTTTACTGCTTCCAAATAAACCTTCTGGAATGATCCCTTGAAGGCACAGAAGTTTCTGATGCACTTTCCACTCCATGACTTGATGTAGCAACATCCATGTTCTCTTGTGTTGCAATGGCTTCTTCACTAACAAACTGCGGTTGCCTATCTTGATCATGCTGAGTCTGTCTTCTCACACTTCTATAGGCATTAGTCCAACAACGTAAGCAAACTCAAAAAAAACGTTCTACACAATCCACACCAGTAGCACAGAAACAGTACAATAGTATTCAGAAAGATATCTTGTTCGTACAGGAATCCGAAGACTCTACTGGACACGTACTCGACGTAATAATAAGTTATTTGATATCACAACAAACTCAACAACTTATACACAATAGGCATGTGCAAAAAAATATCGAAATATCGATGTTTTTCCATCCAATTATCACTACATATGGTCGATATTTTTAAATCGCGATATATCCATATTCGATATTTATTTTAGAGTATCGAATTCGTATCAAATCAGATTTTTTTTAACGTTATTTTTGGTTTCGTGTCGTTATCTGATGACTACTTTTTTGATTAAATTGTATTTTATTATTTAGGCTCAAGCATCAATAAAAATACCGTTTTCTTTTATTCTTTTCTACGAAGTTTGAATGCTTTGGGAATATGTATGAATAATCATACGAAACCTGACGATATTCGATATTTTTCGCTCGATAATTATCGATACTGATTAAGAATATCGATACGATAAATATCGATATATTTTTTTCACTTGCCCATCCCTACGACACAATGCTGTTTCACTTGACAGTGACACTTTTGATGACAGTTCACCTTTTATTTGCCCGTGGTAGTGTTACCAACAGTTAATCTAAATCACCCTGACCATTACTGATTTGTAAACTAATGAAAGATTGTTGATTAGGAAAGAAATATTTTTTTGATTATATTAATTACAAATAAAAATATGAATCACGCGGGAATATCTAATAGATATTTGAAATATTTTTAAAACAACGTCTGCCTCTACATATCAGTTAAAACCGATTACGGGGAAGTTTCTCAAGTTGTCAACACTGCTTTCACTTTAAGAAAGCCATTTTGAAAATAATGCAATAAAATCGAATTAGTAACTATTAAGACACAACATATTAACCCCACATACGATTTCGATCAAGATAAGTAAGAAAAGTTAAAAAAAGATTTCATAATTTATGACTATATTTTTGTTGCTATAATGTTTTATTTTAGAGCGATACTGGGTTTGGGCAATGGCCTTTCGAATTGCGCGCCATTCCACAGATAAATGTGAAAATACTGGTTTCAGAATCTCTAATTATATGGGTAAATGCCTATTTATTAGTAGGATACTCATAGATCTTTTTTTTTTCTTTCAGTCTGCTTACGATTTAGAGGTCCAGAGGTATGCCAATGGTGCCATGTCCAGTAAAGAAAGTACGTCTATTTGATTTGTCGCACAGATATTACTAAATTGCCTACAGGGCAGCTCTACATTCGATGCCCAAATACCGAGCTCACCACCTTTCAACCTAAACAGAAGCAAAGCTGTGACTTATTAAACAACTAAAGTTACAATTAGATAAGCATCGTCGCAATTATTTGCCTTATCCAGCCAATCGCGTGTGGCATGCGAATAGGGTGTTAGGAGACTGCCCAGCCCTCTTGACGCCGGTACTATGTATGCGTCATGTTAATAGGAAATTAGTTGTTACACATGTGCCTGTGAAAATCTATTACTGAACTTTGCCTGTAAAGGTCATAAGGAATAGCCAGTATACCGTCCAGAGCGGAGAATAGATTGGTTAACACAGAATGTTGTTTCTAGATCCCTTCTTCTTTTCCGATGAGCTTAGACACTTCGATAGCGTTAACAGATGCTTCGGACAGATACGTCAAGGTGTAGGAGGACAGAGGTCAAGATCTAGATCAATATTTAGTTTTCTTCGTTTGGTACAGCTATGATTGGGTGTATTTTCTTTGTAAAAAAAGTTGCAACCGTAAAGTTAATACCACAAAATTTTCCGTCAAGGTAAATTTTTATCCATGATTGCCAAACTAGGTAAAGGGATCGTTGTTCAAATGCGTTGTAAAATCTTAAAACTGACAGATTATTTTCAGACCTAAAAGTCTTCCTAAGTCACAGAATAAGCGGAAATATAGAATAGAATAAACTTGAATGTACACCAAAATTTAAACAAATGTTTTACAAGATTGCAAATTAAAAAAAAAACACAAAATAACATATGATTATCAACATCATCCACAGACCACATTCACCCACTGCTGAGTATGGGTTTCTCTTTGTTTGTGCCAAGCTCCAGATGACATTGTTGCCATTGCGGGAATATCCTAGATCAGGTTGGCACAAGAGCTTGGAGTTTGGCACGTAGATTATACAACGAAACAAATCAATACAAAAACTGCTTTAACAATCACTGATACTGAGTTAAGTGATTAAGTTTCAATGATTCTAAAAGCAGCTGCAGCTCGTCAGGGACCTGCTGGGTGTTAGCAATTCTTTTGGGAGTTAAAAATATCCTTGTCAAAAGCAATCAAGTCCCGTTCGAATAACGTGCATCGTACTACCGACTAAACGCATATTTTCATCGATGAAATGTGGGATTGTCGGTGTTACGCCCACTATACTCCTCTGCCAACACCTCTGCGGTATGTGTGTACGTGTATTTATAAACGTGAAGTGGCTGAGTTTAGCCGCGACAGCAATAAATTGTGTTAATCGTTTTCGAAACAATTTCGCAGACGAGCGCTTTGAAAGGGTGAATTTAACGACAAACGTTGATACTGATTTGCAACGATTAAACCTTATTTTTGATCCACCTGCAACAAACAAATAAACATATTTTTCCAAATATTCTACTCTTACATTTTAACGTTAAAGTGATGAAATTGAAGCCCCATCTAATGACTTTTTCATGAAATAAATAAATATCGCTGGACATTAACACACAGCGCCACCTAGTGCCACACTAAGCAAAGCTTGTGTCGTGGGCACTAGATAGTTGATATACTACACATCTACTTTTTTGTTTGTAAATACATACTTATTATACTCGTACATATAAACATCCATGACTCGGAAACAAATGTCCATGCTCATCACACAAACATTTGCTCCTACCGGGATTCGAACCCAGGACCCTAAGAACGTAAGGCAGCGTCACTACCACTACGCCATTCGGATCGTCGATGGTCACTCAATGGGATTAAATGAACTCAAGAGGGTTGTATTCATGATTTTAATGATTATAACTGTGTAAATACATACGTATAGGGACCGCGAATCATATCAACATATGTAGGTATAACCCCAACAAACCGTAAAAAAAAAATTGCTTAGAGCATACTTCGAGTCATCGCAACTTACGAAGTGAAAGAAACAAGTGACGGTGAGTCGCTTGACGCAAGTTGCATCGCCTGAGGTCGTTTCCAGGGCGTAAATCTAGACACCTTCTGGTCGTACTTTCTTTAGTCGCATATCCGCAGCCACTAGTAAGACGCAGAACTAAATTAAGACGAATAGGCTCAGCTGTGTATAACTTACATGGACTATTAAGAATCTGTCAACGATAAAATAACCTACAGCTATAAATTACAAGAGGATAACACTCACGCAACGATTCTTTCTATAGAATTTATATTCTTTGACGTTATATAACGGGAAGGGTGACCTTTGCCCTGTACAAGGTTGGTAGATAATATACATTACATACATTATAGCTACCTTTTCGCAAATATGTTGTAGTGAGTCTCCCCTTTGAGCAGAAATGGATTTTTCTATAAATTGTGATAACTAGACTTTTAACAATACTGGCGTCGAACTCCAAGAGACAATTATTCAACGATAACACTGAAAAGTAAACGTGGTGTTTAAAACAAAAAAAGAGTTTAAACTTGCCAAAAACTATTTCTACTCCGAATATGACAGTAAGAAACGATCGATCGAAAATTCTCGCCAAACCTAAAAAGAATATCTAAAAAAACGAGTGATATTAATATGAAAATGATTCATGCTATTGTGGCTTTTATTTACATACACATAGGTAACAGTGACAACATCGAATGTACAATGCCCTCTCACTTGTTGAGCGCCTGATAGGCCGCAATCGATAATCACTCCTGTCGCATGGGACGATTGCGGTTAGCCATATTAATTCACGTTTGCAACATTTCCAATTTAATTAATTATTCCTGTGTTGAAGTTAGCGTAAATAAACAGGTTAGTATCTAGATAGATGTTAGAGGTTATTCCCACGAACAGCTGTTTGAAACATCTCACTGACTGATTCGACGGAGAAAGTTTCGATCAAAAGCACAAGGCGAACTTTATTTATGTGCTGTTTTTCTCTGAGTTATAATTTACAACAATGCAGTCGGTCCAAATGATATTTGCGGCCGTATCCACCAATATCTGAACGTATTACAATTACTGCAGTAACGGCCATATATATTTTGTCTCTTCCAAATAATTTATAGACTATCTACAGTAATAAACAGCACATACGGACTTCAATAATAAAACTGCCACTGCGACAAGACGCGTAGTTATAAAAACTGCAAAGAGACTACAAACAGCCCGTAAATCATCGAAGTGAAACGTTCCGAGAAAAAATATTACAGAACAGAAAGTAACGACCTATAAAATCACTGATACAAGAACTGCAATCTAAATTAGAAGCAATCTGGAAAGTTTGAAAGCTATTCAAGTAGTTCTTCAGAAAAAACTGTTCCTGGAGAACGAAGAGGTTTTAATCTACACAAGTAGTCAGGCTGAAAATCGGGTAGGCAACCTCACCTTTTTGCTCATCGATTTTGTTTTTCGAACAGAAAAAAAAGTATCATAACGAGCCTCCTTCAATCACTTTGAACGCGGGGACCTTTTAAATTAATTGATCATTTATACTTTCCCTATAACGAATAGGTTAGTATAGACTGATCGGGTTCCTATTCACATAACAATCTCATTACTTTCAACAATCGATAACTATATTCGTCTACGCGTAATATTTAAGAGTCACAGCGACTCGATACGATCGAGTAACACGGTATCATCAGTACCTATGTAGTGTAGGTAGATTTCCTGTTGCCACGAGTATTCCCGCAAGTCGTTATCGGCTGTTAAGCTGACACGGGAAGTGAACTTGGTAGAATTGCCTCAACTTGCTTTAATATACGTCTGAACTTTGACTACTGTTCAACATCAGTTCGAGAACGATACTGAACTTTATAGTTGTTTTTAAAATGTAAGAAGTTTAACTTGAATAAAGATGGAGCAATTTACTTCTCCAGACAACCCAGGCGTGTATTCAATCTTGGAGTATTAAAAAAAATGTAATTGGTAGAAACACAGGTTACAAGAAGCTTTACAAAGGTAGTAAATTAATACATAAATATATTTTTACATAAAACATCTTTAAGCCAAGATGTTTGTGTAAGTATAATAAGGTCGGTACTCTATTTCGCAATATTAGCGGAGGGCCACCGCCTTATGAAAAATCTATTCTTGTAAAGAAAGCTTTTTTTAAATGACTTCATTTAGAAAAATACGATGTAGGTATTCGATAGAAAAAATAGTACTTAAACCTATGTTAAGAGTAAGTATGTACAGTCGCTTTAAATGATGAGCTTCTCGCCACCATTCATATTTTAGCCGTGTAATGCAAATCGGGCTTAGTCGGTTATATTCGTGCATAGAACAGAGTGACCACTCAAAGTAAATAAAATAATTAAAAATAAAATATTGCTGGACATTACACACAGCACCATCTAGTGCCACACTAAGCAAGGCTTATGTCGTGGTCACCAGACAGTTGATATACTACATGTATACTTTTTGTAAATACATACTTATTATACATATAAACATCCATGACTCGGAAACAAATGTCCATGCTCATCACACAAACATTTGCTCCTACCGGGATTCCGGGATTTGCAGGTGTAGCAATCGTAACCAAGCGACAATTGTTTTAGCGTAGCCATGGTACCGTTGGCGTAAGAAGAAATTATGATTGGAATAATTTCAACATCGGAAAATCTCGAATCCACGATTATTTACGATAATGACAAAACGATAATTAGTCATTTGTCATCTTGATTCCGAGCATTCGGTTTGAGTTTGTGTTTAATCATGCAATCTCGTGAATGTATAAAACTGAAAAATTGGGAAAGCTTGAAAGATGCTCATCATTTAAAGTCCTTGACTGTACATCATGTACCTACGACTATCAATTGACAATTCTAATATCTAAGCTATGTATTAATGCTTAGAGTTCTTTCTAGTTTCTAACAGCCTAGTTAAATCTTGAGAGTCGCATCTGCTCTGCCTCACATTATATCCATCCACTCAAATTAGGTTACCATCTCCGAGATCTCATTATACTGAAAGGCTAAACCCGATAATACGGCGTCGGATAACTAGGAGAAAATAATTCGATTAAACTCGCACGACCGGTTTAAAATAATTAAACGACAACAGGTTGATACCTGGAACAGTTTTGGCCTGTTTATAGGCTACAGTACAACAAATAGTCAGCAAAAAGGGTTGCAAGTGCGAGAATTTGTAAACATTGTTTTTGTACACTGGCAACAATCTGTTGTTATTTTTGTTTAAATTGCCTGTGTATATTATAAAGTAGAAAAAATTGAATTTTTGTGTGTATGTTTGTAATGAATAACCCCAAAAACTGACGTAAAGCGACATTCACCCTGAGTACATAGGCCATATTTTATCCCCTTACTCCCACGGGAACGGGAACTAAGCGGGTGAAACCGCGTGACATCCGCCAGTAAGTTTATATGGAGTAATAGTAAAGATAAGTTTGCTTATTTCTTTTATAAAATAACAAATTGTGCCGATGGGTATATATAATTGTGCTGATAGTATGAAATGTCACTTTTGCAGGTGAACAGGCACCTGCAAAAGTGACAAAATTTCATACTAACTTTCATCCGATATCCTTTCTCTTTATAAATTGCAAATGTGCATTTCATACTTCTCAGACTACACTCATCGGCTTAGGCGTTATTTAAAAAAAAAACATGAGACAAACGTATTTGTGTTTACAATTAGGTATTATTGTTAGAGAATTTGTAAAGGTTTTATTGTAGATACCTATCGATAACCGAAGCTTAAATGGGAATTTTCAAAGACTTTCCCGACGCCCACCTGTAAAACCCCTGAGAGATTCATTGTCTACTGTTTCTTTTTAAGTTGCTTTTCAATTGGAAATATTTTTAGCCGATATTCTACTCCCAATCTAATCGTTTTATTCAATTTTTTTTTTTATTATTATTTAATTCAGTTTCTATTGTTATATATTTATAGGTGTGAGACTGTTTGACCTAAATGCACTCGAGAAAACTAGAAAGCACTTTAATCCCACACTTCACATTTTCTAATTAAAGTTTCATGAACGAAAACCATTATATTTCAGGCGTCAAATTGCCCTCATTAAGTCACAGCTATAAGCTTTGTGCGAGCATTATCACCGCAAATATCTACCTCATTTGATTTATATACACAAACTTCTAAGAATTTCCTTATTGAGTACTTACTGTTATCGTTTTATCCCTTCGAAATTACTGTAAACCCACCGGTAAAAATAGTCTGAAAAGAAGGGGAACGAAGGAAATGATGCATGGGTACTCACGTGTGGCCGTGGAGAGTTGCACTTATTCACTTTATTCCGCCTTTATGGTTATTTCGCAGTGCACTACGTTAATTGATAGTCTGGGACGTCCCTTGATGGTTATTTAACACTATCTTAAGGTTTCTTGAAGTTTTCACGGAGCCGGCTCGCAAGCCGTAGTTTTGATTCGAAGTTTTGAACGGAAAAGCCCGGGTTGATCTGCCTGTGGGGCGCTAGTGAGCCTTGCGCAGGATACGGAAATAGAGACGGGAAGGAAATAGGGATGTGGTAACTTGTGCAAAAAGACTAAGTTATCGGTTTTAGTGATGATGTGTTTTTAATACTTTAACACTTACAGAGACATAAAGTCAAGTGTTCTTCGCACCTAAAACAACATGTATCTTTAAAATATAAATCCTTCGTAGAAAGTTTTGTAGGTAAATTCAGTTTTGCTTTCCTTGTGGGATTAAAAGGCTTCGAAAGAAAGTTGTAAGACAATTTGCTACCGTGTTCGGTACATTGTTGTAAACTTGGCAAGCGAAATCTCTTGCCTGCAATTTACTTACTTATTGTTGTGTGTACATAATACAACATGGTGTGCAATTATGCATGTTGAATTCAGTTTTCGTGTAAGTATGCAAATTGTGCAAGTAATATAATTCATGGCGTAAACAGATTTATAATGTATGTACAGTCTGCCGGTTTTGTTTTTGCTCTAATTGTTAGCAATAATTTTGTGAAGTTATAAAATGACATCAACGGGACAGTTTAAAATAAAGTTACACATTACACTGTTTGTTTCTAACATGCTTACAGTTACTCCTCCCACGTGTACCGCACTAATGAGTACCATTTAAAAACGTTTATAATAACAAACGGTTAGGTGCCGATCCAACACAGAAATATGAATAATTAGTTGCGATTTTAAAACGTAATCCGCTTCACAACACATGAGCCTTTTTCGTTCAACCTTGTTGAGTTGAGTGGGTCGATTTTATCTCTAAATGACCGTCAATCGAACGGTATTAAATAAATACTGGGAGCGACAAAAAAGGGTTGCGCTCGAGTGATATACTGAAAACGTGTCAAGTATTCGGTCATCCATTACCTCGGTATGTAAACATTTTTCACGAGGATGATTTATTGCGGCGGAGGCTGCAGCACCAGCGCCGCGTCGCGTCGCGTCGCCTTGGTTAAGTCACAGCTCATTAGTCAAAGTGTTATGATGTAATATTCTCACACACGTTTACCGTCAGCTCACGACACACTGTATCGATGAGCGCTCGTCCTCACCCTCAGCCCTGACGACTGACACTCGATTAACTATCTAGTTTTTTTCTAATAATGCTAACGAGAAACCATGTTACGTCGAATATTTTTAAAAAAGAATACTTGGGGCCGTGATCTACAATCGATATCGAAGCCAAAAATACAGTTTTTAGAATTTTTGTCTGTTTGTCTGTTTGCCTGTTTGTCTGTTTGTCTGTTTGTCTGTTTGTCTGTTTGTCTGTTTGCCTGTTTGTCTGTTTGTCTGTTTGTCTGTTTGCCTGTTTGTCTGTTTGTCTGTTTGTCTGTTTGTCTGTTTGTCTGTTTGTCTGTTTGTCTGTTTGTCTGTTTGTCTGTTTGTCTGTTTGTCTGTTTGTCTGTTTGTCTGTTTGTCTGTTTGTCTGTTTGTCTGTTTGTCTGTTTGTCTGTTTGTCTGTTTGTCTGTTTGTCTGTTTGTCTGTTTGTCTGTTTGTCTGTTTGTCTGTTTGTCTGTTTGTCTGTTTGTCTGTTTGTCTGTTTGTCTGTTTGTCTGTTTGTCTGTTTGTCTGTTTGTCTGTTTGTCTGTTTGTCTGTTTGTCTGTTTGTCTGTTTGTCTGTATGTCTGTTTGTCTGTTGGTCTGTTTGTCTGTTTGTCTGTTTGTCTGTTTGTCTGTTTGTCTGTTTGTCTGTTTGTCTGTTTGTCTGTTTGTCTGTTTGTCTGTTTGTCTGTTTGTCTGTTTGTCTGTTTGTCTGTTTGTCTGTTTGTCTGTTTGTCTGTTTGTCTGTTTGTCTGTTTGTCTGTTTGTCTGTTTGTCTGTTTGTCTGTTTGTCTGTTTGTCTGTTTGTCTGTTTGTCTGTTTGTCTGTTTGTCTGTTTGTCTGTTTGTCTGTTTGTCTGTTTGTCTGTTTGTCTGTTTGTCTGTTTGTCTGTTTGTCTGTTTGTCTGTTTGTCTGTTTGTCTGTTTGTCTGTTTGTCTGTTTGTCTGTTTGTCTGTTTGTCTGTTTGTCTGTTTGTCTGTTTGTCTGTTTGTCTGTTTGTCTGTTTGTCTGTTTGTCTGTTTGTCTGTTTGTCTGTTTGTCTGTTTGTCTGTTTGTCTGTTTGTCTGTTTGTCTGTTTGTCTGTTTGTCTGTTTGTCTGTTTGTCTGTTTGTCTGTTTGTCTGTTTGTCTGTTTGTCTGTTTGTCTGTTTGTCTGTTTGTCTGTTTGTCTGTTTGTCTGTTTGTCTGTTTGTCTGTTTGTCTGTTTGTCTGTTTGTCTGTTTGTCTGTTTGTCTGTTTGTCTGTTTGTCTGTTTGTCTGTTTGTCTGTTTGTCTGTTTGTCTGTTTGTCTGTTTGTCTGTTTGTCTGTTTGTCTGTTTGTCTGTTTGTCTGTTTGTCTGTTTGTCTGTTTGTCTGTTTGTCTGTTTGTCTGTTTGTCTGTTTGTCTGTTTGTCTGTTTGTCTGTTTGTCTGTTTGTCTGTTTGTCTGTTTGTCTGTTTGTCTGTTTGTCTGTTTGTCTGTTTGTCTGTTTGTCTGTTTGTCTGTTTGTCTGTTTGTCTGTTTGTCTGTTTGTCTGTTTGTCTGTTTGTCTGTTTGTCTGTTTGTCTGTTTGTCTGTTTGTCTGTTTGTCTGTTTGTCTGTTTGTCTGTTTGTCTGTTTGTCTGTTTGTCTGTTTGTCTGTTTGTCTGTTTGTCTGTTTGTCTGTTTGTCTGTTTGTCTGTTTGTCTGTTTGTCTGTTTGTCTGTTTGTCTGTTTGTCTGTTTGTCTGTTTGTCTGTTTGTCTGTTTGTCTGTTTGTCTGTTTGTCTGTTTGTCTGTTTGTCTGTTTGTCTGTTTGTCTGTTTGTCTGTTTGTCTGTTTGTCTGTTTGTCTGTTTGTCTGTTTGTCTGTTTGTCTGTTTGTCTGTTTGTCTGTTTGTCTGTTTGTCTGTTTGTCTGTTTGTCTGTTTGTCTGTTTGTCTGTTTGTCTGTTTGTCTGTTTGTCTGTTTGTCTGTTTGTCTGTTTGTCTGTTTGTCTGTTTGTCTGTTTGTCTGTTTGTCTGTTTGTCTGTTTGTCTGTTTGTCTGTTTGTCTGTTTGTCTGTTTGTCTGTTTGTCTGTTTGTCTGTTTGTCTGTTTGTCTGTTTGTCTGTTTGTCTGTTTGTCTGTTTGTCTGTTTGTCTGTTTGTCTGTTTGTCTGTTTGTCTGTTTGTCTGTTTGTCTGTTTGTCTGTTTGTCTGTTTGTCTTTTTGTCTGTTTGTATGTCCGGACTAAACTCAAAAAGTACTGTATGGAGTTACTTCAAATTTTGCATGAATATTACTAAGAGGTCGGGTCAACATATAGGCTACATATTATCACGCTATCACCTACGGGGTAGGAGCACTGGCATCTTAGGTATTTTTGGTGCTGTAGAGCCTTCACGCAGACGACGTCGCGGGCAGCAGCTTGTTTCATTTAAAACGGTACCTGGTATAGCGTGTTCTGTGTACCTAGTAACATATTTAGATCATAATGGTAAAGGTTAACGAACCAAACAAAACTAAAAGGTTTTATCGAGATAACAAGACCGTCTTTTACAGACTCCGGTAATGAGAACATAATATTATGTTATTATTATAAACATCTAACTTTAATGGCGCCCCAATTCTCATCATTTGGATGAAAATGTTATGTACAGATAATGATTTAACTATATTCCAGGCAAACATCGTTATAATCCATTTTCCTCAGCTAAAACATAATGCTGTGTGCGAGGCAAAGATAAAACATTGCTGCAAAAGTTTTAATTTCCGGAACAATACGAGAACAAACATACTTGCGCTACCAGGAGTTTATCGCAAAAAAAAATACGCCGACTCTCTGAAACAGACTAGCAAAAAGTCCATCAGAGCACACAAAGCTTTCTAACTCGCATGTTTGGCAGAGTTCTGACGAGAGCGCCACCAGAAATTCTTTTCGACACGCCAAAAGGATTAACGCAAAAACCTCGACTGCTTTTTTGTATTCGGCCATTGACGTTTTACTACTTTCGATTTGTTACTCGAAGAGAGCAAAATACTCATGTAGTAAATAACGTTTAGAAAGTGTTAATATTATTGTTTAAAAGTTTGATCTGGCTATTAATCTTTTGCTTTTAAAGAGTACCCAGTACATCGTAGTAGTTTATGTCAGTGGTGATCACAAAGTAAATGTGAAAATGCATAGAAAATGTCAGTTTCAGGACATTTATGTTTCACCGACTGACAACATTTGGACACTTTGTATCTTTTAATTACGGGTGATTACCATTGTTTAGATTAGATTTTGTGTTCCATGAAATGTCAGCGTGGGTGGTGGAAATTAAGACATTCGCATATATTATGATACTGAATTTAAAGCGAATATTATGAAGTAAGTAAATTATTATTATCATACAAATAAATTAAAGGGTTTATTAAGCTATTATTCTATGTCAAGCTGTCATATTCATCACTTATTTAATTTACAACATGTGGTGTATTACTCGTTTGAAGTAGAAAAAATGTCGTAAACCTACATTCTCTTTATGCTGGCATAAAAGGCTATATAGGGTTGCTGCGCTTGAAGTACTAGACTATAACAAGGGACATAAAATTTGCGCCATTAATTTAACGATGCTCATTGAAAATTTTAAGAAAACTTCACAGACGGTTGCTTAGTCGTATTTTCACGCCCAGGTTGGCCTCCTCTATATTTACAAAGAAGTTCCGTTTATTAAAAGAGACGAGTGAATGATTGACTTACGGTACGATACCTTCGAAATTCCTCGGGAATTGTATCTGCCGTTACTGATTGATCGATTGACTGAATGACAGACTTCGGACGAGCAGCCTCAATCACTAAAAATAGAATTTCGTTTTACTAAACTCGTTTTACGAAGACCCTTGATCGGGAGTCCACGTTTAGGGAGAAATATGTTGTTTTAACCTAAAACTTATTTTATATGAATAGATTGTTATTATAGGACCGCAGCTAAACTAGTCCATCGCCATATTGTTGTAACCTCATCTCATTATTAGTTTCCGTGGACGGGAGAACAGCTGCACCAATTAGTTCGTCTTCTTCCAGATAAACGTCTAGTTCACGTTAAGGAAAAAAGGTTTTACAAGAAAATAATTCTGAAATGTTCGCTCAAAAGGCTA
Source organism: Xestia ashworthii (assembly GCA_950022955.1). NCBI lineage: Eukaryota > Metazoa > Arthropoda > Insecta > Lepidoptera > Noctuidae > Xestia > Xestia ashworthii. Next base: position 17,436,018 of record OX465553.1, read on the forward strand.
ATCCTAATTAAAGGCCCCATTTTAATCGTTTGAGGTTCAAGTCGGGGGCTCTGATCCGTGTTATTATTATTTTAAACGGGATTTTGTTACTCAATAATGCTATCGGCAATGAAGATCTTTTGTTTCTTTAAAACTGAATTGTGTGTGTAATTTTCATTCATATCAACAATTCAAATATTAATGTAATAACAAGCCATGACAGGCTTTTAAATTACATTTCTTGGAAATGTTTTTTACTGGCAGCACGAGATTCGAAGCCATATTTACTGATCTGCGGTCTGATAAGCCTTGAAAAAGAGGGTAAAAAGACGAACAGCGTTCCATCAATATTGGTAGGATATCGTTCTGGTGCGATGTCAGCGCAATTTAACAGAAAACGATTACCGCACCCAAGAGAAAATATGTTATGTGCCAGTAGAAACAGAAAATATAGTGGAGAGATGAAACGGCATGGAATGGAATTTAATCTTCTACTGCATTGCCGTAAAATAACCTTGCAAGAAATATAATTCATCGAATAGAAGGAGGAACGCATTGATATTATAATATTGTGTTGCTTTAACGGGATGAATAGTGTTGGACACAATCTTGTCATGATAAATGCGGTTGCGGTTCTAGATATCTTTTCAACTTTGACAATGCTGGCCGAATTACCTACACGAGAAACATAAAAGGAAGCCTTATCCTGTAAAAAAAAAACAAAGAAAGAAGAATAAAACTTTAATGGCATCTTTGACCACGTCAAACCAGTGTTTCTAAAATTTTGAATATCTAAAGAGTTTGCATAACAAGTGGCCTTGTATAGAAGTTAACTCAAACATTTTATTTTTCAAACTGAATGAAGAAGACGAAAAACGGGCTATTTTTATTGCGTTTTCAACTTTCGTTTGGGGCTTCTCATACGTCATACGTCTAAAAATAAAGTTATTAAGACACAAATTACGACTACAGCTGAACTTAAGGATAATTTGATACTCAAATAACGTTGACGGGAGCGCTGTTGTAAAGGGTAGGTAAGCATTTGTTTTATGAAATGTATTGAAAAATCAAGATGGCAGCGTTAGTTTTAATTTTGGCCGAAATAAGAGATAGACAAAGAGACTAGAGAGAAAAGGACAAAGAGAGAGAAGGATAAGAAAAATAAGTATACGTACAGTTACAAGATTTATAAGCTCATAAATCTGACATTTTTCAGCGATGACAGTGTGACATAATAAATGCCATTTAAGAACCAAGGTACCGTAACTATTTAATATGCTTAATGCCAACGCGATGATGTACGAGTAGCTATGATTTATCACAATATTACTCGTCGCCAGTCCACCCTGACATTTTTGTTACATTATCCGTTATGTGATAAAGATGTTATCCAACCCTGTTGGTTTCCAGGCGTTGAAACCTTATTTAATTATTTGAGCCATTGAGCTTTGTTTTCTTTTGTGATAGTACAGGTGTTGTAATATTATCAGTGATCGAATTAATTATTGTACTTTTTGATAAAACTGTTTTTATTTTGAATATTATCGCTGAGAATGTACTTCAATGACTAGAAGAAAGAAGAAGAACTAGAATTTTGAAAATCTGTTTTTTTTAAAGAGGTATAAATGCTTGTGGAAACTGTGACGTCAGTGCGCAAATATGAAAATATATCGGACAAATAAAATGTCTACAAAGAGGTTCAATATGATCTTGAGATGTGTGCGGAAAATTCAAAATGCTGGCTGAATTACACTTGAAAATAAAATAAAGGCTATTTAATTAATATGTGAAAAATAAAATGATAAAAACAAAACTTTAGTGGCATCTCAGAATTCTTTTGACTGCGTTGGGCCAGTATTATTTTTTTGTTAACTAAAGAGTTTCTGACAAACATATTTTGAAGACAAAAATATTATGCATGAATTTTTACCTAACTAAAATCTAAATCGGTTCTAATAATATAGGTAAACTAGCCAATGCCCGCGGCTTCGCCCGCGTAAAATTATTTACAAAAAACTTCCTCTTGAATCACTCTATCTATTAAAAAACCCTCATCAAAATCCGTTGCATAGTTTTAAAGATCTCTATAGCATACCTACATAGGGACAGACAGACGCGGCGGGAGACTTTGTTTTATACTCGTATCATGTAGTGATAGGTAATGTTCTTAAGTTTCAAAAAGGGTAATTTTCGGAATCACTGGTCCATTTTCGACAATTCTTTCTCTGGGTTAACTGGGAAGCTAAGCTACATTATCCCTAAGTGATATACATGACTACTTACATCCCGGTTACATAATTATTCTCTGAACCTATCACCGATGACTTTTATGTAACAATAAAAGTCCAAAGGTAACAATGAAATGTTCAAACACAAGCACTTTCGTTGCCGATACATTTCGTGAGATTTTTGTGCTATTTTTGAACATTCAAACAAAAACATAGTAGTCTATCAACAATCTGGTGACCACGACACAAGCCTTGTTGCTTAGTGTGGGACTAGATGGCGCTGTGTGTATTGTCCAACGATATTTATTTTATTTCTTTCATTGTTACTTTTAGACTTTTATTAAGTATTATAAAAGTCATCGACTCGCGACGCCAGGTTCAGAGAAAATTTAACCGACTTGCATATTTAAAGCGTTCCCGTGGTCTATAAGTAGTTTCCAACCGTACTGCTATTGAAACCGTGGGCAAAAGCGAGTCCTTTTTTTCTCACACCCATTGACCATGTGTTAAATAAGACACGGCCTTCGGTAACAACTCCTTTATTGGCACTCAGCATCGGAGGCGTACGCGCATGTCACTACTACTAGTCACTAACCTAACATCCCTCCACCATTATTTCTTGATTACAACAGTATATAACTAGAAGAATAAAAAGAATAAAAGTAGTACATACGAGTAACTAGAAGAATGTACGATAGTTAACTTTTGCAATATTCCTTAATTTAGAACGAACTTCCGTATCCGTTCGGTGATCAGGCTTAGGATCAGCTGCCTTAGATCCTAGCTCAGCTATTGGTGCAGCTCTTGGATCAGCTGTTAGCTCAGCTTCTGTTTCAGCCGCTGGCGCTCTTATCGCTTCTCTAAGCTCTGAGCTGGCCTCGCTCCACTCTTCCTCTTCTCCCGGTGAGTTGTGGCTTTGCTGGCCTGATACATGACCACCTTGTGATAAAAGTTGTCCTCCGTCGGTTTTGGACTCAGGGAGAGACCAATCCATGTCGTTGTCCTGATGTGGTGCCTCGTGAGATTTTAATTTATATAATTGGTTTTTATGCTTTTTAATAATAACGTTTTTCTCTGGAATGTACACGTCGTATAAACTTTTACCAATTGTCTTTTGATCTGTACCCCGTATCCATTTATCAGTACTTCCCTTTACCCATACTGCATCATTGATATTGAATGTAATTTTTCTACTGCCTTTATAATTTTTGGCTTGTATGATTTGCTTGTTGCGCACTTTTTCTTTTAAGTCTTGTGACGATAATTGCTATAGCCGCACACACTACACTTTACCGACGATTTTGCCGGTCTTGCCGCTATCTTGAATACGTCGGTGCTGGTCGCTGCTGATGATGCTGCCGTGGATGACTGGCGTGCTGCTCGTTTTGCACTATTTACAGCCACTGCTATTTCCAACGCCTTGGGCAATGTTACAGAAGCCTTTTCGTCCATATATAATTTGTCCCGTTCTGGCCCCGGCAGCATCCCAATGATGAACCGATCCCGCAACATTTCGTCCATGGCTATTCCGAACTTGCAGTCCACAGCCAGGCGCCGCACCCGGGCCGCCCACTGCGTCAAATCTTCGCCTGCGTCTTGCGCCGCCGTATGAAATATATATCTTTCAGCTAACACTGACTTCTTTGGCACGAAGTGCTTATTTAGCTCTGTAGTTAACTCTTCATAAGTTATTTCCTCAACTGTCTTTGGCGCAATTAACTCGCGTACCAACTTATACGCGTCATTATTGAGTGCACTCAGAAGTACCGCCTTTCGCTGATCATCTTCCTTTCCTTCTGCTTTTATCAACAACGTGTTCGCTGTTAACCATTGAGAAAGCCTTTCTTTAAAGATGTTCCAGTCCAGGCCGAGCTCAAAAATAGGCACTGAACCAATAAAATTCGCCATTACTTTATGAGCGTGCGTGCGTAACCGTAACTCGTCGCCACTGTTAAATAAGACACGGCCTTCGGTAACAATTCCTTTATTTGCACTCAGCATCGGAGGCGTACGCGCATGACACTCAGGTCACACCGCTATAACAATAGCTACTACTAGTCACTTACCTAACACCATGATAGCATCTTACTAAATCCTGAAGACCACTCAAAATTCAAGCTACGCTACTACACAAATCAATGTGTTTACCAGCCTACACAATATTGAATCAAATATCACTCCTCTGGACGTATCAGGATCAGGTTCGTACCTACATAAAATGTAAATAGTACCTACTGTAACGTAAGACATCCAATAACATATCTAGGGACAGACACAAAAGGTCTCGATATAATATGTAGGTACGGGCGGCGCGGGTTACAAATCATAACCAATACACAGTTCTACCTGAGATACAGTTACAGGTATATATTATAATACCTACGATAAATTATATTCAGTGACCCTTTTGTTCGCAAAATATATATTCATTATTCGCAATAAGTTCCTTTGTTTCTCAATACAATGATCTCAGTTACTGTTATTCTTATCTCGCTGATTTATCTAGTTTTTTCAACCCTTCTGACGAAACCAGGCAGAATTAATGAGCTGTCTTTGATAACATATTTTTTATGCCTTATACAGTTCTTCTCGGATAGAGACAATATAGGTTTGCTTTCATGGTATGTTAAAATGGAGACATACAAACTGAAGCAAAAATTTTCTTGGAATTTTGTTGAAAAATGCCTTGATATTTTTCAGAACATCATGGAACGCATAATAGCGTTGGAATTGGATGCCACGATCGCATGGTGAGTCGACACGATTGCGACGCGTCTGTCGGTACTCGTACTTAGGAAATAAGTGACAAACGTGCGTGTCGCATCCCCTGAGGTCTAGAAAGGGGCGTCAGCGTAGTACGTAGCTACGTCTATCACAGAAACGTTACAGTCAACTGAGTACCTGCCGTTCATTTCATTTTACCCAACTTGCTAGGTAACTAAGTTCACCTTCCCTGTCATCGTTCCGTGTGCATTGTACTCTAGAACAGTGTTCCGCAAAGTGTATGCCGCGGCACACTGGTGTACCGTGGTCATTAGTTGGTGTACCTCGGAAAAATTAAGTTATCTATTAGAGTTAAATCGTCAAACTGAAAAAAATACCTACTTAAACAGCCGCAAAACTTTAATAACAAATGTTAATTAAAATTTATATGTAAAACTATTATGACCAAGCGCCGTTGCATGAAACAAGACTTTTTTATTATTACAGTCATAATCACCTAAACTCAAGAAGTGTAATTCTGTCATAAATTCTCTGAAAAACAATTAAGTTTGCGTCACTTTAATTTTCCTACACCCAAAAGAAATTCCGAAACCATACACACTCATTCAATCCAAATACCTTCATTTGGCAATCACACACCATACATGAAAATACTTTTTTCATTTTCCCTGGTGAAGTCCTAAAATACCGCCAACGTTACAATAGAGGGACCTCAATGAAATGTTTTATAAAAATAGTCGTAGTTTTAACGAACGATACGTGAACAATACGTCGCTAACGATGAAGCGCACTCGGTTGGGCCCCGTGGACCGCTGGACCGGGGACCGGGGGACCGGTAGACCGGTAGACCGGTGGACCGGCGGACCGGAGTGCGGACCGATGGGACGGGACGGTGTGTTTGGAAGCATACCTCGCCGCGCCACCTACTCCATGATTTTCGCTCGTCCGCCGCTTTTGTTTAAGTACCTCTGTTTTAGATATTCTTTTTTTTCACGTTCCCGTACATAATTGTGTGGTATATCTATTGCAGTAGATAGATGTTGATTTTGTACTGCAAATGATATTGATAAATTACTAATACTATCTACTTTATTAAATACAGCGTGTTACGTATTCGGCTCGTAGGGAGGCCAAATACTTTTTGTGGACTGTATTATTATTGTTCTTCGCACCCCGGTTCTCGTAGACCAGTTGCTGGGACTCGGCTGCTGACCCAACCCATATGATCCCAACGCTGGGACTCAGCTGCTTACCCGGCTTATATGGCCAAACTAGGTGGGGTGGTTCCTCTATGCGTCTAACGAATTAAACGCGATTACTTTTAACACTTTTTATTATATAGTTATAGGTTTACATAGCGGGGCACAAGACTTTACATAAGACTGTATATAAGGAATTTAACACTGGGGCGTGGGACTCACTAGAACTATGATTCTACTTTAACTTCTCATGACAATCTGTCTGATATGGAGCTCTTCCTTGACTTCTTGAAGACTTCTCCCTGATTATCTGATGGAATGACTTAGTTACATGTTTCTATTTACTACTATTTGACTCGATTATCACCAATTTAATCGGTCCCCCTTACATAAATAATCACGTCATTGCAAGTCGTGGGAGCACCTGAGCGTCCTTGAGGGAACTTTATCCAACCACAGCCCGTAAAAATGGACTTTCCCAATTGCTGATGCAATGATACTCTTTATTATGGAATATTCCACGTCGGACAGGTTCAAACCTGACCGTATCCCCTCTCACGAATGGCTGATGCAACATTTCGAGCCATGGTGCAATGCTTAAGGCTTTTAGTATATAATAGTTTGGGGGTGGACAGACATATAGGTCCCCATTGTTTACACAAAAACTACTTAAACTAAAATTACATTTTTGTCAAGGGCTCGTCGTCCATTACATCTCTCCCCCCGGCGTAGCCTGCGCAGCCTTCTCTTCCTTTTGCAGCACGACGAGCTTGCTAACCGGACGCTTGAAGACGCCGGTCCTCGTTCGCACGTCGACTACTCTGATGCCGCCGTCAGGTCCCGGGTAGATGTTCTCGACGACTCCCATCGGCCACACGTTCCGTGGCAGTGTGCTGTCGGCGATGATGACGACGTCACCGACCTCCGGTGGTTGGCGTTTGCTCTGCGGCTCGCCGCGGGGTACCAGCGTAGGGAGGTACTCCCGCAGCCAGCGTCGCCAAAAGTGATCGGCTAGGGCCTGGCTGGCCCGCCAAGCACGTCGATCGGCCTCGTCACAAGGCCCAGTCGAGGGTAGACCCATAGAGGACCCCAACAGGAAATGGTTGGGGGTGAGGGCCTCCGGATCAGTGGAGCTCACGCTGACATGAGTCAAGGGGCGTGCGTTGATGGCGAATTCCGCTTCTGTAAGTAGAGTTAGTAATACTTCTTCGGCAGGCGCCCTTTCGCGCAGAGTCGCAGCGAGGGCAGTCTTCACGGAGCGCACCAGCCGCTCCCACGCACCTCCCTGATTGGGTGCGCCAGGAGGGATGAACCGCCACTCCATCCTGTGCAGTAATCCTTCTTCCTGCAGTGCCGGTGCCCACTCTTCATAAGCCGCTCGCAGTTCTTGATCAGCTCCTCTGAAATTAGTTCCGTTATCGGAATACATAAGCCGCGGCCAACCGCGGCGCGCAGCCATCCTTCTCAGCGCCATTATTGCTGAGTCTGTTGACAATGATGCGACGAGCTCGAGATGCACGGCGCGGGAGGTGAGGCACGTAAACAACGCACCCCATCGCTTCTCTCGACGCCGGCCCACCTTCACCATCATAGGCCCGAAATAGTCCACACCACAGTTGGTGAACGGGCGGTGGAAGGGGTCCAGGCGGGCGCGAGGTAGGTCTCCCGTGGCCGGCGGCTGTGGCGTTGCTCGCAGTCTCCGGCAGTGCGTGCAGGCCTTTTCAATGGCTCGCACCGTGGGTCGCAAGTGGATGATCCAATAGCGCTGCCGTAGGTCGTTTGTAACTCGTTCCCTGTTGGCATGCCCAGCGGCGCAATGCTCGCGCATCACAATTAACCTACTTATTCGGTGGCGACCATCCAAAATGATGGGTCGCTTGGCCTCCACGGGCACGTTAGAGGCTTCAATTCGTCCTCGCACGCGCAATAGGCCGTCTTCGATTACGGGGTCCAGTCTGTACAGCCGACTCGTCCTGGGGACGGGGCGTGCAGACCGGATTCTCTCCATCTCTTCGGTGAAGCTGTCCTGCTGGGCTTTCAGCAGGAGCTCCTTCTCGGCGCGTTCTATGTGCCGATGCTCCAGTCGAGGCGAGACGCGGCGGCACGCATCAATAAATGCGAGCACGCGCGCGGCAGCGCGCACCAGCGTCTCATACTTTGAGAAGCGGGCGGGATCAGGCAGCCAGCTGTCTCGTTCAGGGCCCGGCACAATGTGCAGGACCTCCTCTTCGGTGTCTTCCGACGCCGGCGTCCCGGGCCAGTCCCCTTCCGGCAGGCGGAGGAAACTCGGCCCGCGGAACCAGCGGTCGGTCGCGCAGATCGGCGCGTCGGTGAGTCGAGTGGCGTCATCCGCCACGTTGTGCTCCGTCGGCACCCAGCGCCATTCCTCCTTGCTGGTGAGCTCGGCGATTTCCCCGAGTCTGTGCGCGACGAACGGCGTGTATCTCTTCATGTCGTGATGGATCCAGTGGATCACCGTAGAGGAGTCCGACCAGTAGGTCGTACTGTCGATCTCGATGCGGTGTTCTTTCTTGATGGTTTCGGCGAGTCGGGCTCCTATCATCGCTGCCTGCAGCTCCAGACGTGGTATTGTCTGGGCTCGCCGCGGTGCTACTTTTGCCTTGGCCGCGACCAGCACGACATCTGTGCTTCCATCTTCGTACGTCGCCCTCCAGTATGCTACAGTCGCGTACGCTTGTTCGCTTGCGTCGCACAGCACATGTAGTTCGATGCGCTGTGTTTTCTTCCTGAGGTAGCATCTGGGTAGCCGTAGTCTTCTCAGCGCTGCTCCGTAGCTGGGTGGCCTGACCATTTTGTCAGTTTGCCACGGCAGCCTTACTTCGTAGCCTTTGTCGATCCTTTTCTTTACGATGGTCGTCGCCCTCTGGTCCGCTTCGTTCACGCGGGATTTCTTGGCGACGTCCAAGGCTTCTTTCTTGCAGTGCGCTTCGAATATACCTGGTTGTTCGTCTCTTCTCCCGGTCTCGATGACGTGCAGTACGTCCTCTTCCGGTGTGACGCTTCGTGATGCTGTTCCGTGCACCACCCATCCCAACTTCGTTCGTGAGGCGGCTGGCTGATCTGAGCCACCGACTCGTATTTCCCTGGTCACTATGCACTCCCAATGGTCTGTGCCTACCAAGAGTCCTGGACGAGCTTGCTCGTAACATACTTCCTCTCTTGGCAGGTCTCGCAGGTGCTCGTATTCCAGCAGGGTTTCTGGGATGGATTGTTGGTGGAGCCTCAAGTCCTTGATGGTCCTTGCTCGAAGCTCGTGCGACTGACCGTCTTTCCGGATGCTTCTGACCCGCACCCTTACCGCTTTGCTGTCCTGCTCCTTTGAAGACATGTTCACGCCGCATAGACGTAGCGGGCGTGAAGTCCCTTCAGCTCCTACTCTGGTCGCCAGGTCTTCATCAATGAGGGTGACGGTTGCTCCTTCATCGAACAACGCATACGTCATAACCTCCCCCCGTGACCCGGTGACTATGATGGGGCACATCTTCAGCAGTACCTTCTTCTGGTCGGCGGCGAGCTTGGTCGCTACCGACAGTACCGCTTCTTCCTTGCTGGGCTCTGCGGTAGCCTTCGCGGTCGTCGCTTCTTCCTTGGCGCCTTCCTTCTCCTCGTGGAGGGAGGCGTGATGAGGCCGGCGGCATTGGCCTACGCCGCACGGCTTCGCCTTACACCTATATCGCCAGTGTTTCCTCTCGGCACATCTAAAGCATATGCCGTTGGCCTTAATATACTCCCACCGCTTCTTGACACTCATTTCCTTATATTTGGGACACTTTGTTAGCACGTGATCTTGTTTACAGTTAAGACACCGACCTTTTTCCTCCTGGCTGTCGACGGCTGTGTAGACGGGGCTGGCCTTTTTCTTTGCTGTCACCGGTTGTCTGGTTTCCCTTTTCTGGCTGGCGGTTGCGGCGCTGGTGGGAGGGGCGTACGAGTATCGCAACGCCCTATCCGCTTCCCGCATCAGGAAATGGGACAGCATTACTATCTCCGGCTCCGTTGTGTCGTCGTTGTCACAGGCAAAGTCGCACCATCTTGACCTTATATGGGGGCTTAACTTTTCTAGCACTTCACGAGTTAATAACGGGTTATACAAGTATCTCCTTCGGTCGACCGATTTAATTACGTTTACGGTGTTTTGTACTTTGATGGCGAAGTTATTTAAGTCGGCGGCTGATGCCGTGGGCTTCGTCATCTTCTTCAACTCCTCGATGGCGCGGTCGATGAGTACTTCCGGTCGTCCGAAACATTGTTCGAGTGTCTTCATGATGACTTCTGGATTGGTGGCAGTATGTAGGAGGGCGGACACCGCCTCTCTTGCCTCTCCCTTGAGACAGCTCCTCAATCGCTGTATGTTCTCAGCTGGCGATATGTTGTACATGTTGGTGGTGTCGTTCACGGCCGCCTTAAACGGCAACCACTCGTTCACACCACCGGAGAACACCGGTAAATCCGTATGCCGTAATCGGGGCCTTGCCATCCTTTCTAAGGTCGCTGCCAGGTTGTCGATGCTGTTCCCGTGCTTCGTTGGCGTCGGTGACCTCTCCCGTGGCAATTCGAATTTAATATGTCTTGGGTCCTCCCGGGGGGGTCCTTGGTCCCCCTCCCCCCGTGATCTGAGGGGGTTCGTTTGAAGCCATTCGTCCACTCTACTGTGGTGGCCTTCCTCCTGGGTGATGAGGGGCTCATCCCGCAGGCTGTCCTGCTCATCTTGCAGAACAGATACTTCGGCGGCTAATCTTCTCTTGACCAGGTCTGCGTCCAGGTCGAGAGACTTCTTCTGGATGGCTGCCAGCTTTTCTGCAGCCTCCAATTCCGCCAGTCTTAAGCGCGTTGAAATACTGTTGGTTGACCTCTGTGACCTCTGTGACCTATGTGACCTCACCGATCTGGTGGGCGACCTCGTCCTTTGCTCGTGCTCCTCGCTCAGGAGAAGTCCTGACGATGGTCCTGCTAAGGTCGTGTCTGCTGTCGTAAGGGGCGCGGTAATCAGTCGTGCAGCTATAATATTTTGCTCACCTGTTACTGCCGGTGACAAGGGCGGGTCCATTGAAATCCTCCGTAGTCTCTCTCTTCGAATCCGTTCCGCTTCCTGGCGTAGAACTGCCTCTCTATGCTCGTCTGCCCTCTTCTGCAGGGCCCGCCTCTGGTCCTCAGCTTCTGCAGCATCACCCTGGCTTCGGGTGACCACCATCGTTCTTTGGTACGCTGCAGGTTGACTTTAAACGGGGAGCAAGGAGCGCGACAATCCAAACTAACCTAACCTGGTTTTGGACTTCTCCAGATTCGTCCACTACGACGTTTCACTTACTCGCACTTCAATACTGTTATTATATCACGACTGGACATTTATTTACCGCGACGGCACTTATGTACTTGTTACGGCACTATGTACTTACGGCACTATGTACCTTACGGCACTATGTGCTTACGACGGCCCTATGTACCTGACGGCACTATATAGTTACGGCGACAATAATGTTCCATGCGGCGCGCACTATGTTCTATAACGCGCGCTTATATATGACGCGTAACTATGTATTCACAACGTGGTCATTTATTACGTTTTATAACGATAATACATCCGTTAGTATTTTATTCACGGCGCGAATCGAGTCAATTTACTTTTTAATTTTCATAAGAGTCCCACTATTCTGCTTACCCCTTTTTTAACGCGCGCTATGATCGCGATTTTTGGTACACAGAATATCACTTTTCCTATCGCGGCACTTTATTCACTCACGACATATATAAAGTTAATTTTGTTCAGTACTTACAGTTTATGTGCCCGCTTATATCACTTATTTACGCGCTATGTATTATACCGGCACTTCTGCTTATCCGGATCGCAAGGACCAAAAATGTTACGTATTCGGCTCGTAGGGAGGCCAAATACTTTTTGTGGACTGTATTATTATTGTTCTTCGCACCCCGGTTCTCGTAGACCAGTTGCTGGGACTCGGCTGCTGACCCAACCCATATGATCCCAACGCTGGGACTCAGCTGCTTACCCGGCTTATATGGCCAAACTAGGTGGGGTGGTTCCTCTATGCGTCTAACGAATTAAACGCGATTACTTTTAACACTTTTTATTATATAGTTATAGGTTTACATAGCGGGGCACAAGACTTTACATAAGACTGTATATAAGGAATTTAACACTGGGGCGTGGGACTCACTAGAACTATGATTCTACTTTAACTTCTCATGACAATCTGTCTGATATGGAGCTCTTCCTTGACTTCTTGAAGACTTCTCCCTGATTATCTGATGGAATGACTTAGTTACATGTTTCTATTTACTACTATTTGACTCGATTATCACCAATTTAATCGGTCCCCCTTACATAAATAATCACGTCATTGCAAGTCGTGGGAGCACCTGAGCGTCCTTGAGGGAACTTTATCCAACCACAGCCCGTAAAAATGGACTTTCCCAATTGCTGATGCAATGATACTCTTTATTATGGAATATTCCACGTCGGACAGGTTCAAACCTGACCGTATCCCCTCTCACGAATGGCTGATGCAACATTTCGAGCCATGGTGCAATGCTTAAGGCTTTTAGTATATAATAGTTTGGGGGTGGACAGACATATAGGTCCCCATTGTTTACACAAAAACTACTTAAACTAAAATTACATTTTTGTCAAGGGCTCGTCGTCCATTACACAGCGCATACACACACGGCTGGTATAGTTTTATTACAAGGAATGATGGCTTAACATAAAATAATAGGTACTCTAGTTCCTCAATAGTTTATGTAAACAGTACCAAAATAGAATAAAAATAATAATTTCAAAAGGACATTTAGTACATGTCCTATTTTTGTTTCTCCGGCTGTGCTTTTCCGAACTTGGAGTACCATAGCCCAAACCTCTTGTGACATTTTTTTTTTTTTTATCTCTTTTCAGATATCATTAAAACAAAAGAAAATGAATGTGGGCAGATGATGAGGGAACACCGAATATTGTGCGCAACTGTGAGAGACCTGGTATTAACACTTGGAAAATCGCATAATAAAAAAAACATCAAAGGCAAAAGAGGCTGCGTGAAACAAAACAAGGAGCTTTTCAGATATTATTTTCAATACTTTTCTATTTTAATCTGTAACAACGAGTAACGAGTAAGTATGACCTTTCGAGGGAAAATCCTCTATTGAATTTTTACATGTATCTTATTACTTACGTATGAATGTTGTAAAAAATAATATGTTCTTTTTTTCACTATACATTCTCTGGCCTGAAATAAAACAGTAATCAAATTAATGAGCGATGTAACGGGTCCGTGGCTTAGGCCCCCAGTGGTCGAGCGCGTGGTGTGGCGGCCTGTGGGCCAGCCTGGCCTTCCATGATGCAATTAAAAAGTAAAACGTCAAAGAACACGCTAATAAAATTTCGCCAAATGTTCAGTCTTTTTTGTTAGCTTTTGAAATTATTATGATTGTCTTGCTTGTTGAATGTTTGTGTTGGACTTGGAAAAATAAAGCCGAATTCAGTTATGTGACGTGAAATTATTTTAATTAATGCTGGGGCGATTTTTATCAAAATAATACTAAATTTAGTTTATTTTGTAACAAATTTGAAACAATAAGTGACTTTGGTCCGAATGTCCGATATAGTGATGACATAATTACCTATTCCAGTTTTAAAAAGTTACATTATTACCTGTGCAGAATTCCAATTACCCACCTAGATAAAAAAAACCCCTTAGAAATTAGATCCATTAAAAGCGAAAAAAATCGACGTACGTTTACTAATATCGCGACACTTCGAAATAGGGCGGGAAAGCATAGAAGGAAAATTAATGATACGAGTACCTGTCTCGTCTATGCTCATCTCTAAAATATTTTATATTTATGACAGGAACCAGAACTTTGACATCATTAACGTCCCACGCTTTACTTCAGTGGTTCTTCTCGGTTGAGTTTGAAAATTAATGAGTTTTTTTTTTTTCAATCAGTATAACTGCTCATAAGGTCTAATGGTCGCATGCGCTACTGCAAGCATGCTTGGAACATGGCCTGACCCCTATTTATTACTTGGCGACATTTGGGTGTAACTGTACGTACCTACTATAGATACACTTCTGCTGCATAACCCTTCGAGCATGTACGGGCGTAACGTTAATGCCATCAAGTATTATTTCCAAAACTAAGTTACGCCCACTGCTGTACTTCTTTTTTTCACACATCAAATTTTCCACGAGCACGAAGTCGCAAGCAACAGCTAGTTTTTAAATAGCGCTGCAGCATTTTGGTTCTCACATTCGAAACAAATGAATGGTGCTTTTATACAAAAAAAATAGATCATCTTTCCGAAATGCACGAACAGCTGTGTATATGTCACCGTAAAATTTATTGTCAAACACGTTATATTGTAATCTCTCTAGCGATATTGTAAACTCTCGAAATATTGTCAAACGAACATACTGCTTACAATAAAACGCATTATTTTTCGTGAAATGCATGCGATGGTAGTCAACTCACGTGTTGTGGAGGGGAGGAGGGGTCCCCCTTGCCCAGTGGTACCACTTTCATGAAAAGATAATGTACCATTCCTGAGAAATACCGATTAATATAACCTAACCTTAAAACACTTTATATTCCCCTAAAAAAGCGTAGTCGACGGCGCCGGCGCCCCGCTTCGCGGGTGCAGGTATTTCCGAGTGCAGGGTTTAAAGGAACCTAACTAACCTAACGGGGGGGTGCCCCAGTCCCGATTATGGGGGCACAGATACCTACTTCCATATGTTCAGTTGACAATATTTCGAGAGTTTACAATATCGCTAGAGAGATTACAATCTAACGTGTTTGACAATTTCACGGTGACATATTATATAACATCAACGAGCTTCAGCAATTACCTAATTGAAAAAGTTCTCAACTTTTCCGTCACAATTACTTTGTCCATTGAATTTCCGACATTAATCGCATGTGTGATCGCATTTTTGCTGGTACCGTGGTTATCACTATCACTACATATTATAAAACAAAGTCTCCCGTCGCGTCTGTCTGTCCCTATGTATGTTTAGATCCTTAAAACTCCGCAACGGATTTTGATGCGGGTTTTTTTAATAGATAGAGTGATTCAAGAGGAAGGTTTTAGTATATAATTTTACGCGGGCGAAGCCGCGGGCATCGGCTAGTTATGTTATAAAGCTAGGTATATTATGGTCAAGACATCGATCGTTCATGCTTGGCGGGTTGCTTATGCAAGGAGAAACAAATATTTGGTCAACGGCAACAGAATTACCCAAGAGACGGTTGAAATAACAGCATAAAGTAACAATAATATATTTCTAGAGACATCGAGTAATATATTGAAATGTTTTAATAACAATGTTTTATTTTCACTGTAATATTCCATGCTCATTTTACACATTTATAAATGAAAAAAAAGAACTGCTTTTAGAACGTAATTATAAAATCTCTTTGCTCTTTTACTGAAGTCTACCTAATAAATATTAAGACGTGGAATTAACTTGTGATCTTTAAAACACTTTCATGACAAAGTACTTTATTATTAAGAATTTTCACACTCATCTGGGGTTATGAGAGAGACGTAACATAACAGTCTCAGATAGAAGTTTATATGCTCCTCTGGAAACCTACTTGAGCCTTGGTTTATTAGGCACTTTGGTGCCTTCTCTTCTTTTGACAAGTATGAGCTTTACCTGGTCTCCTGAATCTTAAAACCCCTCCATCTAAGGGCCGGCGCTGTTTGTTCTAGCAAACCACATGTGTGACAAAACGGCCTTTAAAAACACAGGAATACATAACTTCAGGTAGGTAAAGAGAGGAATGTCATCTCATCTTTGGTTCCGTTCTTTCAGGTCATAGCTACCAACCGTTTGGAGAGCCCGACGTTTTATAATGTTACTGTCCAAACTCAATTTTGGAACAAATTAGTTTTTCCCAGGCTAACCCGATTCATCTGCAGCGGGTCGGAATCAACCAGTTTAACCTAAACCAATGTAATTACACGCAGATAACTGTCTAGGGTTAAACGATACAACCTTATCTAAATATATAAAAGAAAAATGAAAGTGTGGTGATTCTCGTGAGTTTGAGTTTCAGATTGATTTCGATCTAACACTGTTTTAAGCTTTCATAGTTTAAAATCAAACCTATATTGTAACTTACGGGATTATTATTATCTTTCGTGATTATTTATTGTTTTACCCGTGTTAACCCGCAATCATGGCGCTTGCAACAACGTCGAAATATCGGGAACTCAAAACAATAAATAATCACGGAAGATATCCCGTAAGTGATAATATAAGTTTGGTTTGATTTCGATCTCAATAATTTTTCATTCCAGCGCATTGTGTATTTTGTAAGCACGTTCTTTAGTCTAGCAAAATGTTCTTTGCAGTCACCGTCACAGTGAATCTGAATAAGACTGATGTCAGAATTCGGAATAGCTAATCTTTTCACTCTAGCTCGTGCAGACAAAATAGACGAACCCTTCGCAGAAGTCATCCATCATACTTTGTGATTATTATTTCCTTTGCAACTCGTTCACATGATACATCACAAGCCCGTTGCTGAATAACGCGCATCTTGAAATATCTAATACAATCTCACTTAGGATAAGTTGATCGTTGTATAGTTTAGTTGTTGTAGTACTGACTTTTTTTTAACTCAGTTCCAATTGCGTTGTTTAAAACGCGTATATGTCACCGTTTAATTGTCAAACACGTTAGATTGTATAATAATTAGAGAGTTTGTAAACTCTCGAAATATTGTCAAACGAACACGCCTTACAATAAAACGCATTTTTTTTTCGATAGATTGTAATCTATCGAAGTAAATGAGTAATATTGTGAAATACACGCAAAGCGAGGCTCAGTCGATTTCTGAGTGCAGGGTTTAAAGGAACCTAACTAACCTAACGTGGGGGTGCCCCAAGTCCCGATTATGGGGGCAGAGATACTTCCGTCGCATGCATTTCACAATATTACGGTTTCACTTCGATAGATTACAATCTACCGAAAAATAATGCGCTATATTGTAAGCAGTATATTCAGTTGACAATATTTCAAGAGTTTACAACCTTGCTAGAAATCAAAATCAAAATATTTTGTTTCACATCGGCTTAGAATAGATGGGCACTTATAAAACGGTGCACGGTTCGCGTTGGTCGATTCCATGGAGAAGAACTGGCAAGAAACTTCATAGAGAGATTACAATCTGACGTGTTTGACAATTTTACGGTGACAAATACATACCTATGTTACGGGTAATACTAGAATAGGAAGTAAACCTTAGTTTATGAGATTGTCGAAAAGTTTTATCGGCTAAATAGGCTAGACGACAAAAAAAAAAAGTTAGACCGTAATTTAGACATTCAAAAAATATTTGACCCGTATTTTTTCTTTCGTTGCGTAAACCAATATTGACGAAGACACGACGCTTTTATAATTGTCAATACGTCACGCCTTGGTATAATTTTTTGTGAGTTCTGACGTCACGAGCCCCCACTCCCGAGTTTTGATGCGTTTTATCTATGTCAATATTCATTGATTTACAAAAAAAAAAAATACGTGTCCATTATTTTTCAATACTCTAACTGACGGACTAAATAGATTTACAATATTTTGATTCTGTCATCATGCCTATTCCGAAGTCCAGTTACACCTAGTTTTAGCCGTTTTAGGTCCGTGTTCACCGAGAAGATAACAGCCTGATTATCGAAAAACAGCTGTCAATGTGACATGTTCCCATACAAAAATGTGTTTTAAACAGCTGTTTTAGATAATCAGACTGTTATTTATTTATTTATTTATTATTTATTTATTTAGTAACATAGGTTCACCAACAGCTTCTGTGTACAGCATTTAGATATAAAAATGTTTTAAGGTCTTGGACTTACACAGTCGCCAATTATAGGTTAACCAGCATTCACAGAAATAAGTGATAACATAAGACAAAAAAAAAATAACAATAAGATGAAATACAATAGTAAACCTTACTATTAAGAGTTTACTTAACTAACGAAACAATACAAAGAAAAAAAAAATATATATATACGCTGTGAGTGATTAATTAAGTACTTAATTACAATTAAAATTTGAAAAAAAAAGAAGACAAGATATAAAAATTATCGTTAAAACATAAAAATTTGATCAGAACTATGAATAAAATAATAACGTTACAACATTGTTAACAATATAGAAAGAAGTAATATAATTAAATAAACCGAAGGGATCATTAATGATTACTAACACCACAAACATTGTGTTGCGATTTTCGCGAATCCAGTAAATGAGTTTTAAATATTTTTATGGAGTTATGGTAAATGTCGACATCAGGGGAAGATTTAATAAAAGAATTCATCACTCTACAGATTCTATTGAGTGGCGAGTTTACCCCAATATTCGTGTTAGACCCTTGAGTGTTGAAGAGGTTGGTCATAGGATACCTTGGCAAATTGTGAGGTACTTTTAGTCCAATACGCTCAACTAGTCTACTGCAGTCTAGTTTATTATTTACTAATTTATACAAAAACATAAGATCCTGCATTACTCGACGGTCGCGCAAACTATACATTTCATAAGATAGAAGGCGTTGTTCATATGGACACCGGGGGGATATTACACTGAAAGTATACGCTAGATGTTTTGTAAAGGCTCTCTGGATGCTTTCGACTCTCTGTGAGTGTACTGCATAGTGGGGGTTCCATACCACACTGGCAAATTCCAGTTGGCTACGAACTAAGGCGTTATAAAGGACAGTTTTAGTTCTTAGAAGTTTGAACCCTTTAGTACTTCTCTTAAGGAATCCTAGCAACCGTGCTGATTTAGTGACGATGTTATCGATATGGCTTCTAAAGTTAAGTTCACTGTCCATAATGATGCCAAGATCGCGGACCTCACTAACAGTTTCTAATAATTCTCCTCTTATTTTGAATGAGACTGTATTGGGTTGTTTTTTCCTAGAAAATCGTATGTGGTTACATTTTTGGATGTTAAGTTTCATGTGATTCAGGTTGCACCAATGATCAATTCTGACCAAATCCTCCTGAATTAGGGAAGCATCTTTATCTGAAGTGATAATTTTATAAATTTTAAGATCATCGGCAAACATTAGGTATTTACAGTGATGGATATGATCAGTTATGTCATTAATGAAGAGTGAAAATAGAACTGGTGCAAGGTGAGAACCTTGAGGAACTCCTGATTCAGCATAGTAAGGGTAAGATTCATAACCATTAACAACAAGAATTTGCGATCTACGGGATAAATAAGATGAAAACCAGTTTAAAAATGAGCCATGTATACCATTGTATTCTAACTTTGACAGTAGCAGAGAATGGTCAACTTTATCAAACGCATTGCTAAAGTCTGTGTACACAGCATCTACTTCCAATCTTTTGTCAAGAGCCAGCGTTATATCGGAAACAAACTCGACAAGGTTTGTTTCTACGCTGCGACCAGCTTTAAAACCATGCTGATTCGGCGAAATAATTTTGTCAATGTGGTGAGTAATGATTGGACAGATAAGGGATTCGAAGATCTTTGAAAAACATGATAATACTGAAATTGGACGGTAATTTTTAACATTGGCCGGATCTCCTTTCTTGAAAATCGGGACAATTCTTGCACTTTTCCATACATCAGGGAAGATTCCTTCAGCAAGAGAAGAATTAAAAATAAGTAGCAACGGTAGAGCAAGTTCATGGCAGCAGCGTTTTATTAACAGAGGTGGTATGGAATCAGGTCCAGCCCCTTTAGAGGTATCTATGTGTTTGAGCTTGGTAAAAATTTGCATTTCAGTGAACTTGATGGTACTTAGGACAGAGTCAGGACCTAAGAATCTATTTGAATTATTATTATTATTAGTAACAGGGTTATGGCTAAAAACAGACACAAATTGATCTGCGAAAAGGTTAGCAATTTCAGGACCACTACGTGCGAGCCTATCATTCATAAACATGTCAGCAGGAATGCAGGATTCCCCACGACCTTTATCCTTTATGAACCGCCAGAAAGCTTTAGGGTTTTTTGGAATATCGTTTTCAATTTTACTTTTATATGAATTATAACAGTTATTTATTAATGTATGACAGCGACTGCGAAGTAATTCAAAGGTTAGCCTGTCTCGGGGATTATTATATTTGCGGTATTTTTGTCTAAATTTCTCTTTTTCAGATAGGGTCCTAATAAGTGAGGCAGTATACCAAGACGGATACTTGGATTTTTTCTTAGTGTAAATGGGTACAAAATTATCAATAGCGCTCTGAAGGACGCTGTAAAAGATGTCAACCATTTTATTCACATCAACACAATTATTGAAGGCATCAAACCAATTTATATTTCCAAGATACATTATGATTTTTTCATAGTCAGCTTTAAAAAAGTTGTAACCGGAGCGATATTTTGGTTTTAATTGTTCTAAGTTTGACAGTGGAATAGAGATAAGCAAGTTTGGATGATGGGAGTCCAGTTTACTTAGCAGATCAATGGGCTTAGTAACTGTTACATCTGATATTTTACTTAAGACTAGATCTAAAAATCTGTTATCTGCATTATGAATAGAATTAAATTGGTGGAGTTCATTAACCGATAAAAAGTCTACAAATGAGTAACCCAGTGCGTTTTCATAGTTTGATGGTGAAAGATGTAGGTCATCATCTCTCTTTTTCCACTCGATAAAACCCAAGTTAAAATCCCCAAGAATCACAACATCATCGACATTATTGAGCGCAATAGTAGCATTATTTAGGAAACATTGTAGAGAGTCCAGTTTGACAGGCGGGGGCATGTAGATAACACATAATGCAATTTTTTTAGTATGATTGTTCACAGTTACCTCAATAGATAACCATAAATCTTCCAAATCACTTTCCCAGCTTTTCATTCGTTTAGATTTAATTTTACTAGAAACAGCAACCATAACCCCTCCCCCATCTTTTTTGGATACTTTAGAACTTAATCTATCTCTACGATATACTGTGTACCGCGGGTCAATGAACTCTCCATTACATACATTAGAGTTTAGCCAAGATTCAGTAAATGCAATTACATCATAGCTAGTAAGTAGAATGTTTTTATAGATATCTTCAGTTTTAGTTCTAATTCCACGAACATTTTGATAATAAATATCAAACATTGCGAATACAAATAACGCGAAGAACACTATTATAGAGACAGAAGTAAACTAAATTCTAAATAGCTATATCTGTCGTTTTCATTAAATTTAAGCTATCGTGATTGCGAATGT
The DNA here is from genome assembly GCA_950022955.1 of Xestia ashworthii. Lineage (NCBI taxonomy): Eukaryota > Metazoa > Arthropoda > Insecta > Lepidoptera > Noctuidae > Xestia > Xestia ashworthii. The sequence goes on from OX465553.1 coordinate 17,457,391, forward strand.
AGATAGGCTTCGAATAAATATCTTTACGTACAAAAATTCGCCCATTACGTATCCAGACAAAGTTAAATGACATCTCCTTAGCCAATATCCGTGCTGCTGCATGAAGTTGCTTACCAGTAGGGCATAAATGCTCGCTTACAAAAATAGGCACTCTGTTACCATGTAGGCCTAGGTGATGCGAGCTCAATTTGTCCGAGGGGTGTTTTTTGTTAAAGTTTCCTACAGCAGCTAGAAGATTGTCACGCTGGCGAGGGCTGCGGAGCTTAGCGATCACAGTGCGCGGACGGTTGCTCTCCTTATTCAGTTTGGCTACTCTTGTGATTTGCATAACGTCACTGTCGCCAATTTCACAACATGTCACCTTTGCGATCTTTTGCAGCGTTTGCACTAGGTTTTCAGACCTATCCTCAGGAATACCATTAATTTCCACGTTGCTTTCACGCATGTTTTGTTCTACGATACATAATCGTGTAGTAAGTTCACTAACACTCTGCTGGAGGGTTGCATTATCGTTGCGCAGTTGGTTTATAAGGGTTTCCTTTTCATCAAAGCGTTTTTTGAACTCTTCAAAGTGCTCGTTGAAAAACCCAAGCGAAACTTTGAATTCCGATATTTCTCCTTGAATGTTTTTCAATTGCTCCAAAAGTAATTCTTTAAAAGATGACTTGAAAGCAGCAGCCAATTCTTCCTTAATTATGTCTCTAAGATTATTGTTATTAAAACATTGTTCCTGAATATTTGAGGTAGACATGGACTGATTACATTTCTTCCTTAGGGTCACATTCATCGTATCGGCTGGAGTGTTTTGAGAGCCAGAAGTTTTAGGAATAGTTGTGGGGCTTGAAGTTTGTTTTCGATCCGTTGAGTGACGGAGATTCTCAGTATTGTTGGACGGGCACGCACGTGTATCAATTTTATCGTTCTTTTGCTGTTTGTAGCTAAAGACATTTATTAATATGCGGCATAAAGCTTGAAGTAGTTGGAGAGCTAAACGGCAAGCAAGCATGCATATAAGCGCCGATTGTGTGTACGTAAAAGCGAGCGACTCGCGGGTTACCCTAGGTAACGTAACAACAACGCAGTCGTTATAAAATTTTGAAGGTAATTTGCTTATTACTCACAAACGCACAAGAATCACGATATGATGTAAACACCACTGGATAGTCCGTAAACAAGGCTTTACGGGGATATATAACACTTTTAATTATGGAAAATATTGACCACTTTTATGTTTATTTTATCGGAGCAAAATTTAAAACAGTGTTGTCACTTTGGCGTCACATGTCATTATCTTCTCGGTGAACATGGACCTTAGGCGGCTATGCCTAGGTGCGACCGGCAGCTATTGGTTAAACTTAGGTGTACCCTTTTTATTGCTAGGGCACACATAGATGCCATGGCTACACCTTCTTGAATACATTTATATTCACCATATGTCCCGCTTACCTGAACGTGTTTTCTTAAGCACATATTCCTATTTACAATATACCAACAGGCCAGCGTGTATGGTGCAGGGCGGTGCCAAGATCCGTTCGTTCACAGTCGAACGGGCAGGCGGGCGGCGCTCCATGGCCCTGTAAGCCCTATTGTACGTGGAACTGAGCGGAGCCATCAAAGCCTCCACATTTTATTGACCTTTACGTGCTTCCGTCAGCGTCGTAAAGAAATCGAGAGAGATTGAAGCTATCTCAATGATTTTTGTTCATGTATGTGTATGATTCCATATGGACATGTTATTGGTATTTTATTGTTATTTGTTTTCTGCCGAAGGGTAATTAATCCCGGAAAACATTTGAATAGGCTATCTCTCAAATAAAGGAAATAGGTAATAATTAAACATTATTATTGCCTCTAAACAAACACGTCGTCCAGTATCATATTTGGCAACAGAACCGATTTTGTAAGCGACCCATTTTGCGAGCAATTCTTGGCAAAATCCAAATGTTTGTTTATATTAAGTAGTCATCTAACGAGGTTCGGATAGACACACCCACCGTGCAAAACGGTCACGTCACCAATTTCCTCTTTCCGAGTATTTTGCCTAACTTTTTACATTTCTTAGAACGAGATGGAAATTGGGCACTTGGGGAGGGACTTTGACTCCAATCAGTTACCGACTTTTGTTTAAAAATGGAAGGTAAATTGTTCACGGGACAGCGCCGTACAATAGCAAAATATTTGTAGGCAATTCATCACTCGTAATACTTTAATAAGCTGCTTCGTTTTCTTTCTTTTCAGAGAGGTTTTCGGAAAGTTTGAAGATTTAATTTTGAAAGCTGCGGCCGTAACCATCACCGTGTATGAAATTCTTCGAAATGTAAAGACGGTAATCCGTCAAGTTTCCGTTACATGACCGCGCAGTTTCTTCTCGACGTAATGACTTTTGAGAGCTCTTTAATTAATATTACTTACGAGTTGATAAATGATCTCAACAAAGTTAATTATGATAACGTAGAATACAGGAACAAGTTGAGTATCGATCAACATATTGGAAAACTTTTCTAAGCGCTTCGTATAAAGGATACGTTCTTGGAACGGTTTTCAATTACCGATTATTTGAGTTGCATTGTATTTTACTTTAAGAGTAGTAGGGTATTTGAATTGTAGATATATTAGCGTGTAGGTCGTAGGTATATAAGTACGAGTTTTTCATTATGGATTTATTTTTATACAGAGTGTAAACGAACCCTTCACAAAGCCGTCAACCAAGCAATCTATACTTAGGTACATCAAACTAAGTAAATCTACGCTAAAATTATTGTTGGGTAAGGAGATGGAAAATGGTGGGCCAAATTGTAATAAGTTTAGATATTATTTGGTTTAAAAACTTAGTCATATTTTTATTTTAAAATACCAAAAATCTGCTCAATTCTCAATCTGGAAGCGGAGAAAAACTAGACACACCTAAGATCGCTTACGCGTTTGACTTGGAATTGTTTTTCTTGGAATTATTGAAAGTTTGGATCGCAGTGTGAGCAATTGTGGGATTGCAACTATTGACTGCAATACCTAGGCCGACGACCCTCGGACGTGATCAATTCCGTCAGTGATTCGCCAATGGCTTTCACCTAACTCTGAAAGCAAGTATAATAATAATAATAAACCATTTATTTCAGGTAACAAAGACCCATACATGTTATTAGTATGTATATTTATTTAAGGTTTTTACCTTAAATAAATATACATACTAATAACATTTTTTGTTAGTAAGCAATTTCTAGATGACATTGTAATAATAATGTAAGATGAATTAACCGTGTACTATATTAAAATGTGTTTTTTATTTATTCTGGACGCCTTTTCGATAAATAACTTTCTGTTTTCTTTTAATGGCTTCAAGCCATTCATATTCAATCAAAATATGACTTTTCAAACACACTCTACTGAATAAAACATACATTAATGCATAAAGAACTTGATAAGTAATCAGCTCTGATAAGGAGACTTTAACATAACCTCACTTTTACTAACCCTCAAATAACTCGGCTCTCAGATTGTCAAAACTCACTGAATTTTTAGTGAAGGACTGACAGGTCTGAATCTATTGATTCATACCATTTACATCTCCTTACATCCAGGCCCAAGAATGTATGTAATCGTTTCCGCCTCCTTTGGAGTGAAAAGTCGCGTTGTAATGTAAAACTCAATGTAACGTACTCAAAACATTGTGCTGATTGATGGATGCAATGAATTGTAAACGGGTTATGGAGGTATTTAAAGTGAAATTTTGACCTTGAAATAAAGGGTGTAAAACACCTCTTCACGAAGCCGAAAGGCACTTGTTCTCCCCATCATTGCGAACATTTTTTTGTTCTACACCATACCTGGGAACCTTCTAGTTACGGAGATATGGGGGGTCAAAGTTAGAACTTTTTGTCATTTTTTTTAACCGACTTCTAAAAAAGGAGGAGGTTCTCAATTCGGATGTTTCTATTTTTTTTTTTTTTTTTTTTTTTTTTTTTATGTTTGTTCGCGCATAACTCCGTCGCTTGCCAACCGATTTGAAAAATTCTTTTTTTGTTGGAAAGGGTATACTTTCCAAATGGTCCCATAGCCACCAAGTCGGGATCTGATGATGGAATCTTGGCGAAATCGAGGGAACTCTTCAAATTTTATAGGATAACGTACAGCTATTTTGGTATTTTCTACAACAAATGAAGCATTTGCGTTTGATAAGAACCATTCTACCATCAGATCTGATGATGAAGCCAAGAGTCATGGAACTCCATAATGAGACAATGTATCCTAGTCGTGTTTGGGCTTGTTGTAATTGTAACGGTATGCACTTTCCATGTGTACCAAGCACATGTGAACCACTAAAAAGTGAAAAATAAAAACTTTTTTTGCAAAAAATAAAACCGACTTCAAAAAAAAACAAAAAAGTGAAAAATAACTTTAGCTTCTGAAGTCGGTGACAAAAAAATTAAATCAATCAAACAAAGGTCACCGACTTCAGAAGCTAAAGTTATTTTTCACTTTTTTGTTTTTTTTTGAAGTCGGTTTTATTTTTTGCAAAAAAAGTTTTTTAAATACAAGTTTTTTTTTGTATGATTTTAACTTAAACTTTTGAAAAAGCTGGAACTTTGACCTCCAATATCTCCGTAACCACATGGTTCCCAGGTATGGTCCAAAGGAAAATAAAAATGGTCACAATGACAAGGAGAATAATCTATACATATAATAAAATCGTTGAGACCAAAAAATCTGTACATTGAAGATTAAAAAAAAAAATCGACCAGGGTGACTTAAAATAAGTAACTGAATATATAAAAACCATTTTTAAAATTTTTGTTTGTTTGTTTGTTTGAACGCGCATCACGTAATAACTGCTGGACGGATTTTGATGAAAACTTCACGAATCTATTTATATAAACTCAGAATAACATTTAGGCTATAGTAATTATGGAAAATTTTGGAAAAAAGGGGTGAAAAGGGGGGGTAAAGTTTGTATGAAAAAAAAATGTTAGATTGTTCTAGAATCATGATACTCAGAATAAATACTTATTATTAAAAATAATGAAATACCTGTTTCAGCATTTTTTACAAAATTTATCCAGAGACGAAAAAAGAGGGTTTTGTGTTTAAAATTAATTAACTTCATACACCTATAGAATAAAATCCAATGAAGTTGCTACATATACTTCAAATCTAATACAGATAAATATAATTTCTCAGTTTCCTTGAAATTTGATTTTTGAGGTGAATATTGAATACGCACAAAATAGCAATTTAATGACTGACAATTTGGCTTTAGTGACTCATGGATCAACGCACAGCCTAAACCGCTGGTCGTAGAGACCTGAAACTAGCAGGGTGTGTTCTTTATATGATGTAGGCATCCGGTATAGAAGAATTTTCCAACATTGAACCCCTAAGGGGGGACAAAGTTTGTAAGAGACAACGTGATTCCTTGGTCCAATCTACTTGAAAATTTGCATTAACCTTTTTAACAGAATTGATGGAAGACGTGTTTCGTATTTTATTGAATTGAACCCCTAACGGGGTTAAAAAAGGGTAAACAATTATTTTTGCCATGGCGCTGATTTGCTTCGTTTGATTTAAACTACATTTTATTTCGACACATGTTTGAAAACTCAATCCGATTTTATTCAAAAAGGTTGAACTCACATGAAACCTTGGTGCTAATACTCTAAAATTGGAATGTCTCGAAAGTCACCGTATTATATTATATTGGAAGGTTTCAAAGCTTTAGAGGTTATGCACTTCCTCATGGGACGTCATCATCATCATCAGCCTATAATGTTGCCACTGCTGGGACACGGCCTCCTCTCAATGAGAGGGAATGGGCTATAATCTACCACGCTCATGGGACGTAGAGTTAGAAATTTGAAATAGAAGATTAAAACATTTTGGTTCCAAAATTGTCACCAAAGGTATGTCAATGAAGATGGAAGGCAGTTGGCCTTGCAACAGCCGCAAGAGTTTACAACAGCTTTATCGTGTTTAGGGCGCTTTCAATTTAGACGTTTCGTGTCGCGCCGCTGCGGCGCCAAAGCAGTGCGTTTGTTGTAAGACTCGAAACGTGTAAATTGAAAGCATTAGGATCATTTCATGCAACTTCATGAGAACCTTTAACCTAACTAGAGTGCGACTTTCATCGATGATCTGACGATGGAGATGAAAGATAGTAGCGAGAAGTCCTCAAAAGTTTACAGCAGCTATATCGTGTTTCGGCTCATGTAATAATTCACTCCGATGAGAACTTTAGACCTGGCAGGAGTATGACTGTCATTGACGGTCAACGATGGGGACAAAAGGCAGTTGCAAAAGAAGTCTTCAACGGTTTACAGCAGCTATATCGTGTCCCGGCCTATTGCGTGCACCTTGATGAGAACTTTCGACCTAGCTGGAGTAACATGACTGTCATCAAGGGTCTAAGGAAGGAAATGTAAATGATAATAATATAAATTTTATTTCAGATCAAATACAATCTATTTATGTATTAACCTAATTATAGTAATAAAAAAGTAAAAATAAGAAACACACTATATACAAAATAGATACGACTTACACCTACGTATGCAGCCGTCTCCAGTGAGCCAGCATGGGCAAGCTTTCGAGGGAAGCCCTTATTTGGAAAATCATAAGTAGAATATATGAGCGATTAATGCAAAGATTTCCGAGAAGTTAAATTGTTACCTACTTGAATCTACACTATTATAATAAAGCTGAAGAGTTTGTTTGTTTGGTTGAACGCGCTAATTTCAGGAAATGGTGGTTCGAGTTAAAAACATATTTTAGTGTTGGACAGCCCGTTTATCAAGGAAGGCTAACATCACCAATAGGAGCGGAGCATCAATGAAAAATTTCCCAAAAACAAAGATTCATTCCTTTTTCTTTGCTTCCGTTGCAAGCACTGCATAACGCGGTTAAAGTTACACAGCAATCACGTACGAAGGAATTGTTCCTCTTAAGCATTTAAAAAAAAAGTCCGCGATAGCATATATGTCTAAGGTTGACTCACACTTTCTCTAACCCTCACTCGCAGACGAAGTTGCGCGGGTCAGCTAGTTATTAAATAAAATCTAAAGAAATCAGTTTGGTTCGGAAATTCGGCAATGAAAATATACATAGATAGGTGGAGCTATTAAATATTTCCAAATTTCTGAAGGCGGCTAGGTATGGGACTAATTACGCATTGCAGTAAAATATACAGGGAAGTACCGGATAGAAAAACTAGAATAGATGAAGACCAAAGAAACGATGAATGACTTTGTGAAGGATGATAAAAATGATAAAGGATGATAAAGGAGGTGTCTGATGAGAAGACGAGTAATAGAGAAATATATAAGAAGAAGACATGATGCGCTGACACCAAATAAATTGGGATAAAGATAAGAGAATTATGATGATTGAAAAATTAGTCAAGAAAGTCAGTAGGGCATAAATGCTCGCTTACAAAAATAGGCACTCTGTTACCATGTAGGCCTAGGTGATGCGAGCTCAATTTGTCCGAGGGGTGTTTTTTGTTAAAGTTTCCTACAGCAGCTAGAAGATTGTCACGCTGGCGAGGGCTGCGGAGCTTAGCGATCACAGTGCGCGGACGGTTGCTCTCCTTATTCAGTTTGGCTACTCTTGTGATTTGCATAACGTCACTGTCGCCAATTTCACAACATGTCACCTTTGCGATCTTTTGCAGCGTTTGCACTAGGTTTTCAGACCTATCCTCAGGAATACCATTAATTTCCACGTTGCTTTCACGCATGTTTTGTTCTACGATACATAATCGTGTAGTAAGTTCACTAACACTCTGCTGGAGGGTTGCATTATCGTTGCGCAGTTGGTTTATAAGGGTTTCCTTTTCATCAAAGCGTTTTTTGAACTCTTCAAAGTGCTCGTTGAAAAACCCAAGCGAAACTTTGAATTCCGATATTTCTCCTTGAATGTTTTTCAATTGCTCCAAAAGTAATTCTTTAAAAGATGACTTGAAAGCAGCAGCCAATTCTTCCTTAATTATGTCTCTAAGATTATTGTTATTAAAACATTGTTCCTGAATATTTGAGGTAGACATGGACTGATTACATTTCTTCCTTAGGGTCACATTCATCGTATCGGCTGGAGTGTTTTGAGAGCCAGAAGTTTTAGGAATAGTTGTGGGGCTTGAAGTTTGTTTTCGATCCGTTGAGTGACGGAGATTCTCAGTATTGTTGGACGGGCACGCACGTGTATCAATTTTATCGGTCTTTTGCTGTTTGTAGCTAAAGACATTTATTAATATGCGGCATAAAGCTTGAAGTAGTTGGAGAGCTAAACGGCAAGCAAGCATGCATATAAGCGCCGATTGTGTGTACGTAAAAGCGAGCGACTCGCGGGTTACCCTAGGTAACGTAACAACAACGCAGTCGTTATAAAATTTTGAAGGTAATTTGCTTATTACTCACAAACGCACAAGAATCACGATATGATGTAAACACCACTGGATAGTCCGTAAACAAGGCTTTACGGGGATATATAACACTTTTAATTATGGAAAATATTGACCACTTTTATGTTTATTTTATCGGAGCAAAATTTAAAACAGTGTTGTCACTTTGGCGTCACATGTCATTATCTTCTCGGTGAACATGGACCTTAGGCGGCTATGCCTAGGTGCGACCGGCAGCTATTGGTTAAACTTAGGTGTACCCTTTTTATTGCTAGGGCACACATAGATGCCATGGCTACACCTTCTTGAATACATTTATATTCACCATATGTCCCGCTTACCTGAACGTGTTTTCTTAAGCACATATTCCTATTTACAATATACCAACAGGCCAGCGTGTATGGTGCAGGGCGGTGCCAAGATCCGTTCGTTCACAGTCGAACGGGCAGGCGGGCGGCGCTCCATGGCCCTGTAAGCCCTATTGTACGTGGAACTGAGCGGAGCCATCAAAGCCTCCACATTTTATTGACCTTTACGTGCTTCCGTCAGCGTCGTAAAGAAATCGAGAGAGATTGAAGCTATCTCAATGATTTTTGTTCATGTATGTGTATGATTCCATATGGACATGTTATTGGTATTTTATTGTTATTTGTTTTCTGCCGAAGGGTAATTAATCCCGGAAAACATTTGAATAGGCTATCTCTCAAATAAAGGAAATAGGTAATAATTAAACATTATTATTGCCTCTAAACAAACACGTCGTCCAGTATCATATTTGGCAACAGAACCGATTTTGTAAGCGACCCATTTTGCGAGCAATTCTTGGCAAAATCCAAATGTTTGTTTATATTAAGTAGTCATCTAACGAGGTTCGGATAGACACACCCACCGTGCAAAACGGTCACGTCACCAATTTCCTCTTTCCGAGTATTTTGCCTAACTTTTTACATTTCTTAGAACGAGATGGAAATTGGGCACTTGGGGAGGGACTTTGACTCCAATCAGTTACCGACTTTTGTTTAAAAATGGAAGGTAAATTGTTCACGGGACAGCGCCGTACAATAGCAAAATATTTGTAGGCAATTCATCACTCGTAATACTTTAATAAGCTGCTTCGTTTTCTTTCTTTTCAGAGAGGTTTTCGGAAAGTTTGAAGATTTAATTTTGAAAGCTGCGGCCGTAACCATCACCGTGTATGAAATTCTTCGAAATGTAAAGACGGTAATCCGTCAAGTTTCCGTTACATGACCGCGCAGTTTCTTCTCGACGTAATGACTTTTGAGAGCTCTTTAATTAATATTACTTACGAGTTGATAAATGATCTCAACAAAGTTAATTATGATAACGTAGAATACAGGAACAAGTTGAGTATCGATCAACATATTGGAAAACTTTTCTAAGCGCTTCGTATAAAGGATACGTTCTTGGAACGGTTTTCAATTACCGATTATTTGAGTTGCATTGTATTTTACTTTAAGAGTAGTAGGGTATTTGAATTGTAGATATATTAGCGTGTAGGTCGTAGGTATATAAGTACGAGTTTTTCATTATGGATTTATTTTTATACAGAGTGTAAACGAACCCTTCACAAAGCCGTCAACCAAGCAATCTATACTTAGGTACATCAAACTAAGTAAATCTACGCTAAAATTATTGTTGGGTAAGGAGATGGAAAATGGTGGGCCAAATTGTAATAAGTTTAGATATTATATGGTTTAAAAACTTAGTCATATTTTTATTTTAAAATACCAAAAATCTGCTCAATTCTCAATCTGGAAGCGGAGAAAAACTAGACACACCTAAGATCGCTTACGCGTTTGACTTGGAATTGTTTTTCTTGGAATTATTGAAAGTTTGGATCGCAGTGTGAGCAATTGTGGGATTGCAACTATTGACTGCAATACCTAGGCCGACGACCCTCGGACGTGATCAATTCCGTCAGTGATTCGCCAATGGCTTTCACCTAACTCTGAAAGCAAGTATAATAATAATAATAAACCATTTATTTCAGGTAACAAAGACCCATACATGTTATTAGTATGTATATTTATTTAAGGTTTTTACCTTAAATAAATATACATACTAATAACATTTTTTGTTAGTAAGCAATTTCTAGATGACATTGTAATAATAATGTAAGATGAATTAACCGTGTACTATATTAAAATGTGTTTTTTATTTATTCTGGACGCCTTTTCGATAAATAACTTTCTGTTTTCTTTTAATGGCTTCAAGCCATTCATATTCAATCAAAATATGACTTTTCAAACACACTCTACTGAATAAAACATACATTAATGCATAAAGAACTTGATAAGTAATCAGCTCTGATAAGGAGACTTTAACATAACCTCACTTTTACTAACCCTCAAATAACTCGGCTCTCAGATTGTCAAAACTCACTGAATTTTTAGTGAAGGACTGACAGGTCTGAATCTATTGATTCATACCATTTACATCTCCTTACATCCAGGCCCAAGAATGTATGTAATCGTTTCCGCCTCCTTTGGAGTGAAAAGTCGCGTTGTAATGTAAAACTCAATGTAACGTACTCAAAACATTGTGCTGATTGATGGATGCAATGAATCGTAAACGGGTTATGGAGGTATTTAAAGTGAAATTTTGACCTTGAAATAAAGGGTGTAAAACACCTCTTCACGAAGCCGAAAGGCACTTGTTCTCCCCATCATTGCGAACATTTTTTTGTTCTACACCATACCTGGGAACCTTCTAGTTACGGAGATATGGGGGGTCAAAGTTAGAACTTTTTGTCATTTTTTTTAACCGACTTCTAAAAAAGGAGGAGGTTCTCAATTCGGATGTTTCTATTTTTTTTTTTTTTTTTTTTTTTTTTTTTATGTTTGTTCGCGCATAACTCCGTCGCTTGCCAACCGATTTGAAAAATTCTTTTTTTGTTGGAAAGGGTATACTTTCCAAATGGTCCCATAGCCACCAAGTCGGGATCTGATGATGGAATCTTGGCGAAATCGAGGGAACTCTTCAAATTTTATAGGATAACGTACAGCTATTTTGGTATTTTCTACAACAAATGAAGCATTTGCGTTTGATAAGAACCATTCTACCATCAGATCTGATGATGAAGCCAAGAGTCATGGAACTCCATAATGAGACAATGTATCCTAGTCGTGTTTGGGCTTGTTGTAATTGTAACGGTATGCACTTTCCATGTGTACCAAGCACATGTGAACCACTAAAAAGTGAAAAATAAAAACTTTTTTTGCAAAAAATAAAACCGACTTCAAAAAAAAACAAAAAAGTGAAAAATAACTTTAGCTTCTGAAGTCGGTGACAAAAAAATTAAATCAATCAAACAAAGGTCACCGACTTCAGAAGCTAAAGTTATTTTTCACTTTTTTGTTTTTTTTTGAAGTCGGTTTTATTTTTTGCAAAAAAAGTTTTTTAAATACAAGTTTTTTTTTGTATGATTTTAACTTAAACTTTTGAAAAAGCTGGAACTTTGACCTCCAATATCTCCGTAACCACATGGTTCCCAGGTATGGTCCAAAGGAAAATAAAAATGGTCACAATGACAAGGAGAATAATCTATACATATAATAAAATCGTTGAGACCAAAAAATCTGTACATTGAAGATTAAAAAAAAAAATCGACCAGGGTGACTTAAAATAAGTAACTGAATATATAAAAACCATTTTTAAAATTTTTGTTTGTTTGTTTGTTTGAACGCGCATCACGTAATAACTGCTGGACGGATTTTGATGAAAACTTCACGAATCTATTTATATAAACTCAGAATAACATTTAGGCTATAGTAATTATGGAAAATTTTGGAAAAAAGGGGTGAAAAGGGGGGGTAAAGCTTGTATGAAAAAAAAATGTTAGATTGTTCTAGAATCATGATACTCAGAATAAATACTTATTATTAAAAATAATGAAATACCTGTTTCAGCATTTTTTACAAAATTTATCCAGAGACGAAAAAAGAGGGTTTTGTGTTTAAAATTAATTAACTTCATACACCTATAGAATAAAATCCAATGAAGTTGCTACATATACTTCAAATCTAATACAGATAAATATAATTTCTCAGTTTCCTTGAAATTTGATTTTTGAGGTGAATATTGAATACGCACAAAATAGCAATTTAATGACTGACAATTTGGCTTTAGTGACTCATGGATCAACGCACAGCCTAAACCGCTGGTCGTAGAGACCTGAAACTAGCAGGGTGTGTTCTTTATATGATGTAGGCATCCGGTATAGAAGAATTTTCCAACATTGAACCCCTAAGGGGGGACAAAGTTTGTAAGAGACAACGTGATTCCTTGGTCCAATCTACTTGAAAATTTGCATTAACCTTTTTAACAGAATTGATGGAAGACGTGTTTCGTATTTTATTGAATTGAACCCCTAACGGGGTTAAAAAAGGGTAAACAATTATTTTTGCCATGGCGCTGATTTGCTTCGTTTGATTTAAACTACATTTTATTTCGACACATGTTTGAAAACTCAATCCGATTTTATTCAAAAAGGTTGAACTCACATGAAACCTTGGTGCTAATACTCTAAAATTGGAATGTCTCGAAAGTCACCGTATTATATTATATTGGAAGGTTTCAAAGCTTTAGAGGTTATGCACTTCCTCATGGGACGTCATCATCATCATCAGCCTATAATGTTGCCACTGCTGGGACACGGCCTCCTCTCAATGAGAGGGAATGGGCTATAATCTACCACGCTCATGGGACGTAGAGTTAGAAATTTGAAATAGAAGATTAAAACATTTTGGTTCCAAAATTGTCACCAAAGGTATGTCAATGAAGATGGAAGGCAGTTGGCCTTGCAACAGCCGCAAGAGTTTACAACAGCTTTATCGTGTTTAGGGCGCTTTCAATTTAGACGTTTCGTGTCGCGCCGCTGCGGCGCCAAAGCAGTGCGTTTGTTGTAAGACTCGAAACGTGTAAATTGAAAGCATTAGGATCATTTCATGCAACTTCATGAGAACCTTTAACCTAACTAGAGTGCGACTTTCATCGATGATCTGACGATGGAGATGAAAGATAGTAGCGAGAAGTCCTCAAAAGTTTACAGCAGCTATATCGTGTTTCGGCTCATGTAATAATTCACTCCGATGAGAACTTTAGACCTGGCAGGAGTATGACTGTCATTGACGGTCAACGATGGGGACAAAAGGCAGTTGCAAAAGAAGTCTTCAACGGTTTACAGCAGCTATATCGTGTCCCGGCCTATTGCGTGCACCTTGATGAGAACTTTCGACCTAGCTGGAGTAACATGACTGTCATCAAGGGTCTAAGGAAGGAAATGTAAATGATAATAATATAAATTTTATTTCAGATCAAATACAATCTATTTATGTATTAACCTAATTATAGTAATAAAAAAGTAAAAATAAGAAACACACTATATACAAAATAGATACGACTTACACCTACGTATGCAGCCGTCTCCAGTGAGCCAGCATGGGCAAGCTTTCGAGGGAAGCCCTTATTTGGAAAATCATAAGTAGAATATATGAGCGATTAATGCAAAGATTTCCGAGAAGTTAAATTGTTACCTACTTGAATCTACACTATTATAATAAAGCTGAAGAGTTTGTTTGTTTGGTTGAACGCGCTAATTTCAGGAAATGGTGGTTCGAGTTAAAAACATATTTTAGTGTTGGACAGCCCGTTTATCAAGGAAGGCTAACATCACCAATAGGAGCGGAGCATCAATGAAAAATTTCCCAAAAACAAAGATTCATTCCTTTTTCTTTGCTTCCGTTGCAAGCACTGCATAACGCGGTTAAAGTTACACAGCAATCACGTACGAAGGAATTGTTCCTCTTAAGCATTTAAAAAAAAAGTCCGCGATAGCATATATGTCTAAGGTTGACTCACACTTTCTCTAACCCTCACTCGCAGACGAAGTTGCGCGGGTCAGCTAGTTATTAAATAAAATCTAAAGAAATCAGTTTGGTTCGGAAATTCGGCAATGAAAATATACATAGATAGGTGGAGCTATTAAATATTTCCAAATTTCTGAAGGCGGCTAGGTATGGGACTAATTACGCATTGCAGTAAAATATACAGGGAAGTACCGGATAGAAAAACTAGAATAGATGAAGACCAAAGAAACGATGAATGACTTTGTGAAGGATGATAAAAATGATAAAGGATGATAAAGGAGGTGTCTGATGAGAAGACGAGTAATAGAGAAATATATAAGAAGAAGACATGATGCGCTGACACCAAATAAATTGGGATAAAGATAAGAGAATTATGATGATTGAAAAATTAGTCAAGAAAGTGATAAGCAGCAAGAACTTCAATTAAATCATAATTTCACTAAGGTTGAAACTGTTATTCTTGTATCAGTACAGTGAAAAAGGACGATTACGTAAATGCGTTTTAATACCCTGTACAGAAGCCACAATATCTTATGTATAATCCAGAACACAAACGTTTATAACATAATCTGTGGTAGGAATGCGTCCGCCTTAGCATACCTATGGGTGTGCCACCGACCGCAGCCGCAGCATTGATTACTGCTAACCCATACAATATAAACGGCTTTGTGAATGCAGAATTGATGAATGTTTGTTTAGAAAAGGCATGACTAAACTTATGTCTAGGTTCATGTCCTTGCTGGCGTATGAATAGTGAACCCGTTACTGCTATGAATGTCCTTTTCAAGTCATAAAAAGACAACTTCTTTAGACAGTTTACATTCCAGTGAAGTTTCCAAGGAATTCGTGTTACAATTGATATCAAAATTACGAGGTCGACTCGACAGGAATATACAAATAGTCCCCTAAAAGGGTTTGTATAGGCTATTCTGAGCAAAGAATACGAGCTCCCGAAAGCGTCGTAAAAGGCAACCAAAGGTTTAAATCAACAGGTTGGTCATTGGCCACCTTACGATCATGATTCGGTTGGGACCGCAAACGGTATGAAGGGTAAGGTTTGTTCCTACCTTATTAAAATGATATGCTGAGTTATCTCGACACCACAATGTTATTATTACAATATATTAGATGATTCTCGCGAAAGTTCTGCACTGTTCTGTGAAACTAACCCTTTCAAACGAAAGTCTTACTAGAGGTGAGATCGATTACCAATGAAGCTGAACATGTATAGCTTATCCAACCAACTTAAGTTTGAACCCAGAACTTTCAAGTTTGAAGTGCTGCTGGTATTAGATAGTAAACGGTTCTAAACTACCTTTGTATAAAATGTTCATATTCTTTTCATAAAACATGAAAGAGTTTTCCAGAGTTTGAGGAGACATTAGTGTCGTTTCTTGAAGATTCCGCGCTTGGACTAGGCATTAAAAGTTTAAGCCACCCTGCCAAATAGCTCAACCACGGGGGGGGGTAATTCTTTTAAGAAGTTATTGATGTCTCTTCAGAGCGTGGGCTTGTTTTTATTGAAAATTTGGATCCTTTCAAAATGTAATTTGCATGAAGAGCGACTATTGAGTGTATTCCGATAGGAGTGGGACGCGGTTTATTAGAATTACGCCAAGTTTCCATTGTCTTTCTGTTTCAATGATTTCTATCTAGTTTATAGTGGCTTAAAGTACATACCTACCTCCCACTCAAAAAGTAAATAAATACTTCAATGTAACATTGAGTTAATTGTAAAATTTTGAAAAAAGACTAGTCTATACTCAAAAACGGAAAGACCTCAATTCCGGTTCTGAATGTGAAAATTCAAAAGCACAGCGTACAAAGGCGTGCAGGCTTATGGAAAGTCAATCAGTATTTGTAGCCGGAATGTACAAGGGGTCGCCTCGATGTGACAGTTGCTTTCAGCGGCGAGCTACCGACCGGCTGGGTGTGTAAATATTTGCTCGCCAGTGTAAATTTACGCTGGCCACTCGCAACGCAGCAAATTGAACAGCAAATTCGGCCGGACACGGAAATTATACGTAGTGATCAACAAATATTTTGATGCGACTTTACAGTTCGGTTGACTTTCATGTTTACAGTTTTCCATTTGGGTTAGGGTTTACTTGCTTTTTATATACTTTAATGGAGCCATATTGGAGCAAAGGTTGCATTTAGTAGGGGAGGCCGGGGCTTCAATTAACAGAGGTAAGTATTAAATACTGTGAACTGTCACAGGGACGAATTTTAGGAATCACTAGTGACGTGCTGTTTATAGTTTATTAGAAATTCGCTTGTTAATACTTACCTCTGTTAATTGAAGCCCCGGCCTCCCATACCAATATGCATTTCTGTATCGGTTATCGTTTTAAGTATGACATGTGTGCTGTTTATGCTTGGTTCTAGTTGATTTTAATAAAATAAAATAATCAAACAGCTGAAATATACTACTTTATCCGAAATAATAATATCAAACATAAAAACTAAAGCTTCTGTCTTGATTTGTTAAGCTACTCTAAACCTGTATACAGAATAAACTGCATGCCTCAACAATTTGTAAGTGTTAATCTAATTAAAATTATGCTAATGACTTGAACAAAGTTATCGTTTGTTTACGCCTGAAGGGAAACATCCCTGAGAGATATTCAAGTTGTTCTGTCCAGCGGCCATCTTGTGGGATAAACTGTTAAACACGAAGCCGATTGGCGCTCCAATTGAGTCTACAGTCGGCAAACCTCACTGACGGACGTTCGCCTGAATTTCAGTGCGCTATCGTCTTCAATGTCTTCGGAAAATTGTAGTAGATGGCGCTGTGCGTCACGATTTTTTGTGAAAACTAAATGAAGTTTAGCTATGAAAATAAAGCTGATTGTGCCAAGTATGCTTTGGAGTAGCTTTTCCAAAGGTTCAATTATAAAAAAAATGTTATCTTAGCTAGCCATTTATTTACTGATGTTTATAATTTGACCTGACATCGGTGAAGCACCTCCTGAAGGAGGAACTCGAAAAAACTTCACCAGACTTTAATTTTGGCGCCATTCCAAAAACAAACAACAGCACCAGTTGTGTGTGTAATAGTAATCGTAATAGAGATATACCCATGCAAACGGCAAACGTAAACGGTGCTAGGGGCAGCAACAAATAACTGGTGAATTTAAAGAGCCTTGGTCGCAGTCACGCAGCGCAACCTGCGTAACTCATTAACGAACGTCCTTGAGCTCCTTTTTTGGCGAAAATCACACGCAGACCTTTACTGCGGAAGTTTCATCAGCAGTGTGTCAAAGCTTAAAAGTTTCTTCAACGTATAAATGTCACTATACTAAAACACTATACAAAAACAACACTATATAAAAACTTAACTTTTATAGTATCACAAAACAGTTTTCATCAACCTACAGATTTGGAGAAATGAGTTCATTTTTATGAGGCTCTATGTCAAAGGCCGGTATTAATGATTTTAATTGCAATATTTCACGCCAAACCTTAGTCATATCGAATGCCTTGGGAGTAATGAAACCGTGACCTACCCATCAGCTGTGTAAACTAATGTATAATATAAAAATAGCGCAATATTTTCCAGCTGAAGTTTCTACATCACCGTACAATTTACATGTTAATCAGTCATTCTAATTTTAGAAATCCGGTTTTAGAATTCTCAATAATAGCACATTATGATTTATTGCTTTGTCTGGGGTTTGCTATATTTGGACTTCATTCAAACGAGGTAAGAACTCTTGTATATTCCTTGGGAGGCTCTTGCATATATTTTAGACGTCTAGTCGTGAGATAAGAGGCACATGCGACCAGCACTGATCACACTTTAACATGAACTCTTTGATCTGACTTTTGACTTGATTGACAGGTTGACGATACATGTGATTCCATGGTTTCTAACATTAAAAATAACGGACGAGCAGAATCATAGGCTGATAAAAATGATAAGCAGTGGCACTCATTAATAACCAGACTTATCAAAAATCAATGTCTCGTTTTGTAATCGCTAACTCAAGAAACCGCTAATGAATTGTCATTTGTGGTTTCAACGATTGTGTAATGTGATATTGATAAAAAGAAAGATTGTATACTTGGATTGGTACATGAGAGTAACAAGATTTCATATCAATCTAAAACTAAAAAAAAAATTAAGAATCATGATGTGAAAAACAAGTCGGTCATTTAAGGACGATACACAGTAATTGTATAGACGGCGTGTTATTGTGTGAGTGTAGCGTGATCGCCGTCAACTGTCGGTGCTCCCCTTTACCCTTTACCGTACCTTGCTTTAAGTGTACGTACTATTGAATGCTACTTAATACAATATTCATTGATCTAGCAAAAACATAACGACATATCACAGGAGATGGGAGGCCCAGATTATAAAAGGCTTCCTTTTTATGTACTGAATGGATAAAGGATGTCCGCAAAACTTTCTGCGGTATTTTTGTCCCTTCAGTCGCCGAAGCGTTGTATCAACTCATGATTTCTTGGTTAATCTACACAATATCGGTCTATGAATGAACTAACCACATTGAGAGCTGATGGCTGGACCAGCTCCTTTTCTGTATTTTTTTTTAATGTAAACTTACCATTGATTTATTTAGCTTAAATAAAATTAACATTTTTGATTGAAGCCCGTACCTACCGCGTAATCAAACTACTCACGAATTGAAGCGAAAGGTTTAAATACTAGATTAGGTATCTTCTAAAATTAAACAAAATCAATAAGCTGATGTAACCCTCGTGTCAGCGAGATGTCAGTAAGGCCACTACCATAGAATTTTAAAGTTCAATTTGGTGAATCAATGCGGGCACGAGCGCCAGTGATACACGAAAGGTCTGCCTTTATTTACTTATGGAGAAATATGACATCGGCTGACGAAAATATAAATTCTTTGATGCATTTGGCAAGCAGAGGGAAAATTATCAAATAATATGAGAATTTTTAAATCTATCTTTAGCCTTATCAGAAACGGGAAACGGTTTCGTTGTTTGTTTTGTACGTTCATTGCAAAGGACAAAACATAATTTTGTATTCTATTTCTCAAAGATAGTTTTTTTTTCGGATTTGAAACCATGAAATATCCCGCTCTGGCGGAAGCGAAAGGGAGTGTCAGACTTTTACTGACTAAAACCCATTCATGTTCCTTCTTAGCCTTTTGTGTTCCAGGGCCGCGGTATCTCTTTTGAACAGCCCCACAGAGAAAAGGAAGGATCTTAAGGTCCTTTTTATATGTGTTTATTTGTTAGCTAACTAGTACCTCAGATGGTTGGACATTCTCTTGCATTACATAGTGCCTAACATTCCTAGGTAGCCTGCTAACATAAAAATTTCCACATACACACAATTTATTCATCAAGTAATTTATGGGCAACATAGACTCAAGTTAGAAAATTCTAATGTAATTTGAGTAAACACGCGAAATGATAGAAATAGGTACCAGGCATTGTCAAGGACGGCAATTGAAGGGGTTCGCGAGTTACGTCACTAACGTATGATTAACAATACACAATACACATTGCTATCCGGAAACGTGTATGGAAATTGTTGCCTGATTTTTTCCGCTTTTCCGCTAGGCCATTATGACCGTGATTTTAACGGTCTACATGCGATTCTTCACAAAATGTAGAAACGTCATTATTGACGGTTCTTATAACATGGAACTTCCGACGAAATCTGGGTCTACCATTGGTACACCTCTGCCTAACAACGATGATCTCTGTTACGAGAGAAGCTCTACATAAAGACCTGCTCGAAAAAGCACAAAGAACATCGATGCCACGGAAGACGGATATCTAACGGCCATTTTCAAAATTTACTAGCCGGTTTCGGTAGTTTGCTACGAGTATCTCTGTCTGTTTGACATTTTTCTTACTGACTGGTTAGAAACAAGACGTCACGGAAAAGTTTTCTTTGATTTTTACTCGGAGAGGAGCAACGAGACGTGTAAGTTACAGGAAACGGGCCTTAGTAGATAGTAAACCTAACCGTAGGAGACAGGCGAAAATATAACTATTCGGCAAATATCTCAGATTGTCATTTATGTTAGGTAAATAGTGCCCAGGTGAATCTTCTACACCTGTTAAGAATGAATTCAGTCACTATCCCTCTAACTTCTAACTAAATTCCCGCCCCACCAGCAAATCAAAGGACACCGACAACCTACTTCTTGAAACAAAGGCCTGCATCGTATTGACATACCGTGACCCAGTTCCCTATGCGTAAAGACCGTGTCCTCTCTCCATGAAAATAACGTCACTACGAACTTTATGGTCATGCAACATCGACTAACAAGTAGAAACGTCTGCTTCGGAGATCGTATCGTGGTACCATATTGATTTTCAATTTGTATGAAAAGATAAGTAGATAGTCCTTTTGACTTCTTATTAAAGGGACGTAATTATATATGTTTTCGGTGTTTGGATGACGGGTCAACAGGATAACTGATACTTTGCGAATCCGTTTACTTTCTACTATGAATTGCCTGGGACTGATGAGAATCTGATAATTTAGCTTTTCAAACATGCTTCTACCAAGTTTTATGTAAGTCATTTTAAACAGCCTAATAGTTGACAATACCCATTCGGATAAGAGGGCGAACAAGCACCGATCCTCGAGTCCCGAGCTGCATTTCTGACCATCTTTCAAAAGGCATTGTACAGACCCCAAGAAAATATCTACTAGACAGCGATCTTTTGAGCCGATATCTTTTGAGCTTTGAAGGAAAGTAACGCTGAGATATGTCTCAGTATTCAAAACTCAAAAACAACGCTAAAGCCCGGTTTCCACCGCAAACGGAGCGGATTAATGACTTATTTTACCTCACAGGAGAAAACTGCTTACTCATATTGTTTTTCCACCAACAAAAAGTCGAGCGGAAATGACTCAGCGAGCAAAAAGAGTAAATAATGAGCTCGTTAATTTCTAATGGTGGAATTGTATTGTATAACGGGCTGGTGTCCGCAACTCCACGTCAAAGCGCGTATTTTGCGTATGGGCTATAATCTACCAGGCGGGCCCAGTGCGGATTGGTAGATGTCACATGTCTTCGAATTTTTGGTTCTAGGACATGCCGGTTTCCTCACGATGTTTTCCTTCACCGTTTTTGAGAGCAACGGTGATGAAATAAATTACACAAAGTAATGTGCCTGCCTGGGTTCGAACCCACGACTTACTGTTCGTAAGTCGGGGCCGCCACCACTGGGCCACCGCGCATATGTAAGCAATTTTCTCTTGCGTGTTAAAAGAAGTCATTAATGGGTCCGCTCCGCTTGCGGTGGAAACCGGATTTTTTTTTTTTTTTTGGGTAGGGCATCTCGCAGTTCAGTCTACGAAGACTGGCTTCTGCTTAACCGGGCAAGTCCTGTGGATGCCTTGAATTTAAGGCCTCCAGCCAGGGCAAAGTGGAAACCGGGCTTAAAGGAACCCCTTATATACTTATTTTCAAACTCCGCTGTGTGGCTTTTTAGTGTAGCCGGTACAAAATACATTGATAAGTTCATAGCCATAACGGTACGATACTATTAACTATTTCGAAATTTATTTGAAAACAAGCAGCATCGATAACAATTAAACAACTATTCGCAGTCAGTAGTAACATAGTTGCCTACGACTTGATAGTATCAAAGGCAAAAGTATTTGTTTTGAATCCTAAGTATTGTAAAGTTTTGCAATTCGCTGCAGTTCAGTCACGCGATTTTAACAGACTTGGTTGGTCCCAGTACGTATATTTACGTGTTGTTGCAACTACGAATCGCGTCGTAGAGCATTATTAGCAAACTATAGGTAGGTACTGTTATTTTTCTGAGTATTAACATTTGTAATACTATAGTGATAAAAGGGTATATTCCATAGGAACCTCTACGTATGAAAGTTTCCATAATTACATTTCAGAACTCGGCAACAACAACTTCGTCACATTTGTTGTTGCTGAGTTCTATAAATATTTGTCAAATTATTTAGAAATAACTTAGGCAGTCTTTATCAGTAGACATTTAACTTTTTCTTGTGTTGGCGTGTAATAATTATCTAAGTCATTATATAACATATATATCAGATACAGGCACGTATACAGGGGGGGATAGTTGGGATTTATCCCCCCCCGAAATCTGAATAAAAATTAATGGGATCATAACCACTGCGAAGTACGTAAATTAATAGTCCTGTGATTACAGCCATTTTTACACAGTTACACAAGAAAATACATAGAAAAACCAACCATCCAAGCCAAAAAGCAAAAGTTTTCGTGCTCGCTTCGCTCACTCGTACTCCTATTTTGCTTTCTGAGTGTAATAAACGGGAAAATTAACTTAATTTATCAGAAAATATGCAAGCGTGCTCAGACATAATTATTACTTTTTCCCTTTGCGTTCATAAGCTTTTCTTTATAAATAGGCAGAATTGGGCGTATTTCTTTAGTAAAGGACAAAAGAAAACCTATCAAATTCGAGGTGGATGCAAAAATTTTCAAGTTCGCTGCGCTCGCTTTTCGAATCCATTTTTTTAATTATTGATGGGCCTTTTTGGATAGATCGGCCATGTTACTCCTTGAATCTAACATACTCGTAATTATCCGAGTCACAGTGCAAAAATTTCGAGTTGTTTTCATGGTAAAAATTGTGCCGGCGGTGCCCATGCACAGTTCTCATGGTTGTTTCAATGTTGTTAACACCCCCCCCCTCCCCCCCCCCCCCCCCGAACCAAAAGTCTGGATACGTGCTTGATCAGATAAGTCAAACTATCGACCTATATCTCTAGCAACCACATTAGCAAAAATGCTGGACGGTATGATTGATTCCACTTTGAACGAATGTGTCAAAATCAATCAAAATCAAAGCATTTATTTCAAGTAGGCCAGTTACAGGCACTTTTGAATTGTCGAAACCCCAAAAAGTCCCAGTCACAAGACATAAAAACTGTAAAAGTACTATAGTTGCCCATTCCCTAGCGTAAATCTCTATGGAGAAAAACGGGCAAGAAACTCCATGGACACTCTTTTAAATCAAAATATTGTTACAAAATCTTGGTTACATAAATCATGTTGAGATGGTATATTATGTGAGAACAATGTAGCAAGATTTGCACGATAAAAGTGTCCATAGCAAAACAAAAACAAAATACAACCCAAAAACAAAATAATTAATTCAATAAACCATGGCGACTAAGACATGACCAGTCACAACTGACAGCGCCCGTTCACGAACATGACGCATGGATCAGCACCATTCAGCTCAACCATTTTGAAGGGAATTACCGTGAATCCGTGCATGCGCTGCAGTTTATTTTATTTTCAGTCTTTGACCATGGTATAATTCCGAAAGAGTATGTGAGAATGGGTATTGCTAAGGTGTTGATGTATTTAATTAATTGTATTTTTTGAATTAAGATTGCTTTTTAAGAAAAGGTTGAGGCGGTGGCGGTGGTGTGAGAATTTTTGAACAGTTCTTAAGATAAGTTATAGAATCAGGCGTTACTTTGCGGAAATCCATGGCATTAAATGCTATGAAAAATATTTAGTTTTAATACCGCTAGACAAAAATATCCAGGTCTGAAAGCAGGACACAAATCCCACCGTCATGCATATGCACATGCACATATGGGCCCACCCTCCCGCCCTCATGCATATGCACACATACAAAACAAGTGAGAAAT
The DNA here is from genome assembly GCA_950022955.1 of Xestia ashworthii. Classification (NCBI taxonomy): domain Eukaryota; kingdom Metazoa; phylum Arthropoda; class Insecta; order Lepidoptera; family Noctuidae; genus Xestia; species Xestia ashworthii. Next base: position 17,481,296 of record OX465553.1, read on the forward strand.
AATTAGCATGCCATGCAACCAAACCTTTACTCGACACGTGTTTCGCCCCTCCACGGGGCATCCTCAGGAGTTGTTGACTCGTCGAGCGTTCGAGCTCGAACGCTATATTAAATATTTTTCATAGCATTTAATGAACAGTTCTTGTTTTGACATCCTTTGTTGTATGTATTTGTCTAGACTATTTGAAACCTAGGTATTTGTATGTACTCTGTTCATCCATTGGCTCGATCGATGCTCCTGATAGAAGTGTGTAACTATTGTTTTGAATTATTCCTTTTACAATATTTTTTTATTTTAAATTTTACATTTATCTACTCCGAATGACATACAAATATCATCAGAAAATTGTTGTGTGGCATCAGCAAGTTAATAATGCGCTTCTTTGTCAACTGCATATAACTTTATGTCGTCCATGTCCATGAGGTGTGTTAACGTGTATTGTGTGTTATTGTTGTCCAGCGTGAATCCCGTGCCTGTTTGGTCTAACAAGTGTGAGAGTGGATTGAGTGGAGCAAAACCACAGAGGACTTAGAGAATCTCCTTGAAAAATTCCACGTCTTATACAGATTGGTTCAGTAGCTACAGTTACGGAGGAGGAATTGGTTTTAGGAACAGTTTGCCAATTTTGCATGGAAGTTCCTAAAATTTGTTTCATTGTAGGGTGAATTTTATAAAGATCTAATACTTGTAGCAACCAGCTGTGCGGAAATTAATCAAAGGCCTTTTGATAGTCTTTAAATATTGTGTGAATATCTGTTCTGCTTTTCACAGCACTGTTCATAGTAATGGCATCAATGGTTAGTTGCTCCTTGTACCCTTGGCTATTCTTACGACAACCCTTTTGCTGTTCTGCTAGAATTTTATTTTTAGTTAAATGCTCATATTTTCTATTTCGCTAACGAAGGCTGTTAGAATTTTGGACAAAGTTTGTAGGCAAGTAATTGGTCGGTATTTCGCAGGGTTTTTGGTGTCATTCATGTCTTTAGGTATCATTTAAGTAACTACGTGTGTTCAATATTGAGGAAGTAAATACGGTGATTGGATGAATGTATTTAAATGGTTGTATAAGAAAGGGAGTATACTCGAAAATTTCTTAAACCAGGAGTTGTGGATGTTGTCAGTGCCAGGCGATTTCCAGTTGTGTGTGCGTTTGATGACGTCTATAAATGTTTCTATTGGTATCACCTCAAATTCCATTTCTGGAAATTCTGGTGTAGCTTCTTTAACCCAGTCTGCGTGGTTATTATGGTGGACTGGATTTACCCAAATGTTAGCCCAAAATTCGTTTCGGATGTAGGTGTTTCTAGACTTTGCTTAGTGGTGTCTTTGTTATTAGATGTAAGATTCCTATAAAATAATTTTTCGTTGTTGATTGTGTTTTCAACTTTGCGATTCGTGCATGTTATGTACCTTTGAAGTCTACTCGATGCAGCGCTTAATTTTTTTTTTAGAATATCTAAAAAGTGTGCTAATTCTGTGTTTGGGTTTTCATGTTGTGCGTGTAGCTGATATTTTATCTTTATTTCTTCTACTGCAGCTATTAATTTTTGACTTCTACAACCATTCATGAAATGTGTAAGCCTACCTATGTTTGCTCTTAGATTTTCATGTTTCTTTTGTAATCTGGTTAGCCATTTCGGTTTTCTCTGTGTATATGGGCGGCGCTCATTTTGGGTAGGGTCTGATATTTTAGCCTCGTTGCATGTAGCTGCCGTCCATGCTGCACAATAGATTATGTTCTGCAATTTGGTAAATTCGGTGTCGGCATTTACATACCTAGGAAGAATGACAGTATTTATGCAAGAAGCAATGGCAGAAAACTTTCGAGAAGTCTTCTTTCTGCTTTTGGATGTATGATCTATTATTAATTATTAGCGCTTTCATTAATCGATTCACTAAACGGCAAGGGTTACACAATAATCATAGACTACAATTGCTTTTAAATTATTCTTATGCTCTATTTCGCGCGCTTTTCTCAGTACCCAGGGCTGTCTAGTTGACAGCTATCATATCGTTTTAACAAACCAAACATCTATGGTAGCACCGATAGATATTTTAACTTTTTACGTTATATTGACAAAGGTTTTGGCAAGAAGAATCTTTTTTATTTTTTATTCTTTGTAATACATAGATGCGATAATGACATAAACACATATGTTTGTTTTTCAGTCCGTGACACATAGCAAGGGCGTCTCTGAAATAGTAACAAGCTGACAAAAATACTTCCAGTATATTATATTTAACTGACATTTAAAACTAGTCCCTGTGTCGACCGCAGACACAAGGTTTGGGTAATCCATAGCAATAAAAAACACTAGTCAGTTTACTGTAGTTTTGTATAGATGTCTAGTTTAAACTGCCTTAAATAGCTAATAGAGGAATATGATAAACATTAATTCTACTGCCCCATTTAATTAAATAGCATATCTCATTAGCAGATAGAATTTTACAAAGGTCTCGAGTAGGTAAGTCATGTGCAACAAGGTGATTTCATCTGGATGCAGCTGAATACCAGTACCTTCCTATTTTACATGGAGCGACTGCCTATCTGACCTCCACAATCCAGGTACCTATACCTACTTAAACAGGAAACTTGTTGGTCGGTAATTATTTCCAAATTAATTTATCATACCTACTGTTGAAACAAAACAGAAACTTCAGGCTTTGTAAACGTCAAGTAGTTACATTGGTTGTTGTTCCCCATAGAGTAGGTATATAACCACTAAAAAAAAAAACGGTATTAAAACTAAATATTTTTCATAGCATTTAATGTCATGGATTTCCGCAAAGTAACGCCTGATTCCATAACTTATATAACCACTCTTTGTTGTTCCCAAATAAAATATGTGATAATCAAAACAGTACAACCTTCTAACACACTAAAAAAACCCTAGTCGAGTTAAAAGGGGTATTCAAAGCCGAAGGTGTTAATTGTCGTACATGTATCCGGTTCACACCGGTTAGCGGTTCGTCGCAGTGCTCTCGCGCATTACCCGGGCGAGAGGGCGGCGGTGGCGGGCGGCGCGCTCTGCTGCGATCTGGCACACATTCGCATGCCGGATTTATTTTGATCACCCGCTACCAACACCCAAATAATTACATTTTTTGAATACCAGACAACGTTACGCAATTTCAATTGACACTGTTTAACGTCCTTGCAGCAGAAGGTACGACTAACTGCTGCACAAAAACTACAAGTCATGTTGAAGTAAGTTATTCTATTTCATTAAACTTTATGGGAGCATAACCTAGGCAAAGCATAGTCCTTATAGTACTCGTAGAAAAGTAAAAGAGGTAAAAAGAATTATAACTATATTTGCATTCTGCCATAAACACGATAGGGTAAATAACTTGTACAAAGGGCGTGCAATTAAGCGATGTCGCTAACCTCGACTGAAAAACAAAGCGATGTAGAGTATTAATAAATTCAACATTGACAAAGACCGCCAAAACACCTGGACAGCCGCCAGACGAGAAAAAAACCGACCTACGCGCCGAGCCACGTCGCGAGACAATGCCCGTGACGCCACAACCGTCGACACGACTGAACGACCGCTCAGATGTTCCGAATAACAAGCGGAACTGAAACTGAATTACAATTACCAGTTCAGCGAAATTATTCCAATACTTTTGATGGTAGCATTGTTCATTAGACGCAATTACATACTTACTCAATTGAATTCCTCGAGTTTGTACCATCTCATCAAGCTATTATTGCAGTTCATAGACCAAGGATTTATTCTCAAAGGGCCAGTCACACCGAGGGTGACTAGGGTTTTTAGCGATGTCTTCTGCTCTTCGCATGGATAATAAAATTTAGTTTGCATCGAGCCATTTACCTCTGAGCTCCACTTCATCAGAATTATCAGCAACCTCTTTTATCGTTCATGAGGCAACGGTTTCTTGCCTTGTTACTGCGCATGCAGCACTGGTTCTTCCTCTTTCTTCATCGGAATGAACAGATAGATGTCTAAAATCAAAAAGCAAATCTTTATTTATAATCAACATTTTGTCATTTGTCGTTAGCTGATGGTTACGTCTCCACGTCTGAACGTTCTACAGTGAACCTTTGTGACGACACTGGCATGTGGCGGGAAAACTATTTCACGGCTATCTATAGCGGGCATCCCGCTTAATCTCCCCTTGCTCTTGCATTCAATCCCGGAAACGCGTCATCATCGACATAGGAAAATTAGGGGGACCAATAAAACTGTTAAAATAACCATGTTTGTCTGTCACATTTTTACGATTTCTGTTTGGCACACGGTGGAACAAGACATATGTAAGTTCCCGTGGGATATATTCCGACCTTAACTCTGACGAATGCCTGGCCAAAAATCAGTATTTCGGTCATATACATGACCAGCAGTGACAGACAGTGTTTAAGCAGTGCTACAAACAAACGTCTCCGTTGTCTTCGCGAGCCGTAAACAGGCCAGTCATACTTTACGAGCGCCGTCATTTGGCATGCTAATCTATTTATTGTTAACAATGCATGTTATATAAGCTACTTATCAGTCAACCGTGAATAAATTACTACCTTCTTAAGACGCCTGCGGAGCATGCGTATTTCATACAAACGTAGGTAATACCAAAATAATTTGTAAATTGAACATATTCCTACGGTAGTGTGTATTTATTTAGATTGAATTAAAGATTATCTAGGTTCCTAAATATATAATTTGATTGGACACTGATTTTAACAAGAGTTAGAAGAAAAATAAGTTTTCTATAGAAATTTTAAATTCCACATATCTCGTCTTTGTATCATTGTAATCTCAAAAATTATTAATTAAATATTTTGGGAACATAGATATTCTGTAATCCAATCGAAATAAATACACACTACCTTATGAATATGTTTGATTTACAAATAATTTTGGTATTACGTTTGTATGAAATACGCATGCTCCGCCGGCCCCTTAATGGTAATAATATTGACGGTATAGAAACGAGAGGTTAAGTCGATTGAGATGATGTAGTGGTTTACGGCTTACAAATCATAGGGCAAAGTAATGAACAGTGTTTAATTCTGAGTATGATACACTGGTTTTTTTTTGCATGAACAATAAAAAAAATTACGTTTACTTTAATTTATATTACAACTTTACCCAGTACCTACCCTTTCTTATCATCAATATTCTATTTTCAAGAAACAGTTAAAATTAGATTTTGATAAAATGTATTACGACAATTAGATAGGACGGTGGGTTCTCACAATCAAGTATGTAATTAAAAATCAATATTTAACATATACAAATATTGTAATCGACAAATTAAAAGTCAATTATGATATTTTTATCAACAGACCAAAATCCAAGAATAACATTATTGCAATCACAGTACCATCATTATGTTATCACGCCACTGTGATAATGAACACATTGAGACTTTTCAGTGACAAAAAAATCAAACCCCGTTCCTCATTTAAATCCTCTAACAAAGGTGAATAGCTACCTGAAACTTTCATCGTAACATGATTAAAAAAATGTCACTTACAGTGCGAGTCGGTCTCTCCCATGAAGGGTTCCGTAGTAGCAACAGAATATAAAAGTTACGATTTTACGATTTATGACGTATTAAAAAAACTACTAACTAGATCTCGTTCAAACAAATTTTCGGTGGAAATTTACATAGTTTACACATCATACATGGTTTTTTTTTTAGTTTTATCACTCTTATTTTAGAATTTACACAGACATTTTACCACTTCGGAAGTGTCTCTCGCGCGAACTATTCAGTTTAGAAAAAAATGATGTTAGAAACGTCAATATAATTTTGAAGACCTATCCATAGATACCCCAAACGTATGGGATTGATGAAAAAAAAAATTGAGTTTCAGTTCAAAGTATGGGGAACGCCAAAAAATTATGTTTTTTTTTAATATTTTTGTGTGAAAATGTTAATGCGGTTCACAGAATACTTCTACTTACCAAGTTTCAACAGCATAGTTCTTATAGTTTCGGAAAAAAGTGGCTGTGACATTACGGACGGACAGACAGACAGACATGACGAATCTATAAGGGTTCCATTTTTTGCCATTTGGCTACGGACCACTAAAATCAATATCTGACGTCCAGGTGATCGCCAAACACGTATTCTTCGTTATCTGGAAAGTATCCGAGCCGAGATTCATCTGAGGGCAGGTAAGACACTAGCCAGCCATATTGGCGATGATGAACCATTTTTGTAGAATCAGTTTAGAGGAAAGATTTGAAGAAATCTTCCACCCTTCGTCGTTTCAGACCTGAATCATCTGTACTTACCTAGCCCTGCCCCGTGTTCCATTCTCCTCTGTCAACCATCATCATCATCATTTCAGCCGAAAGACGTCCACTGCTGGACATAGGCCTCCCCCAATTATTACATTGACCGATCCCGTGCGACTCGCATCCAACGGGTTCCAGCAACCTTCAACAGGTCATCGGTCCACCTAGTGAAAGGTCTTCCACCGCAACGTCTTCCATTTCGTGATAGCCAGCCAGAACTTTTCGGCCCCATCGACCATCCGTTCTACGAGCAATACGCCCTCCCCACTGCGACTTAAGTTTGATAATTCTTCGGACTACGTCGGTAACCTTGGTTCTCTTGCGGATGTCTGTCAACCGTCACGCTATTACTCGCTCCCTTTTCGTACATAACGTTCCTCACACATCTATCCAACTTTTGGTTGGCCTCCCTTCGCGTTCAACATAATTTTTTGTCATCACTCTTTTAGTCACATGCGTTTCTTCCCTCCTTATCACATGCCCATACCAAGCCAAATGATTCCCTTTCAACTTTTAACAGTTCAAATAATAGAATGCCTTATTACTGGGCAATACGACAGTGAAACTTTTGGGACCATGCACTGCTTAACTATAAAAGTCGACCTCGACCTCCAGAAAGATTCACTTTCATAGACAATAATTCCATAATCCTTAAAGGTCGTGCACACAGTACAAAACTGTCTGCAAAGTACATTCTAACTTCCGAACTGACATAAACATAGGTTGTGTAGTAAGTGGATCACACCGGAAAGTAGCGAGCAGCGGTTATCTAACAGCTAACAGGTAGGACGAAGGGAATCCGACCAAGTGCAAGTTTACACCGCGACTCGTGACACGCTCCACTGCCACTTGGACAGGTACCTACTAACAGTTTGCGTTGTTTCGCAACACTACCGTGGATAATCATTATTTTTGCAAGATGCGGGAAAACAACCTATTAGAGGAATAGGGGAAGTTGAGGCCCGTTGTAAAATACTGGTATTCATTCAACTCCATCCGGTAAAGTCAAAACAATTTTGCATACGATTTTGATCCTGGATATAGGTATTACCTATGGCTCTATAATTCTAATTTGTTTAACTCTTGTGTTAAATCTGAAGTTATTGGTTATTTAGACAGTGCTCTAAGAAATAAACATGTTTCAAAATCAAAATACAAAATCAAAGCATTTATTTCAAGTAGGCCAGTTATTACAGGCACTTTTGAATTGTCGAAAAAAAGAACAGTCCCATTCACAAGACATAAAAACTGTGAAAGTACTGTAGTTGTCCATTCCTCAGCGAAGATCTCTATGGAGAAGTACAGGCAAGAAACTCCAAAAACGTTTCCTTTTCATCATTACTAATTTACCCTATCAATCTACTGCTTGTATAATATAATTCCATCTCTCGTCTGTGCCAATGCAATGATGCGCTGATTGCATCCAGATCTCACTCAGTTGCTCAATTCCACGAACATGCACGTTGTTATTGAAGAGTAATGTATATCCTTCTATAAAGCAGGCTAGTATTAATGTTAACACACATGTGTATGGAGTAGAGAAGAGACTTCATAATAAATAATATTACAGATATTTTACACCTGGTTACGCTGCTATTTAAATCCTCTGCTTTTGATAACGTAGGTAGCGTGTGTTCATTCACTCCCAGTTGAGTATTGCACGGATAACTATACGTAATACTCAGTTTTATTAATAAACGAACACTCCCATGATACTCGTACATTATCCAGTGCAGTTCCGAATCTAACATAGTAGGATTATCACGAATAAATAATACAGAGCAGGATTGAGCGAATCCCGCGTTGGAGCTGTTCCAAACATGTCAGATAGTGTAAGGGCTCTACGTGATTATGTATTTATTATACGAAACTAATATATTCGCGTTTTACATTTAGACGAATGATGTAACTGCAGCACGAGGTCTGCAACGAAAGTGACGAAGCAGACAACGAAGCGTTTGTGTCCACTTGACGTCCATTGAAGGATTTCTAAAAATAGTTAAAAATATTTTATTTAACAAACAACATTGCGTTTTACAGATTAGATAGTAACGCTGTATAATCCATGCGGCTCGCTAAAACTCGATTGTTCTGAATGGCATTCAAATCAATTTGCCGTCGGTACGCGGCGGCGTCTCCTTACGATTCACTCTATTTGTGTACCTTGGCTGACGTTGCGATCAAATTAAATAAATCCTCAATGTTGCACGCAAACCACGACCTGATGAGCACGGTCGATAGCTTCCCTAATTCACTGGTTTTACTCCATCATGTTGCTTATGAGAATGCTCTCATCAAAATGTCGTAACAATGAACAAACTGTATTCGTACTGGCTGACAGTATGTTTATTTTCTTTTGCAATTGCGGTAGCTAATCTTCAGATTTTTATGTGAACACGCCGAGTATTTATGTGTTAGTTTGCAGTAACATTTTAGCGTAAAAACCGTTATTTATACTCAGAAATATTAGGTACCTACTCATAAATAGAGCAGCTTTCATGTGCGAATAAACGCGCGGTAGAGAACGATAAAAACAGGAATTGTTGCAGCTGAGAGATTGAAGCTTATATTTTGAAAAATGTAAGTCATAGCATTGCTTGAGGTTAAATATGCCCTTGGAAATTAATATCTTGTTAGCGAGTTTATTCGCTTTTGTTACAGTCACTCCGAGTAGATTTGCGAAAGTCAAATGTTGTCTAACGATTGGGCACGGCAAACTCTGTCACGCGAGCTCGACACGCCGACTACCCGCGTAGGTACGCTCGTACAGCACTGAACATCGGCTTTATCAACATTATACTTTGTTGTAATTACTCGTGTAAGTTGATGTGTTAAATTAGTTATCACAAGTCAAAAACGTGGGTCAGCCACGTCACGGCCGACGTGTCCGGTCAGTGCTCAAATATGAATTAACTAGTAATGGTCGTTGCATATCGTCGCAGACGCCGATCGTTCGTCTCGTAGTCGGTTGCGTAGCAATAGTTTTTCTCGCGTCGCGCGTCAGTCACGTCACAGGGTGAGATCGCGCGGAAGCGAAGGTTGCGCCCGTGACCGCGCCCGCCCGCCGCCGCCGCGGTATCGGCCACCCGCCGCAGTCGCGTAGTATCGCGCCGCGCTCGCTGATCCTCGCAGCTCGACCCCGCTCGCGAGTAGCCCGCTCCCGCCTGGAGCAGCAGGACCGTGACTGTGTAGTGATGTGTGAACATGTGTAACCGGCAAGTGAGTGCAGTGCGAGTATGCGCGCGAGGTGACGCCCGGCCCCGGCAGCGACCGTAGCCCGCTATGTGGACACTGCTGGCGCCGCTGCTGGCGGTGGCAGTGCTCGCCGGAGGGGCTGCCTTCACGCCCGACCGGGACCTGCTAGAGTGCGCGAGGTTCGTTTATGACGAATGCTAACAACGACTCTGATCAGACCACTCAAAACATACTCCTACCATAAAAATAAACAAAACTACGAAAAAATGTTATCATCCATTGTGGTCGTATTGCTGGGGCCCAAAAATGAGCTACAAAAATAATTTTAATGGGCACGCAATTTATGACGTGTGCCCATTGTTGCCGCGACACTACATAACTATTACAGAAACATTTTAATTAATTCACAAATAACTAATTTAATTATGTAAACGATTTGAAAAGTAGTTGGAGAATTTCCCTCTAATATGAAAATGTTAAGGTCTGTATGGAAAGCACAACCTTACAGCGCTTTATAAGGATATTATTTCATACCCACTCAACTAAATGTGCACAACTGAACTATACTAGAATTAAGAAACTACCTCAACCAAGCAGAAGACTTCTCTGACTTTAGTTTCTATTAAACAATCACTCACCTTGTTTATCTAGTCTAGACTACATTTGTGAGTTTAAAATAAAACAAAGAGAAACATGATAAGAACCTACGACAAATTGAGATCAAGAACATTGCAATCCCTGGTTTTCTTCGAAACAAATAATTACGTGATTAACCTGAAACATGGCGGCTGCGGTGATGTGTCGTAAATTAGCGGCATCCAAGTGCAGCTAATTGCAAACGTCTACCAGGTTCGCCTCAGCTTCTCCTCCATATAAAACAAGATTCAGTGTTCCCATATAAATATAAATATCGGGTATATACAGTTGTGTGTAAATCTGGCAAGCGCGCGAGACGCGGGACGCGTGCGTGCGCGCCGGTGTCACCGCCACGGCCGCGTCGCTTGGCAAGGCTAGCTGGCCGCTAGGTAAACACCCGACTCATCTCACTAATACCACAGGTGGAAAGATCCAACTCCCCGAAACATGCCATTACCTGTCAATACCAGTGATTAGGTTTGGTCAAACCGCCAAATCAATTCTTGGGTTTAAACTGTCTCGTCCTATTTTCTAATGCGTTCGACTGGATTAGAATGAACTATGTATAAGCAATAATCTAGGTACTACCTAGGCTGTATCGGCCAAATGCTGGACCATTAAATTGTCCATCATTGGGCCTTCCCTTACTTTACCGCTCACTCCAGTCCTCTACTATAGTATACCGGTCCTTACGGTAAAAGTAAACTTCTCTTTATCTTCTTCTTGGTCTGCTGCGATTTCGCCGAGCATGTAAGGTAGTAGGTAAGTTCCATCAATGATTCTGTCAGCCTACAACCTATACCTATAGCAGAACCCCATACCACTAATTTTAGCAGACATCCGATTAACACCTGAACAGTCAAACAAAGATGCAAAGAAATACGATTTATCACAATTACTTAAACCTAGTTACACATCTCAGTGTCACACAGATACAAGCGGAAATAAACGATAAAAATGCTAAAAGCAGAGAGACGTATATGTCTGTCGGAAAAAATAAAATTAATCGTAGGCACAGGTCATAGACCTATTTAGTTAGTTATAAACCAAAAAATAAAATTGTTTTATTTATTTAAATGTATCTTTTAATCACAGACAATAATAAATATAATGTAATGTAATATAATGTTTCTGTGAAGTGTTATTATTTTTAACAATTTCAATATTGTTTCCAATTTTTTTATTCCAATTGTTTTTTACTAATTAAAGGTAACTGATACATAAAGATAGAAAGAACTAAAGAAAAGAAGAGCAACAAGGTTGTCCACCTTTCTTTCTCCAAACAACATTTTTTTGAACGCTGTGTATTATGTAAGTACACATTTCAAAGATCTAATTAAATATTCAAATCTACATACATAGTTGGTATTGTATCTGTGGGATTTACTCTGAAGTGAAACTATTTTCCGAATGAAATGGTTGGTTAAAAGTAAGGCAATAATTTTGCATCCAGTACTGAGTACTCCAACCTCTTTCTGCTGACTGAGTTTCATGATATTGATATTGATCAAGGCTAGTGTAAATCATTGACAAAGTGATGATGACCCTATTAGAAAAGCGGCTTACAAAGAGTCGAACTCAGAATAAAGACCAAGTTCGCTAAGATCGATATAAAATATGGTGGAGCAGTCAGGTTCCCATTTCGAATATTGACGTTCTTCCTGATACACCTAGAAACCTAAATAAGACGGAAACAATCATTCAATACCTAGAACAACTTTCGACATGGACGCTCGATGCTCGATCGCCTCACTTACAACTGCACCTTATTTTACTACTACAAGTCTAGTATAAAACCTACGTACCGTACCGTACTGCTTTAAATTAGGCCATGAACCATTGCGTGTGAGGGGAAACGTCCAGCGTGCTAGATGGTCTATGTTCTATTAGTAAACATTTACAGTCTATTAATAACCAATATGTTTACTAAGGTAGTATAAAACTTACTAGACCTACAGCACAAAAATAACATCCATGTTTTCAGAACTGCCCAAACAAAATTCCCAGTGTGAGTGTATTAAAAGCAAGACACTAATTAGTTAAAACTCTGAACGTGCCAAAAATAATTTCACCCACACCTCCATCTGTCAACTGAAAGATTATCCGAATTTATAAAACAATAGAAGACGAAACTAGCTTCACCTCTGAGCTAAAAACTGACCAGTCAAAATAAAAATGCCAATTAAAAAGTCAAAGTAACGGATGGCCCCCGGTAAATCCATCTTAGACATAATCAAGGAACCTCGGTGTCCAATGTATCTGAGAAATGGCGTTACATTTCACCCGGAGTAAACAGCATCAGATACATCAAAGGTAATCCAGATAGCCAACCTTGTCGAAGTAGACACTAATGACCTATTGACAACAATAGCTTTTGGAGAGTGGCGCGCCAAAATTAAACCCGTTTATCACAGCTATTTGCGTCACTAATAACCCAAATATAACCCAAGTGCTCGGTTGCGGTAACTGTGACAACAGAAATAAACCCTTGCTCTGAATACCTCTTTGCAGCGGCTAGTATTGCGTCTGTCGAGCGTCGGCCACTGTACGACTGTCGAGTGTGTTCACTCGTTCGCCTCACTCGGACTGGGTCTCCCTTGTTTGACCGAAAGGAATTTGACAAATTTTCACTTCCCAAAAAATTTTTCGCCTAATTTCATTTGCCAAATTATTAATTAGCAAAAAATCTATTCACAAAAAATTGTAACGCAAACCTAATGTTTGGGAAATTAACGTTTAAACTATAACTTGTTTACCAACTAGTACTTTTAACATTTTTTATTTAGTCAAATATTTCAGTTGGAAAAAGAGTTTTTACGCAAAACCAAATAAGCCAAATATTTTGTATCGTCAGTTTTCCATTTTTTTTTTCTATATAATGTAGTCGTTCCTGGTCACAGGTTTAACCTAACCTAACCATTATTTTAAAATAATTAATTACCCTAATCTAAATAGCTCAGTTCCGGGTAACCTACTAAAAAAAATCTCTTTTTTCTATTTATGCAAGTCGTTTCTGGCGTAGGAGGTCACAGTTTTAATCTAACCTAACCATTTTTTTTTAATAAGTAATTATCCTTATCTAAATAGTTCAGTTCCGGGTAACCTACTAAAAACAATCTCTTTTTTCAATTAATAAAAGTAGTTTTGCCCAAATTTTTTTTTTCTTAACAAATCATTTCACCAAACGTTGATTGTCTGAAGATTGTTTGCTGTAATAAATCATTTGATGCCATAGTGACATTATATGGTAATATTTTGCCAAGTAAAAATTTGACCAAATAAAAATATGCGTACTAAAATCATTCGAAATATTGCAATGGTATAAAAAAAGGTCGCTAAAATTTGTTTGGGTAATGAAATTTTGGCAAAATCTTTCCGGCAAAACGGCAGGATCCCACTCGGACTGTATGTTACTATAATGCACCGTGACACTAAAGTATACTATTGCACTGATCTGCGCATTATGTGCTGAACGTGATTATTTCGTGTAAATAGTGCTGTAAACGAATCGGTTTTCATTCAACAACCTTTAATTATGACGTAGCAGTTTTATTTGTGCTATCATGAGAAGCTGATTTTATTGTACATTGTTTGAAACACTCGACTTTTTCTTTTACGATCACATGATGTGTGATCATAAAACATAATACCGGACGTGACATGATGTTAATGATATGCAATTTAGAGTGTGCATTTCGTGTTATATTTAATTTTGTTGTTTTTGTTTGAGGTGTGTTAGAGACGTTGTCTTTCACGCAGACATAATTAATGACAGAATAAACGTATTTTCTTTGAGCTTTCTTCGGTGGCAATGAATCTGTAATTAGTCTATCAACTTGGCTTACATCTAGTGCGATTGCTGTTGACCGTAATCCTTCACATTCGCCTCGCATCAAACTTCCCGATTCCTCTTCCGGCGCCAAAGGCCAAAGTAAATAATAATATATTTAATCGGTGCCGCATCAGTTTTTATTGCGGCTTCGTTGTTAAGTCTAGTCTATGAGTCTATGACACCTCGAGTGTGGAATGAAGGTTCCCATTACTGAAAAATAATCGAATCTGATCAGTAAGTAGTTCAGAAGAATACCCAAACTTTTAAAGTTTATAAATGCAATATTTAATTTGACGATTATTGATCGAACCCGTTGTTAGTACAACTCATCTCAATCCAGACACGAAAGAAACCTTTCCTTGCCTCTATTCCACTACAAAGAAAAACATGCTACTAGCTAGATTTCTGTCTGTCCACCTCTATAAAAGTTTATGTACAGACTATTTTCCAGTTTGTGATGGCAATAGAACCTTTCTGTTTCAAAAGTTTAAGGTTAACATCGGTTCTGTGAGCGTAAAATGTTGTTTTTACCTAATACCTACCTACAAAACGTCAGAGACTATGTTCGACAGCTCGATTGGTGTAGTAGCTGAGTGATTGCCCGCAGCGCTACGAAAAGCGAACAGAACAACATTTGTTTAGTCTTAGCGGTAATGATCCTGAGTTTAGGCTTTGCTTTGGCGCATATGCGTTTTCTGTGGCGTAGGAGGAAAATGTGAAATATAGACTGTTGACTGGTTTGTAAGAGTAAACCAAATCCTTTTATGTTCTTCTACGATGATTTATTCTTCGTTTTGTCCCAGATTCCATAAAAATCTTAGATTGTCCCATATCACCATTGAAGTTGTAATTACCTAATGACAGAATGTTCTTGGTATGTATATGTTCTTTGAGCTTTCTACGGTGGCAATGAATCTGTAATTTGTCTATCAGCTTGGCTTACATCTAATGCGATGGTTGTTAAGATTGTTGTCCTTCACATTCGCCCCGCATCACATTTGTCCCAAATTCCATAAGAATCTTAGTTTGTCCCATATCACTATTGAAGTTGTACTTCGTCCCAAATTACTTTAAAGGTACAGTCTACAAAAAATGTAAGTACCTACTTATTAAACAATAATCTTTATTGGCCGATAATTTCATGTCATACAAATTCTGTTCCGTTTTTTTAATTTATTCGGTGTGTTCGGACATCGTGAAATAAGCCCTAAGACCTTTTTACGCTATTAAACATTGCTGTTAGGTGATATCGATGATGTGGTGTATTAAATAAACGTGCAGTTAAAAAAGAAAATCTACTCATCATTTTCTCGAGCGCACTTGATGTTTCCATAGCACCAAATCCGAAAATCATTAACAACTTTCATTTATTTCTTAGTACTGTTTCGGTTCATCGTATTGTTGCATAATTTAACAAGGTATTCATAATATCTATTATTCAAGCAACTGCTACCCTTTTGAAATCTGAAAAGTGTTACTAATACGTAGTTGTTTCTTGTCATTGCTACTTTTGTCTCTGAAAACGTATAAAAAAACGGGTACGTATCATAATCCCAAATTCGAAAATTCGGTCTTTTAAGACCGAATTTTAAAAAACCGATAGACGAAATCCCGAAAATTGAAACGCCGAATGGTTGTTTGATCAAAGTTTAAAATCCCGAAAGTTCCTTTGCCCGAAAGAATAAAATCCCAAAGTTTAAAACCCAAAGTTTAAAAACCCGAGGTTTAAAATCCCGTAGGTCAAAATCCCGAAAGCTCATTTGCCCGACAGTTTAAAATCCCGAAGTTCAAAATCCCGAAGTTTAAAATCCCGTAGTTCAAAATCCCGAAATTGTCACCGTTTCCGAGAAAAACGATTTTTTGTAAACCTAACCTCGAAACACTTAAAAGTTGCCTAACCAGCGGCACGCATGCAGCAGGCATGCAGCAAGCATGCCGCAAGCATGCAGCAAGCATGCAGCAAGCATGCAGCAAGCATGTAGCAAGCATGTAGCAAGCATGCAGCAAGCATGTAGCAAGCATGCATCCAGCAAGCATGCAGCATGCAACAGGCATGTTTTCTTTCACGGCTCCGGCGCTGCGGGGCTCCGGCGGTCACACGCGAGCTTATCGTCTCAGAGGGTTTTAACACTCGCCGCCGCGAGAAGCCGAAGCTGCGGTGGTCACCTGCTCCTCAGCTTGCGGCCCGCCTCGCCTCTCCGCGCCTACGCGGGCTTAAATTACACTCTAGGGGTAGGGCAGAAAAGACTACGTGGAGTCGGTTCTGACGCGATTCATTTCTGTCACAAAATTTGTGCTTTTATAGGAAACCAAAATCATTTATTTCTTTTTTTTTTTGGAATGCCACAATCAATATGTGTAATGTCTTTCAAACGTTGTTTTATGACATAAAACGAAAAATAATGAATTGTATGTCAAATAATACGCTATTTAATAAAAGTTTTCGTCCATTCGGGATTTCGTCCATTCGGAATTTCATCCATCGGTATTTCAACCATCGGTATTTCGTTCATTTGGGAATTCGTCGATTCGGGATTTCATCCATCGATATTTCGTCCGTTCGGGATTTCGTTCATTCGGTATTTCGTCCATTAGGGATTTCGTCCTTTCGGGCATCCGGAATGAACATCGGTATTTTGTGTTTCGATATAACGACTATCGGCATTTAAATTTCGATGTTTTGGACGTCGGTATTTCAATCATAGGTATTATGAACTTTAGGTATTATGAACTTTCGGGATTATTATACTCGTACGTACCCAAAAAAACGTAGTTTTACAATCGCACCAGGGTAAGCGGTCACGAACCATATTTTGTTCAATAAACAGACTGACACTGACCTGCAAAGTGTAAATACGTGAAAAAAATTTGAATTTCACAGGCTACCCCGGCGCTTCCCCATAATGTAATCAGGGCACATGTTCTATTAAAAAAATGAAATGAAATAAAATTAAACCCCAGTAAGGTACATGAGATAAGGACAGGTAGATGATTATTCCATGAACTTGCCATCGTTTCAGTAGTCAGTGTTGATTGTATGTTACTTTATGACTATTTGTACCTAAAACAAATCTGATATAAGTACCTACAAAATCGAGAGACCAGAGCCCCAGAGGTTGAAGTTAAAAAATATCCGTAGATTTTCACGTTTTTTTCGCAAGCTGACGTGATGATGCAAGAATCACCAATCTTCGTGCTTGACAAACTACATAATTAGTATCATAGTTCATTATTACAGCTTGTTATGTTGGCTCTGCACCTGGCAATATTGTTCGAACTAGAAACTGTGGAATAAACACAAAATATAACACCACACTTGTAATCCCGACTGGTTAGACAAAGGTGTAATTAAATATTCCAGTTAATCCCAGTTTTATTAGTGCAGGGGAACCTATTGCCACCAATCGGGACAATTCCAGGCCCGGGCTATTACTGAGAAATACAATTACTACCTACTTGAATATGAATGTAAAAATCCAAATGGCCCAAAAATAAGATCTGTTTAAAACTCACAAAATTAATCTGAACATGTGTGTAGTCCGTCAACCCCGTGTCAAACATGAGCAACAATGTTGATATTTTTCCACCACGCGATAGGCTAGGATATATGGGACGTGCTCGGCAGACGTCCTGGACGCTCGCCAGCGCCGCGGCCGTCGCGACGTCTTCTTCCGACCGACACTTACAACACGCAATTATCAAACGAACACGTTCATCGCTGATGTTCACCAGATTCCATAAAATTCATGTTTCCGTCCGATTCCAGTTATAGAACCTCATACATCTTATAACGTTTTCAGACTATAAACCGAGAGAACAACGTTTGGGACATTCAAAGTCTGGGAAATATTTTGGCTTATGTAGCTGATGACTTTCTACAACATATTTTTCTTAATTAAAAAATATGAGCTTAATCAAGTTAGTTGAACTTGAATAACCTCTTAAAGACAAATACTATTTTGTATTTTTTGAGTATAAATTGGGTTGTCTCTGTGAGACATCGTGTCTTGAAAAGGTACTCGTATACCAAAGTGCGTGTAATAAATAATATGTTGCTAAATTGCGTGCTGCTATTATTTCTTCCGCCTATAACCCTAAGTTACGGGTTTATTCATAAAATACACTGTCATCGTGGAAGTCATAAAAACTAGTAATTAAAGAATTATACTTGGTTACTTTTGTACGTAAGGTATAATTTCCCTTTGAACTCGAGAAACGTGTAATATGTAACATGTATGTGAAGACAATGATGGGAAATCTGTAGCTTTACGTGTTTAAGAAACATATCATTTTTGCAAAAACACAATGTCAATCACCAGTAGGTATACTTAAATTAGCCATTTCATGAAAAACACCCACTTTGTGCTTTGTGTCCTCTGATTAGTGAACATCTTTATAATTAAAATTTCTCCTTTCTCGGCTCGTAACCCGTTGATAGTTCGTTAACTCCATAAAGATTTGACTCCTTATTCAGTATATTCAGTATAATCCCTGGATCGTCTTTTGCAACACGTATTTAAACGTGTTGATATATTTTGGTGTGAATCGTCAATATTAAGTGTTGTGTATCATGGTTGACACATTGCTCGCAGAACAGTTGGCCGATAGGGCCGAAAAGTTCTGGAATTGCGACCGTGAACCGGAAGAAGTTGCGTTGGAAGGCCTCCCACTAGGTGGACCGATGACCTGGTGACAGTTGCGGAAATCCGCTGGATGTGAGTCGCACGGGACCGGTCAATGTGGTGACACCTGGGGAGGCCTATGTCTAACAGTGGACGTCTTTCGGTTGAAATGATGATGATGATGGTGATGATGTATCCATGATTCAATCAGTTTTGGTCGTTATTCATAAAAAAAACTGGTACAGAAAAGGTTAGATGACACATGCATCATAAACAACGAACAAATCAAAGGCAATCATGAGCCGAGAGCAAAAATAGAACAATTTATTGGTGAACATCTTTATAAATAACTTCTAGCGCCATAATGAGATTCATCTGCAGTGCTGAAACAAACTGAATCATTGTAATTGAAACGATTGAAACAAATTGTAATTCTGCTGGGTAGGAGGTACGTGATTGTGTTTTGTTTTTGTAACACTGTGTCGTATCAAAAGAAATAATGAGGTTGATGCTCTTTTAAAATTCTTTTGCTGCTATAAATCTGAGCTATAAGCACTTTGAAGATTGTTGCGAGAATAATTCAAGAAACAATAGACACATGTGCGTATTTTATGGACCGAAAATATATTTTTAACATCAGAGGAGACGGGATCTTCTCCGATAACATTCAAAGTAATTTTTCTTTACTTCATAGTTTGTTTAAAAAAATAATAGAAAGAATGTAATGAAAAGACGTGTAAGTTTCATGAACACAACACATAGGGATGTGTTTAACAGTTTCTCTATATTTGTCTAACTGCTGTGCTAAATGTGTTAGACTCGAACACATTTAGCAGCAGCCAAAACGCTAATGCCTCAAACATTTCAAATGCATATGGAAATAAACATTTGAAGGCACTAACTGTTTGTTTATTAATCTTTAGATTTACTTCAAAGACCAGGCCAATCATCTGTGGGTATCGCAAAAGGAAACTAAATGATTGTGTCAAGATGATGAGCAGCAGAGCTTTTCTTTTGAAAAATAGGCAACCCGAGTGCCTTGAAAGATTCTTAAATTTGATTAGGTATTCGTCAGATGACAATAACACATTCTAGTCAGTCGAATCTTCTTAGACTGGAAGTAAATCATTCCTAACTGATAAAGAAACCTCACACTATACTACTAACCTAGAAGAGGAGCTACTCCTAAGATATTAATCAGCCTATAAAAGCCCAAAAAACAATCACTCAAACTCAAACTCAAACTCAAATCATTTATTTTCAACTAGACCATTACGGCACTTTTGAATGTCGATAAAACGAAAAATAAAGCGAAGCTACAGTCACAGACACAAGGCATAATAACTTGAGAAAGTACTGTAGTTGCCCATTCCCTAACGTAGATCTCTATGGAGAAGAACGGGCAAGAAACTCCATGGACACTCTTTTCAATCAAAAATGTTGTTACAAAATCTTGGTTACATCTTTCATGTTGAGATTACATATATGTGAGAACGATGTAGAAAGACGTGCACAATAAGAGCGTCCAGAGTAAAAATAAATAAATCAACAATTAAAAATAAAGCAATTCAAATGATCCACGGCAGCTAAGAGATGACCAGTCCCGACTGACAGCGCCCGTTCACGAACATGACGCATGAATCAGCGCCATTCAATTCAACCATATTGTAGGGAACTAAATGACCCGACCCACCCGCCACCATCAGCAAGACATTTAAGCGAGCATGACATTTTCTCAGCCACCAAGGCATATTCAAGTCAATGAAACATAACTAAATGCAAATGGTAGCTTTACGGTACATGGTACTCACACATGTGTTATGCAATTATACAATACTAAGAGATGGAATCTATACAATGCAAGAATATTTTTACAATCTTCTGCAGCTACCACAATAATTGTCCAATAAGTTTGCATCTAAGGTTGCGGAGCAGGACCAGCATTTAGCCAAGCATTTTTATCCTCAATGTAATCCCCCAGCTTATAATATGCTTGCCTACATAGTGTGCGTTTTACACAAGATTTAAATTTCGTCTCATTCAGTTGTAGAATGTGGGGAGGTATTTTATTGTAACATTTTAAACAGTACCCCATGAAAGATGAATCTACTTTAGCAAGCCTGAAACCTGGCTGAACTAGTTGGTCTCTATTTCTAGTATTATAGTGGTGCCTGTCACCTCTTTTACTGAATAAATGCAGATTTTTCCTAACGTACATGATGTTTTCATAGATGTATTGACAAGGTACTGTCATGATATTAATTTCCTTAAACAGTTCTCTTAGAGAATCGCGTCTACGTAATTCATATATGGCTCTGATGGCTCTTTTCTGCAGAATAAAAATAGACTCGATGTCTGCAGCACGTCCCCATAGTAAAATACCGTATGACATAATACTATGAAAATAACTAAAATAGACTATCCTCGCCGTATCAACATCAGTAAATTGACGGATTTTTCTAACAGCATACGCTGCTGAGCTCAGCCGGCCTGCAAGAGATGTTAAATGAGGACCCCATTGTAGCCTGTGGTCAAGCGTAATTCCCACTGACACTGACCTTAATCTATTTAAAAAACCAATGTTAAATCATAGACGTCATCTCATAATGACGCAGGTAATATTGAAACAGGCGTTGATAGAGCAAGATAAATGCAATTTAATTGATATTGGCGAGCCCTGCCAGCCGTGTGTACTTCCATCTGACAAGCCCTTATATCCGAGACAGTTGACAACATCAAAGCACGTGGCATGTCGCTCATTTCTTCGTCACAAATTCAAAGCAATTACAGACACATTTTGAGACTTTCAGACGTGTGTATACATGAGGAAAATGTATTGGCAAACGTTTTTGCATTGTCGGTCACTTTGGGCAATGGTAGTCTGATTTACTTGGATCGAGG
Source organism: Xestia ashworthii (assembly GCA_950022955.1). Lineage (NCBI taxonomy): Eukaryota > Metazoa > Arthropoda > Insecta > Lepidoptera > Noctuidae > Xestia > Xestia ashworthii. The sequence continues at coordinate 17,502,751 of OX465553.1, forward strand.
ACAGTGGCGACTAGCGTCTCGTAGATGGTGACTGTCCGATCGGTTTACACCACTGTCCTCACCTACTGTTTTTATCTACTTCGCTAAACAAAGTAAGCAAGCAAGCTCGTTTTCAATCATTCTAAAATTTGTAATCTGACACGTACTAACTTTGATACATACTTCTATTTACAAGAGTTCTCGCGTGACAAATAAAAGCCAAAGTACTTATATTATTGTTGAACACAAAAGAGTTGCACAGATGACCTAGAACGATAAAAATATAAATATTATTATAATTCGTCTTACTTTGTTCCGGATTAAGTTCTAAACATGCGATTTTCATAAGTCGCTGTACCTAATTACTTACAGCCTAGTTGGTAGCTAATGCACACAAGGTTAATTTGAAGCCAGTGCAGTTTCATTACAGTTTTTCAAGGAAACTCATTATGAAAAATGTCATAAAAATATATCGTTAGAATACTAATGACCGTCATGAAAGTATTATATTAAAATAATAGTACAACTTTCATTTAAAACTTGTATACAAACTTGGAACTATTTATTTTTCTGCAGTTTTTTTAGATCTCGTAAAGTGTTAGCCCAGTTTACCGAGTCGATTACAATCACGCATCAATCATTTTAGCCACTTGAAAGCATGGTGAATAATAATAATTACCAAACATTTCCGAAGGCCTTCAAAACGAAACGTCCCTGAATGTATGCAAGACAACAATTATTATTTTGGATTTCCGTGTTTCCCATTCTTTTTAAAACGAAATCAAGAAAGTCTTACAAATAGTTAACTACTTACACTACAAATCAATACCATGGAATCCCATTTCATCATCCTATTAATGTTCCCACTGTTGGGACACCGGCCTCCTCTCTATGAGAGGGAATGGGCTATAATCGGTGAAGGAAAACATCGTGAGTAAACCGACATGTCCTAGAAAAAAAATCGAAGACATGTGACATCTAGTCATTAAATCATTAATCGTTATTGCTTATAAAAATCAAGAATATACGTATGTACACTGTATTAAACTTAAATACAAACACTAAATTATAAATAGCATCCACGAGAGTACTACGTACCTCCTATAACGCTCTTTATTAAGTCAAATATTCTGCGCCCACTGACGCTATAAACGACATCTGCTGCCAACAAATATTTATTTTTCTTTTCCCACAAAAACCCTATGATATCACACAAGGCTATTTCTTTAATAAACCCGCTTGTTTATCTAGTGGTGGGAGGCGTGGTTACCTAGTGTGAGGTTGTAAGTGTCAATGCTCTGAAAAACTTTTCTTAGGTATTTTTCATTGGTGATTTGTATTCTAATTGATACTCCAAAGACTGACATTGCGTTCACGTGCCTTTTCAGGTTATCCTTAGAGGAGAAGCGGGGATTACCATCAACTAAAGTAACACTGACTAAACATCCGTGAAATACATTTGCAACTCTTAAGAAACTCTAGGTTATGATCTCTACGAACTCTAAGTTCTCTCTTATACATTATGTAGTTACCTGGTATGTAGTTGGTATATAAATGAAACTGTTTAAACTGTGGGTAAAACTATTCTTATAAAGCGCCTTATTCTCATTGCTTGAATAACCTTTACACTACCTGTTAAGTACATAAGCACAATAGCGTCCAACTTTATAATCGCAGACACTTGTTATTCGTGAATTGCATCGTCCACAAATAGGCTTAGCTTACCACCTGTATTGATCATAATGCATTCATGCAGCGTAACCGCTTACCGTCGTCCTAATTGTATTACTGCGGTGTAATGCTCACGTTGGGCTGTAATGAATTAGTATTACTAAACCACTGACATGATAATAGATATTAGAAGCTTCACACCCATCTGCTATAGTCACTGTAACAATTTCAAATTATTTCATCAACATAGTATAGCAGCTCTAGATATGATGGTAGTGTTAGACATGGCTTATTCCAATCGTATGTCACTAAATACATCAGGATTTCGAGAACAACCTTGTCAAAGGCTGAAGGCCTATTTGAAAGCTAAATGAAACGCGTACCAATGACAATGTTTTCAAAAAGATAATATTGTAAATACGACCACCAAATCGCATCTCACCTAAAAATGCACGATTACCTTAGTAAGATACTTTCTACATTTTGCAAGGAGTGGGTAATGTTAGGACTCATTGATTGTCTATGAAAAAGAAATAAAAGGCAACTATCGTCGCAAGATATGAACAGGATATTTGTCTAATTAATTACTACGAACGTGTCTCAGGCACAGTAACGACGCGTCACAATGTCAATTACAAGAGATTAAATCCATTATTGGGATTAAACTGTTGCTTTTACGTATGCTGGAGAATTAGCAGATGAGAATTAATTTTTGTTTCCCTAGATTGAGGTTTGCGGTTCATGATATTATGAAGTTTACTTTACAAATAGGTTTTTACAAAAAAAAAATACTGAATATCTGCAGCATTGCCCCAGAAGAGAATACCGTACCATGATGAATGTGAAAATCTAAAACTGTAATAATAAATAATCGCAGCTAATTTTATCAGTACCTAAATTACTTATGCTGTACTTTTCAGTATACGAGTATCCTGATCAGAACTACAGCAATGTGTAACTTATGCGAAAAAATTGTTACTATGGTCTATCTTATAAGTAAACAACGGATTTTAATGTGATTTGCACCATCATTTAGATCATTTATCCCTAAAGTTGATGTGTACAATTTATTCATATTTCACTAATATTAATATTTATCTCATAAATAATAGTAATAATAATAATTACAATAATTCTGAGGAAACCTTTCTCCTCCTTACTAAAACTATGCCCATTCATCAAAATCGGTATAATAGTTTAGTCGTTACCAGCGACGTACAAAATAGACTGCCAGGCAAACCCGCTCTTGTATTAGTATGGTTTCAGTTCTTCAATTATACTGAATTTATATTTATTCAGTACTTAATTTACCTATGGCTGAACTTGGGAAATGAGGGACAGGATTATCTTTAACTCACACGTGTCCACCTTTTATGGTTTCGTACCTGCCAAAAGGAAGGACAAGAGAGTACATACAGGATGTAAACAACCTCATCACGAAGCCGTCAACCAAGCATTCTGTACAACAAACAAAGTAACTTTACGGAAAAATGATTGCTGGCAAAACCACCTTTTTTTAGGAGCGAAAAATAATGTTTTGTGGAAGAACTCAATGTAACAAACTCAAAACATTGTTCTGATGAATGGATTGTATAGTACTCGTATGGGAGGTGTTTAGAGTAAAAATCTTATATTAAAATTGTTTAAAAAAGACTTGTTAAAAAGTTGGAACTTTAACCCCCAATTATTGGGAACCTGGATAACTTTCCAGTTACCTAGTTACCCGAGAACCATCCAATGTTGTAGATATTGGGCCCCAATATCAAAATATATTTATCACTAGCTGACCAGCGCAACTTCGTCTGCGTCACATAAGAGAAAGAAAGGGTTACAGAGAGTGGGTCGTAAGCACCTATAATACAATTTTCAAAGAGCACATCATACACATCCTTCCGCATAATGAAAATGCGCGCCCGGTACATGATCATTATTTTGCTGCGGAGTTATTTAAAACGGTGTATCTCCTAAGATATGCATTGAAATCAATTTACGTGCAATACGAAACGCGTCCATCAATTCTGTTAATATTGTTGATAGCAAAATTTGAAGTAGATTGGACCAAGGAATCACATTTTCCCATACAAACTTTGCCCCCCACCTTTTCACCCCCTTAGGGGTATAATTTCAGAAAATCCTTTCTTATCGTATTATAGGCATACGATAAGAAATGATTTTCTGAAATTATTATACAAAAAAAACACCCTCCAAGCTTCAGGTTTCTACAATCTGCGGTAAAGGCTGTGCGTTGATCCATCTCAGTGCTTCAGGACAAAGCATTTTTATTATTTGTAGATAGTAGGATTTGAACTCGTTTGTATTTGTAACGTTTCGGGCTTTATGTCTGATGTACATTCGTATAGTCTACATTTTCTTCGTAGTATTATTTTATTTGTAAATACAGGGTGGAAACGATTAACCGGGCAGAAAGGGGAGCTTCCTTAACCGTTGAGTATTAGAAACAGGATCGATTGGCATCAAAAAATGTTTTGTGTAAAATAGCAATTTTCTTGTTAACTGTACTTACTTTTTTTAAATCTGTGAATGGGGATCAAAATTTCACGAAAAATTACGGATGGTTTCCTAAGACCATTTTCATGTAGCTGCAACGGTTAAGGTTTAGCATTATTGGCATCAAAAAAAATGTTTTATGTAAAATGGCAATTTTCTTGCTAACTGCATTTTATTTTTTAATGAAATCTGTGAATGGGGATCAACATTTAGCGAAAAAATTATGTATTGTTTCTAAGACCTTTTTCGAGTAGCTGCAGTTCCCCTTACTGCCCCGATTTTCTTGAGTTCCGCTATTTTGGGCGTATTCCCTTCAAAAATCAAATTTCAAGAAAATTGAGAAATTATATTTACCTGTATTAGATTTGAAGTATTTACAGCAACTTTTAAAGGTTTATACTTCATTGGATTTTGTTCTATGGGTGTATGAAGTTTATTGATTTTAAACACAAAACCCTCTTTTTTACGTCTCTGGATGATATTTTTTAAAAATGCTGAAACAGGCATTTCTTTATTTTTAATAATAAGTATTTACTTTGAGTTTCATGATTCTAGAACAATCTATAAAAATTTTTCATACAAACTTTACCCCCCCTTTTCACCCCCTTTTTCCATAATTTCTATAGCCTAAATGTTATTCTGAGTTTATTTTAATAGATTAGTGAAGTTTTCATCAAAATCCGTTCAGCAGTTTTTACGTGATGCGCGTTCAAACAAACAAACAAACAAAAATTTTAAAAATGGTTTTAATATGTTCAGTTACTTATTTTAAGTCACCCTGGGCGATTTTTTTTTTTTATCTTCAATGTACAGATTTTTTGGTCTCAACGATTTTATTATATGTATAGACTAGCTGACCCGCGCAACTTCGTCTGCGAGTGAGGGTTAGAGAAAGCGTGAGTCAACCTTAAAAAATAAGAGGAACAATTCCTTCGTACGTGATTGCTGTGTAACTTTAACCGCGTTATGCAGTGCTTGCAACGGAAGCAAAGAAAAAGGAATAAATCTTTGTTTTTGGGAAATTTTTCATTGATGCTCCGCTCCTATTGATGATGTTAGCCTTCCTTGATGAATGGGCTGTCCAACACTAAAATATGTTTTTAACTCGAACCGCTCGAACCACCATTTCCTGAAATTAGCGCGTTCAACCAAACAAACAAACTCTTCAGCTTTAAAATATTAGTGTAGATTCCAGTAGGTAACATTTTAATTTCTCGGAAATCTTTACATTAATCGCTCATATATTCTACTTATGATTTTCCAAATAAGGGCTTCCCTCGAAAGCTTGCCCATGCTGGCTCACTGGAGACGGTTGCACACATAGGTGTAAGTGGTATCTGTTTGAGTGTTTGTTATTTTTACGTTTTTTTTTACTAACGTTAGGTTAATACTTACTAACAACTTAAATGGATTGTATTTGATCTGAAATATTTAAAAAGTTCTGGACTGATTTGAAAAATTCTTTCAGCAATGGATTGCTTCATTATCAGCTATTAACATAGGCTATATTTTATTTATTTATTTATTAGATTATCCCCGTACTCCTACGGGATCGGAAACTACGCGGGTGAAACCGCGTGACGTCCGCTAGTCTACACTAACATTATAAAGAGGAAAAAATGTATTTTTGTGCGTATGTTTGTAATGAATAAACTCAAAAACTTGTGACGATTTCAAAAATTCTTTCACCACTGGATAGCTACATTCACCCTGACTATCATATACATTGTATCCTCGTACTCCCACGGGAACACGTGACGTCCGCTAGTGTTTCCTGTCCTCGCTGTGACATAATATTACGTTTTAAGTACCTAGGTACTGTACCTACTTATATTCCACGATTTGTGCAGGCACGTGTAACTTTTATTTGTATTTCATGGTTTTCTTGGTAACCATTTGTGAAAATACGAAAATTATTTTCATTGTAATCGTTTTCTAACCTATAGTGTTTTTGAAGAGCGTATTTGGAAGCCACTATAACTTTTTTTTATGGGACAAGCCCGCCGCACTATTCCCAAACCACTGTAACTCCTGAAAACCAGAATCAACAGTGGCGACCACCAGAAAAGCGCCGAGAATGAAGCTCGACGAAGTCCCAGAGAATTAATTTCACTGTCTTGGATCCCGCAAGGAAATTAATCAGAAAGTATAGCGGAGGAGTAGGAAAAAAACCGTATTTTCCACTTAAAAGCCACTATAATGTCTACCTTTTCTTTAATTAACAATATCTCTGTTCATGTAGGTACCTAGGTGTCTAATTTATCTTACCTTTTTTTCAGCCAGATCCTGTACATGGACCAGCATGTATACGAAATTCCAAAAAGCTATAACAGAAACATTCCACCCGGTAAGTCACTTATTTAACTTGTTATTATTGTATTGTTTTTATATAACGGGGTGGGTCCGCAACTCCACGTCAAAGCGCGTAATTTGCGTGCCCATACGCATATAATATACAACGTGTAACAAAAAGGGTATAGTCATAAGGAAGGGTGTGCTACAGACCATCAAACTGAACAACTTTATCCATAGTAAGTAGGTACCACCATCGTAATCGCGAAAAAATAATCAACGGCCTCATACAAAATTCCAATACCTACTCGACCAAATGTATGTCTATTCCTCCACGCGTGCCCAGTGCGGGTTGGTAGATGTCACATGCCTTCGAATTCTTGGTTCTAGGACATGCCAGTTTCCTAACGATGTTTTCCTTCACCGTTTTTGAGAGCAGTGTGCAGTGGTGATGAAATAAATTACACAAAATAATGGCCTGTCGGGGTTCGAACCCACGACTTACTGTTCGTAACCTAATTAAATAATAAAAACGTTTGCGATGAGGTTTAGGTCAATGTGGTTATCGGAAAATTCATATGATGGTTGGTATGCCCGGAATTTAGAATACATATTGACCTACCTAGTACCTACTATTCAATAAGTGCTAGATTAGGAGACGATTAAGAATTCTGCATACATAACATAATACATGTATTATGTAGGTACCATTGATTATTTTGATGTTGCATAGGTAAGAGTATAAAGAGGTAGAGGTACTTAGATATGCATGGCTATGTCTCCGTAAAATAGTAATACCCGTTAGATTGTAATATATTTAGCGAGATAATAAAACATATAAAAACGGGTATTTATCGCGAATTTCTAGCGAGATTGTAAACTCTCGAAAGATTTTAGATATTTTTCGGTAGATAATCCATCGAAGTGAAACCGTAATATTGTGAAATGCATGCGACGGAAGTATCTCTGCCCCCATAAACGGGACTTGGGGCACCCCGAAGTTAGGTTAGTTAGGTTCCTTTAAACCCTGCGACAGAAATAGGAGCCCGTCGAGCGTCGCAAGCGAGTGCAAGTGCAAGTGTTTTGAGGTTAGGTTATAATATTTCTCAGGAATGGTGCATTATCTTTTCATGAGAGTGATACCATGGTGGGGCAAGGGGCATTAGCCCCTTCCCTGCCCCCCCCCCCCCCCCCCCCGCCCCGACACCGCGCGAGTTGACTTCTGTCGCATACATTTCACAATATTACCTACGGTTTCAGTTCGACAGATTATTATCTACCGAAAACTAATGCGTCATATTGTAGGCAGTATGTCGTTTGACATTCTTTCGAGAGTTTACAATCTCGCTAATTATATTACAATCTAACGGTTTTTACAATGTGACGCTGACAGCTATACCTACCATACCTAATTACCGATGAAACGAGTTATTCAACCAAGGCGGTACCTTAGTACATTTTATCTAACAATAACCAAGGGTTCTTTTAGGCGTTGTTAGGTAAAAGTATTAGCTTTTTTAGACTAAGTTAATGACGATCTATTTTTAAAAACACTTAAATTAGATTTTAGATGGGTTATATTTTTATAAAGTCACGCGTTTAATACCAGCCGTTCCTACTCGGCCATCCACTTAGCACCGGACATTATTCAGCACAACCGCGCTGTTGCCGGTGCTTGGCCGCAAAACCAATCATTAGTCAAGCCGTAGGTGATTGTCGTGTCGTACCTACGTCAACGATCGCTGCTAATTATAATCCACTTCCTTACGAAGCAACTTATAAAACCTTACCTAATATTGCTGAAAATATTTTGTAGACATTAAAATACAGTACTGGCCTTCAATAAAAACCCGACTGCGTGAAAACTAATTTAAAAAAATACGTGAACAAATTAACTTAAATAATAAAAACTAAAAAGAAAGAAACAAGCCCAGTAGTTTAGAATTCTGTAACAAATCATAAATTCTAATGCAGAACAGAACGACTCACAGTCGGTGCTTCTTGGGAAGATTTGATTGGTAAAATTTGAATGGTTTTTAGCTTTTTAGTTTTTATTTAAGTTAATTTTTTCACGTATTTTTAGTTAGGTTTTTAGTTTTTCTTTAATTTTTTTTTTGATATACTTTTTAGTTACGAATAAAAACTTAAATCAATAAGTAAGAAAATTAGCGAGAATGATTGTTTTGTTAACTTTAAATCGTTAGATATCCTAAACAATTATTTACTTAAAATGAAAAATGATAAAATGAACCTAAAGATGATTTTAAAATACCTATTAAACGACACCCCACTTGACATAGTTCATCGACTTTTTTTTTTTTTTCATTTTGACAAATATGGCGTCTGGTTGTCGCTGTGGTGAATTTTGATTACTGTCATGTCTTTAGTGACACTCGCAAGGTTAAGACGAATCGATTGACGTAAGAATTATCAAAATCGGCCTACGCATTTGGTCTCTAGAACGCCACATAGAAACAAACATGGCATACATACATACATAGACTGATAATCACATTACCCTCCTTTGCGTCGCGCAGTCGGGTAAAAAGAAAACATAATACATTTTCAAAGTCACTGGATTCCTTATAACTACCTACTCTTTGATAAAAGTATCGGATCATTCTCAGAAGATCCATTGACCAGATCCATGATGGATCTAGTGAGAATTGATTTTCTCATTGGATCCTGATTTCAAAACAATCCATAAAACATATCCATATCCATATCCATAGAAGATCCATTGGTCAAACCAATGATGGATCTAATGGATCTAGTGAGTATAACTTTTCTCATTGGCATAGGTAGGTACTCTTTGTTTTACTCGCGCCCTCGCACCTTACTAATTTTGACGAATAATTCACCGAATCAAGATAATTATCATATTTTATAAGCGACGAGACATTTCTGTGTCTAAAACAAAAGTAGTAAAACTGAAATCCAGTAATCCTAATGGTTTTGCATCACGAACCTTCATGGACGTTCGTTTACCTATAGATACTTGCAATATCTAGGTGTATCGAACCTCGACCTTACTAAATCTATTCAGAAATCAGAATAACATTTTGTACAGTCGACAGCACAGCAATCACAAATCCAGTATAAGCTGGTCTCGTTATCTATTGAACTTAATACTATGGTAGGCCAACTCTAGATCAAAGTGTTGACACTGACGCGCATTCGCCTGTACTTTTGTTATGTTAATAAAAGTCGCATCAATAAAAGCAACAGAATCTAGAACAACTTTATTTTCATTTTCAGTTTTTCGCGGCTATTACACCTACTAGGTATAGTTTTCATTATTTCTGTCAAGAGTTCCGTCATAGTTATGCAGTATTTAGACATGATTTTATTATCTGTGCTTACAGTTTTTGGGAAGCCCTTCCTGACTGTCATTAATTTGGCATCCTACCTACCTAACTACTATAAAAGAGCTGAAAACGTAGATGAACTTAAATAGGCTTTTTCAAAATAAAAGCTCAATGCAACTTCTACCCTGATCAAAATCTGTGGTTGCTAAGGGTCTTCGAAGAGTTTCGAGGGCCATGTTTGTTTGGCCTTAGCTAATATCGCGGGTTTCGGCCGTGATATCTCCGCTGTCGACCGTCATAAAACCATTGATTAGGCGCTATTATTTCCCAACAATGTGTCATTAATTCAACGAACGCAATGTATAAGTTTTCCATTGTTTTTCCAGACAAAAACACGACAGTATACGTAGGGGTGAATGTCAACCGAGTATCAGGAGTTGATGAGAATAAAGAGGTAAGTTACACAGACTGTTCCTTCTAATATCAAAAGTTAATAGCATACTGAATGGCTAAGTTTGAGTTTAATCGTTTCGCTTTCATTAGCACCATTTTCATTTATTTTTGCAAAGATTTATTTACTCATGTATAAACCGCTCCAATAGTCCGCATGGTCTCCGCAGGAGATAACACTGGACGTTTTCCTGCAAGTGTCGTGGGCAGACAGCCGGCTGCATGTGCCGCCCAACATGCCCTTCATCGACCTGCCGTGGGAGTTCCGCGCGCTCATCTGGACGCCAGACCTGTACATCTGGCAGCTCCAGACTATGAGGATACTCTCCGTCCTTCAAGAGATGGCGTCGCTAAGGCTCTACTCAAACCGCACCGTCTCAGTCAGTATCGGGTTCGTCCATCACTTTATTTTATTATTTTACTATATATTTACCTTTACATAATTTACACTGCTCTCTACTAAATCTTGAAACATAAACACACGTCAAATTAAACGTCCAAACATCATCATAATAAAACTCTCGCCTTCAGAGTTTTATAACGTACGAGTAGTTTATTTATAAACTGTATTTAAATACAGCTCGTATTAACGCATGGCCGCCAGTAAGTTGTAAATTGCAATCTTGATAAATGACGTCTATTTTGATATATATGTCACCGTAAAATTGTCAAATACGTTATATTACAATATAACGTGTATCTCTCTAGCAATATTGTAAAGTCTCGAATTATTATCAACTGAACATACGGAAGTATCTCTTGCCCCCATAAACGGGACTTGGGGCACCCCCCCCGTTAGGTTAGTTAGGTTCCTTTAAACCCTGCACTCGGAAATAGGGGCCCCGCGAAGCGGGGCTCCGTCGACTACGCTTTTTAGGGGAATATGAAGTGTTTTAAGGTTAGGTTATATTAATCGAATATTTCTCAGGAATGGTACAGTATCTTTTCATGAGAGTGGTACCACTGGGCAAGGGGGACCCCTCCTCTCCACCCCGCGTGAGTTGACTACCATCGCATGCATTTCACGAAAAATAATGCGTTTTATTGTAAGCAGTATGTTTGTCACCGTAAAATTGTCAAACACGTTATATTACAATATAACGTGTTTCTCTCTAGCGATATTGTAATAGGATCTCGAATTATTGTCAACTGAACATACGGAAGTATCTCTGCCCCCATAATCGGGACTTGGGGCACCCCCCCGTTAGGTTAGTTAGGTTCCTTTAAACCCTGCACTCGGAAATAGGGGCCCCGCGAAGCGGGGCTCCGTCGACTACGCTTTTTAAGGGAATATAAAGTGTTTTAAGGTTAGGTTATAATAATCGGTATTTCTCAGGAATGGTAAAATATCTTTGCATGAGAGTTGTACGACTGGGCAAGGGGGAACCCTCCTTCCCTCCACACCGCGTGAGTTGACTACCATCGCATGCATTTCACGAAAAATAATGCGTTTCGTTGTAAGCAGTATGTTCATTTGACAATATTTCGAGATTTTACAATATCGCTAGAGATATTACAATATAACGTATTTGACAATATTACGGTGACATGTTCATTTGACAATAATTCGAGACTTTACAATATCGCTAGAGATATTACAATATAACGTATTTGACAATTTTACGGTGACATATACAAGTTACCTATAAACATGATGCAGCCAAAATGCAACACTAATGTTCACGTATGGGTGCATTATAAAGATTATGTTATAACTATGATGTTATAATGCAGAGCCGCATCTGACTGGAAAACCCCATGTAACAGGAAGAAGACTGGACTATTGTTTATGCATAACTCTTGCGTAGACTCTACAGCTGCCTTTATCGAATAGGGGAACGTCAGAAGCTTTAAATATGTATGTAATTGGCGAGTTGGCGATTCATTAACTATGATTATAATTTACTTTGCAGAGCGACAATAACAATCAAGTGCGAGATGGACTTCGTTCTGTACCCTTTGGACGTGCAGAACTGCGCCATCGACTTCAGTAGTTGTAAGTACCCCTATCAACTCCAAATAAGGAAGACTATCGTTCCGTTTTATCTGATATTGGCCTAAATTCTAAATACTTAGGTATTCCAAATGTTTTCTAAATAATATCTGCAAATGAGTATCGTCACGTGAGCTATTCAGGTCATTTACATCAAAATGATTAACCTATTCGTAAAGTCTTTCAGAAACCCACTGCGCGAAGTTTTTCAGTCGCAAAAAGTGTTTTCATTTCTTATTACCAGACAAAATTACTTGTTTTGTCTACACGCCAGTTGTTCGACTTTGATTTCTGTTTTTATAGATTTTGTTGAGATGCTACTGAAATCGTTAACGATTGCATATTACAAGTTTACGATGATTAGTTTGGCATTGTTTAATTTGTGCGTTATTTTTCAGATAAATACACAACGCAAGACGTGCGTTTCGAGTGGCGCGAGGTGGCGCCGTGGCTGGGGATCGGCCCAGTGGGCAGCGAGCAGCGCAACCAGTTCCGACTGCCCAAATATGTGGTCACCTTCGTCACGGACAAAAGTAATCATATTCGCAATTTTGGTGAAGGTAAATGTATATTTATTGCTTTGCGCTTGTGTTTGCGCCTCGTAACTAACTATGTACCTATTAACGCTAACGCGCTGTTGCTATACGCTGGCATGCCGCCCGCACTGCTTGGCGCGGATGATCACAAAGGATCGTTATTGAACAACGTTTTAAATACAGAAAACTATCTCAAAAACTTTAAATTGGTTATTACATCCGTGCCTCGCAACATCTTCCTTTCTGTGAACGTCTGTGACGCACGATTTATATTTTGTAGTTGTTTAGTGGATGTCAAATGTTCTTGATGTAATAAAATTGACTATTTACAAAGTTCCATATTATATACCTACTCGTTATTTTTAATACTTAATTGATGACAATTGATATCAGATCAGAGCCACCTGAATAGTGATGCATTCCAAGTTGTTTTACACAAGTTCAGGGCTACGTGCCGTCGAGGCCATGTAACGGGCACTGAGAGCTAAGCTTCGGTAAGTGTAGAAGTAAAACCACTGTTTCGTATTGTAAGTAGATAGTAATAGTTAGATGTGAGATTGTTAGGTAGGTATGTACTCACTTGCACTGACCACTAAACACGTAGGTATGAAAGTATTAGGAGGGTTAAATGTTCAATTTGTTTGGCTTCGTCAGGAGAGCATTCAGCGGCGCGGCTGCAGATCAAGCTGTCGCGGGAGCTGCGGAGTTACCTGCTGGAGAGCTACCTGCCGTCGTCACTGTTCGTCATCATCTCGTGGGGCAGCTTCTGCGTGATCCCGGAGATCGTGCCGGGCCGCATGGTGCTGCTAGTCACCACGCTGCTCTCACTCGTCACCATGTTCGACACAGTCAGGTTAGCACTCACAACCATGACCTATAATCATGATGTAATGTTTTTGAAGCAACAGAATGCTTCCATAAAAGTCATCTTAGTTAACTAAATGTATTTTCCATGCATTTAACAAACCTGTGTTCTCTTCCAACGTGTTTTCCATAAAAATATAGACGAATTCTAGCTCAGGTATATTTAACGCAGATGAGGAGTAAGTATTTATAGATTCCTGAAGGCATCCTACTAAAGTAAAAAATTTAGGGTCGTGTTACGTTCCAGCACAAATTCGCCAGACGCGCTTGAGCTCAAGTGCATTGAGGTGTGGTTGATTTCGTGCACCATCTTCGTGTTCCTGGCACTGATGGAGTACTTCGTGGTGCTGTTCGGCATCCGCTACGACAAGAGCTGGAGCCGGCGGCGCGCCGACCTGCGCCGCGCCGCGTCCGCCGCGCAGCTGGCGCCGCCGCCGCTACATATTAACCACTCGCAGGTCAGTCCCAAGCAGCTTACGACGTAAAATCATTCCACCACAATAAGAACCACTTGATAACTAACAACTTGCTACAACACAAACTAATAAAACAAAGGTATTAAGAGGCCTGCGGAGCATGCGTAGTTCATACAAACGTAATACCAAAATAATTTGTAAATCAAACGTTTTCTTAAGGTAGTGTGTATTTATTTCGATTGGATTGCAGAATATCTAGGTTCCCAAATATATATTTTGAATGGATACTGATTTAAACAAGAGTTATGAGAAAACTAAGTTTTCTATGGAAATTTTAAATTCCTCATACCTCGTTTTCATATCATTTTCCTTTCAAAATTTATATTTGGGAACATAGATATTCTGTAACCCAATCGAAATAAATACACACTACTTTAAGAATATGTTGGATTTACAAATCATTTTGGTATTACGTTTGTATGAAATACGCATGCTCCGCCGGCCCCTTAAAACAACTCGGTACTAAAGGGCGCGGGTTTGCGTCCACAGAGGCTGAGCACGCCGGTGACGGGTACGCCGCAGGGCGGGATGTTCTCGCCCACCTTGAGCGTCGAGGAGGACGGCTTCAAACAACAGATGGAACACCAAACCATTCAGAGGGTAAATACAACTACGCCTGAACTCGCTCCTAACATAGAATATTTACCGTAACTTCCCAGTACCCCAGTGTAGCATTACACTGCATGTGAAATACATAACATACCACGTATTATTTAGGTGCATTAATTTTTAAACTTAGGCCACCAATTTCTAGTCTCTCTCGGGAAGGAATTGGAGACAAAATAAGGTTGGATGTGAAACAAGATCAGTCAGCAAGGTAAAATATGAATTTAAAGCAACAACACCGCACAGTGTGGCTATCGTAAAACGCTGTAATGACACAATTATGTATGTACAACTGTACCTAGTTTAGACAGTATTTTCCTTGCAAATCTGATGTTTGGTTAAATGATAGCAGGCAAGCATAGTGCATGCCAGTGAAACAAACAACAACATTATTTTTAAGTATTGGTGGTTATCTATTGGTGGTGGTATGATTTGTAGAGGACTTAGTTAGATATAAAATCACCGCAGTAATCGGTAGATAAAGGTACTCGGCTAAATTGAGCTAGTAAGACAAAACTGTACGTAGGTAAAGGTATTAGAAACAGCAAAAATAACTCGCACTGCTTAAAATCACTGTGTTATTTATTACAACGGTAGGCGTAGGTACCCTGTCGAAGTACTTTAGAAATGGCTATGGAACTATAGTCTGTGTGTAGATCGTGTTAATACATTTGGAGAACTATGTTCAAGAAGATTATGTAGAAAAATATTGTGAGAATTATTTGTTTGTTATTTTTTAGGATTCGCCAATACTGGAGTCCATGCCGTCAGGGAACGGCGGACCGACCAGTTTCCTGATACGGCTGCGGCAGACGGTGGACCGCGGCGTCATGTTCTGCGGCGCGCAGCACGGCGCGCTCGACAAGTTCGCGCTCATGCTGTTCCCTATGTGCTTCTGTCTCTTTACCATTATATACTGGACCACATACCTCAGTGAGGCGCACCGAGCCTCGCGACTCAAGTGAACGTTTAGTGAACTACGTTTTAGCACCATAACATCACCAAGTTTGTGATCATAGTGCCTATGCCAGACGATGTGACATTGTTGTACATATTAGACGAAATACTAGTCGAATTATAATATAAACGTGTGACCCTGTATTTGTAAGTTAAATACCTTCTTAATGAACAATGTTGGTACGCACTGTTAAAGGTTCCAACGAAGTTTTCTTTAAAAGAATACGTTTGTTAATATAGTGTTAAGTCAAGTTAGAGCTGTAAATGTGCCTTGTAAGAATACGGTTTCAATTTAAAGATTGAGTACTGTGACGCTAGTAAATTCTTAAATTATTAGATATCTTAGGAATGCTCAGAATAAATAAATCATTACGAGAGATTTAAAATACGAATAGCATGAAATGGAAACAATTATATTGTTAAGTAGGTAAGCGGGCAGCATGGGGACCACAGTTGAGCTCAATAGTACAAAAACTATTCTAATCAAATTGCCTTTTATCACTCGGGTGCCTTTTGCCTTGTGTTTTTCCAACGAATTTTATCGAAGATGATTTTCTCTATCTACTTATATACTCGGGATAAATTAACAAGTCGATATGCAACGAATATGTTAGGTACAGCTATCCTGTACAAAATATTTGTAATGGAGTGTTTCTACATTGCTTATCTATCGCAACTTCTATGTAGCTATCTTTTATCTTTATTTTTAATCTTTATTATTTTTGTTACGAATCAATAGCCTTAAAATGATCCTTGTTATTTATTTTTCTGAACGCCATTTTCCGTATCAAGTAGATCATGATTGTTATTGATCCCAAAGTTAATGGCATTTAGATAAATGCCTACCAGAAGGTATACATTGTAATATAGTATTAAGTAAGTATAGCAAGTAAATATTTAATAACTAAGGCCTGGTAATACCGATATCATAGAGATTGTAGTGCTCATTTAGTTTTATTAACTTATTCTAAAATTTAGCTAATAGGTGTCATCCTAAGATAATTTTATACCTTACACTTAGAATATTAATTTTATGAAACTATCATTAAATTGTATTAAGTACCGATAGTAAAAAGTGTAAACCGCCCCTTTACGAAGGCGCCAACCAACCATTCTGTACTTATATCAAACACTTACGCAAAAAAAATATTCCGGAAAACATCTTTTTTAGGGTTCCGTAGCGAAATGGCATAACACGGAACCCTTATGAATTCGTCATGTCTGTCTGTCTGTCCGTCCGTATGTCACAGCCACTTTTTTCCGAAACTATAAGAACTATGCTGTTGAAACTTGGTAAGTAGATGTATTCTGTGAACCGCAATAAGATTTTCACTAAAAATAGAAAAAAAAACAATAAATTTTGGTGGTTCCCCATACTTAAAACTGAAGACCTATCCATAAAAAGTATTTATGGATAGGTCTCCAAAAATGATACTGAGGTTTCTAATTTCGTTTTTTTCTAAACTAACGAGAGACACTTCCAAAGTGTTAAAATGTGTCCCCCCCCCCCCCCGTAACTTCTAGAATAAGAGAATGATAAAAGTAAAAAAATATATGATGTACATTACCATGTATACTTCCACCGAAAATTGGTTTGACCGAAATCTAGTACTTAAGTGGTTTTTTTTAATGCGTCATCTTTTATATTATGTTACTTGCTGCTACGGAACCCTTCATGGGCGAGTCCGACTCAAACTTGGCCGCGCCAAGTGCGAGTCGGACTCGTTTGGCTTTTTTTTTGGGTGAAAAATCACGTTAAACTTGATGAAACGCGCTCAAAACACAGTGTGCTGATGGATGCATTGAATAGTAAACACATGGAGATATTTTTAAGTAATAAAACCTTACGAAATACCTAGTACTTTTAAAAAGAAACTTGTGAAAAAGTTGGAACTTTGACGTCAATTATCTCCGTAACTAAAAGGATCCCAGGTATGGTCCAGAACTAAAAAACGGTCGAATTGACGGTGAAAACAAGTGCCTTTCAGCTTCATTAAGGGTCTATTTACACCCTTTATAAACTATTCTTAACTTTTATAATTTTGGCATTACTTATTCGAAAAAAGAAATTGATT
Organism: Xestia ashworthii; assembly: GCA_950022955.1. Classification (NCBI taxonomy): domain Eukaryota; kingdom Metazoa; phylum Arthropoda; class Insecta; order Lepidoptera; family Noctuidae; genus Xestia; species Xestia ashworthii. The sequence continues at coordinate 17,520,466 of OX465553.1, forward strand.
TTGAGATTTATTTAACAAGCTTTTATTTATAAAGTTTGGAAAAAAGCTTTCAAATATTCTGTGTGACGTCATTCTTTTTCGTATTCGTGATAAACCGTTTTTAAATTGATACCCATTAAAAATATCTAGTCCGCCATCTTTGACGGTCCGCCATATTGGATTTAGAAAGACGTCACTTAGCTGACCATGCATTATCCTCCAAACGTGTGTGTATTTGCAAAATTTCTAAATTAACTGTTTTAAAATTCAGTTGCAAGGTTTGACCTAAACGAACAAAGATACCTACAAAAAAAAATTGCAACTTAAAATAAAAGTTTGTAAAAAAGTACATTATAATTGATGGCAAGCTCAACCATTTAATAATTCTAAGGCTTGATAAAAATTGGTTGGTTTAAAAACGTTCTTGCTGGTCTATGATAACTGCGGGCCTAGCGTTTACCTGCGAGTGGTCTCTAGTTTTCGATTTTCAAGTTTGATGTACCCAAACTATAAATTCGAATATTTTATATGAATCTAAGTTTTTTGTACCACTCAAGTTGACAGGCCAGGCAGCCTGATGACTTCACTGTTAGATCATAATCAACTAGACTGTGGTTTTTTTATCAAATATACCGCAGTCAAATTAGTAAAAGACTAAAATGTGAGATGGGGACGGTTATCAGCTAAAGCAATTAATTCGTAGTTACTGTGTAACCAACAAACGTGCAACCAATTTTTATCATTGGGAATTAATTAAGGTAAGGACGGTCAGCAACGATGCACGTGTTACGTACTTTTATATTTGAATCTCGATTTGCACAAATCCGTTCGATTCACTGCTATGTAGCTTATATCATGTTTAAGCAGGGGGTTTTTATCTTTTAATTTTGCATTAGCCGTAAGTAATTAAATAAATTATGGTAAAAAAAACGACTTTCGTTGCTGACTGTAAATACCTACCGTACTTAGTATATAAAAAAGATTTTATTTGTCCCATCTAGTCATGTGCGGTTATGATCTTAGATAATAATTTAAATTGCGTAAGTCATCAACTCATTTTGCTCATTAAGAGGCCATTATAATGTAGCACAAATCAGTTTTATGCACAAAATGCTTGATCAAATCATTTTGGTCACAATCCTGTTCTCATTGCTATCATTATACTTAAGTCATAGTTTAAGAACGAAGCATTGTGTGATAAATCACTAAGATGTAAGCATTATGTTGACTGTTTGTATTTTTACCGCCACGAATTTATGCACATTCCAAATTTTCCTCTGGAACCCCCACTAGCCGATACGGTTTGACCCTGTGCGGCTGTACCATTGGCATGCGGAACCGGGTTTCGGTCCCATAGTAACACCGGTTTTTCCTGGGTTTACTATGGAACCGAAACCGGTTTTGGTATTTGCCATTCAGTATTTGGTCCTTAATTACTAGGCATTCTTGCGTACATAGTAGTTAGATTTTTAATTCCCCATCCTGTAACTATAAAATGAATTTGATTGACAAATCTAACTAAAATATTTTTGGCTGTTTATCGAGCCTCAGAAATTAATCGTGCGTGGCGTGGCGGAAAAAGGATGAACGTCGAAACAAGTTCAATTTCATAGTATTAACGTCTATCACCTACTGAACAGTGCCTTTCAGTCATTTACTTGCCTAATTAAGACATAGGGTTACGCTTGTGATTCATATCTGTTACCTAAATGAAACTGTGGAAAGGCAGTATTAAAAACCTTACAAATCTTAGGCAATACATAATAATTAAGTGAATAAAGAAAATAATGAAATAAAAGACATTATTTTAAATCATTTCCTAGTTGTTTTATTTTTGAAACGAGTTTGATCCTGTATAACTTTGTACATAAATTACACTATCTACATACATATTCTACATAATAATAAACAATAATTTATTCATACCCAAAGTAAGCTGCTTCTTTGAATGCCCTGAGCATGTCATCTGAGTTCCTTCTTATTCTTCGCCCTATTGGCTCAAGATCGTCGTAACATTTCGGAAATACCTTTTCAATTATTTCTATAGCCTCTTTCATCTCTATTTGTCTGACAGCAAGGACTGAATATAATGCCTTCGTTTTCACACAATCCTGGAAAAAGAAATCAACAGATTATTCCCGTTTAGTTCCATACTTACAGTACCCATAAATAAGTAGAATATGAAATAAATAAATAAAAATGTTTTCAACCATGTTAGTGAATATGGTTCTGGAAAAACGACCGTAATACCCTCACATAAAGTTTAGTTTGTGTTAAAACTTAAAATGTTTTATAAGGTTTTCAATACTCACAGAAATAAATTTAATTTACACATAAATACAGTTGATATTCGTTTAGCTGGAAATAGCATGAAATGGAAACAAGGAATCAAAAATACTCTACATTTGCACTCAATTACCTGATGAGCCTTCGCAATTTTACCCCAAGAAGCATCGCCCTGGGACCATGCGCTAGCAAAGGAGCAATGTGTTAGGTTGGCTGCTCTGATCTCCGTGCATGCCAGATGTTCCATGTTCTTGAAATCCAGATGATTCCGGCAGTAGTCGAACATGTGGATCATCTCGTGTGCTAGGACTCCTTGTACCATTCCTTGACGGGTTGATACGTTTTGGCACACTACTATCTGTAACATTAAATGAATAACATTTAAATATATTAATTTAAGTAAAATAAAATGGAAGGGGTAAATGATGATTATGAAGTCAGACAGGGGAGAATAGAAGAAAATCTATTGCACCAACCCCAAGTAGAATGGGATGTGGGCAAGACAATAATTGAAAAATATCTATTGTTTTGAGATTTCTTATCTGGATTGGATTGAAACTCCTGTATGTTGACTTTTAAGATCATTTCCAATGGTGGGGACCATTGGAAATGATCTTAAAAGTCAACATACAAGGTTAAATTAAATTACCTACTGAAATATGCAGATGTGATAGGTGCACAATATCTGCATCATGTTTAGATTCATTAAAAATCTACTAATCTCATGTTATAGTTTTTATGTTTAGTGATTTTTTGGTTACTTATCCTTGGTAAAACGAAAATACCTACTTTGTTGCAATATTTTCATTTTTCAGTTACCTGATTCAGTTCTGGATCATAGCCACCACTGACAGAGTAGTCACATACTTCACAAGAAATATGTCGTCGAATATCAATAGGACTGAAAAACATAAATAAAAAGCTTTTAAATACTGGAATTGAAAATACATCTTATTGATAAAATGCAATTGAATGTTTTTTTTTTCTTTATTTAATGGTAACTTCTAGTTATTTACATGTTATAATAATCAAGGACTTACCAACCAGAGCTTCTAAGAGCTGCCATCATAACTTTAACAATTGAACCTAGAAATAAATAGAAAAGTGTTAAAACATTAAAATAGTTTTCATGCTAGGCATTCCCAACCAAAAATTTGGAGAGTGCTTACTGTTTTTAACGCATTCATAGACATGTTGCTCGCACTTGAACTTATCAATATTCTCCTTTCCTTCTTTACCAATCAGAACATTACTCCACTTGGCAGAAAAGGTACCGCGTCTTTCAGGGTATAAGTCGTAACCCCAAGCCTCATCTTTCTTTGGACCTGAGCCCGTTTGGTTTTTATTAGTATTATCAGATGAGGCACTAGCTTCTGATGCCGGGATTTTATTCTCTGCAGACATTCCTGTAGGATATCCAGATGAATATTGTACCAAGTTAGGTTATCTCGTCCTCTGTGTGAAAAGATCAATGAAAACGTGTTCTGTCTGAATTATAAAAGGGCAGATATATTTGGTCAAATGTAATGATAATTACTAAAACCTAAAATAATGTATATATAGATAAATAATAGTGGAATTGCACAATACTCTTTTGAAAATAGTAATGTTATTGTATAATTTGACAGAAGTGCGATGGTAGACATTGACATTGACATTGACACTTGACACAGGGTGCATTCCGTTTTAGATAATAATCACACAGCGCTCACATCAATATTTTGCGTTCCGATTTAGATTTCACGATTATGACAGCTAGGAGCTGTTGACAGCGCTCACGGTGATATTTATTTGGGGCATGGTCAGTGTAATCGCAAGATGGTGCATGTCATGACGTCATCTATGACGATTCAAGGGACATCGATTTTATGGACGCACAATTCGTGTACAGACTAATTCGGAACGCGGCCTCAAGTGACTGAATGAGTTTTTCAACTGATACACTTTTAGCTATTTAATTTTTGAAGCAAGGTATTTTGAGCACCATCATTTCCTTTCGTTCATAAACGAACTTCATTCTTGCAGGGTACAACCCTGTAAACAAACGCGGTACATAGCTCATTTCCGCTCGTTGTCTTAGTAAAACTCTTTGTATAAGTTAAGTAGAGAATCAGGTAGGTTTAGAATAGAAACTTTTACAGAAAGCGTATCGTAGAGTACCCTACGAAGTATGTAGAGCTGATTGGTGCTACGTGCTATGTGCAGTAAATCGTACCCAGTCAGTTGCTGGACACACCGATAAGTTCAGTGTGGCTAAACTGATATTGTATAAACAATAAACAACCAACCGTTTGCAGCAATCACTGCAGCTTTGCCGTGTATTTTTGAAGAGTTCCATTTATATCTGCGAAGACCAGCATCAGATCTTCAGCAAATTAAAATGGGACCACACGAAAAGCACCAGCTTTCAAATAAAAAAAGAACCATCAAAATCGGCTCACCCAGTCGAAAGTTCTGAGGTAACAAACATTTTCGAAATTTGGGTGTATTCTACACATCTGTGTACCCCTTCAGAGCATACAGGCGTGATGTGACGTCATGATAAGTATAAACTATGAACCTACAAGCGAATGCAGCAATCACTGCAGATTTGCTGTGTATGTTTGAAGAGTTCTGTTGTATATCTTCGAAGATCAGCATCAGGTCTTCAGCAAATTAAAATGGGACCACACGGGAAGCACCAGCTTTCAAACAAAAAAAGAACCATCAAAATCGGTTCACCCAGTCGAAAGTTCTGAGGTAAAAAACACAAAAAAAAAAAAAATACAGACGAATTGAGAACCTCCTCTTTTTGGAAGTCGGTTGAAAATAGACATTCAAGGCTACATTAATTCGCACCCAGCTAAAAATTGGCATGAATTTTGGGAACCTTATTACACACAATTTGTCAATTATCCACATGAATCAGTGTGGAAAAAAAGATATTCAAGGTCAAATATTGCAAAAATCGGTTTTTTGAGTTTTCCAGCTAAACGGTAAGTTTTATCATAAAAATAGGTGAGACAAAATTGTAGATCAGATAATTATCTATTAAAATGTCTAAATACTTTTTTCTTAAGAGCCACCGTTTTTGAGATATAACGATTCAAAAAGTTGAAAAAGTTGTAATCGAAGTTTTCCTTGAAATGTTCCACCTTTCGGCGTAGATTTCTCACAATCGGCACTTTATGGTGTATAAAGTGCCGATTGTGACAAATCTACGCCATTCAGGATATTTAAACTGATACTTTTCTGATAGCTCATGAACGAATGTATCCTCCGAAAATCAATTTATCAAAACAATACATTTGCCTTTGGAAAATGGGCGCCATAAAAGTCATCTTCTTAAAATTTCTTGAAAGTTTTCTTGTTTTTCGAGGCCGGTTTCTCAAAATAAATGTATGACACTTGTCGTGCAGATTACAGAACCGACTTTGCTGTCTCATTAGTTTCCCAAATGGTACCACAATTCCCGTTTTTTTAGTATGTGAATGACCAGAAAACAACGATTGTTCATCAGAAGGTAGTATTTTAATAAAACTGGGTAGTACAGGTTTTCCGATGTACGTCTTCCTTATTGCAGATTTTCTTTGCAATAAGGAAGACGTGGTGAGGTGAGGAGGTCCTTAAGGCTGATGCTCCAGGGTCACCTTGATAACGCCATTGACTGATAGCTCTTAGTTCCTACAAAGAACAGCAGTTTGGGTGCATATGTTTCTCCTGAAAATACAAAAATCAACCATTTTCCACTTTTCATTTTAACTTTGATTTTATTTTACACAAACATTTATTCATACTTTCATCCCACTCAATAAACACACTTTTTGATACTTCTATTTCTTCAAAGTCCATTTTCTTTTCATCTGAAATTACAAATAATAATATAGGTCGGTATTTGTTTATGATTAGGTAGATATTTTACTACTCTGTTTTACACCAAACGTTCTTTTGTTATTTAAATTTACATCATCAGTGGAGACCACAAATGGGACGGAGGAATGCGGGAAGACAACCAATTGGGAGGACAGACAATCTGATTAAATTGACCAAGAAACTGCCATGACACAAAACCGCCAAAAATTGAGAGATTTAGAAGACACCTACAATAAGCATTGAGTGATCAAGAGTTGAAGAAGAAGAAGAACCATGCTTACCTAATGTTTTTAAAAAACCATTAAATGTTTCTTCATTCCTTATTACACTTGCAATATAAACTTCTAGATCCTTATTCCTAGCACAAAAAGTTTCTATAACATTGGACAGAGGCTGTACAATTGAAGGATCATAAACTATGTCAGCTCCAATCAATATGTCTGGTACAATGCTATTAGGCAAATCTTCAAGTGTGTTCCAGTCCAGCATCGCTACACCTTGAAAGATAATGAGAATAATGTTAATTCAATTGGTAAACTTTAATATTGTTTAAGCTATTTTATGACCAGAAATGCTATCAAAATACATACCTAGAGATTTCTCCTGGCCTTTGAACAAAGTGATGTAATTGTCTGTCTCTTGATTGAACTGAGGAAAATTAATGTGAATATTTTCACTCACAGTCTTCAATACGTCATTATGACAATCGGTTAATATCAATGATTTGATATCACAAAGCTTGCCAATAGTTATAGCAGTGAATCCTACTCCAGAGCCCAGTTCCAAGACATTCTTATTTGAAAATATGCTTTGATTGCAGAGAGCCCAGTCAGATAACATCAATGCAGCCTGAAACAAACATTGTTAACTACTATTCATTTAATTTTATAACAGTAATTTTAATTTATATTTACATACAGAATTTTTTAAATAATTATTTTCATGCATCAAACTGAACTGGTTAACCAGCACAAAATCTGTCTATTTATTTATTTATTTAACAATTTATGTACACACTTATTACAGAAAAGAAGAAAGGAACAGAAAATGGTACAAAGGTGATGCTTATTTCTAATGAAATCTCTTCCAGCATACCTGCGAAAGGAGATACTAAATAAAGAGATGTAGACATAGTATGTAAAAGAAGGAGAGAGGAATACATAAAACAGATTAAATATCTTATATACAAAATTAGAATACATACATACTCATACATACTAATAAAAGAAAAATAAGTATATCTCTATGTCACAAATCAAATCATTTATTTGCGTCAATATGGGTAGGTACATAAGGTGATACATAAGAAGTTCTTAAACAGAAGAAGTTCTTAAAGCCATATTCTACCTTAAACAGGTGTGCAACACCGTGTGTGTGTGTGTGTGTGTGCATAAGAGAGAGGGTTTTAAGCACCTATAATACATAATTCTAAAGGAGCTGAAACTTGATCCACATGAGAACCATTGAGCGGAATTTGGCATCAGATTTGATAACCATAAAAAAAGGTTAAAAAGTGAAAGCTCTCAAAATGAATATATTTCCCCCAATTTTGCATGTTTTCATTGTTTCCTCGCTCCTATTGATCGTAGAATGATTTTATAAAGCCTTTATGCTTTCCTGTTGAATGGACTTGGCCTAACACAGAGAAAAAGGCACGGTATGGAGGAGGCTTTTACCCAAAAGGGATCCATATCAAAAAAATATAAAAAAATATTCATTTGTAAATACATATGTAAAAAAAATGAGATTTGTTATTTACATATATGTTATTACTATTATAGGCCTTCCTGTAAAATTAGGTTATCCAACACTAAAAGATTTTTTCAATTCCTACGGATCATTCCTGAAATTAACGCATTCAACCAAACTCTTAAGTTTTAAAGTATTAGTATAGAAGTAACAAACCTATTAGTTTAAAATACCTCCCATGTCTTCAACCCTGTTGTACCATTGACCACCAAGTTCCTGGTTTCTTTTATTGTAATAATATTATTTGTATCATTCCCTATCATATAATGTCGATAGATAAATCCATCTTCATTTGAGCAATTCATACTCTTGCACAACTGTGAGTAGAAATCATCATGGACCTCTTGATTTGGTTCCAAAGACTGAATTATTTTCTTCAAAAATAAGCTGGTAAATTTACCGCTTATTGGGTATTCCTGAATCAGTTTACTATTAACAGTAGCATCCAAGAAAGCTTGCTGCCAATCCCAATCCATATGTTTGATATCTTCTGACTGAAACAAATAACATGAGTAAACCAACTATCACACAATAAATAAAAAAAAATAAACGTAATAAAAACACACAACAAAATTAATTATTTTAAAAATATTAAAACGGCTGAAGCATACATGTGTTGAGACCCATGCTTGTAGCAATTAATATCTTTGGTTGCACTGTTAGGTTAGGGTCATGCATTTAGATAAATAATAATTCGCACCACATGCAAATGTAGCTTTTCTTACCATCAGACAAAAGTTAAGATTTCCTCTATAAAAACTTTGTATAAGCTTTCTTAGTGATGAAACATTTCGTTCAGTCTCAGTTGACATTCTTATTTATTCAACAATAAACCAACTCAACACAATCAAGCACCAAAAATTCTGAGTGGTACTCACAGCAGAGCATCTTTATTGTGGTGGTACTAGTACTAGTGCTCGCCAATCAACTAAATCAACTCACAAACTGTGCCATGGCTATGTGAGTCCATCGACACGCAAAGAACTATTATTGACCTCGACATTGTAACAATCAATCTAATTAATTTGCAACAAAAATCATAATTATTATTAATTAATTATGTAGGCACACGTTAAAAATAATTTAACCTAAACCTATCCATATTCCCCACTTGACACCACAGATTAGATATTAGTCACGGAGTATAATAGGGTATTTTACTCTGTATGAGAAAAAATCTAAAAATATATTATTGAGATAGCTTAGGCAAAAAGCAGTCGGAAAACGTTAGTTTTAGTTCATAAAATAGCAAACTAAATTTTAAAATTCAATTCAAAGGTTTCAGCTTTTTTAATCTGTTTCATAACACCAATAAATACTCGTAGTAGTCGCCATGTTACCTATTACGTCATGAGATTAGTAAACATTAAAAGTGTCAACTGTCAACTTTCTTTATTCTGTTATTATTGTCGTAACCAACGTAATTTTAATTGAAATACTACCATGCACTTTAATCCACAATTTGGCCGTTGTTTTTATACTAGTATTCTTGCATTCACGAACAACATACCAACGATAAAAACTCATTTTTAAAATATAAACAATTATCACACTGTAGTTTGTTTACTAGTCCGCTGACGTCATGACCACAGAGCAATATGGCGTCCACTGCGTCCAGCGTTTTCAACAAATTACGCGCGAAATTTGAAAATGCAAAATTTAAATGCATTTTTATGGCACTTAACGTTTGAAAAAAAATTTTGGGATTTTTTTAGTGGTTCATTAGCACTATAGAATCTAAATGAGACACTTTTCAAAAAAGAGTGTAATACCCTATTCCGTACCTGGCGTGAATAAGTTGATATGTCATTTATGCATACTTTTCAGGGCAGCCAATTTAAAGTTTACGATCTTCTGGTAAATCGAAAATAATGATGATTACTTTTTTAATAGTTGAATTTAGGTTCTATAAGGAGCTGTTTTAAGTCTACGTTACAAAATAAATGTAATATTTGTTAATGCATTTAAAAACAGACTTATCCAATTGTTCACCGACGACTTATCAACTTATTCCCTGAAGGAAGATAAAAATCCTAACTCTCATAATTGAATTTAAATAAAAACCAAATGAAGTAATAACAAAGTTTAATCGCAGAAACAAATTAAGATCCTTTATTCTTTTTTAAATTTATGAAATTTAACCAAATGACAAGAAAAAACACTTTAAATTATTTATTCTTCTGTGTTTTCTTCTTTATCATGATATTCTTCGTCAAGATCGGGGTCGATATTTTCTGTATCATTATCCGTTTTTATATTTCTATAAAATTCATGAAATACTGGATCTATTAGAGGTAATAGATCCAGCAAATCTTTTTTCTTCTCTCGACTTACTGGCAATTGCTCTCTCGACACTGGTTCTAACTGTATGTTATCTATAATGTATTTGCCTCTTTTCTTGAAGTTTATTGCTTTAAATGGAGTGTCACTGTCAAGGTTTGTCTTGAAGTATATTTCTCCAATGGGTTTTCTATATTGCAACCACTTCACAGGTTGCCATAGAAATTTGCTTCCAGAGACGTCTTTCTTTTTAATTGTGAACGGCCCTTTTTTTGAACTCAATTCAGAGAAGTTTAGAAACTGGTCTTGCTTCATAGGTATCACTTCAAAGGGGTTTTTAACTTTGGAAGACCGAACCAGTTGTATCCAATCATTAAGATGGTTAATTTTAATCTGTGTCTTCTTTTTAGTTCTCTCAATTATAGCATGGTCCGAGTCACATTCCATATGACTATGTCCGCTGATAAGAAACTTATGGTTGATCACTTCAAAACCCCTTTGAAGTGATACCTATGAAGCAAGACCAGTTTCTAAACTTCTCTGAATTGAGTTCAAAAAAAGGGCCGTTCACAATTAAAAAGAAAGACGTCTCTGGAAGCAAATTTCTATGGCAACCTGTGAAGTGGTTGCAATATAGAAAACCCATTGGAGAAATATACTTCAAGACAAACCTTGACAGTGACACTCCATTTAAAGCAATAAACTTCAAGAAAAGAGGCAAATACATTATAGATAACATACAGTTAGAACCAGTGTCGAGAGAGCAATTGCCAGTAAGTCGAGAGAAGAAAAAAGAATTGCTGGATCTATTACCTCTAATAGATCCAGTATTTCATGAATTTTATAGAAATATAAAAACGGATAATGATACAGAAAATATCGACCCCGATCTTGACGAAGAATATCATGATAAAGAAGAAAACACAGAAGAATAAGTAATTTAAAGTGTTTTTTCTTGTCATTTGGTTAAATTTCATAAATTTAAAAAAGAATAAAGGATCTTTATTTGTTTCTGCGATTAAACTTTGTTATTACTTCATTTGGTTTTTATTTAAATTCAATTATGACAGTTAGGATTTTTATCTTCCTTCAGGGAATAAGTTGATAAGTCGTCGGTGAACAATTGGATAAGTCTGTTTTTAAATGCATTAACAAATATTACATTTATTTTGTAACGTAGACTTAAAACAGCTCCTTAAAGAACCTAAATTCAACTATTAAAAAAGTAATCATCATTATTTTCGATTTACCAGAAGATCGTAAACTTTAAATTGGCTGCCCTGAAAAGTATGCATAAATGACATATCAACTTATTCACGCCAGGTACGGATATAATCCAACGACCATACAGCCTCTCTAGACTCCTAATAACAGGCGACCGATGTCTGTCAACACATAAGGGGTATAAATCTTATAGCCGTCGTCACTCACCGAGTTCGAATTAGTTTCGACCACTCCTGGGAGCCGCAAACACTTCCGCATTACTTGACATAATATGGCCCCGTGTATAATACGTTGGTGTGATAAAGAAAGCCGGACTTCAAGTTTCCTGAAAGACGGTATCACATTTCATCGGTAATTTAAAAGTTCCATAATCTAAATTAGATTAAATTTCTGACAATATTAATCGGAGTTCATCTTATACTGGTCATACTGCATGTCTTTTATGATTGCGTCCCTTTCTTTTGAAAGTACTTTTTTCTCTATCTCTTTTCCTCGATGTTACGTTAACATAATTAGTGATGTTCCAAATCGTACGGCCACCTCTGTTGTCGATAAAGCAAAAAATAAAACCTATAACTATTTTTTTATGCAAAAAACATATTTTTAATCATTAAAAATTACAACATTTATTTATTTATTAATATGTTCACGGTATTTTACAGAAGATTGTTTTATCCCTATGAAAAACCGTCACCGCCTACTAAGTTCATATAAGTTCAGATATTTTACCTACATGATTCAATCGTAATTAGAATAAAGAAGGTAATTTAATGCAAGTAAAGTATGGGAGGGCGCCACAGTGCCACTGTTTACATCGGCTCCGCAAACAAAGTGTTATTAAAATTCGAAATAGTGTTCCTGAACAGTGAAAAAACGCTAATCTGAACGAACTCCAGCGAAAGTTTCTAAAAAACGTGAAGCAGTGAAACCGTGCAGTGTAAAACCATCAATAAAGTGCAAAACTATAGTCAACAGTATACGGTGAAACTCCTTCACTAAAACCGAAGAATAAACAACACAAAAGTGTAATTAATTGGGGAAGAATAGCGCACCAGCATAAAGCGAGTGTATTACGTTTAAAAGATTAAGTGCCAATGATAGCAAATCTTTCATAACCTCAATTTGTATTGAAATCATAGTGACTCAGCAAAGTACAGACCTTGCTCGACAACCAGCGCCATCTAGCGAACTTTGTCTATACCACCACAAGCACAACTTTGCACCTAACGGTAGCCCACAGCGCTGAGATCGATAAATCCGACCGAACATAACGTTTCTTCGGATATTCAGAAGAGGGCGCTGTTTACAAGCATAACCAAATCATAGCAGAATTTGCAAAAATGGAAGATATAATGAGATTGCTATTAGAAATGCAGATAGAAATAAAACAACAAAAATCTGAAATGATGGAAATGAAAGAAGACATAAAGAGCACCATCAACAACAATATAAACGAAAAATTTAAAAACTTGGAAATAAAAAACGAAATACTTGAGAAAAAAATTGAAACACAAAACATAGCTATCAATAATCTGGAGAGACACATAAGACGCAAAAACTTAATCATGTTTGGAGTCGAAGAAGGGGAAAAATCCTATCACGAACTTGAAAACAATATAATCAACATAATTAATACTTACTTCAACCTCCAATACGAAAAAACCTCCATCGAATCTGACAGAAGACTCGGAAAAAAGAGCGCAAAAGTCAGACCAGTAATTATTACGTTCACCACACTAGGATTAAAACTAAATATACAGAAAAACAGTAAATGCCTTGAAAATACACCGTATTATGTCAAGCAGGACTACCCTTTGGAAATACTTAATAAACGCAAGGAACTACAAATCGAATTAAAAAAAGAACAGGACTTGGGGAAAACGGCTTTCATTAAGTATGATAAACTTATTGTATTGGAAAACAAAGAAAAAATCATACCTACCAGCCAAGCAAATAAAAGAAACCTATCAGAGTCCCCAGAGTCAACAGCAGACGGCAGGCAGATTACTGAATGGAGTACTAAAAAACAGCAACAGAAAAAGAAAAATAAAACAGCCGATATAAAGAACTTTGTAATACAAAAACCAAAACTATTATACAATCGAGAAAACAACCCTCAAGAAAAATCTAGTAATAAACAAGCAGATACCCAATAGCATATTACCAACGCGCCCTCCTCGCGTTCTCCCAATACGGCTAGTCACCGCGGGGGATAAAGACTACAACCCTCCAACATACCAACCACATCTGCTCATATAACATAAGATTTCTCCTAAAAGTTGGAGGAGGCCTATACCCAAACGGGGCCTTAATAATCATAATAATAATTTAAAAAAATGTATATATGTACTTAAATATATATATGTAACAATTAAATGTAATAATGTTCGATGAAATGTTTAAAATAATTTACACAATTAAATACTATAATGAAATGAAATGTTAATTCTAGTATAACGTGAACACCACATGTAATACCAAAAAAAAAAAAAAAGAAAAATGCTACATTAAATTATATGTACCTAATGTGTGTAAATAATTATAATTAAATGTTTAATGGAAAAGCTTTAAATCGCATGAAATGTATGTTCCTACTAGTACTAAATGTAATAATTACATGTTACATGGTTGAATAAATGTTAAAAACGGTAATGATAACAATGTGTATCGTGTGAAATATAATGTCAAAATTAAAAGCTAAGGTATTGTAAATGTAAGGTTTATTGAAATATCAAAATTGTAAGTCGTGTAAAATTCTATGCGTAATGAAATAGTGAAATGTTAAATGTACGTATACTGCGTGAAATGTAATCTATAATGATGTTATTGTAATATAAACATTAGTAAGAAGGTATTGTTAAATGTAAGGTTTATTAATTTTGTTGTAAGAAATGTAAAATAATGTTACTTAAGGCAAATAAAGGCTAAATAAATAAATAAATAAAAAAAGTATGTAAAACATATTTTATTAAGCCTACAGTTAAAAGATATCGATACTTTCTTGTTTGATTTAAAACTGTCCCATCTCTAGTGAAATGCTATGACCTTGAATTGGCCAATCAGAACACAGTACCCCGTCCCCCTCGCGTACCTCGTACCTCAGCGAGTTGACAGAATAGTTTTCGTGCGTTAGATCGTGTATTAGGCGTCTATAGCACGGCTGTGACAGCTTTAGTTCCAAAGGGTCCGTTTTGGCGCTGGCGTAGCATCGCCGGCGCCATGCCGCCATCGCCATCTTGGTTTTGTTATGTCAGTGTTTGTCAAGCACATAACAATTATGTACTTACATTGTCAAAAATCTTCAGAGAATTCTAACCTCTGAGTGTATTTTCCTTAATTTTCCTCGTATTTTACTGAGTTGAGATACACAATTTCCTCTGTAGTTTGAGACAATACTGATTGTGCATGTTAAATGTGCGATTATTCGTCATGGGAATCCGAAAGTGCTGTGTAGGTGGTTGCAATGCAACAGTGAGTTTTCCCAAGAACAATGAACTTAGAAATCTGTGGATGCCTTCTTATTGCCAACAAATTCCCTCCTCATTGGACTCAGGAAACGTGTCTATGAAAAACAGAAGAAGTTGCTTAAGGCGTTCCGCTTAGTGTAGCTGGTGAGTTTTGTTAAACTTATTAGGTTATGTAAAAGTCGTTTTGATAAAAGTACTCAGATCAAGTAAAAAGAGGACTATTTTTTGATTACTTGATTTCAAATGTTATATAAGTATTTTTTATTAAAACTTCAATCAACTAGAAACCAACAGAACGTAAAGAACATATAGCGGACATATACAAAAAACATAATACAGAATGTATCTATAGGGAAAACATAAAATCAACTTCGAAATACTAAAAATTACTGTATTAACTGTATCAAATATGTTTCCAGGGTGGGATGTAATACTTGAACATAATTATTTCAAGGAACAAGATGCGGAGGATGTACATGTACTACAACTGGTGTGTATGGTTATCTAAATATAGTCCCATTTATCAGTATTATTTTACTATAAGTATGAGTACAACTCGCCAACCCGTCTTGAGCAGGCATGGTAATCAATGCTTGTGCCTTCTCTGTTGAGAAGAGGCCTTTGCCCAGCAGTGGGTCAGTTATAGGCTGGTTTTATTAAAATGAGTACAACTTATAATAATATGTATTATAGCAATATTACTCAATGTTTCAGGGTGGTTGGTTGGTTGGTACAGTTGATCATAATTACTCCGAGGAGCAAGATGACAGTGTCATAACATCATCAGTTTTGATTGAAACGGCAGGTATAGACATACATACATAAATATCTTCTAATGTTTTAATTTTAATTTGGATTAAAATTCCCTCCACTGTGGCACCCTCAGAAAATATTCTTAGCAGTGTGAGGGCTCCATAACTTTTGTCATGTCATCACTTAAAATTGTTTGTTGTGCATCATGCTAATGGACCTTTTTTTACTTTATTAACGTACATTTCATAATTGTTGTGGCAACTGCGAGGGCTATAATTAACAGTCCAGCAACGTAACATCTCATATACAAAGTGTCTCCATTTCTACAAAACTGGTATTTGTTTACTAATGTGTTCATTATTCTTATTTTCAGATAAATTACATGGTCTAGATTCTGGAGCTACAATGGCCACAACAGCTGAAGTTGTTGAATTTTTTGATGAACTGTTTGACAGTGTTAATGGCTATCCTGGTGGTGGAAAAAGGAGAAAATTAAGACGAGCTGTAAAGAAGACTCACTACAGCATTCTTTTTGAATTGACGCGATCAAAAAAATTAAATCAGTTAGTTCAAAAATGTTTATACAAATATAAAACCTATAAATTATCATTTTTATTTTATTATGATTACCTGCCCGGCTAGCATGGGCAGGGGATAAAAATTTTATCCACCGGTTATTTCCACTGACAAGGGACAAAATTCAAACAAAAGTGGAAATAACCGGTGGATAAAATTTTTATCCCCTGCCCATGCTAGCCGGGCTGAACCTCAAAAATAAATCAACTATATGAAGGCGCCATTAAAGTATCGATATCGATGAAAAAGTCGATATTAAAGAACATCACTAGTTATCGATAAGATTCCTGCAATCACTATTACACCTACATACATAACTTTTATATATATACTTCTGTCAAAACCCCGATGGCTACAACAGCGCCAAAACGGACCCTTTGGAAACTCTACCAAAAAGTCACTGTCGTATCTGTAGCTAGCTACTAATATAGTAATCTGTGGTCTATAGGCTGTATGGTCGTTGATATAATCACTACGTTTAATATTAGTCACAAACGTCACAATATTAGTTTAGTACAGTGTTGCCAAATTTGAACCGAAAATATGTTGTAATATATATATTTTAAATACGGTAAAATTATTTTGTTTATTTAGGTCATAGAGCAACACAGGCCACCGGCGGACCATTTAGGTAGCATAGCTACTAATATAGTAATCTGTGGGTAGCATGTTATGGATCAGAGTTAAGGGGGAAGCTCACACCCTGCCCGCGAAATTCAAATTTTCTTACGTTTTTTGCAATTTGCAGGCCAGTGCTTGGTTGCATGTTGATGAACATTTGATTCGCGACTGTAAGACGTATTTAGTTACAGAATTATAATCATCAAAATCACCAACACAACCCTCCAAGTTCATATAGATCGAGAAACTATTTTTTCAAGGTCAAAGTTATTCCTCGATCTATATGAACTTGGAGGGTTGTATTGATGATTTTGATGATTATAATTCTGTAACTAAATACGTCTTACAGTCGCGAATCAAATGTTCATCAACATACAACCAAGCACTGGCCTGCAAATTGCAAAAAACGTAAGAAAATTTGAATTTCGCGGGCAGTATGTGAGCATTCGCCTTAAAAAAAAAAAACATAGGTTTTATCAGAATCAGACAGACTATTGGTTTCAATGTTTTTGTACATATCGATGTTATGTTTTTGGATCATATCGTGAGTGGGATTAAAATCAATAAAGGTTTTTCCTTGACGCTGTATGGCCTGCTGCGATAAGAGATTTCCCTTGATGGATTTCGTAAGTAGTTTATTCCGTTTTTTCGTTTTAATGTCGATAACTCTGCTGAAGACTCTTTCGCACTCAGCATTTGAGTGTGGTAGAGACAAAATGGCCAACATAAATTTTGGCAAGTGTTTGAAATAGGTATTCTCTTCTTGATGCTGGTCGCGCAGTTTTGCTACCTGGTGCCAAAATATGTCCGGAGGTTGACTTAAATCCAAGTCTTTGTAGTGTAAGGGCAACTTTCGCCACTCATCGTCTAGTTCTTGTTGATGTTGGATTGAATTTGGAGAAAATCTGGGCAGTAATGGAAATAATGAGGAAAGTGACTCTTCCCTGTCATTGGGAATTACTCTCTCTAGATCAAATTTTGCTATTTCTGTCATAATTTTGTCATAAAAACAGTTTAAAAATAAATACGCTCTTCATTGGGTATTACGGTGTATTTTGCTACCGTTATTATAATCCTACGGTAGGTGGTAAATCTTTCCTGATTACGGTGTTTTTACCGTAATTACGGTGCAGTTGGCAATACTGGTTTAGTAGCTAGCACTGACCTCTAGGTCAGTGGTAGCCAGCTACTTGACACTATCCATAATACAGTATCCGTCAGGGTTGCCACCTTAGGGCACGCCACGATAGCGGCGGTAAGTCCCCTCTTTGAGGAGTGGCTTGAGAGGCGCCACGGCGCCCTCACCTTCCGCCTGACGCAGGTCCTCACCGGACACGGATGTTTTGGGAGGTACCTGCACCGAATCGGGCGGGAGGAAACGCCCGGGTGTTTCCACTGTGAGGAGCGACTGGAGGACACGGTGGAGCACACGATGGAAGTCTGCCCTGCGTGGGCGGAGCACCGCCGTGTCCTCGTAGCGGCGATCGGCGGCGGCGACCTCTCGCGTCCGGCCCTGGTTCAATCCATGGTCTGGAGCGAGACGGAATGGGAAGCCGTCACCTCCTTCTGCGAAGCAGTCATGCTAGCGAAGGAGGTGGCGGAACGAGAGAGGGAGAGAGCCTCTCTTCCCGGCCGCCGCGGGAAACGCACCGGGCGTCGGGGGCCACGTGGTGGCTACCGGCCACCGTAGATGCGGGCCTGTGGACGGTTTGCTATGGGCTAGCTAGCCGTCCGTCCGTCAAATGACGACAGGCCCTGTCGACGGTGCGTTCGTGTTCCACGCGCGCCTCAAACAGATGTCAGCATAAGGGGAGCCGAAGCCTGCCGGGGTTGCGGGCCTATTCGAAAGAGATACCGCGGCCCCGGAACATAAAGGGCGAGGAAGGAACATGGATGGGTTTTAGTCAGTAAAAGTCTGACACTCCCTCCCGCTCCGCCCAGAGTGAGTGGGAGAAATCATTTGATGATTTCCCATCCTAAAAAAAAAAAAGGGTTGCCACCTTGGATTTTTTTAAGGCGCCAGATCAAGGGTAAAAAGTCGCTAGATTTCAGAAAGTTGGACTAAGGGCCGGTATTTCAATAGTGACTTATCTCGAAGTGATCCAGGATTAAATTTAAGAACGACTTATGTGTATTTCAATATTGGATTAAAGTTAAGCGGCAAATAAAGTCCACCCTAACTAGCCTTAATCTAAGTGACAGATTTCTGTCGCTTAAGTTCCGATCTGAGATTAGCGTGTGTCAACCTCAAAAAAAAGTTGCTTTATGGTTAATAATTCTGACCCGCAAAAAGGTTTTTATGCCGCATATACAATATTTTGTAAGTTGATAAAATGATAAAAAAGGCTGTGAGGAACCTATGTACCTAAATGTAGGTACAGACATTCTTGCGAAATATTATCTCGTAGTAGGCCATTTGATTTGGTCTCATAACTGTTCCAGCACAACGTTTGCTGTACGTTTCGTTAAACGAAATCGGTCGTAAAATTCACCTTCATTCCATTTCTGGAAATTAGTCTCTCATGTTCTATAAATTCGTATACGTCGCGGGGTCGTTGAATAATTGATAAATTCAATCATATCTTCATCATCACTGCTCGAGCTAACAGTATAGTCACTGAACAAAAAACATATTAGAGTTGAGTAATTGCCAAGTTGTAAAATCGTAGAGAAAGAGCGAAAACGGTAGGCAGGTACTTACGTGATACTACTCAAATTACTCAATTGTTCAGACAACTCAACAATGTCGTGAACTTAAAACTTTTTTCTTCGAACTTTTTAAAACTTGAAAAAAACAAACAATGTAGTAGGATGACAACAGAAACCACACTCAAATGACATATTCTGTTTATTATGTTGCAATATTGCGATTTATCCTAGATTAGTTAAGGCGAGGAAGATCCGGATTGAAATACACTTCTGTCTTCTAAAAATGACACTTAGCTTAAATGCAGGACTTAACTTAAGCAATAAGTTAAGGTGACATTGAAATACCGGCCCTAAGAAAAAAACCACCAAATTCCGCTAACTTTATTGCATTTCAATTTCAGACAAAAGACAATTAAAAACAAATGAATATGTATGAAATGCTAAAAAATAGTTGGTTGTTCTTATTAACTACTTCTATGTAGATAATAGAATTTCACGTATTTTTTAAAATGTTGTATATTTTTATTTTAGTGCATAGAATAGTTTCTACTAACTTACAGTTTACCAAACATAAACATTACATGATTCGGTAAAACTTGACAAAAGTAGTATTCTTAAGGGTGTAAAATACTTAACGAAGCCGAACGACACTTGTTCTTCCCGCATTTCAATAATTTTTTCGTTCTAGACCTTATTCAGGAACCTTCTAGTTTATTAAGTATGTAGTGCGCCAAAGAAAGAGTAGGTACTTATAAAATAAATGTCATAGATGTTCTATATACCGAGAAATGCCTTTATCTGAAGGAAGGAGCACAAGGACTATTCAAATTAAGACATGAAATGTGAAGCGAAGGCTTCAAAGTATTAAATGCACGGTACCGATACTGACAGCCAAAGTTAAGCAGTAAAGCAATTTTTTGACGTTTAGATAAAGTCAGCGCCTTTATCATATACGTGCAACCGTTTCCACGTTCGATTATAGCGCTTATTATGTACACTACACGATTTATCGGGCCCTGCCTGCGGCAGGGAAGTAGGGCGGTCGGAACCACTCGACCACCCGATTTCTTATTACACTTCCCTTTCGCACTTGCCTGGCTGATCGTGCCCGACAGATCGTGTAATGTAATAAGCCCTGCGACAGGATGAACAATTAAAATATCGGCCCTTCATGCATACACACAATACGATTGGCAGTGGTCCTGCATGCAGTGCAATAAATGCTGGTAAGGAATAGAGGGAAAAGCTCTAGAGTTGGCAAAGAGCGAGACACCTAATTTATGTCACTTTTTGCGGAAGGTGAGGTAAATATACAGGGTCAAGGGTGTACACCACCTCATCACGACGCCGTCAACCAAGCACTCTGTGTATATCAAACTAAGTAAGGGCGCTTTCAATTTAGACGCTTCGTGTCGCACTGCATCAGCGCGCCGAAGCGGTGCGTTTGTCGTACTGCGTACAGACGTTCGTTTGTTTTCATCTTCGTTCAATAAATAGTACTAGATTAAGGATCAGGAACAAAAATACGTCTCTCAAGCGGCCACGTTTGCACACACGTGAATATGTACATTTCATAGCAAAAAGTTTAAAAATATTAACAACTACAGTTTAATATAAACCTTAATGCTTAAACGTAAAGTTTAATTACCATTGCAAAATATACTTATTTAAGTCCTTTCACCGAAGAAAGGGCTAAAGGAACAAATTTAAAATAATAATAATAATAATAATAACAATCACATGTTGGATGACGCCGCGCTTGATAGGCTGCGCTCAGAGGTACTGAGCAATCGTATCATCTTGACTCCGGCTCAAACACGGTGCAAGCGTCAGCTATTGATGCAATCCCACCGCGGTTCAATCCTGCTTTTGTAGAGGAAGATGATAGGGTTGCCACGGTAAGTAGCCAGTGCAACGACCGATTGAGGAGCGCACTGGAGGATGCACTTCGTGAGTATCGATCAACTTCTGCCGAACTTAGGCCCCGCTTACCACGGTTACCCATGCATAAGAAAAATAGGGCGCTGGTGTGTGCCCTGGATTCGCAACTCAAGAATGTATTCGAGAGTAGCGAGGACCTCGTTGATACACACTCGATCCTGTTCTGTGGGGCTGTTGCGGCATGTCGTTTAGCTAATGTCAAGTTCCCGAATTGTGACTTAGCTACTCGACCAAAACCAGCCGAACCAGCCTGGCAGCGCAGGATTGAGCGACGTATCGACGGGGCCAGGGTACTCATCGGCAAACTATACTGCTTCAGGGAGGGTAATACACGACCACGCGTGATGCGCTTTGTGAGGCGGGCATTCTCGGGGACTGAAATCAGTCCTCAAGAATACATGTCCCGTGTCACAGAGCGCATCGACTTCCTGAAGCAGAAAGTTTATGCATGGGCGAGCCGTATTCGGCGGTATAAGCGACGGGTTGATCGGTATTCGCAGAATCGCATGTTCCAGTGTGATGAGAGGTGGGTATACAGAGCTTGGGAGCGACCTGAGCAAAATGTGACAGACGTGTGCCGCCCGGGTGATGCCGCCACGAGTTCCTTCTGGCGCAGCATCTGGTCGGTGCCCGTCTGTCATTCTGAGGCTGATTGGATGCGCGATGTCGAGCGAGTGTGTGAACCTATTCCGGAAATGGCACCAGTTCTAATCACACCTTTAGATATAGCCAGAGCAGTTCGTCCGTTACCGAACTGGAAGTCACCGGGACCGGATGGACTGCATAACTTCTGGCTCAAGTGGTTTAGTAGTTCACACACTTGCCTGGCATCCCAATTCCAGTCATCCTTAGAGTCTGGGTCCCTGCCGCAGTTCTTAACAACAGGCGTTACTCACCTGCTCCATAAGTCAGGTAGTCCCGCGGAACCCAAGAACTACAGACCGATCACGTGCTTGTCGACGGTCTATAAACTTCTTACATCCATTTTGAGAACGAAAATTAATACACACATTGACAATAACTCCATTATGTCTGCGTCTCAAAATGGATGTAGGAATGGGTCCCGTGGTACTAAGGAGCTACTCCTCATCGACATGGCCATTAGCCAACAGGTTCGTCGATCCCGCAAGGATCTGTCAACATGTTGGATAGATTATAAGAAGGCCTACGACTCGGTGCCACATTCATGGCTCATGAGGGTGCTGGAGTTGTACAAGATAGATGCAACTCTACGCACCTTCCTTGAGTCATGTATGGGGCAATGGAGGACGGTCCTTCGATATCCAGGATGTCGACAGATCCAGGGGAACGATCAACCTGTATGGATTAAACGGGGAATATTCCAGGGTGACAGTCTGAGTCCACTTTGGTTCTGTTTAGCCCTGAATCCTTTAAGCACATTGCTGGAGAATTCAGGGCTAGGCTACCAGTTGAGGAAAGATGGTCAGGTTATATCTCACCTGCTTTACATGGATGACCTGAAACTCTTTGCCCCAACAAATTGCGACTGATGGAGCTACTGAAAGTAACTGAAACTTTTAGTAGCGCCATCAGGATGGAATTTGGTGTGGACAAATGTGCAGTCATGTATGTAAAGCGAGGGGAGATTATGGGATCCGAGGGGCTTCAGCTCTCGGATTCCATACACCTAAGATCCCTTTCCTCATCCGAGAGCTATAAGTATTTGGGTATGTCGGAAGCGTTAGGCATTAACGTAACTGACATGAAGCAATCGTTGAGGGAGCGCTTCTTTGGTCGCCTAAAGAAGGTATTAAATAGCCTTCTTTCAGGTGGGAACAAGGTGCGCGCCTTCAACGGTTGGGTCATGCCGGTTTTAATGTAGGTACTCTTTCGGCATACTCAAATGGACTCAGACCGAACTCGACGCTCTGGATAGAAGAGTCCGTACACTGTTGACCGAAAATCGGATGCATCACCCACGATCATCGGTGATGAGACTGTACATCCCGCGGAAGTGCGGGGGTCGAGGCTTTTTAAATGCGAAGACCCTCCACAACCGCGAGGTGTGCAGCCTCAGAGAATATTTTTTAAAAATTGAGGTGGGTATGCATCGAGATGTGGTCGCAGTGGACAAGGGCCTCACCCCGTTGTCCATGGCTAAAGAGAACTGGCGCAAACCTGTAGTACTTACTACTGATGACCGCAAGAAAGAATGGCAAGGCAAAGAGCTTCACGGGCGCTTCTACCGGGCTCTTCACGGGCCCGATGTAGATATTCTAGCGTCCGTGTCCTGGCTACGTTTTGGCGACCTCTTCGGGGAAACTGAAGGTTTTGTCTGTGCGATTATGGACGAAGTTATGCTGACGAACAACTACCGGAAATATATTATGAAGGACGGGACGGTTGACGTGTGTCGGGCATGCCACCTTCCGGGTGAGTCCATCAGACATATTATTTCCGGTTGTTCTCGTCTGGCTAACGGAGAGTACTTGCACAGGCACAACCAAGTAGCCAGGATTATTCACCAGCAACTTGCCTTGAAATTTAAACTTGTGGAATCTGAGGTACCGTACTATAAGTATGTGCCCGACCCAGTTCTCGAGAAAGACCATGTCACGCTGTACTGGGATCAGTCTATCATTACTGACAGGACTATTGTCGCCAATAAGCCTGACATAGTGGTGATAGACCGATCAGCGCGCCGCGTAATGATAATCGATGTTACCATTCCACATGACGAGAACCTCGTGAAAGCTGAGAAAGAGAAACAAATAAAATATCTCGACTTGGCACACGAGGTTCGCGATATGTGGAATATGAACTCGGTTATCATTGTGCCGATAGTCGTGACGGCCAATGGCCTTATTGCCAAGAGCTTCGATGACCATCTATCGAAGCTCTCTTTAGGCGGCTGGATCAAGGGCCTGATTCAGAAGGCAGTACTCCTCGACACGGCTCGCATTGTGAGGAGGTTCCTGTCTCTGCGGCCCTAACCACCGGTAGCTTGGACCCTGCTCCCGATACCGGTGAACCACTATTTTTTATATTTTTAAATGTTTTTTTTTACTCATTCTTTTTAAGAAATATGTAAAAATATAAAAAATGTGAATGTGAAATGAATAAAGGAAATAATAATAATATTCCACAACTATCACACAACGCCATCTAGTCCCAAGCTAAGCAGAGCTTGTGTTATGGGTACTAGACAACTGATAAACATACTTATATATTTCTAAATACATACATATTATAGATAAATTACACCCAGACACAGAACAAATGATCGTGCACATCACACAAACATTTGTCCTGAGTGGGAATCGAACCCACGACCTCCGGCATAGCAGTCAGGGTCACTAACCACTAGACCAACAGGCCTGTCGATGTTGCTTAAAAATAATAAGTCATCAGTACAAAAATGTTTATTCTAAAATGAAACTTAGGTCTAATTATTTAGGTTAAAAACATTTGTTTACAATTTCGTGCTTATTCTTTTGTGGAACTAAACATAATTCTTGGTATCACATTTCAATATTCAGAACACAATATGTATTGAAAGATGTACAGCTTGGCAAAAAAGAGTGTGGCGCGGTGATAGTGGGAACTACAAATTTCCTACCTGGCAATACGGTGTTTTCTGTCAAACTCGGCAATGTCATTGGCTTGTCACTGCAGTGTTGCCAGAAAGTCGCTAACAACGCCCTCATTTTTTCCATACTTTATTTTGCCAAACTGTACAGTTGCAGAATATATTTTTTTAGTTTCATATGTTGGGTGGCAAATAGGTATTTTTGACCGATTCAAAAAAGGTAAAGATACTTTGCCGCCATTACAACAAATGTTAATAAAATAATAAAATAAAATAAAGGGAATTAAGAAACGTGTTTTTGGCGTATTCTCTAAACAAAAGTATCTGAAATAGTAATTTAAGTAAGTTACAAGGGTTGCATATTCCTTTTCCTCTTTCTTTCGGGACAATAGATATCCATTCTGCACAGCGAAATGGGTCACGCAGCAACCAATGTTTGATACAATGGTTGGTGCTTTGTGGCCAAACAATTATAGTATTAGCTCTTTGAATTTATTTACTATTTAATGGTTTTTATAAAAAAAAAACTTTATACTTACTTTTTTTACTTTATTGTTTTTATTAAAAAGATATTTCTTCCAAAACCTTGGCGCTACGGTGGTCATTTACTCAGTTTTTGAACGCGCACTCGGCATTTTGACGTCTTAATGTTGGCTATGCTTGGACCATACTGATTTGAAATAAGACCACAAAGGTATTTGTGGTCTTATTTTTCGGGCCGTTTTTGAAGCGCTGATCGGGAATCTAGTACTATTATTGATCGAAGGTTTTCATACAAAGCGCGCTATACGGCAACAGTGCGGTGCCGATATGCGCTGTGGTACCAGCGCCGCGCGGTAGCCACACCGCGCAGTACGACAAACGCACCGCTTCGGCGTCGCAGCGGCGCGACACGAAACGTCTAAATTGAAAGTGCTTTAACTTTACGCATAAATTATTGCTGGGAATCAACTTTTTTTTGGGTGAAAAATCACGTTTTGTGGTATAGCTGATTGTATTTGTATTGTACAATGGGCTGGTGTCCGCAACTCCGCGTCAAAGCGCGGATTTTTGCGTATGGGCTATAATCCACCACGCGGGACCAGTGCGGGTTGGTAGATGTCACATGTCTTCGAACTTTTGGTTCTAGGACATGCCGGTTTCCTCACGATGTTTTCCTTCACCATTTTTGAGAGCAGTGGTGATGAAATAAATTATACAAAGTAATGCGCCTGCCTGGGTTCGAACCCACGACTTACTGTTGGTAAGTCGGGGCCGCCACCACTGTTCCACCGCTGCTCTCGTGGTATAGCTTAATGTAACGCACACAAAACATTGTACTGATGGATGGATTGAATAGTACGGGGTTTGTGGAAGTATTTAAAGTAAAAACCTTAGAAAAAATATTTTTTTTTTCTTAAAATGTTGTAAGACCCCTAGTATCTCCGTAACTAGAAGGTTCCTACAGGTATGGTGTAGAACAAAAAAGTGGTTGGAATGACAAGGAGAACAAGTGCCTTTCGGCTTCGTTAAGAGGTGTTTTACAGCACACACAAAGATAGGTACTTAAATAAAACCATGCCAATGCATATTTAGTACTTACATGTTTTTAAACACCATGGTTTTGCAGATTAGATGTGGCTTATGGATTTTTACAACAGGAAACTAAACAATTGACCATTTTTATAGAGCCATAAATCGATACTCAGTCGCGTCTATCTGCGAATGAACTAGTTTTATGTAACGTCTATGGTCAAGTGACCAAAGAACAGGCGCCAATGCATCAAACTACATAAAACTGGCAAATTTTTCCAATCAATCTTGAATCGAATGTTATAGCGAAGTTGAAAACTAATGAATAAAAATTGACAGATTGTACTTGCTTGGATGCGCTGGCGTTTGTACTTTGCCAGAAAGGTATGTCAACTCTAGAGCTTATTCCCTTATGTGGTTAAGATTTTACCATTCTACTATAAAGTATACCACCCACTTAAAGATTAGTCGATTTAGAATTGATAATTAAAAACCCCAACAACTCTTATATGAAGCTGTCAGTCATCCATCAATGTCAATATTGAAATATCGTTACAGCGTTACTTTTATTTATTGTATTGTGTATTTGTGTTTTATCATTTTATGAAGTAATATATCTTTTTCTGGCTCTCTTCACCTGTTACAATTCTAAAGACTAAACAGTATTCCGATGGTCTCCTGCGTTTGCTGATGGACTACCATTGTACATCAATCATGTTGGCAAAATTGTGGTGACTTCACTCACAAAAGCCACTTTTAGAAGTTGAAGTTACACTGTGTTGTGTTCATGCGTATGGCATTAGGGCAGGCATTAATTTACCTTTTTACGGTGTATAAAACAGTTATTGAACATGGAAACTGCTGCAGCACCAAAGCTTAGAAAACGGAAAGCTGTAGAATATACAGAAAATGATGTTGATAGTGATAATGATCTTTCTCCCAAGAAAAAATCCAAGACTGTAGCGAAACCTACTAAAGCTAAAACAGGGACAAGCTCAAAAAGTGTTAAGAACGCAGAAACTACCAAAAAGGTTTTAAAAAGTAAAGAGACCAAGGTTTCAAAGAGTAAAGACAAGGCTTCAGCAGAAAATAATGAAAATATTGACCTGTTTGATAACCATGAAAATATTCCAAATGTATGGAATGAGGCCGAAATGTTAGCCCAGGTGGAGAGAATCCCCCTACATTTAGCACAAAATTTAATAGGACTTCTCACAGAAGGTTGCACCCTTCCATTTATTGCCAGATATAGGAAAACTGCTGTGGATAATCTGATGCCAGATCGGTAATTATTTTTATGGCAGCTTATAATTCTATAAGTTTTTTATTTGTTTACGAAGATTAATGAAATAATCACATTATTTACTTTTTAAAAGTATCAAACACACACAACAATTGTGTGCTTCACAAAAGGCAATCACAAAAATTGGTGGATTTTCAATTTTTCACGGCCATATCAGTTCCGACTACTATACAGGGTGGAAACGGTTAACGGGGTAATAAAGGGAGCTACCTTAACCGTTGTAGCTACACAAAAATGGTCTTACGAAACGATCCATAATTTTTAATGAAATTTTGATCCCCATTCACAGATTGAAAAAAATGTACAAATAGCAAGAAAATGGAAAGTTCTACTGTTTACTAAAAAAGTCAGAAAATGCAAAAAAACTTTTTCCATACATTTTGTTTGAAAGTTTTAACCAAATTTTATTTTTCAATTTATTTTGAATTTCAATTGATCCTGTATGTGATCAGAAACTCACTCAAAATCATTGCAGGCTTAGATAATTATAACTTG
This sequence comes from Xestia ashworthii, assembly GCA_950022955.1. Lineage (NCBI taxonomy): Eukaryota > Metazoa > Arthropoda > Insecta > Lepidoptera > Noctuidae > Xestia > Xestia ashworthii. The sequence goes on from OX465553.1 coordinate 17,548,703, forward strand.
TAAATCTGAAATACAAAAAAATAAATAAAACACAAACTTGATCATGAAGATGGTAGGTATGTAACTATGTTTTTTGCAATATCTGACTTTTTAGTATTCTAACAGTGGTTGGTCCTGTAAAAGTTTTTGATCAGTATTAGAAACAGGATCTATTAAAATTAAAAAAAAAAGCTCTACTCAGTCTGGATTAAGTTATCAGTTTGTATTGATTGATTTTTATGTTATTCATCAGACCTAAATATGAAAAAAATAGGTAAGTAGTATGTATTTATTGAATTTATAAGTTTGGATGTCGTGGTTTGCCTTTGATTTATTTATCATGTTTCAATTGTAGTTAGAGAGATTTGATTAATATTATTGACCCTGTCAATTGAGGTCATAAAAGTAAAGCAGTTTCGAATTTTAGTCAGATCAATATTGCTGAGTGAAGCAAGCAAATTTTTTAAAATCCTTGAAGGAAGTATTGGTTTTTCTTAAATAACAGAATGTTTTAGTAAAATTTGCTATCTCCAGTACTTATTCTGCCTCCAGGTGAGGTTGAAAGTTGAAACATTCCATCCTGTATAATTACATTAATGTCTGCAAAAATCAAAAGGCACCATTACATTTTGGTCATTGCCTTTTGAACAAAACACACAAACTTTAAAATCTGTAACATTGTTTACTACTTATTATCAGTTCAATGAATTGTTAGTCTCCAGGAACTGCATGAGAGTTATGAAAACATAACTCATCTAAAGAAGAAAGTGAAGTCAGTTCTTGAGACTCTAAAGAAGTCTAAAAAGTTAACACCGGAAATCGAGAAAGGTATACTGAATGCCCGTAACTTGTCTGAACTTGATTTGATAGTAAGTTTTTTCACTTGTTTTGTTCAACCTTTCCATTGGCTTTGATTCATGTTGGCTGTTGCAAGATCAGTTTTTTGCTATATCAAAAATGTCATTGTAGGTATTACAAATTATCATTTGTATCAAACTGTTTTCACCTTCTTATCCACAATGATTGGATATTTTAAAACTTCATTCTCTCTGCAAAAGTGAAAACATTGTTTTAAAACTTTATTCTTGTAGGTATCTGTAATGGTGACAATAACCTACTTCCTTATTCCTTTAAAATAAACATTCTATCTATTCAAAAAATTTTCCATGTTATACCATTATAAACATTAAAAGCTTTCTGCAATGCTTCTGTATGCACATCAGGAACAGTTACAAGGGTGGTGGTGGGGGAGAGGGGAGCAATGTTCTCATTCTAGGTTGTTGCTTCCTGGTCGAAGTTAAGTTAAAATAAATAGACAACATCATCTATCTTTTCAACAACATTTTCTAATAGCATTTTTCTGTTTTAGTATGCACCACTAAAATCACATTCACTATCCCTTGCTGAAAGGGCCCGCAACCTTGGTCTGGAGCCACATGCAATAAGAGCTTTAAATGGAGAATACATTGACTTAAACATGCTTTGTTGCAATAATGATGAACTGGGGACAGTTGACAAAGTAGAATCTCACATTACTCATATAGTAGCAGATATAATGTACAAAGATACAAGGGTTTTGGAACAAATGAGAACCCTGTAAGTTTGTTTAGATTAACAAAATGGAATGGCCTTCTATCACTTTGTAAACGATTCTCATAATAAACACAATATTTTTCAGTAAAGAAGAAACTAGGTTTACAATACAAAGTAGTAGGACGAAGAGTTCAACTAAAGAAAAGGTGGATGATAAGAAGAAAGTGGATACCAAATCTGACCCTGAGACTTACAAATTATATTTTGACTGGAAGTGTCCTAGTCAGTTTGTGAAACCTCATCAAACCTTAGCATTGAATAGAGGGGAAGATGAAAAAATACTATCAGTCAAAGTAGTTATTCCTGATTGGTTTTATAATAAACTTGAAAGGTTGGTTCAAAAGAGTTTTGTACACATCATTATGTGTAATGGTTATTTATGGGATTAATGTACTTAATCTTTTTTCAAGGTTTTGTCTATCCTTGTGGAAGAATGGTGTCTGGGTTCGCAAAGGTCTGGGTGATGCTTACAACCGCCTCATTAAGCCTTGGCTGTCGAGACACGTAAGGTCCGAGCTTACAGCCGCTGCACAAAAGGAAGCAGTGAAAACATTCACCACAAATCTAGAAAAGTATCTCTTGACAGAACCTATCAAAAATAGAACTATTTTGGGCTTAGATCCAGGGTTTAGAGCTGGCTGCAAGGTAAAATTAGTTCTACTATTTTTCTCAATAACTCTTGCCCAAAATCAGTTATTGTAAAAACTTTTTATTTTTTTCAGGTTGGCATAATAAATCCTAATGGCGAGAAACTGGATGTATGTACTATATACCCAGATTTGAGGCAGCATAAACCATTTGATCCAGCTGCCAAACAGCTAAAAGACCTAATTAATAAACACAGGTAAATTACAATACTAAATCTAATAATACAAAATCTTATAATAAGTTTGCTTCATAATGACACTTACAAAAATACTTATTTGTGATTTACAGTGTAGAATTAATTGGTTTAGGAAATGGCACAGCTTGTCGTGAAACGGAGTTATGGCTGAAAAGTAATAATATTTGTGAAAATATTCCTATTATAATAGTCCCTGAACAAGGCGCTTCTATTTACTCCATAAGCAAAGAGGCGCAAAAGGTATGTGCAGTTGACTTTCTCTATTTGCTAGCTCAATTTTCTAACTATTTATTTTTTAATAAAAAAGTAAGTAGTTGTTTTCCTCTTCAATTTCGATGAAAGTCAATCAATTTGTCATAAAATGTATCCAAATAATTATTTTTTTAATTAAAAAAACCCAGGAACACCCAAATATGGACCCAAACTTAATATCAGCTTTATCAATCGCAAGAAGAGTACTGGATCCTTTGGGAGAGCTTATAAAAGTGAGTACCTATCCTTCATATCATATGGCATGATTTAAATTTGCTTCCACTAATCTAATGGACTATTTTTTTCTTAGGTAGACCCCAAAAATCTGGGCGTTGGCATGTATCAGCATGATATTCCGCCAAAAATGCTCGAAACAGCGTTAGACTGTGGTGTCGAAAAAGTTGTTAGTTTAGTTGGTGTTGATATAAATACTGCATCTCAAGCAATGTTAAGGTATAAACAATTCTTGTTGTTACACATTATTATTTTTTGTCGAAAATGGATAGTAAATCTTGCTTCTTCGTATATTTTCAGGCGTATATCAGGCCTAAATGAAGGCAGGGCTAAAAAAATCATAGAATACCGTCAAGAAAACAGTGGTTTTGAATCAAGGGCCGAGATACTGAAAGTTCCAGGAATAGGAAAAATTACATTCCAACAATGCGCCGGGTTTTTGACTGTTTTGGGAAGTTCTGAACCTTTGGATACCACTATTATCCACCCTGAGAGCTATAAAATAGCTAAATCGTAAGTTTCCTTTTATCCTGTAGTGGCAATACCAAAGGTACTACAGCAACAGGGTACAAAAAGTACTAAGTACAGCGCCATCTATGACACAAATGAAGAACTAAAATAAAATTTCTGATGCTTTCAGGTTTGCGAAAAAGATAAGCGTCAATTTAAAAGATCTCACAAAACAGCATTTCCCTCAATTAGTTGAAAGTAAAATAGTAACGATAAATATAAGCCAAACCAGTGAAGAATTGAAGACTGATCAGTGTACCTTGGAGCTCATAATAAATGCATTTAAGCAAAAAAAGTATGAAGACAACGTGATTTCATTTTGTAAACCTGTTTATTCTCTTGCCGTGCAAAACATTGATCAGCTAAGAGACGGCACGACTCTAACAGGTAACTCAAAATTCTAAATGCAGATACAGTATTACATAAATGCATTTATTGATAAATATCATAATTGCTTTACCCAATTTGGGAAAAATCTAAACCAATATTATAAAGAGGAAAGATTTGATTTTATGTTTGTCTGTTTGTTACGATTTAACTCAAGAACTACTCAACCTATTTAAAAAAAATCTTTCACCATTAAAAATTACATCTTTAGCGAATAACATAGGCTATAAAATAACTAAACTAATATTATCAACAGGAAAGATTTGACTTTTTGTTTGTTTGTTTCTACCAATTTAACTCAAGAACTACTCAACCAATCTTAAAAATTCTTTCTCCAGTAGAAAGCTACATCTTTACCAAGGAACATAGGCCATACATTATATTGATATCATGTAAATTAGCCGAGCTAACACAATTTTCGCGGACGAAATCGCGGGCGAAGTGTGTCTTAAAATAAACAATTCAACTATAGTCCTGCCTATGGTTGACGTCGTCCTACACTCATCAGTTTACCGAATGAAAATATTGTCTGAGCAATTAGCACATTTCTATTTTTCAAATCAATTGTGTTTTCTAACTTGACTTTCATCGTAGAATGCGTGTGAACTATCTCTAAAATATTATCAATATTTTAGGTGTTGTTCGCAACGTTGTACCCTTTGGCTGTTTCGTCGACTGCGGTGTGGGAGACAACGGCCTGATTCACCGAAGCAATTTGGGAGGCAATCAAACGCCAAAGTTGGGCGATAGAGTCGCTGTCACAGTGATCGGAGAGCCTAAACCGAAAAAAATACAATTACGATTGGACAAAATCCTAGACTGATACCAATAGGTACCTAATTGTTTTTGTGATATTCATTTATTTTGACTTGGATTATTGTTGATTAAGTATTATTGAGTGAATAAATCATATTCACAAATTAACATTTTATTAATTAAGAAACAAACAAGTAAAACTATTCAGCCTCCAGTATGGCTGTCTGTTTAGGATTCAGGCCGTAAGTGTGGAAGACTGCTTTATTGACGATAGCGTCGCATATCCCGGAGGTGACCCTGAAATTTAAAAAAAATAAGGTTATCACAGGTCACCATATTTAGTGGTTTTCGTCGCCATCAAAATGCCTAGTTCAAAGGGCATGTCGATTCAGTTTCGTATCATCATCATTTCAGCCGAAAGACGTCCACTGCTAGACATAGGCCTCCCCCAAGTGTCGCCACATTGACCGGTCCCTTGCGACTCGCATCCAACGGATTCCCGCAACCTTCACCAGGTCATTGGTCCACCTGGGAGGCCTTCCAACGCATCGTCTTCAGGTTCGCGGTCGCCACTCCAGAACTTTTCGGCCCCATCGGCCATCCGTTCTGCGAGCAATGTGCCCTGCCCACTGCCACTTAAGTTTGGCAATTTTTCGGGCTACGTCGGTGACCTTGGTTCTCTTGCGGATGTCTTCATTTTTGATTCGATCACGCAAGGAAACTCCGAGCATAGCCCTCTCCCCCTTTGGGTGTCTTTAAGCCTTTTGATAAGGCCCATTGTGAGCGACCATGTTTCGGTCCCGTATGTCGTCCCGTGGCAACACACACTGGTCATAGACTTTCGTCTTGAGACACTGCGGTAAGTTGGACGAGAAGATACCGCGCAGCTTCCCGAACGCTGCCCAGCCGAGTCGGATTCGACGATTGACCTCCTCGAAGTTAGACCTACCTAACTGTACCGTTTGTCCTAGGTTTACATAATCGTCTACAATTTCGAATGGCGAGTCTCCGATCTTGATAGGAATGGGTGTGACATGGGCATTCAACATGACCTTCGTCTTGTCCATGTTCATTTTTAGACCCACTCTTTCGGAAGCTCTACTGAGGTCATCGAGCATTGTACTGAGGTCCTCCATGGTCTCAGCCATGACCACTATATCGTCGGCAAACCGAAGGTGAGTGATGTACTCGCCATTGACGTTGATGCCTAGCCCTCTCCAGTCCAGAACCTTAAAGACATCCTCCAGTGCAGCGGTGAACAGTTTCGGAGATATGACGTCATCCTGTCTTACACCTCGCTGCAGAAGGATAGGTTCCGAGGCTTGGTCCTGAAGTCGGACCAAAAACGCATGGTGGCGTTTTTGTACAAACACTTCAACACCTCGATGTACCGGTAGTCAATTTGGCACCGTTGAAGAGACTGCAGTACCCACAGGCCAGGTCTCGATCGAATCAAAGGCTTTCTCGTAGTCCACAAACGCTAAACAGAGAGGCAAGTTGTACTCTTCGGTCTTCTGTATAACCTGCCGAATCGTATGTATCTGGTCCACGGTGCTAAAGCCTTTTTGGAAATCGGCTTGTTCGGGTGGCTGGAAATCGTCAAACCTGCGCGCGAGACGATTCGTGACGACTCTTGAAAACAACTTGTAGACATGGCTTAGAATTCTTCAACCGGGCATTGTCACCCTTCTTGAAGAAGAGTACCACCACACCCCTGCACCATGCCTGTGGCGTTTTGCCCTCGAGTATGATGAAATTAAACAGCTTCTGAAGGCCTTAAGTACCTGTTTTCCACCCGCCTTCAGGAGTTCGGCCGTAATTCCGTCATCACCCGGTGCCTTGTTGTTTTTGAGCTGTTTCAGAGCCATCCTAATCTCGTACAGGCTGACGTCCAGGATGTCTTCGGTATAGTGTCGGGTTAGTCCAGCTCTTGGATCGTTTGCTAGGTCGACAATGGGTTTGCTGGTTGACGTGTACAACCTGTCCATAGAAGATCTCGATCTCCCTCAGTAGCTCCGGTTTGGGGGATAAGATCCTGCCATCGTCGGTCTTCAGTTTCGTGAGGTGGCTCTGCCCAATAGCCAGATCTCTTGAAAATACTTTAGAGCCTTTGTTCCGCTCGATTGCGTCTTTAATGCGCTCGGTATTAAAGCGGCGGAGGTCGCTCTTCAAGGATTTAGAGATCTGTCTGTTGAGCTGCCGCCTGCCGCTGTATTTCAACGCCTTGTCCGAAGACTGCAGGATCATCTCACGCCGCTCCTTCATGAGCTTGAGAGTTTGATCGGAGAACCTCTTTTTCTGATCTGTACGACGTGTCTTGAAGAACTTAGACCCGGTCGTATGGACAGTTTCCACGAACCCATCGTTGTATTCGTGCACTGAGCTCCCTAGGCACTCGAAACGATTCTGGAGTTCGAGCTGAAAGCTCTCGGGGTTTTGGATTTGGATCTGTGCTGGACGGAGCGTAGACTTCATCAGTCGAGACCTTTCTAGCTTCATATTGATGTTCAATGTGCCTCTTACCATGCGGTGATCGCTCCCGGTTTTCACCGAATTGATCACAGAGACATCATTGAACATTTGCTTCTTGGTTGACATGATGAAGTCAATCTCGTTTTTTGTTGCACCATCTGGGCTCTGCCAGGTCCGCTTCCTGTGCTCACGTTTTTTGAAGAAGGAGTTCATCATATAGAGGCCCTCCTTCTCCATAAAACTGGCCAGTTGGTGGCCCCGGTGGCTCCGACGTCCAACTCCAAATTGCCCACCTGCAGCTCATCCCCGTCTCGTTTGCCCAGTTTCGCGTTGAAGCACTTTCGTATACAGACTTGTAATGTCCAGAGTAGTTTTTATTGAGGTGGAGAACCTTAAATCGCAATAAGACAAACACTATACGATTTCGGGTAACTATATGGTCACCGCGGCTCTATTTTATGGATATTAAACACATTTTTCTGTGTTCTATTTTAATTTTAAATGCATGCCATACCTTGGACTTAGTTTTGTTTTTTTCTTACGATCCAACACTTTCATGACTTGTTGTAATACTGGTATTTCCTCCTTCGAGTAATAATCTATTTGGTTTCGGAACATTTTACTGTGCATTGCGTCCCTAAAATGAAGTTGTTAAAATGATATAAATTTGGAATTCTATAGATATACCTATGGATATCAGAGAGTAGACACTCGAATAATATTTCACATCATACCATAAAATTCCGTCTATAATCCTTAGAATATCCTGCAAAGTCATGCTGTTACCACCCGAAGGCCGATCAATTACGTAGTCATTCAGGTCCGCAGATAATAAATCGTATGATGGAGGCTGAAAATAATCGTGAGATTATTATTTGGCGGCCTGTTTCTTTCCGCTGATATTGTATTCGCATAAGATATTACCTGTTCGAACATTTGTCTCAGAAGCATTCTCGGGTATCCGTCGCGCTGACCTTTAGAAGATATAGACACTGTCATTGCCAAATACATTGGCTGTGGCTTTTCTAATTCTAGCACATACGGCGGCGAATCGTTAATTTCCTGTAAGAGTCAACACGGTTATTCTGTTCTTTTAAGATACCACTACTCAAAATCAACTTACCGGGTGGAACACTCCTTCTTCGGTTATAATAAATTCCGCATTGCATTTTTCCATTTTGTTTCGTCTTAATAAATCATTTTGTTGGAATTTTTTACGAGCTGTCAAATCCAAAATTTCGCAAGCCACTGTCGTCCTATTGATATTTTTAAATTAGTGTTACAAATTACAATCCAATTAGTATTCTTAGTCAATTAGAAATTGTGACTTGGACAAAACGAGATCACTTCAGTTCATACTAATGTGGTGAATTGTGTGCTGTCTTGACCACAAGGAAAACCAGAAAGAAGAGTGCTTTTTCGTCCAATATGCATTCCAGGTTAAGAAAATTTTTGCTCCAATCATAGCTATACAGGGTCATTGGGTCTGGACTCTGGACCCACCATAGTAAATTCGCATTAGAGGTCATTTACTAATTATTGAACCCTACTTTCCCCTAGCTAAAGTTTTATAGTTTGGGAGATATACAGGGTGGAAACGGTTAATGGGGCAGTAAGGGGAGCTACGTTGCAACTACACGAAAATGGTCTTAGGAAACCATCCGTGTAGCTGCAACGATTATGGTAGCTCCCCTTACTGCCCTGTTAACCGTTTCTGCCCTGTATACCATTTTTATACTGTATTTAGTAGTTGTTTTTATTATTTGTTGGTAGTCATAAACATTGGTAAGTAGGTACTTAATTAAAAAACCTCGGAACTTTCTTCAAACTACTCGTAGGTTTAAAAAATAAGATGAGGCTTTTAAAAAAAAAAGTAAAACTAAAAAAAAACAACGAGTTGCACTCCGGGAGTGCCGGCAGAAGTGAAAACTTGAACATTAACGTTGTGCATTTTCAACCGACTTCCAAAAAGAGGAGGTTATCAATTCGTCTGTATGTTTTTTTTTTTTTTTTTTTTGTGTTTGTTACCTCATAACTTTCGACTGCGTGAACCGATTTTGATGATTCTTTTTTTATTTGAAAGCTGGTGCTTCCCATGTGGTCCCATTTTAATTTGCTGAAGATCTGATGCTGGTCTTCGGAGATATACAATGGAACTCTTCAAAAATGTACGGCAAATCTGCAGTGATTGCTATTATCACTTGTAGATTTATTGTTTATACAACATCATGACGTAATATCACGCCTGTATGCTCTGAGGGGGTACGCAGATGTGTACAATACACCCAGATTTCGACAGTGTTTGTTACCTCAGTACTTTCGACTGGGTGAACCGATTTTGATGATTCTTTTTTAATTTGAAAGCTGGTGCTTCCCGTGTGGTTATCTTTTTAATTTGCTGAAGATCTGATCCGGATCTTCGGAGATATACAATGGAACTCTTCAAATATACACGGCAAATCTGCAGTAACTGCTGCAATCGCTTGAATGTTTATTGTTTATACAACATCATGACGTAACATCACGCCTGTATGCTCTGAGGGGGTACGCAGATGTGTACAATATTCCCAGATTTCGACAGTTAGGTGTATTAAGTTCCATTTATTGGGGATAAGTTTTTTTTTTTATTTTATTGGCAAGGGCACTTCAAGGGTAGTTTGATGAGAATTTGGTTAGGTTCTGATTATGGGATCCATGACAAAGGAACGGAACTCTTCAATTCTTAGAAGCAAATTACCGATTCTCGGCCAAATCTTTTAAAGGCTATCCGGATATTTGAGTCACGTACCATAACGTCGTTATTAACCGACTTCAAAAAGGAGGAGGTTCTCAATTCAATGTTCCCCGATTACTCGCAGATGACTGGACCGAATTTGTTTTTTAATTGTTTGAAAGGGTATACTTCCCAGAAGGTCCTATAATCATCAAGTCAGGATCCTGATAATGGGATCCTGGAGAAATAGAGAGAACTCTTCAAATTTTATGGGCACACCAGAAGCGATTTGGGTAGTTTTTGAAAGAGTAGTTTCTCGGAGTGATCCCATTTAAATTTGGTAAAGATCTGATGAAGAACTTCGGAGAAAGGCAACGGAACTCCTCATTAAATGTAGCAAATGTGTGTCTCATACTGGGATTGCTGAAATCTCATATCTGTCTATTGTTTACACCAGTTCATAACAAAAAATCACGCTGGTACGCTGTGAAAGGGTATGCACATATTGTTAACCACTAAAAAGTGAAAAATAAAAACTTTTTTGCAAAAAATAAAACCGACTTCACACAAAAAAGTGAAAAATAACTTTAGCTTCTGAAGTCGGTGACAAAAAAATTAAATCAATCAAACAAAGGTCACCGACTTCTGAAGCTACAGTTATTTTTCACTTTTTTGTGTGAAGTCGGTTTTATTTTTTGCAAAAAAGTTTTTTTGATATTTTGGAATGGTTAGCGAATAATTTCGCATGAATTGCTTCAATTATCAGTATAAAAGTACTATCATTTATGTGGTAAAATACAATATAAATTTATTGCACTATCGTACACAAACATGAAAATTTATATTGAATTAAAAATTTAACACTTCAGAACTATTATAATTATTTTTATAAAACGTAACAGCAGGAGCAGTCAAACATTTTCGCCGCGCGGTAGAAAAAGAGGGGGATATTATTTCCTCTCCTACGCTGCGCCGGTGGTCTACTCTCCCTCCGTCTTACGAATTTTTGATCAGGTCACGTGTCCTGACGCGTGTTTAACATTTTTTACCCATCCCAAAAAGTCCACAACGCCGCTAAAGAAGTTTTAACTTCAAAAATCTTAACAAAAATGTCTGAAGTAGGGTCCAATACTCCAATAATTAGGAAATGACCTCCTCTACATGCGAATTTGCTATGGGGGGTTCAGACCCTTTCAACCTGTATAGTATAAGCAAGATAATAGGTTAACAAATCTCACGTGAAAGTGGCAGGCTCTTGAAGTGTGTAGACAGTCATCGTTATCCATTGTGCGCTTTTTGGCTGTACCACGCCCCAACAAGGAGTCATCACAACGTTTAGAATGTTGGCTATTCTTTCCCTAGAATGTTGGTTAATACATAATAAAGAAGTTTGTTGTTGTAAATGAAATCTTATGAATGGAAGACAGATAAATTTGCTAGCATTAAACTCTTAAATGTACATTAAGTTGAATATCTTTTAAACTACGAGCATTCTCTCTTAGGTCCTCAGCTTGTACAAGTATCCTGTATATTAAGTGCCTGTTTCATACGAAAATAAACTTTATGTGTACGTTTACGCTACTGTAGCTTCAGTAAAGCCAAATTCGCTTTTGCGCTGTACAAGCCCGCCACAGTGGCGACCACCAGAAAACGAAACGGCCCCACGTAAGCAAGTGTCAGCTAAATTATCCAGTCCAGCCCGAGGACTGAATGACCAGGAGGCAATCATCCGCGTTATCGGTTTATGAACAGCCGGGTGGAAGCCGAATTGAAATCATTGAAGCCCAAATTTCACGCATAAGGACCGATAAATAGTATTGTCATTGTATGGGACTTTGACATAAAATGATGTCCGAGTATGAGTTTCGCGGAACCATTCAACATTTTGGAATAAACAAGATTATACTCGTACCTACGTACGTACTTGTGTTCGGAGTTATTAACAATTTTTCTGACAGAAAGTGCCGCGTCTACGGTAGATTAACCGATTACGCATCCAAGTAGGCTGCTCTAAACATAATTTGGTAAAATTGGGAATTAAAAACCTTCCGACACACAGTGTGAATGCTTTGTTCCCGACCAGACGACGTCCTACTTGCTGGAATGTCCGAAGTGTCCCAACACCGGCACTTTAGAGGACTTAAAAGACGCCACAGACAAAATTTAAACAAGTCGTACCATTGACACGAAAGAAGAAGACGAAGATCAAAGAAAGTAATGCCATTCAGATTAACTTACGGTAACCAGATGAACCTCATAACATGATCAGTGTCATTGAAAATGCTTATTATATCTCTGGACAAGGAATGCGTTGGCATGATCGGTATCGTCAAGTGTTCTACTGACAAGTATACCTGAAAAAGATGTCTGTTAGTTTCCTTTTTTAAATGTGGTCTAACTTTTACCCAATGAAAATCCTTGTTGAACTTTAATTATGTCAATTTTAGCCGATTCCTACAGTTTTGCTTACCGTGCTTACAAACTCTTTGCTTGGACTGGACTCATCCAATAATATAATTTCAGGTCTTTTGAAACATTTGAAAGAAAGCTTCTCAATAGTAAATAGTTATATAAAAATATTAGATAAATCAAACTGTTATTTGTTACCACTTCTTTCCTGTGAGCCTCTCTGATGACCTTTTCAACATAATATGGCATATCCAGCCTTGTCTCGATACAGTTTGGTAGACCTCCCTGTCCTTTCACTAAGATCTTGACGGTTTCATAACCAAATGAACACAGGAATACCACCTGAGTAGTATAAAATAGGTTCTTAGATGTAATTCTGTATGAACATTGGATTATTGACGTGTGATCCCAACATTTTATCTGCACGTATCGCTGTTGATTTAACTGGTTCCGATCAAATACATTGTGTATAAACAGGAGGATGCGGGGCTGTTTGGGGACTGCCGATACAAGTGAAAACTAAGTACTTAATCTATATCTGCTACTTACGGGTTGTGCCCCGCGCACGTCCAGTAGTGCTATGCCGTAGCGGATCGGCTACGAGTGCTACGAAGCGTTAGGTGACAGTCAGGTGAGTTCCATGACCTTTGTTCACTTCAATTGTAAGCAATATTTGTGCAAAAAATCCTATCAGACAACAGCTTACTGCAGGTCATAATCCAGGCTTTAACTACTTCGATAACAGTACTATTGGCTATTTTACCTCGTAATCGATCATTTCCATAGGCATAAACGCAAACGGTATGGCCAGCTTTCCGAGCGGTGGGACCTCTGCAAAGAAGAGTAAACAGCGGATCACGGAATTCGGGGAGACAGTATTTCCGCGAAGCAAACGCCAAGTTGTAAAAACATCTGTCGGGTTGTATAGCCAAACTATCTGAAATGAAATTTATTTTATATTTTTTGTAATTGGTAATACAATCTTCTGTCATCTGTTTTCTCTCTTTTTAGTAATAATAATTAATTTATGGGAAAAATCGAAACTTAGAGGAATATTAAAATCGGTTAGTTAATTATTATTTGCTCTAGTTTTCTTTTCCAGGGAGTAAACAGGGGAATGAGGGATGTTTGTATGGGCTAAGCGCTGCTATCATTTTCAGGCCTCCTGTTTGTGATCAACTCAAAATTCCTCTTTCGTGTCGCACCAGAGGGTATTATTTGCATCCAACTTAATCTATTATTTTCTTCTTAGTTTTGGGGACAAGCTGTATTCCACTGCAAAATCAACTCACCCGTATGACTGGATCCAAATTATTAATAGGCACTCTACCACAGTCTAGCATAGCCAGATAGTCAGGTTCCAAAGGACGACGCAATGGCGTCAGTAAGCCCCTTGTGTTCAAAAAAGCATGAATATGTACGTAAATGTAGATAGTTCTCTGGTTTGGCATTGTCATTACATAGCAAAGTCTATTTACTCCTTTGCAAGAGTAGTTGAACTTCAAAAACAAGAGATTGGGATATTCTGGCTGTAAATAAATCATTCTAATGTATAATTTTGTTACTAGATACTACAGCGGTAAACGAGTGTTTATAAATTATAACAAGCGCAGATAACAAGTAAAAAAACCGGCCAAGAGCGTGTCGGGCCACGCTCAGTGTAGGGTTCCGTAGTTTCCCGTCCGTCACAATAAGTGTTCAATCCAATCCGATTTTAATAAAAGTTTTTTTTTGTTTGAAAAAAGATACGTTCAGGATAATAAAATATGTAAACGAAGTTAAAAAAAATGCTTGCATATATACGATTATACTACAAACTAAAGTTGCTTACATAAAGAAACAGGTTTCCGGTACAGACAAATCTGTACGGGTCGGTACCAACCGGCGCAGGTATAATATTTCAATATATTATTCTATTCACTTTTTATTAAAGAAACAGGTTGTAACTTGTCGGTGCCGACTACCTGGACCGAGCCATACGGGTTTAAGCATTTACTGGTGTCACTAAGGACAGATTCACCTGTTTCTTTATGCGAGTCAAGTCAACACTACAGATCGGTACCGATCCGTACAGATTTGTCTGTACCGGAAACCTGTTTCTTTATGTAAGCACCCTTAGTCCAGAAATTATTTTGTACAACTAGGCAACTTTGTCTTTTTTGTACAAACACTGTTTTTTCCATCCAAGTTCAAAATAATTTTCCTAGAAAGTCCTTATAAAGTTCTACTTTTCAGATTTTTTTCATATTTTCTAAACTTATGGTTCAAAAGTTAGAGGGGGGGACACATTGTTTTTACTTTTGGAGCGATTATTTCCGAAATTATTATTATTATCAAAAATGATTTTCGTAAGCCCCTATTCATTTTTAAATACCTTTCCAACAATATATCACACGTTAGGGTTGAAATTAAAAAAAAAATCACTTCCCACTTTACATATAGGGGAGCCCCCCTTAATAAAACATTTTTTTCCAATTTTTATTTTACCACTTTGTCGGCGTGATTGATACACGTATTGGTACCAAATTTCAGCTTTTTAGTGCTAACGGCCACAGAGATTAAGCGAGGACGGACAGACAGACATGGCGAAACTAGGGTTCCTAGTTGACTACGGAACCCTAAAAAGGAAAAATTGAATTACCGAAACGATTCCGCTAAGAGGATACAGTTCCACCAGCGATCTGTGTATACAATTGTGCTTCATTTCGTATAAGGAGGTTCCAACTTGAACCTCTATCATTTCACATTCGCAAATCTTCTCTCTACGAAGATGCCATGGGACCGGCGCCTGGTACACACAGCCCATTACAAATACCAGCTCGACATAATCATTCCGTATGCACAAATCAGGAGCGAAAATGTTAACCATTAGCGGGATTCTTGGTCTACAGTCAACGAAAGCTTGGTTTAGCCTGGAAATAAAATTTATTAGATATCTGGTGGAATGAAGTCGGTGTAATTAAGTACCTAGTGTAAATTGCTACGTACTCCTCCACGTTGACGATATTCCAAACGCAGTGATTGCTCAAAATAACGGGGCATTTATTTGATAGTGTGCGCTTTACCTGAAAATATATGATAAGCTTTTGATTTCGCGGATTTTTACATAAAATACATACAAGCGATCTACGCTTGCCAGTGCTGGCTTCTTTCGGCTCTTAAGTCTTTACTTCTAGCTTAGATTTTACCCATTGGATAACCTCGAGTCCTCATTACCACGGATGACCTTGCTCAACTCGCATTGTGTGACAAGCAGTTTGAGCCCAACAACCAGTTTCTGTATAGGTATTGCTCCAGAACTTCTTATTTTGGACGACAACGACGACCCGAAGGCTGCCTTACGTTCTTAGGGTCCCAGGTTCGAATCCCGGTAGGAGCAAATGTTTGTGTGATGAGCACGGGACATTTGTTTCCAAGTCATGGATGTTTATGTGTATAACCCTTGATCTGTCAAGCCTGACCGTATCGGTCTGATGCCATTAATTGTTTAACTATTGTGTCTACTTCGCTAACAGTTAATGAAATATTAAGTATTTATTTACAAACAAAAAGTATCTATGTAAGTAGTATATCAACTATCTGGTGTCCACGACACAAGCCTTGTTACTAAGTGTGGCACTAGATGGCGCTGTGTGTGTGTAGTGTCCAGAAATATTAATATTTATTTTTTATCGGCTATTTTACCCTCGGACTAAATAAAAAACCAAGACACAGTGCTGGGAAGATGAAAGTGAAGCCAGTTTCGTAAACATGTTGTGTGCATTTTAAGAGCTTAGTTTAATTGTAGTTTGATGTAAATGTGTGCGTGTGAGCCGTGAGCGTGTATGCACAAACCAGAAATTAGTTTTGCGCTGGCTTCACTTTGTTGTTCGCAGCGCTGTGTCTTTGTTTTTTATTTGGTCTGAGATTTTACCTTAAAAATCTAACTTATGCCTAGACTCAATACAATACAACAATCTTTTCAACTTTACGCCAACCTAAATGGTTGGACGGATAGTTTTCGTAATAATATATTGACCGTCATTGACGTGACGCACCTTGAGAGTAGGATAAATCCCGTCGTACCAGATAATACAAATTCTCTGATCTTTCGGCTGAATTTCTTTAATTTCACCGTTTTCCGAACGGAAAAGGACGGTGTACTTGATTGACAACTGTCGTGAGCCTGCCCCGTCTGGAGTCACTGTCATGCGCACTTCACAGTGATTTGACGGTTTTAAGCAGTTCTGGTTGTAGATAAAGTAGGTAAATTAAATATTTAGTCCGTTTTATGTAGTTTTATACGAACTTTAAAAGTGCGTGCATTTATAAATGGTCTCAAGAAAGACCTTACCACAGAAGAATCAATTTCAAGTCTGTCACCGCTAAAATCATCTCCCATGCCGTCAATGAGGTGGTACAATTTAGACGTGTAGTGACAAGAACCATTGTTATACAACGTCAGTGGAAACGTCAAGATTTCTCCAACAACTATGTCATGAAGATTATTTTGTCTTGGCAATATCTGTAAAATGATTGCAAAGAAATATATTTCAGGTTTTCGAACTCAACAGCCCAAATTAAAGGTACTTATAAATGAAATAAGTAGGTACTAACCCTCAAATCAGGCAGTTCAGAAAATCCTGAAATGGCAATGTATACCTCCGATGGTTCTCCGACGGGCCTGAAAAAAGTTTGAGATTCGACTGACTGTAACCTACTTAATTTAAAGAATAAGAATATTCTTTGAATGAATTTAAACAGCCAGGGCTGGCTCTTTCTTTGGCCAAAGAATTAGCATTGCCATTCAACGTGGCAATGCTGCCAGTCTTCTGGGCACGTTTCCCGATGACAGCGATGCGGAGGAGTACTTTGACGCCTAAGTGTCCTTTTGACATTGTGTATATATATTGATACTAGTTTTACGTTTAGTTTTATTTTTGTAATTAGGTATATATAGTTTTAGATGTAGTATGTAAATATTGTACATATTAATAATTAATAAAAATAGAAATAATTCGTCTTTAACAGCCAAATCGTCATATTGAAAAGCACTTTGCACCTGCCATCGATCAAACAAACACATGATAAAGTTATGGTGGTTTCATACACTTTATCATGCAATTTAGGAAAGAACCACCAGTGATAGTAAATTATCTCTTTGGGAGGCAGCACTATAGATCCACCTTCATCTGCACCCAACCAACCGACACTGCATAGAACTCGTATGCTGAAAATAAAATGAAATTGATTTAGATAATTCTGAGGATTCAATTTGCGCAATATCACAATTATTTTTCAAAGCTTCCTGGGCGCGTAGGAAATGCAAAGGCGTCTGCAGCTGACAGTAGCTGCGTCTGATAAAGTATTATATACAGGCACGACACACACGTCATTTGAATACCTACATAATAATACTATTTTAGTAGAGACTGTCCTGCGCTTATTGCTGTATTTATGGCGTGTAAGGAATATCGACGTACTGTATTTCCATCCTCGTCAGGTTGTGAAGATATGAGGTGCAGTAGTTGGTGCATCCAGTGATGGTAGGCGGGAACTCGAGCATCGCATGCGTACCCGGGTGGTAACCGTGGGACATCACCTCCACTTGACTCAATTCCGCGTTACCCGTAAAGCTGATACGGGTCTGTTGAAAGTAGAAAAGTTTACCTACAGGTACTTTTCGTAACCATATTATCTTGGCATAGTCGGAATTAGATAATTTCACTAATGTGTTTTTTTTAAAGGATTAAAAGAATGAAGAAAAACATAAACTATGAAATTTACTAACTCTTTGCACTCTGTTTATGATGAGATCCCAAGCTTCACAGTAATCTCCGAAACAGTTTGGTTCTAAAGCCACCGATATTATCTGCCATCCGCGGCTCGGAACAATTCCACAAATAGGCATTACAACGAAATTCCTGCAATGGAAAATGTTTTACTCCCAATAGGCACAGGAAAAGCGTGTGCCGGAGACGACTTACACGCTTATCTTTATCAATAGGTACACGTTCCCCCTAAAGCGTAGGCCACACCGCCAGCTGACGGGAGGGCGAAGAGTCACCTCTTTTCAACCGACTTCCAAAAAGAGGAGGTTCTCAATTCGTCTGTTTTTTTTTGTGTTTGTTACCTCAGAACTTTCGACTGGGTGAACCGATTTTGATGATTCTTTTTTTATTTGAAAGCTGGTACTTGAACTCTTCAAAAATACACGGCAAAGCTGCAGTAATTGCTGCAATCGCTTGGATGTTTATTGTTTATACAACATCATGACGTAACATCACGCCTGTATGCTCTGAGGGAGTACGCAGAAGTGTACAATACACCCAGATTTCGACGGTTAGATGTGTTAAGTTCCATTTAATGGGATCCTGGAGAAATAGAGGGAATTCCTTATTTTTTTTCCTTTCTTGGAGTGATCCCATTTCAATTTGGTAAAGATCTGATGAAGAACTTCGGAAGATAGGCAACGGGAACTCCTCAATAAATGATAGCAAATGTACTGGGATCGCTGAAATCTCATGTCTGTCTATTGTTTACACCAGTTCTTAACAAAAAATCACGCTGATACGCTGTGAAAGGGTAAGCACATTTGAACTACTTACTAAAAAGTGAAAAATAAAAACTTTTTTGCAAAAAATATAACCGAATTCGGTGACAAAAAAACTAAATCAATCAAACAAAGGTCACCGACTTCTGAAGCTAAAGTTATTTTTCACTTTTTTGTGTGAAGTCGGTTATATTTTTTGCAAAAAAGTTTTTCATAATTTGCGAACTACCGAGCTAAGTTATGTCAGCTATACAAAAGTATGGAAAGGACGTTTTTCGCGTCGCTTTCCCGCCCTCCTTGTGGCCTGCGCTTGAAGCAAAGCACGGAAGCACCTTACCTCATCTTGTGTCTGTGATTTATTGTTTGCACATAATCAGCCTAAAATGTTCCTACTGCTAGGAAAAAGGTCCCTTTACGAGAGGAAGTGAGCTATAATCTACCACGATACGGGACCAGTGCGGGTTGGTAGATGGCGTTGTTTTCAAATTTTTGGTTATAGGACATGCTAGTTACCGGTGGTGATGTAATAAATTACAAAAAGATGCGTTTGCGGGTTCGAACCCATGACCAACAAAACCACCCGTGGTTAAGAACCCGTCTTACGAAACGCACTGCTCAATATTTTCACCATGATTTTATTCCAAAATTAAAATAATAGTAAGGTATCAACTTATCAATAAAACTTACGTGCTATACGGTGGATTAAACTTGAAATGCATGGGAACATCATAATTGTTTGACAACATGAAATTAGCGAACGTCGTTCTTGTCGGTACTGTTGGTGGTAGAATTACCTAAATAAACAATACAAAAATCTTATCACATGTTAAATTCTAGAAAGGTGTGAGTAGTTCATAATTAACGCATTCCATCCTCACAAATTCTATCCGATTCCAAGTAGTGGGGTGAAAGCACAGGACCCCGTTCTGGGCCCAGTACTGTATTAGTGTATACCATAGAGCCCCGGGGTAATAATGACTACTTTTGCATACAACACAGAAGTACTCAGCTCTAATCAAGATCCGTCACTACATTCAGAACATTTCAAAATGGCTTAGGCCGCTCGCCCACCGCGACTATTTGTAGCGATGCTGTCGGCCTGTCGCTACTAAATAGTCGCATTTGCGCAGCAACACGCTACAATAGCGATGACAACGCGCTTCTGCATCGCGCGACTGTGGCGCGTGAGTGGAGAACCGAGCATCAGTGCAACACACACAGGTCGAAAGTGCTCGTTTGCATCGCGACAGAAGCGCGACAGTCTGAATCTGGGCCCATAGGCGAGGCCACACAGCTAGCGACCGCTTCGCGACTGTGTCGATGCGGACGCGTACACGCACCGCTACTGCATCGCCACAAAAAGTCGCCGTGGGCGATGGCCCTTAAAATGATTCCAAGACTGGGTCTAAAATAGAGGGTTAGAACTAAAACATCCAAATCAGTCCACATCATGCCCACCAATTCAACTACGCAGTCAACAGCTGCATGCATTGCAAATGTGAATGCACCTCGACTGAAAACTGACTTGGAGAGACCACATTAGAGCTAAAAGACTCAAGAGAGACTCGCTTGACATACGATACCGGGCTAACAAACATTTTTAAGATAGGCATTAGAACACTTCCATTTGTTAGGAATTTGTTTGTTTTGAAACCCCACAGATAGTCAATTCTCTGGGTTTGTAAAAATATCATAGCTTCATCATCACCTGAAATTAAACAAAGTAAAGGACGAAATAATATCCTATGATTTTGCAAAAAGCGTCTCCAACACCATACAAATCCACTGGCAGTGCAGCTCACTATTTCTGACTCACAAAATCGCCCGAAGCAGCCTAACAATGATCTACCTACCGAAACAAAGAGTCAATCCCAGTGGAGTGCTGACTCTGCATGGCACTCGCAATCCGGCAACACATATGCTCATTAGTTAATGGACTGACTGATTGTGGTGCATGCAATAAGTTCAAATTAAAAAAATCTTCACAATAACCCACAATCTAGTTATTTTTTACTAATAAGCCTAACCTACTAAGTAGGTAAGTAATAAAAATGGCTATCACCTCAGTGGGACAGTCCCATTCAGTCAACCATTCAGTGCAAGGCAGCCACGTGTTCCCTGTACAAGGAATACGGAACACTGTGTGCTTCAACTTTAGCTCTTCTTCGTTGATGAAGCATTTGTATTGATAGTCCCCGCACATCAGGTAGCCGTACACTTCGTTGTCGATTTTGGGCCTAGTAAAATTTACACCAGGCCATCAGCAATACATTTTTGGAGAAACATGAAGAACGCACTTGAGTGACAGTATGTTTTTACCTGAATCTAACAGTGAATAGTCTTGACTCATTCGGAGGTATAATAGAAGCGATAGGGTCCACCATAAATATGTTATCTGGATCTGAAAATTTGACTTTCATAACGGAGTTACAAGGTGGCTAAAGTATGCTACTACAGTAGGTCTGTAAGCTTTTAATTTACCGGAACTGTGATTAAAAAAACGGACTTTTGTGTTGTTCATCTATGTAGAGCCTACTACGATTACATAATAATGTAGACCGCATCAATGAATGTAGGTATGGTTTATACTCGTACCAACGTTCGTTGAATTTCAAACAGTAGTTGACGCTGCATCCATCGGGAGCAGGCGTTTATCATGCAAACCTGTTTGCAAGGCTCGCGTCAAATATAAGTGCAGTGTGGTGTGACCCTGGGTGTTTTTGTATGTTGAGTGAGTGTTACTATGGTACATAATATGGACTCTGTCTAAGTGCTCGCTAAAGGCTTAAATAGTTTAATGAAAATATAAAATAATCGTTTTTGATTGAAGCAAACCTGGCATCCATTGAATGTAGCCCTCTTGTTCTTCATGATTAGTAACACAAAGAGTTTGTGATATATTTCTTGTGACATCAGCCACACTTCCCATGCCGAAGTCGAGATATCTCTCAAACACAGAAGCTGACGGTACACAGCTTAAACGGTTAAGACTATTCTCCATTAAATGAACATAACGAGACTTTTGCTTCCAATTCTTCTCAAAGGAGTGCTCTTGAATACAAAATAATGGATTTCCCGGCAATACAACCGTGGCAAATACGCCCAAGAATAAGGGTTCCTGGAATTACGCGTTAACTGCATTGACAATACAATAATAGGCACCAATTGGACTCGCTACAATGGACGAGGAAATTGCACCGTTTTATTCTACGAGTCACTCCTAGCTTGGAAATGACCCCGTCGAGTCAACCTATGTTACAGATAAAATTGCATTATTTTAAGTATTATCTCTCATACATAACCGCGAACTACTTAAAACACTACCTACAAGGAACTCTCTATTCTAACGAACTTCACCTGATTGAGGACCAGACAGACTAATTCTGCTGTATATATTCCCAGCGCAATGCCAGTGAACGTGACTGTAGTGGTAATATTCTCGCATGCTCTAATGAGCCCGCAGTTCCCAGTCGAAATCTAAAAGCAGTTTTTAAAATCCCATAATCCATGTATAATGTGCAGTGTCCTAACGAAACAGGATTTTCAGCTGAAACAGGACCTTCCGCCCGAGTCCAAGTTTCGCTCGAATCCTAAACTTATTTAACCTTTTGAAAGCCAGAGCATAACACAGCACGCGCGTGCCCTCCACGCCAAGCCAAAACTTCACCTACGATTTTGTCACATATTTGTATCGCAACAAGAAGCGCGTGCCTTGTACGCCCAAAACAAGGCATGCGCTTGCTTGTCACGTATATGTGACAATAGCTTTTTTTTATCAATACTTGTTACTTAAGTAATACGTTAATAACTACTATGTGTTAAATAAAAACAATAGGTACCTAATGCACATACATATTGCTTTTATTTTATTTATTTAGATATGTTTATAAATGTAAGTAGGTACTAGCTTTCGCCCGTCGCTTCGGCCGGATATTTTATATTTTTATTTGTACGAGCTTATCTCCTTTTTTCGCGCTAGTGCATGCAATAGGTAAAAGTATACCGCAATCGATTGAATGATAGGGCAGCGGCCAGCGCATAAAATACGAAAAAAAACCACATAGTATTATATTTTAGAGCCGAGTCGGCGCGGCGGGGCCAAAGTTGCGGCCAACTATTGGCCAAAATCGAAACTGCGGCCGAAACCGAACCTTCGGCGGTCACTAATTAAAATGATGAAGGTCTTACTTGGAAGCAGCCCTGACCACAGGCTGGCATGTACCACTGGTACGTCGTGTCCACTGACGATTTGTTCACCATGTTGATCACTGCTTTTCTTTGCTCTGATACATTTTTGCAAACTCGAAACACTATTTTTCTTTTATCTATTGATACTTTTGGACCTAAAATGGAAAAACAAATACGAAGTTTGAAGTACAAAGGATTTCTATTTTTTGTAGGTAACTGTTAAATTGTTAAAGTCTGGAATTAAAAATAACCTACTTATGTAGTACCTAGTTAAAAAATGAAACAAGTACGTTCAAACTTACGATGGTGGTCCCATAGAGAAAGTTGTTCAGTTTGATGGTCTGTAGCACACCCTTTCATATGACTATACCCTTTTTGTTACACGTTGTATACGTTATGAAGAAAATTTTAAACTAAGTGGTGCCCGCGCAAATTTTGCGTTTCGGGCCACTCGCAATGTAGGGTTCCGTAGTAGCCGGTTATCACAATATAGAACGATTCTGTTAATCTTTATCTATACTTCTATACTAATATTATAAAGTTGAAGAGTTTGTTTGTTTGTTTGGTTGAACGCGTTAATCTCAGGAACTATTGGTTAAAATTGAAAAAATATTTGTGTTTTGGATAGTCCGTTTATTGATGAAAGCTATATAATAACATCACGCTACGACCAATACGAGCGGAGCATAAATGAATAGAGGATTTATTGAAAGGATTTTGGATTTGGTATGAAATTATCCAACACCCAAGCTATACGACTATATTACTGCTAAACTAAATTTTTCCTAAGTTCATGAAATGCATTTTTATCATGAATTTTGCCAGAGGGAGGGGGGGGGGGGAGCACAATACCGGAATAATTTGCACTTTAAAGTTTAATATTACGTAAAAGGAACATTAAAATGGAAAATAGCAATAGCAGCCCCTAAGTCATTTTAAAATACCTATTCAACGATACCCCACACGAAGAGGTAGATGACGAAAAAAAATTCATCCCCACTTGTACATTCATGTAGGGGAGCTACCCTAAAAAAATATTTTACAAAATTTTATTCTACCATTTTGTCGGCGTAATTAATATGCACACCCTTTGAAAATTACAGCTTTCTAGTACTAACGGTCCTTTAGCAAAACCTAGGACGGACATGATGAAACTATAAGGGTTCCTTATCAGGACTACAGAACCCTAAAAACAGAAGAAAAGAAGTGTCTGATGAGATGACAAAAACACAGAAGTATGCTGCGCCGACCCTAAACGAAGAGGGGGTACGGTAGAAACATTGCATCTATATGTATATGATTTGAACCAAAAATGGGCAGCGTCCCCACTAGGGCCCCGCGGCTCGTGAGCCTTGTGAGCTTATTATAAGTCCACACTCGCGAAGCTCGGCCGCGCGGCTCAGCCTCACGGAGCCGGTGGCCCTAGTGGGGACGCCGCTTTATAGATAATAAAACTCACCATTGCATTTCCCAGTAACAGTGAGTCTATACGCATCGCCACTAGAGTCGTCTACAAGAAAATATTCAGTGAAAGACTGTCCGACAATGTTGGGCTTGAACACAATTCTGATGTTGACGCTGTCTCCCGGATTCACAGAACCCGACATGACGGTTACTTTGAACACGCGGTCCACACTATTCAGGACATAAACGTTTGACACCCTGTATGTTAGGCTATTCTGAAATGTAATAGTAAATAGTCGTATAGGTGCGGTTTCGCCTTTCTGCGTCCCAATACAAAATGCGATAGTTGCGATTTATGAGTTTTTAGAACATTTGGTATTGGGACGCGAAAACGCAGAAACACAAAAATGCGCCTAATTAATTTTATTAAACGCAGACCTGGCCGCACCGCACGCGCCGCAGTCGCCACAGTCATCGGTTTTGTCTGGCCTCGCACACCTGTCCGCGCTCCAGTCACCGCAATCGTTCCTGTCGCCGCACGTTTCGCTCCACATAACATTAATACTCTCGCCCTCTCTCTCCTGCGGCGTTGATGATGTTATTAGCTGCGGCTTGGCGCGTTCGGCCGCTTCAGGTACTGCGGCGACTGCGGCTCGGGTGAGTTTGCGAGATTGCATAGAACATATAGGTACGAATAATTCGAATGCGGCAACTGCGGTGCGCGGTGCGGCCAGGTCTGCGTTCACCTATGTCGCATAATACTTAATATCCGTCATAATCATAGTACTAAAATCAGATATCGCAATAATGCATGGGATATTACCGAGCGATAATAACGCGCCTGTGTGGTAGAGCCTTTAGACTGAAGTGAAAATTAATTCATTGAAATGTAAGCAGATTTCCCAAAATATATCTTTTATGAAACCAATCTAATCCATAGGGTGATGTGTCTGTGCCGTCTCGACATAGAATACGACGCCGACACTATCGCAAACTTTCGATCGCTAAAATAACAACGAAAAAAAAAATCGGTTGCACTATCGATGCTTGCTGGAAACGCAAATCCCTACAACCAAGATGCGATTCTCGCAATGGCCCTGGTGGCCTTCTGGCTCTAGTGATGTGTTCCTGGCTCGTAAGTTCCACACCTAAGTAGGTTCCCACTTTAAATTCACGTACCTCAGTAGTATTTTCAATTGAAATATATTTTTTGACCATGGTGTCTACGGGTATACATCCAAAATTTACGATTTTCACTTCTGAAACATCTTCGTCTGGTGCATTCTCCAAATTCGGGTTGCATTGCGTTACGATATGTGCCATTGCCATTAATATTTTGTTGAATACAAGTTAACAATACACTTTCCTTTCGCTTCGTTTCTCAAGAAAAACAAAACAGACATTAGTCTGTTTTTTTTTTTAATATTGCCGCCATGGACCGTTTTCACATAGAATATAAATACAGTGTTCTCAGCTTTGGATTAGTTTGGGATAGCAATAAATAAATACTTTTTATTTTTTTTTCTTTCTTTCTTTCAAAGCCAGCAGACTACTGACAGGACCCAGGCCTACGGCTTATTATTTTCGGGATAGGTTTCCCCAGTGACCCCCGTGGTTTACCGGTGGTTTTCGTTTTACTAACAGACCACTTGCTCATTATTATATTTTTAGTCGATTGCTCGTTGAGAGTTGCCACATAAACATAAATAAAGGGTTAAACACACAAGAGGAGGCTAGTTACTAATACCGGTATCTAATCTGTACACAAGAGTAACTGTCATTTACGGGTAAATATAGTCATTAGTGCAAATCTCATTTAATTTTTATTTTCTTCTGTGATTTTCCTCGCAACTGTGAATTTAACAAACAATAATAAGCAAATAAGCTTCTAACGCAATGTCAGCTTCCTCTCCTATGTGACAAAATAATTTGAATTGCAGTCAACAAATTTAGTTGGATCTGCGATAAAAACTTGCAACCATAATAATTCTGGTTTGTGTATTATGTGAAGTAACAGAGTAACAGCCATTCGGACACATCCTTCTGATCAACTACTTCCTGCTCGAGATGCGTTTATTTTACGTTAACCCAAAGTATAGTGAAGAATAATCTAAAATGGAATCAGGGACTGATTGGCTCTGTGATATTCTGCAGAATGTACAACTGGAACAATTCTATTTACCAATCAGAGATCAGTTGCAGGTAAACATTATTTTCTAATACAATTATTAATATCTTTTAATTTCCAGTTTAGGTAATAATAGCTGTGTTGTGGTAAAATACATTTAAAATAACAATATCAAACAATTATGTTTTTAGATTACAAGACTAGCACATTTTGACTATGTGCATGCTGAAGACCTTGAAAAGCTTGGCATCAGTAAGCCTGGGGTACGCAGGTTATTTGATGCTGTGAGGAAAAAGAAGTTGCAATTATGGAACCGAAAGTTTTGGAACAAATTGTTTGGTTCATCATCAAGCTCAGTTTCTAAGGAGAAAACTGACTTAGCAGTGAGGACACCACAGTCAGAATCTAGAACAACTTGTATTATACTGGAGAAGGATATCATGTGAGTATAAACCTAGTAATCTCCAGCTGTATCTGACTAATAATCTTTAAGAAAAACCCACTTTTATGCTTTGTTGTTGTACTTATTCGACTTTAAAACCACAAGGAAATTGCACCTTAATGACCTCTCATTTTATCGCCAATCCCATTTAAGTTATAATGTTAAAGGTGGACGCACACCTATCCGCGCCGAACGCGCCGAACGAATCGAAGTCAAGGAGGCCTCGCACACCTATCCGAGCCGAACGCGCCGAACGCGCCGAAAGATTGGAATCACTCATTTTTGAAGAAGTAGAGTTTGGCCAACGAAAGCTGTCCAAGAAAAAAGGCGGGACACTGCTTAAACAAAACCAATGTAAATGTGATACACGTAAACACAAGATCAAGATGACTCTACCACAAAACGTGTCAATTTTGCCAGTCTTAAATTATTGCCTTAAGACATATTAAAACTTCTGAAAACTCAAACTCAAACTCAAAACTCAAATCATTTATTTCAATTAGACCATTACGGCACTTTTGAATGTCAAAAATACAAAACTAAATCAAAGCTACAGTCACAGTCACAAGGCATAATAACTTGAGAAAGTACTGTAGTTGCCCATTCCCTAGCGTAGATCTCTATGGAGAAGAACGGGCAAGAAACTCCATGGACACTCTTTTAAATCAAAATATTGTTACAAAATCTTGGTTACATCATTCATGTTGTGATTATAGATATATGTGAGAACGATGTAGACAGACGTGCACATTAAGAGCGTCCAGAGAAAAGATGAAATCAACAATTCGTGGACAGCTTTCGTTGACCAAATTCTAATAGATAGAACGCGACCGCATCGGTCGAATCTAAACGTAGTGATTATATACTCTGTGGTCGAATCTGATGACGTCATCCGATTTTTTCTAGGATTTCTGGGGTTCTGCTCGATTCGGACGATTCGGCGCGGATAGGTGTGCGAGGTTTCATAGGATTTCATACAAGTAATTCTAAAATTCGGCGCGTTCGGCGCGGTCGATTCCTTCGGCGCGGATAAGTGTGCGTCCACCTTAAGTTTTCCTCTTCTGATCAGATATGGTGTTCATGATTAAGTATAAAATATTTTGGTTTTGCCAATAACTTGAAATAGCAGACCATGGTAATGAGCTTTATGTTAATTAAATAAACACTGTAAACTGAATACCAAAGACAGAGGGGCTTATTGCTAAGCTTATTACAATGGTTTCCAATAGAAATATGTGAAATAGACCACTATGTCTGATAAACATATTTATTTTCAGATTACACAGTGAGTTAGGTAATGGGTCATTTGGAGTGGTCAAACGTGGAGAATGGCGGGTGTCTGATCACCCATCCCAAACAGTTCCTGTAGCAGTTAAGGTGTTAAAGGCAGATGCATTCTCACAACCAGGCATCTACGATGACTTCAGAAGAGAAGTGGAAGCCATGCACAGTTTGAAACACCCGAACCTTATCAAACTACATGGTGTTGTGTTCCATCCACTGATGATGGTTTGTGAACTGGCAGCTATGGGGGCTTTACTCGATTATATTGTGGCACAGAATGGCAAAGTGTCACTCAACTATATTTACAAGTGGTCAGAACAAGTGGCTTCAGGCATGGCTCATTTGGAAAAGAATCGGTTCTTGCACAGGGATTTAGCATGCAGGAATATTTTATTGTCTACTTTAGAGTTGGTGAGTGATTTTGATGACACTTGTATATTCTAGAACAGAGATTCCCAATGTAACGGGTCGATATTGGGTCAGCATAAACAAAAACTGATTTTGGGGGTTGGCGAGGTTTAAAAATCGACCCCAATTAATTAACACAAGTTCTTATTTGAAACTTTCATTAAAGGTACTGTATAAGTTGTGTTACATGTATCAACTTGTTCTAAGAATGACTAATATTTTAGTGGGTTGTATTGTTGTACTTTTAAAAAACGCAACAAGTCAAAAAGCAAGCACAAGTTCATAAAAAATAAGTAATTTGTCTGTGGGTTGAGGTAGGTCCCGGGTTTGGTATCAGTTCATTTTATAAAAGGGGTCTCTTGCCCAAAATAATTTGAGAATCTCTGTTCTAGAACTTATGTTGTAAGTCTTATAGTGACTATCTAACAGTTCTCTATGGGATGGGCAAATGCCTATCCTGTGATAACATAAGCACATACTGCTATCTCCAATATCATTTGAGTGACAAAATGATTCAGTAATGTTTGTTTTCAAACTATTCACTGTTTGAAATGTGTGGCTTGGATAGCTGTGATTGTTGAGAAGCTGTTATCACATTGTTGGGAAACATTGTTAGTCAATACCTACTTTAAAAAATTAAAGATTTACCTTAAGGCGCTTAGACGAGCTAAATTAGCAACTCTGTTTGTGGTGGTTCAAACTTCGTTTGAAATGCTGTTAGAATAAAGTTCTAATCAGCTTGCACTACAAAGTGGTTGTTACGTCAGCCACTGCGGGCCAAATAGCGCGAAATGAGTGGTTTCGATCGATTTACAAAAAAACTATTGATTGGATTAAAAAACTAAAACAGTGTCATGCTAATATATTGCTTGTAGAATTATTTGCCTAAAAATCAGAATGATCGCATGCATATTAGTATGTTTTTTATTGTTTGAAAGATATTTTTAGAGGTAAGTTCGTGATTTCTTTTTATCAAGCCAAATTAATTGTATTATGTTTTCAAAACAGTATCATGCTAGCATATATCCTGAAGAATATCATATATTTTTCTGGTCTTGTTTATAGCAGTGAATCATATACTTTTAATCATGTAATTATAAAACTGGCGTTTAGCTCGTGTAATCGCCTTAAGGCATAGTTGTGATTGTGAATCTTCTTGCATGTTCCCCTTTACAGGAAATTAGTGTACATATGTATTATGAACACTAGGATAGGCTTAGCATGTCGACTTCTATCATACTCTCATCACTTAAATGTTATTTTCTCATACATCAGGTGAAAATAGGTGACTTCGGCTTAATGCGCGCGCTGCCGGACGCAGACGACTGCTACGTGATGAGCGAGGGGCGACGCGTGCCCTTCCCGTGGTGTGCGCCGGAGTCGCTGCGCAGTCGCCAGTTCTCGCACGCCTCTGATGTCTGGATGTTCGCCGTCGCGCTCTGGGAGATGTACACCTTCGGGGAGGAGCCTTGGATAGGTAAAACCCATAAATGTACATTAATGCACGTGAATAATGTAAAAGAAAAAGATTAAATGCTTAGCATGATGTGAAAAAAGTAACATGGATCAAGGACGGGAAGATGATGCTGTACATGTCTATTTAAAATCAACTCAAAAGAACAAACTACAATGAAAATTAGTACCTACTCTACCTTAAAGAGTGAAAGGTGAATAGGGAAGTCGTCTACCCTCTTTGAAATAAATTTGCCATACAAATTAACGACGCTATTGTTCTTACCAACAATAAAAAATCACAAATCAAACAATCACAATTGTAGCTGGCGAAAATATTTTATTACTTATTTGTTTACTAACAATAAAACAGATGTGTTGTTCATACTCGTACATATTGTACTTGACCTCCTTCAGGCTTAAACGGTTCAGAGATACTGCGGCTAATAATGCGTGAAGGTCAGAGGCTGTCGGCGCCGAACGCGTGTCCTCCCGACGTGTACATGCTGATGATGCAATGCTGGGACCTCAACCCCAAGGAGAGGCCCACGTTCGCTGGCATACAACGCTACATTGAGACCAATAAGTTTGAAACT
Organism: Xestia ashworthii; assembly: GCA_950022955.1. NCBI lineage: Eukaryota > Metazoa > Arthropoda > Insecta > Lepidoptera > Noctuidae > Xestia > Xestia ashworthii. The sequence continues at coordinate 17,579,286 of OX465553.1, forward strand.
GCTATTGCTGCACTTAGGTAAGCAAATGTTGGAATTCTATGTGACCTTGTTTTTAGAAATCAGTTTTATTGCCGAATCGGGGGTAGTTAGCGTGATTGCCGACTGTAAAGTCGTGGCTTAGATGCCTGGGTTGGGTAAAGTGTCAGTTTTTATGTTAGCATATCACTTTCTGGCATGCAGTGGTGCAACTTTGTACACCTTCAGTAATTATTGTATTTCTTTTTATTTTTTTAAACTGTTTACACAGAAATTCTTCTCATGAAAAAAAATACATGTAGAATCATCCAGGTAATTAAAATTGGAACAATAATTCTTAGTAACTACCTCAAGAATCATTGTTAAAGGTTCTCACATAAACAGATGTCATGTAAAATAATAGTTTATTAACGCGCTATAACTTTGTCAACAGTTACCGACGACCGAGTAAGATGACCATCGACGCTGGCGACGCTATCATATTGATAGACAGGAGACCCGAGCTGCACTGGTGGAAGGGACAGAACCAACGGACTTTGGAAGTTGGTCTCTTTCCAAGGTAAACTCGACATACTGCTAACTGACCAAAACCTTAAGTATTTCAAAAGTATTTTCTATCAGCAATTATAATCAATGGAGACACTACTAGCAATCAGCACAGGTAACAAAATTTATCAGCAAAGATAAATACCAGTTATTTTGTACCAATTCTGATACAGTAAAAACAATCAAAGTAGGTAGAGTAGTCAGTGGCCCAAAAAACTAACAACCAGTCTTACCAAGTGGTATCGCATTACCCAGTACTAACTGGGTTGTGGAGTAAAATCCTGGAATTCAGCTGCATCCGTTTAGACTGGAAGCCGACCCCAACATAGTTGGGAAAAGGCTATCAAATAATACGTACATTCAGTAATTAATGTTTCATCATCATTTCAGCCGAAAGACGTCCACTGCTGGACATAGGCCTCCCCCAAGTGTCGTCACATTGACCGGTCCCGAGCGACTCGCATCCAACGGAATTAATGTTTATTTTCTTTTTTTAGCACCTTGGTAACAACTGGATTAAAAAGTAGTAAGAATAATGAGGCAGTTAAGAAATCACAGACATTATCACCAGTACAAAGAGGTATGTGAATTTTGTTTTAAAGATTGTCTATTGATATTGAATGTAAACAATGCCTTCGGCATCGAGCGAGTTGAAGTAATATTCTTTATTATGTGCCAAAATAACCACATGTGGAGCCCCGACTCCCGACACAGCCAGAAGGCGACGCGGTAGACCCCGCAGGAGATGGCGGGACTACCTGGACAAAACCAACCAACGACCAGTGGTCCATATTGGCCGTGGATCTATGAATTTTAGACAAATATAATACGAAAATTAATCTTCATTTCCATGAATAAACGTTTATGCACTACAACTTTGTCAAAAGAAAACACTCCATAATAAGCAGCCTCTATCTAAATTATAATATTTTATAGGGGAAAGATTTGATTTTTTGTTTGTTTGTTTGTTACGATTTAACTCAAGAACTACTCAACCAATTTAAAAAATTCTTTCACCATTTGAAGTTACATCTTTACCGAGTAACATAGGCTATTTAAATTATATCGATATCATGCAAATTTGCCGAGTTATCACAATTTTCGCGGACGAAGTGCTAGTTTTAGAAAAAACAAGCATAAACCGCCACAATTCGAGCAGCAATTTGTTCTAAATGAACATAATTAAATGTAAATCTTAATTATTTAACGTCTTCATTAGCCATATTAATAAACACGTTCACTTTTATAATACGTGCGCGTAATTGTGGCATTCCTCCACTTTTACTTTTACCGAGGAAAGTATAGCTATTGCACAGCTGGTCTACGAAACATACCGCTTGATATAATTGCGTATTGTTCGGCAACACCCAGCGGTAATTATAATCATCGCGTTAGATTGCGAAGTGAAATAACGATATGCTTTATTTTTCATTGTTTAATAATAATAATAATCATTTATTGAACAGATCTTACAATCCAATTTGTTAGTTGATACATACACACATCTTAACCACTAGTGTTAATACATAATTACACTTGGAATTGGAAAAAAATAATTGTAATAATAATAAAAATGTCAAAATCATAAAAATAATCTAAATATCACCATACATCATGTCAAAATCAATAATAATAAATAAATCATAAATAATCAGAAAACAAATTAGGCAATAATTAAAAGAAACACTTCACGGCACGATTTGAGGGTAGTACTTGCGTTGTGGTCCAGTGCCTGAGTATAAGACCTTCCGCCCTATTGGCCACAGTGACCAAGAGGCTGTTGTTGTTATCGAGAAAATTTGTAGTGATTTGTAGTTGATATGCCTTGTTGAGCAATCTGGAATCAATAGCAAACCCGACCGAAAGCGCCAAACTAGTAGCTCACTTCTGGACCGTCGCAAAGGGACTGACAATAAAATATATTCTGCTTTGTCCGTCAGTTACTGTTAGATTATCGAAACATATTGGGTACGTGTTTTTTTGTTTTATCAAATTACGAGTAATAAAAAAATTGACGAAGATCTTTGACGTGATATGCATTATGAGTGCTTGTGAAGTCACTTTCCGGTGAAAAATGTACTCAAATGAGACGTCATACGAGTTTTCGACGCACTGTATAGACCATTTTTTTTAACCGACTTTAAAAAGCAGGAGGTTCTCAATTCGTCGGAACCTTTTTTTTTTTTTTTTATGTATGTTCCCCGATTACTCGAAGATGGCTGGAGCGATTTGAATTATTCTTGTTTTGTTTGAAAGGGTATACTTTCCAGGTGGTCCCATAATCATCAAGTCGGGATCTGATGATGAAATCCTGGAGAAATTGAGAGAACTCTTCAAATTTTATAGGCACACTTGATGTTATTTGGGAAGTTAGTTAGTTAAGTAAGAAGAGTACTTTTTTAAAGTGGTCCCATTTCAATTTGGTGAAGATCTGATGAAGAACTTCGGAGATAGGCAACGGAACTCAATAAATGATAGCAAATGGACTGGGATTGCTGAAATCTCACGTCTATCAATTGTTTACACCAGTTCATAACATAACATCACGCCGTTTCGTTGTGAAGGGGTAAGCACAAGTGAACCACTAAAAAGTGAAAAATAAGTAATTTTTATTTTAAGTAAGTAATAAATAAGTTTTTTACGTGAAATAAGAAAAAATTATGTCCAATATTTTTTGGAAATGTATCTGACGGATTAATTAGTTTTTTTATTGTCTTCTACCCTATTTAGATTGCCATCGACACACTAAGATGAAGGCTAGCAAACCTGAAAAATAGATTAGTGCTAAAACGATCGCCCATTCTAAAACTATTTTGTCGTCGCCACACCTTTCCCGCACTGCGCAGTTCAGAGTTAAACGTTAGGCCTGTAGGTACCTACAATAATTATCGATGGCAAAAGGGAGTGGACAAGAAGCAATGGTTTCTTTGAAGCTATACAACACAAACACTTGAATCAGTTTAACTTGCGTAAATATCTCTATCTCATGAATCAAGTCCGATACAACCTTGGCATTGAGTTATTATAGAATAGAATAGAATAGAATAATTTTTATTTGTGTAAAAACATGGTACATTTAAGGTCTTATAAAATAGGGTTTTGAGCTCACATGTTTCGCCATTTAGAGGCATACAAATATTAGAACTTAACAATTATTTAAGATTCATATATCGAAATTTTAACAATTACAAACGCTTATAGTTAAGAAAAAAAAAACCGGCCAAGTGCGAGTCAGACTCGCGCACCGAGGGTTCCGTACAAACCTGTAGGTATATAAGTAAAAGTTATGGTAATTTAAGATTTTCGGAATTTTTCCTATATGTGTACTTTATAACGTTGCTTCATGCCAAATTTCAAGATTCCAGGTCGTCTGGAAGTATCCTTTAGGTTTTGATTCCCTTGCGAGTAGTTGCGAGTTTCAAAATATGCGGCTTTAATTGCTGTATCTTTTGATTGCGTTGACGTAGAAGTTTGATTTTGTTACAGCTTAAAGATATTATAGACTTGAGTATTTGTTAAGAATTTCAATATAATACCACTACGCGTTCATGAGTAAAGGGGTAATAAGTTTAAAATTATTAAAAATATTTTTATTATATGATGTAACTAAAAATTTATGCTTTTCGCAATTTTTCCTTTATCTGTGTTATAAGACGTTGCTTCGTACCAAATTTCAAGATTCTGAGTTCACGGGAAGTACCCTGTAGGTTTTGATTCCCTTGCGAGTGTCGAAAATTTGCGGCATAAACGGGAGTATCTTTTGATCGCGTTGACTTAGAAGTTTGATTTTTTCACAGCTCCAAGAGACCATAGACTTGAGTATTTGATATGAATTTCAGCTTGATACCTCCACGCGTTCCTGAGAAAAAAGGTCTTGACAGACAGACAGACAGACAGACAGACAGACAGACAGACGGACAACAAAGTGATCCTATAAGGGTTCCGTTTTTACCTTTTGAGGTACGGAACCCTAAAAATAACTTAAAACACTTACTAGTACTCAGTAGCCATACTTATCAGTAATTTTTTTGTCAATAAATTCTTTTACACTATAAAAACAATTATCTGTAAGCCATTTATGTAATTTGGATTTAAAGTATCTTAAGGGGAGTTCTCTTATTTCTTTGGGTATGTTATTAAAGATTTTTATTGCTGTGATTAAACTATTTTTTTGGCATAATGTGCTTTGATGGGAAGGTATTCTTAATAATAAATAAATTCTTAATAATTCAAGTATTAATACAAATATGCATCTAGATAGGAGCATATTTTGTCTCAATTCCATCAATCAATACTAACACTGTGAATGCGAAATTAATTCTGTATGTCGATCTGTCTGTCTGTTACCATTTAAACCTTACCGGGTGAACGGTAAGGTTTAAAATTGGGTGAAATTGCGCACAGGGATTGACCATGGCCTGGGTTAAGACATAAAAGGACATATTCTTTTTATATAGAACTAGCGTACGTCACGCGCTTTCACTCGCGTAGTTCCCGTGCCCGTGGGAGTACGGGGATAAAATATGGCTTATGCTACTTGCTGATAATGTAGCAATACATTGCTGAAAGATTTTTTCTAATCGGTCCAGTACTTTTTAAGTTTATTCGTTAATTCGTTCGTTACGTTTTTTTCATGTTACAGCACCATGTTGAGATAGGAGCCTTTTGGCCTCGTACAGGACGGGTTTCGTTACTTTTAATTTTTAGATTTTTTATCAGATTAATTTTTATTAGTACGTTTTAAATACTGATAATTTTTATGTGTGTTGTCCTGTGCGGGCTTATAAATGCTTTATCTTTCTTTCTTTTCTTTCTTTCTACACAAAAATACAAATCTTTCGTCTTTATAATATTAGTATAGATTTCTAATATTAGTATAGATTCAGACTTTATATCCAGGTAGGAAATATCTGTGGAACAATTTACGACATCCACGCAGGTGAATCCGCAGGCAAAAGCCATACGGATAAAAATAAACCACATTAATACGGTTATTAAAAATAAATTATGTATACATCTCGCATTGCTCTAGGATTCGTATAATGCACGTTGTAGGAGCACATTTATAAAGACTGCGACGTAATATTGTCTTGTAAGACGCACTTAGCATTGAAAATCGCTAATCTATGACTAAGTGAATGTTTTATCACCTGTGAGTAATATGTAAGTTGTATGGTTAACACAAGCATGGCGCACCTGGAACTATTAAGTACTTACATTTACATTTGAACGTTGATTATTAAAAACGTGATGTAGGTATGTTTGTTTCGTTCGTATCTTGAGTCAAGTCTACGTCAAATACACGGAATTTTAGTATTTTGTCAGCGATATCGGGCACACCTACCGTGACCTACCAATGTCCTTAACATGTCATGAATTACAGAATACTCGTCGCAATATAACACAAATGCGACTCAAAGTTTAAAACATTAAAATGTGAGCTTTGGACTGACAGAATGAATTTAATTCTTGGTAAAAACGACGCATCGGCAATTCCTTGTCATGCTATGCGCACGAAAACTTAATTTTGGGTATTTTTCTGCAACATAAACCGCCTATGTTGTTGCCTCTGTTTTGGTATGGCACAATCCTTTTCCCTGTGAGAAAAAGTAGGACACAACGTGAGTCTAGTCTGAGTTACTGAAATACCAATCAATAGACAATTTCAAGATAAAAAGCTCTAATTTCAATAGCTTCATTTTTAATCAAGATACTATTTATTATATCATATTTATCTGCGGAAACTTGTAAATGGCCTTCGAATTCTTATAATTTAAGAGCATTGTTTTTCTTAGCTGTAAGTTTCCCGAAAAGTATAAAATAAAATAAAATACTCGACGGTGATAAACCATAAATACAACAGAATACAAAAAGCATAACTTCAATAGGCATGTTGACAGTATCAAAAAATTACAAATCTATTTAGTCCGTCAGTTAAGAGTATTGAAAAATAATGGACCCGTATTTTTTCCTTTTTGTAAATCAATGAATACTTACACGTATACACGTAAAACGCGGGAGTGGGGGCTCGTGATGTCAGAAGTAGCTCAAAATTATACCTAGGCGTGACGTATTCACAATTTTAAAAGCGTCGTATCTTCGCCAATTTGTGATTTACGTAACAAAAGCAAAAATACGGGTCAAATATTTTTTAATAATCTACCTGACGGACTAATTAGATTTTTTTTGTCGTCTCCCCTATTATTAAATCTTCTTCACTTTTCCAGTCCAATCGGCCTCCAACACATCTCTCCCCACTAACGGCGTGGCGGACGAGGCAGGCGTGGTGCTGCGTAAGCGTCGCACGATCGAGTCGACACAGCCGACCACCACGCGCGGCGGTAACACCGGCAGTAAGCACTTCAACTACAACAAGCTCACCAACGATCGAGTGGCGACACTCAACCAGGAGCGGGCCAGACACACCAGGGAAGCACATTCTAAAAGTTTAAATCAAGGTATGAATGAGAAAAGGATTTTTTTTTGTGGGTAGTCTCTAGTTAAATAATAAAAGCCGCTCGGGTCGATCGTTAGGTTAAGCTGTGCTTGCCTAGGTTGTTCTGTAGATGGGTGACCACCCTTACATACCGAGTTTCCTCCGTGCCTCGGAAATCACGTTAAGCTGTTAGTCCCGGTTGTCATTTATCTATCTTTGACAGTCGTTACAGGTAGGCAGTGGCCAAAAGTCTGACAACCAGTCTTACCAAGTGGTATCGTATTTTCCAGTGTTGTGGAGGTCAGATAGGCAGTCGCTCCATGTAAAATACTGGTATTCAGCTGCATCCGTTTAGACTGGAAGCCGACCCCAACATAGTTGGGAAAAGGCTAGGCAGATTATGAGTCTCTAGTTAGTGGTAGAACTGGGTTCAATCTTTTGATCGGGCAGTTTTATTGGGTTTCGAGCCAATTTTCAGAAGTTTTGCCCTTGGCATAATCGGCCTATATTTTTTCCACTGCATTGATGGAGGCTCTCTTCTCTTTGAAAGTGAGGAGCCCAAACTGAGGGCCAATATGGGTTGTATTTTTATCTGGTTAATCACAATATTCTCAAATTCTCATCCCCCTTTTATATCGGACTTTTACATAGTTGGTGAAATATGCGTATACTACCACGTTTGTCTACGCATTTGAAATGATTTATTTTTATAATAAACAATAATCATAATATTTACAAGTGTAATGAGGTATTAATGTAGACACTAAAATATGTACAGTACGTCTGATATGACGTCACTCGGCGCTAACCATAAGGTCAACATGGCAGTATATTGTGATACGTGACCACGGGTGAAGGTAATCGCCACAGATCACGAAGCTAGGTTCAGGTTACTCGTGTTATGTCAGTTTGTCAGTCTGGCTGAAGGATTCGCTAGTAGATATTGTGTTTGGTTTCCGCGGATCAGTTGTTTATGGTGGGCGTAGGCGTAAATTACTGATTAGGTAATCTGTGAATATCATTGTGAATTTTATAAGGTTAGTGTTTTGAAACACTGTTTTAAGCTATCACCGTTTATAACTAAACTTAAAATGTCACTTACCTATAGCCTACGAGACTCATATCCTACATAGATTGAATATATTCCGTGATTATAGTTAACTCCCGATTAAGAGATGATGAGATTTTCGACTTTGTTGCAAGCCCCATGGTCGCAGGTTAACTCAAATAAAAAAATATCGGGAGCTCAAAATGAACTTTAATCACGGAAGATATCCCGTAAGTGACATTTTGAGTTTAGTTAGTGTTTTGGTTCAATATATTGGTCCAATGTAGAGTAGTACACATTATTGATATTCATAAGTTGTGTTAGAGGTTTGATTAGAATAGAGAAAAGTAATTTTGAAATGTGTTTAGAAATCGTAGAATGCTAAAAAGTGTTGTAAAGAGCGCCAGAGGAATTTCATAAAGAGGGAGGATAGTGCCCACTTCGTGCTTCAAACTGGTGTTAGTTTCGGTGGCCAGGGATACTTTAACATCTCGTGTGTTTTTTTCCTAAGGTGGCTGAGGTGAATTTATAGTACCTACACCCACATGTCTGCTATTAGGTCATACATACACTAGGAACTGGTGGCTAAATAATAACAGCCGCTCGGGTCGATCGTTAGGTTAAACCGCGCATGCCTAGGTTGGTCTGTGGATGGGTGACCACCCATTACATACCGAGTTTCCTCCGTGCCTCGAAAACACGTTAATCTGTTGGTCCCGGCTGTCATTCGTAGATGTTTTGACAAACTTTGGTTAAGATTACAGAACATAATTTTATACATTTAACATTACTTATTTATGTTATTATTTCTTAATTTCAGTAAAAGAAGATATATTAATTGATTTGGATCTCCCCCCTGCCACAAGATTGAGTACACCCGTCAAAAAATCTTCACCTAACGGTCAGAATATTGTGTCCATACTCGATGAGCCAATAGATGTACCGGAAATTGGTAAGTTATCGTCATTCTTCCAATAAAAGAAGTAAATAGACACGATTTAAGATTCTCAACCTGTTCTCTCTCACCTAGTCTTATACAACCTTTCTAAGCCTTGAATGTTAGTCTAAGTAGTTTTTATTTGCTATCGGTGTTTTAAAAAAAAAAATTTTTGTTTTTCCAGGGCTCGACAGCGACTGGGGCGAGCAGAGCATAGAGAGTTTACCCGGACTATCAGCAAGTTACAGTATTCAACATTATAGTAATCTCTACGGTGCCAAGTCGCTAGATAATCTATCGAGTCCCCTGCACAGGAGCACCGCGCAGGCGACCACACACCCCGACCCCTTCGACACCTCGCAGTTCTGGCCCAGCTCCAACCCAACTAGATCTAATTACGAAATAACTAGAAACGAATCTAATAGCCAACAAACACAAGAATCTCACAGATACGCCAGTAACAACCACTCGGCGTCCACTAGTGCGGACGTATCTGTTATTTATAATAACGCCCCATCGACCAGTACTGCTGCTAACGTTAATAACATCTACGGTAATCTACCGTCGACCTTCGCAATGAACAATGCTCTCTCATTAGAAAGAAATGTGGTACCAAGTGTATCAGCATCGCTAGCAGAAATGTCGCTGGACGACAGAATTTCAGAATCTCTAAATTTAAGATCTAAAAGTAATAATAGTGACTACCCGTATGGTGAACCCATATACAATGCACCCTCGACTTCAGCTGCGACAGCGAATAACGGAACAGGAGAACAAAAGTATAACGACATCCCTCTATACAAGAACTACGACATCACTCCAGCTCAACAGCAGTTTATATTAGAAACAAAAGACTACTACACGAAACTATCGACACCTACAAAAGCTAACACGAGCAATGATTACCAGAAAAACATCTACGTACCCAAGTACGAAGAGGAGGGCGAAAAGTTACAGAACTTTAGCGATTGTGTGGAGAATTCTAAGAATTACTCTGCGTATAAGTATCAGAACGTTGATTATTCGAATTATGGATTTTACGGCGGAAGTATCGCATCGACGTCTCGCGGTGAGGCGCTGTATGACGAGGTGAACGACACGGCGAGTAACTTCTACAGTGAGATCGGAGAGCCGTCAGTACGCAGCGTGTACGCGACGCAGCCTGTCTACTCCAACGCTAATCTATACGACGAAGTTTACGAAGAATCGGTCCCGCGGCCGCATCGCCCCGCGCCGCCCTGTCCTAAGCCTAAATAGTAATAGTATAGTTTAATAGTCCTCCACAAATCAGTTTAGAAAAATGTTGCAAAGTAGACCTATGTTAAGTTACCATCCAATGATATTATCTTTGTGCCTTTTTAATTCATAAAACAAAATTTCGACTGATTTACAGGTTGACATTTCATAAGACGCGTTAGGAGTTGTGCAAGTTTAGAGAGTTTGTTAAGCAAATGGTTTTGTAGATTTGAATTACACGTACGAATAAAAATGGACATACATCGAAATTAATAGTTTTTCTTGTAAATAATATCATAGTCTTCTGAAATGTCAATTTATTTAAGACTGACAGCATTTTGAAATTAATCCCAAGAATATCGTGAGACGATCCTTCCTATCATTTGATTTTAGTAAGTTTTTTTTGTTTGTCCTCAAAGCGAGATCCATTATCAGTGATCTATCTGTTTCGCCCACACTTTTTATGCAAACAAAATGTTGTATTACCGACCCCAGTAGGCAACTCGATACATAGATATAATAAATAATACTGTAACTGTACTCTATTCATGTAACTCGAATGTTAATATATCTGTAAATATATATTTTATGTAATCTCATAGCGATTTATACTGCAGAGTGTTATTTTTATAACTACGGTTCTATTTTGATATTGCAGAATAGGGATATTGTATGACGGACGCTAACAGAAATATGTGTATCTATGTTATTTTTTTTAAAGTAGATAATGTTAATTATTAACAATGTTGATTATTTCACTGTTCAATGAAAACATCTCGATGTCAGTAGATTTTTAAGACAGTGCTGGAAAATGTAGATAATTATATAGAAAGCAAATAGTTTTATGGCATGCTTGATAGCTTTTCTAAGGCGATATTGGCAGCATGCATAATTGTCCTCGCGAAATAAACATGGTTTTATATTTGGATAAGCCAGGAACGTTTACAATTTTTACAATGTTTACATGTATTTACTCATCTTTACTCATTTTATTAGTTTTAACATTTACCACGTTCATGGAAGCTTGTTTAATTTAATCTGTTGCCAAATCTCAGGCAGCTTGGCGTTACGTATTTGAACCATAATGAAATCAGGAACCTATACTAAAGTGTTAAAAGTTATTATGATTCCGGTTCAGAAATACATGGGGATTTACTACACACATTTCTACTTCCCTTTACGGTCCATGCTGATTTGATTATTTATAACTGAGATGAAACAACTGAATAAATTACATAAGCTTTTACAAACGGGGTTTTAGTGTGCTATTTATTTAGATAGGTGATAGTCGGACAACATCACACGGTGCCTCACCAATAAGTACCTGCTAGTTTAGTTAGTTGGACAAAAGCTAAGATACTACGTCACCGGCACGTTTTTAAGTCATTTTTGTAATTATTTATTTAGTCTTAAGGGTGACTCACGCTAGACTTTTCCGACCGTGCAATTTTGTATGGACGTCGGTAGCGGCTCGGAAGCGTGAGTGTCTCCATACAAAATTACGCGTGCGTCATCCTTTATTTGTAGTGATTTAAGCTTGCCTCGTATTGCCGGATCGGGAGACATTTTAGAAAATTGCGCTTCAATGCAGCTATGACAATCAACACAACGAAAATAAGGAGTGATTATTTGAGGTAAACCAGTGTTCAAGATCTTAATACTTCAAACAATGCTATATTTATGATAGAAATTTCATATTAAATATGAAATACTATGTAATCGATGCATTAAAAGAATCTATGCCAGAGGTGCTCGCCATCATTATCTATTTACATTTAGATACGTAAAAGGACTTTAAATTATCATAAGTCAGTATTGTTTAGTAAGTTTTACCGCTATGCTGGTACCGTACTTTATGTAGGTACTTTATATGCGTCTGTTACTGATATTATTCAAGTTCAGTGTCGTGCAGATCCGGTTTAATTATTCGATGTTGATAAAAATGTAGATTTAAGCAAACCTAAGGCAAGGTTTACCTAAAGTATTTTTTCTATTCCACGTTTTATTGGCGTTTAACACTATTGTACACGTTGGAAGAAAACTGAGTCTATTGTATTTATTATAAGACTATTAACGTTTTTAACTTGAACACACTTTAAAGGCTAAAGACTAACTCGTAGTTACTTCGCCAAAATGAGTCTTACTTATGTCTCATTTGAAAAATTGTATGCCGAGTGTTGCAGAAACAACATATGACTAATCCACTCAGCTGCCTCCATTTTTACTAACATAGAATATCATTGCTCTGAGTGAATGTCAAAGGGTCCGTTTCCACCAAACGAGAAAATCCTCGAACACTTTATCATGTCACTGAATAAAAGACTGTATCTGTATTGCTTTAAAGTATAAAATTGGGCGCTCGCGCATCCTCGAGCACGCGACGTTTCTGCGTCGAATTGCTTGCGGAGACAGACACTACATAGACCGTTGACGTTCTGTTTTCTCTGCGTAAATGCTTACGAAGTAGTTGCGCTGCATAGAGGTAGTACAAACGCCAATGCCACATACATAGGTATTCTAATATTTTCTGTCGTCATAAAACTATGTGTACAGCAGCCGTGTGTATTATATCAGATATTAATCCGTCGGAGTGTGGAACCTGTATAAATGTACAGTATTGTACAGACATTGTAAATACGCTTCAGCTACGTCTAAGTTTACTTGGTTGACACTAATAAAAGATCTTGTCGGCATCCTAAATACTCATTGGCTTTTATTTAATTAAAACCCTTGTTGTTCTACCCATGGATTTTGAATCACACACACATTATAAATCATACTTTAATATTATTTCGATAATGCGATAGTCTTTTTTTTAGGGCATTAGATTATTTTTCATTACTCATACTCGGAAAGTAGGTCTGAAGTTGCCTGAGGAGCGGGCTGAAAGTAATACTTTTCAGCCCTAGGGAGAATCACTTTCCACTGACAGCTGTCACATTATTTAAAAAAAATCTAGTTCTATTTTCACATTTCTATTGAACCATGTTCCGACTTCTATACAGCCTGTAAATTACAGCGCGATGTAAAATTGAAATAACATAAAATTCAGTATTAATTAAAGAACATAATTATTTGAAACAACTTAGTTATAATTTAGTTATAAATATTTCTTTAAAATAACAAAGATTTGGGCAAAATATTTACTATTTTTTCAGTGACGATAGTGAATGATGATGATAGGCGGGAAAGCGGCAATCCGATCTTCATTTTTTTTTTTCGAGTGGTTTCGTGTTTTTGTTTTTATTTTCCTTGTATTCGTAATGAAAAGCACAGTGTTTACCTCGGGTTAAAGACTTATTTAGTCCCTCGAGCTATTAGCGCCCGCGCTACGCTTGGGCGCCAAACCCCGTCTCGGGACTAAATAAGTTACTTTCACCCCTTGGATAACAATGTACTATTGTTCACTTTGGTAGCTGAGCATATTTAACCCCATTCCTAAAATTGCTGAAATGTATTTCGAACAAAATCTCAACCACGTTCCGTCCTAATTAAGACACATCCTATTTTACGAAACAAGACACGCATCTAATTAACATCCCACTGTGAAAATTTTGTCACACATTTTAAAGGTCACAATAATTATCTTAGTAATAAAAAGGGCTTTGTTAAATTGTCACTTGTTGAATGCGCAGTCGTATTGCCAACATTACAAGACACCTACCCGCCTCCCCCTACCTATTTTAAGCTTCGTATAATTGGAGCCGGAGCCGCTTGTAGGTAGATGAGGCGCCTACTCGTTTTAGCAGGCTGCAAGGAAATTGTAGTCATTATATTTGCAACAATTCAAACGAGGAAGGAGGTGGTGACCTTTTCTTTTGTAATAAAACGGTCTTTGGTTTTCATGTTAAAAACCAGTCTGTTCTGTGTCTATAGCTTTTACCGTCAGCAATGAACTTTATGTACATAAATAAATACATAATCCAGGTCAGATAGGCAGTCGCAAAGGCTAGGCAGATGATGAATGACCTTTATGTACCTACCTTATTAGTTTACTTTAGCGTCAACGACAATTAACTCAATTTATTCTTGTCTGGGTACCTACACGCCTAAAATAATTATTCTGGGAACTTGCAAAATGTGTAGGTACCCAATTTAAAATTATGAAAATCATCGCGCTCTTCTGCAATATTATTGTACTTAAAATAAGAAGCTTCAGAATCATCTTCAAGCATAGGTAGGCGAGACGTAGGCGTAGGCGATTATTCTCGGGTACGTCTACCTCTCGTTTCAGATTGCTTCACCGAAAAATACTCGTAAGATTTTATATGTACCTATTCCACGATACTCAGTAAATCTACAGACTGATATAGGTAGGTACGCCTAAAGTAGATTGCCTACATATTTGATGTAGGTAGGTACCCACATACCGAGATGCAGACGATATTGCAAATCCTCCTACATGTCTATATACTTACAGCTACCAACCTGTAGGAAGCTGAAATGACTTTGCGCGAAACACGCTAAGATCGACTTCTAGGTATTTCCAGTCATATTTTAGTAAAGCTTTTATTAGTAAGTAAGTATTTTTTTGTTATAGTATTTAGTACCTACCTAGATATTTTATCTAGGTAGGTACTGCTAAAAAATTACAGTGACGGGCTATGATTAAAATTACTTTATTATTTAGTAGAAAGTGATCCAATGGAAACACCCTCAACAACAGGTTCGCTGATTGGACAGTTTTTTGAATTAGACACTTGAGTCAATTCGACAGTTTCCAGTGTTGTCCAGTTTCTTTCACAAGTTCCCATCAGAACTAGGTACCTACTTAAATGTCGTTGCCTTGCCAACACTATAAACGTGATAATGTGTAGTCTACTTTCCACATTAAAACAGTAATATTCCACAGAGAGCAATTTCATTTACTTGTGCCTCAAGCTTAAGTTGTCTAATGTCTTAGCAGTTAGGTATTTTCTGTGCGGTCTGCGTCTCACGAACCCATGACCATGTGGAAGTGTGTCGGCGAATTATGTATGCATGTCACAGCGTTGAATATTTCTGTGTTATCTGCTCTACATAACTTAGTGAAGACCAAGTTCGTCTACGTGTCATACTACCTAGGTACCTATATCTGTCCACCTACCAACTTTTGCAGAACGATACAGTAGATCGAGATCACTACACATCAAGAATTTGTAGCAAATAATTTATAGCTACAGAGTGGTACCTACCTACTACAATTTCTGAACTCCCAAGGATTCGAGGTGCCCCAAGTCCCGATTACCTATGGGGGCAGAGATAGGTACTTCCGTCGCATACATTTCACAAATATTACAGTTTCACTTCGACAGATTATAATCTACCGAAATATCATGTGTCATAGTGTAAGCAGTATGTTCGTTTGACAATCTTTCGAGAGTTTACAATCTCGCTAGTTATATAACTTATAAGTACGACAATCTAACGGTTTTTACAATGTGACGCTGACATATGCACTATGCAGCAGTGAGCAGACAATTTTGTAGGTACCTACTTTATGTTGTTGGATGAATAGATACACTCATTATGCTCATAAACTTCATTGTCTCTAATTTAGTACTTATTCACTAGAATGGAACACTACTAATTACCTACATAACAGGAAACCGAAGTCCTACGAGTAGCGACAAGATACCTAAATGGCACATAAATTAATGATGTCTATTGTAGTGGTAGGAGTTAGAGCTACATTGGCGGGGCCGCCCGAAGCCGTGTTATCGTAACTACGTCATTTGCATGCAGGGTGGTGCCGATAACTTAGCGTGGGCGATGCCGCCTCCTAACATACTCGTATTTACTCAAACGTGATCCTACGATTAAAATATACGTAGTCTAACGGCATAGCTAGCTAGCTAAGATAGAACTAGACTCGAACGACATATATGTATATTACGTAATAGTTGAGTCTATCGAAAACCAGCTTTTTCATGAAAGCTTTATCGATAAAGTCTTAATTGTAGTTTGAGTGAAGTGGCTCAAGTGTTCAGGTCGGAGAGTCCAGTACTAATATCGCATTATCTAATGATGATTGGTGTGTAACAGCGAGTCGGTGCGTCGTTATGTAGGCGGCGAAGTGGCCGCACGTGAATGGACGGGCGAAGGATCGATAGAGCGGAGTGCGCAGGCTCCTCGCGGCACACAGCTGGCGGCTTCGCACCGCCGACGCTCGCTCCAACCGTTTCTCAGTGTCCACAGTGAGGGGGCTAAGTGTATCAGCTGTATCTCGAATATGTTCCAGTGTTATCGGCGGCTCTAAACGGTGCGTAGAACAATCATTACACCTAGCCTAGGTCTCACGACCGGCCCTTACAGTTCACCTACATGTTTTCAGTCGTCGTCGCCATATCTGCATATTAACGGGAAACCTGTTACACGAGTTCACATAACAATTCATTAAGACTGTGAGTGTTTGTTTATAAACTAAAGGCTTCAGTGAGTTCTAGAATGTGGTCGTAAATCCTGTGTTCCTATTATTCGTCTCCATGTTTAATTTTAGCTACCGCAATCGATAAAGTGTCATTCGAACCGGAGCAGCCCCTTGCTGCACTGTCACGTCTGTCACTCACCCGTTAATTAATGAAATATGCTCATTTTGCAGAAATATTCGTTACAAAGCTATCTAATAACGATAATTACAGTTGATGTTCAATAAATTCAGTCATAAAAATGGTATCAAGATACAATTCGCGTGGGAGGCAAAGGGCATGAGTGCCTACGTCAGTGGATCCGACATAACAAACTATAGAACGTTGTATCTACGATCTGCGCAATTTTAGCTTTTATTCCCATGCGCTTGTGGTTCATATCAAGCAAATTGTTTTTGGAATTAAATTTCTAAAACCCAAACTTATTCGTGGTAAACATAGAAGATGTTAGGTAGGTACTAGTCGTTTAGGTAGTAAAAAGGAGCCATTAACATTTAGAATTCTTCACATCAATAATTAATGATACCTTAGTACCTAGATAGGTACGTAGGTATACCTATTCCATATCAAAGGCCATTTGTCATATTTATTTATTTAAATGAAAATGTGGGTTGTACTAAAGCTTATTTGATATTCTTCCTCCTCAAAAGCATATTTATTTTCGTAAATCTTCCCCAATTAGATTAAGTGGGCCGATGAAACCTTGTATAAATTAACTTAATTAATAAAGTGAAGTTTAATGGGGCCCTTCAGCAATGAACTTTCAAAATGCAATAAATTATGAGTTTTTAACGCCTGAAATGCCATCACCATACTCACTTAATCAAATGAAGGAAAAATAAGCTCTAAGTAGGTACCTACCTAGGTAATGCCCAACAAAACATTGAAAATGTTGGGAAATGTACGTATTTTAGACATTTTATAACTTTCTGTTATGTCGATTATCGATGGAAAGCATTATATATTGTACCTTCTATTTAGGTACAGATAAAATATAGCTACCTAAATTTATACCTAATTAGTGATATAATCATCAATCAAATCAATGTTAACATACAATAAAGGCACCCTAGACCGTTGTTAATGATGTCCACAACAAAAACAGATACTTATTATATGGGAAACGTCTTTAATTTTTGATAGTATTCCAATAATTGGAAAACTATCAAGATTTATAGACGTTTATTGTCACTCACATTTTATCCACCAATCTTCACACATGCCACATATGTACCTACACTTACCTATCAGCCTTCAGTTCAAGTCTGCAATCATATTAATATTCTAGTCCATGCCTGCAAATCTTTATATTGATTTGTAACTTCTAGATAATTTATACCTATGAGCGTTTTCAGCGACACAGCGATGAATCCGTGACTTGTGAGAACTCGTGTAGGTAGTCATGTTGATAATAAAAATAATGTTATGGACATTTAATATTTTATTAGTGAGTACACTTAAAAACGTTGGTCTCGCTCAAAGAAAAGGTCATGGGAGGCTTTTTTTTTTCATACATTATGTTTTACTCAAGTTACTTTTCTTCAAGTTTTTTTGATTTGTTAAAGGTTACAGCTTATTCTAAGGTCTATTTATAATTCTATAGCTTTACCATTTCTATATTAACTTACGTCTTTCCCTGATTTACGTACCTAGGGATAAAAGGAAGTGCCTTTTTCGATTTTCTATTCATTTGATATAATTGGGAACCCGACTCTTTATATTTTTCCATCTTCTCCGACTTCGGGATAATTTAGGTACCCTTTATAGAAAGGCAATAGGTTCTTTAGTTACGTTAAGTATATACCTACCTTATAGGTATCTATCTAATTTCATGAACGTTGTCATTCTGAAATCTGATGTTAATTACATCAGGTTTTGCGGTAGATCAAGGTAATCAGAATCCTAATGTTAATATTAGAACTTGGTATTAACATGAACTTTTCGAATAAAAACCAGAGTAACACGAATGCTTTACCTAAACATGTATTTAATTTGCTATGTAGGTAAAATATACATGCGTACACGTGATTTTACCTTTTAGTCTAGTTATCATTGGATTAGCAAAGTTTTCAGGAGTCCGGTCGAATGTACGTGTTTGCCATCCAGTCGGCCCACACGTGACCTTTCCCATTACAAATTAAATTCAACTCTTTCAATCCAAGCTATACCTGGATTACTCGTACTTTGTGTGCGTTTGTGTTGGTACTTTCATTTGGCTCTTACTGCAGTTTTCTGTAGATATTCAACCATTAACCTGTCCAGCCAGCAGTCTGTTTAAATATTGGTGATATTTTATCGTTTTCCAGAGCCCTTTTTTTTCTTTTGCATATTCAATCAGCGTACATTTCTAGTCTGTAGTGTATCTGTAGGTATTTTCCGGCCTATCCCTATTACTTTCCTTAACTTCGCCCATCTGCTTTTAAATAGAGAAAATTTTAGATTCTAGTTACACATCGGGCATGAAGCAATAATATTAATTTAATACGAATGACCTACTTTATCTTCTAAGAGCAAGAAATATGAGATTTTAATCCAACAATTTATTCGACTAGAAATCAAACTTGAAAAAGGAACGGCAGGCAACTCGCAGCCATTTTTCCAATAACTACTCGTAACCCAATAACTGGGCCACTATTGATGTGATCAAGTCATAACGCAATATCCCTTTTAGGAGGAGAACCAAATACATGTGCCTATAAATAAATAGAAGTCGTTACGGTGGATGCTAGCACTCAGTGTATATTGCATTTGGCATTTTCCGATAGTCCACGTCCGAAGCAATATAAGTTGGTGCTGTGAATTGAATTCTGTTTACTTTTACCACGTTTCAACATTCACTATATTGTTTATTACACTCTTTGAAATCGATTTCAATTGAAGTGAAATTGTAGAGTAGGTATACATAATATTATTATATAGGTAGGTACACGATGAAGATAAACATGTACCTACCTCTTATTTATTATAGCGGACGTCCCGCGGTTTCAACCGCATAGTTCCCGTTCCCGTGGGAGTACGGGGATAAAATATATCCTATGTTACTCGTGGATAATGTAGCTTTCGAATGGTGAAAGAATTTTTAAAAACGGTCCAGTAGTTTTTAAGCCTATTCATTACAACCAAACAAACAAACAAACAAAGTTTTCCTCTTTATAATATTAGTGTAGATGAAAAAGGAGTTTGTTTAACGGCATTCTAGTTAAATAAGTTATCCTATTAACTTAGAATGCCGTTAAACTAATCGAGAGTATAATAGAGAGATCGAAAAGTTAAGCTGTAATTTTTTAGTTCATTTCCAACAGTATTTCCTCCTCCACGGCTTCTTTCAAGTTTCAGGCTATTTTAGGAAATGTATATTAATCTACTTACGAAGATGCTATGGTATAAATAACATTTTCAACACACTTGCTCATAAAGTGGCTAAGTGTAATCAAACTGTGACTTTTTCATTGCTATTATTCACAAGTGAGTTATAGGGTTTTTTTTTATTTTATTGGTTGAATTGCTTTGTTCTTAAAAAAGTTTCGATACAAAAAAGATCGTGTTCAATAATACAAATAAATTAATGTACCTGTTGCTTGCTCATTTCATACAACTTCGTATCTACATAGATAATTTCAACTTATAAGTTTTTAATAAATAAAACTTTCACTCAAATGCAACTTTTGTTTTCTTTTTTTTTACTTTTTTTTAATAATAAAACTTCGAATTCCCCGTTTCGTACGTGGCTAAAACGCTATCCGCGAAAAGCCAAAAAAAAAGGAACCTCATTCTTTTAGTCTATGGGCGATCGCCATTGTTAGATGCGCGCGCATAGGAAAACTGATGAATTATTCCCGCCATTGCGAAAAAAAATTCACAACTCGTTTTCACTGTTGAAATTATAGTTATTTTTAGTATTATTTTATTCTCAAGTGTGTTGAAAAACGTCGTATGATACACGTGTGTGTTAATGATTACCGTCTCGGCTCTCTTAAGAACCTCGCCTAACGGCTCGGTTCTCAATGGCGCCTCGGCGGTAATCACCAACATTACACACTTGTACCATAATGTACTATTAACTACAATTTTTCCCTATTTTCGTAACAAAAAATCTATATCTAAGGGTTTTTTTTTTTTTTTTTTTTTTAGGTTGGGAAATCATCAAATGACTTCTCCCACTCTGGGCGGAGCGGGAGGGAGTGTGAGACTCTTACTGACTAAAACCCATCCATGTTCCTTCCTCGCCCTTTACGTTCCGGGGCCGCGGTATCTCTTTCGAACAGTCCCCCAACCCCGGCAGGCTTCGGCCCTTGCGGGCCCCTCTCTTCTGCTGACATCTCTTTGAGGCGCGCGTGGAACACGAACGCGCCGTCGACACGGCCTGTCGTCACTAGACGGACGGACGGCTAGCTAGCCCATAGCTTACCGTCCACAGGCCCGCATCTACGGTGCCAGCCACCACGTGGCCCCCGACGCCCGGTGCGTCTCCCGCGGCGGCCGGGAAGAGAGGCTCTCTCCCTCTCTTGTTCCGCCACCTCCTTCGCCAGCATGACTGCTTCGCAGAAGGAGGTGACGGCTTCCCATTCCGTCTCGCTCCGGACCATGGATTGAACCAGGGCCGGACGCGAGAGGTCGCCGCCGCCGATCGCCGCTACGAGGACACGGCGGTGCTCCGCCCACGCAGGGCAGACTGCCACCGTGTGCTCCACCGTGTCCTCCGGTCGATCCTCGCAGTGGAAACACCCGGGCGTTTCCTCCCGCCCGATTCGGTGCAGGTACCTCCCGAAACATCCGTGTCCGGTGAGGACCTGCGTCAGGCGGAAGGTGAGGGCGCCGTGGCGCCTCTCAAGCCACTCCTCAAAGAGGGGACTTACCGCCACTATCGTGGCGTGCCCATATCTAAGGGTCTAAATCGGGAATAACGTAAACCTCGAACTTTGCAAATGTTTTGGCTCATTACGGGTGTATCTTTGTTGTACCTACTTCCAATTAACTTGGATTTTCACTCTAATGCGACATAACTGACTATGTTTAGGGACAACACAACATACCCTAGAATTTAAGCTTACCTTATAAGCATAAACTTCATGTTAAAATAGATGCTGCTTTAAACCTACCTAACTTTATACCTATATGTACACGGTTTCTACCAGGCTAGGTACGATACGAGTATATAGCCTGTGCTTCCAGTAGGTGCAATGGCTATTCAATAAGTTACTTGCAGGGACGCCTGTCACCTGCATAGCTCGACAGCCCGGGAACACCGCCCACGCTCACTTTGCAGCGTTCAATGAATGCCACGCGGCGATTACTATTATTTGCAATTAACTCTCATACAATACCCTATTCAATTAATTGTTGTACAGACGATGGCCGTAAATTAGTCTGTACATTTATATACTGGTAACATTGGTGAGTGTTGACATTTTTAGGAACGTTTTATGTGTGTAGTGTTGTAAATATAGGGGTGGGCGCACCTATGGCAAGTTAACTGAAACTCTTTCATCATGAACAGTAATATACAGGGTGGAATTTTACAGTGCCACCTCGAGGGAAAATGCTCTAAATACTGGAGATAGCAAATTTTACTCAAAGGAGACTTTCGTTTATTTTTAAAAAGAAACAAGTCTGCATTCACAGTTTTTCGAAAATTATTTTGCCACACTCGTGCATCGAACCCGGGATGGATCGACTGTTCTGTATCGTTTTGACATCAATCGATAGGGTTAATCAAATGGATCAAATCTCTCTAACAAACATGATAAGTTAAATGAAACGAAAACCATGAATATATGTGCTTTATCTTGTTGAATTTATCCCATTGAATTTATAACTGTTCTTTAGTTTTCATGGTTTTCCTTTCATTTAATTTATCATATTTGTTAGACATATTTAATCCATATGATTGGCCCTATCGATTGATGTCAAAAATTACAGAATGTTATTTTTTCGTACTTTAGTCGGTTCGATTCCCGAGTGTGATAAGCGAATTTTTGAAAATCTGTGAATGCAGATTTGTTTCTTTAAAAAAATAAAGGAATGTTTCCTTTCAGTAAAATTGTCTATCTCCAGTATTTAGAGTACTTTCCCTCCAGGTGGCATTAAAAAAATCCACACTGTATAAGGGGAGGGCAGGCTTCTATAATAATAATAATAATAATAAAAATCTTTATT
This sequence comes from Xestia ashworthii, assembly GCA_950022955.1. Lineage (NCBI taxonomy): Eukaryota > Metazoa > Arthropoda > Insecta > Lepidoptera > Noctuidae > Xestia > Xestia ashworthii. The sequence goes on from OX465553.1 coordinate 17,602,028, forward strand.
TATCTCCACAAATTACATATCAACGAGAGCATAGATTACAGTCAGACAGAAGTTTTGACAAAGCGTGTAATTTGTGGGAGATCTGGAGTCTAAACTAAGCCTAGGCCTGTATTTTAGAACTCCAGGCCCCCCAATTAAATCATGTTGTTCAGACTGTCGACATCGTGAGTAAGCAGATATGTGAGTGGATGAAGTAAAATGTGCATGCGTGCGCGAATGCGCGCTAGAGGGTGCGTGGGTGTGTGCGTGCGCATGTGTGTGTGTATGCGTTTATGTGTGTGAGTGTGCGTATATGTGTATGCGTGTGGGTGCGTATGTGTGTATGTGTGTCAGTTTAAATAGAATACTACATTATAACTGTATAATCTGTATATATATGTGTATAAAATAAAATAATAACTTAAATGCAATAATCAAGAAATCATCTCAATCAATTTTTCAGTGTTAGTGTAGCTTAATTCAAGTAACCTTTTTTTAAGTTTATTCTTGCATTCAGTATTGCGACAGTCAGATATATTAATTTCCTTATTGAGTTTATTAAATAATTCTCCTCCACGGAATGAAAAGAATCTTTGAGCGAAAGAGGTGCGTACAGCTGTTGATTCGAAAAGTGCATGACGTCTTCTAGTCAAGGCTTTGCGTTTTCTTAGTTCTTCGGATAAATAGGACCGTTGTCGAAGTATCGTTAGCATTATGTACAGCTGACGGACAGTCAAAACTTGAGTTTCCTCATAGAGTTTGGAGGTAGGGAAACGTCGTGGCTTTGATAGACTCACTTTTAGGATCATCCTCTGGGCTCTTTCAAGCATTATCATTTTTGTTTTGCATGCACCTCCCCAAGTGGTTATGCAGTAACTAAGGATGGACTGTACCAAAGCCTCGTACACCATCTTCATGGTCTGTTTCTCCGCGACATCCCGGAGATCTTTAAAAATGTACGTGAGCTTACGGATTCTTTTGGATACGGATAGCAAGTGATTTCCAAAAGTTAAGTTAGCGTCAAGTTCAATTCCGAGATATTTAATACAGGTAGATGAATTTATGTTGGGACAAGTGCAGTTTAAAGAAGGAGGATAATTGCATTTATGTGCATAAATCTTGTCTAAATGGTTAGGAGGTTTATTTCGATTTGTCATTGAGAAGACAACGTATTTAGTTTTATCCTCATTCAGGGAGAGAGAGTTTGATAGTAACCAGTGACATATTGTATTGAACCCGTTTTGTGCAAAGTTATAAAGTTCGTCCCACGAGTCTGAGAAAAAAGTGAGCGCAGTGTCATCAGCATATGCGGATATGCGGCAGTTTGGAATTTTAAGAGTGCAAAGTTCATTTATGTAGCAAAGAAAAAGGGTGGGACCCAGTATGCTACCTTGCGGCACGCCAAAATCGACTGGTAGTTCAGTGCTGATATGGTCCCCGATTTTTACGCATTGGGTTCTATTTTTTAAATAGTCTGTTAGCAATGTCAGCGGGACCCCTCTAATACCATGGTTTTCAAGTTTTTGCACAAGGTGGGGAACAGAGACAGTGTCAAATGCCTTTGCAAGGTCGAGAAATATGGTTAAGCATTTTTTTTTACTGTCCAGTTTACTAACCAAGAAGTTAACAAGGTCAAGAACGGCACTATCAGTCGAGCGGCTGGATCTAAATCCATATTGAGTATCAGCGAAAAGGTTACGCTCTTCAAGGTATTTGGTGAGCCTTTTATTTATTATACGTTCAAATAGTTTGGATAATGTTGTTAATATTGCAATTGGCCTATAATTATTGACACTACCTCTGTCTCCCGCCTTATGTATTGGGTGTATCACAGCTTTTTTCAACGCGGTAGGAAATATTCCGGTTTCGAAACAGCGATTTATTAGGTTGGTAAGTACTGGTGTGATGGTTTCACAAGTAATTTTTAGAGCATCAGCGCTTATTTGATCCCATCCAGGAGAGCAGTCACTTCTTAAGTTATTGATTGTCTTTTCTACTTCTTCGTTGTCAGTGGGCAAAAGTACGAAAGAATTAAGTGTTGACTTAGTTACGGGCTTGAACGTAGGAATATGTGAAGGTATCATATCTGCTAATTGTTTGCCAATAGTGGAGAAGTACTTATTTATTTTATTGATCGCTTCTATGGGTTCTTTTTCGGCAGACAGAAGCTGCTGTGGTATTTGGTTTTGTTTATGATTGTTAGTTATTGATTTTATGGTAGACCAGAGCTTTTTTGAATTATTTTTCGACATATTAAGTTGATCTTTTTGGTATTGCTTTTTCTAGACTTACAGTATGAAAGAACCACTACAAGCCAAAACGTAATTAAATAAATTCAGGCACAACACTCCGTCCCATCGCATCACTGTTTAAAAAAAAACGAAAAACAACTGAAAATCATTCCGTTAAAAAAATCCGAGTTTATTTAATTTCGTGTAAAATAAAATGGACCCGACAGAGTATTTAAATGAAACATTTTACTGTAACCCTGAAAACACGCAAATGTTTATGTTTTTACTGCTGCTGCTAACAAATCTTTTGTTTAAATATTTGAAGCTACTTCGATTAAGCAGCAAGTTTTTAAACCCCGACGCAAAAACGACGGGGTGTTATAAGTTTTACGTGTCTGTGTGTGTGTCTGTCTGTGGCATCGTAGCGCCCGAACCCGGTGAAATTAGTCGGGAGTGTTCTTAGCTATGTTTAATAAAAATCAGTCTAAAATGGCTACCGCCACAAAATGGCGGATTACATATTTATTCAACAACTCCCTTAATATGGGTATCTAATGAAAGGGCTTGAATAGTAGAATACTATACACTATGATACATTAAAAATCCAAAATGGCCGCCACCACAAAATGGCGAATTAACGAATTATTTTCTATTTACCTTTTAATACATGGTGTCGGGGGTCTTTTAAATTTAATTTTACTTGTATTTGAAAGCTTTCCTCGCTGAGATTTGTCTTGTGACTTGTGCCAGCACTAAGCGGCCCACGCCCCGCGCCAGCATACGCCCACGGTGACCGACGTCATAACTCAATTCTGAATCGAGAAAATACATCCAACTTGTAGCAATGTAAACACGCGTCGGTTATAAATCGGAAGCCAGGAATATAGTATGTTCCACTCTCAAAGGAAAATCGAGATATTCTGCCGTCTGTTTAAAATAATAGGTATGTGTGCTTTGAATTGGATTAGACCATTTTGTTTGGTTATAAGTTATCGTTTTATTCATGGAAAATCAAGATCAAAGTATGTTAACTAAAAATTCTGTTTCTGGGATTAATATAACCATTCCAAATTCCATAATGCCGCTGCTACGCAGTAGAATTTCATGCAATAAATTGTTTGAATACTGCTGCAGTTTCAGCACACTGTTGATTCTCATATACCATCGAATCTTATTGTATAGTATAGGTAAGATCTTGTATTTGATAGATTTTTTGTAATTTTATTTAGCCTCGTCCGGATTTCTGAATACTGTAGGTGCTACGCTGAAGTGAAAACCTCGTAGCACATTGCTACGAATTTCTTATTTGAGTAGTTTCATTGAATGTTTATAAACTTTATAATGTTTTCTTTCGTTAAATTCATGCGAAAATGCGTAATTACATGACTGTAGGTATATTTGTATAATGGGAAATTACCTTGTTTACAAAAGGCCAGTTATAGGCCCTCAGATATCTTTAAGGTTACGATAGTGGGTGATAATAAGTTACTTATGCCTAACCAATAAGTTATACCGAGTAACTAATGTGTTTAGTATCAAACGCGACATTTCTGTATCTGGTCATCTCATGGTCAATTGGTTATTTGATGTCAGTTTTATACTAAACATAGTGGTGAATTTTTTTGCACAGCCAAGATGAGAGGTCAGTAACATTGCTTGTTTAATATCTTAAATTTTCTTCAAAAACATTCTAATCCTCATCCAATAATTAATATTAAAACTCTCCGCCAATACCATAATATGTTTGAGAGTTTTCTTCTAGAAAATCCGACTAATTTTCCGAGTTTCGTCCGTGAATAAGTAATTTGGTTCTAATTCTATAAACAAGACCTCAGAGTGGTCCTCGGTGTTTGAACGTTAATATAAAGACGCCGCAGGCCTGTGTCTCGTCCCTTCGGAATTAATTCGCCAGTCTGAGGTGAGGGATGGAGGTCGTGTAGCTCCAAACAAAGACAGATGGCTCGAAGGCTTTATCTATCGCTCTGATTGTGGATTTAACCGCATATTTTGTCTTTGAGTTGAAAGAAGGTTGAGTCGTGTTTATAGACGCTTTGACTTTGTAAGCGGGGGTTTGTGTTTTTGTATGCTTAAGGATAAAGGTGGACGTGTGACAAGACAAACCAAGAGCCTGTTTTGCCCCATATCAGTTATATGTAACTCATCGTTTTATAATTTACAGATAACTTTTGCTGTTGATTTGAAACGGAGTCTAGTATAAGAAATTAACGTCAAGCATAAGTACTAGGGGTCGCAATACCGGTGTTTTTTTCCGAAACCGGTATTCTCGGTATTGAGTCTAGGAGAATACCAGGATTCCGGTATTTCCGGTATTTTCGACATTCAGAGATTTTTTAGTTTTTTCGTTATAGTCGTTATAGCATAGTGAAGCCTTTTATTTAATAGGTATTTAAGTATGAGTAGTCAAACAATAAAATAGCACTTGAGAAAATCATTTTTTTATCAAAGAAAACGAGTATATCCCTCCTTTCGTGGTTTAATTAAATCTGAATTATCCTAAAGGGAAAGAGATCACAATTCACAAATAATAACAATCATATTCTGTAGTTTGTAGTAATACTAAAAATTATTATTCTTCTTGCCCTAAAACCGATGTCTTCCAGCATTGTACTAACTGAGGTCCTCCATGGTCTCAGCCATGACCACTATATCATCGGCAAACCCAAGGTGAGTGATGTAGTCGCCATTGACGTTGTTGCCTAGCCCTCTCTAGTCCAGAAACTTACAACGGCCCATAAAAGCTCTCGATCTCCCTCAGAAGCTCCGGTTTGGCGGATAAGATCCTGTTATCGTTGGTCTTCAGTTCCGTGAGCTGGCTCTGCCCAATATCTAGATCTCTTGTAACCTTGAAGCCATTATTCCACTCAATCGCGTCTTTATTACACTCGGTATTAAAGCGGCGGAGGACGCTCTTCAATGATTTCGAGATCCGTCTGTTGAGCTCTCGGTATTTTTACTTCTCGTCTGAAGACTGCAGGATCATCTTACGCCGCTCCTTCATGAGCTTGAAAGTGTGATTGGAGACCGTCTTGTACTGATCTGTACGACGTGTCTTGAAGAACTTAGAACCGGTCGTATGGACAGTTTTCACGTACCCATCGTTGTATTCGTCCATTGAACTTTCAGGCAATCGAAACGATTCTGGAGTTCAAGCTGTCAGCTCTCGGGGTTTTGGATCTTGATCTGTGCTGGACGGAGCGTAGACTTCATCAGTCAAAACCTTTCAAGTTTGATATTAATGTTCAATGTGCCTCTTACCATGCGGTGATCGCTCCCGGTTTTCACCGAATTGATCACAGATACATCATTGAACATTTGATTCTTGGTTGACATGATGAAGTCAATCTCATTTTTAGTTACACCATCGGGGCTCTGTCAGGTCCACTTCAGTTATTGCATCACTCACTCGTCGTAGTACGTTTTTAGCGACTTTGTTAAAGTAAACGACGACGATAAGGAATACTGTGTCAGTAGCGGTAACAAGTAGGGTTGCTGCAATCATTGCAGCAACGCGTTAGAGCTCGTGTAGGAAAAGCGGCAGCGGAGTCACCACTCGCATGAGAGGTTTTGAGATTTGCATCGTTCTGCGAGGAATACTGAAAATATCGTAAATCCCGGTACTTATTCAAAAATAATTCATTACCGGTATTGTGAAGGCTTTTTTTTGGTCCGGGATCCCGGTATTTTCGATATCCGAGATCCCGGTTTGCGACCGTTTAAATAAGTAAGTAAACCTATTAGAACTGCATTCAGGAATGTCCAAAAATGAAAAAAATGCATCACTTTCGTCTTATCAAAATGGAAATATGAATCGCGAATAACATAAAAAGCTAATCGCAGACTCTTAGTAATAAGTAATAATTTCTTAACTTAATATCGTATAGGTACCACAAAGCTTGCAAGAGCAATATTGCAACTGCAATGTCGCAACAGCCCGATATTGACGTAGCTGTAGTGCCTAACATACGTGTCGCCAGTTTACAACAACATACCATGTAGAACTATCACATCATATACCTCTGAGCTTCTACCGATCTAAGTTTCTGCTCCTAACAATACCTACATCGAAATATTGCGCCGTTAGACTTGCAGTTAGTTTCTACTCCAGTTACTTTCTTTGTAGATACACGAGATTTTATCTGCAGCGATTTCAAATTCTTGTTTATAAATGAAGAACCTAAGAAAAATAAATAGCAAATATACTCATCATCTGCATAGCCTTTTTCAACTATGTTGGGGTCGGCTTCCAGTCTAACCGGATGCAGATGAATACTAGTATTTTATATGGAGCGACTACCTATCTGACCTCCACAACCCAATTAGTACTGGGTAATACGATACCCCTTGGTAACAGTACTTGCCAGACTTTTTAGGCTACTGACTACGACTGTCAAAGATCGACAAATGACAGCCGGGACCTACAGCTTAAAGTGCTTACCGAGGCACGGAGGAAACTCGATATGTAATAGGTGGTCACCCATCCACAGACCAACCTAGGCAAGCACGGCTAGTAAACTAATGGTAATTAATAGTCGATAGGAAACTAAAGCATGTTATTCCAGAGCTACAAGCAGTTACGGTTTAAATTACTTTGTACGTTTTAGCAACGTCATCATGTCTTAGCGCAGATTTTGGACAGGAGTCAGTCCATTATTTACGACTACGGTACAAAGAGAATTTTAGCCTAATCGCTTTACGTTGTTTGTTAGGGGAATGGAAAGGGTCAGGTTTTAACTTTAGTCGTTACTTTGAGACCTTGTTGGCCTGTGGGCCGCAATAGTTTCTGCGTAAAGAGGTTTATGCAGGTACTTAGGAAAATTAGGTATGTAGTAAAATATTCCAGAATCTACGCTGAACTGACTCTTCATGTACCCACCCATTCTAAGTTAGTGTCACTTGGTTAAGTAAATAATTCACGCCAATTTATTATTTTCGGAAACGTTTTCTAAACCTATTTTGGGAGCTATCATACTTAGTCAGATCTAGTAGTAATATTTTTTCATAACAAACACCATTTTGAATATTCGAAACGCCGCTCCAAAATGTGGACAAAGCACTATTTGGATCATGATGAAATATCACAAATAATACACACAAGCTTATTTAAAAACATAAATTCACGCCACTTTCTCATGGGGGAAAGAGGCTTCAGAACGCCATCGGTTACGACCCTTATATTGTTCCCTTAGTTTATACTTACGGGGTGTAAACAACCTCATCACGAATCCGTCAACCAAGCATTCTGTACATCAAACTAAGTAACTTAACGCAAAAAATATTGCTGGGAAACGACTTTTTTTTGGGGGGAAATATCATGTTTTGTGGTAGAACTAAATGTAACGTACTCAAAATATTGTGCTGATCACAGAACATTTATATGTTCTGTGGTGCTGATGGATGGATTGAATAGTACGGGGGTCGTGGAAGAGTTTAGAGTACAAATCTTACAATCATCATCATCATCATCATTTCAGCCGAAAGACGTCCACTGCTGGACATAGGCCTCCCCCAAGTGTCGCCTCATTGACCGGTGCCGTGCGACTCGCATCCAAAAGATTCCAGCAACCTTCACCAGGTCATCGGTCCACCTAGTGGGAGGTCATCCAAAGCATCGTCTTCCGGTTCGCGGTCGCCACTCCAGAACTTTTCGGCCCCATCAGATTAACGGATGGCCATCCGTTAATCTTACAATAAAAACTTGTATTAAAAAAAAAACTCGTCATATAGTTGGAACTTTGACCCCCAATATCTCCGTAACTAGAAGGTATGGTGTGGAACAAAAAACTGATTGCAATGACGGGGAAAACCAGTGCCTTTCGGCTTCGTTAAGAGATGTTTTACACCCTTATATACAGGCATACTAATTGACTGAATTATACTTATGAAATTCACAGATGTAATGTGCCGCCTGTCCGTACGACAGGCTTTTTGGGCGCTGGCGCTGCTCTGCACGCTGGCGCCCTCGCATGCCGATGGAAACATAGGTAAGTCATCTATAACTTAGCAGAAGTACAACCAGCCTAAAATTTATTTATATTTTATTAGAGGGAGTGGGCTGTAATCTACACGAGCCCAGTGCTATTTGGCTACAGCTTAAGGACCCAAAAACTTATCACAACTTTAGCGTCATATGTAAAGGCCCGCAGATAGAATACAGCACATCGTTTGGAATAAATGTGCGGTTAGAAAGATATTTGAAATAGGCACACACTGTCATATCTCCAATGCTGCGGGTCATGACCACGTCATGGATTTAAAAGTTTCTTCTTTACGATTTTTCTCCTACTTTCAGCAAAATGCACGTAAAGATCACAAAACCGGCAGTATTGTGAACCTTTTCGTGCACCTTACAATTTTCCATCAGAGAACATAAATCCCTTTACTTTGGAAATATACAATACAGTCGAGGGATAAAATATCTGTCTATCTGAATGGACATGAACGATTATTTATAAAGGGAACCTTCTTTAAATAGCATCATATAGAAAAATCCCGGTACAATCCCTATGACAACAGGCTTTGAACAGAGCTTATTTTAAACCCGAAGTACACCTTTCAAAGCAGACGTTGGGATCGCTTGGAATTGTTGTATCTTAGATTTTCTTACGAACACAATACTTTGTAGTATTCTTATTCTTAGGACCCGTATTGATCTTCATTGTTGTCCCCTTTCAATTCTGCAGATGTTTCAGATGAAAACCGAATATATTTGAGTAGATAACGTTTACTTATGTACAAAGGTCCAGTGCTTTTAGGACAACGTACGCACTCATAAACATTCAGTCTGTACTGCACAGGATCAGTAGATAAATCGTCCCAATCCGAGCCGTTAAGGGACCGGCGGACCATGCGTATTTCATACAAACGTAATACCAAAAAAATTGTAAATCAAACATATTCTTAAAGTATTGTGTATTTTTTTCGATTGGGTTACAGAATATCTATGTTCCCAAATATGATTTTTGAAAGGAAAATGATATAAAAATGATATGAGGAATTTAAAATTTCCATAGAAAACTTATTTTCTCATAACTCTTGTATAAATCAGTGTGACACTGATTTAAATTGGGAGCCTAGATATTCTGTAATCCAATCGAAATAAATACACACTACCTTAAGAATACGTTTGATTTTCAAATTATTTTGGTATTGCGTTTGTATGAACGACGCATGCTCCGCAGGCCTCTTAAGGATTCTTTCTATGTAGCTCCAAACGCTTTGCATAAAACCGCCATGCATGCAAAGGTCAATCAGCCTATAATGTTCTCACTGCTGGGTTATAGGTCCTCTCTCTATCAGAGGAAGTGGGCCGTAATCTTTAACGGTATCACTCGGCAAGACCGAGTTGAGGGTAACTTAGAAGTAATAGTTTTAAACTCATACCATTAAAGAAAGGGGTGAAGTACATGTTTCGGTTTTGATATTATCGATTAATTTAGAAAAAAATGAATTTTATAATCATAAATTTTCTTTTCATTGTCCAGGTTGCTTATTCAGCGCATCATTATGCCTGGAGGGGGTGGAATGGTGCTACGACGGTTAGTCAACTTATAATGTAAAATCGTTTTACAGTAAAACGAATATACATGGCAACACTAATAAATGATTGGCTACGGTTTGATTTCCAACATAAATATGAGTTTCTATTCAATGAATTTAAATAGTAGTGTTTTATTTGGAGGATTTGATATTCAATTAATAACCGTCTTTTATAATTCATAGATTTCGCCTTCGGTAAATGTATACCGATGTACGAGAAGGAAGTGGAAGAAGGATCTCTTTATCAGTAAGTTAACTTTGACATCACAACATATCATATCATATCATATCATATCTCATTCAGTTTACGTTTTTTGCTTTAAATTCCTCTGTCTTTTGGAATTTATGTTTTGCCAAAGAAGTCAAAGAAGAAATAAAAAGCCACATCATGTCATACAAAGAAAGAATAACTCGTCACCCAAACATCTTGGCTAACCAACTCATGCATAAAAAAGGAATTTGCGGGCTAAAGCACAAAATTCCACAAGATCTATTCTAATCGGAAGGGCGCATATCGAGCAAGTCATCTAACACGTCACTATTCAATATTGTCCTAATGAATAGTGACAGATTGTAAGAAAAAAGAGACAAAAAAAAAATGTTTTGCCTCGCTGTGGACGCAGATTGTCTATTTCGACGATTGAGTAAATAGTTTTCAGTTGTCTTCCTAGAAAAGCTATTAAATCTTTAAATTCTCATCCCTGTCCAGGTATGATATGAGCTCGGAGCAGCTGCAGTGGTTCGAAGGCGAGCTACAACGGCTGGCGTCGCGCGGCTACCGCTGGGAGCATGCGTACACGCAGTGCGTGCTGCAAGCGATGCTGTACACGCTGCGCCAGGACCTGTTAGTTGTAGCACACTTTACATCAGTAGTATTTCTGACTATCTGCTTCAAATGAGAGCGTTCTTCTGTTTTGGATCGTTCCTTTGTGATGCAGACCAATAGTCCTTATTCGCCACGTTTGCCCAGAAAATAATCTTAGATAAAAATCTCGCTTGAAACGTCATTATCTGAATTAATTAATTTTAATTGAATGTTTTGTTAACTTCTCTATGCATGCGAGGTGCGAGCGATTGTTCAGTGATCAAACATTATTGATTTTATTTTTTCCAGCGATCCAGCTACTGTTAATACCAAAATATGTGACCACTTTGCTGACCCTAAATTAAGTACCGAAACCGAAGAAAACCCCGAAGAAAATGCCGAAGAAGTAAGTTGCACTTTATACATGACTACATACGGATCATAATATAATTTCTTGAACTCTTGATTAATAATGCCTTTCATTCGTGTTAATTAAAATGTAGGTTGATCCCGATGAGACAGCGTACGTACGCTTTATGCCTAACTCGCCAATCTCAGACTCGAACTTTGCAAATGAGGTGTACAACCCTCCTTTGACACCCGATGATGACCCAACTCCCTACATTCCCAAAGGTAAAATAATACTAAGCATTTTTTATAAATACCTTTTTTGAATCAAGTAATAAGATCTTTTTATCGTTGAAGATGACGAACCAACGGAAGGCGAAACACCGAGTGACAAAATACGCGATTTGATGTTAATGGGTGGAAACGAGGAATCCCCCATTATTCTACCATTTTCAGGATTCAGAGAACGAATTTTAGCTGAAAAAGAGCGAAGGCCAACCAACAACGCAATCCCTGTACCTAGGGTTTTAATCGATAAACAGAAAAAATCTGTTTCGGACATTCTCGGTGTAAATGAACCCAACATGGCGTACGCTGACGAAGAACGCGTAGGAGCTCACTTCCGCAAATACAAAACTAAAGCTCCACCCTTCACTGCGGAATACATCACGAGCAATAGGTTTTCTCCTTTGGACGAAGAAATTCGTTCCAATGCTTGGAAGAATTATAAACAGAGTTTTGCTGAGAAACACTTTCCTTTTGAATATGAGAATCCCGGTGAAATACCTGAACCAAGAGTCTACATAGATGAAGACGGAATTGATGAGTTTCCCATTGATGCTGGCAGTGGGGAGCTGGACCCGTATCATATCAAAGGTAATACTGATATCCGTATGAAATATTTGCTTTGTTACTAAAATGATTTATTAATGCTATAATTTAACGCTGCAGATAATTCGCCCGCACTAGACGCTAAACATTCGAAACAAATGGAGGAATACTTCATGAACTACTGGCGAGATGTCATTGATTCTAAGCAAAAACCACAAGGCGCCCTTTACGCTGAAGGAGGGCCGCTCAGGGCAGACGAGTTGCAAGGTGAGTCACATGTATCGCAGCACTTGACGACATAGAGTATCCTCCGTGTAAAGACGGCAATTTGTGTTGCTTTCTGCTTCGTTTGCATTGTAGGTATAACAGCAACATTATCTCACTCATTCTGTTGAAGACTAGACGTAGGTAATAACATTTTTAATTAATTTCTCTTGTTTGTACTTCTCAGTTAACCAATATGTTATTTTAGTTCTTGGCTATTTTTTCACATAGGCCCATTGATATCAAGAACTTCGACCAGTATCAGAGACTCATACCAGACCGAGGGTGTTACATATACCGACGATGTTTCAGGTGAAAGTCCCAAATTTTACCCCGAGGATATTCAAGATTTGCTTAATAACGAATGGGGCTTTAAGCGTAGGGAAAGAGACGATGTTAAAAAGCCTGGGCCGCGCCTGGACGCAAAAACATTAAAGATTTTGTACCACAATAAATCAGTGACAGGTTAGTGTCACAGCGGCCTGAGATAACTGTTTTAGATACCTATCGATGTTCCCTCGAATAGAGTCAGGCAACAGGCTAGCGCTGCATCTCAATTAAAATATTTTTTTTACTATTCGCACTTCCACGTCTTGTATAGAACACCGCACTAAGTGTTTCCCTCAGCACATTTTAGTTTATTGTGAGACACGAAGCATGGGCTGTGTCAGTCCTCTATGCAACGTGTTGCCTATGTGTGATGGATGACCTCTAAATGTTTTTATTTATGGCGTTTCCTTTGTACTCTTCGATGTGTTGATTTTGGGCTATGTTCTATGAGCCCGTCCTGTGTGTCATTTATGTTGTCATTATGTCAGCTTCAATGATTATAATTATGTTTTATATCATCTGTGCATACATTACCAACCCCCGTGATACCTGTTCAGTTTTATGCTTCTTTATCTGTACAAGAAAAATGTTTTCCATACCTGCTTAATGATCATAACTCAGTGTTTGTACCTATCTTGTCTCTTGAACTCGATTTGCTATTTATTCCTTTGCAATTGATATTGTATCGTCTTCTTTACTAAATGAAAAATTATGCATGCTTCGAGTTCTATATCGATGTTGTATAAAGTCGTTTGTGATTTTATCGCCCTATTTACAGCATCGGTCTACTTTTATGTTTCAGCACAAGGTGTGCAGCCCGTTGAAAAAGAAGAAAAGCCTGGTGACCATGATCACAATGATTATGATTACGATCCATCATATGCATACGTCTTGTTCAAAAACAGGTGAGAATGTTCACATTGCTAAAGTGTTAAACAGAAATAATTGTAAAGGTACTTTCCCATTGATGTTATAATCGGTTTGCCTCAGGTTCCTAACTGACTGGGAGAAAGGCATCTCATTTATTTCAAGACTAGAAGAAATGCTTGGTTTAGAGAAAAACACTTTTACAAACCCCCGGTAACTTTAATAAAGTCTACTTTAAAATCTATAGTTTTTACTTTTTCATCTATTTACTTTTATACCTAATGCATGTTCGGGTATAATATTCGAACAATAACAAATTTTTGTTTCAGAGTTGATCCAAGTGAAGTTACATTCAAAGTTGAGAAGAATAACAAAGGATATGATGCTATGGCCGTAGCGCGTCACGTTGGTAAGATATTCTGAGATGGTACTAACAAACTTTTCCTACTTCCTTTACCTGTAGTTATAAACACCGTTATACTTATTAATCTAAATCTGCATTTCAGATGAAATTAAAGAAGATTTGCGCCGTGAAACTGGAGCACAAGTATCGTCTACTGGCATCGGCGATAGAGTAAGCTTTCAAACAATATTTAGGACAAAAAATAAGCTCTTCATCTTACCTCATTTCATGGTTTTAACTGTGATTACAGAGCAAGCGCCCGGTGAGCCACCACTTAGATGCACCAGAGCAACTTCTTGGCATAGACCTGCCAGTTCTGTCGGCGCTCATCGGGAGTCTGATGGTCCTGGTGGTCGGAGCTGTGGTCTTCGCGGTGCTGTTGAGGCGAGACATGAGTAATAAGAGGAAGATGAACGGCCTATCCTCAGCAGCTGAGATCGACGCTGAAGCTACTAGGGACTATCAGGTAAGATGATGAATAACTTTTGTTTAATTTAATCAATAATATAATGTTTGTGTTTTTTATTATTATATATGGTTCTGTTAAATTGTCTAAGTGTTTTGTTGTTTGTGTAAATGCGCTGAATGTTTATTTTTTTTCCGAATATCGTATGCACGTCATGTCTTTGCGATGAATAAATATTTTTCTTTATTTTTTCCAATCTCGTCCATTAACTTATTGTTATTCGTACCTTCCTACGTTTTAACGGTTATTTTGTACTCTTACAAACCGGCTCCTCAATTTCCAGGAGTTGTGTCGAGCCCGCATGTCAGGCAAGTGGACGGGCCAGCAGCCTGCCGCCGCTGCCCCCACGCACTCCACCGAGCCGCCGCAACGAATCACCTCGCTCTCCAAGGAACCCACTGAGGGCAACTCTCCCTCGACTCGATCCAGTACTTCGTCATGGTGAGAACTTTTAGGTTCGGTATAGCGTTGTGTTTCTTTTTGCGCTAGAATGAAATCGTTAGGAAGGTGTTGTTTGTAAAAAAATGTGATTTTTTTTAAAAGAAACAAGAGATCGACATAAGTTTAATTATAGTCACCACGCGCAAAAAGAACCATGAACCATGGACCAATAAAAGCACTTATTGGAATCTCAGCTAGTTTTTATCTGTGTTTCATTTTGTTTCAGGAGTGAAGAACCAGCTCTAACTAACATGGACATCTCTACCGGACACATTGTTTTGGTAAGCAAGCTTTAATACCTAAGTGTAGGTATAAAACCAATCAAGAGTTATAATATCCTCAGTCACTTACAGAGTTCGAACAAGTTTACTTATTTTCCGCTGATATTGTTTAAAGGAAGACGAAGTTCATTATATATACAATAAACTTCTTCAACAGGCTTACATGGAAGACCACCTCCGCAACAAGGATCGTTTGGAGCAAGAATGGCGCGCTCTGTGCGCCTACGAGGCGGAGCCCTGCGCCACCACCGCAGCCCTGAAGCAGGACAACACCGGCAAAAACCGCTACGCCGACGTACTGCCCTACGACCACTCCAGAGTCACGCTCAACACGCTCTCCAACCATCTTGGATCTGACTACATCAATGCTTCGACTATTGTAAGTCCACTGTTAATCGTTGTTGTTGTAAAGCTACTGGTACATATAAAATATCACCTAAAATAATTATCACTAATTATACAACGTGTAACAGAAAGGGTATAGGGTATGAACAACTTTCTTCATGAGTTTTATCTTGCAAGTTTTCTCTCCTATTCAATACTTACTCAAAATTTGTTAACCGAACTTTTGAAGTTTGGACTACCTACCACTTTGATCTAGTGGTCGTAAACACTACTGCTGGGCATTATAGGTCCCATGGTTTTTGGGATTTTTGCCCGATTGATGGCATTCGTAATGTAATGTTTCGCAGACGGACCACGACCCCCGCAACCCCGCGTACATCGCCGCCGCCGGCCCCATGGCGCACACGGCGCCCGACTTCTGGCAGATGGTGTGGGAGCAGGGCAGCGTCGTCATGGTTATGCTCACGCGCCTCACCGAGAACGGACAACAGCTGTGCCACCGCTACTGGCCTGAAGAGGGATCTGAACTTTACCATATCTATGAGGTAATAGGACCTAGAAAAGTATTGATTATCAACTAACGAAGGCCTGATTCTTATAGAGGCAGTAAGTAGTATGGAATAAAACTAAAGTAGCTAGAAAAAATAGCTACTTAACAGAACAGGATCAAAGATCATGTAAGTCATCATGGAGATGACTGACACTACTCGTTCAAAGAACTCAGAAAGTAAATACTGCACTGCATTTTCCAGGTGCACCTAGTAAGCGAGCATATATGGTGCGATGATTACCTGGTGCGAAGCTTTTACCTGAAGAATCAACGCACCGGCGAGACTCGAACTGTCACTCAGTTCCACTTCCTCTCCTGGCCTGAGAACGGCGTGCCATCATCGACCAAGGCTTTGCTGGAGTTCAGGAGGTGAGGTTTAAGATAATTATATTCAATAACATAATATATTCTACACAAAGCGTTATAAGAGGTAACAAAACATGCTATGAGTTGATTTTATATTGTTGAGAGTGTTGAGACCTGCATAGTACGACCTTACACTACCTTTTTGGTAAAAAGAGTAAAATTTCAAAGTAAACTGGCCGGTTTTGCAAGAAAAAGTTTGTAAACGCCAAATAATTTGTAAAAAAAAGTATTCATTTAATTTTTTTCAAGCTAATAGCATCATGAATTATGATGTGCTATGAATTAATTAAATTGTGCTTCTAACCTTTTTACTGAAAATAACAAATTAGAGAAATTACTAAATAATATGACTATTTAATAATTTAGGTAAGTACACTTCAACCAACTTATCTGTGCAGGCGGGAAAATACAGAACTAAAAAATGTCCAAAGCCGCTCAATGTAAATTTTCTTGTCAGGCATGGCCACCTTGACCTGCACAGAAAAAGTGGTACTCTATTTATTTGTTTTACGTGTTGCCTTTTCAAAAAATCACTTGTTTTCAGAAAGGTGAACAAGTCGTACCGAGGAAGATCATGCCCCATCGTGGTGCACTGCAGGTAATAGTACATTGTTACCCTAGGGGTGAAAGTAACTTATTTAGTCCCGAGACGGGGTTTGGCGCCCAAGCGTAGCTCGGGCGCTAATAGTTCGAAATACTGTGCTTTTCATTACGAATACAAGGAAAATAAAAATAAAAACACGAAACAACTCTAAAAAAAAAATTAAGATCGGATTGCCGCTTTCCCGCCTATTTTGTTTTTTTTTTTCTGTGGCCGGCTATTCAGCCTTTATTTTTCACTTTCGTCAATGAAAAATAGTAAATATTTTGCCCAAATCTGTTATTTTAAAGAAATATTGGTAACCAAATTATAACTAAGTTATTTAAAAAGAATATATTCTTTATTTAATACAGAATTTTATGTTATTTCAATTTTACATCGCGCTGTAATTTAGAGGCTGTATAGAAGTCGGAACATGGTTCATTATTTAGGTGAAAATAGAACTAGTTTTTTTTTTATAATTTGACAGCTGTCAGTTGAAAGCGATTCTCCTTAAGGCTGAAAAGTATTACTTTCAACCCGCTCCTCAGGCAACTTCAGACCTACTCTCCGAGTATGAGTAATGAAAAATGTTTTCCATGCATATTGGAAAACATTTTTCATTTTGACGACCTGAATGGCGTAGTGGTAGTGAGGCTGCCTTACGTTCTTATGGTTCTGGGTTCGAATCCCGGTAGGAGCAAATGTTTGTGTGATGAGCATGGACATTTGTTTCCGAGTCATGGATGTTTATATGTATAATAAGTATGTATTTACAAACAAAAAAGTATATATTATGTAGTATATCAACTATCTGGTGTCCACGACACAAGCCTTGCTTAGTGTGGCACTAGGTGGCGCTGTGTGTTAATGTCCAGCGATATATATATATATTTAAGTTAACCTTGAACTTATTCAACCTTGAGCCACGTAAATATTTTAGTAGATCTTTGATAACTCTGTACCCGCGTACCTAATCATAATTATGACTTATGATTACGTGGGTAATTATTATTTAATCATGATCTTGTTTCTTATCTGAACAATCGTTTGCATATCGCGTCGTTACGTAATGTTAGGCAAAGAGATTTTTGATCGTGATAAGATTATTACCGTAGCAGAATCGCAGATAATATAGGATTAAAATATTCGATTGACCGATAAGTCAATAATATCACTTTCAAGAATTTAATAAGTCTAGATATTCCATTCAATCCGTAAGTCTGAATATTTCTAAGGTATGTTTTAGATTGCTTAATATTAAGAGTAGGTACTAAATAATGTACAAAACAGTGCATAGGTTAGTACTGAATTTGTAGAAAGTAGGTACTCATTTTAGAGTTCAGCATTATTTTTTATACTTCAGTATATTATGGTGCCATTGAGTGAGTCTTAGCAGGCACAGGTTTGGCAAAGTTCTCTTTGCAATTAGTTAATAAAAATAAACTATTTCGTCATCCCCCTCCTCCTCTGATCTTGAAAAATTTCAGATAGATAAATCAAACGATGAGTTGAGTCCGAACGAAGAGTCTTACAGCGCCATCATCGAGGCGATAGGTACCAATATCCGTTTAAATAACCAGTGATCAAAAACCTTTGTATTCCAGTGACGGAGCCGGTCGCTCAGGCACCTACTGCCTCATCGACATGGTTCTGAATCGCATGGCCAAGGGCGCCAAGGAGATCGACATCGCCGCCACCCTGGAGCACATCCGAGACCAACGCACTCGCACCGTCGCCACCAAACAGCAATTCGAGTTCGTGCTCATGGCCGTCGCTGAGGAGGTAGGCGTTTGATATGATTGGACATCATTAATATTATTCCTTGACCCACAATCGTGAAGTTCCAAGATATTTTTTGTTAACATTAACACCATGTTTTACCTTGTGGAACGCAAATAATTGAATATGAATAAATCTTACGGGCTACACCTTTTTTTTTTTTTTTTTTTTTTTAGGGTGGGTAATCATCAAATGACTTCTCCCACTCTGGGCGGAGCGGGAGGGAGTGTCAGACTCTTACTGACTAAAACCCATCCATGTTCTTTCCCCGCCCTTTACGTTCCGGGGCCGCGGTATCTCTTTCGAACAGTCCCGCAACCCCGGCAGGCTTCGGCCCTTGCGGGCCCCTCTCTTCTGCTGACATCTCTTTGAGGCGCGCGTGGAACACGAACGCGCCGTCGACACGGCCTGTCGTCACTAGACGGACGGACGGCTAGCTAGCCCATAGCTAACCGTCCACAGGCCCGCATCTACGGTGGCCGGTAGCCACCACGTGGCCCCCGACGCCCGGTGCGTCTCCCGCGGCGGCCGGGAAGAGAGGCTCTCTCCCTCTCTTGTTCCGCCACCTCCTTCGCCAGCATGACTGCTTCGCAGAAGGAGGTGACGGCTTCCCATTCCGTCTCGCTCCGGACCATGGATTGAACCAGGGCCGGACGCGAGAGGTCGCCGCCGCCGATCGCCGCTACGAGGACACGGCGGTGCTCCGCCCACGCAGGGCAGACTTCCACCGTGTGCTCCACCGTGTCCACCGGTCGATCCTCACAGTGGAAACACCCGGGCGTTTCCTCCCGCCCGATTCGGTGCAGGTACCTCCCGAAACATCCGTGTCCGGTGAGGACCTGCGTCAGGCGGAAGGTGAGGGCGCCGTGGCGCCTCTCAAGCCACTCCTCAAAGAGGGGACTTACCGCCACTATCGTGGCGTGCCCTGCACGGGGTTGCGACAGTCGCTCTCTCCATGTCGCCATGAGATCGCGCCGGAGGTCTGTCCGCTGAACGGCAATTTGCCGCGGCAGCGGAGTTTCCCCCCGGCGTAGTGCCTCCGCGCGCCATTCGTGTAGGCGCGCGAGGACTATCGCCTCCAGATCCCATGGCGGCTACGGGCTACACCTGCCAATAAGAATGATTATTGAAACGCAACTTTATGGTATTCAGACAGAGTAAAAACAAAAAAGTGAAAAATAACTTTAGCTTCTGAAGTCGGTGACCTTTGTTTGATTGATTTAATTTTTTTGTCCCCGACTTCAGAAGCTAAAGTTATTTTTCACTTTTTTGTTTTTTTTTTGAAGTCGGTTTTATTTTTTGTAAAAAAGTTTTTATTTTTCACTTTTTAGTCGTTTACATGTGCTTGGTACACATGGAAAGTGCATACCGTTACAATTACAACAAGCCCAAACACGACTAGGATACATTGTCTCATTATGGAGTTCCATGACTCTTGGCTTCATCATCAGATGTGATGGTGGAATGGTTCTTATCAAACGTAAATGCTTCACTTGTTGTAGAAAATACCAAAATCGCTGTACGTTATCCTATAAAATTTGAAGAGTTCCCTCGATTTCGCCAAGATTCCATCATCAGATCCCGACTTGGTGAATATGCGACCATTTGGAAAGCATACCCTTTCCAACAAAATAAGAATTTTTCAAATCGGTTGGCAAGCGGCGGAGTTATGCCCGATCAAACATTAAAAAAAAAATAGAAACATCCGAATTGAGAACCTCCTCCTTTTTTAGAAGTCGGTTAAAAATATATAATAATATGATACTAATGTTAATATTAGTTGACGTTCACAAGTTGTAGTCGAGAGTCGAGAGCTCAGTCGGTGTCCTCCTAGATGAATTTACAAGTCGCCCCTTAAGCCTCTACACAACGCCCCCATTTTTTTCCGGGACTCTTACTGCCCCCCTTTATGCCTGCAGCTCCCACAAGGGGGCGTTATCGCCCACTTTAGAAATGGCTGGTCTAAATGGTTAACTTTTTAAATTCTTAAATTCTCTTTTTATTTATGTGCTTCTTTTTAGTTTTTGTTACTTACGTATTTTATTTTAATCCAAAGGTCCACGCAATCCTGAAAGCTTTGCCGGCGCACCTACAACAACTGCAAGAGAAAAAAGACAAAGATAAGGAAAAAGAAAAGGAAAAAGATGGCAGTGACAAGGAAAAAGAGAAGCCTAACTAAACGCGCACCCGACACGAACACGTTACGTTACATTATTTAACATATATTAATTATTCTATCATTGTGGAATTGATGTATTTCTATCAACTCCGAGTTGAGAATTTCGCTACGGAAAACGAAATTTTGAGCTAAGTAACATTCATGTCATTAATGGTCATAGTAAATAGGTAATTTTCTTTATTTGTAACATTCGGTTGTTAACTTAAACCCCAACAAGGCATCTCCAGAACTGCATTATTTATAACTCACAATTGGAAATTCTTAACTTTGAATTGTCTTAACTTGACGATGATTATTGAAAGGTACCTATGAAAATGCTGGAAAAAGTTTATAGGGCAAGGATTAAACTGACTGTGTCTAATTGAAGTGTGCCGCTATCTATGGCATTTATTTTTTTAAAGCTTTTAGTATTTTCATAAAGTAACTTCACATGCGCCTATTTATTATATTTAGAAATTGAAGTACCTACACAAACTATGAGGTTTATTTGTTGTAGCAGTTGTGTTAACTTTTTATTGGAGTGTTGGAGACATGGTCAATTGTTAGAATATCAATTCTAGTGAGTTTCATCTGAGTTGCATACATTTTAGTTTATTTATTTCTACTTAATAAAATTTAATTGCGATAAATTAATGAAATAGCTGATCTAAATGAATAGTGATCTAATGTAAGCACTTAAAATATCTTGATCTGCGTTTATTAGTTTTAACTTTGTATTTCGTTTAATGTTATTGTCATGCATATAATGCGTATCCTGTGAAATTGATCTAGTCAGTTACAATGTTACTTAAGCCAGTTTATAGTGGGTTTATATTAATTAGTAAATGTTTATTTAACTTGTACTTACATAATAAGTTATTTTAACAATGGTCAGATGCCAATAAAAAATGATTAAATCTGTAGCGTTACTTTATAATTATCATTTAATCGAAGTAGTTATTATCCAATATTGTTAACGATTGTACGAGTAGTGGTACTGACCATGGTTAAAGTTTCATGTTTATCGTATTTAATTGCTTTCTGTTTAGTCATCGTGTCTAAAAGTTTTAAGTCATAATGTAAGTACATTGTTATATGTATAGGTCTACATTTTGCAACTTATATACCTAGTCTTATAACAACAAAGCTAAGCGATCGACTTTTCCAATCATATCCAGAATTAACGGAATACCTGAGAAAAATAATCAGATTTATAAAATCAAAATAAAATATTTACAGAATGTAGCAAAAACCATAGATACATACTAATACGTGTTATGTACGAGATTTATATAAGATATATTTATTGCATATTATGTGGAAAATGTAAAAAAAAATAAAAACCTACCCACGAAATTATGGATGTAGTATTAGACATAAGAGAAAATATATTTAACCGTATTTCTGTATGAAATTATATGTAGTTTTTATGTGAATGATTGAATATTGGATTTTGATTAAATTGTTTTAGGGAATAAGATATAAGTATCCTAATTTCCCAAACTAAAGTTCCTAACTCTTCATAGGCAGAATGGCGATTTACGACCTGTACGTATCCTTCAAGGAGAGGCGATTAGAAAAAAAAAATGCGTGGTCAGTTTGTTCATGGTACAATAATATGAGTTTGTTGTTGTATTTTTGACGTGATAACGTCTTATAATTGACGAACGCCGGCTGCACGCACGAAAAAGTGTCACACCGTTCCGATCCGACTATCAACGCCCAGCCCAAATCCTAAGACCTAGAAAACCGAAATTTTGCACAGATTTTTGAAATTCAACCCCTAAGGGAGTTAAATAGGGGATGAACGTTTGTATTGACGACTACTTACTATGTTTAGACTGACGATTGAAGATTAATCTAAACGTGTCTAAGTTTGTTTGATAATCTCACCCCCAAAGGGTTAAAAAAGGGGATGAAGTCATGTATGGAAACATTAATTTTCGAAGTAAAAATCACAAAATGTTAGAATTTCAATCCTAAAGGGGGTGAAAAGGAGAATGAAATTTTGTAAAAATAAAAAGAGATGAAATAGTAAAAATGACGTCATCTCGTAAAATTATAGTCCGTTTTCTTTTCAAGAAAACCAAACCCGGTTGTCACTACAATACTATAAAACGTCTGTCTGTCTGTCTGTTCGTGATAAACTCAACATCTCCTGAACGGATTTTCATGCGATAATTTGTCAAGGTTTTGTAAAAATTGGTTGAAACATGACGATAATTGTTGGAAGTGTTGGAAAAAGTTAGCCGCCTTGAAATATAACAACCCTACGACAGACAATACATGTAGGCATAATAATGCTCTACTAGTTCTACTAAGTGAGAGCAGCGGTAGCCTAGTGGTGGCGACCCCGACTTACGAACAGTAACTGCTCTCAAAACTGTGAAGGAAAACATCGTAAGGAAATCGGCATGACCTAGAACCAAAAATAATGTTATAGTGAGCCTTTGTCCCAGCAGTGGGAACATAAATAGGCTGATGATGATGATGATGTTGAGTTCTACTATTCGTACGAAGTAGAGGCGGGTCGCTAGTTGAAAAAAAAAACAAATTCCCATACAACAATCTGTAGTCAATGCATGTTAGTGTTATTTTTTTTGCCTACGTCTCAATTAAATCCAGTTCTTCTGATCCGGAACCAATGTGAACCACTGGTATTTGGTATAGTTCAGTTGTCCTACCATCTTCTGCGAGGTCTGCTGCAACATATATTTGCCTAAAAGTCTCGGAGAGGCCTTTTTCCCAGCAGTAGAATGACGCAGACCAATAGTAAATGAATTAAATAATCTGTAACCACATCGTCCTTGCTATATAAGTAATTTATTTGGGGAAGCAATGCGAAGCTAATTCGTCTCGTCTGCTATTCCTAAAACGATTGTACCTAAGTATTATTCTGGCTCTAGCTTTTTCGTAATTCTGTAATTATGACATAAGTCTAAATAGTACATAGTAATGTAGCATAGTTTGGATATATATAGCGCTTGTATATACCTAGGTAACTAATTAAATGACTAAGCAAAACGTTACATATCTGAAACGTGCTCTATCTATCTAATACGATAGATAACTACAAAGTCAATAACGACTAATAGATTCAATTGACCAATTAATAAGGTCCTCAATCGATAAGCGACAGGTGGATCAGTATCCCTTACGTGCACGCATACGTATATCAGTCTAAACAAATGGATTTATCTGGTGCGTTTGAATAAACACAACGCAACATTTAGGTACCTACTTTCATAATCTGCTATGCTATGAAAAGTGATTTTCTTTTCAACTTTTTTATGGTTCCGTCCGATCATTCTTGTCCGTCTGTCACCACCGATTTAATGGCAATAAGCTCGCCCCCTTTTACTTGGGACTTTAACATAACTGGCGAAATAGGGTGTACTATTAAGTGGGTACACGTCTGCCTAATCCTGTGGGCATTACAGGCGTGATGTTATGTTATGTTAGGGCTACCGCACACTAGATAATCTTCTGAATGTCTTGAGACAGACTTGCCTCACATATATAAGTCTGCCTCAAAAACGGTTTTGTCTACGACTCATCGCACACCTAAAACGAAACTGTTTGGTCTACTACGACGAAGCGGCGCGGGCGTGCGGCGCAATTCCTTTTCAGTATCTTCAGAGTACTTTTATGTCCGTATCAAAATGGACTTCTGCATCCATATTGTTCTATTAAGAATCTTAGTTACGCGTAGGGCATGCAATTATCCGCTCATTTTAGTTCCGATACTTGGATAAAGTTATCCGGATAATACGGATAATTCGTAAAGGAGAGATAAAAAATAAATTTTACCACAATATCGTCAATCATTGATATTCAAAAACCATACAACTCGCGTTACCGTCACGTACGCTTCGTAGCAATCGTAGCCGATCCGCTACGGCG
Organism: Xestia ashworthii; assembly: GCA_950022955.1. Taxonomy (NCBI): domain Eukaryota; kingdom Metazoa; phylum Arthropoda; class Insecta; order Lepidoptera; family Noctuidae; genus Xestia; species Xestia ashworthii. The sequence goes on from OX465553.1 coordinate 17,626,515, forward strand.
TAGCACTACAACGGCGTGCGTGGGGCACAACCTGTAGCAGTGCTACGACTGGGGCGAGTTCTGTGTACCTTTTGTTTTCACTTCTATCACAGTCCCCAAAGATTGCCTCAATTAGGTAGATTTCCTCATTTTTTTTAAATGGTACGCCAACACATACTTACAATGAAAATTCAACAAAAGGGGAAAATTACACGACTTGGACGGATAAAAACAACATTTCTCTACAACATTTCTCATTTTTCAGTCTTTCATCCCGAAAGACTGAAATGACGAGTAAGGGCCGAGGCACACCAGAATGGCAGCGACGCGGCGAGCAAAAAATTACGGTGTGGTGCGGTGGTTTGCGGTGTGAAATAATTTAAAAATTTATCTACATACGTGAAAAACTAGTATCGCTTGAAAAGGTCGCTCGGCCGCCTGCGGTGACGCGAGCAGCCGCGCTTGTCAGTGGTTCTGCCCGCGACTGCCAGCGGCGACGCGAGGACGCTTGCGGCACCATGGGCCGCTGCCGGCCAAATGTAGAAACTAAACTTGTCAAGAGGAGACTAGGCACGTGGGGTCTGTAGGTCGGGCGAGGCTAACAACAGCCCCGAACGGCCGCCAGTGGCGACACCAGGTGGCCCCCGATGTCGCCGCCGGACGCTGCCATTCCGGTGTGACTCGGCCTTAATGAAGACATTTAGTATGATGCTAAGCCGCGGCGCCGACCCCAAATAAATTGGAAAAATCATTAACTGTTAGCAAAGACACTACAGCGTCAGATCGATTCGGTCTCGATGCACAGATGAAGGGTAACAGCTAAAGAAATAAAGGAAAATATTCTGAATTGTTGTTGGATTATGGTCTAAAGGAATTGTAAATATTCATAGTTAAAGCTTTCAATATTGGTACCTATGTTGAAACTTCGTTGAAATTTGAATTTGGCGAAGACAAAGACATAAATTCATTCCGTAACAACGGGAAAGGAGCTGCAATGTAGATCTTCTACGAATCTTCATTAGGCGTTGACTTAGGTGTCACTTAGTGTTGGTGAAAATGGGTATTAGGCATTGATTTCGGTATCATTTAGTGTTGATGAAAAGGGGCATTAGGTATTGAGTTAGGTGTCACTTAATGTTTGTGAAAGGGGGCACTAGGCATTTGATTAGGTGTCACTTAGTATAGGCGAAAAAGGGAATTGGGCATTGAGTTAGGTATTACTTAATATTGGTGAAAATGGGCACTAGGCATTGAGTTAGGTGTCGCTTAGTGGTGGTGAAAAGGGGCAATACGCATTGTAAATAAATAAATAAATATCGCTGGACATTAACACACAGCGCCACCTGAGAACATCACTCAGTGCCGCACTGCAGGTGATGCTAATCATAATAATCTTTGAAAAGAACCTTAAGCCTTACCTTAACCTTAACCGTAAGATAGGAGGCGGCCCTGGCGACTGTTTTTATGTCTTGTGACTGGGACTGTATTAAATGTTCATTTTTGTTTCGACAATTCAAAAGTGCCTGTAACTGGCCTACTTGAAATAAATGCCTTGATTTTGATTTTGATTTTGACTGTTAGGCTCTAAGTATCCGGGACCCAAATTAAATATTCCAGAATCAAACATACACGCAAAAAAGGGGATGTTAAACAACAGCCCATGTTGGCATCATAGCGGAGACATGCGACTACCCATAGCGGTGACATGCAACTACCCAGGTCCAAAACCGCTAAGGATCTACACTGATGGATCAATTACCGACGACGGCACAGGTGTCGAAGTCTTCTCCGACGACATAAAGATTATAATATACAGTTACAGACCCCCTACATTGCTCAACCCTGTCTAGCAAGCTGAGTGCGTAGGTATTTTCCAAGCGACACTTGCCATAAGGCCAGGGAAGTTACGGATACCCATATTCGTATACTCTTCGACAGTTCTTCAATCCTTAAAGAAAAATCAGATCACGTCGGGACTAAAACTGGAATACCATAATACCCTAGAACGAGTTACGGTACTAAACGCTCTTTGAGTGCACCGGTGTTACCCACATCCGCGAGAAGACTCTTCGAACACCAGGATCTTTTGCGAATGTCCTGAGAAGATCAGGAAGTTTGATCTGCTCCTGGAGGGCGGTGGGCTGGTTATAGTAACGTCCACCATGGTTCACGCACAATGGTCCACTTTAGGGGTTAAATGCGGAAACCGAAACCCGATGCTCCAGGGTAGCCCGCGAAATTATTTCTTTTTTGCAATTTGCAAGCAAGTGCTAAGTTGCATGTTGATTAAAATATGATTCGCGACTGTAAAAACAGAACAGAAGAAGTGTAGTTACAGAATTATAATCATCAAAATAATTAATACAACCCTCCAAGTTCATAAAGGTCGATTGAATAGTCATTCAAAATTCAAATTTCATGAAAAAGTCACTCAATCGACCTTATGAACACAAATAATAAACCAAAAAATATCCGTTTTATTCGTACTATCCGAAATCCAAATAGTAATGCAATTGGTATCCGGATATATATAATCACGGATATCCGGATAGTATGCCTAGTTACGCGTGTACTTGCAAAACGACGCAGACGTTTATATTGGATGCATCCCGTACATATACAGGGTGGAAAATTTTCAATGCCATATGCAGGGAGAGCACTCTAAATACAAGAGATAGCAAATTTTACTCAAAGGAAACATTCCTTAATTTTCAAAAAGGAAACAAAACAGCATTCACAGAAATTATTTTGCCACACTCGGGCATCGAACTCGGGATGGATCGACTAAAGTTCGACAAAATAACATTCTGTACCTTTTTGACATCAATCGATAGGGTCAATCATATGGATAAAATCTCTTTCATTCACTCACTAGGTGGACCGATTCACCAGATCATCGGTCCACCTAGTGAGAGGCCTTCCAACGCAACGACTTCCTGTTCGCGGCCGCCGCTCCAGTACTTTGGCCCTATCGGCCATCCGCTCTGCGAGAAGGCCACTGCCAAACTTGTTTTGCAATTCTTCGGGCTACGTCGTTAACCCTAATACTCTTTTACACTGTCCAGCCCAGTCGGATTCGACGATTTAACCTCTTTCTCGAACTTATACCTGCTCCTGAGCGACTAGCAGTCGCTAGACTGATTTGTCGTAGATGTGCGTGCCCGCAAACATAGGTACAAAAGGGTAGACGACAACCAGTAGTCAGACTTGTCGCTGTGTAGGTAGTTCTTGTAGGTATTATAGACTATTTCGTCTTCGAGACGTTTTGTTTCAAGTGTGCGCGTCTTCATATATTTTCTAAAGCAATAGTCTGTCTCAAGACAGTCTTGTCTATAGTGTGCGGTAGCCCTTAAGTAAACAGGTAATTAATTCACTGTAGGTTCCTATTATTTTCGAACAAGAATAGTCCACGGGGCGTCGTCGTACACCAAAAACGTCAACCGCTATTCTTTCGCCTGATTTTTTTCGTTTTTATAACTATTTCTAACGTCCTCTAATTAAACAAAATTATTTCTTAGTCGTTTTACTATCAAACGACTAAAAAATAACGGTGTATATTCATAACTGAATAATTTGTTTACCCATCTTCAGTCAGACAGACATCTTTGCTAGTAGTCTGGTCAGTTAAAAACCATCCAGTTTGTTGGACCCCAAGTCGGGATCAAAATTGTTGCAATTATGGTCTAGTATCCGCCATTTCAAGGCCTGCACCCAACTACCAGTACCAATTACCCTGTGTACGTGGTGTACTTAAACATATTATGACAATTACAGCTCTTTCAACTTTTTGAATCGGTTTATCTCAAAAACGGTGGCCCTTAGAAAAAAAGTTTCTAGACATTTTTTATAGATAATCTGATCTACAATTTCTGTCTGAGCTAATTTTATGATAAAACTTACTATACCGTTTTGCTGAAAATCGCGAAAAACCCGTTTTGGTGATCTTTGAGCCCGAGTATTTCTTTTTGCCGGATCGATGAGGACTTTTCACATTTCCTTTAAAATAGTGTTTTGAACTATCCTACAAATTTTCAGCCAAGTCGGAATTTTTGTAACCTCACCCCTATTTTTTAGTCTAATTTGACCGGACTAGGTGTTACAAAAATAGCTTGGGATTTCTCCGCTGATATAAAAAGTTACATCATCAGCACTTTATCATTTATGTACTAGCAGATGCACGCGGCTTCGCCTGCGGAAAATTATATACAAAAACCTTCCTCTTGAATCAGTCTATCTAATAAAAAAAATAACCCGCATCAAAATCCGTTGCGTAGTTGTAAAGATCTAAGCATACATAGGAACAGACGGACGCGGCGGAAACTTTGTTTAATAATATGTAGGGATTGTAAGATAAAATATGATAAAACTGATGATGAAATAGTTGGCAACTCTATATTGTTGCAAATTCATTCGAGTGTCAAGTTGACATTTGAAATGTTGGCTGTTGGCTTGACAAGTTGACATTAGTGATAGTGCGTGGCTAGATGCAGGGTGTCTTGTACCTGTTTTCGTAAATAAAAAACTTTTTTATTTATTATTAAATAGTTTTATCCACGTTTGCTATAGTAATACATAGTAAAAACGTATATATTTCTTTGGTAATCTCAATAATTTAATAAGAAAAGTCAAGATGATTAACGGCCGTGCTCTACATTTCGTATTCAAAGTCGCCGACAGGACCCTGACAGCGAAATTCTACAGAGAAATCTTGGGCATGAAGGTAAGAAACACGAAGAACATAAAATAATAACCGAATTTGAATGGAAAAAAAACGACATGGTTTGAAAGAACCTATGGAATCATGAAGTGTTAAAAAACTAGTTTCAAGAATAAATCTGTGACCAAGGTCAAACAGGCATAGCCTACAGTTTAATAACATGTTCTAACTACCTCGCCGGCAATTTTAAAACTCATTATTTGTAAATGCTGTAAACTAAAACTTAGCTAAACAAATAATCGGATAAAATCACAGTAAGTGTTACAGTTTATACTGTGCTATTTAAATACACCTGTTTTTTCAAAATCTGTAATTACTTATTTACGGAAAAGTTGCTGACTAATCATGACCATGATCAATATTATTATCTATTGGAATCTATGGTGTCAGTCTATTTTATTTATTTACATATCTAGAAGAGTAAATTAAGCTACTTTTACTTTAGCCTTTTGGACGCCATTGTCACTTATACGTGACAAGCAAGCGTGTGCCCTGTACGCCAAACGACACAAATATGTGACAAAATAGTAGATGAAATTGTGGCTTGGCGTGGAGGGCACGCGCGAGCGTTTATGCTGTGGCGGTCAAAAGGTTAGAAAAAGAATTAGGGTACTGCAAAAGGTCGCGGGCCACCGCTAGTAGAGATTAATTTATACAGCTCAAGGAGTAATCTAATTAAGTACCCGTGTGTTTAATTGGTACTAGCTGCACTATCAGTAACCCTGATGTATTCTATTCTATTGATCAAACGGAAATTTCATAGAAGGGTTTCTGAGGATCTCTTGGTTTCTACACAGCAAAATATAGCAACATTTTTTGATTATTAGTAAATAAATATTATATGGTGTTAATAATAATATAGCTCCCTGTAGGTATGTGAGTAGTTAATTATTTATCAAAACATGTTACAGTCCAATTAGCAAAGTGGAAAATCCCATATTGAGCCTGTCAAATAATAAAAATTAGCCTTCAATGTCCTAGTGACACATTCGTAAGTATAGAATAATTAATTGAGGCCCCACCTAATGAGAAAATTAATTATAAATTAAGACAATAGTATTAGTAATAACTACCTTTAATTAAATTCACATGTTTGTAATGTGCCATGTCACTATGTCACCAATGGGCAATGGAGTTTGTCTAATTGTTGTATATTTATGTCTTGCAAAATGTGAAACTATTAATTTAATAAATGATAAAATCACTAATTGGTTAACGCTGACATGTATGTAACATAACTAGCCTTACCAATTATGAATTACAAATGTAACTGATGTTATGTTAAATATAGACTGATTTAATATTCCATAAGTTACTATGGTAGCTGTGTTGAGTCGGTTTTAGAAACACTGGACTTTATAAATGTTTTGTACGTAAAACCGACTTCAAAAAACTGAACAAGTGAAATATAACTTTAGCTTCAGCAGTCTTTTGATTGATTGATTTACTTAGTTTTTTTGTCACCAACTTCTGAAGCTTAAGTTATTTTTCACTTTTTAGTGGTTTACTTGTGCTTACCCCTTCACAGCGTACCGGCGTGATGTTATGTTATGAACACAATCTCATGTCTGTCTATTATAAACAACAGACAGATATGAGATTACAGCAATCCCAGTCCATTTGCTATCATTTATTGAAGAGTTCCGATGCCTATCTCCGAAGTTCTTCATTAGATCTGCACTAAATTGAAATGGGACCACTTTAAGAAAGTATTCTTCCAAAAATTACCCAAATCGCTTCAAGTGTGCCTATAAAATTTGAAGAGTTCTCTCTATTTCTCCAGGATCTCATCATCAGATCGTAACTTGATGAGTATGGGACCACCTGGGAAGTATACCGTTTCAAACAAAAAAAAACCAAATCGGTCCAGCCATCTTCGAGTAATCGGGGAACATACATAAAAAAAAAGGTCCGACGAATTTAGAAACTTCCTCCTTTTTGAAGTCGGTTAAAAATACGTGTTTTTAAGATAGAAAAAGGCTTTAGTTAAAGGTAACAATTACCATGATCAGAATGCCTTTTGCCTGTAGGAACAGTTCTCAAAAATATTTTTTATTTACAGGTCCTGAGGCATGAGGAGTTCAGTGAGGGATGTGAAGCTGCCTGCAATGGGTGAGTTATTTAGAGTTAAAAAAAAAAAATTATTTTATAACAACATACAATGGAATGTTGTGTTATTAAAAACTTATAAAGACAGTATACAATAATTATTTTTATTTCTAGACCATACGCAAACAGGTGGAGCAAGACCATGGTTGGTTACGGACCAGAAGACTCACACTTCGTAGTGGAGCTCACATACAACTATGGTATCACACACTATGAAACAGGCAATGACTTCATTGGCCTCACAGTACAATCCAGTGAAAGTCTCAAGAGGGCCGCTGCTAACAATTGGCCCATAAAGGAACAAAATGGAGTGAAATATGTTGAAGCTCCTGGAGGTTACAAGTTCTTCATTGTCGACAAACCACAGCCCGTTGACAGAGGTGAGTTCCAATGCATCATCATCATCATCATCGGCCTATTAATTTTCCCACTGCTGGGACAGGCCTCCTCTCTATGAGAGGGAATGGGCTATATAATCCACCACGCGGGAAGTTCCAATTATTGAGACAAAAAAGGAAACATTTAAATACTTATGCATGTGGCAAAATATTCAGTGTTGAGACAGTAGTGTGGATTCTGCACATAATGTTTTGTTAAAATAAAGCTTTCATTACAGCATGTCAATAATTAGCGCTACATCAGATATAATTATTATAATGATGTATGTGACTATTAACTTTATTTTTTACCCGACTAAGGCAAAGCCAAAAGGAAGGCTAAAGATTTAAGCACTAATTAACATTATGTTTCTCTGCGCCTGAACTATTCATCCGATTTTTATGAGTAAGGTGTCAATCAAAATCAAAGCATTTATTTCAAGTAGGCCAGTTACAGGCGCTTTTAAATAGTGGAAACCAAGATGAAAATTAAATGTAGCTACAGTCCCAGTCACAAGACATAAAAACTGTGAAAGTACTGTAGTTGCCCATTCCCTAGCGTAGATCTCTATGGAGAAGAACGGGCAAGAAACTCCATGGACACTCTTTTAATGGTCAATCGATTTGTTATTATGGTCCAAATAACATAAGCTACATTTTAACCGACTTCAGCAATAGGAGGGAGGACTCTATTTTACCTTGTAAAATAGAAAGTAAAAAGTAAAGTAGTGAATATTCCAAAATTCAAAACTAAAAACAAGGTATAAAGTTGTAAACAGATTCTTCCAGAAACCGACAATCAAGCATTATGAACATCAAACTAATCAACTTTACGCAAAAATCATTGCTGTAAAATGACTTTTTTTGGGGTGAATATGGTTCATTGTTACCCTAGGGGTGAAAGTAACTTATTTAGCCCGAGGGGGTCTTTCACCCGACTGCTTTTCATTACGAATACAAGGAAAATAAAAATAAAACATGGATCAATAGGAAAAACAAATCAAGATCGGATTGCCGCTTTCCCGCCTATTTTGTTTTTTTTCTGTGGCCGGCCATTCTGCTTTTGTTTTTAATTTTCATCATTGAAAAAAAATGATAAATATTTTGCCCAAATCTATGTAAGTACATAAGATATTCTAAAGAAATAGTTGAAACTAAATTATAATGAACTTATTTAAAAACTATATATTTTTAATTAATAGTTAACTTTATGTTATTTTAATTTTAAATCGCGCTGTAATTGAGTGGCTGTATAGAAAATTGGAACGTGGTTCAATAGAAATCTGAAAAAGAACGGGGTTTTTTTATATTTTACGGATTCACTGTAACGCACTGAAAACATTGTGCTGATGGATGCCCCCATTATCACCGTAACTAGAAGGTATTTACGAGTAATTAGAGCTTAATTTTTCAGTAGTCGGGTAGTTGCAGTTGACCTAGAATTATTGTACAAACTAGAATTTACATTAATATTAGTATCATAGCTGTATATAATTTAGAATAATTTGCCATATCATGGTGATGGTGATATGCGAATCAATACAATTAACCCAGAAAAGGTGTGCGCTTCGGTAATCGTCATGTTTCTAGATAAGCACAAACGTGTCACAGCCTGCCCCTGTCTGACGGCGTATTAGTTTCCTACTGCTGCGTTTTGTAGTAGTAGACCATATCTATCATTTCAGTTAGGTACTCCTCGTCATCCAAAAATTTGAAGATTTTTTAGAATTTTCTAACCATTGTAATACAAAATAGGAGCTCCTGGCTAAGTAATAGCAGCCGCTCGGGTAGATCTTTAGGTTAATAAGGTGAAAGCGTCAGGGTGGCCCGCGAAATTCAAATTTTCTAACGTTTATCGCAATTTGCAGGGCGTGCTATTGTATGTTGATAAACATATCGGTCGCGGCTGTAACAGGTATATGTAGTTACAGATTTATGATCATCAATACAACCCTCCAAGTTCATAAGAGTCGAAGAACGACTTTGAGCGTGAAAAATTCTTCGACCGATATGTTTATCGACATACAACTTAGCACTGCCCTGCAAATTGCAAAAAACGTAAGTCTGACAACCAGTCTTACCAAGTGGTATCGTATTACCCAGTAGGTACTAACTGGGTTGTGGAGGTCAGATAGGCAGTCGCTCCATGTAGAATACTGGTATTCAGCTGCATCCGGTTAGACTGGAAGCCGACCCCAAAATAGTTGGGAAAAGGCTAGGCAGATGATGATGTAATACAAAATAGGAAGGAATTTCATAGATTTTGTATTAGATCTGATCTAACACGTTCGTATTTTCAAAGATAGGCGATGGTTGCAGAAGCGCATATTTTTCCTGGGAGATCTACAATTCTACACCTACAAGTCTATACATGTTTGGACATGTTATAGCTAGCCTTGTTTAGCATACCGTATCGTCATCAATGATAATTATTGTGAATTGATAAGATAAGGGGCTTATCTGCTGAAACATCACTGTCTGAGATGTTTTTGACATGTGATGATACTCGTATGATTGTTCCGTGGATAAACTAGGTACCGACAGTAACTAGGCGACGAGTGCGAATCATGTGATGGGCGCATGATTCCTCAAGAGACGCTTTGATGACAAATATAATGTACCAACAATCTCTGTGCCTATGCAATATGTTTATGAAGTTACACCACGGAGAGACTCATTCTATCCTACAAGTTAAATAAATATAAAAACTGTTTTCATTTTTCAATATTGTTGCAGTCCTGAAACACTGAAAGCAACGAATATTAACATTTATGGTAACCATAACTAAATGGCGTGCTTATAATAAGTCAACATTTAGTAACAAATGCTGCAGCCGCTGCAGGCATATTTGATACAATTTATGTAATTAAGTTGAGTTATTTATGATGAAAATAAAATCTGTTAATCATGTAAAGCTCTGTAACATCATTAAAAAAACTCGTAGCAAGTAGTGAATAGCACCAATGGTATCTAAGACTCCAAAATTCATAACTAACGTTGTCTTTTGTGTTGACTGTTTCACTGTTTTCTGATGTTTTATTGTTGTGGAGCAGACAAATTAAATGAAATACAATAAAAGCCCTAGGACGCACGGCATAACAACAGAAGTTAAAGCTAGGACCAAACGTTCTAATACCTCTTCTTTTTTTAACACCATCTTATACTCCGGACAGATTCCCTCTGAAATGAGCCACTGTTGTAGTGGCTCATTTTTCTGCAATAATTCATAATTTTACTGCATAAAAAAGGAGACAAAGCTGACATTTCTAACTATCGCCCCATAAGTTTAATTTCACATTTATATAAACTATTTATTAAAGTTATTGAGAACCGTATCGCTACGACCCTTGAAATTCACCAACCTCCCGAGTAAGCTGAATTTCGTTCCCACTACTCTACAACCGATCATCTCCATACCATTAACCAAGTCATCGAAACATATTGTGAATTTAATAATCCGCTATACTTGGCCTTTGTGGACTATGCCAAGGCATTCGACAGTATAGACCACCAGTCTGTTATTAATGCCCTGGAGTCCCAAAATATAGCGCACACCTATATTGACCTCATTGACACCATCTATCGAAATTGCACGGCGAACATCAAGCTAAATATTTCTGGTCCGAATTTCTACATTGAAAGGGGTGTCAAACAAGGCGACCCACTCTCACCTAAACTGTTCACTAGCGCACTGCAGGAGGTTTTTAACAAACTGCCCGCTTCGTGGCAGTCACGAGGCATAAATGTTAGCGGCTATCAGCTAACGAACCTCCGCTTTGCTGATGACATTGTGTTGTTCTCCACATCTGCTTCAGAACTCGAAGAAATGCTCCAAGATCTGAGCACAGCAAGTCTTGCGGTTGGACTATCAATGAACAGATCTAAAACACACGAAACGTAGGGTCGAGGTAGACGGGCATGTGTTGCAATATGTCGATGAGTATACATACTTGGGCCAGATAGTGTCTTTCAAAAGTAGGCAAAATAAGGAAGTAGAAAGACGAGTCCAAAATGCTTGAAAGACCTTCTGGGCCCTAAAAGAACACATGAAGGGAAGTCTTCCAATGACACTGAAAAGAAAACTCATCGACATGTGCATCCTGCCCGTTCTAACCTACGGTGCGCAAAGTTGGTCACTTACTGAACAACAGAAGTCAAAACTCAAGATTTGCCAGCGGGCAATGGAACGCAGTATCATCGGTGTGAAGCGTACAGATCGCGTAAGAAACACAACCCTGCGTTCCATAACTCAGGTCGCAGATGTCAGAGAAAAAATAGCCAATTTAAAGTGGGAGTGGGCTGGCCACGTAGCGAGAATGCACCCGGAGAGATGGGCAAAGATCGTCACTCACTGGACGCCTGACGGAGGGAATCGCCGTCGAGGTAGACCGCGGCGAAGGTGGTGTGGCGATCTGATCATGTTTGCGGGGCGAACATGGCCAGATATCGCACAAGATAGAGAGGTTTGGAAGGAAAAAGGGGAGGCCTTTGCCCAGCAGTAGGACACACGATAGGCTGGAAAAAAATAATAATTAGGAATTGCATCGTTAGTTTAATCACATACTGTCTATTAGCCACCACATTTGCGTCTATCGCGTCTTAGACGTACCTAACTACTCGTACTTTTATATGCCGCCGATACGAGGGACCAATTTCTAAATTGATTGTATTAATTACCATCCACAGATCCAGTGGTCAAGGTGTCCCTCGCCTGCTCAAACTTGGACAAATCCATCGCCTATTGGAATGGTTTACTCAGCCTGAAGATCTTCGAGAAGACGACCAAGACAGTCACCCTTGGCTTCGGCGATCAACAAGCGAAATTGGAGTTAGTTAACATAGGTAAGTACGTTGGAAACAAGTAAAATTTAATTTAAAAACCCCTGACACATCATGTACCTACTAAAAGTTTAATTGATAATAATTAGTTAATCGCTAGGTCCTAGGTACCTACCAGTCATCACTCCACTTTCCTCATCTGATTTCGTTAGTTAGTTTTCTTCATTCCTTTTCAATATAGTATACATTATTGTACTAGTCAAGCCCTTTCATTTGATACCCATATTGAAAGAATAGTGAAAAGAAAATGTACTTAATTCGCGGTTTTGTGGTGGCGGCCATCTTGGATTAATCATAGTGTATTCTACTAGTCATGCCGTTTCATTTGGTACCCATATTGAGGGAATTGTGAAAAAACATGTAATCCGCTATTTTGTGGCGACGGCGACGGCCATCTTGATAAGATTTTCATCAAGCATAGCTAAGAACACTCCCGACTAATTCACTTTTCAAACAAAAAAATAAAACAAAATCAAAATCGGTTCAAACGTTCGGGAGCTACGATGCCACAGACATACACACAGACACGTCAAACTTATAACACACCGTCGTTTTTGCGTCGGGGCTTAAAAACATGTTTTATTTTAGTAAATACAATCTTTGGCACCTACGTGTTTTCCGAGAGTAAACAGCAGAACCAAAGATGATTAAGTAGCAATATTTATGAACCATACATAAGCGTGAAGTGTAGTGTAACTTATATTTGCATGTGACTGATAAACACTCCATTCGAAATAATTCTCAGATATTTTTAACATTGCTTCTGTGGATTAGCAAGTTACATTATTGATTGGAGGCTGGAGACCTTCGAGCAGTAGGTAGTTTTCCATGCATATTGCGTCATCCATGCATATTATTAAGTTTTATGTTATGCAAGAGTCAGTCATTCAGACCGGATGAAACATGTTACAGTCAGCCATACAGACCCGTGCATGTATGTGGCATAGTCACATGCAGAAACATGCGTGATTTTTCTAACCACTAACCTCATAATAAATCTGACATTGTAATGATGACCGCACATATTTTATCACGACACTGCCATGCGTTCCTTTGTTAGATTGACGCTATCTTAAGGTGTTTTATCAGACGAAACGTAGACAACACTAGTAGATGTCAACAGAAAGTGGGTACCTACTAATCTAGTTGAGATGATGCACCTATTATCACGATCACGTAGCGTGACTGCCGTGTGATACCTGGATTTACATGTCCACACACCTGACAAAGAAAAAGATTAGAAATTTACGTATAAAGGCGCAAACCCGCCGCGGTGCACGCTGTGCGAGCGTTGTGTTGCGCATTTTACTTGTGTGGATTCATTTGTTTGACAACGTGGGTCTACGTATCCACTGTAGTATACCTACACTACACATTCACAACCATGTACAACTGTAGCGTGCGTGGCCCACCGCGGCGCACGGAGAGGCTAATATTCGTGTTAAGCGTGCATTGCGTTGACAGCGTTGAGCTATGTGAGCGCCTTAGTCGAGCAAGCCAAGCAATGAACTAACGACGTTAATTCATGCATAGCGTGACCGTGGTTTGCAGTGGATACAATCACATACATTTTCTTGCAAAGCGAACCTTAACACACGTGCGTGGCCTATCCGTGCGCCGCGATGGGTGTGCGCCTTATTTTGGTACTTTTGCACTTGGCACTTACACAAACGTACCTAGAGATTGATAAAATCTTACATGTGGAAGGTAATTGATATTCAAGTATTTACCCAGGAGTCTGTTATCATTATCAATGTTGACTAATTGTATCAAGTTTGTAAAACGTAGTATCGCAGACATACAAACAAATGTCCCTACATACATACCTACCTTTCATTTATTTAGTTTAGCTTAGTCGTATTGGAAACCTACCCCATTTACGAATCCTATGTAAAATATAACCGAAAATGGAAACAACAATGGAAATGGAATGGATGAATGAAAATGCATGGCAATGGTTTGTGGAACTCTGCTATAGCAGAGTTCCGAAATCAAAGGCGAATGTTTTTGCCAGCTCGTACTAAACTCGATATTTAAGCTGGTTTAACCATAATTTAAAATATCTGAAAAACGAATCTCGATATTAAAGCTTGATACTAACTTTCAATCATAACGACAACCAGTTTTACAAGCCAAAACAGGCTGTCACACTTTTGGGTATGGTCTCATTTTGTCAACTTTTTATAACCTTCAAATCGTGGGCAATCCGCTAAAAATGTACTACTTTGCTGATTTAAGCAGTTTTGATTCGCAAATCCTTAATATAAAAAAAATGCTTAAGTTTTCAAATACTAATGTTCAATGTAATGCTATTCCAGGTGAGCCAGTAAACCGCGCGAAGGCATACGGTCGCATCGCGTTCTCGTGCCCCTTCGAGGAGCAGCCGATCATCGACCAAAAGATCCAGGCTGCGAAGGGCGCCATTCTGACCCCGCTCATCTCGCTGGACACGCCAGGCAAGGCCACTGTCAGAGTTATCATCCTAGCTGACCCCGACGGCCACGAGATCTGCTTCGTGGACGACGAGAGCTTCCGGCAGCTGTCGCAAGTCGACCCGGCCAGCGACGCAGATCTCGACAAGTTCATTAAATCAGACAAGTCGCGAGCGTAAAATTAACATCCGTTTCTTAGCTATCGGGCAAGGGCACTCACATACTTTTTTTATATTATCTTCTCTAGTACTTAATGTATTCCCGCTTAGCGTCACAATTATATTGGTTCTATGTATACTATGTATGCAAACGCTCATATTCATTGTTCTGCGTAATGCAGAAGTGTTGATAAAATATGTTATTGTACATATTGTAATGGCTCATACAATGTAAGGCTGTATTATCATCGTCTGTCCAAATTATTTATTACATTGAATTTTTATCCTTATGTGTAAGTATTAACTTTTATTTTTCTGAGACAATATTATTGTTGTCATTGCCACTTCATTGTTGTGATGAGTTTGTCTTAAAATAACCCTCTTTAAAGTAGTTGAGCATTCCATGTTGTTTTTAAAGTGGCAGTATTTAAGTATTATTTTGAAGTTTGTTCAAACATTGTTGTAAAGTGATATGATTATTGTATATTGTGTATGTTTATTATCTATTGTTGCGCATAAGTACACAGCAATATGTTAACTCAGTAATAAGAATATATCATTTGAATTTCATGTTTTTGTTATGTTTTATATTATTTAAGACCTAGAGTTTACGAGACTTGAGATGGACAAATGTTCGCTGAACTGTCAAAGAGTATCACAAATCATAATAACCAAGGACGTAGCGATGTACGGGCAGGGGGGGGGGGCAGATACCCACCCCTAGAAGATGCAGAAATGCTCACAAACCGTAAAGTTATATTACGTATTCATCATCTGCATAGCCTTTTCCCAACTTTGTTGGGGTCGGCTTCCAGTCTAATCGGATGCATCTGAATACCAGAATGTTACATGGAGCGACTGCCTATCTGACCTGCACAACCCAGTTAGTACTGGATAAAATGATACCACTTGGTTGTCAGACTTTTTGGGCCACTGACTGCCTGTAACGACTGTCATTTGTAGATCACAAATGACAGTCGGGACCAACAACTTAACGTGCTTTCCGAGGCACGGAGAAAACTCAGTATTTACATACTGAGTTTCCTCCGTGCCTCGGGTGGTCACTCAATCACAGCAACCTAGGCAAGCACGGCTTAATCTAAAGATCGACCCGAGCGGCTGTTATTATTTAACCAGTAGCCTATTAATAAACAATAAAAACTTGTTTACAAAAAATAAAACCGACTTCAGAAAACACAAAAAAATGAAAAATAACTTCTTCAGCAGTCGGTGACAAAAACAATTCACCGACTTCTGAAGCTAAAGTTATTTTTCTTTCACTTTTTTTGTAAAAAAGTTTTTATTTCTCACTTTTTAGTGGTTCAGATGTGCTTACCCCTTAACAGCGTACCGGTGTGATTTTCTATTATGAACTGGTGTAAACAATAGACAGACATGAGATTTCAGCAATCCCAGTACATTTGGTATCATTTATTGAGGAGTTCCGTTGCCTATCTCCGAAGTTCTTCATCAGATCTTCACCAAATTGAAATGGAATCACTTCGAGAAAGTACGCTTTCTAAAACTACCCAAATTGCTTCTGGTGTGCCTATAAAATTTGAAGAGTTCTCTCTATTTCTCCAGGATCCCATCATCAGATCCTGGAGTGATGATTATGGGACAACATGGGAAGTACACCCTTTAAAAAAAAAATCGGACCAGCCATCTTCGAATACTTAATCGGGGAACATTGAATTGAGAACCTCCTCCTTTTTGAAGTCGGTTAATAACGACTTTATGGTAGGTGACTCAAATATCCGGATAGCCTATACAAGATACGGCCGAGTATCGTTAAATTGCTGCTAAGAATTTAAGAGTTCCGTTCCTTTGTCATGGATCCCATAATCAGAAGTAATCAGAACCTAACCAAATTCTCCTCAAACTACCCTTGAAGTACACCCTTTCCATTAAAATAAAACAATACATGTCACGGTAATAGGCTTGTTCCCAATAAATGGAACTTAACACACCTAACTGTCGAAATCTGGGTGTATTATACACTTCTGAGTACACCCTCAGAGCATACAGGCGTGATGTTACGTCATGATGTTGTACAAACAATGAACAACCAAGCCATTGCAGCAATCACTGCAGATTTGTAGTCTATTTTTGAAGAGTTCCATTTATAACACGGGAAGCACTAGCTTTCAAATAAAAAAGAAACATCAAAATCGGTTCACCCAGTCGAAAGTTCTGCGGTAACAAACACAAAAAAAAAACAGTCGAATTGAGAACCTCCTCTTTTTGGAAGTCAGTTGAAAACTAAGTTGATTCTGTCGACAGGCGATTTTTATAAGATTGTACTCTGAATGGTTGAAACTAGATTTGTTTTTCATTTTTAACGTTTGTCCCATCGCTCATGCATTTACCTTACAATATTCTTGGTTAAGTCTATGCCTGCGGGGCTCTTAACAAAATACGAGTAATAACAAATGCAATGAAGTATAGTAAGATGAAAGTAGCGCCCTTAGGTACTTCTATTACATATTATATCTGTTTCAACAAACTGACTAAAGGTACAGTCTAATTCCGCGGTAGCAGGCCGAAATTAATAAATGATCGTTTATTTTACTAAGGGAAAGAGAACTAGATGTTACGGTTTTCAATTCCATTCTATATTCTTTAGATAACACGAGATAGACCATATAGAAAACGTGCGTCCGTGAAAAGATGCGTGACATTAAGTTTTATTTCATTTTGTATTAATAGCGCTATTATTTTTACAAATTCTACCTATTAATAATGGAATGCCAAGTGTAGTAGTACCAGCATTAGATCTTGATGACATTTGACTGTTTTCGTTTGCCGAAGTTCGGAATTTTCAAAATCAGAATTTTCAATCGGCCAGTCCAAATACAACAGGCGTCACCTTTTTATCTACTTTAATTTTATTTTTGGGCTGATATTGATCTGCAGAAATATTTTTGTTGAGCCTGTTCTGCAACCACTGACTTCAATTAACAATTTAAAAATGAAATTTGAAAATGTGATGAAAATGAAAGTGTTATTTATAATCTGGGGAGGCTCGATACAAAAAAGGTTGGAAACCCTGCCCTAGAAGGAGATACACTGACCTTATAGGTGAGGTTCTACAGAAGAGTCTTGCAACCGGCGTGCGTGGATGATCAGATGTATGAACGTGGACAAGGCAAGAGGAGTATGTAAGGAATTTAGCAGGTGGCGTGCTGTGGTTTCTTCCTAGATCCTTTCTTGATCTATAAGCTAGGTCTGGGCATCAGGTCAGAAACGTCGTTGTAGGTTAATATTTGTCGGCGGAAAAAAGCCTGTGGGTTCCGTTGAAAGTTCTTCCACTCTTTATGATCCCTTGTATGCTAAACCATCCGAATCCATCATGAATATTGTCATGATACAAATTAAATTCGAATGCGAATTTTACCTGGCATATGGCTATTTCTAATACCTCATCATGAAGCCGTCAACCAAGCATTCTGTACATCAAACTTAATAACTTTTCGCAGACATTTTTGCAGGGAAACTTTTTTTTTTGGGGTGAGAATCATGTTTTGTGGCAGAACTCAATGTAACGCACTTAAAACATTGTGCTGATGGATGGATTGAATGAGGGTTTTAGACGTGTACAATAAAAAAAAAGTTGGAACTTTGACCCCCAATATCTCCGTAAGTAGAAAGTATGGTGTAGAACAAAAAAATGATCACAATGACGGGGAGAACAAGTGCCTTTTGGCTTCGTTACGAGGTTTTTTACACCCTTTATTCAATGTTTATAAGTACCCATTTTTGGCTTTGAAAAAAGAAGCAGGTCATGTACTCTGACTGCCTCATCGGTCAGTGGTAGCAAAAACGACTGCTGAGCATGAGGTCCTGGGTCCGATTCCCGGGTCGGGCAGTGTTATTGGGTTTTCCAAAAAAATCTCAGTAGCAGCACGGAGTCTGAATTTGCGGCCAGTTTATGTCAATAGGCTCGTCCCCAATTACATGGGACTTAAACATAACTGTCGAAATGTAAGTGTGCTGTTAGATCCTAGGGATGGGCAAGTGAACAGTATCGATAATTATCGAGTGAAAAATATCGATATATCGTCCGTTTTCGGATGATTATTCAGACATATTCCCAAAGCATTCAAACTTCGTAAAAAAGAATATAAGAAAACAGTATTTTTATTGATGCTTGAGCCTAAATCTATACTAATACTAATATACTAATACTAATATACTAATCTATACTAATATTATAAAGCAGAAGAGTTTGTTTGTTTGTTTGTTTGTTTGGTTGAACGCGCTAATCTCCGGAACTACGTGCTCGAATTGAAAAATTCTTTTTGCGTTGGATAGTCCATGTATCGAGGAAGGCTATAGGCTATATAACATCACGCTATGACCAATAGGAGCGGAGCAGCAATAAGAAATGTTGCAAGCGGGAACAAAGCAGTTTAAACTTCCGTTGAGTAGGCGATGCGTTGCGATATCAAACCTTCACACGAACGAAGTCGCGGGCAGAAGCTATGAGGCTATAATTTATCTTGGAAACTTGAACACCTGATGCAGAACCGCAACAGACCAGCTAAACTATAAGAGATACAAAAATGCCACCATAGCAAAAATTGTTCTACATGATGAGCATTTTCTGCTGAGAGTATAAGTTTGAAGATCTGGAACATCTGATGTGGAACTCCAAGAGCCCAGCTACACCATAACACATATAGGAATGACGTCTTAGCAAAAGTTGTTCAATTTTATGAGCACTCTCTGTTGGTTTATAAAAATCGAAGATCTGGAACACCTGTTGTGGAACTCCAAGAGCCCAGCTACACCATAACACATATAGGAATGATGTCTTAGCAAAAGTTGTTCAATCTGATGAGCACTCTCTGTTGATTTATAAAAATCGAAGATCTCGGACACCTGTTGTAGAATCAATTTCCTTTTCCAGTTATCTTCGTGACTCGGTAGCCTACCCGGTAACGCAGGGGAGCAGTTACTTAGATTTCAATTGATCAGGTATCTTCACAACAAAACTATAACCATGCCTAGAAAGAGGTCAAATCTTTCCCAATGTTCCAAAGGAGCTAAAAGATTGAGGATCATAAGATCCCAAGAATCTATCGAAGAGCGTCAGGAGAGACTTGATGCTGTTCGAGAACATCAGGCTGCAACTTGCTCCGTGGAAACCTCTTAGGATCGCGAAGCACGCCTGCGTTCTCAGCGTATTTCTACATCCAGGTCTCTAGAGACCAGTGAAGAGTAGATGCGCGACTGACCGCTAATCGTGAACGTCATGCATTGTCTTGCGAGTCGGAGCCGTTCACGGATAGAGAATTGCGCTTGAGTTTCAAGCGTATCTACGCATCGACTACTAGATCTCTAGAGACAAGTAGGGAACGTGATGCGCGACTGACCGCTGATCGTGAACGTCACGCATAGTCTCGCGAGTCGGAGACGTTCACGGATAGAGAATTGCGCTTGAGTTCTCAGCGTATCTACGCATAGCTTCTTCTAGGTCTTTAGAGACAAGTGCGGAACGTGATGCGCGACTGTCCGCTGATCGTGAGCGAATCCGAAATTTTTACGGATACAGAATCAGGCTTGAGTTTTCAGCGTATTCGCACATCTACTAACAGGTCTTTTGAAACGAGTGATGAACGTGATGCGTGATGCGCGATGCACGTTCATTGAACGAACGTTTGAATTCTGATCGACGTCGACATTCTCTGAACAGAATGTCGATATCATCTGAAAAACCGGATGTGTCTCAAGATATAGCCGTAGGGCATGGCGACCTGCCGTGTCGACGGCGCGTTCGTGTTCCACGTGCGCCTCAAAGAGATGTCAGCATAAAGGGAGGGGCCCGCAAAGGTCGAAGCCTGCCGGGGCTGCGGGACTGTTCGAAAGAGATACCGTGGCCCTGGAACGTAAAGGGCGAGGAAGGAACATGGATGGGTTTTAGTCAGTAAAAATCTGACACTCCCTCCCGCTCCGCCCAGAGTTGGAGAAGTTATTTGATTATTTCCCAACTGAAAAAAAGGGCATGGCGACCTTCCTTGGGTTGATAAGGCACGGAGTGCATTTACGTCTCCTATGATTGAATACGCCACATATTCCGCCATCGGAGGTATGGCTAAAAATTGTACTTTTTGTGAAGCTGTTAAATGGCAAAAAGAAACAAACGGTATGTGTTGCTCAGGTGGGAAAAATCCGTTATTTTCCCGTCCCCGGGTTCTTAGAATTCGACATCAGATGTTTCAGATCTTCGACGACCCCGTTGTCGCTGGCATAAGCAACAGGATCCGCGTACGAAGTCGCGGGCAGAAGCTAGTTAACATTATAAAGCAGAAGAGTTTGTTTGTTTGTTTGTTTGTTTGGTTAAACGCGCTAATCTCAGGAACTACTGGTTCAAATTGAAAAATTCTTTTTGTGTTGGATAGTACATTTATCGAGGAAGGCTTTAGGCTATATAACATCACGCTACGACAATTAGGAGCAGAGCAGGAATGAAAAATGTTGCAAAAACGGGGTTTTTTTTGCCTTTCGTTTCTCTCTCTTATGTGACGCAGACGAAGTTGCGTTGGTCAGCTATAAGCTATAATTTATGTTGGAAACTTGAACACCTGATGCAGAACCGCAACAGACCAGCTAAACTATGAGAGATACAAATATGACACCATAGCAAAAATTGTTCCACGTGATGAGCATTTTCTGCTGAGAGAATAAATTTAAAGATCTGGAACACCTGATGTGGAACTCCAAGAGCCCAGCTACACCATAACACATATAGGAATGACGTCTTAGCAAAAGTTGTTCAATCTGATAAGCACTCTCTGTTGACTTATAAAAATCGAAGATCTGGGACACCTGATGTGGAACTCCAATAGCCCAGCTACACCATAACACATATAGGAATGACGTCTTAGCAAAAGTTGTTCGGTCTGATGGGCATTTCCTGTTGACTTAGAAAAAATCGAAGGTCAGAAACATCTGATGTGAAAATTATTGCAAAGCTATCACTAATTTCACTGTATAAAATAACATAAGCTGGGAGTACCTCCACGCGGTGAAGGCGCTAACATTTTAGGACTGATTTTCGATGACGATTGTATATCAATGAAAATTTGACTCGACTGGCCAAAACTCCCATTTATTATTTTATTTTATCGAATAAATATGTCTTCGGGTTTATGTTATTTGAGTGTTGAATTTCCTTTTCCATTTATCTTCGTGACTCGGTAGCCTACCCGGTAACGCAGGGGAGCAATCAATTAGATTTTAATTGATTAGATATCTTCACAACAAAACTATAACCATGCCTAGAAAAAAGGTCAAATCTTTCCCAATGTTCCAAAGGAGCTACAAGATTGAGGATCATAAGATCCCAAGAATCAACCGAAGAGCGTCAGGAGAGACTTGATGCTGTTCGAGAACACCAGGCTGCTTGCTCCGTGGAAACCTCTTCGGATCGCGAAGCACGCCTGCGTTCTTAGCGTATTTACGCATCTACATCCAGATCTCTAGAGACCAGTGAAGAATAGATGCGCGACTGGCCGATCGTGAACGTCATGCATTGTCTCGCGAGTCGGAGACGTTCACGGATAGAGAATTGCACTTGAGTACCAAGCGTATCTACGCATCGACTTGTAGATCTCTAGAGACAAGTGGGGAACGTGATGCGCGACTGTCCGCTGATCGTGAGCGACATGCATTGTCTCGCGAATCGGAAACGTTTACCGATACAGAATCACGCTTGAGTTCTCAGTGTATTCGCACATCTACTAACAGGTCTTTTGAAACGAGTGATGAACGTGATGCGCGACTAACTGCTGCTCGAGATTATCATACTCGTACATTGCCCCGAACATGCACACAACAAAATATTCATAATCAGTTAGAAAGTGAGAGAGAAAGAATTACTGGAGTACGGCATGAAGAGACAGAAGAAGAGCGCAACGAACGTTTGAATTCTGATCGAATTCGACATTGTCTGAACAGAATGTCGATATCATCTGAAGAATCGGATGTGTCTTAAGATATAGCCGTAGGGCATGGCGACCTTCCTTGGGTTGATAAGGATCGGAGTACATTTACGTATATACTCCTATGGTTGAATACGCCACATTTATTATGGTTCAAAATTGTACTTTTTGTGAAGCTGTTAAATGGCGAAAAGAAACAAACGGTACCTATGTGTTGCTCAGATGGGAAAGATCCGCTTTTCCCTTCCCCGGGTTCTTAGAATTCGACATCAGACGTTTCAGATCTTCGATTTTGACGACCCCGTTGTCGCTGGCATAAGCAACATCAGGATCCGCGTACGAAGTCGCGGGCAGAAGCTAGTAATTATATATAATTTGATGAAACCGTTGCGTTTAAAAAAATCGAATTTGATACGAATTCGATACTCTAAAATAAATTTCGAATATCGATATATCGCGACTAAAAGATATCGACGATATATTTCGATAATCGTATGGAAAAATATCGTTATGTATTTCGATATATCGATATTTTTTGCCCATGCCTATTAGATACACCGCTGTCTATACCTACGGGGATTACTGTCGTGATGTTATGTTTTGAACTCGGAAGAAATATTTTTTTATTTTCGTGTATGTTGTTGTCGACAACGCATCGACAATTTCTTCGCCCGTTGCCCGCCGTGATGTGTTGTGGACGTTGTGGTGTTACTACTTTATATGATCAACAACGTAACGACAATTTCTTCGCCCGTTGCCCGATATGTTGTGTGACTACTTTGTATGATCAACAACGCCTCGACAATTTCTTCACCGGTGCCCGATGCGTTGTGTGACTACTTTGTATGATCAACAACGCATCGGCAATTTCATCGCCGGTGCCTGGGGGTCTAAAATGGCCGCTTTAGCAGAACATTAAATGAATCACGTTAAAAAATTTAAATTCCAAAAGTGGACTTTACGGTCATAGCAATAAAGTCCATTTTAGGTATTAAAATTTTTTAAGGTGATTCGTATTATGTTCTGCTAAAGCGGCCATTTTAGGCACGCTGATGTGTTGTGTGACTACTTTGCTTGATCGACAAACCATCGACAATTTCTTCTCCCGTTGCGCGATGTGTTGTGTGACTACTTGGTATGATCAACAACGCATCGAAAATTTCTTCGCGTGTTGCCGACATCTGGTAACACCTATATTTTATGCAAAAAAAAAAATATTATCCGTTGACGGCTAATATAGGTAAAATTCTGTAAAAACAACTCCAAATTCCAACAATAATGCCTAATCCTTAATGTGCTTTTGCTATCGAAATGATCAAGCTAAGCTAACATTCAAGCCATCGCCCACGTTCTTAATTAAAGAGCTACGTCCAGGCCGAAAGTAGATTTGCGTGTTGCCGGCTACTTAGCGATAAACGCCTAGATATAAATCGCGAAGTGAATCGCGGTGAGCGGTTAGCGCCAAATGACTTGACCGTATCGATCAAATAGCTCGGGAGTTGCGAAACGGCGGGATCGCGTGACACTGCGCCTCGCCTATATCCGTCAGAGAAGCCAGGAAGTCTTGCCTATCTCCATTCCGATAGCAATCGATTTGCATTAGATGTACTTAGAGCTTTGCTTAGAAAAACACCTGGTTTCATGGTTCCATACTAACAGGGTAAATACGGGACCCTATTAGACTGCACTGTCCGTCTGCCTGTCTGTCACCAGGCTGTATCTCATGAACCGTGATAGCTAGAAAGTTCTCACAGATGATATGTTTCTGTTGCCGCTATAACAAATAATAATAAAAAAATTAAAGGGGCACGGTGGGCTGAAAATCGGCTTTCATAGACTTAGGGATTTCAATTTGCAAGTCCCGGTTTTTTTGCCGGAAATAGGTTCTATTAGTCATGACTATACACAAAAAAAACACCCGAGTTCATTCTGCTCAAAAACGAAGGAATTATATTTTTTTTACGAAAAATTTGTATGAAGCTAGTATGAAAAACCAAGTTATCTCTTAAACGGAGAGTTAAACACAAATATCCTTACAGAAGATTATAGTGCTAATTATTTATGATTTTTTGTTGCCGATTTTCCGAAACATTTAATGCTGATTTTTTTTTAAAAATCATCAAAGTATTTTTATTTGTTTTTACATATGAAACGGTTCCTTCGTTTTTGAGCAAAATGAACTCGGGTGTTTTTTTGTGTATAGTCATGAGTGTCATGACTAATAGAACCTATTTCCGGCAAAAAAACCGAGACTTTCAAATTGAAATCCCTAAGTCTATGAAGGCCGATTTTCAGCCCACCGTGCGGGGCGGGGTACTTCGCTGGTACGGAACCATTCATGCGCGACTCCAACTTGCACTTGGCCGGTATAGATTTTTAAGTATTCGTTGAATTGAAATCTGAGGCTGATGACTGCCGCATTGTTCACAAGCGACTGCTGACCACACGAGTTCTTTAGTTCCGTGGTTCTATTCCCAAGTCGGACAGTATTAAAGGGTTTTTTCATTAGTAGGTAATTATGAGGTGAGGAGGAACTAGTGGCTAAATAATAATAGCCACTCGGGTCGATCGTTAGGTTAAGCAGTGTTTGCCTAGGTTAGTCTATGGATGGGTGACCACCCTTACATACCTAGTTTCCTCCGTGCTTCGGAAGGTACGTTAAGCTGTTAGTTGCTGTCATTTGTCCATCTCTGACAGTCGTTACAAGTAGTCAGTGGCCCTAAAAGTCTGACTACCAGTCTTACCAAGTGGTATCGTATTACCCAGTACTAACTGCCGGGTTGTGGAGGTCAGATAGGCAGTCGCTCCATGTAGAATACTGGTATTCAGCTGCATCCGGTTAGACTGGAAGCCGACCCCAACATAGTTGGGAAAAGGCTTGACAGATGATGACATAATTATGAGGTGTAGCACTGATTCTGGATTTGAGCCCGGTTGATAGCAAGAGGCTCCGGCGAATATGATGGTGCTATGTTGCATCTCAGTCTAACTCTTCGAGGATCAGCATGCGTGATGTTTGAGGCTGACGCCATGGTTCTATTAAGCGTCAGATTGTCCTCAGACTCCAGTGACTGATCTCAACGAACCACCCTGAGCCCCACCTGCCTGACTAGAAAAGGTTGTCGAGAAAATCATAATCATCAACCTATTAATGTTCCCACTGTTAGGACTCAGGCCTCCTCTCTACCTCCTCTAGGGAATGTGCTATAATCCACTACGAGGGCCCAGTGCGGGCAGCTAGATGTCACATGTCTTCGAATCTTTGATTCTAGGACATGCCGGTTTCCTCATGATGTTTTCCTTCACCGTTTTGAGAGCAGTGGTGATGGATGAAATAAATTACACAAAGTAATGCGCCTGTCTAGGTTCGAACCCACGACTTACTGATCGTAAATCGGGGCCGCCACCACTGGACCACCGGTGAAAAAATGAACAGTAAACAATTTTCACATTTCAAAATAGTAAAGAATTTAAATTAAGGTGAACACACAGTTATCTGCGACGAAAGAACCGACCGCGCCGAAAGAATTTTTTCTCATCCGTTTAACGTCATACTCGTATATTCGTCCGATTCGACGCGGATATGTGAGTGAGGTTATAGAATTTCATACAAGTAATTAAAGTTCGATTGTTTCGGCTCTGATAAGTGTGCGTTCACCTTTAAGTATTTATTTTCTTTAAATATTCAAGTAAGTATAACTTTTTAAAGGTGAAACTGTACTGAGCACTTACTACAAAAGGAAATATACTTAGTACTAACCAACCTACTTAACAATTCCATGGCATTGTATCACTCGCGGAGTAGTGTTTACCGCCGTAATTACTAACATGTCAGTCCGTGCGTCCACAAAACTGTCAGCTTCGTAATTTATGGCGTCGTCGCTGGAAAATGGCAATGCGTTGTAAATTGCACGACAATTAGGAGTAATTATAAGACTAACTGCAGTTAACTGTGTTCAACGTTTTGAATGACACTGTATTTCTACAAATGTAGGAATATCATTACACCTCGTATGAAATTTCCGGTAGGCTAAGCAGAGGTGTGCCGTATACCTTTATGAGACTTATGGCTATTTTCAATAACTTACTAACAGGTAACGGAAGGTTGCTATATCTCTAAGAGCGGTTTCGCACTACTTCCGATCCGAGTCCGATCCGTACCCGTGAAAGTACTACAATATAAAATTGGATGACGGACGCCGTATCTAGTGCGTAAACTACCATAGAAATAGTTCTACGATTACTCCGGACCGGGTCCGGATCGGATTCGGATCGGACGTAGTGCGAAATCGCTCTTAATGTTTGACATTTAAGTACCTTACGGACCGTTAGAAATGAAACGTCAAAAATAAAAATCAAAGCATTTATTTCAAGTAGGCCACATAGGCACTTTTGAATTGTCGAAACAAAGGTGAAAATGAAATGTAGCTACAGTCCCAGACACAAGACATAAAAACTGTGAAAGTACTGTAGTTGCCAGAAAAGCTTTCTTTGTTTATTCTATGAATCGAAGTCCTCCGAGTTTATAGAAACACCGATAGCTACGAGATATAGGCATGAGCACTGACAGTTATACGTAAGAAGTAAGTTATAGAAAACGGCCGTTACAGTACCAGTTAGTTATACCAGTTATGTAGATAGAAGGGAGCTCCTTGCCATCAATCGAGTACAAAGAAAGACTCCAGATGCTTCTGAGAAATTACATACATAACACAACATCACGCCTGTACCAGAAGGGTTAGGCAGAGCTGAACCTGAATGGTACTCATCCCTCATGGTAGTTCAAGTCGTACCGCGCTCTAAGGCGGACGTAGTTGATACGCGTGATAATATAATTATTATTGTATAGCGCGGCGCAAGCCGACGCTCGAAACTTTTGTTGCCATGAGTGACACACTACTTTACACTTGTGGCAAACGAGCTGCTGGCGTTCCTGCAACAGAAACTGGACGTGATGGACGAGGTGTCCGCCATTCAGATCTGTGGATCGAACTTCAGCGAGGACGACATTGCTGCTGCGAAGCTGCTGCTGTTTCGGTCGCTCAACAAAATCGACCAGATAGTGTCTCGTAGACGTGACGGCACAAAGAGAAACCTGCAGGACTTCATCACGCTGTTGAAAGCGATTGACCCTGACATTAACTGGGTCACCGGCACGTGTAAGCAACGTAAACACATGCCGAGGAGCCAGCTGCCTCAATGCGTCAGTTACGAGTTTCGCGTCAGCAGTTTTGTCGCCGGCGCCGATCGCTGAGTCTGCGTTGCGCGTAGTAAGTGCGCCTCACAACCCCGCTCCCGTCCCCGCAGCTCCTCCCCGCAGCGCTGCCCGACCGACAACGCGACCATCTAGACCAGTGGTCGTTTCGAGTATTCCTGCTGCTCTCCCTGCAAAGCACCTGTTACCTGCAAAAGGCAACGGACCGGGCTGACGATGATGGTTTCGTGACGGTGCAAAGGAGGAAACGCCGTCAACGAAGCTGTAAGAACCGCTCCGGCAAGGATCCCGTGGAGCCCAACGTAAAACTGCGCGCCGCCAAGCCGAACACTCCGGTGTACATCTCTCGTCTACATTACACCACTAAGGCAGAGGACATCGAGGAGTACGTGCGTCAAAAGTTGAAGTACACGCCAAGAGTACAGCTACTGGAGTCGCACCGCAACGTCAATTTCAAGGTGTTTGTGGTGCGCATACCAACGTGCTTGCTCTATTTGGTGATGGGTGAGAGTTTTTGGCCGCAGGATGTGGTGTTCCGTCGCTTCCGCGGACAAATTCCACAAGAACGCACAAAGCATCGTGCAAGTGAAGTGTTACTAACATAGTTTTAAGTTACTTAGACTAAGAAAAATTGTTTAAGATTAAGGTATTTATCTATGGGTCTTTGTTACCTGAAATAAATGGTTTATTATTATTTATTATTATTTCGCCTCTTGTGTTTAAGTCCCATGTAATAGCATATTGCCATCTACCGGGCATACATCCAGACTCCTGCTACTGAGAAATTACTAATGGAAAAAACTCAATAACCACTAGGCTGTGCCCGATCCGGCAATCGAGCCCAGAACATCATGCACAGCAGTCGCGCTAGACCAACGAGGCAGTCGCGCTTGTCACCACTACACCAACGAGGCAGTCGAACTTGTCACCACTACACTAACGAGGCAGTCGCGCTTGTCACCACTACACCAACGAGGCAGTCGAACTTGTCACCACTACACCAACGAGGCAGTCGCGCTTGTCACCACTACACCAAAGAGGCAGTCGCGCTTGTCACCACCAACGCAAAGCAAACAAAGTCATCAACTTCTTAGAAAAGAGTGTGTTTTTTTTTCAAGTTATCAAATCCTACCTAAATGATTATCCTTAAACTTTACTTTCAGGTCAGGATTAACTATACTTCATGGTCTGAGATTACCTTAATAAATTGTGTCCTGGATTTATTCAAACACATTTTTTCAGCTAAATTTTCTCAACATGTTCTCTTTTATTTTTAAACGTGAAGTAAAGTTGTTGCGTAACTATGTAAATCTTCAAAAAAATATGGTCAATCTGAAAGTTGAGTTACGTTTTTCAGGATCTATGAAGTGAACAATAGTACTTATTACGTATAGAGCTATGATCGTCTTTCGATAGTGCTGGTTAATTTTTCAGCACTGAAAATGAATTATATAAGACGCATCTCCTCCTGAAATGGTCAATGATAACATTTCCGTATGAGCGGACGTTATCCACTTCCGATCTCGCAATCTGTGCGTGTATCGTGCTGGTTCCAATTATTATCCGCGGCTCGGGCGGTATCACGTCGATAATAGATCCACGACCTGTCATAAATTTCATTGCAATCGAGGATCCGGCTGATCAATTTGGCTCGCTGGGCGGGCGGGGGCGGCGCTGGGGCGCGTGCGCGGGCCCGGGAGCGGCGGGCGCGGCCCGGCGGCGGCAGTGCGCGAGTCGTCGCCGCCTGCCGCGCCGCCGCTATGGCCGCGCCGCGCCGCGACCGCTGACCGCGACCGACCGCGCCCGACGGCCCCGCACACCGCGCCACGCCGCCGCTCCGCACAGTACGGCTCATCGCACGGCTGGCTGTCCTCGCCCGTAGTGCTGGGCCGCGCTCGTCACAGGATTCGGCGCCGGGCTCGGGCGCCGCGCGCGCCTCGCCTCGCGCCCCGCGCGCCTCCTGCCCTCCGCCTGGTTCATGACGATACGTAGGTAACGTTGCCGACTACGAAAACAGTTGTCATAAAATTCTTGCGGACTGTACTGTACCTCAGGACGCAGATACGATCCCGGAGAGTATCTGGACTCTGCCAGTCGTTTCTACCCCGGAGTGCACCCGTAAGCGACGGTCGTGTGTTGCGCAGCTGACTGCTCCGATGTTCTATCGGTTAGTTTGATTTTTTCTTATCTTAGTTTTAGTGTAGAGCATTACTAGACGTTCAAATATCATAAGCACAAGTATTTTCCGAGTTGCTAGTTAAGTTTTCAAGTTAGTGCTTAAGTAGCGGACCTTAGATGGGTGTTACATAATGGAATATCGGTCGATCTCGCGGAGCGAGCGCGCCACAGCCACTACGTTACGGCACAAGAAACTGTTACGGAACGCTGATTTTCTTCACACTGATTGCTGCCACTGTTTATACTTACTCGTTATTCTTGTAATATTCTGTTAGGTTTCATGTTCTGTACATAAATGAAACTAGCTTTGTCCCCGCAACGTCAAGTTGAAGCTTTACCCTGGCAGTAGAGGTTCACGATCAAGTAGGTAGTAGTAATTATCGATTAAGCCCTAGAATGTTAAGATGTTAGTCTTAGTGAATAGAGATACAGCTGCTTGTTATTCCAAAGGCAGTCGAAGAGATGCACACAATGGAGACACACAGAGGTCGAGTTAGCGGTAATCAGTGTTAATTGAGTGGTAACTCGTCGCCCGGGGCCGGGTGTAGAGATGTGCGAAAGTGTCGATGGGAAGAGACGTCCCTCTCGTGCGGCGCGTGTCGCTGTGCGGGATCGTTGGCACGCCGCCCCGATGCGAGGTACCCACCACCAAGCACTATCTACTGTGTGCGCTATTGTTCCTTTCTTCTCTGTATCATCAACTACATCTCATACTGCTTAAGTGTTCGCTGTCTGATGTATGGATGTAAAGAGTACAAGCGAGGTTTTACTTCTCACTGTCGATCACTGGATGTTCACTGTGTAAATATCTGGCCCCTACACCCATGGGTGCTATGTCGCTAAGTGGATCTTTATTTCAATTGCTTCCGTATTTTGAGGTGAAACCAATCAATGGACGGCAGGTGGCCCCGTCCAGGCTTACTCATTTGTTTGTGTGTGCATTTAATGTGCTTTGTGCAATGTCAAGGATAAATAAGTACTTATCGTTAGATTACTGGATAAGAATTCGGCTGATGATAAGAATTCGGTAAGCCACATGTTGGGTAGAAGTGGTAGAACACTTGACTATTTCAAAACTTCTAAATGTGGCTGGTTTTGAATGGAATGTATGAATGAATGATTTTACCCTAATTAACGAAATCAATTCAAAACTAAACCAACCGAAAAATCTCGAGCATTTAACTGTTTTCAGACTTACTTCTCAAACATTGAGTGTAATATACATTGGCAGTTAAAAGAAAGTGTTTATTAGGATTATTTACGGTTTCCCAGCTACGCGCCTGATTTACCCATACGTAAACATTGCGTGAATAAACATCAGTTCAATCTTGGCCCCGTAACCACCGACCAATGGCCACTCGCACTACGCGTCTATTTTGCAAATAACCGATTTATTATCCGGTTAAATAACATGCTCTTTTTACGACTCTCACTTGAGATTTCCGGTGATCAGCCACCAGTAACGCTTTTACTTCACGCCGTTTGGTTTTATGGGATTTTATCTCAAGGCTATGAATATTAAGCAGAGCAAAATTATTTTATTAATTTATATTCTAGCAGAAATTTGCTATTAATCTGTATCACAGCTTAGACTTTCCTGAATCATGTTTTGGTCCATTGCATTACATAAGCATAACATATATAGAGAATCAATAACCCATAGGTTATTTCGTTTCGTGACCCATAGGTCACCAATGATACCAACCTGAAGGCAGTTACAAAGACTCCTTTAGCATTCCCGAGATCGTGATAAAATTATTTGCTCACGTATTGCATCTTGATTTAGGTATGTACTAACTTACTTGTATAAGTCCATAATATCTAATGAAGCGTGGATGTTCTTTCACTTTCTATTTTCGCTTTACGTAGTATGTATTTCATAGTCAACGATTCTTTCTAATAAATATTGGAACACATGCGTATCATCACGCTTGTAGTCCTTGAAAAGAGAGGCACAGTAGGTGAATAGGCACTCAGTTTGCGCCAGTTTTGGCGAGCCTAAGTCTATCATTGTCATAATCATCCACAGGCCGACTTCACCCACTGGTGGGTATAGGCCTCTCTTAGTTTGTGCCAAGCTCCACGCTCCTGTGGTAGCCTCGTCCAGGTTTTACCCGCGACGTCAACAATGTCTCTGCCAATATGACTGCTGGACGACCAATACCATTCTCTCTTTCTGATTATCTTCTGTTACCATTCCTTGCACGCCACTCTGTCACAACTTTACTCCACCGGTGATGGCTCATCGCGCCTTGCTAGGTGTCCTACCAACTTCACTTAAATTTCGAAACGCCATTTCCGATATCGAATACTTTCGTACGTCTTCGGATTTCAACGTTTGGAACTCGGTCTAATACAAGAATAAGAAATAAGAAATTTAGAATGTCGTGCAGTTTTGATTGCGGCCCTCCCAAGCTGTATTTATTCCTCTCGAGATCCGTTTGTTGGTGTTCTTTGCCAAATGAAAGAATATGGCCAAGAACAGGCATACTGGTCAACCATCTCCAACCTAGCTCATTTCCAACTTTAACAGAAAGAATTGAATTGCTTCAGATATCTGCACTAATCTTCATCTTGACTATATTCATTCTAGTATTTCTAGTCCTACTTTAAAACAAGAACAGTAAAGGTCTTGCGGCATCTTCTGGAGATCCTCGAAGTTCAAAAAGCTCAAAATCATGTGCAAATATTAAATTCAATTGAAATTCTAATTCTTTATTGACTTAAATTATGTTACATAAATTGTTTGAAGCCTCTGACCCCCGAACTAGGTTGACCTGTACCTATGTCAGGAGTCAGCACCCTCTCCCATTTTATTTGGCTTAGATACTAATGTCAACATAGAAATAGACAAACATGTGCCACAAAAAAACTTTTTTGCAAAAAATAAAACCGACTTCACACAAAAAAGTGAAAAATAACTTTAGCTTCAGAAGTCGGTGACCTTTATTTGATTGATTTAGTTTTTTTGTCACCGACTTCTGAAGCTAAAGTTATTTTTCACTTTTTTGTGTGAAGTCGGTTTTATTTTTTGCAAAAAAGTTTTTATTTTTCAGTTTTTAGTGGTTCACATGTGCTTACCCTTTCACAGCGTACCAGCGTGATTTTTTGTTATGAACTGGTGTAAACAATAGACAGACATGAGATTTCAGCAATCCCAGTAAGAGACACACATTTGCTACATTTAATGAGGAGTTCCGTTGCCTTTCTCCGAAGTTTTTCATCTAATCTTTACCAAATTTAAATGGGATCACTCCGAGAAAGTAGTCTTTCTAAAACTACCCAAATCGCTTCTGGTGTGCCTATAAAATTTGAAAAGTTCTCTCTATTTCTCCAGGATCCCATTATCAGGATCCTGACTTGATGATTATGGGACCTTCTGGGAAGTATACCCTTTCAAACAATTAAAAAACAAATTCGGTCCACTCATCTTCGAGTAATCGGGGAACATTGAATTGAGAACCTTCTCCTTTTTGAAGTCGGTTAGTAACGACGTTATGGTACGTGACTCAAATATCCGGATAGCCTTTAAAAGATTTGGCCGAGTATCGTTAATTTGCTTCTAAGAATTGAAGAGCTCCGTTCCTTTGTCATGGATCCCATAATCAGAACCTAACCAAATTCTCATCAAACTACCATTGAAGTACCCTTGCCAATAAAATAAAAAAAAACAATACATGTCAAGGTAATAAATAGGCTTATCCCCAATAAATGGAACTTAATACACCTAACTGTCGAAATCTGGGAATATTGTACACATCTGCGTACCCCCTCAGAGCATACAGGCGTGATGTTACGTCATGATGTTGTATAAACAATAAACATTCAAGCGATTGCAGCAGTTACTGCAGATTTGCCGTGTATTTTTGAAGAGTTCCATTGTATATCTCCGAAGATCCGGATCAGATCTTCAGCAAATTAAAATATAACCACACGGGAAGCACCAGCTTTCAAATTAAAAAAGAATCATCAAACTCGGTTCACCCAGTCGAAAGTACTGAGGTAACAAACACTGTCGAAATCTTTGTGTACTGTACACATCTGCGTACCCCCTCAGAGCATACAGGCGTGATATTACGTCATGACGTTGTATAAACAATAAACCTACAAGCGATAACAGCAATCACTGCAGATTTGCCGTACATTTTTGAGGAGTTCCATTGTATATCTCCGAAGACCAGCATCAGATCTTCAGCAAATTAAAATGGGACCACATGGGAAGCACCAGCTTTCAAATAAAAAAAGAATCATCAAAATCGGTTCACTCAGTCGAAAGTTATGAGGTAACAAACACAAAAAAAAAAAAAAAAAAAACATACAGACGAATTGATAACCTCCTCTTTTTGGAAGTCGGTTAAAAAACAATTTTAGAAAGAATAAAAACAAAAATAAAATACAATCACATAAATAAGCCTTCCTATCAAGATCGGAGACTCTACACTCGAAGTTGTGGACGATTATTGTGTACCTGGGACAAACAGTCCAGTTAGGTAAGTCTAACTTCGAGAAAAAGGTCAATCGTCGAATCCGACTCGGCTGGGCAGCGTTCGGGAAACTGCGCGGTATCTTTTCGTCCAACTTACCGCAGTGTCTCAAGACGAAAGTCTATGACCAGTGTGTGTTGCCGGTGATTACGGGACCGAAACGTCGACACCTCCATGCAATAACATCGTAACTCACTTTTTTTCAAAAATTGAGTTACAACGGCATTGTTTTGTAAAAAAAAAATGCATTTTTTCTGTACTATCATTGTAATTCTATTCCCTTTCGTTTCTAAAATAAACCAACGTCAAATTATTGTAACTAATCCAAAAAATATTTTTTGTCAACAATATAATTGCAACTTGGTTTACAATTTATAGAAAACATTATGAGTTGCTTGTTTATCAAGTGCCACAAAATTGTAACATTAGATACAATCTATGTACATGATAAAATTACGGTTTATGATCATAAAATGTACTGTTACTGCATTGTAAGTTGAGTTACAATGATGTTGCACGGATCTTTACGTTAGTTTGTAGTGCATTACGACAAGTTAAGACGAGTTGCGATGTTCTATTTAGTAGTTTACTCCCGCTCATAGAACAATGGATCACCCTGATCAGATGTGCTAAAACTACGGGGACTCCATAAGATGTTACTGAATTAGATCAAAACCTGATTCTTGATTATAAATGTCTTATAAAGAAAAAACTAAACTGGGACTGGAATAATTCTGGAAAAAAATTGACATGGACTAAAATACTCGTACAACACATTAAAATAGAAAAGGAAAACCCTGATTTAATTTATTTTCAATACGATTTTCTCAGTGATCAGCACTTATCTATTAACCTTGCTATGAAAGGTTCATTGTCACTAGTACCATTAACAGTTCCATGATGGAACTAGTGTTGATTTTTATTATAACTAGTTCCACTAGTAACATTAACAGTACCATGATGGAACTAGTGTTCATTTTTATAATCACTAGTTCCATTTTGAAAGAATCTGAAAATAATGGAACTAGTGTTGTTTTTTTTATCACTAGTTCCACTAGTAACATTAACAGTAATATGATGGAACTAGTGTTGATTTTTATAATCACTAGTTCCATTTTGAGAGAATCTGAAAATAATGGAACTAGTATTGATTTTTTTTATCACTAGTTCTACATCAGGCACTTTCACGAATCACACGAACGAAAAGAGCACAAGAAACTGTTCAGTGTGAACAGTTAAACGAAGGACAAAGTATTCCTTTATTGTACAATAAAGTGCTCCCAATATCAACAGCAAAGTATAAGGACCTTGTAAGCTTGTGTCAATGTAAGGCAATACCAGATATTTATCATAGTTTTTATTTAAATCTTTCACATTCCACTCAGCTAGCTACAGACAATGACAGTGATGAAGAAAATTAATATTTTTAATAAGTTTATTTTTGTTTTTTTAATATGTTTTAAAAATGGTTACTTACGTTTAAAAGATACATACTTAGTGTCTTGATTTTATGTTGAATAATATTCAGTTAAGTTCTGCTATTTTGTAATTTCTGATTCTGATTTTGTGATCTCATTAAATAATATTTACTACAAAATGTTTCTTTTATCTTTCAAATTAATAAGACAACATAATAACAAACACAAAAATAGGTATAATAATAATACATTATCGCATTATTAGATGTGTATTTACAGATTTGTTTTGGATTGCATGAATTAACTTAATTTTTACTATATAAAAACATTTTATGTAACTTAACACCTTGGAGTTACAATTATCTGACCACAAAAATAAATTAAACTACAAAAAAACTAAATTGTAACTCAGACATACAATGTTTGTCCTCGTAACTTATATGTCATTTCACTGCTTTGTTTTTCACGTAAGTCATGAAAACCCATGAAAACAATTTTTCTTTTACAACTTAACCATACCTATTTATAGTCCGCCTAAACTATATTAAATAGAGCCAGCTTCAAAAATTGTACGGGGTGTTTTGAGTTTGCTATAATTTTTCAAACTTTGAAATCGCTCTCCTGTAAAATCACAAAAAGTGAGTTACGATGTTATTGCATGGAGGTGTCGACGTGGTCGCTCACAATGGGCCTTATCAAAAGGCTTAAAGTCACCCAAAGGGCAATGGAGATGGCTACGCTCGGAGTTTCCTTGCGTTATCGAATCAGAAATGAAGACATCCGCAAGAGAACCAAAGTCACCGACTTAGCCCGAAGAATTGCCAAACTTAAGTGGCAGTGGGCAGGGCACATTGCTCGCAGAACGGATGGCCGATGGGGCCGAAAAGTTCTGGAGTGGCGACCGCGAACCGGAAGACGATGCGTTGGAAGACCCACTAGGTGGATCGATGACCTGGTGAAGGTTGCGGGAATCCGTTGGATGCGAGTCGCACGGGACCGGTCAATGTGGCGACACTTGGGGGAGGCCTATGTCCAGCAGTGGACGTCTTTCGGCTGAAATGATGATGATGATGATGATGGTGACATAAATAAAAAGTATGAAATTTAAAAAATATGAAAGAACATCAATAATCGAAAATAAAATTAATGTAATGTAAAATTTAAGATGAAGAAGGCACATTAAAATTAACACCACAATGGTCCATCAACTGGGCTTAAATGCAAGCTCCAGACTGGTAACGAGAAATCCAAGAAAACCCTGTAATACTTTGTCCAAACTTGTTAAGTTGTTATCGAACCCAAGACCGGTCAAGCAGTAAGTTACTGCTTTGCGACCACTAGACCAATGAGAGGCAGTTTAAAAAATGGCAGCCGTAACGGACGAATGTACCTAAATAGTTATAGTAGGAAATTTTAACATTAATTAAACACTAATAGGTTCACACAGTCAATTCTGCGTCAAAAACCGAAGGCCTCAGCTGTACCCTATTCCTTAAAATTAGCAAGCACCTCTCCCGGGCGGGCGCACCCGCCCTGGGTGCCAAGACTTATTAAAGAGGCAAGAAAAGTCCGGAATATTTTTCAAATGTCCGGAATATTTTCTCCGGAAAACTTAATTTGTAGTTCTGGGAAGGAACCCTATGCAAAACTAGCCTAGAATGCTATATTCAAAATGTCCAACAAGGAAGTTGAAATAGAGTGTGTGCTCTCCCGAAATTTCTATTTGAGCAGAGAAGTGCCGTAATAATTAAAGTCACATATTCAAATGAATGGCTGGTTATTTTTACTGCTGTTTATTGCTCCTTTATAGACACTTCATAGGTACCTATATACTATAATGTCGTTCCTTAAATGCGAGAGCTAGACTGACGCAAATCGGGCAGCTCCTTACATGGCAGGCTTTTATTGAATGTGCAGCATTACTGCCGAACCATATCCGTATGAGGAACGTGATTGTCACACTCCATTCCATAGATATACAGTCAGTTACTTATAGAAAACATGTACCTACATTAGCACTAGTCAATTCTGGGTACAACTACTTAGCCCACTTTAAAGTTTCCAAAGAAACAAAATGCCTGAAAAATCTGTGCGTACCTATTATTCGTATACTTTGCTATGCAAAATCAGAGATAATATATCCTTGAAATCATATCAAGAAAATTGTAAACGTATGTACCTACATTTATTACTACTAAGTGCTAATCCTCAAAACGGGTTTTGTTATAGAAGTTAATGTTTATTTCCTATAGTACGTATCACAGACTAGCTTTAGCTAGGTACGCTAGGAATAAATAATAAACAAGGCCATGCCATGATTTCCAACGCAACGTAAACGTCATAATGAAAACTGTGTGAAAATCAACGCTGTAGTTATTATTCATACGGGGAGCCTCTCGCGAGCGACGTCGGCACTTATCTCAGTTATCTAAAGGTGCTTAAGCCTCCCAAAATTCCCCTGTGACTCTAAAATTTACGACTTGAGGAGAGATTTAACGGACGCAGCGTTATCTGTTTTATCAGAAGATATTGTGAGTCAGTCGGCGTCTGTCGGTTGCTAAACAATAGCGAGTTGTCGAACGCTGCGAGTGGAGGCGCACCGAGCCGCCAGAGATCTATATTTATGTCAATCGTTTAACTCGATCGCGTATAAACAGCAGTGCACATGTTTACGACATGGCAGAGGTGCGAGGCTTGCGGGCACGTGTGTTTAGATGCGATCAATGAGCTCTATCACGGTGACGCACGATGCGCCACATATTTATGATCTCAATTGTTGGATGAGGTTAGTGATATTTTTTTGTACATAATTCAATGAATGGGTTTATTTGTGAATGATACGTACATTCAAATGTGATAAGTGTACCAACATAGTTTGAATATTTTGTATTAATAAGTGTTACATAAACTTAACCGACTACTTAAGCACTTCTAAGAACTAAAATTGATAATAGAATTAAAACGATTCATTGGAAACTGTGGTAGTTAAATCCCCGAAGAACCAGAATAAGTACTGTGTCAATACATTGCTGGAACTGTAACAATAAACCGCTAGTTGTATACTATAAAACATGGCAATATAACTTTTCAGAGAAACAATCAAATGAGTTTAGACGAGTTCGTGAATTCACCGGCATGGCTTGTCAAGGTACATACACACTTTGTTAATATTGGCTTCATAACCCGTGAGTATATAAGTAAGAAAGTAAGCTAAGCATCAAGCTACTTATCTAAAACAAATCCTAATTTGTGCCACAATCAACATTGATCCTACTGATCTTGTCTGGTCCATTCAGTCTTGACCTGAAGTTGGGCTAGATAGCAGAGGAGATAAAGTCACTTGAAGTTGAGAAATTGAATAAAGGACATTGGGCAGTCTGATGGTAAACCCAGCTGCAGCAGCTGTTATTTGCATATACTTGTATTACAGACAATAAACCACAATATTCGATAGGAATTCCCATGGGGAAAAACTTACATCAGTAGCGCCAAAAACAAGGAAACTCCTTCAAGTGCGGGCTCACAACCGCACACATCAACCTGTCAGTTGTCGAACAATATTTCAAGCGTTGACTCATTAGTTTTATATCTGGCCACTAATGAGGTTGGATACAATTAGAATACTTGAAGCACGCAAACATGACTACATGTCCGTTAGCTAACTTTAGCCGGTGTGTCGTAAACACGCACTTGGCCATGGTTTATAATTTTTCCGCGTGTATGTAGGTACCTACTAGGTACAAATCTAATTTGGTCACATACCAACATGCCCGACATGAGTAGGCATGTGCCCACTGTTAAATAAACACTGGTTTAATTATAGGAGTGAGGTATGAGCGGTGAAGGAATGCAGAAAAATAAGAGTAGAGGAAACCGTGGGACATTACACACATTATGTGAGGACCACTTGGTTATGGTACAACTTTTTTTGTGCCTGAGTTTGTCATTTACTCTCAAGTGCCTTTGAAATACACATTTCTATACTCAATATATGATAGGCAGTTCAGTTATCTATTAATTTTATTGTTGCCTGCTGCTTAACCCGCAACCTAGAACGTGTTGGGAAAATCCTCAAAGCCAATCCTCTTTATACATAGTTTGATAATAGTCTTCAAACTTTCTCGTCCACAATGTTAGCGATGTATGTTAATCACCACCATCACAATATGCACAGTAGTTAGTAACACAGATATACAATAAATGCTGAAATGTATTTAGCTGACCCCGATGTTAAATTATGAACACTCTTCAGACTGGCTCTGTGTTTATTTCCAACTAAGGATGATAATAGCATTCAAGTTGCAGAAAACTGTCTATTAAGTAAGAAAAATATAATATGCGAGTACACCCAAGGTTCCGATTAATTGCTTGTAATTCCTCTAGTATAATCATGATTAGCATGACTGTAGTGTAGTTACACGGTTATGCATCTGTAGCTATGCTTAGTGCCTCGACTAACGAGCGCACGTTAATAATTAAATGCAAGTGATCGATGCATTTATACATTTTAACGGTCTGATCTCATCAATCGAACGGTCGGGCTGTGGCGGACAGTGTCGTGCTCACAGCCGCTCGGAGAAAGCTAGTTTCATTTGGCTATGAGTGTGTAGTTGGTCCTCCTGGCTGAGTGATGCTTGTCAGTGGCTGTGTCTAATGAGTAGTGGTGCCGGCGTGTGTTGGGCAGGTGTCGGGGGCGCAGCGCGGGCGCGAGCGGCATGCGGCCCCGACGGCAGACGCCCATGGAGGTCGGCTAGCGGCGCGCGCGCACCCCCCGCGCCCGCTCCCCCTGCTCCGCCCCACCGACGCCATGGAACTCGCTGACGTGCCTAGACACCGACCCCTCGCCTTCGATAAGGTTAGTATCCCCTCATTTTATTAAGTACATGACGTTTTTATGCACACATTATATATTTAAATTATTTCATGCCTCACTTAATATTTCATGCGCCAAATAATTTTACACTTACTTACATTCTTTAAACGATACAAGTGTTCACGATACACGAAAGCAATACCGGTCTAAAATAACGGTACTTAGTTATTATGTATTCGGTGAATAACAACAGTTGTTACATTATGCAGTGGAGGAAGGTAGGTAGTAGGCACTGTGAGCAGTGCTGTACCCTGATTTTAACGTAATGCTCGACGGGCGCCGGGCGCAGAGCCTACTGCTGCTGTCTGAAAATCGATAGGACTTGCTTCCGACGAAGCTGCTCGTAGCTTGGCGCAGGGCGCTCACTACACGATACTGTTTATAAGATAACAGTCGGTACCTCTGACAGAAGAGATTACGTGTAAATAATACGAGTAATTAAACGGTTCAATGGTTCTGACAGGTATGGTTACAGAAGGCAAGCAATCACGCAATGGATTGGTGCTATTTTGAACTCTATTACTAAAATACTTGCAATTGGATCAACAAGGCAAAGGCAAGGCATCAAAGTACGAACGTGCAATATTTACAAACACTGATGCTTTAAGAACTTTCGGCAATATTCAGACAGATGATCGGTTTATATCTCGTAACGGAGCATGCATAAGACATCGCGGAAACTTCAGCGGTAATGTTCTATAAATAGTAACCAATATCAGCACTGAGGATTGAAACTGCCTTATTGACTACAAATATTTATTTACTAACCTGCAGAATAAGCAGAAATTATTTCCTTATGGAAAAAAATGTGCTCATTTGTTACAACAATAGTAATTATTCGTGCTAATGACTTTGATTTACAAGCTAACTACGTGTATAGACGATTGTAATAGACCCCACACGCGCCATTACTCTTTGTCACGGCCGCGGCGTCGGGACGCCCCTAACAATAGAGGGTTAAATAATAAACAACGGGTTGTTTCCAAGAATCTTATTATTTGACGCTAGTATGGATTCGACGAAGTGTTAAAGGCTTAGACTCTTTTCAAACCCCCCTACTAAATAAGTGGGGTGACCTGACTGAAGAAGTTTTAAGCTTTTTATAATTGATATTTGAAACTGTGCTATGAACAGTATACAATACTGAAAAGTATATATACCCTTGATACCTACCTACTGAAAGTTTCGATTTGATATACAACATGAATTAAAATAACGTGGAGTCATGGGTGGTCCTGTTTGCCATACAAAACACGTTGGGGCAAAAACGTTTTATTTTCCTATTTTGTTAGTCCCTTCTTGGTGACCCTTTTTTGGTGAGCGTTCGTTTTTATTAGGGATTTTGTTCTGGCGGGTGAAAATATTTTATTAATTGAACAAGACTCAGCGAAAATGCAAAAGGTTCGAGCCGCCCGCCCTCATCCCGCCCGCCTACGCATTGAGCGCGCCGCCCTAACCCTTAATGCATTAGCGTATTTGTGCTCTATTTTTATGTCACTGGCTTGTTTCTGAATTGATATAAATAATAATGAGAAAGCAAAAGAGTAATGAATGAAAAAATGTACTTAGTTAAACCCGGAGTCGACAAGATGCAATCGGCAATCGTGCCAACGGCAATTTCCCCTACGATTTGGTCTCCTGTTTGGGCAGTGCTGCACATTTAGATAATCTAGCATAATTTAAAAGATAAATAAAGTATATCAGTGATCAGGTTTATATCGAGGTTCCCACTCACTACCTAAGCAAATCTTTTCTACCTACAACACGTAACTCCCTAACAATCAGTAGGTGTAATGAATCGTACGTAAAACCGTGGCGAAGGTGGCCGAGGTGGCGACGAAGACGCTCGGGCTTGCGAGATGTGACCCCCTCCCTCCATTCTCCCCCGCCCCACCACGCTCGCCCTCGCTCCTCCTCGGCGCCGGGGAATCGATCGCGCCCGTGACGTCACCCACTTAGCCTTCCAGCTCCCATCTTCGAGGACGAACGGACAAATCAACGTCCACCCCCCGGCACACAGTGCTCCATAACAAATATTTTGTCAACTGATTGCCTGTGTCCTCCGCTGAGATGATCCCTATCAAACAAACACCATATTCATTACTGATAATAGAGGTCAGCAATCGTCTCCGTTCTTGCGAGATTCAGTTTTATTCATTATTTTTAACTATGATTTGATGTCGCAATCTAGACATCATATGGATACATAATAGATGACATTAACATGAGGACACGTCCGCGGCCCGATGCTTACATAAGAACCCTGAGCAGTCAAATGTACAATTTGCTTACTCGACGTGTTACTTAGTGCGTCACCAGTAACCACCGACCGAAGAGTACCTAGTTCTGTGTCTTTTCATTATTATGGCATAGGAAATAAATTC
Source organism: Xestia ashworthii (assembly GCA_950022955.1). Lineage (NCBI taxonomy): Eukaryota > Metazoa > Arthropoda > Insecta > Lepidoptera > Noctuidae > Xestia > Xestia ashworthii. The sequence continues at coordinate 17,669,624 of OX465553.1, forward strand.
TATAACTGCTTTTGTATCTTGTTTACGCAAGTTTGAGAATTTTTTAAAGCCTTGTTAAGCCAACTATTTGTATGTTTTTATTTTATTTTATGTAAGAAGTATGAACAAAATAGAGTAAAAAATAGTAAGTGAAACGTACAGCCATAAAAACAGACTGAAATGTGAACAACACAGCGCATAAAAAAAGAAACAGGACCACATCAAAAGATTAAACTAGAAACACAATATAATGTAGGCACTGGAATGTACATCTTCTGAGGTTATATTTAAACCTACAAAATATTAATGAATAACTATCTAAAGTAAAAAAAAGATAAGGCTCGGGCAGGAGAAGAGAACGGAAGGAAAAGGGATGTTCTTAAATTAGCCTTTCTCGCTATTCTGCGTGTAGGATATCAAATCCGATTGCATAATCACGTTCAAAACACTCATGGACTAGACTAAATAGATATAACTCAACACATTTTTGCATTTAAAGCGCAGTTTCCTGCCGTATCTCTGCTATCGAGCAGAAATTACGTGGAAATAAAATCAATCTCAGGCAATAAGCGCTCTCGATCACATTAAATGGAGTGGAGCGTGGCTGCATTGGCTTTGTCCCCGATGGAGGCGGCCCCTCGAGAGAGTCGAGAGCTCTCGGCTCCTCTCGGGCGGCATTCACCGCAGGGTCAGCCTCTTGCGATGTGGACAGCCCTCGACGCCTCGGCGCCCCTACAGACCAGCTCGAGTGCACGTTGACCTAAAAGGACGCGAACGACGTCATCAACGAGCGGTGCTTTAAATCTCGCCACAGATTTAGCTTTTGTTGCATAATCAATTTTATGAGTGGAGCCTATACCTAAGCTCAACTGTTTGATAAGTTTGTACATATATGCTCATTTATAAGTAGGAACGTTTTCAGTCAGTGTTAATCAGACAAATATTACGTTTATTATCTCTGCTAATAGCATTAAATCAGTCGTCACTGTAAACTAGAATGAGTTATACGTACACTAAAACACTACATTCATGAAGATGAAACTAGGATTGTTTGCTTTCATAAATAGCTTTTAGGTGATTTCAGGACTGATGATCTTAACAGTGTGGGACAAATGAAACTCGTTCAAAAGTCGCGCTTGTGATCACTGTGATCCGGCAGAAATTAACAAAACACACTCTTAAATTCACTGACAGACAACTAACACCTAAACTGTTTAGAAACATGACATTTTGTAGAAGAGTTCCTTATGTATGGAACACAGAGTATATAATTGGAAGACGAGGATTTTTCAAAAACCATCGCCTCGGTTTGTCTAGGAGATTACTATATTTACTACACATCTACTCCTTATTTGCGTCTCGATAGACTCAAATCATACCCGACCAGTATGCTGCCACCTGCACAGCTTTGTCTTTGGCTTCGTTTACATCCTGGAAAGTGCAGGTGGCTGTGCAGGATGAACAAGAAAGGCGGTGGGGTATATCCTGCAGAGGAGCTCCACACTGACATTGTATTTGGGACGGGTCTATGATACCCCAATTGACTGGATTATTTCTACTACTTAAAATTCCTGAATCCCGGTGCGTGATGCATAAACTTTAAAACAAAGATAGCAAGGGTAACCCATAACTCGTAGCGCTTCTGTGGAGTGTGGAATCTAAAAGTTGTGGTTTTAAAATATTATTAAGTATTCAAAGAAGCCAAGGTGATCGTCTTTCTGAAACTCAATCATCATGTAGAATGCACATATTGCACATAGACACCTGAATCACGTTTACAAATAACACGATACTACCTAGAGTACTTACTTACTACACATTTGACAACCCGAATGGCGCGAACGGTAATGATTCCCACTAGTTCTACCGTAGAACTGTGTAGCAGAACTAGTGGGAATGATCCCCTTACGTCCCGGGTTTGGATCCCGGTAGGGACATTTGTTTCCGTGTCATGGATGTGTATATGTCACCGTAAAATTGTCAAATCCGTTATATTACAATATAACGTGTATCTCTCTAGCGATATTGTAAAGTCTCGAATTATTGTCAACTGAACATTCGGAAGTATCTCTTGCCCCCATAAACGGGACTTGGGGCACCCCCCCCGTTAGGTTAGTTAGGTTCCTTTAAACCCTGCACTCGGAAATAGGGGCCCCGCGAAGCGGGGCTCCGTCGACTACGCTTTTTAGGGGAATATGAAGTGTTTTAAGGTTAGGTTATATTAATCGATATTTCTCAGGAATGGTACAGTATCTTTTCATGAGAGTGGTACCACTGGGTAAGGGGGACCCCTCCTTCACTCCACACCGCGTGACTTGACTACCATCGCATGCATTTCACGAAAAATAATGCGTTTTATTGTAAGCAGTATGTTCATTTGACAATAATTCGAGACTTTACAATATCGCTAGAGATATTACAATATAACGTATTTGACAATTTTACGGTGACATATATTTACATAAATATTTATTTATTTAAAGGTATATTTTTAGTATATCAACTATCTGGTGTCCACGACACAAGCCCCGTTGCTTAGTGTGGCACTAGATGGCGGCCTGTGTAATGTCCAGAGATATTTATTTTCATTTACCTATTATGTTCGGAGTGACATGATTTGGGACAAGCCGAATAAAATGCGAGTTTCTTCGGAGTGTCTTTATTGTTCATCAAAAACTGCCGAACCGAAGAAGTGTGTAGGACCTCTTATATTACTCGTAAATAGACTTGCGTTTGGCCATGTGGATGTTGCGGCCTGGGATGGGGCACGCTTGTCTAGAAGTAACCGATTCACTCGATACGAACTTAGCATTGTGCTTTATGTTTATTTTTTAATATTTATTTATTAACTTCGATTTTATCGGTTCTCTACCCACACTGGAGCATTCGTCTGAAATGTAACAATCCCTGATTCGATTCTGTACTGAAACAAGTAGGTACAAATTAGCGCATATACATATGTCACCGTAAAATTAATTGTCAAACACGTTAGATTGTCATAAAACTAGAGAGATTGTAAACTCTCGAAAGATTGTCAAACGAAGAGGGGGAGGGAAGGAGGGGTCCCCCTTGCCCCATGGTACCACTCTCATAAAAAGATAATGTACCATTCCTGAGAAATACCGATTAATATACCCTAACCTCAAAACCACCGCGTAGCGGGGCCCCTATTTCTGTCTGCAGGGTTTAAAGAAACCTAACTAACCTAACGTGGGGGTGCCCCAAGTCCCGATTATGGCGGCAGAGATACTTCCGTCGCATGCATTTCACAATATCACGGTTTCACTTCGATAGATTACAATCTACCGAAAAATAAAACGTTATAAGCAGTATGTTTAGTTGACAATATTTCGAGAGTTTACAATCTCGCTAGAGAGATTACAATCTAACGTGTTTTACAATTTTACGGTGACATTTATAAAGTTGCGGACTGTAATGCTTGTTTCTACTCACTCACTGATCGATTGTTCAAATCTGAACTGTTATTTTACAAACATTTGCTCTTGTTTTTACAACTATTAAGATAGTCTTACTTATGTAAAAACCTTTCAATTACAGATGGAAATGTTGATCCAAGAAATGCAAAGTACAGAAACGGGGATACCAGTAAGAAGTCAAAAACTCTTTCTCACTTTTATTCCGTCTGCCTTTATGGGTAAGATATATTATTTTTAAATATTACTAAAAGTACGATATATTACTTTAATGAATGAATCCCTTAAAAACTTAATATCCCCAGTAAGAAGCAGTTCTTATATTCTACCGTTCAATTATTTATAATTAGCTCCGCTGCAGGGCAAAGACTTCACTTCCCTCCGTCCACTTATTCAAATAATTCCTAAATTAATTGGTCCAAAGCCCCATTGCCGCATATGCAGCTGCCCTACCAAATTTTGCGTGGCGATAAATTAGAAATAGTTACACGATTGACCTCGTGATTAACCTCTCAAAACGCCTGACAATTACCAGTCCCAGGACTGGTCGAAGTCAAAAGGTCGAATAAACTAATTCACTTAAACATCTTTTAATCATAATTAAAATTTAGGTAGGATTACTAGCAGAAGACTATACACAGTAAAACTAATGATATAAATATTTTTGCATTGCAGGTTATGATGTTGTCGAATGGTTAATGGATCGGTTTGATTTTGAAGATGGCACCAACGGTGAGTGTGAGTGTATCATCATCGGGACCGGGCCCATGCTGGCCTGGGTTCGCAGGCGCACCATGGTTGTAGACTCTAGCGATAACGAGCGAAAACACACAATGTTAGAGTCATGTATGTAAACAATAAATTACAAGCATGTTATATGTACTGCTGATGTTATTTGTTTACTTACATAGCCTTTTCTTGCTTGAAGGCCGCTCCCCCGTTTGTTGGTGGGCTGTTGACCGGAACAGTGTCGGTTAAAAAAACTTACCAAATGTAGAATTGTAGAAGTATTTTGTAGCTACCTTTGTAGGAGCTCCTGTGGGAACAGGGTAGGGCTCATTGTATGTTTGAATTTGGTAAGGGTTTCGTATCGACTAAACTGACACAACAAGGAGCGCTCTCTATATCATGCTTTAATCATGCAGCTATCGCGCCTTTGATGTGCACCAGTACCCATTACATGTAGATAAGGTTTAAGTAACTAAACGTTCTCTGATTTACAGTTGAAGCAATAAACTTAGCGAATCAACTCTGCCAATACGGTTACTACTTTCCTGTCAACGATTTGAAAAACCTTGTCTTAAAGGACGATTCTTCTCTGTATAGATTTCAAGTAAGTATTTTGTGAAAGTTATGTTCTAATGAATCATTTTCTTGATTCAGCAATGAATTATTGCACATCAGTGGTAGCTACGCTATTTAGCCAGCTTTTCCGACTTGGGTACTCTTATTTACCTAATATCTTGGGACTTTAAAGCCTTTAGGGTAGTACTTCCCAACCTTTCTTCGACCAGGGACCATAAGGACACCGATAATATTATATCAAGGCCTGGATGAAAACAATGGATGAATTAAGATAGTGAAGGATACACGAGCAATCATCGAAGTAAGCTCGAAAACTTTAACAATCATTCGTACAGAAGTAGGAAAAAATTAGTTGAAATGCTTTTGAATAATTTTCAAAAAGCTGGCAAAGCAGGCTTTACAGTGAAATATTGTTGAGCTTGCATCTTCTGTGCAAGTTAAAAAGTACGGATAACATTTTCATATTTTAACCTCTTGCGGACTTGGCGGTCCGCGGACCATAGGTTGGGAACCACTGCTTTAGGGTTACGATCAGGTTACCATTGCCCCGTCAACTGAATGCCCAACGATGAAGGTGGTCTTGTGGTAGTTCTAAAACCTATGACATAGATATCGATAGTTCTTATACTTTTCCTCTACATGTAGTGTTACTGTTTGGCAGAGTCCATATTACTGGCCATGGCAAGCGCCTCGAGTGGCCGGCAGCTCGAGCGCGCCCACCCTCGGCCCGGACAACGTGGAGTACGCCATCTATCTGGTGAAGCGGACACTACGCAACAAGCAGCGACATGGCCTCGAGGACTACGAGCAGGAAGCCCTCGCCAACCTCAAGAAGAACCTCGCCGCCAAATGGGATTTCATCACTATGCAGGCGGAGGAGCAGGTACTAATCTGTTCACTATTACCTGATTTAATATTTACTCAAACAAGTAAAGGAATGTAAGGTTCTAAGATCTACTTGATCGCTACGGGTGATGATTCCCGGATGTCCCCCACATGCTTGTCCACCCCAGGTTGACAGTGACACGATAAAAAAAAATCCGTTGATCACCACTGGAGGACAGCGACACCATTTTAAACATTAGTATTCTGTCTCTCTTCTGTTCACCCAATGGCGAACTGTGACTAAACTTATTAGTAGGTATTATTCCCAGTAACCACCAATAACTTTTTGATGACATTCTCAAAATTATCGAGAGTTGTGATGTGTGATTTTAGTAAATTTAGTTTTTTTATTCGTCGCAATCTTGTTTTAACTAAAAGTACTCGTATTTAAAGTAATTTCATCGTTCAGGCCTTCTGGTTCTGGATCAGTTGAGTAAACACAAGGATCAGCCTGTGTCTATTTTAAAAAGCCGAATGTCTTCACCTGGACTTAGCCCAGAAGGCCCCTTAACAGAGCTAAACTAGACCTAACTTACCTACTGGTCAGTGACTATCATCAAAATTAAACAAATGTATCCGCGGTATTCGTCTAGCTTCTAAAAAACCAGCAACAACTCCTGCAGAAAATACGGGACGCACGTGTCGTGCTCACGCGTACCTACTCAATTTTCTCACCCTTTTTTGTCAGGTTCGTTTAGCTAAGGAGAGGAAGAAAGGTGACAAGATAGTGAGCGACAGTCAGGAGCGCGCGTACTGGCGCGTGGCGCGGCCCCCGCCCGGCGTGGTGAGCGCCCTGGAGCCCTGCCCCGTGCCGGTGCGCGCGCGCCACCACCGCGTCAAGAAGCGCTCCGTCTACCAGGTCACACGGGAGGTATGCACCCATCGAATAGTAGTAATATTGATTTCTTTGCTATAATTCCACTTTTCCAACTCGTTAGAATCCGCTGTAACGTAGACTATACACTTTTTCTTTTAGCATCCTCCACCTTTCGTATTTAGACGTGACTAAAATTCTTCTTATTAACTTTCTACTTCTAGATTGAGCATCTAAAAGCGAGTCTGGACCGTACGAGAGTGAAGACTTCAATTGCCCTTGAGGCCTTCATCGCCTACTCGGAAACCTTCACTCCCTACGATCCCTGGCTCACCCAGCCGCAGCCCTCCAACCCTTGGGTCAGCGAAGACACCCTATTCTGGCAAATTAACCAGCCTCTGTGAGTTCAGTACTACGCCTGTACAAAGTAGACACTACCTTACATGCCTCAATTCTTTACGTTTCAGTATTTCACTATCTTAAATTTGAACAAATACGAAACTATCTTCCAATAGACTTTAGAACTTACCAAAAGTAGTACCAACTTCTAAAATCTAAATCATGAAACACGTTTTTATTGATGACAGCATTATTGCACTTCTATCTAATTACGTATTTTCCGGTTAGTGTGGAGGTGCCGGGTGAGCGGCGGGTGCAACGCTGGGCTGTGTCCATCGATGAGCTCGTGTCGGACCCCACGGGGCTGCAGGAGTTCACCAGCTTCCTGCGCAAGGAGTACTCGCACGAGAACATCAGGTTCTGGCTCGCCGTCATGGACCTGCGACGCAGCAGCACCAAGCAGATACCCAAGAAGCTTGATGAAATCTTTGAGTATGTTTCTTTTTAAACGACTTCTAAAAAGGAGGTTCATTTTTTTGTCATATATGTACTAAACCGATTATTACGTGATTCTTTTTTTTACTTGGGGAAAGCCCGCGCGGTTTTATTTAACAAGAAAATTAACTTTTCTAAATTTACTTTATCGTTACTCATAAACTATTTTATTTATTTATTTATATAATACATGGAAGACTTACAGCTAATAAAAACAGGAAATAAAAAGGAAATCATAGTCACTAGAAAGCCAATTACAAGTCCTCACGTATAGACGTATTATAGTTATTTATGGTACTTTATGAGCTAGTTTTACTTTTATAATACGTATTTTTCTCCTTCGCCTATGTTGAAGTTTTTATTTATTATGTAAATACCAAATCTTGACTATAAAAAGGATCTTGTCATACCTTCATCACTTCTGTGCACGAATTCACTAAACCAGAAAAATCTGGAGCCTACTACTCGTTTCCAATCGCTTCCTAAGGGTTAAAAATGGAAATCAAGGTTTAAGTGATGATCAAAGCCTGCCACGTACGGTGTATGGCAAGGACGTTAATCAGGCCTCCCTTTGTTACTTACATAAATGAGAAACATACAGCTACTTCAAGTCATCATAACTTTTGCTGATGCAGCAACAGTTTTCACAGTAGTAATTAAGGCTGATCCTATCAAATCGCATGGACCAGCTTTGATACGATTCTGGCTTGATTAAACTGCCGACTACAATAATCAGAAAAATAAGAATTCAGAAAATATTGCTAGATGGCTGCTACTAGGTAGAGAGGTCTGTTACATTTAATACATTTTACCTCAGCTATATTCTGTCACTGCGTCGTTTATTTCGTGTAACGTTCATCAGAGAGTTCCTGAAGCCGGGCGCGCCGTGCGAGATCAACATCGACGGCGCGACGGCGGAGCGCGTGCAGGAGGGGCTGCGCAGCGGGTCCCGGTACGCGCTCGACCACGCCGCCGAGCATGTGTACGGACTGCTGCTCAAGAAGGACTGCTACCCGCGGTTCATTCGGTCAGACCACTTCCAGCGGCTGCTCACTGAGGGCAGGAACGTGCACCAGAAGAAGGCTAAGTTAGTTGGGCTTGTTACAGACGAGGTTCAAAAGTGAGCACCAGTACTTGTAGCTAAATATTTTATTTAAAGATGTGCCGTCCACCCTTACTGTCCCAGAGCATGCATGTTTTGAATTTCATTCAATTTTATTTTCTCGCAAAGTCATTACATTTCAAGTCAAATAACCATCCTCCATGTTTTTTGAGCCGATTTGGCGGAACAGGGTACTCTATTGCAACTTTTGCTGCTTAGATTCTTCAATTTTGGTGGTCAAGTGAAGAAGAAGCCGGGCACGTCGAGCGCTGCGGCACTGACCCGGCGGCGCGGGTCCGACCGCTCGCTGTCGGGCTCGGCGCACGAGCTGGCCGTGTGCGCCGCGCAGCCGCCGCGCCCGCCCGATCAGCCCAGCCACAGCCATTCGCAGTCCAACCTCTGCGACCTTACCACCTTCAGGTAATTTAAGTAAACCTATGTTACCGATCAAAATTGAATGTTAAAACCACAATAACCAGCCATTTGAAGTTTTTACAGAGTAACCGAACAAGAAAATATATATGATTACAGAGATCCTCTCGACGACGACACTGCTGACGCACTACCGTGGGAGTGTTCGTCCCGCGAGGTGGTGTACGGCGGCGCTCCGCGGCGGAGGCAGGACTCGGCCGCGGACTCGGGCAGCTCGTCGTCCGACGTGAGCGCCGCCGTGGTGAGCGAGCGCACGCGCCGCCTGCCGCAGCAGAGCACGCTGGACGGCGGCCTGCGCGGCGCGCCCCCGCCGCTGCGGCGCCTGTCCGCCGTGGAGCCGCGCCACCTGGCGCCGCTGGCCTCGCCGCCGCACTCCCCGCGCCCGCCGCGCCCCGCGCCGCCACCCGTGTCGCGCGCCATCGTGCCGCCGCCGCACCCCACGCCCACCATCAGCGTCAGTTCGGCGCCCGACGACGAGTCGAATTACTCGCCGCCCGGCACCGGCTCGCCGGAGGAGACGACGCGCTCCCTCGCGCACTCGGACGAGCCGTCCTCGGTGTTCGCGTCGGCGGACGCGACTCCTACGGAGCCGATGCGGCCCGTGTGCAAGATCGGCGAGGAACGATCGTCTCCCTTCGCGGAAGGGCTCGAGCCGAAGCCGCCCGACCCAGGTTGTGATACCTCTCGAGAGGAGGCGCCGCATGAAACCGTCAGAATTCGGTCCGTGCTGGAGTCTATCGTCTGCGCGCCTTCGGTGGACTCTTACGACGACTCGTCCGCTTCGGGCGCCGTATCCGACTCGAGGGATTCCGACCGAACGAAATCGTCCGAAGACGACGTCGTGTCGGTGCAACGTGTGCTGTCCCGAGAATCGTCAACGATAAAAGAAACCAGTCCGGCCTCAAGTAGAGATACGAGTAGCAAAATCGGCGATCTTCCGGGAAATACGTCGGAGAGTGAGGACGCCGCGACGAGCTCTGTCCGCGAGTCGGAGCTGCAGAGCGCTCGGGAGCCGGAGCGAGCCGAGCGCGCGACGCCGGAGCCGTGCTGCTCGCTGGCGGCAGTGGAGCCGGCGCCGTGCGCGGTCACGCGCGTGCCTGTCGCGCCGCTCGCCGTATGCGAGGACATCGGGGTCGACGACGACAACGTAGACAAAGTGCCTTCGGCGCCACTGCAAAGGGTCTCGGGAGATTCCAGGGCGGCGTCCGACGCGGACGCGATGAAACATATTGCTCATAAAGACGAACTGACGTCGGTCTCTGAAACAAATATTGTTAAGCGTGATAATAAAAGCGGCATCGTTGAGCGTAAGCAGCGGAACGACATATGTCCATGGGAGGACGAGTAAGTACTCGCGCGTTTAGTTAGTGCATCGTAGGCGGTAGTTTGTGTATGGACGTTGTTTCCTTTCATGAGATGATTATCGATGAATATCAAGCAAGCCATGTGTATACCTTCGGTAACTGGTGGTGCATTTGATAGACTATTATTATGTGTTGTGGTATCTCCAGTTTGATGAAACGTGATGTAGGTGTAGTGTCACGAGAGCGTCGCATCTAGACATGCTTCAGCATGACCTAGAACTTCTGCATGACAATTTCCGCTAAATTATAAAACTTTTTTACATGGTGAAATTATTCCCAAAATCACGCACAACTTTATTAGAGTTACGTTACTGTATGTAACTATAATTTTATTCGCTTTATGTTTGTTATGTTTTATTTACTTTGAAGTTTATTTGTATATAGTGACAAGTATGTAGATATAAAAATAATTAAATATTTTTTTATATCCACCATCATTTTAGTTTGTATTATTTTCTTACTAATTGGCACGCAGACACATTTTATCGCCGTTTTTGCAATGCTGCTGTAGTAGTTGATATTTTAATTTATCGTAACCTGTTAACAATCCCTGATTTTTATTTATTCATCACAAACCTTAGAAGACTTTTACTTACGATATTAAAAATAATATTTATCCAAACAAAGAAACATTTTTCGATCCCAAGGTTCACGACTGAAGTAGCTTAAGAGGCCTGCGGAGCATGCGTTTTTCATACAAACGGAATACCAAAATAATTTGTAAATCAAACATATTCTTAAGGTAGTGTGTATTTATTTCGATTGTATTACAGAATATATAGGTTCCCAAATACATATTTTGAATGGATACTGATTTAAACAAGAGTTATGAGAAAAATAAATTTTCTATAGAAATTTTAAATTCCTCATATCTCGCCTTTATATCATTGTCCTTTCAAAATATTTGTTTGGGAACATAGATATTCTGTAATACAATCGAAATAAATACACACTACCTTAAGAATATGTTTGATTTTCATATTATTTTGGTATTACGTTTGTATGAAAAACGCATGCTCCGCCGGCCCCTTAAGTTTCATTATTCACAAAATTTATGGACAAAGTAATGGAGTTGTGGTCTCTGTTATATAGGACGTGACCCTATTGAGGTGAAAGCGCCAGGGTATGCCACGAAAATCATTTTTTTTTACGTTTTTGGCAATTTGCAGGCCAGTGATAGGTTCTATGTTGATTAAAATATTTTTCGCGACGTGTTATAACACGTATGTAGTTACAGAATTATAATTATCGGAATCATCAAAACAACCCTCAAAGTTCATAAAGGTCTAGGAATGTCTAAATGTCGTTCCTCGACCGTCGACCTCGACCTCGATCGTCTTACAGTAAATTTGAATGTTACAGTAAATGCGAAAATTTGAATTTTGCAAGCTACCTTATAGCATCAGCCTTAAATCGTTCAAACTAAGTAAGTCAAATTCGAGCAAAGTCTGATAGCAAAATATCCTGGACAAGGCAAAAATGAAATGTTAATATTTAATTATTATGAAGCGTTTGTTGGCTCGATTTGGTAATAGTGGGTAAGTTTAGTAACTATGACTAAATCGAGTCGGAAGGTTATACAAAGAATGACCTAAAAATTCGCATAGAGGAACAAGAGTCACACCCAAAAGGCATTTCAAATACTAAAACATGAATCAATAGTGTCATGTCAACCATGATTAAGTATATTGTTTAATGAAATGAAAACATTCATTTCAGTCTAAGCACACATTAATCCTGACTGATTGAACGTATCATACACTGTAGAAACATTTGAAAATCACACTATTACTTATACGAAGTTCAGTCACGGGGTGTATGATACACCCTATCCTCTCACTCCTCCACCAAGTATTATTTCGTATGTTGTGGTAGCTAGTGTCCGTCTGGTAGGTAACCAGTGTTAACGTTTGTCTATTTTCTTTTTCAGGAATTCCTGCGAAAGTGATGCTCCATTTGTTAAAACTTACGCAACGCTCGGTTACTTATAATTTTTGTAGGCGAATATCAACAATATTTTACGATGTCAGGGTTATAGAATGAAATAATATTTAATTTTTTAACTTAGACCCTATGTTTTAATTATCACAGACAGAGTTAGGTCATTATTATGTAATTATATGAATATTTTAAAGTAAATGATCGTTAATTATTAGTAAAACAAAATGGGTTTTATTTGTCATCACAACTTTTGAAAATATCTGAACATTTCGCACTCGAAATGACTAAAACGTGCTAATTTATTGAAGTAAACAACATTGGTTCAGATAGGAATACTTAATACCAATTGAATCGGTTGCTAATACTATTTGGGTAATTGCTTTGATACTTCGCTGCTGTCTCCATTGACGCTGACCTTCCAAGTTCATCGTGACGTCCTCCACGGGACCTCTGCCACGACCATGGACAACTCATCCTCACGGCATACGAGTATTAGATCGACTACGACATTTTGCAACATAGACAATATTCTTATCCGCCTTCATTTAGCTGCACAACATGGTAGAAATTAATGATGAATAAAAGTAGGAAATTAAATCGTATTTTTGAATAACCAGTAGTTCCTTTACTTTTGTCTAATTTTATATGAAACGCACCTTCAAGAGCAAAACAAAAGTCGCAACGATCGTACCGCGCTTGATATGTGAAGCGCCTGCAGAAAGATTATAATGCAAGTGTGCACATTCAGTGGTTTTTAAAAATACTGGTTGAATGAGTATCGCGTAAAGCCAAGCACGCTTTTGGAAGTTTCCTACTCAGAAACAGGCTAAAGTATATAATTGAGAGAGGTCACGTACTCACAGGATGCTGATGGGAGCCAGGAGATCAGCACACTGTATCACTAGCAGTCGTATTTCACGTGTTTTTTTTACCGCGCGCGCGGATATGTTGCCGGCCGGTCTATCGAGTTTCGAACTGATTTTGTGTCTTCACGCCGCCAGATGGCGGGTGCGATGCGTTATCCTTATCGCACTCACAGCGATGGTCGAGTGCAAGTGGCGGCAGATTTAAAATAGGAAGAAAAAGGGTAAGACTGGGGAAAGCATCCCGAAGCCTTTTCACTGGTGATCCATTGAAATGAATCACAAATCCCCTTCCCCCCGGACCGCCGCAAGGTGTTTATTTATTTATTTATTTGGCTCACCAACAATTGAATACACTGCTTCAAAGATACAAGATACATTCTATAGAATCACAGACAAGTGTATCCCTCTTACAGGTAAGCACATCATGCACTACTTATTTGTCGTTGAGTGTCTACTGAGAATCAGATGAGTACCTATGTACTCACACTCAGCTACGGTTTTTAAATACATAATTCAATCCAAATTAAATTCATTTTCACAATGCAAATCACAAACAAATCTAAATTAAAATAACAATCAAAATTAAATCAAAATTAAAATCGAAATAAAATCCAAATTAGAAAACAAAATCAAAATTGAAATTAAAATCAAAATCAAAATTAAAACAAAATGATAAATGACAATTAAATCTGAATAAAAATAAAGACAAAACAAAAATTGGAATCAAGATAAAGTTAAAATTAAATAAGATTAACTAAAATTAAATTTATGTAAAATCAAATTAAATGAAATTAAAATTAAAAACATAAAATTTGTTGAGATGTGAATAAAAGATTGGGTTTTTTGTAAAACACGTAAAATATAATCGGCCCTAGTTACCACAGTTGTTGATCGAAGTGACATGACATCTTTCTTTATAAAAGTATAAGCGTATCAAAAGAGTTTATGACTTCGGAGTAAATCCTCATTCAACACCTCCCCTCGAAGTCATAAGCTTCTTTCACTCATCTTCACGAGCATGCCGTCATGCCTAAGCCATGCAAGCATTCTTGATGTTTCGGTCCACTCAAACCCTTGGTCAAAACATCAGCTGGCATTTTGTCTGTACTCATATATTTTAGATCAATCACGCTTCGTTCCAACATATCTCGAATGAAGTGATGTCTCACATCGATATGTTTTGTCCGTGCGTGATAGCACCTGCTTTGAGCAAGCTTAATTGCACTCTGACTGTCGTCGAATAATGTCACACATTCACACATAACACCAACATTATTCAACATATCACGCAGATAAATAGCTTCTTTGGTAGCTTCCGAAAGTGCCATATATTCTGCTTCTGTACTGGACAACGCTATAGACCGTTGCTTTCGTGTCTCCCAGTTTATAGGAGCACCTGCTAAAATAAATGCAAAACCAGAATAAGACTTGCGGTCGATTGCGTTTGATCCCCAATCAGCATCAACCACACCATACAACGGTTTGCCTGTCCTCTCATATACTAAGCCAAAATTTGATGTGCCTTTTAAATATCTCAATACGCGTTTTGCCGCCTTCCAATGTTCAACTGCGTAATTATTATTAAATTGACTCAAATAATTTACAGCATACGCTATATCTGGTCTTGTCGATACAGCCAGATACATTAAGGCACCTATCAAGCTTTGGTACGGATGCGTACTCATAACATCCTCATTAACGCACTCAGGTTTCTGTAACTTTACATTTACATCGATAGGGGTCCTTGCAGGCTTACACTCGGACATCCCAAAGCGTTCTAAAACTTCATCTAAATACACACTTTGGTTCATGTACACTCTATCTTCTGCATCACGAGTGAATTCAATGCCCAAACATACATTAATTTTTCCCATATCTTTCATCTCAAATGCGCTAGATAACTGTTTTTTTACATTACACAACCACGCAATATCATTCGTAGCCAGAATAATATCGTCAACATAAATAGCAATCAACATCATTTGCTCACCTTTTCGTGCAATAAACATACACGGATCTTGTGGCAAAGCTGTAAAACCAATATTCGTCAACTTACTCACCAAATTTAAATGTAAAATCAAAATAAAATATAACATGATTAACAGTAAAACTAAAATAAACATGAAGTTCTTTCCTTGAACTCAAGATAATTTTACAAGTTTTTGCATATAATACTTCTGAACTTACTAAGTGAGTCAGAGTGCACATCAACGAGATCACTGCAGCTGCTGTTCAATAATTTACATAGGCGGGGGATAGGCGAATTAGCACCAAGTACGGTCCTGCGAGGAGGAGGACGTAAAGGGGTTATAGGAGCTCGAGGGCTTTTCGTCAGCACACGGAATTTGATCATGCTCAATCATTGGAGACAGTCAATTTTATTTCTCAAGTTTTTAAATAGAAATGTTGAATCCAGTAAGTCTCTCCTCTTCTGTAGGGATATCATGTTAAAATGCAAGAGTCTCTCTTTATAAGATGGATTATTTTTAGCTATCCCGGAAGAGTATGCTAGGTGTCACAGAAAACGTTTTTGAACCCTTTCCAGTCTTAGTGTGTGGGAGGCGTAGTGAGGTCTCCATACAGTGCAGCACTGTGTGTATTCTAAAGTGCTGCGGACAATTATATAGCAAAATTTTAGTTTTATAGCGTCGAAAACCAGTAACATTTCGTATGACAAACCCAAGCATTCTTGAGACTTTTTTAACTACATTTTCAATGTGGGGTACGAATGTTAACTGCTTATCAAACAGAACACCCAAGTCTCTTATCTGTTCCACTTCCTGCACTAAGTTACCACTGATGTAATAATCACATCGCGTTAATTTTGTTTTTCTGGTGAATTTCACGTGGTAACACTTGTCAATATTTAAGCTCATCCCATTTTCATCACACCACTTTACTAACATGTCAATATCTTTCTGTAGCAACTTAACATCAAGGTCGGATTCAATTACTCTGCAAAATTTTAAATCGTCAGCATACATGTAGCACTATGAAAATTTTAACTCATTGACGAGATCATTGCCAAACAGGTTATATAAAATTGGTGTTGACGTGCCCCAGTACTATTCGCATTTTTAATTTTATAATTTTAAATTGTTTAAATAAATTTAATTCAAAAACTAAAATAGGAGAGCATATCACCAGGGAGCTCTTTACAATACAAGTATTGACGACGATACGCGGCGACGGTGACATTGCGATACTGCGACGATTACTCCTGCGATCGTGCGAGCCTGGTACCTGAGGTGCGTCTTAGCTGCGAAGACCCCACCCCCAAGGAAACGTAAGAAGCCAATTATTGTTAACTAGCTGACCCGCGCAACTTCGTCTACGTCACATAAGAGAAATAGAGGGTTACAGAGATTGGGTCGTAAACACCTATAATACAATTTTTAAAGAGCACATCATACACATCCTTCCGCATAATGAAAATGCGCGCCCGGTACATGATCATTATATTGCTGCGGAGTTATTTAAAACGGTGTATCTCCTAAGATATGCATTGAAATCAATTTACGTGCAATACGAAACGCGTCCATCAATTCTGTTAATATTGTTGATAGCAAAATTTGAAGTAGATTGGACCAAGGAATCACATTTTCGCATACAAACTTTGCCCCCCACCTTTTCACCCCCTTACGGGTATAATTTCAGAAAATCCTTTCTTATCGTATTATAGGCATACGATAAGAAATGATTTTCTGAAATTATTATACAATAAATACACCCTCCAAGCTTCAGGTTTCTACAATCTGTGGTAAAGGCTGTGCGTTGATCCATCACAGTCCTTCAGGACAAAGCATTTTTATTATTTGTAGATAGTAGGATTTGAACTCGTTTGTATTTGTAACTTTTCGGGCTTTATGTCTGATGTACATTCGTATAGTCTACATTTTCTTCGTAGTATTATTTTATTTGTAAATACAGGCTGGAACCGATTAACCGGGCAGAAAGGGGAGCTTCCTTAACCGTTGAGTATTAGAAACAGGATCGATTGGCATCAAAAAATGTTTTGTGTAAAATAGCAATTTTCTTGCTAACTGTACTTTTTTTAAATCTGTGAATGGGGATCAAAATTTCACGAAAAATTACGGATGATTTCCTAAGACCATTTTCATGTAGCTGCAAGGGTTAAGGTTTATCATTATTGGCATCAAAAAAATTGTTTTATGTAAAATGGCAATTTTCTTGCTAACTGCACTTTATTTTTTAATTAAATCTGTGAATGGGGATCAACATTTAGCGAAAAAAATATGGATTGTTTCTAAGATCTTTTTCGTGTAGCTGCAGTTCCCCTTACTGCCCCGTTTACCGTTTCCACCCTGTATTACCAACTACATACTTATACCGAGGAAAGCCGATTTTCTTGAGTTCCGCTATTTTGGGCGTATTCACTTCAAAAATCAAATTTCAAGAAAATTGAGAAATTATATTTACCTGTATTAGATTTGAATTATTTACAGCAACTGTACCGATGACCTGGTGAAGGTTGCGGTAATCCGGTGGATGCGAGTCGCAAGGGACCGGTCAATGTGGCGACACTTGGGGGAGGCCTATGTCCAGCAGTGGACGTCTTTCGGCTGAGAGGATGATGATGATGACAGCAACTTTTAAAGGTTTATACTTCATTGGATTTTGTTCTATAGGTGTATGAAGTTTATTAATTTTAAACACAAAACCCTATTTTTTACGTCTCTGGATGAAATTGTTTTAAAATGCTGAAAGAGGTATTTCTTTATTTTTTATAATAAGTATTTACTCTGAGTTTCATGATTCTAGAATAATCTAAAAAAAAAATTTTCATACAAACTTTACCCCCCCTTTTCACCCCCTTTTTACAAAATTTTCCATAATTTCTATAGCCTAAATAATCATAATCATAATCATAAATCTTTATTTTGCCAAAAGAATAACAACCTTAAAATAAAAATGAACACTAGTACTTATTTATATATAAATATAAAAGCTTAGATACCCAATTAGTAATTTAGTTCGTACACATTAATAAATTCTGGTTGTTACGAAACCGATTCACACTGACCCCCGTACTAGTTATAAACTGTATTACGGTGGGACAGGTTTCCTCGTTCTCAGTTAACAATATTATAATATTTAGCCGATTTGGGAGAAAATAATTAGATAATCTACTCTTTAAACATCAAAAACAAAATCGAAATCGAGACTGTGGGTAAAATGTATCGAACATTCAAATTGTTGTTCACTAAACTTTTTCAATTTGTAGGTAGTAGCGTAAACTCACATAGTATATGCAATACTTTTAGATGTTAAGTTTGTTTACAATAATTTGAGTTGTCTTCTTGCTACTTTACATAAAACAAAAAAAAAAACACTGATTCAAAGAAATATAAAATGAAACAATTATAACGCTAAGATAAACAAAAATAAAATATAGATAAAAAATTAAACTTTTTCTTTTGACTTTAACATGCCATACATTGTGTTTTCTTGTAAAAATGTGTGTGTGTGTGTGTATGTATGTATATGGGTGTGCGTGTGTGTGTCTCACATTTATCATCTCAAAATATTTTCCACTTCATAGTAATCTAGTTGTTTAAGAAATTCATCAGTAGACCTCCTACATTCGCGACAGCTTAGATCTCTTATTTTAATTTTTTTGCTTATTTTATTATATAGACTGGGGCCAAGATAATTTGAAAAGTTTTGAGCAAACTTAGTCTTACATCTAGGAGTATTATATACTACATCCAACCTCCGCCTAAACCCGGAGTCAGGTTTCAATTTGTGTTGTGCAATAATTAAAAGCCGGATAAATAGTTTCCTCACAGAAAGTACTAGTAAATGTTATTCTGAGTTTATTTAAAAAGATTAGTGAAGTTTTCATCAAAATCCGTCCAGAAGTTTTTACGTGATGCGCGTTCAAACAAACAAACAAACAAACAAATATTTTAAAAATGGTTTTAATATGTTCAGTTACTTATTTTAAGTCACCCTGGGCTTTTTTTTTAAATCTTCAATGTACAGATTTTTTGGTCTCAACGATTTTATTATATGTAGGTATAGATTACTGCGCGTGCGCACCTCCTTCATGCGTGGATACGCAGTGGCCGCGCCCCACCATTAAGTGATTGGGGTAGTGGAGCTAACAAGCTAATTAGGGCCCCGCCCCTACTGACTTTTGACCCAATTATCACCTGCGAAGTGACACTACAGGCGTATGCGCAATATCTAACTAGACAATAGTAGTGTATATAGCATCCATGTTATTTGTTCTTCTGAATTCCTGGTGATTTTTTACACTTATTCCAATAAGTGATTATGAACTCACCAATGGATAAAGCGGCATCGGAAACAGATCTCAATTTACTGAATACTGAGCTTAAGACGCCGCCGCCTAATTTTGTGTTTCAACGGGTGAAAAGAAGTAGAGAAGACATCACGATATGTGAGCAGTTGGAGGAATTTAAGAAGGAAATGAAAGAAATGATGTCAATCTTCTCAGGAAAACAGGCTAATGAAATACAACAAATTTCTCCCATAGCAAAATACCGTAAGACATTATAGTACTATGGAATACTATGGAAGTAACTAAAATAGACCAGTCTAGCGGTATCTACATCAGTGAATTGACGGATTTTTCTAATGGCATATGCTGCTGAACTTAAGCGCCCCGCAAGCGATGTTAAATGAGAACCCCATTGTAGCCTTGAATCAAGCGTAAGCCCCAGGAAAACAGTTTTATCTACGAATTCGAGTTTCTCTTTATTCAATATTATCTCACAATCACTACTTTTAACATTCGGTAATGAAAATCTTATGAATTTAGTTTTCTTTTCATTCAATACCAAATTGTTTGCTGTGAACCAATTTTGGACCTGAAGTAGGGCATTATTCACTTCATCTAGATTTTGGGCCCGTCTATTTATCTTAAAAAATAGGGAAGTGTCATCAGCAAATAGCACCATATTTTGTGGTTGGTTTTTCAATAAATAGGGTAGATCATTTATAGACTAGAAAAAGGAAAGGGCCCAATATTGAGCCTTGCGGAACCCCCATTTTTACTTTCAAACCCTGTGAATTGACACAATTTATTTAAACATGTTGTTTTCTATCACTCAAATAAGATTTTACCAGGCTAAGTGCAAGTTTACCCAGTCCGTAATGCTCCAGTTTCAAAAGTAATGTGTCGTGATTTACGCAGTCAAAAGCTTTGGAGAGGTCACAGAAAATTCCTATTGCGTCTTGGGACTCTTCCCACGCAGCAAAAACGTGCTTTAATAAGGTTACACCGGCATCAGTTGTACTACGTCCCTTGGTGAAACCATACTGTTGATCATGTAAGATTCTGTTGTTGTTAAAATGATAGAGCATTTGATTAAGCATTACTTTTTCAAAAACCTTGCTTAAAACTGGTAACACGGATACAGTTCTATAATAGTGTTAAATCGGACCTACTAGAACATTTGAGAAAGCACGTGATTACAGTATGTGTACGTTGAAATTTCGAGTGTTTTCTATTATTATTACTTTCAAAGTTAGGTAGGTACCTACAAACTCGCGACCTCTTTATAAAAAGACATTAGAATTTCGACCGTACGCCTAGGCGTACAAGTAGCTAGTAATAATAATTACCTACTACTTTTTACCTACCTACCTACTCTTTTGTTAGTGTTTTTTTATGACCTTCTAGAATATTCGTGGTTATTCTGGTGTGTCTGTTGGCGAGTATAAATAGACCGCTCAGGGCCGCGACAGTCAGTCTGGTTTTGGCTATCATCGAAGCGAATCGAAGTGAACTTGAAGTGCGATATCTAAGCGAATAGTGAACACTTGAACAGTAGTGTATTGTAGTGTACTTGTGATTAAGTTTAAATTGTTTTGTGATTAATAAAGTTATTGTGTTGTTTAATCGGTAGTAATTAATTTATCTCATACCCAGCTCGTAACAATAGGCTTGTTTCCACCATCAATAAATTGCAAATCTATTTAGTCCGTCAGTTAGAGTATTAGAAAATAATGGACACGTATTTTTTGTTTTTGTAAATCAACGAATATTGACAAAGATAAAACGCATCAAAACTTGGGAGTAGGGGCTCGTGACGTCAGTACTCACTAAGAATGATACCGAACAGTGACGTATTGGGAATTTTAAAAACGTCGTATCTTCGTCAATTTTGGTATAAGTGACAAAAGAAAAAATACGGGGCAAATATTTTTTGTTCATCTAAGTGACGGACTAATTGGATTTTTTCAGTTAACAAGCCTATTATTAGCATTTTTACTGTCCCCGGATTTGAAAAGAGGTATGACTTTACTGTATTTCATTAAATCAGGGAACACTCCTTGGTCTACACATGAATTAAAAATTAAAGCTAAGTACGGGGCTATGGTCTCAAGTATAGATGTACAAACTTTGATAGACATTCCCCATAGATCTTCGGTCAGTTTGATTTTAATTTGCCGGAAAGCTTTAATAACTGTCATAGGGTTAATGTGTTTAAATTTAAATTCAGCCAGGCAGCCAGATACAGTCGCCTTTAATAAGCCAATTGAGATTTCAGGTGAGGAATTAAGGGCCTCCGTAGTTTTTATTGGTATATCGGTAAAGAAATTTACAAACTCTTGAGCTACTTCCTGATTAGAGCTTTTAGGACCACATGCTGTATCTAATTTATAGCCATTATTACGTATTTTCTTTCTGTTAGTCTCGTTATTTATGACTTTCCAAACGGTATTTATTTTATTTTCTGCTGTTTTGATCTTGTTGCTAATGTGCAGGGCTTTAGCAACCTTGCATGTATTTCTAAAAAGCTTTGAATACTTAGCAACATACTTGCTAAAAGTTTCTGTATTTATAAAAGGCTTAAGACTGTAAAGCTCAAATAGTCTTTCCCTACTTTTTCTGATACCTCTAGTTGCCCAATCACTAAATATAGATTTAGGGCAAATACTCTTTGTCTTCTTTTCAAAAGTTTTGTTGAATTCCGTGTGAACTAATGAAAAGAAACGGTCATACAATTGATTTATATTAATATCCTCTTGGCTCATTTCACTTAACTTGTTCTGTAGGGAAATATTAAACCTATTTAATTTGCAAGAAGTTATAGGTCTAAATTTAATCTGAACATTTTGTATTGGAGTTTTACACCTAAAAGTTACAGTTTGTCCGCTATGGTCAGACGGCAAACAATTCACTATGGCTTTATCTAAATAATCACAATTGCAGAAAACATTATCTATACAAGTAGCAGAAGATGAAGTTACTCTAGTAGGTTCTATAAAAGTGTTGGTCAAGTCAAATGACTTAAAAAGATTTAATAACCGACTGCTATTTGGATTCTCTTCTACACTAATATTATAAAGAGGAAAACTTTGTTTGTTTGTTTGTTTGGTTGTAATGAATAGGCTTAAAAACTACTGGACCGTTTTTAAAAATTCTTTCACCATTCGAAAGCTACATTATCCACGAGTAACATAGGATATATTTTATCCCCGTACTCCCACGGGAACGGGAACTATGCGGGTGAAACCGCGGGACGTCCGCTAGTCTAAAATATTGATATTGAAATGATATTGGAAGAAATGCCTTGGATATTTTGGTGGAATAATTTTAAGGTGTTCTGCTAAGGCCCTTTTTTACTAACTAGTTGAGTGCAAGGATACCTTGTTGTTGGTAGGATTAACATTATTGTTAATGGTACCATCTGTTGTCTCACTTTCTAGTTTAAATTAATATATGGAGTGAGGCCATAGACTCCCGTGCCATCCTCTGACAACAAGGCCCTATCACTAATAAACCCTAATTGAGAATTTTCCACGGTGACAGATGGATCCTCCCTAGTACAATGTGTGTAAAATTTATAGCACTAGTGCTATATTCATTCGTGCCAGTCACCTGAACATTAGTAGAATTACTAATTGTCGATGTATTAATAATATAACTAAACTCAGACATACTATTTATGTCTGTGTGAATACTATAAGATAATAGCCGAGCTATTTTGTGTCTACATCCAATAGGTAGATACACCTTACCCCGTGTCGACTTAAGATTACCAACCATAGTGTTGATATCCAGATATATAAGTCTGTCACTATAGTGAACTACTAGAAAATGAATATGGTTATTTAACATATGTATATAATTGTTTTTTCTATTACCCAAATTTTCAAAATAGGGAAAAGCACACAATATGATTTTACTACATTTTAACTTTAACAACTCGGATACACAGTCGGTGATATCTTCCTTTTTAATCTTAGAACTATTACCTACACATATAGTTATGGTGGTACTAGAATCACACACGGTTTTTGTCGCAGATGCCATAACCTGTTTGTAGGTAGACCCTGGCATACAATTGTTTTGAGTTCGTAATTCAGGTTATTACTAATTAATTTACCTAGCCCCTTATTTTGTTTGTTATTTTAAGCTTTTATTTTAATGAGCCTGAAGTCAGAAAGTGCCCGTGGCTGTGATAATATCTCAACTACATTTTTTAAGTTCATAAGCAAAGAATGTGTCCCCATTATTGCCCATCTTGCAAACCTCTGCTTTAGAGATGGCATCTTTCCGGACCCTCTGACAGAGACGATGTCAACAATTACAGGCCCATATCCGTTCTTCCAGCTATATCCAAAATACTAGAGAAATTATTAAACATTAGGCTTCTTAAATATCTAAATACATTTAATTTACTTTCCCCAATGCAATTTGGTTTTAGGCAAAATATATCCACTGAAGATGCTGTAACTGCTCTTAGCTCACTGATATCTAATCATCTCGATAATGGGGACAAATGTCTGACCATCTTCTTGGACCTCAAAAAAGCATTTGATACCGTCTCTGTCCCAATCCTGGTGAGCAAACTTGAGAAAATTGGAATAAGAGGAACTCCACTCAGTCTTCTGAAAGATTACCTTTCAAATAGGAAGCAGAGGGTCAAACTGGGAGAATACAGCAGTGACGACACATTGGTATCGTATGGCGTGCCTCAGGGTAGCGTTTTGGGTCCCAGCCTATTCCTAATATACATTAATGATTTGTGTAACATGCATTTATACAACGCTAAAGTATTTTCTTATGCCGATGACATAGCTATTGTATTTTATGGGAGATCCTGGGATGATGTTCAGCAAAGTGCTTCCACAGGCATGGTTCAAATCACTAAATGGTTAAATAATAACTTACTTACTCTGAACACCTCAAAAACAAATTACATCTGTTTTGCTATCAGCAATCGGACACAACCTAAGAATGCCTTCACTATCAAAGTTCACGTATGTGGTGAGCCTCAAAACCGAAACTGCACGTGCTCTACTATAACCAAGGTTTCACAGACCAAATACTTAGGTGTTATTCTTGACCAGAGGTTATCTTGGTACCCCCATCTTGAGCAAGTCGTAAAAAGGGTTAGAAACTTGAGCTGGATATTCAGGACACTGAGACACGTTGTTCCATCTAAGGCTACTAGTGGTAATGAGTCTTCTAGAAACTTATTAAAGGAAATTTATGTCGCCTTAGTGCAATCTGACTTGGTGTATTGTATCCCTGTACGGGGAGGTGCAGCTAAGTCCAAATTTATAAAAGTGGAACGAGCTCAAAGAGCTCTGATCAAAATTATGCATTTTAAGAGAACAAGGTATCCCACTTATAGCCTCTATCAAATTAGTGATCTGCTCTCCGTGAGAAAATTATATGTTGCACAAATTGTTTTAAAAAAAACACAAGCCTTATGATGTTGGCAATCTAACAAAAAGGAGGAAAGATCTTGTGGCGCATATTCCACAAACGAAAACCAGTTTTTGCAGTATGCAATTTGACAGACACTCATCCCACCTGTATAACAGATTAAACAAAGAGCTGCAATTATACGACAAAAAGTATTATGAATGCAAAAACCTTGATAACTAAATGGATTAAAATTCTTACATATGAGGAATCCGAGGCCCTCTTACAACATGCATCGTAACTTTGTCATCCACACGAACACTCACAAAAACACAAACACTCCACTCTCACTTACACACATACATCACTCTCATGCATCACACATAATTATAACCGACTTGTCTCATTTACCACAAAACACGCACACCACTACTACTGTTCGATAGGTAAAAATGTTTAAATATGAGAATTATTAGATTCTAAATTACTTACTTTTGCCTTTGTAAATTTTTATTCTTTTTATTATTATTAAAATTCATATATTTTTCTTTATACAAAATTAAACAAAAAAAAACATCATGATTTTAGATTTAAATTGTTGGTACACCACGTAACTTTGAGCTTTGGAAAAGCGAAGTGACCTAACACAGGCAATTTTGGTCTAAAAGGTCACTTCAACCACTAGATGCAGTACATAACTT
This sequence comes from Xestia ashworthii, assembly GCA_950022955.1. Taxonomy (NCBI): domain Eukaryota; kingdom Metazoa; phylum Arthropoda; class Insecta; order Lepidoptera; family Noctuidae; genus Xestia; species Xestia ashworthii. The sequence continues at coordinate 17,694,934 of OX465553.1, forward strand.
GTGAAAGAAAATAAATTATTTTGTATTTGTAATCAGTATGAATAAGTCTGAAAGTATTCAAACTCAGAGCAAAATTGAGTTTGAAAAAAAAACTGTGCAGTATTTAAAACTTTGAGTGCAATTTCTCATTTAACTGTAAAAACCATGAATCTAGTATACTTCATAATAGTTTCAGAATTCAGTTGTTTCAACGAATCCACATTGTCATATCATAATCAGCTTCTTATGTTCCTATAGCTGGGGCAAAAAAAATAAAAAAAAATAAAATGGGGCATAGATCTTCTCTCTTTGAGATGAAGCGTACCTTTTTGGATTTAATCCACCGCGCTGGCCCAGTGCAGAGTCGGATGTCGCATATCTTCGCATTTTGACTCTAGAACGAAGTCACGATGTTATCCTTTACCAATGAACAGTGGTGATAAAAAAAATCACGCAAAGTAAGAACCTATAACTGTTACTATTTTTGGAGCGGTTACTTCGGTTACCCTACACTATATGAATGTGACCAACGATTTAGATAAAATTTAGACTTCCTTTGGTACAGATTTTAGAGATATTTTAAATTATCAACTGTTTTGATCTAGTTTGCGAGGCGAACGCTAGATATATCATAGGACAGAGAGGTTTAGAATGAGTAAGGGAAGGCCTTTGCCCAGCAATGGAACACACAAACAGGCTGACGAAAAGAAAGTTTTTTGAAACGTAACCCTACATACCAAATTACGATGACAGATACCTCTGCTATAATAGATCTGGAAATACCTAACAGAACATCTGCAAGGAAATAACCGGAATACCACACGTCGTGCGTCAGAAAAAGTAACGTGACTTTACGTGACTCAATGCAGCGCCAATCAATCTCATGAAAGAAAATTTATCTGCTCGAACTGGTGGAAAAGCGTTCGTAATGAGTGCTGTAAAATCAAGAGCAAAAATACCATGAGGGGTTCGAACCCGTGGCACGCAGCGCAGCAGCCAATCGGTCAGCCAGAGCGCCAACCAAGTGATGAGTCTTAATACACGTTCTTCATAGTGTCATAAGCTTTAACCTTGGATTCAGTAAATAAGATAACAAGGTATAGTCTATTATGCTGACATTTTTGCGGTATCCTCACATGTCTGTATATTTTTTACGAATAGGCCTAAGGTTATTTATCAGAACCATAAATTATGTAATAAAGCCTATCGTTGATAAATATTTCTGATAAATAAATTGAATAATATGTAAGTATATCCAGTCACAAAGAATAAATCATTAGTATGAAGTCGTAGCCTACTAAACAACTAATGGCTTTAAGATAGCCCAATTAGAGTAAATGAGGAAATCCGTCAATTAGGAAAAAAATCATCGTCTTTGAACTTTAGCAATAGTTTGCCGCACATCTGTCGTGACAAAACTTCTATAAGCTGGTCCCTTATTCTATTGAAACTCCGTATTAAGCTAGGGCAGCTCAAGGTCAAAGTGTTACCACACCGTAGTACCTGGAAAACAGAGAGAAGGTAAGTACGAATCAGTTCACACATTTTTTTCTACTTCTGTCACTGTGTTGACCTATCGCTGCGTAAAGTATTACGCATCACTAGTTTAAGTGAACAGTCAATACATGGTGTAAACCACCTCATCACGAAGCCGTCAACCAAGCATTCTGTACATCAAACTAAGAAAATTATTGCTGGGAAACGACTTTCTTTTTGGGGTGTAAAATCATGTTTTGTTGTAGCTCAATGTAACGCACGCTGATGGATGGATTGAATAGTGCGGTGGTCGTAGAGCTGTTTAAAGTAAAAATCCTACAATCAAAACTTGTCAAAAAGTTGGAACTTTGACCCCCAATATCTCCTTAACTAGAAAGTTCCCGTAGGTATAGTGTAGAAGAAAACAAATGTCATAATGACGGGGAGAACAAGTGCCTTTCGGCTTCGTTAAGAGGTGTTTTACACCCTTTATCTACCTACTTACTTCACGGAATTTCATTAGAGCCACCTTTGAGGTGGATTTGTTATCTAAACCCTGTACTATTTCGTCAGCGCTTATCTAGTTTCGATAGCTAACAAGAAATTGAAGGAAGGTAGAGACAGCCCATAAAACAGATACGTACTTACTCCTACATACAAAGCTAATTTTTGTTAACCCATGTTAAACAAGCAGACTTTGTTGCCTTATCTTGGACACAAAATAGGCTAACTTACACGTTGTCGATGTTACCAGTTAAAATTTGGCTACGGTGAGTACACCTTACTCTTTGGGGGTCTCAGTGGGGATGGCGTAAATTGCCGAGGACATACAAAGATTTTACAACTTTTTTAGCTTAGAAAATGGACGTCTCCTTCGGTTCTAGTTCCTGGGTCCCTAAGGTCTTTCACCAGCAGAGGTCGAGCATAGGAGTGCTGTGCTGATCACTGCTGATGTCTGTAGCGATATTTTTTCCATTTATGGTAATAGGCCGCTGCCTATAAGATAGGACTTAAACATTACTGGCGAAATTAGGGAGTACTGTTAGGTACACTTCTGCTTCGCCCTTCGGGGAATACAGGCGTGATGTTATGTATGTATTGTAGGAGCAGGATGTAGGTAAATAAATACAAGTAGCTTATAATTTATGGCTGACGTCAGCTCTGTTATAATTGCATTATTTTATCGATGGTACCGACCGATAGGACAAATTATGTTTTTCCCTGATTACTGAGATAAGCTTCGAAAGTCAAACTGACTATTTTCACAATCCTGAATCTTCATAACAGGAGAATGACGTCCTGTTTCACAACCTGCACATGATTTTTTTCCAATTTGAAAAAATCCGAACTGGGCCAAAGAGCTGGCCGGCGACATGTCCAGGCTAATATCCAATGGACGGAAGATAATCTTTAGCACGATGCCTCCGTGTCAGTTTAGTTTTAGACAGAATAAAAGACAGGGAAATATAATATCACAATAACTTGCCTGGTAGCCGTGTTTAGAACAAGTGGAGAAACTCTTCTATCTTAAACTTGAACGACTACAAATGATTCTATGCTCTCAGGATGCAAACATCAGTAAACCAAACCTTTGATTAGACTTTGAAATAACTTAGTAGGAAGACCTACATAAATAATTTGTAAGATATAAACGTGTGCAATTTGTGTTGCATTACAGCATTCAGCATCATTTTTAATTGACGATGACGTCCAAATATTCGTTAAATCGAGACGTCCAGTCATTAGTTTGTCATTATGACAATAATTTACAATTAAGTTCTAGGTCACACAATGTTTGAATTTGAACTCAAAATAAAAAAAAGTTAATCGGTTACTCAAATTAACATTTAATTGTCTTCAAACAACACAACACAACACTGAATGGTTCAGGTAAAAAATATAAATACATTATCCGATTCGACCTCATTAATACTGCTACGACATAATTTACATCGTTCTCTTATAAAGGTGTATATTCGTAGTACTTAAACCTAAAGGGCCGTTTATACGTGACGGGTTTTAGCTGCGTAAACTGACTCGACGACACTATAACGTGGAGCTGTGAGACGTGGATAAACGGTCCCTAAAACACTTAACACTAAACTTTCTCGTATTATAAGACTTCGTAATTAGTTAAAAACTTCGCGGCAGACCCCGTCAGCGCCCATCTTGTAACCCGGGGGGCAGTTGGGAGGGACTACGATCATGTTCCTCATGGCTACGCCGACGACTTCCTTGGGCGTCTCCTCTACGGTGTTGCTGTCTCCGCCCGAGGTCTTGTCCTTGGCCTCTGCTGCATCCAAGGCATTCGCCTTCGCCTCCTCGACCTCGTCGGGGAATATGATGCGGTTGGAGTCAGCCATTCTGTAATTTTAGAAAATTGTTACATTATTAAAGTATTTTTACTATCTCAGAAGCCATGAAACGTCTAACATCATCTAGTCTAGTATCAAAGCATTCTAGAAAAGTTTAGAAATAAATAAAACAAATAAAAACGTCTTTAATAAATAACTTTTGTAGGGAAAATTAGACTCTAATAACGTCACGTAATCAGTCCAAAAACACAAAACAAAATGGAAGTGAAGGTGCGATACGCTAAGGTGACCATGATTACAGAAATTATCTACTAATTAAATTAGTAATTATGATTAGTTATTACGTTAATGCAATTTATATGTGATTTGTGCGTGCGATAATGCACTGGACATAATTATTTATCAACAGTAGGCCTAATCTTAGTCTTACCAATAAACCTAGCAAATAAAAAGACACGCAAAAAAAAAAGTTAGACACGATTCCATAGAAATTGTCAGTACTTATTTTGATTTAATGCGGATCCCAAAAGAACGATCCCAGATTAGCAAAAAAACGTGTCGTCACGACCTCCGGGCATGATCAGGTCAGGCTGGCCTTGAAGGAGATCGAGAGCACTGAACTTACATTATACTACAATAATCAGGAATCGCAAAAAAGAAACGTTTACAAGATTGGTTCTAAGGTAAGCATTTTGATTATGGCACTTAATCGATCTGTACCTACCTACCTACAAAAACCAATACATGTTAAAACCATGGTACTTGGTAATACAAGGTTAGATAAACACTATAGGTGACAACGGAACAGGGTAAACACTCAAGATTCTATCGGAATTTGCTTATGTACTCGTACATTAATGTCAATAGTGGTTTATGTACAGAGTATTGTATTGCTCTTTCAAAAGCTCTAAGTCAGCCTTGAAATTAAATTCCAAGATTTTACGTAGTAGGACGTAGCTTGAAGTTCGTTAATGCTTAGGATTAAAAAATCCTTAAACCATCCTGATTGTAAAATTAATAAAGGGAATGTTGTGTACTTACATTGTTTAACTGGAGTAGATAGGTAAATTCTGAGATTAGTTCACACACACACTTTCGTCTAGAGGCAAGACGGGACTGATGCGGGCAGCCGGCCGGCAAGCGGTTTTATACAAACTACTTACTACACATGGCTTTATCAGACGCACACTCAAATAACGCGTCGCACGCCATGATTCACTGATTATCCCCTCGAAAAATACGTTCTCTCCCCCGAAGTGATCTGCTATCAATATTTTTCCAACAACTGTCGATGACGGCATCTTATCAATCCGTATCTTTATACTTCAAAACACACCTGAATAAATTATTGTACTTACGTACTGGTTTCCGTGAGTAATTCGGTGAGGCACGTGTACGGGGGTTTAGTTGGGATTCCGAAATCTGACTGAAAATAAACGGTATCATAACCACTGCGAAGTACGTAAATAATTATAGTACAGTGTTTACACAGTTCCATGGGCGCCGGCCACAGCTAAGGTGCAAGATACCGTAACGGAAAAGAAAATACATAGAAAAACCAACCATACGGACCAGAAAGCAAAAATTTTGTGGTCCCATTTTCTTTCTGGGTATCCCTAATAACAAAATTAACTTAAATTTATCACTAAATATACGAGCGTGCTCAGACATATTATGTCCTTTGCGTTCATAAGCTTTGCTTTATTACAGGACAAAGGAAAACCTATTAAATTCGAGGTGGATGCAAAAATTTTCAAGCTCACTGCGCTCGCTTTTCGTTTCTTACTTTTTTCATTGCTGTGGTTTTCTGGATAGATAGCTGGCCAAGTTACTCCTTGAATCTTACATAATTATCCGATTCGGAGTGCAAAAAATATCGACCTGTTTTCATGGAATTGTGCCGGCGCCCATACCCAATTCTCATGGTTGTTGCAACGTTTGTCTCCCCCCCCGAACCAAAAGTCTGGATACGTGCTAAACTTTCAGCTTGCGATATAGGTTGATAATCAGATATTTATATTAATAACTCTTTGTGCTAAGTTATTAGAAATGTGGCTAGCGAAGCATTTCGAACTTCATCATCATCATCATCGGCCTATTAATGTTCCCACTGCTGGGACAGGCCTCCTCTCTATGAGAGGGGGCCATTTCATCTCATTTCGAACTTGCTACGCCATAACTCTATCCCCATATCGATGCAAGAGCAACTCTCGCTAATCACCAGGCATAGCCATAGACGAGCAATCAATGGTATCAGAGAGTAAATTTACATTTTAAAAACAGTAATAAAATGTAAATTTAATGTTATAAGGATTTTTTCTAAAATATGGTAAAATAAAATGCTTCTTTTAAACACAATTTCAACAACGATTCAGGCAGAATTTGAAAAACAAAAACCACAAAATTGGCCCCAATAAGGTATGCATAGTTGAAACGAGGAACAGTTCATTTTCTCTGTTTTCGTCATGTTCGTCCTTCTAGACTTCTCGACAGACGCCTTATGGGTTCATCTTTGTCGGAGGAGGACAGTTATCCGGGACATCGACCACGGATGTAATCGTCAAATCCGGCACAGTATTGCTTGACTTTTTTGGAAAAGTCAGCTGTTATTCAGTTTTAGTTCTAAAAGCTGCACCATTCTACAACATTAAATTCAAACATTACGTCATTCGTAAAAAGTTACTAGAAAATTAAAACTGCCGGAATAAGCTTGGGATGGTGACAAAAAAGAAAACATGGAACTTAAAACTGGCAACGGTGTAGGACAATATGTAGGTACTAAATAACCTGAATAACTCTTCGAGGCGTTATGTCATGTTTGTTTTTAAATTAAAACATATCGGTACTTATGTTATTTTCTGGTACTGTCGATTTACCTACTTGATGTTTCAACTAAGCTGTGAGAGTAAGTACTTAGATGTGTATGGATCACCAGTTTCTTCCTGTTTTTATACGAAATTACGAATACTTCTTAGGTATAATTGACCGTACCGACAAAGGTGTCTAAGCAAGTGAGCGCAAAAAAGCTTTCCGGGAAAATGACAATATCTATGATATTCGAAGTTCCTTATAGGAGCTTTCTCGGAGCCTCAGTACTAAAGTTGCTGGCTGGATTATCTTGTTAACTCAGCATTTAAATCTAAATATTAAGTACCTATCGTTAAATAGGTTACTGACGATGATCCTATGCTCTTTTCTACATTATTCACAGAGCATCATAATAAAATATGTAACATTATAGATGATCGCCGTTGTCGTTAGATTAAAGTTTGGGACGATCAATGAGGTCTTTCATCTGCATACAGATAGCAAATTAATCATGGTTCTCAGTTTGTACCTATCTATAAAAGTTTTATCTAGAAAGCCTGGCATAGAAAGCTACTGTAGAAAGTGACTGGGCTTTGCCAATGCCAACCTCAATGATAATACCCCGAGCAGGTTTATTGTAGTTTATTTTCTTTAAACACGGTAACTAGCTTGCCCGTAAATTGATGAAAATGTACCCTGGACACTAGAACTATGAACGACTGTGTCCATAAAACACTACACATACGAGTATAGCTGATGCTCGCGACTTCACTCGTACTTATATGTTTTTGATTTTGATGTTAGATAAAAAAAATAATGAGGAAAAATTAATAAGTAAGTAGTACATGTGCTATTCTAGAGTATAATCTATCTCTGTGCCAATTTCATCCAGATCCCTTCAGTCATTCTTCTGGCAAAATGGGGTATTATTGGCTCCGCCAACATCGAGTGCGAGTGCGGCACTTCGGACCAAACTATGGCCCATCTGCTGGAGTGTCCGAGGTGTCCGTGAACCTGCACTCATGACGACCTGACTAACGCCACAGCCGCCGCAATAAATGTGGCCACCTACTGGGCCCAGATCATCTAATAAAGAAGTACATCGATACGAGAAGAAGAAACCATTGTGGCGTGTTGAAGTAACAAACATGCATCCTTCCAAACTTTCGCATTTAAAATATAGTAAGACGATTTTCTGCTTTTCATAACACAAATAAGTTACTTTCGATTTGTATCCGGGCCCTCACCACTTTTACAGCGTGACCCTGCATCACATGATGCCAGATAACGGCCCAAAATTATCCTATTGTGAAAAGCGGAACCAACCTTGGTTGATTTAAGATTAGCGTGGACCCACATATTGACACGTGATTTTTATATATTAAGAAAAGTATTAAGTACTTATTAGTTAGTTGTATCATCATTTACCTCGCCTTTGCCCAACTATGTTAGGGTTGGCTTCCAGTCTTACCGGATACGAGTTCATATTAAAGTATCAAATACGTGATATAAATACTTTAGCAGACGACAAAGTTAAAGTGAAGCGCAAAACTATTGGAATTTTGATAAGGAATCAATACATTCCTTGAATTATGATGTTTACAACTAATTTGTTTGTACAATGATAAACACAAAATTTTGCGACTTCGTTGTACGTATATGGGTGTGGTGTGGTTACGTACAACGGTTTTCAAGTGCATCGTGACATCCGGTGTTCGTAGTACTAAATGGAATATGTACATTGTTATAATATTATGACGCAGTTGGAATTTTTTTTTTATAATGCTATCGATTGTCGCCATTGCAGAATCTACTAAAACTCAAATAATTTATTTCAATTAGACCATTACGGCACTTTTGAATGTCAAAAATACCACCCGCCGTAAGCTTTTTCATATGGGCATTAAAAAATATGTTATGCGACACACGATTGCTCTAATTTGAATGGCAAGTAAATTGCTGGGTTGGAGCGGTGCTGGTGCGGTGCTTGTCAAGTGAGCCACGACCTTAAGGCGTCGAAGTGGATAAGGCAAGGTATGTCATCTTTAAAGTAATTTTTATCTGCTATAGAACGAAGTCTTTTAAAAATGTACAGAAGCTTTCTAACGCGTACAGTAACCGATTCTATCTGCTTTGTCCATGTCAAATGTTGGTCTATGTCAATCCCGAGGTATCTAATGAAGCTAACCCGCTCAAATATGGTACAGCTGCAACCACGACTGGAGCCACAATTACGTTGGTGGAATGTGAGTGCCAGGTTATCAGGTACATCAGTCTTTTTGCTCACAGAAAAGTTTAGAACCTTGGTCTTTTTAAAATTTAAGGTAAGCAGGTTGTGTTGCAGCCATCTGGTAACTTTCTGCATTCCAAATTCTGCGGTACTGTATGCTTCCTTCCAAGATTCGCCATGGAAAATAATGGCTGTGTCATCACCGTAAGCGTATATTTGCGCATTGTCCAATTTGAGTGAGCAGAAACCATCAACGTACAGAAGAAACAAGGTAGGACCAAGGATACTGCCCTGGGGCACCCATTATATGAGTTATCATTAAATATTTTCAACTGTAATATCGATAACAAGGTTATTTTACTTATCTAAAAAGCTGTCTGCTAGGTATAAATTTTTCAAATTCAACGATTAACCCATCGCCTTAACTAAATCCTCAATATAAAAATATTGATAAAAAGAAATCTCGTAAGTCAGTAAAACGGTTTACTATCATTGCTTGGATTTTCCCTCAGGAAGGAAGAACACAAACATTTCTTTGCAAAAGGGTTGCAAAGATTCTATCAACAATAATTTGTAGCAGTGGGTAAATACAGTTCCTAGCATAATTAAAAGTACCTATATGTACTCGTAGATTTCAAATGTGTCAAGATATCATCCTCATCCGCCTAGCCTTTTCCCAACTATTTTGGTCCACAACCCAGTTAGTACTGGGTAATACACTTGGTAAGACTAGTTGTCGGACTTTTTGGGCCACTGACTACCAGTTACGACTGACAAAGATCTACAAATTATGATAAAAAATCATAAAAAGAAAGATGCAATGATGACAGGTATATTTATTCTTAAAAGTTAGTTTTTCAAAGGTCAAATTACATCGCTCCTTGTCGTCGCATCTTCAAAATAAATCTTGCATTTATCAAACACTTTTCCACACCTCTCTGCACGCTCCACCGATAAATTCTTCGCCTGGTGGGCAGTTCGGTGGGACTGTAATAACATTCCCCAATGCTGGTGGTGTTACGGTAGAGTTGCTCGATGGCGCAATGCTAGTAGGAGGCTCTGTACTCGAACTTGGGTGTGGCAGTGAGTTCACACAGCTCTGGAAATGTACAATATAAATTGGGTGTAAAATTGCATGGCAAGATCGACTGAAAAAGAACAATTTTGAACAATTTTCGATGAGTGGTATGGTCTCCAACTAAAATTAATCGTTGAAATCGGATTACTCTGCAAAAAGATATACGTAACGACTGGAGAACCTGGTCCGATACTTTTCTTCGTCTTAAAATGGTTACATTTTGGTACAGGAAAAGATAAAAATCACCAATGAATCAAAACACCGCGCTTTAGATCACATCTGTTGGGAATGTTACAGGGTTAAAGCGCCAAACTGCTTGGTGCACTACACTTGGATTAAAAGCTCATTCGGTAAACGTCACGTTGTCATGACAACATAAAACCAATGTTTGGAATTATTTCAAGCTTGACAGGACTTCTAAAACGACATGAACATCAACTGTCTAAAATTTTAAAGGAGGCTTGGGAATTTTTAACAAACTTAAAAACATTAGTATCTACAATATGGTTCTTGTTCATATATTACTGGTTTAGTGTAGTTGAAATGCTAAGAAGTGTTAGTTTGGAAAAAGTAAGTAGAAATATCAGATAAATACTTACACCAACAATCAATACAATGAATGTAACAAAGACGAACTTTTGATCTACCATCTTGATTGTTTTTTTTTTGATACTTTGAATCAAGTGTTTCACGTTTGCTTCGCTCCAGATAAATGATTCAGAAGTCGTGTCAAATGCAAGAAATACTGCACTTAAATATAACTCACCAGAGTAAGTACCCATTGTTGTAACGATTCACTTGTAATTAACAACAATTATCCATACTAATACTAAACACTAATATTATATATTGTCAAAGTAATTCTGTTTGTTTGTCACCTTTTCACAACTAAACGGCTGATCCGATAGTAATGAAATTTGGCAAGGAGATGCGAATGAAGTCGCGGGCAACAGCTAGTTGTACATACAGTATATCAGTAGGATTGCTAGTTTTATTGGAATAAATATCAGTTTTCCTTGCCCACCTACGAGTTATGAAATTAATTACCTACTTATAATGATAAGAAATCACTTGTGTAGAGTGCATCGTTAATGCGAGTCATAATAAGGAAAGTCTGGCTACGAATACTTATAAGTCGCAAAAGGGAAAAGAAAATATATCTACTTTTTCAGTTTGTACCATGGACTGAATGTCTATGCTGCTATAATGCGCTGGGATTTTTCAACCTTATCTGGCGGAAAAGTACTCGAAATACTGAAAATAGTAAATTTCACTCAATCAACATTGCTTTATTTTTAAGAAGAAACAAATCTGCATGTTAAGATGATATTATTATTAACATGAAAAATAAAAATAAACCATGAAATTTAAACTTTAGTTTAATTTAGATAAGAATATTGCAATTTTCAAAACCCGGTGAATGATTTAGATTTCATGGTTTTCGTTTCATTTAATACATCATGTTTATTAGAGAGATTTTGATTGTTATAATTGACATGATAAATATAGTGATAATATAACAAAATAATACCAGCCTATGAATTAATGTCCCACAGCTGGGCAAAGGCCTCTTCTCAACAGAGAAGGCACGAGCATCGATCACATGACGGGTTGGCGATTTCAGAGTAACTTATATTGATTTATAAGTCCAGGTTTCCTTAAGATGTTTTCCTTCGCCGATGTCTGTGATGTCCAAGATAAACTTAGAAAGTATAGCATGCTCATGCATGAGAGGCGAGGCCTTAACCTCTGGGCCATCACGACGATTTTAGTCAGTTCGATTCCCGAGTGTGGCAAGCCAATTTCCGAAAATCATTGAATACAGATTGGTTTCTATCTAAAAATAAAGGAATGTTTCCGTTGAGTGAAATTTGCCATCTATAGTGAGGTTGAAGAATTCCATTTTGTAATCTGTAAACATTAATGATACAACTGTACGCCAGTTTTATAAAATAATGACGAGAAAAAATCAGTAGTTTCAAGAAAATTAAAACAATAAATACTTCAGAAGTGGTAACATAGCACATTGAAGTTCTTTTATTATGATAAGTTGCTGAAACTCTGTACCTATAATAAGTTCACGAATATGCTATGTTTTTACTTCTTGGTACGAGTATCTTTCGTTAACCAATGTTGTATAAGGTTGATGTTAGGTATATACACCGTTATTTTTTAGTCGTTTTAATTACATTATTGGTCGCGTAACTCGAAAAAATGTAGGTAGCAGCTGATATTTTTTTCGAGATTTCACAGTCGATCCCATAGTAAAAGTTGTTCATTTTCATGAGTACTATTAGCCCTTTAAGTAATTAAAATGACAAAAAATAACGGTGTGTATATGTTACCGTAAAATTGTAAAACTCGTTATATTGTAATCTATCTAGCGAGATTGTGAACTCTCGAAAGATTGTCAACTGAACATACTGCTTACAATTAATTTAACGCATTATTTTTTCGTTAGATTGTTATCTTTGTATCGAAATGAAACCGTAAAATTGTGAAACATATAACCGCGACGGAACTCACCTCGCGCGCGGTGGAGGTGGAGGAGGGAGCGGAAGTCCCCCTTGCCCCTTGGTACCACTCCCATGAAAAGGTAATGCACCATTTCTGAGAAAAACCACTTAATGTAACCTAACACTTTATATTCGCCTATAATGCGTAGTCGACGGAGCCCCGCTACACGGGTCTCCTATTTCTGTCTGCAGGGTTTGAAGGAACCTAACGTCGGGGTGCCCCAAGTCCCGATTATAGGGGCAGAGATACTGCCGTCGCATGCATTTCACAATATTACGGTTTCACTTCGATAAATTACAATCTACCGAAAAATAATGCGTCATATTGTAAGCAGTATGTTCAGTTGACAATATTTCGAGAGTTTACAACTCCCAAGAGAGAGATTACAATCTAACGTGTTTGACAATTTTACGGTGACATATGTATATACAGGTGTACCTAGGTAAATTAATGATTAACAGATAGTTTTTTCCCAGCATTGTTTCACCCTGCAGAAGAAGATTCAGGCCAGCGAGAAGCATATTCGAACAATACTGTATCACTATTAAGCCGAAACTACTCAGGAGCAGTTCCCTCTCAGACCTGACTCCACCTTCGAGTGATTTCAGTGAGTGACCTGTTTGTTAGTATTGATTTCTTTTGAGTTTTAATTGTAAAATAGGTAAATAAGGAAGGATAATAATGGTATACTAGGTAGGTACTCGCAACTAAGTTGCACGTAGGGAAACTAAACGACGCGCAATCAAAATTGTAATTGCCGTCTATTAAAACATACTTGAGATACAGAGTGTAAACAGACTCTTCACAAAGCCATCAACCAAGCATTCTGTACATCATACGAAATAACTTTACGCAAAATTATTGCTGGGAAACGACTTTTTTTTTGGGGTGAAAAGACACGTTTTACGTACCGCACTTAATGTACAAACATTGTGCTGATGGATGGATAGTGGTCCTGGCTGATGGAATAGTACGAGGTTCGTGGAGGTGTTTAGAAAAAAAAAACAGTACTTATCAAAGAAAAATTGGAACTTTGACCCTCCAATATCTCCGTAACTCGAAGGTTCCCAGGTATGGTCTAAAACACAAGTGCCTTTCGGCTTCGTTGAGATCTTTTTACACCCAGGCGAATAATTGAAGTGTGAAAAAATCTGGAACTATTATTTCGAGATAGAGAAAGTTCATCCCCAAGATCTATAATCTTTAAATCTTAGTTCCTAAAAACTTAATTTACCTCCAATGGGTTCCGTTAATATAACACTGTATTATCAGACAGTTTTCATTATTTTTAAGTACCTCATGAATGTCTTAAAATGATCATACGTTGTGCAATGTTACGTCAGAAAAACTTCATAAATTTCAATGCTTTATTTCCAATATTCTAAAGAAATTGGATGTCAGGAACAGTTTGGTTGATACTAGGAATATAACAAACAAGGTAAAATGCATATGTTTTAACTTGAATTGTATACCGCAAAATATTGAAGATTAACTTGAATTGTATACCGCAAAATATTGAAGATAAACTGTAGCACAGTTCAGAAAATAGACACTTTGCCTCCGTTATTTATTGAATGTGTGAATGAATTTAATTTATCCTACGCCAAAAGTGACAGTAATTTATCTAAAATGTATCCTTATCAAATCAAAACTGATGTGCGACATGTGCGACATCATTATTGTTGAGAAATAATTAATAATAAAATTGTTAAAATTAATTATTTGCTATCTAAAGATTCTGTTAAATAAAAACTTTTTCACTAATACCTTCCAGCATTAGACTACTTCAGGAACAGGGTAAGACAAGAGAAGAAACGCAAAGAATCATATATCAATAGCTCTGGCGACGCTGACAGAAAACACCGGAGAAAACATACGGAACCATTAATGTCGTGGAAGGGAAAGTAAGTTAACAATAATGCTAGCTGAAAAACATATCTAAAGTTTAATAATAATGATGATAGTCAAGTTCAAGTATGTTAATCCGTTAACCATTCAAAATCATCACCAGGAAGCCGAAGAAGAAAGCCGAAATGACTCCTGAATCTTATGCGAGCACCTATGCTGTAGACTACCTCAATTTTCAGAAAAACAGTGACCCAAACCCTTCATCTTGCGCAGACAATTCCAGGTAATGAATAAATCATGTTACAATACATGTATAGAACTAACGAATCGGGCCTGAATTCTTGTCGCGCTGACGGCCGGTCGTGACGTCAGCGAGAACAAAATACGGCTGTCAGTCGCCGCTGACGTCAGCGTCGCAGTATATAGAACACAATGATATACTCGTACGTGACCGACCGTCAGCGCCGAACGCTGGCCTAATTCAGGCAAACGAAGGAGCTATTAAGGGCCCAGTTACAAGCCAATGTAAAGTATATCTAAAGAGAAATGCATAAAGCCCATATTTGAATTCTATTTCGGGTGGGAGCGGAGTAGTTTAAGTGGGCTAAGAACTTTAAAGTTATTTATCTAACAAATTCTCTTCTTTATTTATTTTACAGTATTGATAGCACGGACCGATCGGGCCTTCAGAAAGGAGCTGCTTTTCCTTTTAAGTCGACCCCTAGCGGAAATTTGAAAGTTCAGTCGAATCAAGTAAATTACTCGTTATCTTCGTGATGTTAAAACGTTTTATGGTTATTTAATTTTGGTTTCGATTGCATAGGTCGTATTCCAATCATCCACTGTTGGTGTGCTATTAGCAGATCCAACTCAAGCTAAGGTAAAAGTCAAATTTGAAGGAAAAGCTGGAGGAGAACCGGATGATGAAACGTCACAAAACGATGTAAGAACGCTTGGCCTTAAATTTTCCCGCTAATTGCTTCTAATAATAATAATCATAGAGGTTGTTTTTTTTTGTTTTTAAGGACCCTGATATAGATTCCGAACCACAACTACAATTCAACACAATAAAACCTAGAGAAACAATCAACGCAAATGTTGTAGTACAAAAAACTATAATCGGTGAAAGGATATGTAAGCCAAAACCGCCGTCTGTTAGAGAAGATCAGGGCAAGGACTTGTGCAGTCTCGGGTACGCAGTGGCAGAGCCCATCGACTGGATGAGAGTGCAACTTCCTAAGAAACAAGATCTATTTCAAGAGTTTTATCGCAGAATTCATAATTATATGTATGTAAGGTTTAACTCTTTTCAATGTTAGTCTACTAATATAGTAAAGACAAAGGAAAGCGAAACGAGTAATGAAGTTTGGACCCGACAAAGGATTTTCTTTAATTTCTGTTATCATCTACAATTACCAATGTTATGCCTACGACGTAATAGACAGAGATACAATGTAGTAGTGCATGCAATATTCTTTACTGTGTACATATTTAATCAGATAAAGCTACTCATGATGGTACTTTATCTAACGCTATATTGATTACTAGCTGACCCGCGCAACTTCGTCTGCGAGTGAGGGTTAGAGAAAGTGTGAGTCAACCTTAGAAATAGACATATGCTATCACGGACTTTTTTTAAAATGCTTAAGAGGAACAATTCCTTCGTACGTGGTTGCTGTGTAACTTTAACCACGTTATGCAGTGCTTGCAACGGAATCAAAGAAAAATGAATAAATCTTTGTTTTTGGGAAATTTTTCATTGATGCTCCGCTCCTATTGGTGATGGTACCCTTGATGAACGGATGAATAAAAACATATTTAAGTGTTGGACAGCTCCAACACTTAAATATGTTTTTAACTCGAACCACCATTTCCTGAAATTAGCGCGTTCAACCAAACAAACAAACTCTTCAGCTTTATAATATTAGTGTAGATTCAAGTAGGTAACAATTTAATTTAATTTGTTTTATAAGTGCCCATCTAGGCCTATGTGAAATAAAATATTTTGATTTTGAATTTCTCGGAAATCTTTGCATTCATCGCTCATTATATTCTACTTATGGTTTTCCATTGACATACCTTTGGTGACAATTTTGAAACCAAAATGTTTTAATCTTCCATTTCAAACTAACTCTACCTACGTCCCATGAGGCAGTGTCTTATAAGTGCATAACCTCTAAAGCTTTGAAACCTTCAAATATAATATGGTGACTTTTCGAGACATTCCAATTTTAGAGTATTAGCACCAAATCAACTTCGAAGCAAATCAACGCCATGGCCAAAATAATTGTTAACCCTTTTTTAACCCCGTTAGGGGTTCATTTCAATAAAATACGAAACACGTCTTCCATCAATTCTGTTAAAAAGGTTTATGCAAAATTTCAAGTAGATTGGACCAAGGAATCACGTTGTCTCTTACAAACTTTGCCCCCCTTTTTTGACCCCTTAGGGGTTAAATCTTGGACAATTCTTCTATACCGGATGCCTACATCATATAAAGAACACGTTTCAGGTCTCTACGATCAGCAGTTTAGGCTGTGGGTTGATCCATGAGTCACTAAAGCTAAATCGTCAGTCATAAAATCGCTATTTTGTGCGTATTCAATATTCACCTCAAAAATCAAATTTCAAGGAAACTGAGAAATCACATTTATCTTTATTAGATTTATAAAGTAAATGTAGCAACTTTTAAAGGTTGACACTTTATTGGATTCTAGTCTATAGGTGTGTGAAGTTAATTAATTTTAAACACAAAACCCTCTTTTTTGCGCCTCTGGGTGAATTTTTTTGAAAATGCTGAAATAGGTATTTCTTTATTTTTAATAATAAGTATATAATCTGAGTTTCATGATTCTAGAACAATCTAAAAATTTTTTTCATACAAACTTTGCCCCCCCTTTTCACCCCCTTTTTCTAAAATTTTCCATAATTTCTATAGCCTAAATGTTATTCTGAGTTTATTTAAATAGATTAGTGAAGTTTTCATCAAAATCCGTCCAGCAGTTTTTACGTGATGCTGGTACAAATAAACATGCAAACAGACAAACAGACAAAAAATCGAAAAATGCTGGAAATGGGTTCTATTGGTTGTCCTTTAACATCCTGGCTATATTTTTTTGTTTTTTTTTTCAATGTACAAAAACGTATTTTCTACAGTTTTATTATATGTATAGATAGATTTAGTACTTATGTAGACACAGCAATTCGTGCTAATGCCCATCCCTGTTTGTTTCAATAAAGATTATAATTTCCAGAAATACTGACACCATTATACATATCGGCGATGAGGAGTTTCACTGCCACTACATTGTGTTGCAAGTTTACTCTTCTTTCTTTGACATGAACCCACACAGAGAAATTGAGCTGCCTATTGTAAGAAAAATATTACAACTATATTATTCTTCACAATTTCTCTGTAACATATTTAAAGGTTATTATGAACTTACAGTCCAACGTCACGCCTGAAGCTTTTCAAAACATCTACGAATGGATGATATTTAACGGTAACGAAAGCAACAAACTGCTAAAGAGAGAAAATATCTTAGATTTATTTTATGCTGCGCAGTATCTGGCTATTAAAGGTATTTTCTAATTTTATACTCCAGTTATTAATAATGGCATACAGACAGACAACTTCATCATCATGACAAATATTTCAACAGATCTAGAAGATCAGTGTTGGTCTTTTATTGTCAATGAGGACCTTTTTACTGAAGATACAGCGTTTGCATTATTCAGGGAAGCAAGGAAAAAGGGAATGACGCCTGTGATGGATTTAATGGTAAGTTTATATCGAAATCATTTTACAAGTAGAAAATGCAATCATTGATGTGTAATACTTTATTATTTCCAGGTCCCTCGTGTTATGAAATTTTTCCTACCTTTAGTTGCATCGAGAGACTTCGTCGATTTGGAAACAGACGAGCTAATGATATTTCTGAAATCAAACTACATCTCTGTGACAAGGTATGCTTATTATCCTCTGTATTTAGATTCATTACATTGTGAGAAAACCTTTTATGCCTGAAAGATATTTCTCGACGGTATGCAAAGCCAAGTCGGCGGCAGCATAAAAACAAACACCAGGCACTAACCACATGATAAGGAAAAACAAGCTTGTTTATGTCACTGTTGTCATCATTCGCATATGCCATAGTAGTAAGGGCAAATCAAATTATGTTATCTTAAAAAAATCCGACAATCTTAATTCTCTTATTAATGTGTTTATGTTTATATTTATTCAAGTGGACCGAGTAAGCGCATTTAAATGTAATCGATCCATATGATAAGATAAATGCAATAATTGAAAGGATCGTGATGCGGTTGTGTTAATTGATCGCAAAATAATATTAACGACGTAGGTACGTACGAGTGTGTATTGTATGGGCTTAGGTAGTTTTCCGATTTGCAATCGTTACAAATTACCCACTGTGACACCTGATATTTGATATCCGCTTCCTAACATCTAAAATGCTCTGACGTATTAAGATCACTGCGCGGACGTCCCCAACCCGGATTTACGTGGGAGCTTCAATGCCTTTTCCGTTTCTAGGATCCTGCTCGGACCTGCTCAGTGTTCAAGTACAAATAGTTTAAGTACCTTTCTGAATATAGGTACACTTTCTGGTATTTTTCTTGACCAGCAATGCCCAGCGTTTTTGGAATCGGTTCGCAGTCCAACCGGACGTAATTCTTCACTATCATTTCAACCGAAAGACGTCCACGTCCGTGGACATAGGCCTCCCCCCAACTATGACCACATTGACCGGTCCCGTGTGAGTCGCATCCAGTGGATTCTCGCAACCTTCACCAGGTTATCGGCCCACCTAGTGGGAGGTCTTCCAACGCAACGTCTTTCGGTTCGCTGTCGCCACTCCAGAACTTTTCGGCCCCATCGGCTGTCCGAGGCAGTTAAATACCAGTATTTAACACAGAGGGAATGCTAATCTGACACAGCTATTTTGTTGATCGATATAAAGACTACATTAGAACTTCAATCTTTAATCATCGTCGTTTCTATAAAGGTTCTTCATGTGAAGCAAGCTTCAATGGGAGTCTAATAGGCATCTAACGTGATAAACTGCACGTCCGCACCTGTCTTGAGATTGAGATTATATACTTGATTCATGCTGTTAACAATTCAATCATGTTTTTACTGCCACTATAATTAATCCATGATAGATAGGTGCTAGAAGCAAAACTAGCTCTTTAATAAGCCACGGGTTTAAGCACTTCTGACCATACTGGGTTAGTCTTAAACCGGTCCAGCATTGAGAAAATTGCACTAACTACAGCCATTTCGTTTTCTTCCAAGTGTTCCCATCATAATCAATTCACCTTGTTTGTTACTAAACAATTTTGTAACCGACATGATAATTATGATCACTATTATCAGTCATAATTTACCATAATCTATTCAAATCAGTAAAATTAGAGTATCTGTTTGTAATTTCAAAAACAAAGCTTTTTGCTGAATGCATGACCAATTGTGAAAGTCACTGAAAGTTAATCGGATTCAAATTGGGAACTTAAATCTTTATAATAATTTCACCGAAGGTCGCTAGCAAGAGCTATAGTTAGAAATGTTAGAATATAACAAATATAAAATGATCCCAAAACATTGCAAAAAGCATTCCAATGTAAATGTTCTTCTCCTTTTCACATGTTGAAGCATGCAATCTAATGTGGTTTAAAAAAATATCTTAATCAAAGTTATTAGCGAATTAGTGATGCTGACTACTCAAGGTGTGCTAACTATGTGTATAGTCCCCGCCAAGAAAAGCTATAAATGTTGTAAACACACTTTTGGATTCGCAACCTTTGGATCAAATTCAAAAATGACAGCGTCAGCGTGAACTTATTTCAAAATGGCGGCCCAAATGTTTACGTTCCATGATGTCAGATGAGTTCCAGTACCATAAAAATTAAACGACAGCACTTTATATCGCCAAAATATAACTCGACCAAGTGAAAGTGCTCGTTAGTTTCGGATAACACGTTTGATAATTTGAGTTGATTGAATTTGGGAGTATTTCTTTTTGAATTGCCACTACGTATCTTGGTAGAAATTCTTTGTTTACAAAGCTTCTCGTGGCGCGGACTATAGGTACTTAACTGTCGCTACGCTGGGTTCATTTTAATGCACTCTAAAAATGAACTCGGCCTTCAAAATCATAATACCAAACCTGTTTGATTTCGGTTTGGTTTTGCCATTGTAGTCAACCTTCATCGAAATAGTATACTACTAAGTCAATCCAGTCACCGGTCTCTATGCTACGGTGAAAGTGGTCCGGCTTTGTAAGCTTACTTTTACTTGCACTCAAGACCCTTTGATTGATACCTATAAAGTGTTATAAATATACATCAAGACAGTTTTCACTAATATAATTCTAGAGATTCCTGCCTATTCATTTTGAAAATAAAACAGTAGGAAGCGGCGAGAGGTGGGGTTTTGGGAATGCTTCATGGAATTTTCACTTTCCTCATTTGATTCTCAGCGCAATTTAAATGAATAACTTTTGATTTTGATTCTTCTTCTCCAGTGAAATAGAGGTCCTAATGGCTGGCGTCCGCTGGTTGTACGGCGACTGGTCATCTCGCCGCCGGTACGCAGTGGACGTGATGCGCTGCGTTCGCTTCGGCCTCATCTCGCCGTGGCAACTCGTCGACATCAAGAGGAACCCCGACAATGCTGAGATACTCGAGATCGTCAACGAGTCTGAAGTTCAGCAGATGGTTGATGATGGACTCGCGTGAGTTTACTCTTATACTAAATGCGGCTGCATTCTGCAAAACATGACCGATCCGGGTGTGCTGTGACAAAAGTGAAAGCGACCACAAATATATTAGGATACTCAAGGACAAGGATTACTATGAACTGACTAAGTATAATCACGATATCCATGCGACACAAACAACACATCACTATTAAACATCACAATGAATACTTAAACCAAAGAGCTCTGTTGATGATGAAATTCTGACAGTGCAAGAATATGAAGGCATTTGTTTTGCATCGCCTGGTGTTACTAAAACAGCCTTAAAGCTTCACTATGTGACTCATCATCATTCTCTGGTCCTTATCACAATTTATTTAGGGTTGGTACAGCATGTATTCTTCTTCTATACTTCTTTGAAGTGATTTCGCGCAGCGCTGCGCGGCGCCTAATATGTAACTATGACACACAAATCTACTTAGCGGTTTTCAAAAGATTGTGTTCTCTGTTGGCTCATCTTTGAATAATAATGTTTGACTGGTACGATGAACAAACAAACCACGGTTGCTGAAAATAATTTTTAAATTCTCTACAAAAGTAGATGTGCTATAACTATACTTAACACAAAATTAGCTGTAAATAAATGCTACTTGCATTTGTTTACAGCTAATTTTGTGTTCCACGAAACATGTGAAATCAATAAATATTTCGTATTCGTTGACGTCGACGTTATATGTAATTCCCCTTAAGATTCATTGAATTTAAATCCTTTTAAGTTTATGCGAATTTCTGCCATAAGTCATTAACAATCAGTGGCGGTTTCAAAAGGGCGCGCGTGGAATTTCTTAAAGGAATAGGCTAGGCAGATGATGATAGTCCTTCCAGACAGTAAGGGTCTCCCCACATTTATCGACGCGGAATCGGCTAACACCAGTCAAAAAAGCCTTTATGTCTACGTAACAAGGGTGTTACTAATACCATTCGCATCGGATCGGCTCGGCCGGCCAGCGACGAAACGTGCCGTTTGTCGATTATAAGTCGAGTAGTGTGGTGATACGCACTCTGCTTAAGCCGATTCCGCTTCGATAGATGTGGGGAGACCCTTAGTCGCCGTCGGGGTCCTATATTATAATGATGATGATTCCTATATGATTTTCCACGTGGTATTTGAGCGGTATTTGTGTGAGGCGCCTCTCAAAATGCGAAAGCCCCCTGGTGAGAACGGGATGACAACTGAACTTCTGAAAGCAGGAGGAAGTCCTATAGGGAGAGCTTCGGGAGCTTTTCTTCTCGGTCCTGTTCCCTGGGAGAACTTCAGAAGCGTTAAGAAGGAATGTGGTCAGAGGCGGATTAAATGTTAACAGCGCCATAGGCTAGGACGCCCTCTAGTTGCCATCTAACGAATATTGTAAGCGCGAAAGTTTGCGAGGGTGAATTAACACATAGAATATTTTTTTGCTCTACTGACGTCCCACATATCGACCACCTTGCGAGTAAGATCTGTTAATAATAAATCGTTTTAATATTAGAATCATAAAACCAGTTTCCAAAAAAAAATACTAGAAAACTACAGTCCCTAGCCGTTCCCGGCGCAAAGGAGCCCATGATCCGCTGCACCAGAAAAGAACTGGACCCCTCTCTCTTACGGCCGATCTCCGCCTTGATAGCGTCGGACCCCCAGCAACCAGTGGTTTCTACTGCCAGTGGGCCAACATAGTACCTCGGCTCTAAGGCTGCATATTTGGCCCGCTTCTTGAGAGCGGCTGATTCAGCTGCGGCACCGGGTGACGCGACAGTGCGAGGGAGATGGCTGGCGGCGAACGTGCTAACACACGTTGCGTCCCAAAGTGGGCACTTACCCTTTTGCCAGGGCACCAAAGTCAGGCCGTCCGGTCTTTTGCCATCCAAACGACAGAGACCCGGTAGTTTCAGGACACAAGGGATATTGGCGCCAACCAGCACTCTCCGGACAATGTCGTTGAGAGCATGGTGCCGCGGAAACCTTCCTGAGCAACGATAGCAGTTTAACGCGATGTGGCCGTTGGCCTCCACTCTGGACCCGCAGATGCATATATGTGGGCCTGCTTAAGAGCTTCATCGAAACATGAGAGAGACTGTGGGAACCACCACGTTGGGGCAGTCCGCAAAAAGTATGTCAACTTCGGTAACGCGAAACACATGCGCAAAAGTACCAAAGCAACGTGGGCAGAAAGTTTCTTGAGCCTTTTGTGGGCGTCGAGAAGATTACGCTCTACCTCTACCTCTACGTCTAGCGCCCCAATGACCGCAACAGGGAAGATCGGGGCACCCAAGAAACTCTAAGAGTTACAGTGATAGTATAGTTAGTGAGACCTGGAAGAAAGGAAGAAAAGACCACAGGGGAAGAACTCACATTACAATGAATTTACCTCGAGGTCCAGCTCCCTTAGACGTGGAATTAATGTGCGGATGTCTTGTTCCACATCCTCAGGTTTGCCACCCAAGGTACCGTCATCCAAGTACCACACGTTCAAGGGTGATTTTAGATCGTGGATTGAGGTTTAGATGGCCCGGCCAAAAGTGAGCGGCCCATGAGGGTCCGAGCTCCAATCTGAGACTTATCAAGGAATCACCAAAGTAAAGATTGGAAGGTGCCTCGTAAACTTGATGGAGAAACGGGTATAAGGATGGGGTCCTCCCCTCACCTGCCTTAAGAGAACATCCCTTTCCTGGGTATTAAACGCATTCTTGAGATCAAGCTTCACAATGATACAGTTCGTGTTTTCGGCCCCCGTCGCAAAAGCACGAGTGGCATGTATGGCCAGCCTCGCACCCGAGGCGCGTACCGAAGCCTATAGTTGATGGGGCTGAAAATAAGCTGCCATCTCTTCCTGAACGGCTTAGCATGCCAGCTTATCTGTAATGTCAGGCACCGAAAGGTGCTACCAATGGCAATTGACCTCAAACTCCCATTTTTCTTAGTGATACGAGTATACCTCACGATTTAATTGACCGCTAAGCATGAAATTGCACAGCCTCTACAATGACTCCAGAAGGCGTTGGCCGTTCTTTTATTATTCATATGTTTGAATTGTTAGTTTGAATTATTTATTTACTACATTATTATGGGACGGGGATATTTAAAAATTTTAATTGAATTTTACTTGTTTGGTCCACAGGTACGTAATAATAAAATATTGGTATGGCAACAATTCTAAGAACTATTACCACTGGATCGATGTGCTTGGGCTATCCGAGCCCGCCGAGAGAAACTGGATCGGCGAGGAAAAGGTACGACACGATTACTTGTAGAAAAGAAAATGGAAAAGTACACGATTATGTACAGTCAGCAAAATAGTTAGGTATGCAGGCTAGCAATCTTCTTTCGACTATTATAAATGTAAAAGTCTGTAAAGATCGAATTATGTTATTCTTTCACGCGGAAACTACTGAAAGTATTTGGATGAAATTGCAAACAGATTGATTATAACACTTTTCCATTTATAATAGCAATTAGAAGATTGCTAGTCTGTAAACCTAACTGTTTTGCTGACTGTACATAATATACTTATTCATTGGTCAATTACCTGAGCATGACTATCATCCATAAAGCGGTACAACAAATGAGGATAATAAACAACAAATAGTACTACACTCATATCTGCCATCATACAAACGAAACGAAAATAGCACATGATGCAATATAAAATAAATGATGCATTCTTTAAAAACATTTTATGAAACAAAGTCATCCGTCGCGTGTCTGTCTGTTCGCGATAAACACAAAAACTACTGCACCGATTTTCATGCTGTTTTCACCAATGGATAGAGTGGTTCCCGAGGAAGGCTTAAGTTGTACGCGGGCAAAGCCGCGGCCATCAACTACTTAAATTTAATTATGTTGTAGAATCATGTAACATACAAGGACTTTCTCAATTATTTGGAGCAGTTCATGGTTCCCAAAGAGCAGATGTACCAACAAATGGCCAAGATGCAACCGCCGAGGAGGAACGACGACAATATACCAGGTACACATAAACTATGATGACACACAAATTATTTGCCTGAATGTGTCCATTAAGGACTGAATTCCTGTTGCGCTGACGTCGATCGCGTGCTTCGCTCGGTCGCGCGTACGAGTATATATTGCATAGCACCATACTGCGATGCTGACGTCAACGGGGCGTATTTGTTACTGTTTTTCTCGCTGACGTATGCGACCGGCTGTGCGCGAGCGACTGTCAGCGTAACAGGAATTCAGGCCTTAATAGGTTTGGTGCACCTCAACGTACGAGTGTAGGACCCATACCACCACCCATTTTGTTTATGCTAAGTGCGTAAAGTGTAGTTATCGTCACTGCCGTTGGTCGAACGGTTGCAATGCCCGATTTATAGCAGTAGGCTCGTTCTCTATATCACCCGGTGTAAAATGCGTCAACACTTCTACCTGCCCGGTGAACGCAGGCGTGATTTTATGAAGCATCATAATTTGCCAAACTTCTAGGAAGTTGCCTGGTAAAAGTTTACAGTGTTTCTACAAAACGTAAATTGCTAAAATAAAAACAAAAATTGAATTCGCAGAAATAGCTCAGCGAAATAAAATAAGAGTTTTAATACACGTGTCTGCATGTGCTCTGGGTGTTTAATGGTTCATGCACCTGGAAACACTTGCAAAAATAAATCAAAGAAGAAGTATCAGACAAACATTTAAGAAATGTTCCCTCTGAAGACGAATCTATTATTAAACTCATTTTCCGTTTAAAACCACCTACGTTTTGTGAACCAGCAACTAAACAATGTAAGTAGTAATTTATTCTAAGTATTTATACATTATTAGGCAGTATGCGAGGCATGGATAACGAGAAAATGGAAATGAGGAGACCTAAAATGGAATTTCCACTACCAGCCACACTAAAGGGACTTACCGGTGACAAGGATAAATCTTTCCCGACGATGAGCGAATTCTTCGAGCACCGAAAAAGGGTCTGAAGTTATTTATCTTTAAAGCATTAACAATTAGAGGTAGTCCTATTTTTTACTGACAGAATTGATTGCAGACGCAAGAGTCTCCAACGACCAGATCACCAACATCACTGGACCAGGATACATCTATAGCCATGCCCATGGCAGAACCCAGAACGAGAGCTACCGAACTTGCTTGTCAACATCAAAAGCAATTTGAGGTATATTTTGATGTAAATAAGAAGTCCTCCAGACCAAATTTCGTCATGGTGGTCTTTGATGAGCCTGGCCAACCACGTGGGAGATATTGCAACTGAGTTCGCAGACGAAAGTGCAAAGTTCACCTCCTGTCCTCCTATGCGCATGGTGCGATGCGGCGCCGCTCCATAAATATCCATGGTATGTCACACAACGTCGCACGATGCGGTCGCAAGTGCGACTGGGTTCAATTCCGTGATCGCCTGTGTTGTTGGGTTTTTCCATTGGGAATTTCTCAGTAAGAGCCTAAATTTGGCGGAGTGATATAGCCGCCTGATCTTTCTCCGGTCGTGACTGGTTGCCATCCTTTTAATGATGATACAAAGATAGTATACCTTTTCTAGAACGCGATTATT
Source organism: Xestia ashworthii (assembly GCA_950022955.1). Taxonomy (NCBI): domain Eukaryota; kingdom Metazoa; phylum Arthropoda; class Insecta; order Lepidoptera; family Noctuidae; genus Xestia; species Xestia ashworthii. Next base: position 17,721,456 of record OX465553.1, read on the forward strand.
TATTTTTTGTTTGTTTACATACCGAATATAGGAGCAAAAGAAAAAACTAGAGCTGCAGAAGCAACAGTTGGTGCTAGCTCAACAACAGCGCCGCAAACAGATCCAACAGATTCATGTGTGCACCGTTCAACAAGATCATGTGTGCAACATTCAACAAGATCATGTAACGTTTTTTTTTTTTGTTAATTTTGCTTTCTTTGTATATAATTCTTCTTCGTCATAACTTGAATAATTGTCAAACAAATTCTCTCAGAGGGAGAGCAATTCGCTTTAAATAAAAACTAAAAAGATAATCAGATTACTACGATTGACAATCGAATTGTGTCTGGTGTTAAATAGCCAGACCACTAGGTAAACACCAGATACAACTCACTTAATTTTTTTTTCAAAGAGAAAGCTATCGGATTTCATAATATACCCACAGAACCCATTCAAATGGTTGTTCAAACAAACTGTTTTAATTTACACTATCAACAGTAGGAATACAACATGCAACAGCATTCAGACATGACAATGTAAACCATAGAGCAGTACTTTTTTATAGGCGTGACAATTTGTGAGTAATTTTCTGACGAAAATCTTACCATTTGCAAACAGCCTTCATCGAAAAACGAACAAAATATCTACGATCCACCAGAGAAGGATTCGGCCGAAGACCTGAACACCAGTGAGTCCAGCAGTGGGACTACCGAAACCAGCCAGACTGACAAAGTATGTCAAGCAAATATTAAGCCTTGGCCTTAAGGCCGCAAGTTCTTACGTTCGTTAAGGCTTGCAGCAAAAATAGTGTAGTCTAGTCTTCCGAGTCAGAATTTGCAGTCTTAAAAAGATTTCATTTCATTTTCTTCTGATTTGAATCACAAAGATTATAAAATATTGTGTTGAAATTAGTAATTTGATCACTTATAATCACATATAGATTTTGCCAGCTGCACTGCTTTCATAATTTTGTTCGTAAAATATGGCATTCCAATTTTAGTTTCACTGTTCCACAAAATCTGTTTCTTCGCCAAGCTCCTGAATATTGCATCTTAGCATACAAATATATTTAAGACGTTTGACATAATTGTTTACACATTGTTTATTAGTATACTTTAACATCTGACAAATTTCATTCACGTAAATATTTATGGCACACACAATATTTATAACACCTAGCTAATCGATTTCCGCACTTCCTCAGAATCAATACTCCATGAGACGATCAGAGAGGAGGCATAGCGTGGCAGCCTCCTACCTCGCTGCTGCCACTGCTGCTTTGGGAGCCCGAAGGCAGGTTTTCTTCTGTTTAAAATTATTTAAGGGCCATAGAGGCTCCACTGTGTAATTTGAAATGTTTAAATGCTTCGAGATTGCAGTCATATGGTTGTCATTCTTAGATCTTTGATAGTCTTAACGTCTAGTCAGGGGTCCGAAATTCTGAATATCCAGTTTTTCCAAAGGTTATTGTGATACTCAATAACTGGGTTGTGGAGGTCATTGTTCTGGTTCTCCACTACTTCTAGTTCGACTGAAACACAACCCTGGAACACAAAGCTAGGCTGATGATTATAATTAAGGTGTTAGTTCATCCCACAGTCCCACGGCAGGCCCTCGCCCGCAAGCTCCGACAAACGCGTCGCGGTCAGAAACAACGCCGCGAAACAACGCGCCCATGTCGCAGAACAACATCGGCAGCCCACCGATATCACTCTTCGACCAGTCCAAGGAGTCCCTTGCCAAGCTTACCATGTGAGTGTATAAAACATATGACATACGGGTATTTATCGTGAATTTACCTTTAATTTAATCCCGACGTTTCGACCGGATTGCACCAGCCGTGGTCGCGGGGAGACTGAAGTATTGGAGGTACCGCGACAGCAAAGTGAAGGCGTTTATTCAACTACCCTCACTCATCTTCATAAATGTTAATTAGGGCCGGTTCACACTAGGACAGCACACTACACTAACAGTGTCCGTATATTGAGGCGATTTCATTTGACGAGTACACTTAGTGATCACTGGATTCCACGCTGAAGAGAGTTTGAAGCCGTGAGTGTATTTTGAATGATAGGCTGCTTTTACGGAACAGGGTGTATGAAGAGAGGGATTTAGGTTTGAAACTGAGTATGTTTTATCTAAATACTGAAAGACGCTTGTTTTAATGGTCAGTGAATCTAGAATTGTAGATCAATCAACTCAGCTTACCGCAGTCCACTCCTGGGTATAGATCTCACGCAATCTGCGCTGCAATACCTGCCCTCCTGCCTTTCGCACCTTATCTGTTCCAGTTACCTTTTCAAGTTATAGAAGATCTGGATCTATTGGCATATATAATATTATTATACTCCCTAAACAACAGTATACACATAACTGCCACTTGCTTGGATCACCGACCCGCTGCACTTACCATGGTTTCAAATACGCCATTTTAGAGGCTGATCATGATTAGCTCAGTTTTTATTTTATCAAGTCTACGCTGCATTTACTGTCGATAATATTTTAGTTTATTAAAGCTAAATAAATAAATTGCTATACCTTCGATTTCAGGAACAAGTTGTCTACATCGATCCTGGGCCCTTCAAACAAGAACTATATAGCTGAGGGGTCCTTGTTCAACTGGGACAGGGAGACTGTCTTAGTTTTTGGTGGAATTGATCTCCTCACTCCTTATGGATTCGGCGGAAATACTGGAAAATATATTTATAGGTAAGGTTTTATTTCAATATTGTCTTCAACCAGTTTCATATCAGTTCTTTTGATTCTGAGGAGGTGTTCAACTTTAATGATACTACAAAAAGAAACGCTGCAAGAGATGAAATATTACTAATCTTAGACCATTGGTAGACCCAATTAGACGATTTCGAGCTTTACGAGCTTTCACATAAATTCACACATCTCGCCCGGGGTGAAAATATCGTTCCATAACACACATACTGTGTTTTATTTTATAGTAGTTTTAACGTGGTTTCAGGTTCGACCCAGTGACCAACGTTTGGGACTATGTGGGAGACTTGCCGGAGCCGCGACATCATCACTCAGTCTGCTTCTTGAGGGGCCGGGTATATCTTGTAGGTAAGGAAGTATTTTACATTAATACCAGTACAAGATACTATTGTCCTCCTTAAATCGTGACCGAATTTACGGTACTGGGGGTCAAATCTACTTATAGCAGGATAAAACTATCAAGACAGAACATTTCGTAGTGCACAAGTGTGTTCACAAACAAAGGGGCACTACCTCTCTTGTACTCATCACTCTCAAAACAACATGTAAGTTTACAACCCTATATATAAGACCTTAATGTACCATGTTTTATATAAAATTATTATATTCTATTCAATTTCCCTATACTCTTAAATCACATGCTTTAGTTCATTCTTTTTTTTGTCCTTAAGGCGGTGCGGATCCCCGAGATGACGACATCCGGGGCAAGTCGGCGGTGGTATCAACTGTGTGGAGCTTCGAGCCCGTGTCACGCTCCTGGTACAGTGAGAGCGGCCTCATGACGCCCCGAAAGAACTTCGGATTGGTTGTACACCGCATGGCCATGTACGCCATCGGTGGACTTGATAAGAAGGGCAGGTATGTAACTATTGCAGATGAAGACTGAGATGCCTGGAAACAATTCAGTTGATCACACGATAAAAGTTATTTTTCATTATATTTCATCATATACATATATTAGTATACATTAAAACTACGAGATGAATGTCTACAAAAAGGTTCTCTTCTTAATAAATAGTAAGTTTTTGAAAAGAGACATCTTTACTAATAATTATCTCTTATAACCTGTTTCAGGGTTCTCCGTACAGTGGAAAAATACGATCCTAAAACGGGTAACTGGAGTGAGGTGCGATCAATGAGCGTGTGTCGAATGGCCGTAGCTTGTGCGAAATACCGCGAGTACATCTGGGTGGCGGGTGGCATGACTGGCGAGAAGAAGAAGCCAGTCTGCAAGATCGTCGAGTGCTACAATTCTAAGACTAATGAGTAAGATATGATGTCAGCATTTATTAGTTACATCGCCTCAGCCGAGTGATGGAGTTTCTTGCCCGTTCTTTTTCATAGAGATCTACGCTATGGAGTGGGCAACTATAGTACTTTCACAGTTTTTATGTCTTGTGTCTGTGACTGTAACTACATTTAATTTTCATCTTTGCTTCGACAATTCAAAAGTGCTTGTAACTAGCCTACTTGAAATAAATGCTTTTTGTTTGCCGATTAACTCTAAATGGTTCTCTCAAGGTAGGTACCAAATAATTGGATTGATAAAATGCTATTTCAAATAGAGATTTACAAATGATATAGATCGGAAATCATTACGATTCACGAAATTCATGATTTCTTAAATACTAGGATTTGGCATTAATCCAAGATAGCAGATTATTGTATTGCTATAATAATATTTCTGAATGCAGGTGGACAGAAATACACAGTCTGCGGTTTCCCAGATGTTTCTCCACGATGTTTGCAATGAACGATAAATTGTACATCGTCGGCGGGGCTGGCAAGGTTTCGGATAAGGTAAGTTTGTGTATAGAAAATCAAATATAGGAAGAAGTATAGCTCCACAAGATGTTGTGAATGGCGACAAGATCCCTATGTCACTTAAGTTATATAATAAATTAGAGTTAGATGCAAGTTTTTTGACTGTGGCATACAACAGTTTTTGCAATAAATGATTTGCATCTTGTATCGTCTTACACTCAGTGTGGACCATGAAACTTTTTTGTAACTTCAATTTAATATGCTATAGTTAAGCCAATTCAATCGCACACATTGACTGATTCTCTGATTGATTGATTTATTCTTAAGCACCCCAGCGTTGTTCTTTCAATTTCAACTCTGGTAAGTCTAGAATCTAGACCCACCATAGTTGATAGACTCATTGTCTAGATAGACTGATGTACCGAATCAAAACAGTGCCGTATATTATATGACATTAACATTTTAGGAAAAAACAGTAAACAGTGTGGGTGCGATAGATGTGTGGGACTGGAAGCTACGCAAGTGGAAGCAAGAGACGGAGATGTCCATGCCCAGACATGGACACGCCCTGGCGTATCTCGGGACACAGCTCATCATAATCGGTACGTAAGATCTTTGAAGTGCTTAACACTGCATCATGAAGCTGGTTAAAGACACAACCGCTTGTCCACAAGCGACACGCTGAAGCACACGTGTCTTGGGACAGTGAATGTGGAGACAAACCAAAGAAGTGGTTTAAGCATGCGCAATAAGCCGTTAACGTGGCAGGCGCATTACTTTATGTAATTTATTTCTTCACCGCTGCTCTGAAAAACGGTGAAGGAAAACATCGTGAGGAAACCGATATTTCTTAGAATCAAAAAAAGACATGTGACATCTATCAACCCGCACTGGGCCCGCGTGGTGGATTATAATAGCCCATACGCAAAATACGCGCTTTGACGTGGAGTTGCGGACACCAGCCTGTTGTACAATACATTACAATACGTTAACGCGGGTCAAACGGAGGTCTAGTGGGTTTATGATCAGCTAGTCTTAATCATCAACAGCCTACAACAATCCACTGTTGCACTTATGCCTCTTCATCGCACGCCACTTAAATCGATTCGCCTCTTCATCGCACGCCACTTAAATCGATTCTTGGCCACTCATCCAGTTGCTACCAGCCATCCTGCGATGATCATCACTCTATCGAGTTTGAGGGCGTCCCACCGGTCACCACTCCACTCAACAACACGTCTAGACCTAGTTTTAATAAAACACCTAAATTGAATAAACCAAACAGTGCACTTTCAACAAAGCTAAACACATTTCAAAAACGATCTCTTAAGCCGCACATCTTCATCACTAACAATCATTTTTTCGGCTATGTTTTACTGTAATGATGATCGATGGTTGGCGTCATTACCAGGTCATTAGCGATAATGGACTCATTACAATCAGCAAAACATAACGATCAATAGTGGCAGTAGGTACTCAAGAAAATTGGTTGGTTTTTGTTGATATAGATAGTCAGAGATTAGAAACATTTCGAAATAAAGCAACGTCATCATCCGGAAAAAAATACTAACTAAACAAATAAAAGGCACTTTCCTCATTCTCGTCATAGTCACGAAATATTTTGCAGTTCAGAATCATAGACATGACAATTTCTCGGTAAAGAATAGCGCGTTCAACTAGGTCGGCCATGACAGAACTGCTAGGAAATTGATGACTAGGCGATAGAGTTGTGTCAGCATGCTAGATTATTGTAAGTAAACTTAGTTTTTTCTTGTCTACATAAATGTGTAGGTAATACTTATAATGTTTACGTATGTAGGTACCTAATTACCTTTGTTGTCAGCATTTTTGTCCTAAAATGTAATCGGTCACTTGATAAACAGTACAAGCATAGGTTTATGCAATCTTTTAGCCTAAAAATTATTTTATCACGTTAAAAAAGTTTCAAGTATACCAGACAGAGCGAGCCCAATATTTTTATCTCTGATAGAAACCTGGTTTCTACTACTTAAACAGGTCCTACTTTATCTTATACTATTTGAAATGATAAAAACTTCGACCCATTGATATGTTACAATTGATTGCTTAAATAGACGATACGCATGCACCTATCCATTCTATATTTTTGAGATGTTATCAACAAGCGCAATGTTTGCTGTGATATTCTATCAACACCCCGATCTTCTTATGAATGATCCAAGATAAAACAGTCGCGTGATCTTCTTTAACTCCTTTCATTTCAGAAACACGCTTTTTAGTTTTATATTTCTAGAATGGTATTAGGATCTAAATTTAAAGGCTTTCCACTTCGATGAGGACCAAAGTAATATTATTTCTAGTGTGCCGCATTTCTTATGAATTTCACTGTAGAACTCTATTTCAAAGGGCAAAATATTCATAGAACAATTAATGCATCAATCATTAGTCAGTAAAACAAGTCGTTTCTAATCCGGGAATCGCGTATATGTCACCTCTTAAAACCAGGAAAGTGACACAGGCCATTCATAGAAATGACGAAACATGTCAACTTAATATTTACCTACTGGTTAATATTTACCAACGGATATTCCTATGTGCATACTGTATACGTGAGAAAAGGACAAAACTTAAATAAACGTTGACGTCCAAAAACCGCAATAACAGCAAACATGTTACTGTAACTGGAACAGTGCATGGGGAATTTGGGAGTCACCCTCTGAGAAGAAACGTATGCGGTTTTAACCTAAGGTTTATTGATTTTTTAGTCACATTAACGTAGTCGATTTTTCCTGTTTAAGAAAGGTTTGGGACTTACCAGTCAGCCCGTCTGCCTCCAAAGCAAGTGCGTACAGGTATCTTGTAGGCACGCTCATCCCATCTTCTAAAATGAGGATAAGGAAGAGCTCGTCCGTCGCATTCCATCAGGCGAAATTAAGGTCAAGAGCAAGCCCAACAGGTATTAAAAAAAATCAGACTATAGTGTAGGGTCCTTAGAAAACGATGAAAAGTATAATAACCCGGCTGGACTGCGAAAAGTTGTGTAGGTTAAACTATAATTAGGTGTCTAGTCATCTCTCTGGTATTCAGTTCATTTAGCATTCAAATTTTATTGCATTCCTATACATACTTCGGCATACTAGTAAACATACGTCTGGGCCACACGTTATACAGATCGAAAATAGTTTTATATGAGAAACGTGGATTCAAACAACATTCCATTTCGTTATTCTGAAACAAATACATAAATATCACTGGACATTACATTGCACACAGCGCAGAAATGGCGCAGTTTTCGCCGATAAGTCAGATGTTTATATTACCATCGTTAGGCCCAGACTCCATCCAAGTGGAGACGTGCGGTGATGTGTGAAGCTGAGAGGTGAGGAGTTGGTTTAAGAGCTAGGGTGTATCCACCGATGTGGTGCGGGGATGCACACTGGCTAGACCGGAGCAGAGATATGTGTTCAGGCTACTCACGCCCAGTTCAGCGAACGCCGCACGCTACTCGCCAAACACCGCTCACCACAAGCCGCTCGTGTCTCTTCTCCTTTCCGCTGAGCTTCTTTCAACCATTTCCACTAAAACTAAGTAGCAGTAATAGCCCAGTGGTGTGACCGTGGTACTGCCAGCTCAAAGGTCTCGATTTCGAACCCAAGGCACGCACCTCTCATTTTTCGGATTCATGTGCGTATTGTGTAATTATCACTTGCTTCGGTGAAGGAAAATATCGTGAGGAACCAGCATGCCTGGGAGATGTTTCTTGACGGAATGTAAACCCAAGTCAGAGGCCCACGGGCGGCATAAGAACTCTGATACCACGTTAAGCGCGAACCACACTATAAAGACAGACTAAAATATAACCGGAGACGAGAATTGTTAATAACCAAATTACAACACATCGCTTCTTACGTCTGCAGGTCTTCGATTCGGTGGAGTCCGGGCCTTTGGTATGATCAGAAATCTATGAATAACTTAGCGAAACAATCTAAGAAGAGAGCTTAATTTTCAAGAAAGTTCTAAAGTCGCTGATGATCTTGTTGATGAAATCATTCAGTCAGCCGACTCCTCGTTGTTTTTATGGCCTATTAAAAACTAGGACCCTTTTATTGGAGTGATAGAACCACTCGCCGTGAATAGGGCAGTAGCTTAAGAATTGTTTTTGAACTGTTTTGCCAACCACGATTTGTATCTAAGGGATCCTGTTTTGGGAAACTACTAATACCTACTTATTTATGTTAATCTGATGCAGGAGGAGTGACAACAATCTACATGCGAGCGTTGAACAACGTCGAGTCGTTCTGTTGCGAGCGCGGCGCGTGGATACGCGGCGTGGCCACGCTGCCGTCGCCACTGTCGGGTCACGGCGCCGTCACACTGCCGCCCGCCTCGCTCATGTGACGACCACACCAGCTCATTTTGGTAAATGATCCTTATCATGTCTAGATTAGCATCACATATCTTCTGACTGACATTTGTTCAAAATCTTGTATCCAGTTTGCTTTGCTATGAAAACCTAATAATTTCTTTAAACAGCAAAACAGTCTTGTCTGTGTTGAACAATAATAAGTCCTATTTAGAGGATTCATATCGCTAAAGTGGGATTGGATTCGTTTTTGAGCTCACCCGATGGCATCACTATCGAGTAAGGTCCTGTCAATAAAATTTTTATTTTGTACTTCAAAGTTCGTTCAATATAGTCCCTAAAATTAGCAATTATTATTATTATCAGCCACTTGTGTCCCACTGCAGGGCAAAGGCCTCCCTTCCCTCCTTCCATTTATCCCTATCTAATGCTGTTATACGCCAATCCTTGTGGAAGGAGTCGAGTTCGTCCCGCCATCATTGGGCCTGCTGCGTTGCCGTTTGCTGCTGTTTGGGGCCCATTCTGTGGTAGATAGCTTTAGCCCATAGCTCCTCCGGCATGCGGCAGATGTGGCCAGCCCAGTTCCATCTCCAAGTACACAAGTACTAACAAATAAGATCCTAAGTTGTTACTTGAAAATAAAATCTTCAAGTCATAATTAAACATGATGGCTCAGTCTTGACTCTAGACGACAATCGTGAGTGTTAGTGTAATATGTGATAGAAAAGCACGCAACATGCAAACACTCTATGACGTCTGCCATTTCGGACCCTAGACCTTACGAGTACTCTACACGAACGCCTCTAGCGGAGAATTCATGCGCGATAGCTCCCATTATATGCAGAAATTGTAGAAGTTTTTCTGAACCTTGATAGAAGTACTTAAGTTATGCTAATGTAAAAACATAATCCATGATGACTTTCTGATCTTAGGTGGACCCTCGTCGCCAGAGCCACCTCCAGCTCGACCAGATCAAAATTGAACAGTTAATGTGAATAATGTCTACCGTGGATAATGTAGTATACTATAAGTGCACTGTAACCGTAGCTTGTAGTTTGTTAGAAAGTTAAAATTGACAGTAATTGTGACGTATGTTAGTGTGTCTTGTAAATGTTAGCTGAAATAAATTTTTGTACGAGTTAAATTATTAATTAAAAGATTGTTCAATTAAGTGATATCAATAATATTCGGTTCATAAAAATAATTGGTTTCTTTTGCTATCCCATATTTATAAATTAAGGCTTATTTAATCGAAGTTAAACCCAGATTTAATTTCATAATTAGCTTTATTTATGAAAATATAATCTCTTAACCTATCTTATCCACTCTAAAATTAGATCAGTTTTAATGTCAAGTTATCGTTAATATCACACGGTTCAATTCAACGAATGGTTCGCTCATAGATTTGTTCGATTGTTTGGCCACATGTATCACAGTGTAACTCCATACAGCCGACCATCTGCATCGCGATGGACATCGTAGGTTGCTGGGAGAGGTGGACAGGACCTTTACCCTTGCCTTCTTCACTATCCCAGCTGCCCTACTCCAGTCAGTCAAGGCTATCAAAAGCGATGAAACTCCTTTACTCCATACAGGTTACGCTGTGCTTGTCAGTTTTCCATAGGCTACTCCCAGACCTCGCGGCACACGCCGAGCAGGTCGCGTTCGAAGCCCTCGGCACAAGGAGGGTACCTCATGAAGAACAGCACGTTGTTGACCGGCACGAAGCGACTCGGCTTTATGTGGCGAATGACTTCCTGAAACGAGAAAAGTGTCATAAGTATTTATGAAATAAATCAACTGCTGACAAGAGGGATCTTAAGGATATAAGAGTGACATTTAAAAATGATCCTTCTTCTATAATCTACTGTCTATGTTTTGAAATTGACGAACTTATCGTGAGTTTAGGTACTTATAGATGCCATATTTATTTGAATAAACGATAACAGAGCCAATCGTTGCAGTGTGAACTGAAACTACAAAACAATTTGGCCAAGATAAAATACAAAAACAAAAAAATATGGAAAAAATAAAGTAAGGCCATCGTTCAAGGAATTGATTGAAGGCAACCGACAAGATATCTATATTCTGAATGATAGTAAAGGACAAGGCATCCACTGTTATGTTATCAAAAGATAAGAATACAACTACTCGCACCAGAAGACGTACTTACAAAACCGTTAATACTTAGAGAGGATCAAAGATATAAATGAAGTCGATCTGACTTTATTTACATATTTGTCACCCTCCTGTTGTATAGTATCTACAAATCCTATACAATTTTGCTGCAAAAGCTATAAAACCAACATTGCCAAAGTGCTAATGAAGCTCATGGTCTATGAGATAAAGTAACTAAGAGATTCATAGGCTCCTGCAACTGTATCAAGGAAATCCGCAGAATCTTAAACCAGATAAACGATTTTTTCGCATTGCTATCACCAAATCGTCATATTATTTGTTGACTTTTGGGAGCGGCCATGGAGGAGTGAAAGAACCATTTTCCTCCTTCTTCGTGCAGCCACTATTCATTTTGATTTGATATAAAATAAACTTATACTCACAATTGGCATGCCATCGAAGTCAGCAGAAATCAGCTCACTGTCATTAGCTTTGTCTTCGTCCGAATGAACCATATTCCTCGGATGTATATGTTTGGCGTAACCAACAGCAAGTATAGCAGACAAAACAACTAATAATACAAATTTCGCCATTGTTTTATTATTTTGTTTAAGGACGTGTGTTTACTGTGAAACGCTCTGAATTTGTTTGGTGCTCGCTATACTTTTGCTGCCTTTTAAACGTTGTATTGTTATCTTTGGGCTCGTCGTTTTACGTCACGGATGCACAATAGTCAAGCTGGCTAGCGCGATATTTGTTTAGACTCGACGCAAGAGTAAACAGTCGGTCCCCTGTTCACTTCTGCGGTCATACGTCACTGCAAGCTTCCCAAGTCACAGTTATTCTTCGGATTACGCAAATGATTCCGAGCAGAGGGAGGACAATTCCAATTAAATACGAAATACGTGCAGTTTCTCATGTTCTGGAATTCTTATTATAATTTGGTAGTGCGGTGAGAAATATTCTGGAAATGACGCAACCTTTGGTTTACATCGCATTTACTTGGATTTCCTTGATGAGGACTGTATGGTTTAATTTTTCTTTAAAGTAGAGCTCAACAATTTAAGAAGCATGTGCAGATTTGCAAGGATACTGCTAGAAAAAGTTAAAAATTAATTATCTGAATAAAAAAACAATTTAACCTGCATAAAATCAAACGATGTACCTAACCTCGTTAGATATAGCCACCACCAGACAAGGGCATGTTTATATGGTAATTAACACAATCATAACATAAGAAAATTACCTGTTTTCATTGCTTATTGGCTTTATTGTTTTATGCAAGTATAGGTAAGTAAGGCACTATAAAGTAATGCCCTACATAATTATATACTTACGAACATAACGCTAAGTAGATAATAGTTGGGTTGCCGATTGCAAATAATCACTGCTATACATGTATAACTGGATTCAAAATTTAGAAAAGGGCCAAATTATTATACCAAGGATCAGGAAAGTATATAAATGAGATCCTATTCTTGCCCGATTCTTTTCTATCTTATGTCATAATCATTCCCGTGCCCTCGACCAATTGTTGATCGAAGCCTAAACCCAATATATTTGGAGTACTATTACTCGTCATCTCAGCAGTCACCTCCTTTCTAGCCATATCATCTTTTACACAGTCGATTCATCTTTTTAATCTGATGTAATTTTCATAATTCTTTTTCCCCATATCCCAATTTTGTTCTCCTTCTTCCATACTCCTCTATTACTCCTCAACTCATCAGATACCTCCTTTTTAGGGTTCCGTAGCCAAATGGCAAAAACGGAACCCTTATAGATTCGTCATGTCTGTCTGTCTGTCTGTCTGGCCGTCCGTATGTCACAGCCACTTTTTTCCGAAACTATAAGAGCTATGCTGTTGAAACCTGGTAAGTAGATGTATTCTGTGAACCGCATTAATATTTTCACACAAAATTAAAAAAAGAACAATAAATTTTGGGGGTCCCCATACATAGAACTGAAACTCAATTTTTTTTTTCATCAATCCCATGCGTGTGGGGTATCTATGGATAGGACTTCAAAAATGATATGAGGTTTCTAACATCATTTTTTACTAAACTGAATAGTTTGAGCGAGAGACCCTTCCAAAGTGGAAAAATGTGTGTCCCCCTCCTGTAACTTCTAAAATACGAGAATGATAAAACTAAAACAAATATATGATACAGTACATTACCATGTAAACTTTGTAAACATAATTTGGTTTGAACGAAATCTAGTGAGTAGTTTTTTTTAATACGTCATAAATCGAAAAAAGGCAATTTACCTTTCATTCAATCTGCTACGGAACCCTTCATGGGCGAGTCCGACTCGCACTTGGCCCCTTTTTTTTCCCATATCATTCTTTATACAGTCCATCCATCGTTATGTCATTGTGATTAAGTTTTCAGATAAAGCGACTATATGAGCTAAATTAGCAACTCTATTTGTGGTAGTTCAAACTTCGCCTGAAATGCTGTTAGAATAAAGTTCTAATCAACTTGCACAACAAAGTGGTTGTTACGTCAATCACTGCGGGCTGAATAGTACGAAATGAGTGGTTTCGACCGACTTACAAAAAATATATGGATTGGACTAAATTAATAAAACACTATGATGCTAATATGTTGCTTGTAGAATTATTTGCCAAAAAATCAGAATGATCGCATGTATTTTTAGTAAGGTTTTTACTCGTTAAAAGAAATGTTTAGACATAAGTTCGTGATTTTTTTATCGAGGACAATTAATTGTATTACGTTTTCAAAACACTATCATACGTGCATATATCCTGAAGAATTTCATTTATTTTTCTGGTTTTGTTTATTGCAGTGATAACAATATTTTCAGGCATTGTAAAATTCGCGTTTAGCTCTTGTAGTCGCCTTAAGAGACCATAATAAATCATCAGCTTTACGGCAGTTGTCAAGTGGATTATTATTAAATACTATCTTCCTAGAACACATCGATAATCATGAATATTGTAAAATATGCACTTTTAACAACACTAGTTGACTCACCAGCGCGCCACCGCTCCGGCCGACTGTCTGACAACGACTGACCGCCCCACCACTCGGACCGGTACTTATAAGCGAGCGACGTGCACGCATGAGGCAACTTGTAGTGTGATATCTACATACACTACATCCCTTCCTTATTTTAGTTTATTTTATTTCTATAAGAATACTACCTGCTTACTACCTATAACGGTGACTATCACGGTTATCACTACTCACTTATATTACACGCAGCAAGGGCTTACGTGTACGTCTACCTCTCACGGTGTCTCGTAGTCAGAACGACTGAACTGAACGATTGACAGTGACCCCCTCCACTCGTGTCATGAGACAATGCATTATATCTATTGCATTGACACAACCACTACATCCTTTCCTTTTCAACAAATTGTATTTATTGTAAAGTTGTACAAAGACGAATACGGTTAGGATGGGAGCCTTCGGAAAACTTGCAGAATGCATATGTATTCAAGTCTAAAATCCCGCCAACACTGAAAACACTCGTGTACAACCAATGCGTTCTCCCAGTGATGACGTATGCTTGTGAAACGTGGACGCTGACTCTCGGGATACTTCACCGCCTGAAAGTAGCGCAGAGGGCAATGGAACGTGCAATGCTTGGCGTCTCTTTGAGAGACAGAATACGAAATGAGGACATTCGCCAACGCACCCGAACTACCAACATAGGTACCCGGGTTGCTCGACTAAAATGGCAATGGACCGGACATGTTTCCCGCAGAGACGACAACAGATGGTCGTACAGAACCCTTCACTGGAGACCTCGCACAGGAAGCAGAAGTAGACCACCTGCCCGATGGTCGGACGACATCAAAAAGACAGCAGGGCCGACCTGGACCAGAATCGTTGCATCAAGAGCTTCGTGCTGAGAAGAAGAAGAAGAGAATCAAAGTTGTTAGATAATCATACTGAATAACTTTTAATATTTTATGTATACAATCAATCTCCCATACTTAAACTATTTTTTTTTGTTTGTTTTAATAAGAATGCTTTACTTTCTCAGACTATACCCAGTTACATTTGAACATCTCCACCGAGTGTAAAGTAGGATTGAAGCTGTTAAACAGTGTTTAACATCTTTTCATATCTTTAAAACTTAATGGTCTACTTTAACCATTGGGTCAGTACGATGATATGACCTCGTCTTCCTATTTCCATATTCTTTTCTTTTTTTTTTCTTTGACGACTCGAATAGCACAGCGGTAGTGAGGCTACCTTATGTTCTTAGGGTCCAAGGATCGAATCCCGGTAGGAGAAAATGTTTGTGTGATGAGCGCGGACATTTGTTTCAGACTCATTACAAACAAAAAGTATCTGCGTAGTATATCAAATATCTAGTGTCCACGACACAAGCCTCGCTGCCCAGCGCAGCACTAGATGGCGCTGTGTGTTATTTCTAGCGATATTTATTTATTATTATATTTACTTATTATTTTGTTGAATGACTGTAACAAACAAGTAAAATCAGTACACCAATTCGGTTTGATATTACTAATTGACACAAAGTCGATTTTCTTTCTTTAAAGATTTGGATTTATCGATCTTATCCCTAAATCCCGGCAGGCACACTTCTGAGCTTCTGACATTTGATTTGACGTTTACGCCCGTTTAGTTGAGATTAATTCATTATGGTATTTTGTATAACTTGTTTGTATAATCTGTGTATTCTGCAAATATGTCGAGTCATAGGCAAAACCAATGTATCACATTATTCATTTTCGATTTTATAAAATTACTCCGAATAGTTTACAGAAGAACTTTTTTTGTAGGTGTTCATTATGATGAGTGAAGACTATTAAAACAAAGTTTGATATTGACGCAGCATGGTACAGGATTCCATATATCCAGGAGCATTCTCCTACAACGTAACATAATTATACTGAGAGAATTTCTCTTACATCGGTACATACAGTTGTTGTGTTTGTATTTTAAAATTATTACATTTTCCTTCTGTATTCATTTTTTTTTCTAGTATCTTAACTTTTAAACACAGTCCTAGTTATCTAATTTAAGGTTTGCTACACATTTAGTTATCAATGTATGTTGGAATTAGTATCTAATACTTTAATGTTTGAATGCCAATTTTTATGGCGAAATGTGTCATTGTACGAGTATTTAGTACATATTATTTTTACCACCTTTTTTACTTACCATATTTATTGCAAATAAATATTTTTTCTTTTAATTATTTGACTTTGATCATATATGCCCAATGCCCAATCTCTGGCTGGAACCAGCAGTGGGTTTAAAATCAATGTTTTAACATTTTATTTATAAATTTTGGTATGTGTAGCTTTTGTTTGGTACATTGGTTCTACGAGTACAATAATAGATTTTAATTTCCTAATCCAGTTCTCGAAAAATCGAAACCGAAATGGCAGGGTAGAGCTACTTTGCTGCCATCCCAGAACCATTGTCCTCAGTTTGTAAATATACCAAGATACGTTTGATCCCCGATCTTAGTCGTTTGATACCCCTAAGACGACCCACTGACCCATTTCAGCACACCTAATAAATTACAACACTGTGCCCTTATTATCACCCAATTTTTTCGTAGTTTCCTTTTTACCAATTTATCTTTAAGTATATAAAAACTACAACATTTATATTTGGCTGTTCAACCTTTTTTTTTTTTTTTTTTTTTCTTTTTTTTTTTTTTTTTTTGTTCGTGTTATTTTTCAGAAACTTAGTTTTCGTTAGTTTCCGTTAATAGTATAATATTACCATACTTACAATACAATAACTTACTTTACAATACTTTACTTTTTTTTTCTTCGGTGCCCAATACGTGCAATTGAATGGACGCCCCTTGCTTCCAATTTAATGGATGCCATTGACCAACCACGCGCAAACAGTGCGTGGCAAGTGTGCTATGTCTTTCGAAGCATCGGTTCCAGGGTACACGCACCAATTTCATGTAGGTTCGTACTACCCAACCCACACACAACCAGTAAACACCAATCAATACTTCGAAAGACATGCCGGTTTCCTCACGGTGTTTTCCTTCACCATTTAAAGAGCATCCACTGGTGATGAGTGGAATAATAACACAAAATGTTGGCCTGGTTTCGAACCCATGACATATGTCTGGCTAGGCCATCACTGCTCTTAATAAATAAATATCTGTCATTTCTGACCAGGAGGTATATTCTACTGCCATTCCCGTCATTACATGATGGACATGTCAATTCAATGACCAGTATGTATATTCTACTGCTAATACTGTCAATTTAATGAGCTGGGGCCCAAGTCTGCTATTTTTATAAATTCGTCACTCCAACACTATTCCCTATCCATCCCATTGTAATTTTGCTTAAAGTTCGTAATCCACTAAATTTACAATGGTCGATCATTTGTCGGTCAATGGTCTCGTAACAAAATTGTGTTTTAATGACATTGTCGTATTGCCATTATTATAAAACCCATACTGCAGATGGTTTTCGAAATTTACTACTAAATGCGAACATTTATTCATGCCATACTTCATTTGTAATACATTTTCACACATTTGTCAATATGTATGAGATTACCATTCTATGACATTTCTTTTAATGGACTGTCGTCATTATATGTAGAAACAGAACTTGACAGAATTTGCTAGAACTTGACATAACTTGACATAACGTGACATAACGTGACATAACTTGACATAACTTGACATAACTTGACATAACTTGACATAACTTGACATAACTTGACATATCTTGACATAACTTGACATAACTTTACAGAACTTGACCATTATGAAATCAGTGATCAACTATTCTGACACTATTATAATAGCAGACTTGAGGCCTTGAAGGTATATGCTACTAATATCACCGTCATTCTCTGATGACTTGTCAATTTGACCATTAGATATATTTTACTGCTGTCACTGTCATTCTCTGATGACTTGTCAATTTGACCAGTAGATACATTCTACTGCTATCACTGTTATTTCACAACTGTCATTTGAATGACCAGTAGGGGTGTGCTACTGCTATCACTATTATTTCACAACTGTCATTTGAATGACCAGTAGGAATATGCTACTGCTATTGCTATTGCTGTTATATCACAAGTGTCATTTGAATGACCAGTAGGAATGTTCTAATGCTTATTGGTTTATTTAATGTATGTGCTTTTTGTTTTATTATTTAATGTAGCACCAATCAAATAACTAAACATTAGGTCCCGGGCTCGACCCATAAATCGGGCAGCGTCACAGCTTCTTAATCAAGAACATCCCAATAACATGAACGACGCCAGCCAATACAGCAATAATAATGGACACATTATTGATTAGTATGTTTGCCCTCTATTGCCACATCCAGTACAGTCACTCACTTTTTAGTTTGGATCCGTATTTGCTTGGATGGTGATTAGCTATTAGATAAATTTGTTTTGTTATTATGACCGCTTACCCTCATATTTTGTTATTTTTTCTATGAGCATAAATGCGGAATAATTCTGTATGTTCATAAACATGTTATTTATATAGACAAATAGATATATATTGTTGACGGTATATTTCCCCTGAATGTTGTCAAACAGTGTCAATTAAATTACCAGCCTATGCTGCTTCCATATCATTACAGTGATGATATCAATTTAAAAATCAGTATTTTATGTTGTCTCTAGACCTAAACAGTTAATCGTTAGTTCAATATCAATTTAATGATCAGTATAACTGTTTAATAAACTGAATAAACTAAAAATATCTTATGTTATTTCCTTTGTATCAAATAAATGACTAGACACTACGTCGCCTTACTTGCTTCATTATGTTTTGAAATTATCCAAAATAACCACCAGTCAAACACTTTTTCCTATCTCTTTGAGAAATAGAAGCATGAAGGTATCACACCAGCTTACCTTACTTGCCTCATTATGTTTTGAATCACGTACACACATCACACATAATATTGTTATCACTGGTGAGTTGTATAAACGTGATTGTGATTATTTGCACCCCACAAAGGAAACCAGTAAACCTCGTTATTAGTCAGTTTAGCAATAGATACATAATACTAATAAAAATCAAATTAATCGTTTCTAAAAACTGTTGGCAATGCATCTGCATTCCGATCTAATGAGTCGTAACACATTCAAGCGTACGACAGCTTTATAAGACTGCCGTCGCCCCGTTACTTATAAAATGTTTTGGTTACCTACTTGAATTATAACATTTGTTGCGTAGTTGTAATAACACAATGATTTAAATATGATGATTGAACTTAATAGGTAAGCTGTTTTGGCATAGTTAAGGAACTGAAATGATAGTGTCGCACACTTTAGTATTCCTCCCTTATTTAGGTTATTTTAACACTATTATTACACTTGCATTCCATAGGTTTATCCTCGTCGCCAATGTAAAATATGCACTTTTAACAACACTTAGTTGACCCAGCGCGCCACCGCTCCGGCCGACTGTCTGACAACGACTGACCGCCCCACCACTCGGACCGGTACTTATAACCGAGCGACGTGCACGCATGAGGCAACTTGTAGTGTGATATCTACATACACTACAAATATGATATACGCATTGCTTCTGATCGTGTACCTATAGGTAAAATAATCAGCTGTCTCAGACATTAATTTGTTCGAGTGGGTCCCTATTGGAATTTTGTATGGGACCGTTGATTACTTTTTCGCGATGACGATGGTGGTCCCATAGAGAAAGTTGTTCAGTTTGATGGTCTGTAGCACACCCTTTCATATGACTATACCCTTTCTGTTACACGTTGTATAAACCTATATGTATTATGTGTAGTTACTTTGTATTGCAACACGTGTTTTTAATCAAATAAATATTGCGCATTATGACATGATGATCGTAATCTAATGTGGATTCGTTGAAGGAAACGTGTAAACTTGTAAACACTAGAAATATTCAAGGAAGGAACCGTTGTTTATTTTTGTTTTTTTCTTAGAATTAGTATCACGCCATTATCGTGTTACTAACCTCGGGTAAAGTAAAGGAAAAAGGTTTCGTACCAACTACGTAGTTGTGGAAATACGAATGAATGGATGACAGATCGGGGATATGAAGAATGAATCTGGTGCAGATCTAAGTGTCCTGTCCATTTTTTGTCTATAAAAATGATTTTTGTGAATGATTGATCTATTCAGATATCTGAGTTATTTATTCATCAGATAAATCTTCCATTCAAGAATAAAAATGCAGATTGACATGTGGTTTGTGCAGATAACGCGATAACTATTTATCTTTGATCGATGCATTCCAATTTCAAGTTTTCTTTTTTAACTAGTTTTTTCGTCCCTTCTTCGTTCGAATGTTATATAAGATAGCAATGCTTGTGTTCCAAGCGTCAATGATAGCATAATGCAAAAATGCAATACATTGTTAAATAGTCCTTTCTAAAGCCAGTACCACAGTTAAAAGATAAAGCCGACTACTGGTTATCTTTTTGCTGTGACAGTCTCATTCGATTTTGTTGCGTTTATGTAGCGATTTCTGACAATGTATAGAAATAGAAACAGAATGCAGGGTGGTTTATATGAAGACATAACATGAAATCACTGTAATCGTGTGCATCTGGATTGAGGGCTCATTTTTTTATTCCTTGAGAAACGAAATAAGACTTATAGGGAATTTAGTTAAAAATAGTAAAAACTTAAAGCAATTGGCCATGTATTTCTTAAACGTGAATTAAAATAGTTATAATCAATTACCTTGGGCCCTCAATCCAGACGCTTGCGTAAAGTGGCATAGTCTAAACCTCGATAATCTCTGAGTTGGTTATTTTTATTTAAGGATTTAGTTAAGAATTTCTTAAATATTTTAATTCCCAAATCTGTAGAATATCACATTACAAATTTGTGGCGGTTTATCTAGGGCCCTCAATTCATACATGTCTGGACTGAGGAATCTGCAAAACGTGAATTTATCTAAAGAAATACATAAATATGACTTTAATACATTTTAGTTAGATCTCTGTGAATTAGTAAAAAAAGAAGTAATGACGAAAGTTAATTGTTAAAAAGTAAATGAGAGATTTTAATAACGTCTGGACTGAGGGCCCAATATTTTCGGCTTTATTGACTAGGCTCAACCTCATAGATTAACGCAAATTAGAATAAGTTTTTTTACCATTTTAACTAACATATAACATATCGTTCGTTCCTCTAAATGCCATAGGTACTTTAAGAGAAAATTAATTTTATATTTTTTGTAGGAGAACATTTTGTAGGGTGGATATGATTTTGTTACTTTTTTGGACTAATCTGTATGTATTTGTACGAGATATGTTTTAAGCGACTAAGTAAATATTGCTTGAACTGTCCAAGGGCGTAGCTAGGATTTTGTTAAGCGGGCAGGCGTAGACAAACCAAGAATATTCTATGTTAAATGCTGCATGAGCGATGGAACAGATTACGAAAACAAATCTAGATTCAACCATTTATAGTACATCACCAACATCATCACCATAGCCGAAAGACGTCCACTGCTGGACATAGGCCTCCCCCAAGTGTCACCACATTGACCAGTCCCGTGCAACTCGCATCCAACGGATTCCCGCGACCTTCACCAGGTCATCGGTCCACCTAGTGGGAGGTCTTCCAACGCATCGTCTTCCGGTTCACGGTCGCCACTCCAAATCTTTGCGGCCCCATCAGCAATCTCAAATCTCTCAAACATACACTGGTCATTGACTTTCGTCTTGAGACACTGCGGTAAGTTGGACGAGAGGATACCGCGCAACTTCCCGAACGCTGCCCAGCTTTGCTTTAAGCTTTGCTCGTTTGAAGATATTATTAGATTATACATTTTATAAGGAGTTTACGTAGCTGACTGTACATCTGACGTATTTTACGTAAAATTTACAAGGTCGCGCGAGTTAACGACAACAACAAAAAATATTATCGGAAGGTGCCAACTCAACCAGTTGACGAATAAGCCGAGCTAGAGCTAAGCCAAGCTGTGAGGAAAAGCTATTTTCTGTTAAAATAAAGACTTTATTAAACGTTACAAGTGATGTCAGTCCTAGGGCGCATCGTAATACTGCCAGCGTGTCTCGTTGGTGTTATTGATGTGTCTGCGGGTGATGCACTGCAGGTTCGAACCCATCACCTCGCCGCGGGGACATGTTGGTGTATCTGGAGACAACACATTATCATCACTATAATCTTCCTGCCCTTATGCCATATTACTTGGGGTCGGCGCAAATTCTCCCCTGTCAACCGTCACAATCGTTTACTGCACCTTTTTCCTTCATATAACATTTCTCTCACAATCACATTCACACAATCTCTCATTTCTCTCTCGTTTCCTGTTCTTCCTCTCCCTTTCCATTTATCATCATCATCATCATTTCAGCCGAAAGACGTCCACTGCTGGACATAGGCCTCCCCCAAGAGTCGCCACATTGACCGGTCCCTCGCGACTCGCATCCAACGGATTCCCGCAACCTTCACCAGGTCATCGGTCCACCTAGTGGGAGTTCATCAACATAATATACATATATTTAAGCCGTAGTTCCTCGTAAATTCTATAGGGTAAAAATTGGATGGCGATTTTTTTTTAGATTTACGCAGCGCTGCTTCAATTTTACCTAGTAGTATATTGCCAGTTATGCGAACCTATCGCCTCAAATCAGGCACAAACCTAAACAGCAGGTCTGCTTACTGTTACTGAGAATTTCTTGATGGAGAATTTCAATTAAAAATACTTTCCCCAACCTGAGTATGGTATGTTTCAGCAGTCATGCTTGCAACTTCTAGAATAACGAGTCAATAATTTGAAGGCGTGGAAATGACTAAGAAAGTATGCATCTAAACAAGCTGTCAATCTATTAGAAAATCCCAAAAATCTTAATTCGGAATCGAACCTGCACGGTCCGCGTTGGCAGCCATCCGTGCCAAACCGACAAGTATGCCATAGGTGTCATATTATTTTACAGTCATCACGAAAATTTCAACAACCGTTGCGCTTTGGAACTAAGTAAATACTTCATTATTGAATGATGATTGTTAAGTATTTTACTTTTAAATGAAAAGATCCCATTCAATCTGCTCAGTTGATTGATTCTAGATATAAATACTCCCCTACTTATGACACCCTGACGACCCGAATAGCGCAGCGGTAGTGAAGCTGCCTTACGTTCATAGGGTCCCGGGTTCGAATCCCGGTAGGAGCAAATGTTTGTGTGATGAGCATATATGGACATTTGTTTCCGAGTCAAGGATGTTTATATGTATAATAAGTATGTATTTACAAACAAAAAGTATATATGTAGTATATCAACTGTCTTGTGACCACGACACAAGCCTTGCTTAGTGTGGCACTAGATGGCGCTGTGTGTAATGTCCAGCGTTATTTATTTATTTTATTTATTTATCCTAGGGGCTAGGCTAAGGCTAAATGTAAACTTTATTATTTTCACTGTCGCACAACAGACTGACAAATTAAAAGCATAAGATAGAGACGTCGAGATGCAATTAAAGCACGGCGCCTTAATAACGTTTATAGATCTCGACCTGAGCCTTAAGCTGATAGACAGGATACAACAGACCACATATAAACAACATTTTCCAAGAAATCATTACCATATAATATGACAGAAAGTTCAAGAGTTTTGTTTATTTGTTATTATACTCGTAGAACAAAAGAAACCGCTTATCAATAAAATTGATATGGAATCTATTGTAAAACTTATTTACTACTAGAGATTTACTATTCGATAGTGACACGCAGTTTTGTCTGTAAACTCGTAAATTTAATAATGATAGAGGATACAGATATTTGGTACTTTGAAGAGGGATAGTAAATTGGTCTTATGTCATAAAATCATTCAACAATAACAGGCAGTAAAATGAAACAAACATTTGACATTCAATCATATAATTACTGGGTACAACCACTTTGAAATGTTAATACAATTGCTAAATATAACTTTATTGTTTGTCAATACATTAAATAGCAACTTTTCTAAACGCATTACTATTGAGCTGTTCCATGTCTTCTCTGTAAGCTGCCCCTGACGGCACTGGCGGGGATTGTTCAGCGTATGATCCCGTCAGTGCTCCACGAATCACATTTGGAGAGCAGCGCAGAAGAATTGGTATGGCACAGTTGTTGCCTTTACTCGTTGGGAAGACGGCCATCACCTGACCAGTTCTCTGTGCCACCACTGGCTTCGACACCTGGTAGGACGGTGACCTCTCTGCACCACGAACAAAAGGCACGGACATCGTTGGCAGCAGGTTTTTCATCATCGCATCATGAGCCAAGTCTTCATAATCTAGAAAGTCTCTTTTCGAACGAGTCATCTGCAAGTTAGGAGGCATCAGTTCAGAGTTCTCAGGATTCAACACGTCAATTTCGTAGTCAGCACGAGTCTCCAGAGATGGCATCGTTTCATGGATGTGTGTTGCATAAACTGGCGGTAAAGTGTGAACCGAAGGTACGGGGTTCAGACCTGCAGATATACTGGTGTGTACGAACGGATACAAATCAGCCTCTTGTGAACCTGCAACCCCTTGATCTACTTCGTAGGTATCCGTCTCATAAGATGTTTGTAAATTGTACTTGCCGTTCCATAACATCGGTAGCTTCACGTCCTGGGGGATCGAGCCGTATTCAAGGGGCAATGCAGCTTGTACGCCGTGTTCAAAGTAGGAACTTTGTGGTATGGGGTCCAACACAACTGAGCCATCTGATGAGAAAGTGGGTAGTCTGATGAAATCGTTGCGCTCTTGGTAAACACTTGTGTCGTCGTTTGAATCACTGTTGCTCTCTAAAGGTCTCAGGAACACTGATTCAGGAACTGGTAGCGGAATAAGGTGTCGTGTTGCTCTAGCCAGTTCATTGGAGTCAACACTGTCATAGTTCGAGAAAAACGGATTCTGGTAAGTTAACGGAACAGTCTGAATGAAGCCGAAGCTCACGCAAATTATTACACACGCACTTAGCATCGTAATTGGTCACTAAATAATGTTCTTTGACAAAACGTATTCAATATCAGTGTTGAAATACCAGCGCGATGAAATGTTGCAAAAAAATCAGCAAAATTTTGAAGTCATTGACAAGTGAATGTACAGTTTCATGTTACAATTACTAATTATTTAATTATCGTGTTGCAATAATTGATTTGCATAACTGCAGTCTGTCAAACAAATCCTGGCATTTAAACCGAATTGTGCCATGCTCACCTATTACCTGAATATTATGCAGCGATGGTAGAATTCCGAGCTCATCATGCTTCTTAGTCCAACAAATACGGCTGAATCGAATCATCATCATCATCATCATCAGCCTATAATGATCCCACTGCTGGGACACGGCCTCCTCTCAGTGAGAGGGAATGGACTATAATATACCACGCGGGCCCAGTGCGGATTGGTAGATGTCACATGTCTTCGAATTTTTGGTTCTAGGGCATGCCGGTTTCCTCACGATGTTTTCCTTCACCGTTTTGAGAGCAGCGGTGATGAAATAAATTACACAAAGTAATGCGCCTGTCTGGGTTCGAACCCACGACTTACTGTTCGTAAGTCGGCGCCGCCACCACTGGGCCACCGCTGCTCATGCTGAATCGAATATGATAAAATATTTTAATATCTTCACGCTGACTGATATAAGCTAGGTAGGCAGTTATGGGTATAAATTATACAAGAAAGTTTAAGAAAATGCTTTATTGCTTTTGTGATGTTCTATAAACAGAAGTACAAAATTTGTAATAAATAATTAAATAAGGGGTCATGGTCCATTATTAATGATTGCCGTCATTGTCAAGTGTAAGTTACATTTTGTTCTCGAGGGTAATTGTGCTCTTCTGATTCACTATTGTAGGTGACCGCAGCACGTTAGTGGTTCTCATGTCGTTCGTCTTCTTGATTTCACGCTTGTTATGGAAGCTGAAGTCCTCCTCCGTTCTGTAGGAAGGGGAACTGTATGAAGAGGGGCCGGCTGAGTGGGCCTTAGCCAAGCTGCCCGAAACCACGGACGGCGAGCAACTCAGCAGCAAGGGGATACCACAACCCCCAATGTTTGCGTTGGGAAACACGCCAACTGCTCCTGCTGAACCGGCGGAGCTTGACAAGCCTGATCCATAAGCTACTCTAGCGGATTCATGAGATGGCTGCCAACGGAACATGTGATCAGATCCGAAACCTTCCATCGCGTCCCTCATGTTAGGGTGGAAGTTGGAATGCATGCCCATACCGTTCATCTCGTGCAGGTGTGAGTTTGTCATCGAGTTGTGATGATATCTCGACGGGTGGTGGGCGTTACTTGAGCTCGCCATCTCGAAGTCATGAGAGACACCCATTTTGCTCGGGATGTGGCTATGTTCAGCCAAGTGCGAGTTTCTCAAATGATCCATAGTATGCTCGTTGACGATACCATGTCCATGTGTTTGTCCGTAAGCCGTGCGGAACTCGGTGCCAAAGTCTTCAGCAGCTTTCATTGAAGATAGATGATCCAAATGTCTGTTTTCATGTGCCCAGTGTGCGTTGTGCATGTGCTGCAGATGATGCAAATGTTCTTCGGCGGCTTTTATCTCTGGAACTGTCTCTATAGAAGACAACTCATCATGCTGCATCATTTGCTGCTTCTGGTGGTCTAAGATGGAGGT
This sequence comes from Xestia ashworthii, assembly GCA_950022955.1. Taxonomy (NCBI): domain Eukaryota; kingdom Metazoa; phylum Arthropoda; class Insecta; order Lepidoptera; family Noctuidae; genus Xestia; species Xestia ashworthii. Next base: position 17,747,984 of record OX465553.1, read on the forward strand.
GTGGTCCACAGATTTAGCCAACATAACATTTTCATTGTGTTCGCCTAAATTGTGGAAATGGGTGTGTTCTAGCTGCTCGGCAGGTTTAGGAATGCTATCCAGTTGCTTTATTTCAACAGCTTCTTTCGGTTTCATATCCCAGTTTTCAGGAAGATGTTCTTTTTGTCCCGATTTTAAAGTGTTAGCGGTTTTGGCGAGAGACAAGTGATCTTTTTGCAAATTTTCTTTTTCTATTTGGTCTTGATCTTTTTCTATTTGGTCTTGATCTAAATCCGCTGATTTCGTAAGAAAATCGATCATGTCATCACCAGCACTTTTCTCCTTTTCCAGTTGATGGTCAATTTTGTCTTCAATAGCCATCTGTTCTACATTTCTTTGATGTTCGCTGAAAGCGTCTGGAGTCAATGGTTTAAGTATGGAGCTAGTGGGAATAGGATCCACAGGAACATTTTCTGAAGTTTTGAACACAGTATCTTTTTCCATATCCAATTTGGTTTCTGTTCCTTCTTCAACTACTTTCGGGGCTGGTACCTGCATAATATGATGCTCAGATGGGCCTGTTAACATATCCATGTCCAGTTCAGCACTTTTCTCATGTTGGTGATGATGGACAATATTCTCTTTGTTTTCGGTGTGTACGATATGTTCTTCTAATTTGGCTTCAGCACTTTTTTCGTTTTCATTAATTTTGTGGTTCTCACTTGTCAAAGGTTCTTGGTTTTTGATGTTATCTAAATGAATTTCAATCATTTCAGATGGAGCAGTCTTCATGTCATCTTCAGTATTTTGTTCAACTGCAGCTTGAAGTTCACTTAAATGTTCATTGGTTTCCTTTTTCGAGATCATTTCTTCGGCGGCTTTTTGTTCTTGATGTTGTGTTTCCAAAGTTACATCATGTGCAAGACGTAAATTGTTGCCTTCAGATAGTGCTCCATGTGAATGAATATTTTCTTCAGGTTTTTTATCAGCTACTGTGGATGCTGCTTCTGATTGATCCAAATGTAACCTATTATCTTGGTTGCTGGCAGCTCTGAAACTATCCTCAATATTTTGCACTACCTCAAAATTTTTCTGGATATTATCCATAGCCTCTTTCCACTGGGCCATTCTTTCTTCTTCAGTTTTTGCAATAGTGAGGTGAACATCGTGCACATCCTCCGAATTCCTTGTTGTTGTAGCATGTAGACTCATCGATTCTAAGGTTCCAAAATTTTCATGAATATGTTTCAGGGCTTGTCTAGCAACTTCAATATCTTCATGTAGCTCAATGTCAGATTGCGATTCATGTGCACTTTTCATTTCAGTTTTCATTTCCATTTTCTTAAGATCTTTTTGCAAATTTTCTACAGCTTCCTTCGCCATCTTAATGCTATGTTTCACATCATCTTCGGTGGTATGAATGTCGGAGCCTTCATGGACAGAACCTGTCACCGAAGTCCTGAGTTTATCTTCATTGCACAATTTGACCTTGACTTGTCGGCCGCATGTTTCGTTGGAGTCGGAGTGAGCTTTTTCTTCTTCTGAATCACGATACACTTGATACCCATATTTTTTCTTCACAATTAATGGCTTTTTCAAATTGAAACTTCTTGCCGTGGGCGTTGAAACTCCAGCATCGATGTAAACTTCACTGTTTGAGACTCCATTATTTAAGATCGAACTGCTGCTGATCTCTGATGGTGATTTCTTTTCTCTCTTCAGAACATCTGGTAAACTTGATTGCGTTTGAAGGTGCCAATCTTGAGTACGATCCGTGTTCTCCAAGCCATCCCCGGGTTGAGCGGGGGCAGCAATGGCCAGAGCTACCAGAGCGGATACCACTAGGAGTGACTTCATCGTATCGGTTGCAACGAATGATGCTGGGATCAAAGTGTACGAGTAATTTATACTAAATAACAATCAAGAGATTTGTTCGATCGATCATAAAAGAAAACAAAACGTGCTTGCAGTTACATGCTCACAAATGCTGAGCCGACGCCTTCCGGTTCGATACATTTACGCTAAACACGAATTATATTCCGAGAAAACTGATTTAAAATTATATCAGTCACCTAACGTTCTCTAAGTTAAGGATTTACTATTAAGTAATAATGACATGGTATGATGAAATGATGTCAACAAACTCTTATTAAACAACAAGAAATGAATAAAAAAACAAAATTGAAAGTTCACATTCCAAAAGTTATTGTGACACAACAGTGATTCCTAATTGTGATAAAAAACATTTTTTTAAAGTAACCTAACCTTATGTGTTATCAAACTTGATCTCCCAAAAGGTCTATCAAATGACCCACTATTGCAAAACTCATAATTAAGAACTGCAAGGGCAGGTGTATTCCCGCTGACCCCACTGGTTCGTCCCACTGGTGGGATCAACGGAAAAAATCAAAACTGTCGTTTCGTTGACCCCACTAGCCTACCCTACTGGTGGGGTCAACGGGAAGTTTGCAATTTTGTTCCCGCTGGCCCCACTGATTCGTCCTACTGGTGAGGTCAATGGGAAGTCTCATACTTGAGTAGAGTTCTGTACAAAATGAGAGGTGTCCAAAACCAATTATCCATAGATCTTAATAACAACTGTTACCCCAAACCATGCAACCAAAGTGCAAGTTTTTTAACTGGCTACTTGTAAGTAAACGATATAATAAAAACATAAGTTCAAATTTTGAAAATGGAACTTTTGCCAATAGTGTTGTCCATATATTGTGTTAGTATGTGCCAGGTATAGCATGCGTTCCTACTAATTCTTTGCTAATGAAACTTTTGGTGACCCGGTCGTGTTTACTCTGTGCGATAATTGTTTTATCACAACTGCCGTCATAATAGTGAAGAAAGACGAGGTCGAAGACATCTGACATCTCCACACCCGAACTAGGCCTGCCTGGTGGATTACGGATCATTCCTTGACACAATAATATGACCTGCACTTTGTTCCAACAGTGGGAAAATTACAGGCCGACTATACGTATACTATTTAGCCTACTAAAACATTAATCAACTGTAATAATTTTTATTTTTAATTTTCGCCAAGTTCAGTCTTATTTATTTTCTATCCTAAGTGCGTTTACAAACAAAACTGTTGGCTGCTATTTTTAAGTAATTCGATTCTATAACGTGCAATGGCTATGCCATTAAATATCTGATCTGATCCATACGTGGAAATCGGACCCACTGCAGATCATTGTAGCTACTGCGTCTATAGTAGTTTGGTTATTTTGTTCGTCTAATCCACAGGGTGAAAATAAATGAACACGCACAAACGCTTGCCTACCACGTATTGGGTACATCATTCTTAACCCCCAGACCCACAGAAACATTTTATAGGATTCAGAAAACTAAAAAAACTTTTTTTTTTGTCTTGAATATGTTTAAGCGTTTTTGCTTCGATGACTTCCACCCTGTATAATTTATTTACCTATTATTATTTATTTTAATCTTTTTTTTATTATTATTATTTATTCAAAAAGTTATGTTCCCCGTTGAAGAAGGAAGAAGTGTTTAAATACTGTACAGTATGGTCGACGTCGTAATTGCTTTATTACTTTTGACAACAAGACGTCCCACAAAATAAAAAAACAGCTGTCATGTACAGAGATAAACCGGTAGGCCAGTTTATCTGAATGGAAAAAAATAAAAAACCAAAACTAGTATCCCAGTCTGACCCGCGTCAGAGTTTCACCACGCCATTTGTAAGGTTTCCTGCCCTGTTTCCTTACTTGCTCTATTGTATAATTCTTCTAAGAGCAAATCTGTGAGGCTCTAAATAATTCATTTTATCAAGGTAAGCTAAATCACCACCGCCATGATTCGCTCAGTCGAAAATTATCCCACGGGAACGTCGTAAATATAGCCTATGAAACTCAGGGATAGTGTAGCTTTTCATTACGGGGAGTTTTAGAAATCGGATCAGTAGTTCCAATTATTATCTCATACATCCAATCTTACAAACCCCTCTTTATAATATTAGAAAATATATTTTTTTTGTGCTTAGCCTCCCACTGCTGGGCAAAGGCCTCCCCCATTGCCTTCCACTCTTCTCTTTGTGCTGTTTTTTCCGGCCAATCTCGCACAAACGAATCTAAGTCGTCACGCCAGCGTTTTCTAGGCCTCCCTCGGCAACGACGCCCGTCTTCTGGCACCCACTGCGTGACGACTCTAGCCCATCGGTCCGGATGCATTCTGCAGACGTGTGCAATTAGAAAATATCGTGAGGAAAAATCTAACGGATGTGACAACATGGCACGGTTGGCACAGTGACTGAGCGATTGGCTGCTACGTTGCGTGTCGCGGGTTCGATTCTCATACTGAGCAAATATTTGTATGACAAACTATACTAATATTTTAAAGAGGAAAGATTTAAATTTTTGTACGAGTATGTAACGAATAAATTTAAAAAGTGCTGCAACGATTTGAAAACGTCTATATTTTATCTCCGTACTCTGGATGGGAACGACGCGGGTGAAGCCGCATGACTTCCGCTAGTACTTAATAAAATCAAGCTATATAGCACTTGTTAAAAGTTTAAAACAATGGCTTTGCGTCGTGTTTTGCCATGTGCGTGCTTTGACGTCACCGATGTACTTCAGCCATGCAAATCGCGAAAATTCCTGTCATTCCTAAATCCTATCTGTATAACTGCATGATAACAAAAATAATCTACTGATCAAGACATCAATTTCAGAGCCAAACATGTCGTTTCAAGTAGATTAGATGATTTGCATGATTCTGTTGTCAGCATTCTTCAGTTATGTTACGAGTGTTACGACAAACAATTTTTGTTCACGTACGACACAGTTTGGTATGATGTTTGGTGGACTTACTGTTGCCCGCGAGTTTGCTGCTATATTATTACATTTATTTCTTCAGTAGAACTTTATTAAGCCACAATCCAGTGGTGGTTAGATTAAAGTTGCCACATAAGCATCGCATGTAGATCAGGCTATGCTTCCCTTGAAAGTTCTACTAGTTTACTGGTGGAACAGGACTGCCAATCAATCTTTAAATGACCCACGGTTTTCTTTATCCCAATTGGAGTTTGTGAAATTACATTATCTAACAAAATTTATGGTTTTTCATATGATATTCCTTTTTTAGGGTTCCGTACCCAAATGGAAAAAACGGAACCCTTATAGATTCGTCATGTCTGTCTGTCTGTCCGTCGGTCTGTCGCACAGCCACTTTTTTCCGAAACTATAAGAACTATGCTGTTGAAACTTGTTAAATGTAGATGAAGTATATGTATTCTGTGAACCGCATTGATTTTCACACAAAAATAGAAAAAATCAGTTTTGGGGGTTCCCCATACTTAGAACTGAAACTCAAAAAATTTTTTTCATCGAACCCATACGTGTGGGGTATCTATGGATATCTATGGAGTTAATTATTTTTTTTTCTAAACTGAATAGTTTGCGCGAGAGACACTTCCAAAGTGGTAAAATGAGTGTCCCCCCCCCCCCCTGTAACTTCTAAAATAAGAGAATGATAAAACTAAAAAAAACATATGATGTACATTACCCACGTAAACTTCCACCGAAAATTGGTTTGAACGAGATCTAGTTAGTAGTTTTTTTTTTAATACGAGTACGTCATAGATCATAAACAGCAATTTACCTTTCATTCAATCTGCTACGGAACCCTTCATGGGCGAGTCCGACTCGCACATGGCTGCTTTTTTTTTAACTTGCTGTTTCAGCTTGTGATATATGAAATTGAGATAGCTCGGCTATTTTCCATGATATAAATATAATTTATAGCTCATAGCAACCACAAATAATGTAGCTTTCTGCCAGTGAAAAATTAGAATTGGATCATTAGTTCCGGAGACTACACCCGACATACAAACTTACAAACAAATACCTCATACTATAATAGAATAAAGTATAGATTTACATGAAATTGTTAACAAACACACCTTACATTTTTTATATACGTAGTTATATTATTTAGCTAACACTGCAGTTACATGCAGTCTCTACGTATTGTAATGACGAGTTCGCAATTTTACATTCTTCGATTCATGTATTACTTGTGTTTTGGTTATAATTAACAAATTATGACGTCATACTTTGTGGAATGCACCGTTGTTTCCGTGTTGAAAGAAAATAATTGTTTGCACATAACATCACGCCTGTTATCCCCGAAGAAATAGTCAGAGATACCTTTACTTAGTACACCCATATTTTTTCATTCATGTTTTAGCCCCATTTAATAGGGAGCGAGTCTATCTCTATTCTTTCTAACCATGGAAAGAAAGAGAACATACCATTACCGGACGTATTTATCCTGAATTAACTACTGTTCTTGAAAAATTATCTGTGGAAAACTCAATAACATTTTGTCCGATCTGGTAATTGAACCCTCATATGTTGTCCGAAGTCTCGGCTTTACTCTACGACGCCACATAAGTTTATAGCTAAAAAAAATAAAAAAATCCGAACGCAACACTTATGCGCCTCACCGCCTCTGTAAACATCTTCATTAAGTTCATAGCGATTTATTGGTTTTACAACATAGGGTCCATGCTCATAACTTATACAGCATGGAAAATCTGGGTCGGGTGGGACTAATCATCTTCGGACAATGCAACAAAAGTCAAAGAAACTTTCAGGTAAGTTTGTTTGACTATTAAATAATGCTTATTTGTTGCATTGTCCTCGATGATTAGGAAAACTACGCCAACGAGGCAATATAGTATATTTTATAACGAGGGACTAAACGAAGCCATTATATAACCGAGGTGGTTTGACTCCCGAGCTTGCGAGGGGGTCCTTGAAAGCGAGGGTATATTAAATTGGCGTTTAGTCTCGAGGCGCAAACTGTACTTTCACTTCTAGTTCGAGAAAAATAGTCATTTATTACCGAACAAATTTACACTCGACAAAAATACTGAACTGAGCGGTCAGTTTTTTCTTCTATCAGGTCAGTCACAGATTAACAATTTCAAACACAACACAAACTCTCAACATTTTCGCAATGAAGATGATCCACACTCCACAGATAATTAGTACCTAGGTACTGCAGCGGCTAGCAACATACTTTTCAAAATCACGATGCACACAAACAACAATAATTTTTCTCGCGTTGAAGAGTTCATTTGTTTTTTTTTTTCTTTCAATAAACGACTTTCTATTTGCTATCAAAGGTTTTATTTAAATTTCGAATTGGCTTAATTCGAAATTTAAATAAAACCTTTGATAAGTTACTCTTTTGTGACCATGTTTCAGAGTAAAAGATCGTTCCATTTTTAATTTACTTTTTACTCCCTAATGAATAAATGGTCACTTTAATCCCGCTTCGCTTCCTAGGGCTTTAATGGCGTACTTCTAGAGCATGAGAAGTGAAAAAATAATGATATCCTTCAGGATCCTTAGATAAATAATACTCTTGCATGTCGTACCCACATCACATTTCATACATCCACAACAAATTAGACTTTTTTGTGTTCCGTACCCAAAGGGTACATACGGGACCCTATTATTAAGACTCCACTGTCCGTCTGTCTGTCTGTCTGTCACGGCTGTATCTCATGAATCGTGATAGCTAGACAGTTGAAATTTTCACAGATGATGTATTTCGATGGCCGCTATTACAACAAATACCAAAACGTTCACTGTAGACACTATGCACTATACTATTTTCACACGAAAAACACGTTGGAGCGCCACATATGAGAAGGGGTTTCAGTCAGGGGAAACAGAAAGTCACTGATTGTAAAGTAAAAGTAAAAGTTTATTCACAGTTCACAGTTTAAAGTAAAATCAGAAAAGGGTTCGAATAAACGTGTTTTTTTTTTCGTTTTTTGCTCGATATTAATAACGGCGCTTAAAATTTTCACAGAATTTTTAGATGTACAGAATGCTTGGTTAACGGGTTTGTGATGAGGTGGTTTACACCCTGTATAGTTAAATAAAAAATAAATATTTAGGGGGGCTCCCATACCATTTATTTGCCGTTTTGTCTAATGTTGTATGACCCTTCGTACGCGAGGCCGACTCGCACTTGGCTGGTTTTCAATTAGATGCTATCCTAATCTCAAAATCACAAACGATAACAGAATTATAATTTGAATTAATGCCAGTATGCCATATGCGGATTATAAATACTTTATTATTCTATTCAATGATAAAGATATTCCGTTCTGTGCCATTTCCAATTAATTTACGGTAGCGTAACTTTCAAAATACATATGGAAAGTCCATTCTTCTTCTGCTTTTAAAGCTAGCCCAACTTCACGACTTCCTCGTCGTCGTCGGTAGCAACGAAGAGATACTTAGTTAGACTTAGTTTTTGCTTGTTTTGGGGCGCATAGGTCAGAGTAGGATTTCCACACCCACATCCATCGACATCCACAAAAATCTTCCCGTGGGGTCTAACATTCCGTAGTCCGCCTTAAAATGTCGCCAACCCAAGCGAGAATATTACTCTAACCCAGTGTTTTTCAACCTTCTTCATAACACGACCCCCATAGTATGAAAAAATGTTTCGCAACCCCCAGCCCTTTGGTTTTTTTCCATATATTTTTATGTTACAATTATTCAATGCACACTTTTTTTATGCATTTGCATAATTAGGATAAAAATAATAACAAATGATTGTAATAAACATGTTTTTAAAACGGATCCACGATGGGAGAAATTAGTTCACGAAAAACAATCGCCACCATCGCATTAAGATGGGGACGAGTACTCATAGGTTTTAATGTTATTTTGTTTGAACATACTCATGTAAATATCCTTTAGTGAACCTTTTATTATGTTATTAAATCTATATTTTCAAACTTTATTGTATTTTTTACTGAGGTAATTTTCGCGACCTCTTGCGACCCACTTATAGAGGTAGAGAAGGACCCCCCGGAGGGTCGCGTCGCGACCCACAGGTTAAAAATCACTGCTCTAACCTCGTTAAGTGGATTTTCGTCATTAACGTAGACTAAATCAAGACACCCTAATTTAATTGAAATATTCGTCTGAAGAGGTAAATCGCATGTGACTAAAAGAGTAGAATCCGCCTATGTACCACTATTGTACATGAAGTTTAAATAAATAAATATAATATATACCTTTTATCGGTGGGGGAAGCGGCTATAGATTTTAAAATTTGTTAAAAAAATACTGTTGCATGGACATACTCGAGCGCGTCAGATATTGATAGCATCAATGCCCTACGTATTTTTAATAATGTACGTATGTTAATCTAATCGTTTACACGATGTGGGTGGTTGTACATAAGGGTTGAAAATGAAAAAAAAAATGCGCGTGCTCTTGATGCGCGCGAGCGCGTCAGATTTTCTAAGAGAGTGTTAACTGCACCAAAAAAGAGCTCTCATTCAATAATCTGACGATTTCGATGTGACGCAAACTCGCGGCCATACACACACTTTTTAGCATGTAATTAACTCACCCTACCTTAATCTGAGGCGCTCGAGAATTTCTGATGATCAATTTTTTTTTACTAGTCTGATCCTTTATCCTTCACGGGCGGCCTTATATATGCGGCTCATATTTGGTGGAGGTACTTTTCAGGGTGCAAGGTATCCCCCCGTATATTAGTCTGCCGCGCTTCTGTAAATCCCGAAATCCCTTCTAGGGCTCCCCTACTAGGCAAAGGAGGAAATTATAGCGTGACGATTGACAGCGGGGAATAGAAGAAAATAAACGTGTTTCACCGACCCCAAATAATACGGAACAAGAGGGCAGAAAGATAATGATGACTCGTAACTCGTAGGCTCGTAGCCCGTAGCTGTACTACGATGCTACGAGGGTCTACGAATGTCTACAAATCTACGAAAGTTCTGAATGTGCTGCGTGTGTTGGTAAATGGAGACAAAATCAATAATACTAACAATTCGATTGCGTATACAACGTGTAACGTTAAATGCGCAAAACCTCAGACCCCAAATGATTTTTAATTCAATTGACCAATTGACCTTATTCTGAGAGAAAAAGAAACATTTTAATTGAAAGGTTTTATGTGCGGTTTTAGTTTTACTGGCAATTACTCGTAGATTTACTGGCAAGAACTATTATTATCCCGCTTATGAGAAAATTTAATTTGGAAAACAACCATTTGTGTTTGTTTGTTTACCTATTTTGACGGGTTTGCGCACGTGATGGCTTGACCTATTAATAAATAGACAGGGCAACCTTTTCAATGAAGATTTTTTGAAAAATGAGACCCATATTAAAAAATGGTTCAATTGATTCTGCTCGTGATTCCGATCAAACTATTTTCAGGTTTTGCGTATTTAACGTAACACGTTTTACAATTAAGTAAACATCAGAAATCAAAACTCAACAGTTTTATTGCATAAATTGGGTTTCAGTATAAGGTTATACGCTCCTGAATGAGACTTAAAACTTGGATACAGAATGAACAACTTGAAACGGCGGAATATATTTTTTAAATTATTTATTCATTCATTTGGATATTTAATTATTAGTCTAGGATTCTAGGACTGTTCACGAAGCGAAAATCGTACTAAATTAGACACAGGATAGTCCTTAGAAATTACATGACGGTGGCCTTGATGTAACTCGGGGTAATCTTCCGATACCTTGTAATGACTGACGGCATGTGTCGTATCCAACCAAATGGTATTCCTCTTATTTCTCGAATTACTTTGACTATCACACGCTTCATTGAATTCAGAATCCATTTCGAATCCTTTTAGGCCAGTATCAGAAAGCGGGATTTTGCAACTTGGAGTCTCTAGTTCTTGCAACAGTCTTGTCGATGATCCGAGACCATTGTGTGAACGATCTTGGATAGCTGCAGAAGTCGTCGTGGTCAGCCCCATTTGGGGCAAATCGAAGACCTGGTTAAAACCAAAAGGTTTTGTCCTGTGCAGTACATCTTTGAGTGGAGGTAACAATAGCTCTTTAAAAAACGATGGTATCTTTCCATCCAGAATATTTACCCCTTCTAATTTATCTTTAGTGTTGTGTGTTGCAGTTTCTTTTGTGACTTCTATCGGTGCCGTGATAACAGAACCGATTGCAACAATTAGTATGAACGTTATCTTCATTTTGATTTAATTTAAGGACTTAATGATAACTCGCTTATTTATAGATACATTTTATATAGAGAACCCTTTCATAGCTGCATTTTATACTTATTTAAACGTGTCTGCCTGTAATGAGTCATTTGCCTAGTCTTGTTACTACAAGACTATATATTATTTAATAAGGCACATACGGCTTTGAATGGTACAGAGTGTGCACGGACAAGTTGCAATTGCTTTCAAAGTGTTTCGTGTTTCTGCAGCTACATACTTTCAACATGATTGATTTTCGATAGCTTATGTCAATTCCTACAATCATCGTTTTCGCTTAAAGAACGTCATTTTATCTAGGCCCAGCTAGAGGTACCGTCCACAGGCTCTGTTAACCTAAAAATGCCCATCGATTTATTTGTTGTAGATGGAATAACGTAAGTAAGAGTATTTGGGGCCCAACGGTCACGGTTTCGACTTTCGGCTCTGATTTTGAACACCGAGGCATGGTACCTTCCACTGTACTTTGTGCGCTTCATTCTTTTCGTCAAGACTTTCACCACTGCTATTTAGGCAGTAAAATAAAATATAGTGAGAAATTGAAATACAATTATTGCTCAGTTACTATCACACAGAGGAGATCTGAATCTTATCAATAAATTCAATAAATAGAGACTGATTGTGTGTGTTATATAAAGGGATAATTATTTTGGAAGCCTTTTTAACCGACTTCCAAAAAGGAGGAGGTTCTCTATTCGACTGTATGTATTTTTTTTATTTTTTTTATGTATGTTCACCGATTACTCGAAGACGCCCCAACCGATTTGAAAAATTCTTTTTTTGTTTGAAAGGTACTTCCAAGTTGGTCCCATAGAAATATTGTCATGATCTGATCACGAACTTCGGAGATATGGAACGGAACTCTTCAATAATAGACAGCAAATCTGTCGTGATTGCTGCAATCGCTTGGATGTTTATTGTTTACACAACATCATAACATAACATCACGCCTGTATGCTCTGAGGGGGTACGCAGATGTGTACAGTATACCCATATTTCGACAGTTAGGTATGTTATATAGGATAACGTACAGCAATTTTGGTACCACTAAAAAGTGAAAAATAAAAACTTTTTTGCAAAAAATTAAACCGACTTCAAAAAAAAAACAAAAACGTGAAAAATAACTTTAGCTTCTGAAGTCGGTGACAAAAAAATTAAATCAATCAAACAAACGTCACCGACTTCAGAAGCTAAAGTTATTTTTCACGTTTTTGTTTTTTTTTTGTTGTCATACCAAATCAAATAGGCAGCCCCGTAACAGGCCTTATTGGTATTGATCCAACCTGTTTGGTAGTATTTGTGTTTAAGGAAAGTGTGTATTTACTTGGTGTGGCATGATCACTGATCAGGTTACTATAATAAGCTATAAAACAAAATATTGAAGTACTTTTAAATTTTATTGAAACAACATTATATTAGTTTACAACTAGCTTAATCTAATACACTATGCAATTCACTATTGGTGCGCGGCGTGACTGGGTTCATGGCTGACGTGCTCGTGCGTTAGCAGGTCCTCGTGCTGGTCGTGTTGCTCGTGCTGCAAGGAGTCATCCACCAGCCGGTACGAGTCGGCCGCGACGGTAGTGGCTGGAGCAGCGTATGTGGGCACCACGTGAGCCTGAGGCTCCACCATGTGTCCTGACACTATCGACGGAGAACAGCTGAACAACAGCGGCACACTGCAGCCTCCCACGTTAGCGTTGGGGAACAAGCCGAGTGCAGTTCCCGACGTGGCCTGCGTCAGCACTCGTCCGCCCCCAGCTGACAGAGCAGGAGACACACCCGCGATGCCAGCGGCGCCATATCCCCCCAGGCGTGCCATAGGTACATGCCCCTGCATGAACTGGTCCATGTCGGAGAAGCCTAATAATTCAGACTCCTGCTGTTCGTCTACGGTGCGGTAGTGTGGCGCAGCGTATCTATATTGCGGTACAGCTGCATATCCTTGGTAGGGTGGCCCAGAGAAAGCGGCTACTGGCACGGAGCTAATAGGGAGCTGCACGGCGCCGGCAGACGCACACGGCGACACGTACTGCGGGCCGTACGAAGCGGGCGCCCGTCTCTCCCGCAGGAACTCGTCCATTTGCTGATTGTTCACGTACCGCGGCTGCTCCCCTTCAGGGTACGTAGGGGCTCCTGCGACCGACAGGGCGACGACGGTGAATACACCAGAGAATAATATCGACTTCATGGCTACTGTGTGCTGTGCCGTGACTAACGAGATACTAATATTTATACATAAATTGCCAGTGACTTTTTGATCAAATATAACTACTTAGGTTGCAAATACACAAGTACAAGTACTAAACAAGTTCTTGACCGAGATATTTGTGCAAACTCAAATGCTTGATCTCACCAAAGTACAAGCAATTAGGCCAATCTATTATAATATGATGTACTAGATATTATAACTACAACTGAATACATACGGATATGTTTGCATCAATGAATGCGTAAATGCGTAGGATACAGAATGATACATTTCAAGCAAACATTCAAAATACTACACACGAATGCATTTTCTTACTTGTCAAAAAATGTTTGTGGTTAACGCACCGGACCTGTACATCATTATTTCCGACCAGCACTTTGCCAGTGACTTTGTCTGCAACCTTTTTCATTCAAACCTTTTTTTCTATGTCATAAAGAAATCCTCTGTGCTTAATTTCCGGTGTCTATTTCAAATGTTTTGGGCTGGGTACTTATGAGTCAGTCAGAAGTTTTCTTTTAATTATATAAGTAATTACTGGATATTTCTTTTCCTACCTCTAAAATCTCTGTTATAATAGTATAACAGACGACGAGACGAGACGAGACGACGAGAGACGAGACGAGACGACGAGAGACGAGACGAGACGAGTGTGTTGTTCTTATTATATATTATTGTATGTGTACACATGTTTGAGCAAATAAATCTTATCTTATCTTATCTTATCTTAACAGCTAATACTAACTTCAATAATTAAGTATTTCAATATTCCCAAACCTAAACAAAGAACGACTCCCGGGTGGATTAAATTATTATATAATGTATCTACACAATATTGTATTTTTGTAAGATGGATTGTAAGGTAACTATCATGTGAAAACAGACAGCAAAGTTTAAAAATGCGAGGTATTGAGGGTTCCAATATAAAAATTGAAGTTCAAATAAAAATTCTATAAAGTGCTGTATCCCCCGACGTGTTTCCTGAGGAGTACAAGAGCACAGAAGTCTGTATACAGGGTGTAAACAACCTCATCACGAAGTCGTCAACCAAGCATTCTGTACAACAAACTAAGTAACTTTACGCAATAATTATTGCTGGGAAACCACTTTTTTTGGGGTAAAAAGTCATGTTTTGTGATAGAACTCAATGTAACGCACACAAAACATTGTGCTGATGGATTAAATACTACGGGGGTCGTGGAGGTGTTTAAAGTAAAAATCTTACAATAAATAAATATATTTAAAAAGAAAACTTGTCAAAAAGTTGTAACTTTGACCCCCAATATCTCCGTAACTAGAAGGTTCCCAGGTATGGCGTAAAACAAAGAAAAGATCGCAATGACGAGGAAAACAAGTGCCTTTCGGCTTCGTTAAGAGGTTTTTACACTCTTTATAACTAGTGGATTCTAAATTTGCACTTAACATAGCCGTACTGTCCATCCCGTCAGAGATTGCAAGCGTAGTTATGCATGCATTATTTACTTTCCTTAGAAAGGTAACATTCAACAGCCATATTTAGGTAGTTCCAAGGTGCAAATTCCGTATTGCATAGTAGCATTTCATAATAATCACGTACGGTGGTCGACTGGCCCCGGAATCAAATGTGCTAGCATCAACAATACACATACATGTTTTGAGTCAAACAAATTATAATAATATTTCATGCTCGCTCTACATTTTAAGTGTGCCATGTTTTTATAACAAAGGTATCGTCACGCTTCCAATTAAGATTCGTGGTAAGCAAGTTTTGAAACTTTCAGTTCCTTAAGGGGCCGGCGGAGCATGCAAACGTAATACCAAAATTATTTGTGAATAAAACATATTCTTAATGTGTATTTATTTCGATTGGATTACAGAATATCTATGTTCCCAAATATATTTTTTGAGAGGACAATGATACAAAGACGAGATATGAGGAATTTAAAATATCCATAGAAAACTTATTTTTCTTATAACTCTTGTTAAAATCAGTGTCCAATCAAAATTTATATTTGGGAACCTAGATATTCTGTCATTCAATCGAAATAAATACACACTACCTTAGAAATATGTTTAATTCACAAATAATTTTGTTGTTACGTTTGTATGAAATACGCATGCTCCGCAGGCGTCTTAACTTTAAGAAGTTACCTATGTTTTAAACTAGGACTCCACGAGCTATATATTATGTCACCGTAAAATTATCAAACACGTTATATTGTAATCTCTCTAGCGATATTGTAAACTCTCGAAATATTGTCAACTGAACATACGGAAGTATCTCTGCCCCCATAATCGGGACTTGGGGCACCCCTCCCCCCCCCTTAGGTTAGTTAGGTTGCTTTAAGCCCTGCACTCTCTCCCTCAATCGTCGAATCCGACTCGGCTGGGCAGCGTTCCGGAAGCTGCGCGGTATCTTCTCGTCCAACTTACCGCAGTGTCTCAAGACGAAAGTCTATGACCAGTGTGTGTTGCCAGTGATTACATACGGGACCGAAACATGGTCGCTCACTAATTGGCCTTATCAAAAGGCTTAAAGTCACCCAAAGGGCAATGGAGAGGGCTATGCTCGGAGTTTCCTTGCGTGATCGAATCAGAAATGAAGACATCCGCAAGAGAACCAAGGTCACCGACAATTCGGCAATTCTTCGGGCTACCCAAAGAATTGCTAAACTTAAGAGGCAGTGGGCACGGCGCGAAATTCGATTTTTAAATTCCCTAATATCTAGTACGCCCAAAAAAGAAATAAACAATAAAACGTTCGGATACCGATATTGTAAATCGATAACCATAATGATATTGTATTTACGGTTATCTACGTTTTAGGTTTTAAATTAAATATTTGTTGTATTGCGAATTATATTTTTTATAAAGAATATTGAAAAAAAAAGTTGTTTACCATGTATCTACTTATTTATTTAGAGTTATAACAATACATATTTAATATTGAGACAGAATACCGTGAGTGTAGTTTCAGAACGCATTTAAAAAAAATGTGGGATTCAAATTGTTATTGTTTTATTCTTTGTTACGCTAGCAATGATTAGGTCAATGAACGCTAGCTGCAAAATAAAATAAAATTTGGAAAATAAAGTAAGTCCAGTGACGAAGTCTGCTATTTAACACCCGAAGAATTGAAGCATAATCTAAAAAGTGCAGTATTAAATTTCCTGCTTGAAAAGTTTTGCAAAAAATATCTGTACATCTACACTAATATTATAAAGAGGTAAACTTTGTTTGTTTGGTTGTAATGAATAGGCTTAAAAACTACTGGACCCTTTTTAAAAATTCTTTCACCATTCGAAAGCTACATTATCCACGAGTAACATAGTTAAAAACTACTGGACCCTTTTTAAAAATTCTTTCACCATTCGAAAGCTACATTATCCACGAGTAACATAGGCTACATTTTATCCCCGTACTCCCACGGGAACGGGAACTACGCGGGTGAAACCGAGTGACGTCCGCTAGTTATTTATATCTCACTTTGTTGGATGTAGTATGTTGTAGTTGTATGTATGTTGTTGTATGTATGTTTTGTATTGTTTAGGTTTATGTTCTCGCTGCTGAGGGGAAAAGTTGTATGTGTTACACGAGACCAAGGTTATTTGCATCTCGTGTCTTTGAATTCAAAATCTTTGAATTCTTTGAATTCAAACTCGCAGTAAAAACCACTTTGCTCTCTTGTTGCACAAACAACTATTTTCTTTGGCCGGCCATTTTTATTTTCATCTGTGAATAATATTTTGCCCAAATCCATGTTATTTTAAAGAAATTGTTGAAACTAAATCATAATGAAGTTATTAAAAAAATATATATTTTTTTAGCTTAATACTAAACTTCGTGTTATTTCAATTTAACATCCCGCTGTAAGTAATTGAGTGGCTCTACAGAAAGTTGTAACATGGTTCAAGAGAAATGTGAACTGTCAGTTGAAAGTGATTCTCCCTAGGGCTGAAAAGTCTTACTTTCAACCCGCTCCTCAGGCAACTTCAGACCTATTTTCCGAACATGAGTAATGAAAAATTACTTACATCCTACTTAATCTCTCGCCTTTTATCCATGGGGACACACGTTACTTGCTTACATGCTCCTATTGCTTCGTTTTCGTACACCGCTTGTGAATAGGTACAACGCACGTGAGCTTTCTGAAGAAACAATAACGTCAATATGCGTCCTTCTACGGCACCACAGCCCGGCGTTTCCACAGACATCCTCTTTGTAACTTTTCTCAGGGTAATCCTCTCAAGATCAAAAAACCTTGTAATCACACCTTTTCAATGTTTGCCGCTATATCATCTTTTAAGCTGCAAAGTTCCTGCCAGGGCTGCGGGACTGTTCGAAAGAGATACCGTGGCCCGGGGAACATAAAGGGCGAGGAAGGAACATTACACACTCCCTCCCGCTTCGCCCAGAGTGGGAGGAGTCATTATTTTGATGATTTCCCATCCGAAAAAAAAAACTGCAAAGTTGTCTTAGCACACTATTCCTCAATATGTCATTCATGTTACACAATCCACACATACATACATAGCAAGGAAAAGCAAAGCATTTTTCCGATAAACGTTGATGGAATGCCGTGATGTTGGAGATACCTAATTGGATATTATATAAAGTGGCCTATGCCGAAGCATCGGACTCATTTGGTATAAGTAGGTATTATATTCTACTCTTTGCATTAGGAATGGCAGAGGTAAGATGCCAGAGATAGCAAGTTTAAGGTATATTTTACCTGGACAATTTTGCACCAAGACGCATTGTTTGGTAACCTCGTCCCTGATGTAGCCCGCTGAACATCGGCAACCAACGCGACAGTCCCACGTCGATGGGCACATATCTATAATCGAATCATTGATCTATTCTTAGGTAAACCGGTTGCGTGTGTCTAGGACTCTAGGTCGATAGGTCTTCTCTAATAAATTAATTATAGAAAACGAAACGGAAAAAGAGGTTGTACCCGAGTGCAATTAGACAAAAAATACCCAAAAGGTGGAACATAGACATAGTGGTCGGATTTTCATGGGACTTTTTGTATTGAGTTCCTAGAGATCTTGTAGAGAAGAAAAACACTTTTTTTATGAATAACTTAAAATTCGACGAATTTATATTGCAGTCTAAGCACCATAATAGTGTGTGTTGTGTATGAGAGAGATCGGGCCCAGTCTTCATAGATGAAGTCTTCGATTTTTTGGTTCTAGGACATGCCGGTTTCCTCACCATGTTTTTCTTCTCCGTTTAGGTATAGAAATTCGTTCGAAGATATGACCAACAACTTCTTGTGTAGTAATCGATTGTCGTGGTATGGGGCATAATGTGATGAGGAAAAAATGAAAAAAAAAAATGAATGAAAATGTCGCGAGGAATGTTTTGAGTATGAATGTGGATGGGTATATGAGTTGAGGAAGACCAAAGAAACGATGGATGGACTGTGTTAAAAATTACATGGCAAGAAAAGAAGTGTCTGATGAGATGACGAAAGATAGAGGAGTTTGGAAGACAGAGACATGCTGCACCGACCCCAAATGAATTAGGATAAGAGCAAGAGAAATATGACCTGACCAACAACTCGTTAATCGGGGCTATGCATCAAGAATTTCTTTTACCTGTAGCTAACATCCGTAAGTTAACACATGTGGGAGGACACCGCCACCCACAGAGGGAGAACTCTTCATGTTCACGCAAACACGTAGAAACCCTGAATAACACCACACTTCTTGTACAAAATACTAACAAAACACATATTACCAACATGGGCGCAGTTATCAACAAAAAACTTACGAGTTATCGCTACATTGTTATTGATTTATGTTTATAAGTGTATGAAATAATAAAAAACTGAAGTGGCTAGTTGTCAGATGACGCCCGTCCACTCCCATGAAGGATAACGGCACCATGACAAACAGTTTCTTATTCCACGAAATGTGACTTTTGGTTTTTCCCACAAAATGCGCGGGGATTTAAATGAGTTATCCTCTTCTTTATTCGGGGCTTTAGATAACAAACTATAGAATTATAAATAAAAGTCCCGTTAATAGCTGCTCTATATACTCTTAAAAAATCAACATAACATGACGCCAGTAATCATGAAGGTTTAGGCAGAGGTAACCTCTAGAATAATCCCGTTTCGCCAGTTTTGTTTAAATCCCATGTCCCAATGGGTGGCAAGCCTACGGCTATCAACTGTGGTCAGATCTTTTACACTATAAGATGAAGCGATAAAAACCGAATACCATTTTTTTCTACACGGGAATCGAACCCAAAACCTCGAGTTCAGCACTTGCGACCACACCACTAAACCTACGAGGCAACGTTCGTATGAGAACACTTTACATTTTCATTGGCGCAGTAGTTCGTGGGTCAGCTTGTGGCTTCAGCACTACGGGCCGTAAGCTTTCCGTACAAAATGTTGTAGGTCAGTACAGATGTTG
Source organism: Xestia ashworthii (assembly GCA_950022955.1). NCBI lineage: Eukaryota > Metazoa > Arthropoda > Insecta > Lepidoptera > Noctuidae > Xestia > Xestia ashworthii. The sequence continues at coordinate 17,767,650 of OX465553.1, forward strand.
CAAGGACTTTGTGCAAAATACACCCCCAATATCTTGAAGCATGCAAGGAAAGTACGTATTTCCGTACGTATTTTGTGTCCCTATAAAAAAGAAGCGTGAAGCTATAAATAAAATCATGCATTTGCAACGTTGGCATGTACCTACCATAAGTTCTGCATAACCTTGCACGTATGTATGGTCGGCAAAATATGTGTTGCCGTGACAGTAAGTAATAATTGAAAATGTACATTTCACAAATGTTTCACAAGAAATGATTTGTCATCATTGTTTGCAACAAAACATTTCTCAACCGCATTGTTCACCTACATTTTACAAACAAACAATTAAGTATAGACGCCAGCACATCAAGCTACTACATTCTATCATTTTTTTTAAATAGGTTCCAACTTTATCACTTACAGAATTACGTTCAAGGTTGATTGGAAAAATTTGAAAGTTTCGGGTAGCTTGATGGCTGGCGTCTCGTCTGCACTGTACAGACCTACATACTATCAAAGCACTGCATGAGTCTTAGGATTTATTCTGACTAAAGCTAATAGATGCTTACCTATGCCTTTGATTACCTTTGTCAACATAGTTTGTCAGGAAGAGAAGGAGACTACATAGTCATAAATTTGCTGGTTTTTAAACCTGCTTGGATACCTATAAGTGTATGCACTACAGCAGTTCATAGTTGCTTACTGGAAATGGTACAACAAAGACCCAAACATGCTTAGTTATGCGCTAATCAATATAATCTATTAGAGTCACTTAATCAATACCTATAAACATTGAGAAGATGAACCTGAAACCACCTGAAACTATTATATCAGTACCAAAACAATGAAAAAGTAGAGACCTAACTCTGCCAATACATGTACTATTGTAAAAGTTTTATCTACGAATAATAATCAAAGAAAAGATAGAGCATATTCAAACAGACAGTCTTTATCGCCATGATCAATCGATATAACCAAATTCTCCGAATAAGAAAACTGTACGTGCTATTTCTATGAGGAATGGACACGATCTTCATTCATCATGCTGTGATTAATATTTTCACCACAGTTTCCCATTATATTTAATTGGTATAAAATGAATCTCTGTATCATAAACTCCATCAGTTATCAACGTAAAGCGTTTGACTTATATTACTCGTAAGAATAAAGTTCAACAATGCACGTGAAAAGTACTGCTGTGGTTGCTGCATTAGTGATTACGTGTGTGAGTGGTTATCCAAACATATGGCATAACAACCAGCTCACTCCGGTCCATGGACTCTACGTGAAGCCTTCGACTGATGGGACCACTGGAGATCTGTTCGTCGCAGCCACGGAAGAAAATGGAGTGAAGTCGCAGTGGGCTGTTGATAAGCCAATCAACTTTTTGCCAGTCGCAGCTAACACTCAGCCACAAACCACTGCGATTCCAGTGGCCTATGCCTCAGCATACCCAACAACACACGACGAAAGTGCAACTCAAAAACGTGCTGTGATCCCAAGCGCACCCGTTCAGTACGCTTACGCAATGCCTGTGCCATCTGGCACTCAAGCCGAAGGTAGTCAGGTCGCTACGTACCCGTATGCCTACACAATCCCTTCAAGTCCGACCGAAACTACTAAGTGTGAGCATCAGGCTAGTGCTGCACAATATCCCTACCAGTTTCCCTTTCACATGTTTTACCCGCAAATGACATCTGCTTACACCAACGCTATGAGCATACTCAAGGAAGCGGGACTTAGCGAGGAATCGGCCAGCACAGTGATGTCCCAGGCAGCCCCATCGTGGTCCGCTGCTTCCTACGCTTACCCCATGTACGTGATGGTAGACCCCAATGCGTGGAACCAGAACCAAGCTACAACTACTTCAACTCCTGCATCGCCATCATCAAACACACAATCGGAAGAGAACACTCAAGCTTAGAGAGTTGACTTTTAGGCTAAAACTGTAAATTATCGCTATTTATTTTTTATGTAATAAAAATCTGAAACTATTTGTTTTTCTTATTTTCCCAGCGCTTATGGTGCTTATTACTGATGGTGGGCTAATTCGTAATATATAACTTTGCTGTAGTTTGATATCAATTTTTTTGTTGAAATGTCGTTCGTTTTGAATGTTTTTCAAAGCCATGTATGTGCCCATGACCTTATTTATTTCAGTAATTGTATTCTAAAGCACATGTTTTTGGAATATGGTCCGAGGAATCGAAGCCAGAAGCCAGAACCAACGAGATAGCTGTTCCTGAGACAGGCGCATTAAAAACTTACTAATTACTCAACTGTACTCTAAAATAGCCTTATCGCACTTTAAAAGACGAAATACTTAATAACTACCTATAGATGTCACGTATAACTCCTAATAAAAACTTTTTTGCAAAAAATAAAACCGACTTCACACAAAAAAGTGAAAAATAACTTTAGCTTCAGAAGTCGGTGACCTTTATTTGATTGATTTAGTTTTTTTGTCACCGACTTCTGAAGCTAAAGTTATTTTTCACTTTTTTGTGTGAAGTCGGTTTTATTTTTTGCAAAAAAGTTTTTATTTTTCACTTTTTAGTGGTTCACATGTGCATACCCTTTCACAGCGTACCAGCGTGATTTTTTGTTATGAACTGGTGTAAACAATAGACAGACATGAGATTTCAGCAATCCCAGTAAGAGACACACATTTGCTACATTTAATGAGGAGTTCCGTTGCCTTTCTCCGAAGTTTTTCATCTAATCTTTACCAAATTTAAATGGGATCACTCCGAGAAAGTAGTATTTCTAAAACTACCCAAATCGCTTCTGGTGTGCCTATAAAATTTGAAAAGTTCTCTCTATTTCTCCAGGATCCCATTATCAGTATCCTGACTTGATGATTATGGGACCTTCTGGGAAGTATACCCTTTCAAACAATTAAAAAACAAATTCGGTCCAGTCATCTTCGAGTAATCGGGGAACATTGAATTGAGAACCTTCTCCTTTTTGAAGTCGGTTAATAACGACGTTATGGTACGTGACCCAAATATCCGGATAGCCTTTAAAAGATTTAGGCCGAGTATCGTTAATTTGCTTCTAAGAATTGAAGAACTCCGTTCCTTTGTCATGGATCCCATAATCAGAACCTAACCAAATTCTCATCAAACTACCCTTGAAGTACCCTTGCCAATAAAATAAAAAAAACAATACATGTCAAGGTAATAGGCTTATCCCCAATAAATGGAACTTAATACACCTAACTGTCGAAATCTGGAAATATTGTACACATCTGCGTACGGGGCAGAGCATACAGGCGTGATGTTACGTCATGATGCTGTATAAACAATAAATATTCAAGCGATTGCAGCAGTTACTGCAGATTTGCCGTGTATTTTTGAAGAGTTACATTGTATATCTCCGAAGATCCGGATCAGATCTTCAGCAAATTAAAATATAACCACACGGGAAGCACCAGCTTTCAAATTAAAAAAGAATCATCAAACTCGGTTCACCCAGTCGAAAGTACTGAGGTAACAAACACTGTCGAAATCTGGGTGTACTGTACACATCTGCGTACCCCCTCAGAGCATACAGGCGTGATATTACGTCATGATGTTGTATAAACAATAAACCTACAAGCGATAACAGCAATCACTGCAGATTTGCCGTAGGTACATTTTTGAGGAGTTCCATTGTATATCTCCGAAGACCAGAATCAGATCTTCAGCAAATTAAAATGGGACCACATGGGAAGCACCAGCTTTCAAATAAAAAAAGAATCATCAAAATCGGTTCACTCAGTCGAAAGTTAAGAGGTAACAAACACAAAAAAAAAAAAAAAAAAAAAAAAAAAAAAACATACAGACGAATTGATAACCTCCTCTTTTTGGAAGTCGGTTAAAAAAAGCTGTAAGTATATAGATATTTTGTCATAACAGCAGTAAAGAGAAGGTGAAAATTTAACTGAATTGAGTTATTTTGCAATACTTTTAATTATTTTGAACTGAACTGAATTGAATTATTTGTATTTGAAATAAACATGGTGTAAACAACCTCATCACGAAGCCGGCAACCAAGCATTCAGTACATCAAACAGTAAAATAACGAACTTGACGCAAAAAATCTTGCTGGAAAACGACATTTTTTCGGGGTGAAAAATCATGTTTTGCGGTAAAACTCAATTTAACGCACTTAAAACATTGTGCTGGTGGATGGATTGAATAGAACGGGGGTCATAGAGGTATTTAAAGTAAAAATCTTACGATAAAAACTTTATTACAAAAAAACTTCACAAGAAGTTGGAACTTTGACCCCCAACATCTCCGTTACTAAAAGGTATGGTGTAGAACAAAAAAATATCGCTGTGACGGGGAGAACAAGTGCCTTTTGGCTTCGTTAAGAGGGCTATCACAATGTGTGATTATGGTTAAGATATGGCCACAATTATTTTTTCACTCCTCTTGATGCTCAAAAAGACCGTCATAATAGCGTACTAGAGCGGGCGTAAAATTGCATTTATTGCCCTAGGGGAAAAACGTTTTTATTTTTATTTTCGTCGTCGGTGTTCCAAAACGCATAAAGAATCGTCTTAATACTGTTCCATCAAAAAAAAAACACTTAATTTTAAAAATGGAACCAAACGCGCCGAACTCTTCGGCAGTTTGTTCGGCAGAATGTGTGCGTTGCATTCCAGCTACAGAAGAAATAAAAAAAAACATTGGCGCGAAATATGATTTTTCTGTATTATACAACATGTCCCAAAATTCAACGATAAGCCAGCACCGGAGGATAGACCTGCCCATGACTACTCGGGGAAAAAAAGAAAAAATATATACAACATGTCCCAAAATTCAACGATAAGCCAGCACCGGAGGATAGACCTGCCCATGACTACTCGGGGAAAAAAAGAAAAAAAATATATATCTCTTTTTTTTTGAAGTTATAAAAAAAAAGAAGAAATTCTTAAAAAAGTGAGACCTTTTATGATATTTTTCACTACCATGACCACACTTTTTTAAATATTTCTGTTATTTTTTTTTATAGGCAACCTGAATAGCACTGCTATCTACCACAATTCTTAAAAAATCCAGAATACCTCTAGTTTTTTCACGTAAATTAATGAAACTTAATTTATTCCCTAAATTTTTTGAAGATTTTTACTTTTAATCAACTTTAACTCATCGTGGTGTAAAAAAAAAGTATGAACACTACTATGGCAAGTTTTTTTATAAATTGACGCAACTAATCAAGATTCCAAAATGGTATAATACTCTAGGCAAACAAGTTTAAAAAAAAAATGTTCCTATTATTTCTAAACAGGGGCCAAATGACGGTCAGGTAATAAAAAGTATTAGTTCTTGGAAAATGTTTAATATTTAAATAAATGGTCAAACAATTTCTCATGTAATTTATTAACATTATAACCAATGTTCAAATTGTTTGCCACCAGCAATAATACATGCACGACATCGCCTTAAAAATGACCGTTTTATTTGTCTTGCATATCTTCTGCGATTAATATGATCCGCAGCCTGACTGATATTTCGACGAAGCTCGTCCAATGACGCAATGGGTTTTGAGTAGACCCTGTCTTTAAGACAACCCCAATAGAAGAAGTCCAGGGGGTTCAAATCGGGTGAACGAGGTGGCCATAAGATAGGACCAAGTCGCCCGATCCAACGCCCTGGATACTCTTGATTTAAATATTCTCGCACAGGGCGGGCATAGTGTGCTGGGCAACCATCATTTTGGAGCCACATGTTTTGGAGATCATTTAAGGGCACGTCGTCTAGCAATTCTTGCAAGTCATTTTGTAAAAAGTTTAAATAACTATTGCCATCTAAGTTTCCTTGTAACTCAAAGGGCCCAATTACTTTTCCATTTAATATCCATAAGTTAACCTTGAATTGATATTGGGATCTGTCTTGTCTCATCAAGTGCGGATTTTCATTGCTCCAACTCCAACACGTAAGAACTTCTTCATGTTTTTGTACTCCCTCATTGCCCTTGCGCGACGAATTTTTTGTTGGTACACCTGAAAAAAGAACATGAATAAGCGTCATGTTCTTAAACTGCTAAAAGTTGTGAAAAAAAAAGTTCTTACACATTGTAGTACTTACTTTTAAATCTCTGAGCTTCCATATTATAGGTTCGTGTAATAAAAACTTTATGTCCTTTGTATGATACAATGTTTTGATACCGCCTGCGCCTTTCTGAGCCCTCTTACGATTACGGGGTTCTCGTGGGTAAATACCTTTCAATATGCAAATACGTCTGAAATCTTTGAGAGACAGCTGTAGTTTCTTTAGGGCAGCCTTCCTGGTCATAAACTGTGCTCCTTCTCCGGATGAGTACTGCGGAAAACCGAAATTTTGTTGGTTATATCCAATAGTAAAAACACGTGTTGTGACATTGTGAAATATGTTTAAATACCTTCTTCTTTTTCTTGGAAACCATTTTGGCTTAATTAATTGGTTCTTAACTTAAATCAATAACCCACTTCACTATCTTTTTAATTTATTAAGACGTATATTTTAATTTTTATTCATCGTCGTAGTTAAATTACAATTTACAAAAGCATGTTGCTTGAGTTGCTTCGCCAATCAATCTGACATTTATAGATAGAGTTACCAGCAACACAAAAATTCACAAAAACATATGGAATGTGGTTACCGCATGGAATTATTAAGTGCATTAGGCCTGATTTACTTATTTAACTATTTATTAAAATCATTATTTAATAATTATATAAAGTAAATGAAACAAGAATTGGTGGCATCGCACCGGTAGCAGTAATTATGTAAAGTCGGATGACTTGTGGACAGTGACGGATTAACCCTTAATCAAGGGCATCACGTCTGGGGGGGCACCAGAAGCACAAAAAAAAATCCGGGCACGCCACGATAGTGGCGATAAGTCCCCTCTTTGAGGAGTGGCTTGAGAGACGCCACGGCGTCCCCACTTTCCGCCTGACGCAGGTTCTCACCGGACCCGGTTGTTTCGGGAGGTTCCTCATCGAATCGGGCGGGAGGAAACGCCCGGGTGTTTCCATTGCGAGGATCGACCGAAGGACACGGTGGAGGTCTGCCCTGCGTGGGCGGAGCAACGCCGTGTCCTCGTAGCGGTGATCGGCGGCGGCGACCTCTCGCGTCCGGCCCTGGTTCAATCCATGGTCCGGAGCGAGACGTAATGGGAAGCCGTCACCTCCTTCTGCGAAGCAGTCTTGCTAGCGAAGGAGGTGGCGGAACGCCAGAGGGAGAGAACCTCTCGCCCCAGCCGCCGCGGGAGACGCACCGGGCGTCACCGGCCACCGTAGGCGTGGGCTTGTGGACGGTGAGCTATGGGCTAGCTTGCCGACCATCCGTCTTATGACGACAGGCCGTTTGTTTATTATTTATTTTGTTTAGTCAGTAAAAGTCTGACACTCCCTCCCGCTCCGCACAGAGACAGCTTAGGAAAAGTTATATGACGATTTCCCATACGGAAAAAAGGGCGTCACCAAAAACCACACCAAAAAAAAGTTACTAGACTTACTGAAAATTCGCGCGTTTTAAGTTGACCTAGACTACTACTAGACCTTTTGGCGATTCTAGTTGACATTCGGATAGGGGGCCCCACAGGCGCGGATTGCTTAGGGCATCAAGTAGTCTTAATCCGTCACTGCTTGTGGATGTGGTAAATGAAGTATGACAACGGTCATGTAATGAATTTTTAGGAGTTTTTATTATGTTTATTAGGGACAGAACAGTTACATGCTACAAAAAATCCTTAAAAACTAAAGAACACAAACATGTTACCAATATCCACGTTTATTGTCCAATCCTTCTGTGACGGCTGTATTTATTTACAAATTAATTTATTTATTCCCGTTTAATTCAGTTAAACTTATCTTCATTTTATTTCATTTGATTAAAATAATACTTTATTTCCATTAAATAAATAAATACATTATTGATTCTATATAATAGGCTTGTGTCCTAAAAAAATCTAATTAGTCCGTCAGTTAGATTATAAAAAAAATATTTGACCCGTATTTTTTCCTTTGTTACATAAACCAAAATTGACGAAGACACGACGCTTTTAAAATTCGCAATACGTCACGCCGTGCTATAGTTTTTAGTGCGTTGTGACGTCACGAGCCCCCACTCCCCACTTTTGATGCGTTTTATCTTTGTCAGTACTCAGTGATTTACAAAAACAAAAAATACGTGTCCGTTATTTTCCAATACTCTAACTGACGGACTAATTAGTTTTGCAGTTTATTGATGGTGGAAACTAGCTTATTGAATGAACTATTAATTTAGTTTCCATTAAATCGTGGATGTAAAATTTAAACACGTCTATCACATGTTTTCTTGTATTTGAGTGTTAAAAGAGTTTAGCACTCAAATACGAGTTATAATGGGATTTTAGCACCGTGTGTTGCACCGTACTTTTCACTACGATTGCGAGAAAATAAAATAACCATATTTATATGATAGTTTATTTGTACAATTTGTACCGTTGTTCAAATTTAATGAGATGTTTTTTCCCGGCAACATAGTTTCAGTTCTCTGTGAAGACGAATATAATATTGTGTCGTCTGTGGCGTAAACGTAGGAGATAAAAAGGAATCAAATATATATTTGATTCCTTCCATTTGAACAACGGTACAAATTGTACAAATAAACTATCATATAAATATGGTTATTTTATTTTCTCGCAATCGTAGTGAAAAGTACGGTGCAACACACGGTGCTAAAATCCCATTATAACTCGTATTTGAGTGCTAAACTCTTTTAACACTCAAATACAAGAAAACATGTGATAGACGTGTTTAAATTTTACATCCACGATTTAATGGAAACTAAATTAATAGTTCATTCAATAAGCTAGTTTCCACCATCAATAAACTGCAAAACTAATTAGTCCGTCAGTTAGAGTATTGGAAAATAACGGACACGTATTTTTTGTTTTTGTAAATCACTGAGTACTGACAAAGATAAAACGCATCAAAAGTGGGGAGTGGGGGCTCGTGACGTCACAACGCACTAAAAACTATAGCACGGCGTGACGTATTGCGAATTTTAAAAGCGTCGTGTCTTCGTCAATTTTGGTTTATGTAACAAAGGAAAAAATACGGGTCAAATATTTTTTTTATAATCTAACTGACGGACTAATTAGATTTTTTTAGGACACAAGCCTATTATATAGAATCTGATATAAATCACATAATTATATTAAGTATTTTACAACATTAAAACGCAAGAAAATGTGATGACAGAATGAATGACAGACGAACGATCTTTATGAATAGAAATGTAGGTGAACAATAAGGCGGTATACTTATAATTAGATTGTAACATTCGTCCGCCTTTTTAAAATTCAACTCTCCATCTCGTCAATAAGGCGCCTGGGCGGTTTAATGTTTCGCTTGCTCCGACGCGGTGCCATAGGTGTCGGGGGCATGTCCGCCACGCTCTGTGGTGAGACAACTGGAGAATTTTCTAGGGCAGCTTCTCCTTGAGTTTCAGCTTCTCCTTGAGTTTCTGATAAATGACAAGGTACGGGAAACCCATTGGCTTCTTGTACTGGAGTCGAGGAGGCAACGGGAAACATTGGGCTGTTTGACGCTCTTCTAGAGGGGTACTCAGCGAGGCTTTCCAGGCGAGGGCGCATGTGATCTGCATGATACCTCTTTTCGCCACCGATCGGACTGCTTATCACATATGAATACCGATGAGTGCGCCGAGATACGGTGGCTGGTTCCCATCGCGACTGATCCCTGGCTCGTACATATACAGCATCACCTGGCTTATAGTTAGGTGTTTGACTATCGGAGTTAACATTCGCTTGTATTTGCTTATATTGTAAAGACCTTTTAATACTTGGTCGAGCATTGTCAAGTTCGCAATGTAGCCGCCTTCCAAACATTAGTTGACCCGGTGTCTTACCCGTGGTGCTATGAGGTGTGATGCGATAAGCAAAAAGGAAATGTTCCAGTCGTTTTTTGAGGCATTCTGTGCTTGACGACATTCTGGTCTTAAAAGTTCTCACGAGCCTTTCTGCTAACCCATTTGTGCGCGGATGATAAGGCGAAGACGTAATGTGATTGATTCCTTTATTTTTGCAATAGTCCTGGAAATTCTGGGAAGTGAATTGTGGACCATTGTCTGAAACCAGAAATTGAGGGAGACCAAACGTAGTGAAGATTGTGTCGAGTTCGTCACAAAGTTTAGTAGTAGTAATTTTTGTCATAGGTTTAATCTCTATCCATTTAGAATACGCATCTGACAAGACAAGCCAATAAAAACCTTGGAATGGTCCAGCGAAGTCAATATGAATCCTTTCCCAGGGTTGGTCTGGCATTGACCACGAGAAAATTGGCAAGTCAGCAGTATTAGGTCGATTTTCTTGGCATTTGTGGCAAGACTTCACATGAGTGTCTATGTCTTCCTCGATAGTTGGCCACCAAACATAAAAACGTGCCAGTGCTCTCATCGCAGAGATACCAGGATGCCCACGATGCAAGTATCTTAAGGTAGTTTTTCTTAAAGTTTCTGGGATGACAATACGACCTTGCCACATGACAATTTTATTTTCAAGAGACAACTCACTGCGCTTGCGAGCGTATGGCTTTACATTGTTCGAATATTGATGCTCACGCCAACCGGTTTTTATAAGATTAGATACTAATTTCAGCGTGGTATCTTTTTGTGTTTCATCACGTATAATGGTTTCAGACAGTGCAAGATCGCCAATCTTATCAATTTGTAAGCGCACTACAATGTTATGAACTTGCAGTTCAGATTAAGACGGTTGTTCTTCTGGATTAGGCATCCTGGATAAATAGTCTGCAATTAGGTTGTTACTGCCCTTCGTAAACTGGATATCATAATCGTAGCTTCCAATGACTAAAGCCCATCGTACTAAACGATTATTAGCAAGCTTAGGTAAATTTCGTTGAGCTCCCAAAATGTGAATGAGGGGCTTGTGATCTGTGACTAGAGTAAATTTAAGGCCACGAAGATACTGGTCAAATTTCCTTATTCCGAAGAATATTGCGAGAGCTTCGCGGTCAATGACAGAGTACTTTGATTCTGCTGGCCGAAGTTTCCGTGATGCAAAAGCTATTGGTTGTTCTACATTGTTTTTCTTGTGGTAAAGTACTGCTCCTACTCCCTTTTCTGATGCGTCACAGGCTAGGTAAAGTGGGTATTTGTCATTGAATGCTACGAGTGGTTTAGAACATACAATCAATGACTTTGCTTGTTCGAATGCTTTAGATTCCTTGTTAGTCCATTGCCATTTAATTCGATTTCCTGTCAATGCGTGGAGATCAGCACATACACTATGCAAGTGTGGAATAAATCGCTCGTAGAAGTTGACTAGTCCAAGAAAAGATCGTAGTTCTTTGGTGTTAGTTGGTGGCGAAGCTTTGGTGATTGCTTCTATCTTTGACTTTGTAGGGCGTACACCATTCCTATCGATTGTGTGACCGAGATATTCGACTTCTGGTTGTAGAAAACTGCACTTCTTCAAATTGACTTTCAATCCAGCTTGCTCTAATCTTTCAAACACGGTCCGGAGTGTCTCAAGGTGATCTTTGTCATTTTTACCCGTGACCGCAATGTCATCGAAATAAACTGCGACGTTCGGTATGCCCTCTAGGAGTTGGTCAAGATAGTGTTGAAAAATTGATGGAGCTGTCGAAATTCCAAAAGGCATTCGGTTATACATGTAGTATCCTTTATGTGTTGATATTGTCAAAAATTTCTTTGATTCGGGCTCTATTTCGAATTGTAAGTACGCATCCTTTAGGTCAATTTTCGAGAATTTCTCACCATCCGCTAGATTCTGGCGCAGTTGATCGAATAAAGGAACTGGGTGTGCGTGTGTTATCAGTACAGGATTGAGTGTGCTGCGAAAATCACCGCAGATTCTGATCTGGCCATTGGTTTTGACTACGTTGACTGTAGGTGTTGCCCATTGTATCGGTATTATATTTGGGTCTACTTTGCTTATGATGCCTTCTTTAAGTAAACGATCTAGTTCAACTTCAATGTTTCTCTTCATTGAAAATTTAATTGATCTGGCCGGAATGTGTTTCGGTTGAGCATCAGGCTTAATATGTATGTTTACTTGATAATCTTTGACTCTACCAAGTTTGCCATCAAAAAGAGCAGAATGTTTGTTAATAATTTGTTTGAGTGACGTGGTTTCCTGTCGTGTTTTCTTAATAGAGTATACTGGTTTCGGGAACTCCATGTGAAACATTTCGCTCCACCGAAGGCCAAACAACATAGGGTCAGCTGACTTCATTACAACAACGGGTAGCAGTTTTCTTTTGTTCTGGATCTGTACGGTGACGTCAGTTAAGCCTTTTGGTTGGAGTTTTGTGTTCCCATATGCGTTCAAAACTGGAGCCTTCGTAAGAGAAGGGGCTCCGATACGTCGCCAGAATTTGGTACTAATAATGGAATAGACGGAGCCGGGATCCCAGTCTAATGTGCAGGGAATGTCGTTAATAAGCACATCAATTTTCTTACTGTCCTTGGTGCTTTTTTTATTGATTTGACAGACCATATCTGTTTCGTCTTCGCTGTCTTCTGAATTAGACGATTGTGATGACTGATAGCTGTTTCCGTCATGCCTAAGCTTGTGTAACTTGTTCATTTTAGTGGATGTTCTATGTTTATCAAACCGGTTAGGTAGATATGCTTTGCCTGATTTGATACAGCAATCCTCGAAATGGCCTGGTATATTGCATTCTTTGCACGTATGTGTTTTGGCAGTGCATTGGTTAAGCGGGTGTCTTTCAGGCTCTCCGCATCTGAGGCATTGATGGGTGCGGAATTGGCGCGGTGTCGTGTTGGTATGCGCCTTGGGGTTTCTTTTAATTTTATTGACTTTGACGTGTGTGTCTGTATCGCCTTCTGCTCGTTCCCGTGATTGGGCAACACTAAATATTTGAGAAAAGGTCACTTCTTTCATATTGCCGTCTTGTAGTTCTTGTAAATCGGGCCATTTTTGTTTAAGATCGATCTGTAGTTGTTCATGATTGAGCCCGGTTGCAAAACGATCACGCAACTGTCGTTCCAGTAAGTCATTGCTGTAGCCACAATCTTTACTTATTTCTTTTAGTCTCTTGGCGTAATGCTCCATGGATTCATTGTCCGTGCGTACGCAGTTCCAAAAATCGGTCAATGCTCTGTATCTTGTGCGTTTAATTCTGAACAGGTCAAGGAGTTTAGCTCGAATGTCAGAATACGAACTTTTTTCAAAATGTGGTGTAAGGGCAACTTTTATGTCGTGAAATGTTTCAGGTGTGAGGCAGGTAAATAAAAGCTCTTTCTGGGTAATTCTTGCATCTTCTCCCCAAAGTTCGCATTTATTCTCAAAATAGTCGATAAAGTTTTCAACAGAGGTCTCATCCGGATTGAATTTGTCGGTCTTAAAACAATTGTAAATATTGTTTTTAGTACTGTGAGCGTGCGAAGAACTGGGCGACTCCGTGCCATTTGTTGTAATTGGTGTGGGGGCCGCGGCAGCTGCATTTTGTTGTTGTGATACTAACAACTTTAAAACTTCTGTTATTTGATTCTGTTGTAAAGGTTTGTAGTTTTAGGAACTGTTCAAATTGTTCACTGTTCATCATGTCGACTTTTTATTCTCGTCGCCACTGATATAAATCACATAATTATATTAAGTATTTTACAACATTAAAACGCAAGAAAATGTGATGACAGAATGAATGACAGACGAACGATCTTTATGAATAGAAATGTAGGTGAACAATAAGGCGGTATACTTATAATTAGATTGTAACAGAATCAATAATGTATTTATTTATTTAATGGAAATAAAGTATTATTTTAATCAAATGAAATAAAATGAAGATAAGTTTAACTGAATTAAACGGGAATAAATAAATTAATTTGTAAATAAATACAGCCGTCACAGAAGGATTGGACAATAAACGTGGATATTGGTAACATGTTTGTGTTCTTTAGTTTTTAAGGATTTTTTGTAGCATGTAACTGTTCTGTCCCTAATAAACATAATAAAAACTCCTAAAAATTCATTACATGACCGTTGTCATACTTCATTTACCACATCCACAAGCAGTGACGGATTAAGACTACTTGATGCCCTAAGCAATCCGCGCCTGTGGGGCCCCCTATCCGAATGTCAACTAGAATCGCCAAAAGGTCTAGTAGTAGTCTAGGTCAACTTAAAACGCGCGAATTTTCAGTAAGTCTAGTAACTTTTTTTTGGTGTGGTTTTTGGTGACGCCCTTTTTTCCGTATGGGAAATCGTCATATAACTTTTCCTAAGCTGTCTCTGTGCGGAGCGGGAGGGAGTGTCAGACTTTTACTGACTAAACAAAATAAATAATAAACAAACGGCCTGTCGTCATAAGACGGATGGTCGGCAAGCTAGCCCATAGCTCACCGTCCACAAGCCCACGCCTACGGTGGCCGGTGACGCCCGGTGCGTCTCCCGCGGCGGCTGGGGCGAGAGGTTCTCTCCCTCTGGCGTTCCGCCACCTCCTTCGCTAGCAAGACTGCTTCGCAGAAGGAGGTGACGGCTTCCCATTACGTCTCGCTCCGGACCATGGATTGAACCAGGGCCGGACGCGAGAGGTCGCCGCCGCCGATCACCGCTACGAGGACACGGCGTTGCTCCGCCCACGCAGGGCAGACCTCCACCGTGTCCTTCGGTCGATCCTCGCAATGGAAACACCCGGGCGTTTCCTCCCGCCCGATTCGATGAGGAACCTCCCGAAACAACCGGGTCCGGTGAGAACCTGCGTCAGGCGGAAAGTGGGGACGCCGTGGCGTCTCTCAAGCCACTCCTCAAAGAGGGGACTTATCGCCACTATCGTGGCGTGCCCGGATTTTTTTTTGTGCTTCTGGTGCCCCCCCAGACGTGATGCCCTTGATTAAGGGTTAATCCGTCACTGTCCACAAGTCATCCGACTTTACATAATTACTGCTACCGGTGCGATGCCACCAATTCTTGTTTCATTTACTTTATATAATTATTAAATAATGATTTTAATAAATAGTTAAATAAGTAAATCAGGCCTAATGCACTTAATAATTCCATGCGGTAACCACATTCCATATGTTTTTGTGAATTTTTGTGTTGCTGGTAACTCTATCTATAAATGTCAGATTGATTGGCGAAGCAACTCAAGCAACATGCTTTTGTAAATTGTAATTTAACTACGACGATGAATAAAAATTAAAATATACGTCTTAATAAATTAAAAAGATAGTGAAGTGGGTTATTGATTTAAGTTAAGAACCAATTAATTAAGCCAAAATGGTTTCCAAGAAAAAGAAGAAGGTATTTAAACATATTTCACAATGTCACAACACGTGTTTTTACTATTGGATATAACCAACAAAATTTCGGTTTTCCGCAGTACTCATCCGGAGAAGGAGCACAGTTTATGACCAGGAAGGCTGCCCTAAAGAAACTACAGCTGTCTCTCAAAGATTTCAGACGTATTTGCATATTGAAAGGTATTTACCCACGAGAACCCCGTAATCGTAAGAGGGCTCAGAAAGGCGCAGGCGGTATCAAAACATTGTATCATACAAAGGACATAAAGTTTTTATTACACGAACCTATAATATGGAAGCTCAGAGATTTAAAAG
The DNA here is from genome assembly GCA_950022955.1 of Xestia ashworthii. Taxonomy (NCBI): domain Eukaryota; kingdom Metazoa; phylum Arthropoda; class Insecta; order Lepidoptera; family Noctuidae; genus Xestia; species Xestia ashworthii. The sequence goes on from OX465553.1 coordinate 17,783,236, forward strand.
TAAGTACTACAATGTGTAAGAACTTTTTTTTTCACAACTTTTAGCAGTTTAAGAACATGACGCTTATTCATGTTCTTTTTTCAGGTGTACCAACAAAAAATTCGTCGCGCAAGGGCAATGAGGGAGTACAAAAACATGAAGAAGTTCTTACGTGACTATCCAGATATAAATATAGATCACATTGTCAAAGAAAGATATCCTACATTTGTAGATGCTTTGCGAGACCTGGATGACTGCCTCACACTATGTTTCTTGTTCAGCACTTTCCCATCCCTAAAGAAAGTCCCCAGAGATCAGTCAATGCTTTGCAGGAGACTGACAGTTGAGTTCATGCATGCAGTAATAGCTGCAAAAGCTCTCCGGAAAGTATTTGTGTCAGTCAAAGGCTACTATTATCAAGTTGAACTTGAAGGACAAACTATCACATGGATTGTGCCACATCACTTTTCATTCCAGGTAAATGCTATTGATTACTTATTCAAATATCTTGTGTTCTTTTTCTCCCAAATATTTGTTAAAATACAACTATCTTTTTTTGCAGCCTCAAAACAAGGATGAAGTTGATTTCAAAATTATGTCAACATTTGTTGAGTTCTACACAATGATGCTTGGCTTTGTCAATTTCAAACTGTACCACTCCCTCAACATAGTCTATCCACCTAAACTGACTGCAGCATTCACAGCTGACGACAAAGAGCTTATAGATGAGCATGCCTATGTGGCTGAGAGGATAGCAGCCATGAACTTGTCTTTAGCCAGAGTAGAAGGTTCCAATGAAGGTGAAGAGTTGCCAGAAATAGACATCTTTAACACAGAGGATGAGGATCCACAAAAGTTAGAAGAAGCCAAGCTTGAAGCAGAAAAGGTCAAGAAATTGAAGACAATGTTCAAAGGCCTCAAATTCTTCATAAACAGGGAAGTGCCTAGAGAACCATTGGTTTTCATCATCCGTTGCTTCGGTGGTGAAGTCTCCTGGGACAAAGATCACTTTGTTGGAGCCACATTTGATGAGTCAGATGAGAGTATTGCATACCACATTGTTGACAGGCCCACTATGGACAAGCAGTATCTGTCCCGTTACTATGTGCAACCTCAATGGGTGTTTGACAGTGTCAATGCAAGAACTCTGCTGCCTATCAACAAATATTTAATGGGAGCTGTCCTGCCACCTCATCTTTCACCATTTGTTGATAAAACTAAAGATCAAGTTTATATTCCTCCTGAAGAGAAGGCTCTCAATGATCCTAACTTCAAACCTCTGGGTAAGTTTCACCAACATTTTGAACAATGAAATGAGTGTACATTATAGGTACACCTCTGTCGTAACCCTTCAAGAATTACATGCATGATGTATTGTGTAAACATTTAAAAAAATATTTTTTACTCATATTTTATTTCTTCTGAACAGATGATGACCAATCAGGCACAGAAATTGAAGAGGCCAGTGATGAGGACAAAGAGGATGACGAGGAAGCAGATTCCGAGGAGGATGGTGATGCTGAAGCAGCTCTGGCCAAACAGTACCAACAGGAGGTAGAGGAGGAATCAGACTCTAGTGATGATGATGGTGTGGACCCAGAGAAAAAGAAACTGGCTAAAGAGAAGGTAAGACGCATTTTACACAACTTACATTAAATTATAATTTAAAAAACCCCCGACACAAGACTGATTTTTATCAAACATAGCTAAGACTACTCCCGACTAATACACCTTTCAAACAAAAAAAAACAAAATCGATTCATCCGTTCGGGAGCTACCATGCCATAGACAGACACACACACAGACGCGTCAAACTTATAACACCCCGTTGTTTTTGGGTGGGGGTTAAAAATGAAGTGTGTTTGTAAATTAATTTGTGTCTTTTAATGTTTTTTCTGAAAATAGGGTGTTGATCAATTTTTCATTCACTTTTGACGTATTTATTACAGAAAAAAGCAATGGCTGTGACTGCTGGTGTGCCCCATAAAGACCATCCCTACCAGAAAGAGATAGAAGACAAACAAGCTTTCAGGCTGAGAGAGAAGCTTGTGCGCAAGAAGCACAGGAACCTCTACAAGAGCATGAAAGCTGGACAGGAGAAGCGTAAGAAGGAAATATGGTTGCTACGGAAGAAGAGGCGTCTTCACGACGAGAAAGCTGTGGAAGACAAGAAAGCAGAAAAACGTAAACAAAGAGCCCAAGCAATGGAAGCTTCTGCTTAAATCATAAATAAAAACATATCAAAATAACTGTTTTATTTATGTATTGTGCTAATTAATTTACAGTATAATATTTACATCACAATATAAAAAAGTTGAAGACATTTCCTTCAAATAACAATGAAACAAGACAATCATAATAATATTAGTCATTTAGAAGCAAAAAAATACTTTGGTACTATTAGATATGGCTTATCACGCTAAGTTCTATATATTTTAGTACCAACTTAGATATTATGAAGTACCAGACATTGAATAAAAACAATTCTAGGTCTATATAACGTAAATAAACTTTTTTTCTATGTAAATATGCTAAACTGCGCTTAATTGAGCAGATCAATGTGTCTATTTTGTGGTGAATTATAACCACAGGAATAAAATGTCCATTGACACTTAATATGTACATAAATTAATGTCCATTCATATAGTGGCCGTGATAAAACAACACATTAGCAGCAAAGTTCATTCTTTTGTCAATCAAACTTTTTCAATCTAAAGACCATTGATGGAATGATGGAAGCCACGCAATAAGTATAAGAATTTGACTGAATAGTTGATTCCTGGATACTAGGTGTAATCAGAATCACTGTCGGTTTCGCCTTCAGCGTCGCTGTCCTCAAGCTCAGGCATCGGGAAGCGCAAGATTGCAGCAATTCCAGTCAGCTGGTCTAATTCTGTGGAAGAACATGGAACAAATTGAGTAAAAGTTAAACATAGTATAGCTATTTGATTAAAAACGTTATAATAGTGCAGCAACTAAAACAATGTCAAAACAACAGTATCAAAAAATTACAAATCCACTTATTTAGTCCGTCAGAGTATTGGAAAATAATGGAAACTTTTTTTTTGTTTAAATAAATCAATGAATATTGACAAAGATAAAACGCATCAAAACTCGGGAGTGGGGACTCATGATGTCAGTACGCTCTAAAACCTGTGCGACGTATTGACAATTTTAAAAGCGTCTTAACTTCGTCAGTTTTGATTTATGTAACAAAGAAAAAATATGTTTTGATAATCTAACTGACAGATTAATTAGATTTTTTTGTGGTCTATGATTTACACTTACGTTCCCCAGAGACGTGCATGCTAGAGAAAATCCTCACGTCGCCGCCGTTTTCCCGAACTGCATCAACAATGGCGACATAATCTTTCCGTTGTTGTATATCTTGACACCTGAATAAAAACAGAAAGACTTGGTTTCAAAATGCTTAGGGCGGAGGACTTATCCGACAAAAAAGGACCGACGACGTCCTTGAAGATCACGGTAATCAAATAGAAACAGATAACACAGGACCGGTATTGTAGTGTTGAGCTGATGGCATATTATGAGCAGGGGTGGATTTCCCTATAGGCCGAGACGCCGAGTAGGCCCGGGCATAGGACGGCAAAATTTGGTCGTGAGAGAATCAGTAACTGAAATACTGATCGAGATAATTAAATCAATTACTGACTATCATTTTTTATTTTCATTTTTATTTAATTTCTCTAGTTTATTAACGTATCAAATGCGCCCATGATTATGACCACTACTGAACATATTTTGGTTGAGAAGATGATCATTTCATTTTAAGTGCAAATGATAGGGAAATAATTCAATAAATGAACTAGGCCAAGTACCTAGCCAGCATATTGGTAGAAGCTTTGCTAATTTTACTAAATTACCTAAACAATTTATCAGAAATCATAAGGATCTCAATAGCTTGAGCCTCGTTCGCACACTCAATGTGTTTCTTTCCGTAGAAAGCTTTAGCAGGTTCCAGTTGGAGCATTGTGTAGAAACTCTCCAGCAGTTTCACCTCACTGGCAGCTTTTGTGTCTGAGATCTTGGCCATTACTGCTGGCTCTTGCAATACCTCTGTAATCAGAAATATTAAGATAAGATAAAATAAAATTCGACATCTTTCCATATTAAATGGGTAAATATAAATTCATGCACATCTGGTTTTAAAACTCATTAATTGAGAAACAATATGTTTTTACTCTCAAAAATTATATAAGAGACCCCACAATTGGGCGTACAACAGTAGTTTAGAAGTCTATAGGGTACAAATACACAGACATTAATCACTTATTTGATGAAGATAAGAGCTACCTAATCTTAAATGGATTAGTGAAAATAGCCATAAGCATAATGTTATTTAATAAAGAAGAAATGACTTCCAACATAATATGAATGTGACTATTTCCCTTCGGTTGTTATATGAATAATACTTCTATAGCTCTTGTTAAACATATCGTACAAAGGAAGTAGTAGTTTAAATGGCATAGTTTTTAAGTTATTGGTAATTTAAGTTTAACCAATTTGTTGTTGTGCTGTGAGAAGGAGTCTTTATTTGTGAGATGTTGCCACTTTGTGCAACCAAAACTATCAAACTGAATTTAGAAGATTGAAACAGATGTTTGAATTTTTTTTTTTTTGAAGTTAGAGGCATTTTGTGTTGTGTTGTGATAAAATGAGTTTGTAATCGAAGATGAACACAATATGTTTTTACTTATTGCCACTAAAAGTGAAAAAAATGATAAAAAATAAAAAGTTCAAAAAAAAATGGTAAAAAAAATTTTTAGTTAAAAATGGTCAATTTAATGGTCTGAATAACATGCCGAAGTTAATGTATAACCTCAGGAACATGGTGTATAGAAATGACAGAATATTCTACATAAACCCTTTCATGCATCTGGTCTTACATGCCAGCTTAAAATTATATTAATATAAATCTATACTAATATTATAAAGCAGAAGAGTTTGTTAGTTTGTTTGGTTGAACGTGCTAATCTGAAGAACTGCCAGCTCGAATTTAAAAATTCTCTTTGAGTTGGATAGCCCATTTATCGAGGAAGGCTATAGGCTATATAACATCACGCTATGACCAATAGGAGCGGAGCAGCAATAAGAAATGTTGCAAGCGGGAAAAAAGCTTCTGTTGAGCAGGCGATGCGTTGCGATATCAAAACTTCACGTGAGCGAAGTCGCGGGCAGAAGCTAGTCTGGTAATAAGGGGAAAGATTTGCAAAATAGTAACAGTGAGGCCTGCACCAACTGTCAGCATCATCTGAAGAGGGATTTTTAGCTGATGACGCATAATGTGACATAAATATCTTTTGAAATTGCAACTTCCATGTTGTAATATTATGAAATAATTATATATATTATGATTCAATGCTTAAGTCTAGCTATGGGTCTTTCCCTTTGATAAAATTATACTATGAAATGAAGAAGCTTACAATACAAACCTTTTAAAGAATGTTTAAATCCTGATGAAGCTTTGACCAACAAAAACTTGCTTTTATTATCAATGAGCAGTTTGTTATCAGTTTTAATAGCTTGTTGCATCATGTACTCAAAGAACTGGTCTTTGACAAATCCTGGTGAGGCGATAATCACACACTTGACAATGCTGAAGTCTACATGTCTCAGGATACCTTGCATCACAGCTTCATAGAATTTGTTTAAGCCCTGAAACATATAAAAGTGACACAATCAAATAAAGAAAAATGCCATGGAGGACGTAATAGATATCCATTTTTTTTATATAATTTTTTTTTATTCATTAAAGACTGACGCTCCAGGGTAGCAGGCAAAATTATTTATTTCTTAGGGTTTTCGTATATGCAGGCCAGTGCTAGGTAAGACATGTGTAGTTCCAGATTATAATCATCAAAATACAGCCCTCCAGGTTTGTTAAGGTTGAAGAACACTTTTTTCAAGGTCAAAGTACTTATGAAAGTCATTCGTCAACCTCTATGTACTTGGAGCTTTTGCAGGCTACCCTGATGCTTCGTTAGATGTTCTTTACTGGACGACACAAATGGCGCAGCGGTAGTGAGGCCGCCTTACGTTCTTTGGGTCTCAGTAGGAGCAAATGTTTTTGTGATGAGCATGAAAATTTGTTTCAGAGTCGTAGATGTTTATATGTATAATAAGTACATGGTAACTATATCAACTATCTGGTGTCCACCAAGCCTCGTTGCTTAGTGTGGCACTGTGTGTAATGTTCAGCGATGTTTATTATATGTATTATTTATTTAAACCACATCTGGCGGAGGCTTCTAATATTTAAACTAAAGCTAGCCAGAACATGTTTTGTTTTGAGCATCCTGCTTGCAGAATACACTTTCTCTTTTACATCAGATAATTGAAAAACTCAGCAAAAGGCCTAATTTAAAAAATGATTCCTATAAAATAAGCAAAAACATACCTTCTCATGTTGTTGCACAAATCCTTTTCGTTTCCTAGGGATTGTGATATCAATTTTAGATCTCACTAGTGTCATAGAGGGTGTGATCAGGCAGACATGGGCCAAACCTTCCTGCATCACAACTGCACCTACATCAGCATTGGCAGCAGGGTCACAAGCCTGGTCCACCCTCTCTAAAGCCACGGAATCCCACAGAGGTTTTTGTAGAAGGAACTTTCTGTTTAGTTCTAAATCTAATGTGTGATAGGCACCCATCTGAAAAGATATTAATAGGTTTTGGTATACTTACAGCAGTTCAAGTAAATCATCGTCTGCCTAGCCTTTTTCCAACTATACATTTTGTAATCTAAGGAATCTCAGAGGTTTACAACAGACATTTTACCTCACTACTATACGTATGAAGTATATTACAAAAACCCTAGCCATGCGTTATTTACCTTTACATACTGATTCTCCACAATATTGCGGCCTTTCAGCCTTAGTACACATGCTTGTGTATCGAAATCAATCGTTTCCACAGTGATAGTGAGTGTGGTCCTCACTCTGCTGCTGGTAGACGAGCCTGTTGAAGACTCAGTCTGAACTTTGCGAACTGTGGACGCCGTCACTGCATCACCCACTGCGACGAGATTGTATGCATGCCACATGTCTTCGGGCTCCTCCGGAATGAGGCCGATACTCCTTAAAAATAAACGGCAGGTAAAGGAATTAACACCGATTCACAAATGCACGGCTAGACTTCGGATTTCATCAATATGTTTTTGGTTTGCCACTTACCCGCAGCCATCTTTTTCGATACTTTTGTGAATGAGCTTCATCTTCCTTGTGTTATTGTTGATTTATTCACATTATTTATTCACTGACATATCGAAAGTCTAATCTTTCTTCCGAGTGCATCGGTTAAAAGACGTACGGAACAAACAACAAATGGGTTTCTTCGTGGTTTCTTCTGAAAACATGACATTTCTTTTCTTGTCAAAACGTGAAAATTTTGATTGGTTGTTTTTTTAGGTAATTTGGAGTTGGAATAGTAGTCTTTCTACCATTTTCAAAAGATGGTCCACCTAGCTAGCTACTAATATCTAATCTGTGGGTCCACCTATTATTGCCAATGTGCCTTTTGTTTGGAAATGTTTATCATAATTATGAGTATTCAAATGTGTGAGCAATTAAAAGAATATTTTCTTTTAATTGAAAACCTATTTAGATCTATCCACACGAATACCTATTTAGAATACCAATACCTATTTTAGATCTATCCACACAGATCTGGACACATCGTACCCGGGACATGATCAAACCGTTCACAGATTACTATATTAGTAGCTAGCTACAGATACGACAGTGACTTTTTGGTAGAGTTTCCAAAGGGTCCGTTTTGGCGCTGTTGTAGCCATCGGGGTTTTGACAGAAGTATATATAAAATAGTTATGTATGTAGGTGTAATAGTGATTGCAGGAATCTTGTTATCGATAACTAGTGATGTTCTTAAATATCGACTTTTTCATCGATATCGATACTTTAATGGCGCCTTCATATAGTTGATTTATTTTTGAGGTTCAGGTAATCATAATAAAATAAAAATGATAATTTATAGGTTTATATTTGTATAAACATTTTTAAACTAACTGATTAAATTTTTTTGTTGGCGTCAATCCAAAAAGAATGATGTAGTGAGTCTTCTTTACAGCTCGTCTTAATTTTCTCCTTTTTCCACCACCAGGATAGCCATTAACACTGTCAAACAGTTCATCAAAAAATTCAACAACTTCAGCTGTTGTGGCCATTGTAGCTCCAGAATCTAGACCATGTAATTTATCTGAAAATAAGAATAATGAACACATTAGTAAACAAATACCAGTTCTGTAGAAATGGAGACACGTTGTATATGAGACGTTACGTTGCTGGACTGTTAATTATAGCCCTCGCAGTTGCCACAACAACTAAGAATTAATGTACGTTAATAAAGTAAAAAAAGGTCCATCAGCATGACGCACAACAAACAATTTTAAGTGATGACATGACAAAAGTTATGGGGCATTACAGAGCCCTCACACTGCTAAGAATATTTTCTGAGGGTGCCACAGTGGAGGGGATTTCTTATTTCCTATATTGGATTAAAATTAAAACATTAGAAGATATTTATGTATGTATATCTATACCTGCCGTTCCAATCAAAACTGATGATGTTATGACACTGTCATCTTGTTCCTCGGAGTAATTATGATCAACTGTACCAACCAACCAACCACCCTGAAAAATTGAGAAATATTGCTGTAATACATATTATTATAAGTTGTACTCATTTTAATAAAACCAGCCTATAACTGACCCACTGCTGGGCAAAGGCCTCTTCTCAACAGAGAAGGCACGAGCATTGATTACCATGCTTGCTCAAGACGGGTTGGCGAGTTGTCATACTTATAGTAAAATAATACTGATAAATGGGACTATATTTAGATAACCATACACACCAGTTGTAGTACATGTATATCCGCCTCATCTTGTGCCTTGAAATAATTATGTTCAAGTATTACATCCCACCCTGGAAACATATTTGATACAGTTAATACAGTAATTTTTAATATTTCGAAGTTGATTTTATGTTTTCCCTATAGGTACATTCTGTATAAGTTTTTTGTATATGTCCGCTATAACATTTTCTTTACGTTCTGTTGGTTTCTAGTTGATTGAAGTTTTAATAAAAAAACTTATAACATCTCAAATCAAGTAATCAAAATAGTCCTCTTTTTACTTGATCTGAGTACTTATAACAAAACGACTTTTACATAACCTAAGAAGTTTAACAAAACTCACCAGCTACACTAAGCGGAACGCCTTATGCAACTTCTTCTGTTTTTCATAGACACGTTTCCTGAGTCCGATGAGGAGGGAATTTGTTGGCACTAGGAAGGCATCCACAGATTTCTAAGTTCATTGTTCTTGGGAAAACTCACTGTTGCATTGCAACCACCTACACAGCACTTTCGGATTCGCATGACGAATAATCGCACATTTAACATGCACAATCAGTATTGTCTCAAACTACAGAGGAAATTGTGTATCTCAACTCAGTAAAATACGAGGAAAATTAAGGAAAATAAACTCATAGGTTAGAATTCTCTGAAGATTTTTGACAATGAGCGCATTATATACTCAAGTGTCATATTCATATGATACATAATTGTTATGTGCTTGACAAACACTGACATAACAAAACCAAGATGGCGATGCCGGCATGGCGCCGGCGATGCTACGCCAGCGCCAAAACGGACCCTTTGGAACTAAAGCTGTCACAGCCGTGAAACCGTTCTCTGCCAGGGGCTCAAAAAAATTTTGAGGCTCTCATTTTATTGAGCTCGAGCTCGACTCGATTTACCCATATAGGTTTAGGTTCAAGATTGATTAGGAATCGGGCAGTAGTACGCACCACAGATTAAATATTAGTAGCTAGCTAGTACGCACGGCCACAGCACTTTCCTCAGAATAATGACTAAAGCACTTTCTTGTCCCAGCACTGACTTTGTCCCAGGCACGACTGTTACTAGAAAAAAACCGGCCAAGAGCGTGTCGGGCCACGCTCACTGTAGGGTTCCGTAGCTTCCCAGACCATTAAAAATACCAACATTTTTCGTCAGCAAAAATAACTTTGTTTTTCATAGTATTTGTATGAAAAACAAAGTTATCATTTGCGTTTTTTTGAAAAAGTGCTATATAACTCAAAAACTATTCAACTCATCAAGTTGAAAATAATTTTCCTAGAAAGTTCATATAAAGGTCTACTTCTGTGATTTTTTTCATATTTTTTAAACTTATGGTTCAAAAGTTAGAGGGGGGGGGACACATTGTTTTTGACTTTCGGAGCGATTATTTCCTAAAATATTAATATTATCAAAAAATGATTTTAGAAAACCCCTATTCATTTTTAAATACCTATCCAACAATATATCACACGTCAGGGTCAAAATTAAAAAAAAAATCGCTCCCCACTTTACGTCTGGGGGAGGTACCCTAATAAAAATGTTTTTTTAAATTTTTATTTTTGCACTTTGTCGGCATGATTGATATACATATTGGTACCAAATTTCAGCTTTCTGGTGCTAACGGTCACTGAGATTATCCGCGGACAGACAGACAGACAGACATGGCGAAACTATAAGGGTTCCGTTTTTTGCCATTTGGCTACGGAACCCTAAAAAAGATCTAAGAATCTAAGATTAAGAAACTAAACGTAAGCCACGCCAAGATCTTTGATGATCACTGCATGTCAAACAATCTACAGAATGAGTAAACTAAACGTAACTTTGAAGTTTTGAACGAAGGGGAGGACGGATGAGTTTATTGTATTGCATTTTGCATTGGTTTAATTTGTTTTCTGTTAGCCGACAGCTTGTTCAATTTCTATGTGCTTTTTACAAACAGTGAATAGTTTAAATATTGGTGTTTGAAATATGAGATTCGTCCATTAGATATAATTAGATAATGTGTGTGTAGTGGCAGTGATAACGTCAACGGTCAAGCTCAGCTGGTCCCGTCCGACGAGCGGTAAAAAATCTCGCGAGTTTTTCTTTACATTACACAGGTAGCACTTTTCGTGCTCCATTTCTCTAAGGTATGCCGTTATATTTTTTTTCTAGATAACACGCTTGCTTAGATACACTAAACGTAAAGAATATAAATAACACGTAGAACATACGTATGTGTATATTTTCAAAATTAGTGTTATTTATTTACCTACACGTGTTAATTTATCCACGGTGCTTTATAATAACGGTAGGGGTTTATACACACGGCCGCGAAATTTTGTTTATCTTTATTTACAACGACGCACTGGCCGTGATCCAGATTACGTGTCGTCATTGCGCGGGAACTCGCGATATTTTTAGTATATTAGTCGCACGACGATTTAAAATGCGTCGTGTAACTAACATTACTTTATAGAAATCGTTTTTCAGTAAAAAATAATGACTCTGAAGTGTCAGATTAAGTGTTTTATGTGATTAAAAAAATGAGTGAGACCCAAGAGACCCTGCCGCCGGACTCGGCAACTGCTCCCCCTGCACCGCCGTCATCCACGTCTTCAGACAATGCATCACTTGCCAGCACAGCAACCCCCCCTGTCACCAAGCCAGCCGACTCCACAAGACCAACTTCTTTGCCCAAACCATCCGGCTTGAAGCCACCCTCCAAGATTGGCCGGCTCTGCTCCAACTCTGCGCCCAAACCTGCCGTGCCCGTCTCTCCCAGAACTGGTGAGTGTTAATATTATTCATCCTTAAAACAGATAAACCTTTCTCTTATTCTTACTACTTTAATCTTTTCTCACCTAATAATGATGTCATTCTTACACAAAGTGATTATTAATTATCCTGAAGACACAGTAAGCACATTGTTATGCTTTATTAACAAACTGCAATTGACAAGATTCCTAGTTCTGGTATATAATATTTTGTATTTTATATGGTAATTGCCTTTTTGCCTAGTTATTATTTTCTGTATTTAAGCAATGTTCAATGTTTCATAAATCATTCATTAATAGGCAGAGTTTTAAAGTAATGGTTTGATGAGGTATCAATTAAAATTTGACTCAAGGTATTTATCCGACTGACTGTCCTATTATATCAATAATGTTCAGAGACACAAGGACATAGGGGAATGGTTAATAAAATGCCAATGTGCTCACATCCTGTTTGAACTTCACATTTGAACTGGCTTGATGATAATTTAATTTTTTATATAATTACTTATCTATTTTTAGCTAAATAATTATCTGGAGAATGGTGGTTTTAAAAAATATTTACTGTTAATGAAGTGTTTAGAATGCTCATGTATTTGCTATTCATGTTGCAATGTGCTTGCCCCAGTTACTGCAGGCGCAATATCACGATAATACGGCGCAGTGTGAAGTGCGCGTGTGTAGATTATATTGAGCTATTTAACACTGGCCTTTGTGGAAGACCTACCATGTAACTGTAAGTATCATACAGGGAGAGCTAATCTTTTACGCATCTTTTTTTTGGGAATAATTTTTGGCGACGTTTTTCTTGCGGCCGAGATTTGCAAAGCCAAACAAAAACGCTTTTTCTCTCTGTTTCTTCTTTTTACCTTTTTGGAAAAGACTGCGTTCAAGCTCACGAATCACGACTGACGTAAACGGTTGGCATGGCACTGCTGTCCACCGTTTACGTCAGTCGTAATTCGTTTCACTACAAAAAACTTTCGTGGTTTCCGAAAACGGTGTTTCCCATTTAAACGAGAAAGTCTGACATGGCTTTTCAATTTGTTTACAATGATATCATCCTATTCTAAAGATACGGAAAGTCGTATCTTTTCGTATCCTTATCCATTGATTATAGTATTATGCTCACGTACATGAGTGCTATTGCATCAGACGAATAGTAAAAAAATAATGTAGGTACGAATAAGATAACGAAAGTCCAGGCATATTGTTCACTCGAAAAATAAGTGTTGCATTAGGTCATCATCGCTTATTATATCGATGAGATGCAAAGTGACCTCAGCTCTCCCAGTATCAACGAATAATCGCGAAGAGACATCAAAAATATACGACCTTGAACAAAATGAACCGAAACCAGTTTTCTAAATAGTTGTTTACAGTCCGTAGCGCGCATCGCTTTATCAATTAACGACTCAAATTAATATAAATCGACTCATCATCATCAATCAATTCCAAATTAAATTAAGTAAAGAAATATTTGTATAAAATAGAATTTTAAAATTTAAAATACCTACCTGCTGTGGTTGAAAGTGAAAATCATGTAGTTGGTTATATACCTAGTTGAGTACTTTTTCTCATGCCATGATAGGTATAGTGAGTTTCACCGGCGCGCGGTGTTATGTCCGATGCGATGCTCGATTGGCGTCGGCTCGTGACTGCGCGCCACCAATCGTCGTTGTCCGATTCGTAGCAGTAATCACCGTTTTCACTTCAAGATGCATGAGTAAGCTTTTAAAAAACGTACTACCTACCTACTTTTTCCGGTTCAAAACCTACCAATACTACAAGCGCCTTTGGCTTTTGAGCCATTTCTTTGCCATGCTAGTACAAAAGTATAACTTACCCGAGTTTCCTCTAAAAAATAGACAAAAACTTTAATGCCTGTAAAAATTCTGTCTTTTAAATTGAGCAATTTAAAACCTATCCCACACTAATGACAAGGCAAAAGGTTAATGAATAAAATGCACTTTAATGTTTCTGAATTGAAGGTAATCAATTGGAACTTGGAACGTAAGCAAAAATGTGAATGACGCAGTTTTCAATGCTATCAGGCTTTAGTTCCGGCTACCACGGCTTCCAACACATAATTACAATTACCTATCACATAGCTGGAATCCTTTTATTAGGTAAATTAATTTAGCAAGTTGTTTGAAAATACCTGACACAAACGAATCAACTTATTATGTAAAACTCTTTTGTCCAGCTGCTCTGGAAAGTAACACGAGGCTGCAAAAAATATCAATTTCACATGTTAATTTAATCCTACTAACAAAAACCAGTGAGGCGGTAACTACATCATGTTCTCGCCAAAATCAAGCAACCAAGTAAAAGTAACAAAAGACTTTTAATTCTTTGTTATCAGATATCACATTTCAACAGTAACCGTGAGTCCATGACACACTTTAACAACTAAACTGCTTGGCCGTTAGTCATATGTCAGTCTCCTCTCACAAACAAAAAAACATGATCCAGTTTTTAAAAGTTAACGTCCAATGTTTATTGTTTTTACGATGCCGCCGACACCACAATTCCAACTAGACAGTGGTAAAAAATCATTCCTGTTATGGCATTACCGGTTCTTAATACGACCTTCACAGATTACTGTTAAACCTATAAGCTGCTGTACCTTCCAGTACTGTTACTTTTATTGTTGCTAGTACTAACAACCACAATTTTATTATTGTCTTACATACACATAATAGGTAGTGTTAAAACGAATTGTTATTATTCTTAATGAATGACTGCCTGGTTGAAAACTGCCATAAAACCAATTTCACCGAAATTACGATGAGCAATGTGTTGTTACACCAACAACAGGCTGAAGTAAAATAATTCACAAATTGGCGATAACCGGAGAGTGCGAATACAATAATTAAGTGCTGAGCAATTTCCTTTTTATAAGTGTTCGCGTCAAGGATGGCTTGTTCATCAGCAGGGCAGTTAACGAATGTTATAGCATCGTCACCATCGTGGCAGAGAATAGCGTTTCCATGTTCTGTTTGTTTGGGTCTTACAATTCATCTTCCATTGTCCGTGTAGTTCACTTTCACCGGGGCGTGACGTGCGCTTGCGCCGAGCTACCACTACACTTCATCTGATGCTTTGTTGCCGTATTCCAAAACGAGAAACGCATTTACAAAACTTCTCCTACTCTGAAACAGACGGGAGTACTAAGATGCTTTAGACATTCAAAATCAATTGACGGGCCAAAATCGAATCAAAATGACCTCCTGAGTCTTGTTTTGATGAATTAAAAATACCCAATACAAGCTCAGATAGCTACATATTACAAAATGTCTTTTTACTTTCAGCAGTAATTTATTCATCGTGTCTAGTTTTAAAGATGTATGAATAAATAAATCACGCGAAGGTTAAAAGCAATGTTAAAGGTAAAATTTGCTTAGTCCCAAGAGGCAAGAGGTTACTTTCAAGCCTCCGCTCCGGCCCGTTACCTGCGTGACCTTATTTGTCACCCGCAGTTACCGTAACGACTTAGATTTACGAGTATACCTGCCAATTTGCTATTTTAATTGCCTATTTAGATTTAGAATTCCACTTACCAGACATATTCAATTAAATGTACGGAAATTATGCCAATTATGACAATGATTATTATGACTATGATGGAATAGTGATATACGTACCTACATTAGAGAAGTCAGAAATGAAAATGAAACAGTTTTGAAAACGCCCAGACAGACCGTTGGTGTTGAGGCATTGAGAAGGGGCAGTGGAATAAGCAAAAATAAGTATATTTTTTCTGCATCGTGCTAGCTATAGAGCACACTGCACTCGCTTCTTAGTAATCAGCACCAGTCGTAATAGCCAATAGTCCTAACGGTGGGCTATCTTCCAATCACAACTTATACACTGCCGCAGCCTTTTGATCGTTAACTCCATGAATGGTCTCAACAAGTGATAATCTTTTGATGTTGGTCTTTGTGCCGTTTGAAGTCCTCCCACTACTACTACGGAAAGTAGAACTCATTGTGGAAGTAATGATGCCATAACGTGTGTGAATGGGCCTCTTCAAATACACTAACAAATTGTCACTTCTAGAGTTTCGTCTTTGTTCAGAGTTAGAATTATTTGTTCTTGACTTATCACTTAAAACCGACTCGCAAATATACTTTAAGAACTGTAAGCATTATTTATATGCTCAGTTAAGGTAAGTACTATCTAATCTTGACAGCGTTTCAAAATAAACTCCCATTGGCTTCAGAGATAGCATCGGAACAGCAACCTTTTTGGTAAAGTTAATGTTGCCACGGTAGCAGTTCTTCAGTAATGCTTTCTAAAGTCAGGCTATTGTTCAAGGCGTCGCATCAATCAATTGCCATGACTGACAGTTCGGTGCCGAAGCCACCATTTACGTCACCGTGTTGCTAACGCAAAATGCGTGATGGAAATGCTTTTTTCTTCGCAAAACTTTGTCTTTGTTTGTCGTCACAAGTTATTAATTCAGCTGAAATATATGTATTTTGGTTTCAACATACGAACCACGAACGACATTTTAAGAGACGAAATGGTGGAAACCGTCTCAAGATCTTTGTCTTTGTGGAATTTTTACTAAATCATAATAAAATCCATGCCAATAGCCAATACTGTCGGTCTAAGTATTGTAGGAGTATGTATTGTACAACGGGCTGGTGTCCGCAACTCCAGCAACACCACGCGGGCCCAGTGCGGTTTGGTAGATGTCACTTGTCTTCGAATTTTTGGTTCTAGAACAAGCCGGTTTCCTCACGATGTTTTCCTTCACCGTTTTTGAGAGCAATGGTGATGAAATAAATGACACAAAGTAATGCACCTGCCTGGGTTCGAACCCACAACTTACTGTTCGTAAGGTGGGGCCGCTACCACTGGGCCACCGCTGCTGTCGTCGGTCTAAGTATTTCACCATCCATCATTAGGCACCGCTTATTATCCGTAACGATTATTAGCATCCGTACGGATGTCGTAATCAAGTTCCATAAACCGATGCCGCTTTGATCGTAAGCGACCGACTTATATTCCATCATGCTCCATACAGCTTTATTTATTTACATTCCTCGCAAACTGGCACGCATACACAAATTGAATTTCAAGATCGTTAGTTGGTTTATAATTAAATTATCTATTGAACGGTGTTCGGTTGCGGTGCGTGCCTGCAATCAAAACAATATTATTGAATCTGCAAGTGGTCTGCCTTGAGCGTAAACATTCTAGGATTGGAACGTTTAGTCTGACATTTCCACAAAATGTCAGCATGTGCACTTAGGACAAGCATAATATTATATCGAGTTGGTATTGCTAACCAATAAAATGATGTGCTTTATAAAATTCGTCATTTTCGTTCGTCAATTTTCGACACAAAATCATTCTACAGTCATGAGCAGGGTGTATTGTGTCCAACAAGTTTCCTCCTATCCATAAGTGTCGCAAATCAACTGTTGAAAACTCTTAAAATGAAATATGAAATAATTTTTCCAGATTCAGATTATATTCGAGTCTGAATGGAAAGAAATGGCTTCAGATTTAATAAAATTATATACTGAATTTGTCCTGATCTGATCCAATAAGTTGACTAAGAATTTTCTCGTATTGTCATCATACGAGTAACTCATAATATTCTACGAACAATGTGATTTATACAGCAATAAAACCGACTTGTAAAAACACAAAAAACGTGAAAAATAGCTTTAGCTTTAGAAGTCGGTGACCTTTGTTTGACTGGTTTAGTTTTTTTTGTCACCGACTTCTGAAGCTAAAGCAATTTTTCACTTTTTTTGTGTTTTTAGAAGTCGGTTTTATTTTTTACAAAAGTGATTTTATTTTCACTTTTTAGTGGTTCACATGCGCTTATCCCTTCACAGCGTACTGGCGTGATGTTATGTTATGAACTGGTGTAAACAATAGACAGACAAAAAAAAATAGTCAGAATCCCAGTAAAGAATTCCCAGTGAATTTCAGTAATCCCAGTCCATTTGCTATCATTTATTGAGGAGTTCCGTTCCCTATCCTATCTCCGAAGTTCTTCATCAGATCTTCACAAATTGAAGTGGGATCACTCCGAGAAAGTACTCTTTCGAAAACTAGCCAAATCGCTTCATTTGTGCCTATAAAGTTTGAAGAGTTCTCTCTATTTCTCCAGGATTCCATCTTCAGATCCTGATTTGATGATTATGGGACCACTTGTGAAGCGTACCCTTTCAAACAAAATAAAAATAATCCAAATCGGTCTAGCCATTTTCGAGTAATCGGGGAACATACATAAAAAAAAGGTACCGTCGAATTGAGAACCTCCTCCTTTTGGAAGTCGGTTAATTATAACTTAATTGCGAAAATAGAATAATAAGCAATATAATGAGCTTGTTTTGTTTCATTACAATTGAGATGAAGCTGATTTTGCACCGAAATAACAATGCTCTCGTGACAGTGACATAATTTGTTGCGATTGCCCAATGTTTTATGAGAACAACTGAATATAAATATTACATATCGAAATCTACCGGGAAATATTACGGAGTCGTGCAACTTGCAACAACGTCGCGTCATCGATACAAATCAATTAACTGGAAGGAAATTATTTCTTTTGAAATCACTTTGTACAATCATTATGACATCCTAATAACTTGAAAGCACACGAAAGAGCAGCACACCAAACCTCCCGACAACTACCCTCGAATGTAGTCGTTGTAGCCGAAATCGGCCAGATGGCAGTAGATGGCATCATCATAATCCTCAATTTCAAATCCTGTGATTCTTTACGATACCTTAAATACACATAAGATAATTAAAATATTCCTGAGCAAAGTACTTAGCATAGAAAATTGTGACATTAGTTGATCTTAGCAATTCAAGGTCGCTATTGTATTATTCATGTCCGCTAGTGATATCATACTCAATCCTACATAATATTCAATGTACAATTGAGTACATCCACTTGCTCAGGTTAGTCAGCAAATGTTAGAAAGTAAATTACTGCGTCCAACCATGAAGAATTGGAAATGTTTGGCTTTGAAATCTCTATTTTATTCATACTTTTGTAACTCAAATTGTATATCCGTCGCTGGTTTCCTATGCTAAACCTCTCTAGCTAATAAAATTGTCTGTTGAATGATATCATACGTCTAACTAAACGTTTCTCAATTCTTTGCAACCGACACCGGTCGTTATTTAACTGGTGTAAGGTAATTCTGCGTACGAGTTGGCAACATCCTGGTGTTTCACTAGGAAGCGGGTGTTGCCCGCAGGTGATCCGATATTCCTGTAACTCGAGTATGTTGAAACCATTACTGGAAAGTGTTCCGGTCTGGCAGTTGTCGTCAGCGACGCGCAGGCACAGGTGTGGAAAATCGTCACAACAATAACTATATTCAGATTCTACGTGTGTTTATGCGCATAATTTCATTGTTTTTGCTGTCGGCGGCGGCTGTATAGAATTTTCATGAGAATACGAGATAGATTCTAGAATATCCAATTACGTATAGTGTTTTGAAAACATAGGATTCAATTGCCAAATCTGTCTTGATAAATAGTTAAACATGGTTTGGTCCTAAGCGCTAAGCTAGCCATAACGTTAGTGGTGGCCCCAAAAACGGGAATAGTTCTTCACCATTAATTCGTTTTTGTTACAATCAGATCCAAAAGTTCAACTGTTTTATGCAGATACTGTTAAATCTTGAAATAGCGACAACATACACTTGCTCCATTATTACCACAAAATTGTAACTAAAGTGCTACAAAGCGGCAGATCTACGCCAAATATTATTATAAGCCTTTATTTTACCACTGCAGGGCAAATGCCTCCCTTCTTCCCTTCCAAATTTGGCGATATCTAGTGCGATTGTAGCACATCCTGTTATGCGCCATCTCCTGCCAAATGAAAAAGAAATGTTTTCTTACATCTTATACGCTCGTGTGCATGTAGCTTAACATTAACGTTGGTCCCGGCTGTCATTTGTCTACCTTTGACAGTCGTTATTACAGGTAGTCATTGGCCCAAAAAGTCAGACAACCAGTCTTACCAAGTGGTATCGTATTTCCCAGTATTAACTGCGTTGTGGAGGTCAGATAGGCAGTCGCTCCATGTAAAATACTGGTATTCAGCTGCATCCGGTTAGACTGGACGCTGACCCCAACATGGGAAAAGGCTAGGCAGATGATGACGCCCGTATGCATGTCAATATTGTCAATTGCCTAGTCGTGATGATCGATTACCAACAGGTAATACCATTCGCTAGTAAATCCGGAATTTCCCCCGTGCCTATTGGACTTACAATTCAAGCCACATTCAAGTGGCGTCACACCGTTCACCGCTATACTGATTCGATTTAATTTTCGAATAAGGAAATTGATTTTTTTAAAACGGTCTCTCAAAAACAACAAAACAGTGCTATTTTGCGACTGAAATATATTTTTATTAACCCAAGGTTTTTGTACGTGAGTTGGAACAGGATATCGGCTGAGGTTATACTCCAGTGCGCGACGTGCCAAAACCAATTTACTGTAAACAGTCCCACGGTAATGCGATACCTTAATTTTTCATTGGCGCCAGTTTAAAATGCTCAGTCAATAGTAGAATTGATATGGCGTGACGTTCTACCAGTCTCTGTCATGTAGAATTTTCACGGACCCACCGAACTGAACGAAAATAGCGTTACGACACTGAAAGATTGATCCTTTGAAATGTCTTCTGCGGTACAAATGTTTTATTTAAGTTCCTTTGTTGTCCGTTATTTCCGAAGATTTACTTATTTACATACATTTTGCATTTCTCAGTAGCAGCCCGGAATTTGGATTTGTGCCCGGACTTATGGCCATCCCCATTACATGGAACTCAAACAGAACTTTGCTGGCGAAATTTGGGTGTGCTAGTGTAACTCTGCTGCTTAAAATTTGTTTTAAATATGTCGTTTTCGAACAAACTCGAAAGTTTTAATGCGGTACGTGATGTTTACCGCCTCCTCTGGTAGCACGGCGACCTTTTCGCAGTTTGTTATGCCAACGCACTTTTCAACAACGGGTTATAAATTAATCCTCACAGGGCAAGGAACACGAGAGCTACGTGCCTTCCGCTGTAAACTCGCTCCATAACTTCCATGAGCCATAGCTCGCGGATTGTTTGGATTCCAATCTATCGGTCAAAGCCCCTCTTTTAAGTCAATAATTAACCACACAATATTGACTGTCTTACTTAACTCACATAATAGTTTGGTGCTCTACTCATTATTTAACACGGAACTGCGCTTTCTGTATTAGTTCGTGCAGATAGTTTTTATCGTGTTTTTCTGTTTTTGTCAGGCCTCGTGTGTTCATTAGCAAGTTAACATTAAATACATTATTTTGAAACCATTTAGTTCGTTGAACGTCTAGGAAATGTCTGGTGTTAGACAATTTGGACATTAAAATTTTCCCTGGTGAATAGTCGCATTATCAAAAAATACAATCGACGTGGCGACGTATAATAATTATGTATAATGCATTATCACGTACCACATAAACGTGGCTATCGACTTTTATTGTCTGTAATTACGGGAATCTTAAAAACTGATCGACCATCTCTTGGCATGCCAAAGTGTGTCGAGGGGTCTTCCCAAGTTAGCTAATTCGAAACTTCGAAAGCCCCCGCGTGACTCAAGGAGCAAATATCTCGGACTCCTAAACCCTGATTCAGCGCCGTGTCACGTCAGTTCGTGCCTCTGGGACGTCGGATAAAATCGCCGACTTCCTTTCAGAAATATCAATTTTGTTTTGTGCTAAATTGGCTGTCCCGCGGCTAAACCCGCGCGGGTCATTCACTTTTCAGAAATTGCCAACGTTGTGTTAGCAGTTTTTGAATTGCTTGTGGGTACAATGTATCTGTAAGATAAAAGTTAGCCAGTCAAGAGTTTGCGTAACGTAATAGAATTTAACACAATAACCGAAGTATTGAATAGGTACGTAGGTACACATGATTGGAATTCTCAGCCAAACTATGGTGAAAGGAAGCTTAAACTTCATTGTGTACTGTTGCATAAGCTTACTGACCGTTCTAAAATACTTATTTTATGGTTGTTCCTTCTGCCTTGTTATATACTTTCTGTCTGTGAATTATTTTAATGTCAAGTTATACATACATAGACCAGAGCAGTGAAAGGTACTTGAGCTATGTTTACTAAATTGTAACGATCAATTGTCTCTTCGGGCAAGTGTCTCGCAACCACAAAATACTAAAACGCTTCCATGAGGATGCGGTGACGTGTGTGAATCAGTCGACCTCCGGTCGTTCGCTTTCTTTGACCTATTAGAAATCGTGGCTCGTACAACCTTCATGTTCCTTACTGTCACGATGGCCGTTTAGTTTGATATTTTGGTTTCGAAGTTGCTGCCTGAGGAGGGTTGCTATTTGAGGATAAATGTAACAAAGCCATCAAGTAAATTGTTGTTCAGATAGAGCATTCCCCTGTTCTAGTGCGTGTGCGTGGCCGATGAGTAAGAATTCGCAGCACGCACGTCTTATCGTACCTTAGTGATACGTGCGTTATCTTATCGCTATTTATAGAAAAGACAAATAATTTCATTGTGACTTTTATTACATTGCCATAGATAACTTTAATGAGAATAGAAAGGGTTGCATTGTTCTAAAACGGTATATTTATCCTAAAAGGTCTCCGACGACGGGGTTGTTGACGAATTTGGGGTAATCTACCTCACAGAAAACCTTAACATTTAATTCACCCCAGATTTACTCACGTAATTATCATACCCTTTGGTCATCTTCTCTACATACCTGTATATTTTAGACATTTTGGGTGAAATCATTATGTTATCGCTCTATCACGTTTCACAAAAGATATAAAATGTTGAATCGTATGCATGCCTAAGAGATATTTCTTGACGCCATGTAAACCCAAGTCAGAGGCCCGCCCGTGGCGGCATAAAACTCTGGCGCCTATAACCTAACCATAACCACACGATAAAGAAAGGAAGATCGTATGCATAATATTTCCAAATCTCAATCCACAACTCATCATCGTCTTCCGGACCGTGTCCTATAGTCTTCGCCCATAGCAAAGGGAGGGTCCTCAGACCAGATGGGTGTTGGTTCTGGTGAGTTACTGCCCGACAGTTGTTGTCGGGTTGTCCTATAATTTATAGTCTTATGTTGCGGATAATATAGCGCGATTCAGAATTTTAATGTTAATTCTTCCTTTGTGGCATAGATGGCGCTATATTACTTTTTTTACTATGTTGCAGTAGTACTTTATTTTGTATTGTCCGCTACATTCCCATCTCAGTCCACAACTAAGCAAGAAAAATCCGACATTAAGCAGGTTCTCCCAAATTCTCAACTGAATTCCAAATTTTATAATTTTCCAAATCCTTCGAGTAGGTATGATCTGTTTATGAAGTTCTGAGTATGCCTCTCACAAATAAAATGAAGACTTCGACCGTGGCACGTGACGTAAGGAAGGCAGGCACGATGAGCCGTTCGTCCCGTGGTCGCAAGCGTGGCTACCGAGCGAGGGGTCCTGGGTCCAGAAAGTGTTTACAGTAGCAGTCCGGACTAGTCCGGAGTTTGGTAATTGGCGGTGTGATAGCCTGAGCTTCGGAAAGCACGCCAAGCCGTTGGTCCTGAGCCTGATCTCACTCCGGTCGTGTCGAATTGCCGTCCCATCAGAATTGGACTACCTAAAGGTACAGAGAGTGCACCTGTGCTGCCGGACATCCTATAGTGCACTATTATTTCTCCCGCGCCGACCCGAGGGCCAATCTCCGTTGAGATTGGCCGCCGTGACCGAAAACGATCTACAGAACTACAATATCGGTGCTGCAGGAAAACCGATGGCAAAAATAACAATCTGAAGTAAAAAATACGTAGGTACCTACCTAACAAAAAATTATATTGAGGAAAATCACAAAAGCATTTACTTACCTACTTCAAACGTACTTAGATATTTTTATGCTCTTTATCCTTTTTATTAATGACCTTGATTAGACCTTCCTCATCAAACTTCCCTTAAAGTTAAGGAAACAACTTCTTTTGCCAAAAAATAAACTTCCTAAAAAGGCTAACTTTACTTTCGGAAGGCGGTGCCAAAAAAGCCAATGAAACAAGTAAAGTCACTAATCTCTTTCTTTTTTAGAAGTCGGTCAAAAAGTAAGGGATTACATTAGGGAATTTGAGCAATTTACTGCAAAATTAATTGCTATCTGAAACTGACCTTTACAATGAGGCGAAGGCCAGTTTCAGTCAGCAATTACAAGGTAATTAAATTTTTATAAACATTTCAATCATCATGACAACTACCAGTTTTACCAATAGTCAAACTCATAAAAGCACTCAAGCCCAAGTAACTACAAACCTTCCCCTAATGAACAACACAATCAAAACTTCTAAATCGTTAATTAGGTACTTGTACTTTAAAGTCTCGGGGGTTTGGAAGTCCAAAATGAAAGCGATCTCACTGTTCTCACAATGGATTACTTAGGCTTTAAAAGCAAGCCTTTTCAAAATGACATTCGGAAAAGCTACGTACGCCTCCAGCCTAGACCAGAGGGGGTCCTCCCAGTCTCAGACCAAATATTTCTGTCTGTAAACTCTGTAATCGTTTATTTTCTTAAGTACTCTCCCTACCTGTACAGAACAGTACTAAAGCAGCCGCAATTACCCGGAATAGTAGAAGTAACGTCGTGTCGTGAATTTCGCATTTAATCTGTCCGCCCGCGCTTGCCTGGGGGTGGCGGGTGCGCGCCGGGAAAACAAAAACAAAGTAACGTAGAGATAGGTATAGGCGAGGGCGAGGGCGGTGGCGGCGGCGGCGCGGTGTAGGCCGGCGCCGCCTGCCAGTGCACGCTCGACGACCGACACCGACGCGTGTGAACATTACAGCCGCGCATCTGCAACGCGCAGGATCGCCGAACTTCGAATCGCTATCGCTTCGCATCCCAGACCTCCACCTAGGACACCCTGAAGTATTGAAGATTTTCTCTCAAAGAGATTTGAGGAACCAAGATGCCTGTTGAAACCAAAATTAGCTTTTCCGGTGAGTCTAGATTCTTCAGTAACGTTATCATTAATAACTAGGCGAGCATAGGCCAAAAGTTCAGCACAACTTACATAATAATCCCATAAAACCAGTATAATGCCATTTATGGCTTAGTTATATCTTCATGAATTTGAACATTTGCCATTAATTTTTATTTGGAGTTTATAATGGGTATTATATCTACAACACAGCGAAAATAAGATAACAAATTAAATCTATGATATCATCCATTGATTAAGTACCTGAATCATACATTAATTTAACGATCGCTTTAACTTATCCATCAACATTCGCACAACTTGTAAAACTTAGACAGTATGCAATTTCAACTGAAATGCAAATATCTTTACGATGCGATGTGCGCATTAATTGTATGCAATTTCAGATTCCTTGTATACTCGTAAGTTGTTATGTTAGAATCGTGAACCACCGGCACGCTAATAGGAAGGTGCTAAGTGGTAGAAACTATAATAAATACAACCATTCTTAGGTGCCACAGTCCCTAGATAGAATTAGATTTCGGTAAGTTTAGGACAGGAATTTGAAAACTTATCTTGAAATTGCCAGTTAAAAATGTTTTGTAAATTATAATGGTAATGATGACCATTATAATAGCAGATGCTCTAAAACTGAATATACTCCGGACTTAGCTACGCCAAAAAGAATAATGGCATGCTTTTAGAGAAGAATCCTCATTAAAATTGTCCATCAAGCAATACCCAAATAGAGATATATTCGACACCGAAATGACATCGGTGCTCGGTCACAATAATCATGATAATATTTGAGTGATGCTCCATCTCGCATAATATATTGAAGACCTTGTATACAAAACGTTATCGAATTTGTGGTTACGGTGTCGTCTAGACGTGGATTTTAGAATCCAAACAAGTGAAGAGACTACAACTATAAAACGTATTGCAGTCAAAACAATGTGGTTTTCAATTTTCATATTTAGATTTAAACAGGCTCGTGCTTCGTGACTTTAGCATGATCTCATGGATATATTGTCACGTAGCTGTTATTCAAACTACTGCTCTCACGTACTAGTGGCATATTAGGGTCTTATTCATATTTAGTGAAACCACTTCAATAATAGTGTTGATGCTGACATTTGTATACTCATTATTACTGAATATGTCCATCCTTTAACTTTTATGTATTATTTTGTTGTCCACTTTCTCGATTTCTCTAACATCCTTGTTTAAATGGTGTTAATAATTTCCTTTGTCTAGCTCTAAATGATTTGTTACCATTGGTGGGTTGAATTCATTATTTATTTAACCATTAGATTGCTTGTCTTGAATACTAAACGAAAGCAAATTGAAAAACATATCTAAAGGCTTAAGGAAGTCTATGAATTCGTCTACAAACACATTTATAACAACAACAATATTTTATTCATGAATGAGGGGAAGATTTATCCCAGAGAATGACAACATGAAATAATAAGCTTTAAGTAGCAGTCTAGAATTTTTAAAGGCTCATTTGCCTAATGAGCATCCTTAGCTCCAGTTGTATGATACAGCGTAGTTAGGGCATTGCGTAATGGTTGAAACATTTTTGGGCATAAACTGTGTGGTTTAAAGGTGTGTCCGCTTGCCTCCCTCGCCCTGCCTCCCTTGTCCTTGTCCTTGCAACCCCCATTCGAGCCGTGAAATACTGCCTAGTAAACTTCTTAACAATTTACATTTTTAACTCGACAGGATGACATGACAGCTTCGTTTCTTGTTCGAATTTATTTTGTCGATTTATTCAAGCAAATTAGTTATTGTGTTTTCACTTTGTACACGGACCGTATTTGTTGCACTTGAATAAAAACTGGTTCTAATGGCTGTGTTACCTTTTATTCAATTCAATGTTGGTGGTCGGCATTAATATCCTAAGCGTGCGTTTATTGTTAGAAGTTTACCGTGACCGCTGGTCCGATGCACTTATACTTGTTAGTCACTTAATGATTTTACTATTGCAGTGTCGCACGCACTTAACCTTGTTTGGCTAACTAGTTGACATGCCACATCGCAAACCATACTTGCATCCTGGCCTCGCCGTAGCCACATACAAATCATATCAGCAAAATCGCTGAGCGCTAAACCATCGGGTCGACAGCAACCAAATGTATTCATATTATGAGTTTATTTATATTGCTGCTGAAACTTTTTGTTTCAGGACAGGAAAAAGGAAATGCTAATATAGCGTAATGCGTTACGCGTTCATTTAACAAAATACTTCTCATCCTACTAAAAAAATATCAGTTGTCATGCTCTTCTTTGTTAGTTAAATTCAAAGCCAAAACTTGTAAAATGGAGTATATTCTATTCATGGCGTTATATCTATTTACAACCTTGTTAATAGTTGCGTAATCATTTTGTTTCTTTACCATTTTCTATTCCGTAGCGTGACACACGTCATGTTCCTCGTTTAATAATATAAGCTACACTGGGCTACCATTCAGCATTCAGTCAATGTGGCTATTAGCCATTAGAACATTACCTATGCCTATAGTGCGATAAAAATGTTTCCAAGTATTCAAGGTCATCTTTACCTTAACGGACTAAAACACTAAAGGTACGATATACGTAATAATCAATGTTAATTAGTTCAAAGTATTTGTTATTCCACAGCAATACCAGCAACAATATAACAGTCATGTTCTTAATAAGAATGATTTATCGTACAGCCATCGCAATGAATACGTCATTACACTTTCTGTACTTGTTATGAATCTCTTCATAATTGTTGATCTTTCCAAGAATTTTCCTCATTTCGCGAATCCCCATTTCGGTGCGCAGGTCACGTTCCATATGTTTGCGGCGATAACATGTCTCTGTCATGTTGTTAGCATTAAGGTAAACAAAGTACCTGCCTGCCCTGTCAACTTCCTGTCTCTTATCCTTATCGGAGATGTGCTCTTCGAGTCGGAATTGCTCAATTACACAGCCAGCATTGTTGTCGGTCAACCGTGGCGAAACTACGGAGCAGGTGTGACCTGCACTTTGCGTGATTTCCTTGCATAACGAATAGACGTATCATCATCTTGCATACACGTTCTTGAACATTCGAGGCTGCAGTTATTTTCCTTCAATATAAAATCCTTTAATGTATTGTTTTTGTCGTAGCTATAAATCAACCTGTACAGGTGCTGCCTTGAACCACGGATTCAATTTCGCGTCGATAGCGATTCTTCTCGAGCGTATCAGACCGAGCCAAACATGTCTCTGTAATCAATCGTCACTCGGCGGCTTGTCTTACATGATATTTTTATTATGAAATTGAGATGTATGCTTAATTGCAAACGGAGGTATCACGCCCCCGCCATGCCGCACATAATGAGTATTAGCTTGCTCTCGTTATATCATCGTTTAGGATAACACGTTATTACGTGATCCAGGACCATGTCCTCCGTCTAAATCTATGTTGCCAGACGCGGCAGGATATCCCGTTTTTACTATGTCATCGCTACCATGATTCTAAGGACGGATAGGTCTTATTGTTTGTGACGGGATGCATCTCACGTGGTAATCTCTTGTGTGGTTCTCGTGGTTCATCTTTTGACGTAATTTAATGTTCATTATTTTAAATTACCTCTGTCAGCGCGCTCGTCAATCACTTGA
This sequence comes from Xestia ashworthii, assembly GCA_950022955.1. Classification (NCBI taxonomy): domain Eukaryota; kingdom Metazoa; phylum Arthropoda; class Insecta; order Lepidoptera; family Noctuidae; genus Xestia; species Xestia ashworthii. Next base: position 17,811,499 of record OX465553.1, read on the forward strand.
CCAGTTTTTTTGTTGTCAGCGGCGCCACTTGATATGATTAAGAAACATTACTTAGTCAGCCGATTTTTATTACTGTTGTGTGACTTGTTACGAAATTTCCTCGGACTTCGATATTTATAGGTAAAGTTATCACGAACCTGTTACAATTCGCAGGAAATTGAATTAATTATGTAGTTTCAATAGCATTTGGAATAATTAATAGTACTTTTAGGCACGTTTTATGCAGCTCACGAAGGTTCGCTTTGGAAGTTACGTCCAGTTTTATCAATTTTCTTTCTAACTGAACTATCACGAAGGTATTAACTTATTCATAAATAAACTTAATCACGCGACGAGAAATTGTTCAAAGGCGGTTAAAATGAATCGTGTGCCTCACTGAAGTCTAAACAATGCTGTAAAACATGTTTTTGCGTAGCACAAATAATGCACAATACATAAAGGCTGAGATCATACTCCTACGTTTTGTGATGTATGCTCGCTAGTTGACACGGTTTTGGAGAACACTTCATGTCGTTTACAGCACTATTAAAAGTTGTGTTTATCATTCAATTGGTGGCAATACTCGTAACTAACAGAACTTTGAAACAGTTTCTAAACATTCTATGAAAGGGTGTTCTTCCAGTTTTTAAATAACAGTTAGATCTGGAGATCGGCCAAATATGGGCCTATCTTTCTAGATAATGCTTTACAGTATAGCACTTTTATAGAGTAGGTCGGAGACGGTCGGCTTATTTATAGCCAGAGATATCGGCGCCTGCCTGTCTAGACCATCCCGGTTACTTGGGGGATTTCCTCTGAACCCTCCGCTTGCTTCTCGCGCTCCATGCGATTGCATTTAGTCATTGAGAATAGGATGAAACAATAAATCTCTGCTGCCTAGCGTGTAATTCATATTTTAGTAAACCAAGAGCTTTCCAATGGGGTTAGCTTTCTCGTCTTAACGAGTCATAAGTTTTGCTTAACAGCCTAACAGCCGATAACCTAATAGCTACGATCTGGAGCACTTTATCTACGTAGATTTATTGCTCTTCCGTCTCTATCCCCATGAGTCATGGCGCATAGGCCGATTTTCTTATCTAGGGATTGTTTAGATGACAGTGAGCTTGGGAAATCGGCGTGGCGCCTGATTAGAATTTAGTAGATCAAATTTATGCTAACATTGACGATGACTATGGCACAGCTAAAAGACTTGTTTGATGGTGATGAGAGACGCGTTGCGAAAAACGTCACAAAGAGCTAAGACTAAAATTACATTTTAAAATTAAGCTAATACATTCCATAGGTATTTTAGTCCCTATAATACACTACTTGTTTAATTAATCAACCAGACTGCTGAAGGACAGACTTAACGGTCCAACTATCGTGAATATGAATCGTAACCCATTCAGCTATCCGTTGTGTCTATTTGTAGCACAAAAATAATAAATATTTAGTTATTGAAGCGTTACGTGCCGTAACATTTATAAGAATATTAGCAATACATGATGCGTTGTAACTTGCAAGACTGGAAAAAATATAATTATGTTGTAAATACTTCAAGGTTACATTAACGATAAATTACTTCATGACAAGTATTAGTAAGATGTTTATCGCCATTCAAATGCGAAACATTAACGTCTCTCTGCTGTACTTCATAGACATTTCTCTGATTTTAAAGAAGCAGAGGCGTCGTGTTAAATATTCTATC